>OW388306.1:51250365-52672649 GCA_936450465.1 Gibbula magus | reverse complement strand
TAAGTAATTCACAATTACAATGTTGCAAGATACAAGGAACAGTGATATTCTGCAAAGCAATGCTACTCATCTTGCGACATGTCCCCCAATATATTTAGATACTTAAAGGATAGATGTAATGACATATGGTCAAATTCGGATTCATTAAAATGGGATGTCAATTTGACAATTGCTTGATTTTAAATTTCTGAAATCGGTCCATAAATTACTTATATACAGCTTTTTAAAAAAAAGTCTAACTTAGCCCCAGCGACCAGAATGAAAATCTGCGGGGTAGTGAAGCGATGACTCCTGTGACGTCACTAGAGTAATCTCATTATCGGCGATAGTCATAATTCAATGTAATTTCGCAACATTATGATTGTTAATATCACTAACAAATCTTCGATAAAACAACTGAATAACAAGAAGGATAATTCATTAAATCACCAAAAACACATGTTATGCAATAATTATGTAATTGTCATCTGCGGAATTATCTAGTTGCAGATTCTTTGAAGTGATCCTCCTTGGGGTACATATAGCATAAAAATCCTTATTTTTAACTTGATGACAGATTGGAACTTAATTTTTATAAATAACAGTAAAATTAAGTTAAAAAAATACAAAATAAGTGTTCCGAACGTGTGACCACCCTGTGTAGAGCCCCATCCCAGTGCAAACCAAGGGACGTAAACTTTTCTCGTCATCGTACTATGAAGACGTGTTTTCACTACTTTGAGTTTTTGAATTGAGTTGTTCCCGTTCTATGAAAATGGACAAGACTAAGAGTACTGTATGTGTGGTAACCCTTTTTATTCGTAGAGGCGAATGTTTTAGGTTACTTTTATGGTTTCTTCGCGTTGTAACTTCGTTTTTCACTTCGCATGTACTCAGGTTTCGACGAGTAATGGCAGATGGAAAACGCTCAAAATGGCGGATGCTCAGGCAAAATGCAATGTGTTAGTGCATTACTATTTTGAGTTGAAATCTGTTTGTTTTGGAGGTTCTTTATCGTGCTTCGCATTATAGGGCAGCATTTTACTGACAATTATTTCTCCCTTTTTGAATTTTAAGCTCATCAGGCCTGAAAGGCCCAATGGGCTTATGGCATGGGATGTCGTCCGTCCGTCCGTCCGTCCGTCCGTCCGTAAACTTTTCACTTTTTCGACTTCTTCTCCAGAACCAATGAATCGAGAGAACTGAAATTTTATGTACAGAGTCCTTGGCCCATGGGGATTCTAAATTGTAGATTTGGTGACCCTGTGACCCCAAATACGGGCCCCAGGGGTCTTAACCTATAAAGCTATTTTCATCTTCTTCTCCAGAACCAATGACTCCAGAGATCTGAAATTTTATGTACAGACTCCTTGGCCAATGGGGATTCTAAATTGTAGATTTGGTGACCCTGTGATCCCAAATAAGGGCCCCAGGGGTCATAACCTAAAAAGCTATTTTCATCTTCTTCTCCAGAACCAATGACTCCAGAGAGCTGAAATTATATGTACAGATTCCTTGGCTAATGGGGATTCTAAATTGTAGATTTGGTGACCCTGTGACCCCAAATAAGGGCCTCACAGGCCATTACCTAAAATCCTGTTTTCATCTTTTTCTCCGGAACAAAAAGACCTAGAAGGCTGTGATATTGTATGCAAACTCTTTAGTAAATGGGGATTCTAACTTGTAAATTTGGTGACCCTGTGACCACAAATATGGGCCACAGCCTAAAAAACCTTTGAAAATGAAGTTTGAACTGATATTTTATGACTACTTCAATCACTTTATTTGAAATATAAGTCGACTTGAGATAACAATCTACATTGTGGACATGTTTGTCAAATTGATGTCATCAATGTGAAATGAGAACTAGTGAATAGCCTATGAACTGAAAATTTTGACAAGTCATAAAGGACTAAATTGAAGAGGAGTTAAGAATTCTATTATTTTACATGAGATATATGAACTGCATATGACTGGTGATGAAATGATAAGATAAGATTATTTTCATCTTCCTCTCCAGAACGAAAAGATCTAGAAGATTGTCATTATATGTACAGATTCCTTGGCTAATGGGGATTCTAAATTGTAGATTTGGTAACCCTTTGTCCCAAAATAAGGGCCTCACAGGCCATTATCTAAAATCCTGTTTTCATCTTTTTCTCCGGAACAAAAAGACCTAGAAGGCTGTAATATTGTATGCAAACTCTTAAGCCAATGGGGATTCTAACTTGTAAATTTGGTGACCCTGTGACCACAAATATGGGCCACAGCCTAAAAAACCTTTGAAAATGAATTTGAACTGATATTTTATGACTACTTCAATTACTTTATTTGAAATGTATGTTGACTTGAGATAACAATCTACATTGTGGACATGTTTGTCAAATTCAATTGATGTTATCAATGTGAAATGAGAACTATTGAATAGCCTATGAACTGAAAATTGTGACAAGTCATAAAGGACTAAATTGAAGACGGTTAAGAATTCTATTATTTTACATGAGATATGTGAACTGCATATGACTGGTGATGAAATAATAAGATAAGATTATTTTCATCTTCCTCTCCAGAACGAAAAGACCTAGAAGGTCGTCATGTTGTGTAATGAGTCTTTAGCCAATGGAGATTCTAAATTGTAGATTTGGTGACGCTGTGGCCCCAAATAAGTGCCTCACAGGCCATTACCTAAAATTATGTTTTCATCTTTTTCTCCGGAACAAAAAGATCTAGAACGCTGTAATATTGTATGCAAAATCTGTTGTAATATTGTATGCAAACTCTTTAGCCAATGGGGATTCTAACTTGTAAATTTGGTGATTCTGTGACCCCAAATATTGGCCACAGCCTAAAAAACCTTTGAAAATGAATTTTGAAACTAGCTACAAGAGTTTGTGATACCACATCTTCTTTTCCAATAAAGAAAAATAAATGAAGATGGGGAAAACAAAATTTAAAATATGTAATTTACTGGCTGTGAGTCCAGGGTCTGCATGTTGAGTAATTGCAGGTGTTGACCTGGGGAGTGACCACTCCCTGGCAGAGATGCAAACAGCAGCTAATACACGGAGGTTTCAGGTTACTTCTCTGCTGTGTTACTCATTTAGTCTTACACTCAGATGCTCAATAGAATTTATTAATTAAATATTGAAAAGGAGCCTTTGAAACTATGAGCCAATGAGAAACAGGATTTTTAGAAACAAATAGGGGCTCTTTTTCATTATGTAATAAATGTTGATAATTCCAGAATAAAAATAAGAAGTAAAACAAAAAACTGCAAAGGTCTACATTATTTATAATGAGTATGGATTAATGTGTAACCAATTTTGATAAAAACTTTTAAATTTGATGACTGGGCAATGATTTATTATGTGATAATCTTAATCTTTACAATAGAGATAATTAATAACATGATTCCTGATGAGCTTCAGAGCCAGTGGCTCTATTTTTTCATTCTCGGAGTTATCGTTTGTTCATTTGGCAAGATATACTTTGTATTTCATGCTCTATTTCTTTCAGTGGCTTACTATCTATTACTTGCCTACTGCTTAGTTAGTTAAGTTTTCGCCTCTGCTGTTTTTATGTTTGTATGTTGCACTTTTATAAACATAAACATTGCACTTACATACATGCACACCCCTAAACATATGTTTGACTTTGCAGTCATTCTCAGAATGTGTGGGGTGTAGGGCCCAGCTCCCCCCAGCTAACAAACATGACTGGTGCCTCGCCCGTTTGGTCGAGGATGAGCACAACGCCTTGAACTGCGATCTGTGCCTCAACTTCACCCCTCGGACCAAGAAGGAGAGGGGTATGGACATTATATACTACAAGAATCTCCCTCCCCCTAAGGAAAAGAGGAAGGGTGAAGGTAACAAGAAGGTGAGCTCCCCTCCTTTCCCTTCATCTTCGTCAGATGAGGATGTGGTCACATGCTGCGGAGGATACTTCCTGCCCCCCAGTTTTTTCACCACAACCAAGCACCTCAAACATTCCTACTAACCATAAACCCTAATCTGGATGCCGCGGCTATCACTGCTATCATCCAGGGGCAGATGACGGGGATGGTGGGGATGATGTTGGCTCAGCTCGGCAAGGAGTTTACCGTTGTCGCCATGCTGGAACCTGATGGTCCAGGGTTGGCCGGCACCATCAGTGCAGGTAAAAACCTCGGGACCCCTACTGAACTGGGCACAGGCCCCGGCAAGGTATCGTTACCCGGCGCAGGCACCCAAGAGATTGCTCTGCCTCGCAAACAACCTAAGCAAATCTCCCCGCCGGTGCAAGGCACCGAGGTACCGAGCACGTCGGAAGGGCACCGGTAACCCCAAGGGCAAGGGCACAGCCTCGGGGACCAGCTCCAGTTGGGGAACGAGTTGGGCAGCTCAAACGCTGCCGGCGACAGGGGTACACTGTCTTTCCAGGGATCTTCCAGTTGGCAGCAGACTTACTCACTTCATCTCAGAGTGGGAGAAAGTCACCTCTAAAACCTGGGTCCTGTCCACACTCAGGGAGGGCCACTTACCGCTTTGGAAGTACGACCTACCGACTTTCTCCGGGATACGGCACACAAGGGTGCCCGAATTGCACGAGAAGGCGGAAGTCCTTCGTGCCGAGGTGCAGGCTTTATTAGACAAAGCAGCCATCGAGGTAGTTCCACCGGGTAAGGAAGAGAGTGGTTATTATTCAACCTACTTCCTGGTGCCCAAGAAGGACAGGGGTTCAGACCGATTCTGAACTTGAAATATTTAAATTGCAGTCTACAGGTTCCAACGTTCAAAATGAAAACCCTGAGGACGGTGATAGCATCAGTGGCGACAGTGGACGTGGTTTGGAGAGCTCGTTTGAGTATGAGACCAGTTGAGCAAGCGAGTGCAACCTTCTCAAAAGTCTTCTGTTATAGCTTCCAATGCCTTCAATCACGATCCAGACGTATGCCTCCCTATCAGGCTGGGGGGGGTGGGAGTTCTGGAGGACCTGACAGAGTGGAAATTGCACATCAACGTGCTAGAGTTCAGAGCAGTTCGACGTGTGTTCGAGTGCTTCAAGGAGCGGATCATGGGTCTTGTGGTTCGTCTAGAAATGGACAACCAGACAGACCTGTCTTACATTCTGAAACAGGGCAGCACAGTGTCACCATCTCTCCTGCAGGAGTCATGGCAGTTCCTACTGTTGTGCGACCAGTTCAGCATTCAGGTGATTCCTGTTTATCTCCCGGGAGTGGACAACGTCCGTGCGGACACTTTGTTTCGGCGTATTCTTACACCTCACGAGTGGATGCTCGACCGGGAGATATTCGAAATTATCTCCCAGTTAGTCAGGTCGTTCCAAGTGGATCTGTTTGCGCCAGAGATGAAGAAACAGATACCTGTGTTCTGCTCAAGAATGCCAGATCCAAAGGCTCTAGCCAGAGACGCCTTCACGATCGACTGGACGGAAAGAGTACTGTGGGCATTCCCACCGGTTCCTCTGATCCCCAGGGTCCTCTCGCAGTTGACCAGTCAGCCGGCTCGCCTCCTGGTTGTTCTTGCGCCGCTTTGGACGGCTCAGAGTTGGTTTCCATCAATACTGAGGTTTCTAGTACAGCCTCCTGTACTGTTACCCTCAAGACAGAACGTCCTATATCAGGAAGGGGCACCACATCCGAATCTCAGGATTCAGTGGGTGGCTTTGCCACTGTCCGGAATCGCCTCCAGGAGAGCGGTATTCTTCCACGAGCTGCAGACACAATACTGGCTTCGAGGAGGGATTTGACAAACCTTCAGTATGAAGATCTATGGGCCTGTTATGCACGCTGGTGTGGCGATAGGGGGCTACTCGATCCCTCTTCTACAGATCTAGTCGCTGTTTTGGAGTTCCTCCAGTCCACGTTGGATGCTGGCCTGGCCGCAACAACCATTAGGGGATGCTCTACGGCTATTTCTGCTTTCCACATACCGGTGGACGGTACACATGCTCTTTTTGGATCCCATCCACTGGTACAGCACTTCCTAGCAGGTGTGGACAGGATCCGACCGGTTGTTCGGCGTATCAGGCAAACTTGGGACCTCTCAATCGTTTTGGATTGGCTCTCAGGTCCGGGGTTCAGAGATTTGAACGCACTTTCGCTTCAGCTTTTGACGTGGAAGACTGCCTTTTTGGTGGCTTTGGCGTTGGGCAGGCATTATCAGCCAATCCCAAGCTGACTGTCTTTCATAAAGACAAAGTCAGTATTAGACTGCCCGACACCTACCGCCCCGTCCATGTGACGGCTCCTATCGAACTGCCGACTCTTACGTAGCCGGCTTCTTCGGGGTCCACTGGTAGTCGTGCTCACATTCTGGATGTGTGCAAAGTTTTGAAGACCTATATCATGCGTACAGGTCTGTGGTATCCATAAGGATCAGCAATTGTTCTGCTGTTACATGGGTAATAAACTGGGTCTTCTGGCATCAAAGCAGTCGATCTCCAGATGGATCGTTTCTGCTATATTTATGTGCTATCTCCATAAGGACTTGGAGGCCCCAGGTCAGCTGAAAGCTCATTCCGTGAGGGCGGTACCGACGTCTAGCCGTTCGCAGTGGGCCTGCCCATCGAAGAGATTGGAGATGACCGAGCACGTTCATCCGACATTACCAACTAGTCAGGCACTCTAGAGAGCGCGCTTGGTTTGGTCAGTCGGTTCTCTCCGGTGGGCAGAGTTTGGCTCGAATAACGGTAAACACAGGCTGGTTAGCCATTGGTTATTCCTCAAAGGGATCACCCCATCCTCGGCCTTCAGGGCGAGAGATCACGTGATCTTGTAAGTGTGACACCTTCCTTGGATTGAGTAGAGCACTTTTAGGGGTATTTAGTGTACAGACAGAATTCCACATCCTAAGTCTATCTTTGGGAGTCTGCCTTATGCTATATGTACCCAAAGGAGGATCCCTTCTGAAAAAGAATCGAACCAACCTGCAGAGATTGCAGATTCTTTGAAGGGAATCCCTTATTCTGTCTGGCGTGGTCAGATTGATAAGTGGTGAGTTACGTCCCTTGGTTTGCACTGGGATGGGGCTCTACAAAGGGTGGTCAAACGTTCGGAAAACGCTTATTTTGTGTTTTTTATCCCCAGCCACAACGAAATTAGTTGGGGATATAGAAATGAGCTCCGTTAGTCTGTCCGTCTGTGCGTCCGGGCTTTTCCATTCCGGCCTCAAACTTTAAAACTATTCAATATATTTTGCTGAAACTTTGTACAGGTATCAACCAAGTAGTCTAGATGTGCCATTGGCTATATAGAAATTTGAGAATATTTTTTTTTTTTTTACGAATGCAAACAGTCTGGACTTAGAACCAAGAAGAGGGAAAAATATATTCTGGCCTCAAACTTCAAAACTATTCAATATATTTTGCTGAAACTTTGTACAGGTATCAACCAAGTAGTCTAGATGTGCCTTTTGCTATATAGAAATTTGAGAATATATTTTTTTTTTACGAATGCAAACAGTCTGGACTTAGAACCAAGAAGAGGGAAAACTATATTCCGGCCTCAAACTTCAAAACTATTCAATATTTTTTGCTGAAACTTTGTACAGGTATCAACCAAGTAGTCTCGATGTGCCTTTTGCTATATGGAAAGTAAATGCATTATATATTCAAAATGCATAAATATATTCAAAATTCCTACATGGCGGGGGATATGGCCGACTCTGTCTGCTTGTTAAAACTTATTTTTACTGTTATTTATAAAAATTAAGTTACGATCTGTCATCAATTTAAAATAAGGATTTTTTATGGTATATGTACCCCAAGGAGGATCACTTCAAAGAATCTGCAACCTCTGCAGGTTGGTTCGAATTTCCAACTAGATAATTCCGCAGATGACAATTACATAATAATTGCATAACATGTGTTTTTGGTGATTTAGCGAATTATCATTCTTATGCTACAATATGATGATGCCGTATTATGCCTTTTTTGATTTCACAAATAATATCATTGAAATACTAACAAACTATATTTGTTTTATCCCTATGAAAAAACAAAAGTACTGCCTTTTTTGATTTCACAAATAATATCAGTGAATTACTAACAATCTATATTTGTTTTATCCCTATGAAAAAAAACATTCATACACATGTAACCTGGCAGTGTAAACACTTGTCCAGAGGGTACAGCGATATATCAGTGTTCCACTGTTGTTTGTTAGGTGGCTCAGTTTGTTTACGATAATGCATAGAGATAATGATGGATTTCAGGAGACCAAGAAGAAAGCAATCAAAGTACTGAAGGACGAACCTCTCGGTAAGTTCTGAATACACTTCATTCCACATTCAAAGAGTTCATTTTACAGCTTGTTAAAGCTATTAGTTTCTCAACTTACCCACTGTATGGTGGGGAGTTGCAGAAGCAATGTTAGCTATCTTCCCCAATGCTGTGAGAAATAGATAACCAGTAGGAGACTAGAAGTATAGAGAGGCATGTATAAATGTTGAAGTGTATTGCAGACCTGCCAAGTCGCAGCAGTGAGCCCGGCACGATGAAGTACATCGCCAAGACCTCCCAGATGTCGGGCAAGGAGAACCGAGTGAAGGGTCCCAAGTGTGGTCAGTGTGAGGACCGTGCAGCCTGTCTGGTCAGTTCTCCACTAAACTCAAACATTAACCAACAGTAAGAGGATTTAGAGATGTGGTTGACCTGGGTAATGCTAGGAACTTTAATTTTGAAAATATATCTTTGTTATCCTACCGATATGTAATACATAGAGGATATTATATGAGTGTCTATGCCATACTATGTTTACGACACGAGTGCCTGAATATTAGTATTAAGTATATATTAGTATATAACGATATTCAGGCACGAGTGTCGTAAACATAGTATGGCATAGACACAAATATAATATTCTGTTTATTACCAAAGTCGTAAAAGTAACAAAAACACGCTAAAATCCACTTTCAACCATAGGCTGGCGACCCGGCGTCACGCATTTAGAACGCAACGTCATAGACGAAACGTGACGTCATAGCATTGTTTATGATGTCACGTCACCATGACAAAGTGATATGTTGCCCTAGGGCAAAAAATAAGAACCCCCATATGATTGCCCCCATAGGTAATAAAGTGGGATATCGTCCTGTTCGTCCGTCTGTAATCATATCGTTTCTGGATAATAATTCAAAAACAGTTCTGAGTTCATGATATCTTCCTGAACCTTTGTATGTGTATTATGCATTAACTGAAGTGGTGCCTTTTGATATTTTAAGATTTCTTTTTTTATTCTTTTGGTTTCCACAGAAACATGATTAATTTGGACTTTGTTCAGGGATAAATTCCCTTCAGGAGCAGAACTCCAAAACCCTTCATGATAATTTCCTGAAACTTTACATGTGTAACACTTTTGATATTTTCAGATTTCTGACGAAAAAATTTGTTTTGTTTCCATAGAAATGTGTTGGATTTGGACTTCAGGGATAAGTCCATTTCTGGAGCAGAACTCCAAAAGCCTTTATATCATATCTTCCTGAAATTTTGCATGTGTATTACTTTATACAATTATCTTCCAAAGTTGTGTTTTACAAATTATGAAGGACCGGTGGGATATGTCATCTTGTGATGACTATTGAGATGGAGACTAAGATTTAGAAATTTCATTGCCCTACTCACAATAACAAGAACGTTACAAGGGGCACAATTTAAAGTGATGCACCCCTAGAACTGAATTTGATATAATAGTAAATGTAATCACATTAGTCTTCTAAACAGCTTTCAATCGGTGCCTAATCTAATTTCTGTAGCATCATAAATAAGGAAAATAGAGGCCTTTCATTCATAATTCATCTGTTTTCTAAGTGACAGCCAAGCATTGTATATTTGCTATTGGCTGATGAATTGACTTTATATTGAATTTAAATGCAGAGCTCTGTTTTTTGCCATAGAGTCACAATCCACAAGAGCTGTTTTGAAAGCCAGTTCAGATCTTCAGATACCGGTAATAAATCATGCAAGTACAGATGAGATACAGAGCCAATGGCTCTATTTTTGTGGATTCCATGGAAACTTAACCTACCTAAAATCAGCAAATGGGGAAGTAATTTTGTCTTTAGCAAATCTACAAAATTATCAATGCTGGATTAACCAAACATAAACACTTGTCACCTGTGAGTACATACCAATTGTGGTTTAGACTTAGAGAATGTGAATTGTATTATTTTCTTCAGGTGATGTACATAAAAACATGAGAAGACTGAATGACAACTCCAATTCCACTATGATATTTTTCTGTGTTTCAATGTTATCATGCATTTAGGAGTTGAATAATTAAGTGGGAGATATATGTCAGCCAGAATGTACTCAATGAATAGATCAACACTTGAACAGTGAATAACAATAAAAACAGCTCTTTTACTGTATAGGAATATGCCTCTTATATCCAACTTTACACTCTTGTTAATCAATATTTATAGATATGCCATTTGCTATTTTGAAGTTTCTTTGAAGCAAAAAGTGGGGTATATAAGCTCTGCTCTCTTCTACAAATGTTTGATTGCTTAGATGTTGTCTTCTAGACATGTGTGCAGTGCTCGGAGCACTACTGTTCCGGGTGTTTCGCTGCCTTCCATCTGCGGGGAGCTCTGAAGAAACATCGCAGCGTCCCGCTACAGGTGAGCTTACTGCCTCATCAATGAACAGATGGAAGAATACTAAAATGTTCAAACTGTACATGTTGACAAATAAATTTAGACCAGACTTTGCATCTTTACTTTATTGTTTAATTTGATATATTCTTTGTGTTACAAGAGTATCAACTCCAGTGTTGTATAACAAGAGTGAGTGTTGAATGGTGTTGTGTTGCAGGCTTCTGGTCAAAGACAATACATGTCCCCGAGACCAGCACCTCCCGCTTCCTTCAGGTCAGTTATATCATTGTCAGATACTATATACATTCTCTCTATTCTCTCCCTTGGTCTATCCTTCAAACATTCCAGTGATGTCATTGTCAGATACTCTCCCTTGGTCTATCCTTCAAACATTCCAGTGATGTCATTGTCAGATACTCTCCCTTGGTCTTTCCTTCAAACATGTCAGTGATGTTATTGTCAGATACTCTCCCTTGGTCTATCCTTCAAACATGTCAGTGATGTCATTGTCAGATACTCTCCCTTGGTCTTTCCTTCAAACATGTCAGTGATGTTATTGTCAGATACTCTCCCTTGGTCTATCCTTCAAACATGTCATTGATGTCATTGTCAGATACTCTCCCTTGGTCTATCCTTCAAACATTCCAGTGATGTCATTGTCAGATACTCTCCCTTGGTCTATCCCTCAAACATGTCATTGATGTCATTGTACGATACTCTCCCTTGGTCTATCCTTCAAACATTCCAGTGATGTCATTGTCAGATACTCTCCCATGGTCTATCCTTCAAACATGTCAGTGATGTCATTGTACGATACTCTCCCTTGGTCTTTCCTTCAAACATGTCAGTGATGTTATTGTCAGATACTCTCCCTTGGTCTATCCCTCAAACATGTCATTGATGTCATTGTACGATACTCTCCCTTGGTCTATCCTTCAAACATTCCAGTGATGTCATTGTCAGATACTCTCCCTTGGTCTATCCTTCAAACATGTCATTGATGTCATTGTCAGATACTCTCCCTTGGTCTATCCTTCAAACATTCCAGTGATGTCATTGTCAGATACTCTCCCTTGGTCTATCCCTCAAACATGTCAGTGATGTCATTGTCAGATACTCTCCCTTGGTCTATCCTTCAAACATTCTAGTGATGTCATTGTCAGATACTCTCCCTTGGTCTATCCTTCAAACATGTCAGTGATGTCATTGTCAGATACTATATACATTCTCTCTATTCTCTCCCTTGGTCTATCCTTCAAACATGTCAGTGATGTCATTGTCAGATACTCTCCCTTGGTCTATCCTTCAAACATGTCAGTGATGTTATTGTCAGATACTCTCCCTTGGTCTATCCTTCAAACATGTCAGTGATGTTATTGTCAGATACTCTCCCTTGGTCTATCCTTCAAACATGTCAGTGATGTTATTGTCAGATACTCTCCCTTGGTCTATCCTTCAAACATTCCAGTGATGTCATTTAGGGATTCGGAAAGACACCTTTGACTATGGGCCATTGTCAAGGCTTTTAGTCATTTTCTAAATTTTAAAGGGGCCATTCCCCTTTGTAGCAATAGGAGAATTTTAATTTGAATGGGCCATTATTTCATCCAATGTGCAAAATGGCCCATGGCCCCTACCTTTCCCAATCTCTGGTCATTGTCAGATACTCTCCCTTGGTCTATCCTTCAAACATTCTAGTGATGTCATTGTACGATACTCTCACTTGGTCTATCCTTCAAACATTCCAGTGATGTCATTGTCAGATACTCTCCCTTGGTCTATCCTTCAAACATTCTAGTGATGTCATTGTCAGATACTCTCCCTTGGTCTATCCTTCAAACATGTCAGTGATGTCATTGTCAGATACTATATACATTCTCTCTATTCTCTCCCTTGGTCTATCCTTCAAACATGTCAGTGATGTCATTGTCAGATACTCTCCCTTGGTCTATCCTTCAAACATGTCAGTGATGTTATTGTCAGATACTCTCCCTTGGTCTATCCTTCAAACATGTCAGTGATGTTATTGTCAGATACTCTCCCTTGGTCTATCCTTCAAACATGTCAGTGATGTTATTGTCAGATACTCTCCCTTGGTCTATCCTTCAAACATTCCAGTGATGTCATTTAGGGATTCGGAAAGACACCTTTGACTATGGGCCATTGTCAAGGCTTTTAGTCATTTTCTAAATTTTAAAGGGGCCATTCCCCTTTGTAGCAATAGGAGAATTTTAATTTGAATGGGCCATTATTTCATCCAATGTGCAAAATGGCCCATGGCCCCTACCTTTCCCAATCTCTGGTCATTGTCAGATACTCTCCCTTGGTCTATCCTTCAAACATTCCAGTGATGGTGTTGTCAGATACTCTTCCTTCGTCTATCCTTCAAACATGAATTTGTTGTCAGATACTCTCCCTTGATCTTTCCTTCAAACAATGTCAGTGATGTCGTTGTAAGATAATCTCACTGGCAATTTGAAAGAAAGCATTAAACAAATCATCTTAAAAAAACATTTTTAATACCTTATAACTTACATAAGGTCTTATTAGCTCTTAAATTTGCACTTGTTTTGTCCAAAGGATTTGGTTTATATTCATGATGATAAGCTACTATGTTAGTTGAATAGTTGTTTGTCAATTAAACCTTACGGAATGGAAGAAAGTTTGAGAGTGAAAATGTTGAGTAATGAGAGAGTACAATCTGTGTGTTGTAGGGAGGGGAGCCGACAACCTCCGGCCGTGGGCGCCGTCTCCAGCAGCATCAGCTACCAGGTCAGTCACACCCTCATGTGCTTCCTAGTATGTACCAGTGCAGCCTTCATCTTAGAGTTCTACACATGTAGGAAAGACAATACATAGAAGTTATCATGCTAGTGTCTTTTGGGATGGTCAATATCTTTCATTAGGAACAAACATCATATTTTGCGAGCCTATAAAATCAAATGAAATGGTCATTATTAAGTATGAATATGTGACTGTGTGTAGCAGGAGAACGAGAGGAACCGGCCGGAGGGCGCAAGTGGATCGTACGAGAACACTTCTCTGTTTGGGGGCCAGTACAACGAGGCTGAGAGTGCAGCTTCCTTCCAGGCTGCACTACAGGCATGGAGGCATGGGGATCCCCCAGAACCAAGTCCACGTCTGGGTTCAGGTCCCTCCCCCAACAAGTCTGTCTCCGTCTCCTCCAACAACCCTACAGGTGAGTGAACAAACTGTTTGGTAGGAGAAGCACCATAAATGATCAACTACATGAAAATATACAGGTACAATGATACATCAAATGAAAACATGTTTAGCTCATCAGGGCTGAAAGGCCAGATGGTGTTATTGCATCGAGAGCTGAAATGTTGTGTGCAGATTTCTTGGCCAATGGGGATTTTAAATTGTAGAACCTATTTTCGACTTCTTTTTCTGTATGAAAAGCTGTAGAACATGTTCAGAACAAATTCTTCTGCTTTGCAAACAATACAAATCCTGATGAGCTACAGAGCCCATGGCTCTTTTTTGTGTTAAGTCACACATTTAAAGTCAAGGTTTGTAATCTGAATGTATGTTTACCTGCCTGGTTCTAGGACTGACTGACTGTTGTGTTGCAGTGAGTGTTGACAGCAGCACATGCACCCCCCAGCAGCCGGTGTCGCCCCACATCAAGTTCTCCAACTCCATCAGCTACACTGACCGCCTACTCCTCAAGCAGCATCGCCGTACAGACCCCGAGGATCTAGAAGGAGATGGCTACCCTTCCCCACGCTCCGCGGCTCTCAACCAGATGGGTCGCAACGACACTATGGGTGAGTGGAACCTAGCAAGTGGACTCCCTGTCATCTTTCATAGGTTGCCTTGTTTCACTTACTAATTTTGATGGTGTACGCTGGGTATCATAGTAATCATCAAATACTCTGTTCTGTACTAGATGTGTCGGAGGACACCCGAGTGAGGTTCTCTGCTCTGTACGAGGCTTCTCTTACCGATGTGAACGCACCGATATCAGAGAAGACTCATCGTCAGTCTAGTCTTGCCATCGTGGAGCTCAAGGAGTCACCGGTGAGTTCACACGGCCCTCTGATCTTTCTAACAGTTTCACCTTGCTCATGTGGTTTGGAGGTTTGACACATTTCTCAGTCAATTACTTGGCAAAATGGTCATGTTCCACTTTACATCAACAGACCCCAACCGACCAGTGCTAAGATATTGTTAGTGTCATCTGGTAACATTACACTAAGGTTACCTCAGTCAGTGTCATCATCATTCAGTGTAAGTCATGGTTGGTTTGTTCAAGCTGTTGCCAGTAATTCAGAGGAATACTCTTGAAAGTTAAGTCAAAACCCAATCTCATTACCCAAGTAAATAACTTAATAATGCATGATTGAAAATTAATATTTAAAATTTCAACATTTTCTAAGAAGTAAAATGAAATCCATGACATACTGTATTTATGGAGCAAATTTTATATTTAGATTAAGATTTAGAAGGAGCATAAGTTATATAAACAACAATGTTGAGAAACAAGGTGTACCTGTGTTTGTGTAGCGCCGGGCCAGAGAGATGGAGCAGACGGACAGCTACCAGGTGCAGGAAGTGGGCAGTTTTGAGGCATGGCAGCTCGAGTCGTACAGGTGAGTGTAGACATGGAGTGAGTGAGTTCCCGATAGCAATTTTGAAAACTGAATGAAATCTACTCTTTCGCACTTTGGCACGAAAGGGAAGAAATGCATGTATAAAAATACTTTAGTTTTGTGTGATGAGTGCATTTCTAGATTTACACCTTGATGTAGTATGTGTATGATGTCCTCTTGTCTGATCTGCCTGCTTCCTCCCTGACTCTCCAGGAAATCTCCTGTCAGTAGCCGGTCAGCAAGTCAGCTGACCCACAAATCTCAACAGTCCCACATCCCTCAACACAGAGCTGGGGAGAGCTCTACATCAGCCATCCAGATCACAGACCTCACCGGCTCAGCACTCGATGCACCCTGCGTCTCTAACCACATCAACAGTGGCACCGGGGAGAAACCATCTGAACATGTAAAGAGCAAAATACAAAAAGAAGACATTGCGAGACCAAAATCTAGGTCAGCTTCCAGGAGAGCAAGACAATCAGCACGTCCAAAGTCAAGTCGACTGTCAAGGCCAAACTCTAGAGCTTACAGTCGCAGTGCTTCAATATTAGGGTAGGCAACCATATTGCTTGAAATGTACATTTTACTTTATAGAGAAAATCTTATGTTTAGTATACAGGTTTTCAATAATTTAACCCTTACGTTGCGTATTTCTATTTTTCCCATTTTAGCCCCTTTGGCGTAATTTACAGACCCTCCAGCTCGCAGCAGTATTTTGGCTTAGGCACTTATTAGCTCTGCTGGCGAAATTTCCAGCCAGCAAATCCGGTACTGTTTTAACGAAATATAACGCATCTACATCGCCAAAACGGACTATATACGGGTGTTCAATACAAATTCAAGTCGCGGCACCCGTACAAAAATGGCTAATTCATACCCGCGACTTTGAATGAATTTTCTACCATTTTTGTTTTTATTCTATTACTTTCGAAAGATTGTCTTCAATTCGGGCCTCATAATATCATAAATATGAAACCAAAAAAATTAATTTATATACGGAATTGAAAACAAGATGTCTGGCTTCACAATGATATAGAAATTATTAGAAAGTGACCTTTGGTTATAATTCTATAGCCATGTTAAAGGAAGGCTGAAATAAATTATTTTCTATTGAATTCTTAACTGCAATTGGTTCATTAGACTATTTTGTGAAAAACGAGACCAAAAGAAATCCATATGTTGTTCCTATATTAAACTAGAGCGACTTAAAAACACCGGAAAACATTGTCTGCTTTTCACCCGTGACAAACAAACCAAAAATGGGGCGTGGCTTAGAGAGTTGGAAGATACCGGAAGTGACGTACGTGAAGGGACGGGGTGTAAACATTCGCTTACTATTGGCAAACACTGGGGAATCGGTCAGTTAATCTGTTATATCTATAACAGATTATGTTATATCAATAATGTTATATCAGATATGTTATATCAATAATGCCACATCGCTGTTCTGCTGTAAACTGTTCGAGTAATGTTAGTTATCAAGTTTCACTTTACAAATGTACCAAAATATCGTTATATATATATCAAATATAATTGATATAACTAGTGAGAGATGGTGGATTCATAGACGTTCGTAGACATTGGATAAATCAATGCTAATGATATATAAGATGACAAAATGAAACCAAGATATGATAATATGAACGAAGTATAGTTGAGACAACGAAATCAGATAGTCGGTGTTGTTGTTATTTTTTGTTAGAGAATGTTTGTGTTTAAAATAAAACAACAAACGTGAGATAAGCACGCCGGCGAAGTAGGCCCTATTGTAAGACATCGACAATAAAAGCACTTCACAACATCCTATTTTTAAACGTCGTTAATCAACCGACAACCTAATTTACTAACTGTACATAACAACAATCAAAGTAACTCACCACATATTTTAAAACATCAAAAGAATTTCATTAGCAACGATAATAATACGTCTACGAACCCACCTACGAAAACATCGCATCCCAATGTTACATTTTACGATTTAGTTATCACTTATTACACATTAAAACATTCAGAATCTAATAGATACTAAGATAATGTTTTCAATAAAATGTGTGGTTAATCAAATATAATCAAATAAACATCGTATTAAATTGACATTTCATCAAGAGTGTCAATTAATGTAAGAAACTTACCTTATAAACGTATCCTAAAGGACAATGTGAATATCCAAATGCACATTAGACACAAAATGTAAACCTATAATTCCATCAATGACAGTACTTGGAAACAGAAGAAGGTCAAATAATAACCCGCTTTCAGCAAAAGTCTTTTTGCAAATAGCAAGATAGAAAACCAACTAGTTATGACGATTTTACACTAAAAGTAATTTCATTGGCTGACAACATCTAGACTGAATGTCGCGTTCATGTTTATTGCGTATTTCCTTTGTGTCACCAAGACAGGGCGTTTGACAATAAACATGTATGACATGCTGGTCACCGACTTGCCATTTGTTATATAATTGAATCGGTCCAGTAAACTTGTTATCTGTACAAACATAATTACACTCCTTCCTTCCCACATATATATACTCAGCTTCTTAATTTGGTAAACTAATTTGCTGTAGCAACACTACTCCACTTTGATCTGGAAGAAACATCTATACGGTCCGCTAAACTGAGAATTGTGTGTTGATGTGCAGAAGTGACACATAAAATCTATCAGACTATTAATTAAACTATTTCGTTTTCATTAATGAGATGTGCATTAAAATGCTTCTAGTAACATAATTCTTTTATTCGATAATGTTCGTTGTCTATATCAATCTGTGTATCATAATGTATATGTTTAGCGTGTACAATAGAGCAATCTTCATGTAAATTTCATTGAGCTTGTTGACCAATCCAGTTCATTTATTTATTCATGAAAGTGAAGTGAAAATGGTTTGCATTGCATTACATCATACATAGAATATCTTAATTGACAAACTTAAAATACAGTAATCTTTTATATTAAAATGAATTAATATGAAATCGCTAGTTGAATAGTTAAGTAATCTGTTTATCGAAAATTGGGGTTGTTTTGATGAAGTTTTCTATCTTATATGAGCAGTTTAAAAGTGGGGAAAACGCGTTAAATTATGATTAGCGGCCATGATGAGGCTCCTCTACGTACGTCACAACACGATACGCCTCAGCGACCACCCCCGCCCACTTTCATTCTGGTCGCCGGGGCTTAATTAGGCATTTTTTTAAAAAGCCGTATATAAGTAATTTATGGGTCGATTTCAGAAATTTAAAATCGAGCAATTGTCAAATTGAAGCCCCCAAGACCACCCCCACTTTTCAGAGGGTTGTCCTGGTTGGGCTTATTCCCGAGTTATAGCCCACCCCCCATTTTGCCAGATGTTCCATGGTCCAACGACGTCTCTATTCATGCACAGATTTCATTTCTCGGACATACAATAAAGTTTGATTTGTCATGTTATCGTCTTGTGTTATGTGTTCATATTCTTATTTTGACTGTTTAATTATCGTACATATTTTAATAATTGGATACATTACATATATCTATAATATTATTTTATAACTTGGGTTATATCTTTCAACAATTATATTTGTGTACGTAAATCAAAACACAACATGAACTTAGTACTTCCCTGCGAGCTGTCAAGTCTCGTGCAGTTACGATACGGTAATTATTAAAAAAATATCAAACACCATTAACGAATAGGCTAAATGAATTTTCATTGTATGTTATGGTAGTAAAATATAGATATGCAGTCAAATTATTATAACATTCAAGTAGAAAATGGCATCTGTAATTTAACTCGGACAAAAATGTATCTCACGTGTTTAGTCATGACCGCCATACTTGGAGCGAACAACGTCACAAACTTTTTTGTCTTTCAAACAATCACTTGAAGGAAACTATTTGAAGATAGTTGTGAAATAAAATATTTGTAATATTTTCTGTGTTTGTCCTCTTTTCGTATCATTTTGTCTAAATACTTCGATTCGAACCAGGAAGTAAGCATCGTATGTCTATGAGTCGCCAAATATATCAGCCAATGAGATTTTGAATCAATGACACACCCTTTTATCCACTTATGAGAGTTCGCATAAGTAATTAGCCATTCGTTCCGACGCAATAATCTACCATCTGTTTCGTTACATTCTGCACTCGTTCTTGAATAATCGACCTTCAAAGTGAAAACATTTTGTTGATTTTTTGTCAACAACACAACAACACAGCTTATTGTTATCATTTTAATTCATGGTGCACAATTTTTTAACTCAAAGGCAATAACAAATTTCACAGAAAAAGTAACTAGAGTATCATGGCTTCGCTGATCGTAGCTACTCACCTGAAAAACAAACACGATGTATTTGAGCGTTAAATGAATATAGTTACGATTTTATAAACATAATTACATAAATAAATATCGTGTTTATGTTATGTTATGAAGTAAAACATCAAAACAATATCCTAAACAACATGATGTAGACAAGTGACAGATCGTGTGTGTGAGAGTGACACCATGCTTGCGGGAAGGGAATTCCGTAATGACGATAGTCTGCTCTGATTGGTCGACACTAATATAACAACCAATCATATTGTACTTCCTTTGAAAACAAGTATTTGTCACTAAGGTGACATGATCCCCCGCCGCAAATTGATACTTCAAAATTTAAAAATAATGTCAAGATCAGCAAAATCAACTGTTGACATGTCTAAAAAGTCAAAGTTCCACTGTGACCTTGATAAAAAAGTCACGGTCACCAAAATCTTATTAGCCCTTTGTCTTTCCTAGGAGGTGCATTATGTAAGATATGATGGAATTCCAGAGAATGGTTCTTGAGATATCCCGCTGACAACCTTTATATGTACATTAACATGTCAAAAAATTCAAAGTTCCGCTGTGACCTTGAAAATAATGTCAAGGTCACCAAAATCTAATCAGCCCGTCGTCTTCCCTAGAAGGTGCTCTATGTAAGAAATGATGGAATTCCGGTGAATGGTTCTTGAGATATCTCACTGACAACCTTTACATGTACATTAACATGTCGAAAAATTCAAAGTTCCGCTGTGACCTTGAAAATAATGTCAAAGTCACCAAAATCTAATCAGCCCGTCGTCTTCCCTTGGAGAAGCTATGTGTAAAATATGAAGATAATCCAGCAAACAGTTATTGAGATATCCCGCTGACAAGGGTAAAATGACAAAGTCTCATTGTGACCTTGAAATGAAGGTCAAGGTCACAAACCTCTGTAGGAACATTACTCTTGCTATGATGAACCCATATGCAAAATATCCAGTGAATAGTATTTGAGTTATTCAATTTCCGTACGGACGTACGGACGGACGAAGCCGAATACTATATCCCCCGCCTTGCGCTAAACGCGTGGCGGGGGATAAAAAAGCCATTTCAGTCGGCATGCATTGACGCTTCCAACACTGAATTGTAAATAGTTCATTAGCAAATTACGATATTTGTTCTGGAATTTATGACTAAATAACGTACATAAACATTATTGACAACATCATAATTAAGCTATGTAATGATGAATATCAAATCGGGACGTGTAACTTACATCGATGTTTGATGACGTGAGTAGCTAAATTTTATTCCAAACATTTAATTTTTTCTGAATTATTTTGTCAGCTACGTACACAACTATGAATAACGCAACTCAAGAATGTTATCGTTTTTATTCATTGTACACCATTTTAAACCAAACACATGGCATACAAAATTCATAAATAAAAAATTTAATGGCAATGATTTCATGGTTTTTGCAGTCGCTGATCAAAGAATTCTGAAAAACAAAAATGATGTTTAAGTGCATAATATAATTATCATATATAAACAAAATAATATGAATGAATATTAATAATATGTTTATGTTTAAAAGACTTAAAACATCAAAGTTCAATATTCTTTATGGTAACATGCCTTGCCTATTTGTGTTAGTTACGAGCCGCCATCTTGGATTCGGTCTCATGAGTTGGGGTCTCTCTCGAATACTAGACCACCCCCATGTTTTCAAGATGTTTGTTTGCCGGGCCCCTGGTCTAATACCCGCGAGAATACGGTATGCCGCATTGCAAACGGTCGTTCATCGCACTTTTCCAAGAAATCGTAATCTCAAACCAGTTGACAAATAAGCGCATGTCAACCCGAATATGGTCATGTTGACCTTTCCAATAAATGCTAACCTCGAACCATATCTGATGAAAATATGTTGATAAGTTTGTGTGTCGTTTGGTTTTACATGCCTCTCAGAAAGGTAAAATTGTATCTTTATTTCTGTGAGTAAATATGCGCATTTTATATAGAATAAAAGATTATTCTTTTCGGTTTATTGTGATATAAAATTATGAAAATGCATTCAGTAGTTTAGCAATGATAATTTGTGCAAGAAGTTGTGAAAATCGCCAATTGTTTCAAAATTTATGAAGTGTACACATGACCTTTTTCGCGGCGCTTGCTGTGTCTTTATTATTCTTTTGACATTTGCGAATTTTGTATGGGATTGTAGGCTATTCTTCCCCTTTTTTTTGGCGTAAAAGTTTTGAAAACAACCAATTGGTTCACATGATATGAAGTGCGCGAGTAAGGCAAGTTACCAATTTATGTTCCCGTCCCGCGAGATGTGAGGCAGATAGTATGTATGGGCCTTGTACAGCCGGTGGCAATGCAAACACGTGGGTGATAATTAGCTCCGAAGCCCGACAAAATAGGCCTTTTGTAAAGCTAATTATCGATGCGTTACGGTTTAACAATGCACACGCAATTTGGTATGATTTTTGCTGGATATTTCGACCGGACATTGACAAAGACTCGTTATCGTGGCTAACTGCGAGACATAATACAGAGGTTTTTATGGAGCGACTCCCGGAGACAACTCGACTCGCAGATCGCGGACAGGGCTAGTTGAGTACTAGCTCAATGGTAGACATCCGAAAATAATTCTAAGCCAGTGTCCGTGACCCGGTATGAGGCCCCTAGGAATTGTTTATGGCCATCCCGGACCATGCCGGGGTTCGCAAGTTAAGAGTTAAAATATAGGTAATATTATTACTAATAACAAATAACCAAATCATGAATGGAATGGCAAATTATTTTGCCACCTGCGAAATTTTGTTGTGTTTCTAAAGGGACGGTGTGTTGACGAAAAGCCCAAGTAGTGCGCTGAAGGAGATTGCGAGTCGTCTGCATCAGACAGAGACCCAGGTGTACAGCCCCAGCCTGCAGGACTTCTTCCTGGCAGGAGTTAAACCAGACCCCCAGGAGCGATCCATCACCCCCTCCCACCTCAGAACAGGAGACACCATGAAAGTCAGCAACAGATGTAAGTCTCATAGCAATGAGCCCCTGAGAGTATAGTATTATGATGGAAAGTTGTCGGCCTACCTCACCCTTCTTGCAAACTTAATATCTCCTCAACTTAGTTGCACATCAGATCTGAACCACCCGATGGGCTTATAGCATGGTGTGGCGTGTAACTTCCATCCGTTGATTTGTCCATCCAGTTTTATACTTTGATTTTTCTCAAGAACAACTGTCTCCAGAGAGAGGAAATCTTGTGTCCAGGTACCTTGTAGCTTCAAATAAGTGCCAAGGGGACCACAACATAAAAATGTATGTTTATCTTCTCTTACTGTACCTGTACCAAATGTGCAATTTATTATCCCCATCGTCACAGGATTGTATTCAATAAATTTAGGCTTTCTAGTGTTTTTTGTTTGAGAAAAGGATAAATAGTGTTTGGCTGTGCCGCCCGTGACCCTTATAGAGGACTACAGAATCTACATTGACCAAGAAGTCTGTGCAACAGATTTCAACATCAAGGCATCCTTGACCAGCAGAAATTACTGCATGTTAAATTTAATTGCATGGAGAGGCCTCTGACTGGGCATCATCCGTAAACTTTCCATATTATCTCCTCCTCCAAAACAACTGCACCCCAGAGATGAAAATTTGTGGGGAGGTACCTTGTACAAAGAGCTTTACATTTAGACCTGACCTGTCACTTCTTTACGTAGAGGTAACAATGCTAAAATCTTGTCATATAATATCATACTCAACTCTGAACGATAAATATCTTGTGAATCATGATTAGTGAAGGAAGGTGTGTTGTGAAGTGTAGTCTCTTGTGCAGTGTACCAGATGGCGCCAAGGTCCTGGAGGCCGGACAGCAGTCTAGGCGAGAATGTTCCCATGCAGGATGTGTCTAGGACAGAGTCAGGGACCGAGAGGGAGACTGTTATCTCGTACACGTACAGCGCAGAGCTGCAGCGGCACTCTTCTCCCAGCAGGTAGTCAGCTAGCCGCTTCCCTCACTACCTGCCCTCCAACCTCTCACAACATACTCACATGTGCCCTTTACTCTATATAAATTGAGGATACTCTTCTTTTTACTGTATTGTCAAGTGACTGTTATGAAAATATTTGTATAATAACATATTATATAATATATTTATAATAGGCTTCACATTGTCAAAAATTGAGAATTGATGGAATTGCTGCAAAAAATTAGTTATTTTATTAATAATACTTGTGTTGTATTTCATGACTAAAATCTGTCCACTTGAGCTATTTCTAGAGACATTATACTTTTGTTGCTAGCCACTTAGCAGTGGTGTGCAAGTGTCCTATAGACTTAGGTTAATGTGCTGCTGTATGCATTGTGCAGGAGTGAGAGTCCAGTGCACACCGTGTCCAGCCCCCGACTCAGCCAATCCAGACAGCGGTCCAGTCAACGGTCAAGTCGCCCAGGGCGGCCAGAGTCCACGTCTCATAGGAGGTCAGAAGGGCAGGAGTCTGGTCGGTCCTCAAGAATAGGTACCTGCTCATCTTTCGTTAGAGTAAATACGGCCTAATATCATTATGAAACTACAATGGTTATGTGACAAGGCTTGTTATAGCATTAACAACATGATACATGCATGATACACAACATTGATGACAAACAAGTCATTAATGGGTGAACAGTGAGTACCAAGTAGTCAGGGTTATATAGATGTCAACTTGTCCGTTTATGTGTATGTCCATCCGTCACATTTTCCCCCCACTCATAACTCAAACACTTATTGTTAAAATGTTACAAAGCTTGATACATGTAATTGTATGAAGTGTAGATCTGCCATTTGTATGTTTCATACTTTGATTTGCACATTTTCTCAGTTATTCGACTTCAGTTTCTTGTAACACTAGAGCAGTTATACTCTTACAAGTAACTATATGAGGACATGCTAGATTCACCAAAGTAATCACATAGGTCAACCATGATTGCTAGATACACAGATGGGCTTTATGGGCTTATGGCATAGGCCATCATTCGTAACCTTTTCCCATTTTCGACTTCTTCTCCAGAACCACTATACCCCCAAAGCTGAAATTTTGTGGGTACTTTGGGAGGTATCATTAGGCCCCCAACCCCTCAAATATGAGAGTGGCAGCAGACATTATCAATGAAACCTTTCAATGACTTCTTCTTCACGTAGGAAGCTGAATAACATCTTTGTTATATATGAAGATATTTTTGGTCGTGGTCCCCCCAAATGGGCTCATGGCACTGAGGATCAAAGTTTTTTCATTTGATCCTGAACGTACCCCCTCAATGCCAGAGGGACCTAACTAAAAACCTATTTCAATCATCTTCTCCATAACGTAAAGCCCTAGGAAGCTTGAACGTTGTAAAGACGTTAGGACAATAGGAATTATGGTGACTGCTGCCCCTTATAAGGAACACAGGTGCCACACAACCTAAAAATAAAGCCATGGGCTCTGTAGCTCATCATGACTTCATTGATTTATTATCTAAGGTTGAAAATCTAAGTTATCTCAAGTAATACATTTACCAGATCTACAATTTAGAATCCCCTTTGGCCAAGGAGTACATAACATTTCAACTTGCTAGAGCTTTTTGTACTGGAGAAGAAGAAAAAAGAAGGTTTTCAGGTCATGACCCCTGTGACCTATATTTGGGGTCACAGGGTCAACACTTATACAATTTAGAATCCCCATTGCCTAATGAGTCTGCACACAACAGTTCAGCTTTCTAGAGCTTTTCATACTTGAGAAGAAGATGAAAAATAGTTTTCAGGTCATGACCCCTGTGACCCATATTTGGGGTCACAGGGTCATTAAATCTGCAATTTAGAATCCCAATTGGCAAATGAGTCAGCACACAACTTTTCAGCTCTCTAGACCTTTTGGAACTGGAGAAGAAGATGAAATAGGTTTTTAGGTCATGACCTTTGGGGTCACAGGGTCAGGAAATCTACAATTTTAAAACCCCATTGACCAAGGAGTCTGTACACAAAATTTCAGCTTTCTAGACCAAGTGGTTCTGGAGAAGAAGACGAAAATGCGAAAAGTTTACATACGGACGGATGGCCGTACGCCAAACACCATGCCATGCCATAAGCCCATGGGCTAAAAATTATTTTTTGCTTGTTTTCCAGAATGAAAAGGCCTTGACTCTCAGCCTATAGAGATGCAAATTGTAGTTTGGTACCTCAGTAGTTGTTTCCTTTAAAATATTTTTCGTCTTTTTCTTCAGAACTGAAACTTAAAATATATACAATTTTACATACAAATTCTTTGGCCAATAAGGTTTATTAATTGTGAGTTAACCCTTACGTTGCGTATATATATTTTACCCTTTTTAGCCCCTGTGGCGGAATTTACAGGCTCGCAGCTCGCAGCAGTAGTTTGAGCTTAGGCACTAACGAGCTCTGCTGGCGGAATTTCCAGGCGGCGATTCCGGTACCGTTTTTACGAAATATACCGCATCTACATGGCGAATACGGGCTATATACGGGCGTTGAATACAAATTCAAGTCGCGGCACCCGTACACAAATGGTTGCTTTATACCCGCATCTTTGAATTATTTTTTTACGATTTTTCTTTACTTTTCTATTACTTTGTAAAGATTGTCTTTAATTCGGGCCTTATAACATCATGAATTTGGAGCGCGCTACTGAAATTTTTATATGGACTTGAAGACCAGATGTTTGTCTTTACAATGATATAAAAAATATTAGAATGCGACCTATGGTTATAATTCTATTGTCATCTAAAGTTTGTCTTTATTTCCAGCTTTATGAAATCAAAACTCCTGAGCGCGCATATTGCGAAATTTATATGTGCTTGTAGATAGTTTATTCCTCTTTACAATGACGTAAAAATTATTAGAATACGACTTATGGTTCAGAAAATATAACCAACCAAAGGAGAGTGACGCTACCCCGACAGTACCACGTGAATGGTCCCGACGCGCACCAAGTTACTGGCACTGCTTGGTCCCCCCGGGACTGTGCTAATTACAGTACCGTTACCTCCTCGAGACCTCCTCGAGGGTGCCAGAGCCGAGCGCGCGTGGAACTAATGGGTACTAATGAGCACAGCATACACTAATCACCGCGGCGAACGCAATACATGTTGCGCGGTGTAAAGTTTGTCTTTATTTCCAGCTTTATAAAATCGTAAATTATTTCGCGCGCATGCGAAACACGTATGTACTTGAAGACAATTTATTCCTCTTTACAATGATATAAAAATTATTGGAATACGTCAAATGGTTCGCAATATATGAAGAGCGTAAGGAAGGCACGCCCAGTACTTAGAAAATTCATTTTTGAAAAACTAACTTTTTGCGACATCTGGCGCATCATTTGCCGCATGTTTATTTTTCGCTGCGCATATACATATGATACATGGAATTGAAGACAATTTATTGCTCTTTACGATGATGTAAAAAGAAAAAAAATGCGCAACTTCGTTCGGAAGCTATAGCGGGCCAAATGAAGGTACCCTCGGTACTTTGAGGCAACTTTTTGACTATCGCGCATATCGGGGCACGTGCCGCAACTTTAGTTTTTCGTGCGCATGTATAAATTTTATATTGAATCAAAGCCGAATCTTTCCTCTTTACCCCATGTAAGTTTTATGAAAATCGGCCACCCGGTTCAGCATTTATGGGTGTTTTTTATGATGCGGTTCTGGCTGAACTTCCAATGAAAGCTCGCATTCACTTTCTCTGTCTCTTTGATAAAATAAAAAATATTTTATTTGCAATGACATGTATTACAATGAAATTACAATGCATTTACGTACAAATATACACAATATTTACCTGCGGTTGTGCGCAGAACAGCTTTAGGGACCTAACAAGGTATGTATATAATGTGTATATACTAGTCCACACTTCGGCTCTCTTTACTTTCAATTTTCTTCTTCTTCATTCCCTTCTTCATTTCTTTCTTTTTCCGTGGCAGTGATGTAAGCCCTGGAATAGTCAGTGGCGGTGTGGTACAGTTTGAAGCATGGTGCGGCGCACAGAGAAACATTACAAGCTGTACATTCATAAGAAGACTCTCTGCCTACTCGTTTTTTCTTCCTTGCTGGCCCATTGCCTTCTTCAATCTGTTTTGCGAGGACGGCGCGTTTTGCCTTAGAGCATACCACACACATCCTTGTGACGTTTTTCTTCCTTCCGACAGGCTCAATCTTCGTCGGAAAGTGACGTCCATGAAGACGAGTGACACTCTCGTCGCTCGTGCTCGGCCGACCACGGGGACGTCTGCAAAGTGATGGAACTTGTTCCTTGTCCGCAAATGTTACTATATGTTGCGCCAAAGCCTTCCTGTATTCCCGACTTGTTTTTAGAGGTTTATCTTTGCTGTATTCTTTATAAACGATGTAAGAGTTCAACATGGCAACGTTGAGAACGTGAAACCAAACCCGTTTCCACCACTTCAGGGTCTTCACTCGGAACGGCGTGTACGACAACATCTGGTCGGCCCGATCAACACCTCCCATGTACTTGTTGTACGTTGTTACAATGCGCGGCTTGAGAACTGGTTCCCCTGTTGCCCGGTTCTTCTTCCCTGTTTGTTCAAGTTGTGTATCTTCAACAGTAGACATGAGAAGCACTGATTTTCTATCTTCGTAGCGAAGAACGAGTAGGCCATGGTTGTGAGAAACTGTCATGTCCCCTTGCTTGGCTTTCTTTTTAGGTTTCTTGACTGAATCAGGAAGTCCCTTTCGATTGGCTCTCAACGTCCCCGTGGCACCTATTCCCCGCTCCCACAAATTTATGTACAGATTTGTGGACGAATAGTAGTTGTCCATAAAGATGTGATGCCCCTGTCCAACGTAGTCGTTCACCAAGTCCATGACTACATCATAAGTTTTGCCACCTTCAGAAACCGGTTCATTCGTTTTTCCAGTGTAGAGTTTGAACTTGCAAACGTATCCGTTGTGCGAGTCACACAACATGAAAGCCTTTATCCCATACTTCTTAGGCTTGTCGGGAAGATAAACTTTGAAAGATAAGTTACCTTTCCAGGGCACCATGCCCTCGTCGACTGAAATGTTTTGATGCGGTTTATACACTCTTGAAAAACGGTGAACTATCCGGTTATACAAGTGTCCCAGTTTATTTATTGGTGAAAAGCACGGGGTGTTACGGCCCGGCATCCTCCTGTTGTCAGCCAAGTGTAGGTAGGTTATAAGAAGCCAAAACCTGTCTCGGGGCATGCACTTGGCGAAGAAAGGCGTTGAGGTAACATCACTTGTTGACCAGTAATCAGCAAAGTTTCTCTGCACAACCAATGACATGGCAATTGTCATGGCTACAAATACCTTCATCTCTTCTGCATTAGTGTCTTGCCACTGTTGCATTCTTGAACGGGGTCTTAGAATTTTGTCCTCCATTGCTTGTTTGAAATATCTATTGGTTTCCGTTGCCATATCCTCATAGTCATCATTATGTATAAACAAATTGAAAAAGTCAATAGGTTCAGGGTTCTCAGGAAGTTCTATGAACTGGCGCAACCCAGTTTGACCAGTGAAAGGCAAGTTTACACGTGGCCGCGGACCATCCACCCACTCATCAAACGTCTGTGAATTATCATGATTATATTGTGGTATTTCGGCAAACTCCTCCTCAAAACCACTAAAGTCTTCTTCGGTGGAATTACCGGCGGCTAGAATCTTTCTGGCAATCTCTGTCTCTATATCACTCAGAGCATCTGTGTCACCATGTTCACTATCTATTACAGTGTCCCGATCATATGCATCATCACTGTCTAAACCATTGCTACCATCACTGTCAGTTGACTCCATATCAGAGGCTTCATCAGCATGGATCTCGTTGATGAAGTCATCGTCGCTTGAAACGGCTTCAAAGCTGCGTGTCCTAGTATGCAACGCCCTAGGCCGTCGCAGGGCCTTGCGTCCACGTCCGCGCAGCATTCTGCTTCAACCTGTAAATGATTGAAAATGCGTTAGATGTATGCAACATATAACATGTGATTAGAGACAATAAACATACAGAGATAATGAATGTGAGCTTCATGGACGTTCATTTGCCAGTTTCAGAACCTCCCGGCGCATCTAGGACGACTGCGCCGCAAGCGCCGACGGCTTCTGACATCGCGCCGATTTTTCCGACGCATATGTCAAACGGACCATTTTCTTATTTCCTCGGCGACGTGTAGCACCGGGCGCGAGGCCCGGAAAATAAACTACTATGTCAGGGAAGCTCGGGTTGTCAGTTGCCGAATGACTTCTCTTTTCGCGAAGCAGAGCATCCAAGGAGCGGTCTCTCGAGGCGGAGCCCGGACCCATGGGAGCATACTCCCATGCTCTCCGGGAATTCCCGTCCCCGTCTTCCGCGGCGGACCCCGGATTCAATCGCGGGACAGGTTTCCCATGTTCTCTTTTGAGAACGAGAGACTCCGAGGAACAATCCTATGGGACGAACCCCGGATTCTATTGGGAATGGGTTCCCATGCCCTCTCGACATATATAGCAGAAACCTTCATACCTCGGAATGACACGAACCTTTATTTCAAAGTAGAAACAAAAAAAAAATTTGCACAAAAAGTTTGGGGGGTGGCGACCAAAAGCGGGGGGGTCCGCGCACCCCCCGGTAGATATTTATACTTGTGGGTCGGTCCCGAAGATGACGGACCACGCCCATGTTCATGGGAATTTTTTCTCATTATGTCATGGCGAATCCCGTCGGAAATTCCCCTGCTCACGAAAAAACTAATACCTAAAAAAGTAATTGTGATACAAAAGAACTTTGGTAATAAAAGTGGTGAGGAATCAAATTCTCCATCTGCTCAGTTCAGTCCGCTACACATATAAATAATTCTTCAAATCTTATTGAATGAAACGTCTTTTATTCAATAATGTAAAAGATAAAATAATAAATTCAATTCAAATGGTTTGGAAAGGTGCGCCCTCGCATTTGAATTTTAGAAATAAAAACCTTTCGCAAATGGCATCAGTAACAAAAATGTTCACGCATTTTTAGAAACTCCGAAAAGTGAAATATTTTCCTGAGAAAATATTCCCACGAAAAGGCTTTTCCCCGAGCGGCGGGTCCCGTACTCAAATATATTTTCGCTTTTATGTTATATTTTTTTTTCCAAAACTGGAAACAAAATTCCGTCATGACAGTTGTTCATCGTTTATAAAGCTCTATATTTGCGTATCAAAAGAACAGTATTTTAGTTATATATTATCATACTTCTTCACTTATGCGTACATCAATATTGCGGCTCTTCGCGCATGCATAGTTCTTCCCAAAAACATGCGCATTTTATCTGGAATTAAAGACAATGTTTTTCTCTTTACAATGATGTAAAAATTATAAAAATCGGACTTGCGGTTCAAAAGTTATGAAGTGCAAAAATTATACCTTTTGGCGCGGCGCTTTGCGCATGCAGAGTTCTTCCCGAAAACATGCGCATTATACATGGAATTGAAGACAATGTTTTTTCTCTTTACAATGATGTAAAAATTATAAAAATCGGACTTGCGGTTCACAAGTTATAAAGCCCGTAATGATGGTATATGCTAAGAGCGCCACTTATTCAAAGCCGAATATCACCTTCTGCGCGACACCTGGCGCATCAAAAGTTATTGCCGAAAATACACATATTTTATATGGAATTGAAGACAATTCTTTTATCTATATACTGATAAAAAAATTATGAAAATATCCCAAGTAGTTTCTTAGAAATAGAGCGCCGAGGCATGTTGGGGTAAATGCGCCACATGTATCAAAATTCAAAAGTGCGAAAGTCGCCTATCTCTGTGCGATTGCTGTATTTTCAGTTATGTTAGCGCAATTGCGATTTTTATATGGGAATAAAGGCCATTCTTTCCTCTTTATTTTGGTATAAAAAAAATGAAAACAACCAATTGGTTCATATGATACGAAGTGCGAGAGAAAGGTAGCTTATCGCAATATCTTCCCGTAATTAGAAGCTATCTGCCCATGTGGCGAGATGTGAGACAGATAAGCATAGGCTATCTGCCCATGTGGCGGGATGCGAGACAGATAAGCCTGTACGGGCCTATCTCACCCCGGGGCAGTGCAGACACTTAGGTGCTAATTAGCCGCCGGGCAGTGTAGCCATCGGAGCGAAGCAGGACAAAATTGGCCTTTTGTAAAGCTAATTATCGATGCGTTACGGGTCAACAATGCACACGCAAATTGGTGTGAATTTTGCTGGACGTTCTGACCAGACACTGAAGAAAGCTTTATTCCCATTGCGGGCTGCGAGGCATAAATACAGCCATTCTCATGCAGCGAGTCGCGGAAACAATCGACTCGGGACCCGGTATGGCAGATAGCCAAGTACATAGACAGCCGTGAATTCTTCTAAGTAAGCGATCCGGGATCCGTATTGAGGTACCTACGAATCGCTTATAGCCCGCCCGGATAATTCCGGGACCCGCATGTTAAGGGTTAAGTTATTCAGTGGTCCCAAATAATGGCGTCAGGTGTCATGTGTCAAAAATGTGTCTTAGATGCACAAAAGTAATATTTTGTAGACCTGTTCAGATACTTCTTGTTTAGAACTAATGCCTTAAAGAGCCATCACGGATGTTGATGAAAATATCAAAAAATTTCCAAAAATCCATCTCCGCGAAATAAATACTCTTAATTTTTCCCTAATTTTTCCAACGTAAAATAAGCCGAGAAATTGCATTAATTAATAAAGGTGTTGTCCAGTCTAAATATAGATCCAGTCTATTATTTTCAAGCGCAAAGCATTATGGTCTAGCTCACACACAGTAAACAAAGACACGAAAGAATAACAAAAAATATGAGCAATGAAAGATATCGAAATATATTTTTTTTGGCAGTGATTTATTTACTATTTCATTTAATTATGTATTTGCTACAGATATTGGAATAATTGTTTTACCCAACTAGCTATTTTTCTTGAATTTTATAATTAATGAGAGTAAAAATTTGTCATAATTTGCTGGTCTTATCTCAATAAAAAGAACATTAAACAGGAAATAATTTGTATATTCTCAGGACATTTAGAAACATTGTTTGTAAAGCAATCGTCTCATTCAGTAATGTGTGACAAGGGTAACTTGCAAGAGAGACACGTGAAGCACGTGCAGCATATGGGTTGTTATGGCGACTTGCGCTAGAGACGAGCCTTCACGCTTCGGAAGCGCTTGCTGTTTGTGTAGTACGTATTACGCAAAAAAGGGGATTCTGTTTATATACGTCAGATACCCTTAGCGCGCGCTAGTCGAAGTGGTACTTCTCTTTGAAACCAAATTGCAATACATTGTCATGATATGAAAATTATTTAACATATGCCATGTTGTAGATAAAAGATTTCTCTGGCGAATGACGTTATAAGTAAATTTTCCAAAAATTGAAATACTAACATCCTTGATGGCTCTATAAAAACTTGAGTGCTATGTGCAGATAACTTGGCTAATTTCGATAGTACAACCTTATATGATGTATTATTCAAATCCTGTTGCTCTTATCTAAGCCAGTTTTTGTCACTGTGTGTTGCAGTTATGGAGGGAGAGGATCTGAGTCGGTATGACGAGGTGTACGTGGATTGTAATGAGGAGGACATGGAGACTCTACATCAACTGGAGTGGGAACTAGCCTCAGAGTCGGGCAGAGTCACAGGTACATACAATACCCGTTAGCATGTGTTCCCTCTGACAAAATCTTAGGTACATACAATACCCGTTCACATGTGTTCCCTCGGACAAAATCTTAGGTACATACAATACCACTCGCATTAACTCCCTCTGACAAAATCTTAGGTACATTCAATACCCGTTCACATGTGTTCCCTGGGACAAAATCTTAGGTACATACAATACCCGTTAGCATGTGTTCCCTCCGACAAAATCTTAGGTACAAACAATACCCATTCACATGTGTTCCCTCTGACAAAATCTTAGGTACATACAATACCCATTCACATGTGTTCCCTCTGACAAAATCTTAGGTACAAACAATACCCATTCACATGTGTTCCCTCAGACAAAATCTTAGGTACATACAATACCCATTCACATGTGTTCCCTCTGACAATCGCAGGTACATGAAATACTCATTTGCATGTATTCCCTTTGACAATCAAGGGCACAAACAATACATATGTTCCCTCTAACATAATCTCAGGAACCTTCTACACTCACTTGCAAATGTTCCCCATGACAAAATTCCAGTTCTCAGTGATGGGGAGTCATTATGAGGGATTTACTGATGGTGTCATAGCATCATTATGATTTTATTCTCTCTCCATGTTATGACTTCTCCCCATACCTGTGAGTATTTTAGTGCCTATTAGTAGCATAACACAAATGTGTGTGCATGTTGCAGCAGACGGGCAGGTGTCAAGAGTCAGTGTGATGGAGAGCATGTCAGACAGTGGAGGCAGCTCACACAGTTCAACCCCTCTCATCAAACTGTCCATGGACAATGGATTTGACATCAACATGAAACTTAGGTACAATATATTCTCAAATTGAGGCTTGGTTTTATATTGACACCAGGGATATGACCATTAGATTCCTGGTGAAAAATGAGTAACTAGTCTTGCGGGATCTTTAGACAGTAACTAACAAGTGACGGGGAATGACAGATTATCTTTCCCTTTATGTTTGTCAATATACTCGAAGGCTCTTTAACCCAGGGTCTGAAGGTGTTCTGAAAAAATTGAAAACAGAGTCCTCTTTTTTTAGTCAATATGTGGTTGATGATACATATTTACACTGTACATAGTATAATTGATTGTTGTTGACTATCATACCGCTTGGCTAACAATTATTTGTCTTCATGCAGAGAGGACGAACTGATCGAGACGGTTGATGAGAACGCCAACCAGACCAAAGATGAGCAGGACGTGAAGGATCTGCATTAGACCGGAACAGACCAGACTACACCATCGTACTGGCTTGCTCAACTCCAGTACAAGGCTGGGTACTGAATTCAACGTGCTTTTTGACCTCACCCCTTTCTGACAACGTATCTGGCTGCATCTTTCATCTCAACTTGCAGGGAAACCTCTACTTCAGGATTTCTCATCATTTCTCAGATGTCCTCATCTTCGATCCATCAAATCAAGAATACCATTCCTGGGTCAAGATGAATAACAAATCAAATACATTCATAAGATGGTGTAATACTCACCAGCATGTTTTGTCTGAATCTAGCAGATAGTCAACATCGATTTCTTATTTTATTTTAGGTATATCTTTAGTGGCACCAAGTGCACAATCTATATGTTATTTAATTAACACCCACAATGCTAGTACAACTCTTGTTAATGAGAAGTAAAGGTTTTTGTCTCTTATTCTTGAATGTTTGTAGAAGTTTTTAGAAAACCTAGAATCAGATGATCTTTTGGCTGTTTTGCATCTTGTTCTGTGTCCTATTGTGGAGAAACATGTTCAGAGTTGATAATAGAATTATAGAACATCAGTTTTATTTTCTCCTGGTAATATCACTATGTTCTTCCTGCAGAGACTAAGTATTGTGTGGATGGTACAAGATTATAACTAATCCATCAGGTTCCAACGAGTTTATAACTGATAACATTTTGAAAATTTTGATTCATCTTGCCAGGTGTTGAATATCAGATTACGAATATTGTGCCTTGTTAGTATTATATTGTCATATGTGGTGTCCTCTTGAATCATCTTAAGAATTGTCCTGTATGTGTGAATCATCGTGAGAGTGTCTAGCATATGTGAATAAATCTAATATCATCAATCATCTAGTGGTCACTCTCCTGTGTATGAAAATCATCTTTGTGACCGCTGTCCAGTGTATGAGAATCTGAAATTATTTCTTGAAGGGTTTGATTTTCAATCATATATAAATATATTATTTAGAGCCATTATGAGCTACGGAGACAATGGATCTGTTTTTGTAGTATTTAAAGTAAGTGAATCATTTACATGTTTTATGTGTGTGTGTTGTTTAGCAGTGTCTTAGTAATGTGTGTAAAACTGACAAGACAAGACCGACAAGAAGGGTCGTCAGTGTAAAGCTGACAGAACAAGGGATTGACGATGTGAGACTGACAGAGAAGGAAGAATGGACAGTGTGAGACTTACAGAGAAGGAAGGGTGGACAGTGTGAGACTGACAGAAGGAAGGATGAACAGTGTGAGTCTGACAGAAGGAAAGGTGAACGGTGTGAGACTGACAGAGAAGGAAAGGTGGACAGTGTGAGACTGACAGAGAAGGAAGGATGGACAGTGTGAGACTGACAGAGAAGGAAGGGTGGACAGTGTGAGACTGACAGAAGGAAGGATGGACAGTGCGAGACTGACAGAGGAGGGATGGACAGTGTGAGACTGACAGAGGAGGGATGGACAGTGTGAGACTGACAGAGAAGGAAAGGCGGACATTGTGAGACTGACAGAAGGAAAGGTGGACAGTGTAAGACAGACAGAGAAGGAAGGATGGACATTTTGAGACTGACAGATGGAAAGGTGGACAGTGAAAGACAGACAGAGAAGGAAGGATGGACAGTGTGAGACAGACAGATGGAAAGGTGGACAGTGTAAGACAGACAGAGAAGGAAGGATGGACAGTGTGAGACAGACAGAAGGAAAGGTGAACGGTGTGAGACTGACAGAGAAGGAAAGGTGGACAGTGTGAGACTGACAGAGAATGAAGGGTGGACATTGTGAGACTTACAGAAGGAAGGATGGACAGTGCGAGACTAACAGAGGAGGGATGGACAGTGTGAGACTGACATAGAAGGAAAGGCGGACATTGTGAGACTGACAGAAGGAAAGGTGGACAGTGTAAGACAGACAGAGAAGGAAGGATGGACCCTTCTTGTCGGTCTTGTCTTGTCAGTTTTACACACATTACTAAGACACTGCTAAACAGACAGACAGAGAAGGAAGGATGGACATTTTGAGACTGACAGATGGAAAGGTGGACAGTGTAAGACAGACAGAGAAGGAAGGATGGACAGTGTGAGACAGACAGAAGGAAAGGTGAACGGTGTGAGACTGACAGAGAAGGAAAGGTGGACAGTGTGAGACTGACAGAGAAGGAAGGGTGGACAGTGTGAGACTGACAGAAGGAAAGGTGGACAGTGTAAGACAGACAGAGAAGGAAGGATGGACATTTTGAGACTGACAGATGGAAAGGTGGACAGTGTAAGACAGACAGACAGAGAAGGAAGGATGGACAGTGTGAGACAGACAGAGAAGGAAGGATGGACAGTGTGAGACTGACAGATGGAAAGGTGGACAGTGTAAGACAGACAGAGAAGGAAGGATGGACAGTGTGAGACAGGCAGAGAAGGAAAGGCGGACAGTGTGAGACTGCAAGAGATGGCTGTGATACACCAACACTTGTTTGTGACTTTTGTGATATGCAGTCATTTCATCACTGTCTTCAAGATTTATTTATTGCATTTGATGTCATTGATAGAGTTTCTCATTTAACTTGATGATTTGTTTTGTTAGTGAAATTAAATTCTTACAACTTCTTACGTCTTGCAATTCCTTTGCTTTCAAGGTTGCTACAAGGGGTGATTGATCCTTGCAATGTTAAACACTTCTGTCATTGGTGTTGGATGGAATGCATTTATACCAGGTTGATAGAAATCTCTGTCTTGGGCATCTAAAAAACAGTCAATGGCAGCAAGGACATACTCATCAGAATCAAAATACCTAACGGATAGAAATTCATTCAGAGTTGAAAACAGATGGAAGTCTGACAGACCTAGATCAGGCAAGTAGGGATTTTGGTGCTGAAGATGTTCAAATCCACTGTCATGGAACACAAACTGAAATATTTCTCAGTTCCAGAGTATCAGTGATGATGGAAAGAAACTTGCAGCTGGTAAATGCCAACTGTTACAGCAATGAAACATTCAATAATTGGCCAGTCATTCATGGAATGGGCTGTCATCCTTAAACTTTTCATATACTCTACACCCACCCAAGCTTTTTGGACAGAAACTTTGTACCTAGGGGATCCCCCTGTCACATTTGGGCGTTTGTTCATACAGCTTTTTATCCCCCCTCAAATATTGGCGTGTCCATCCTAAATTCTTTACAGGTTTTTTCTCCCCAAGATCCAGTAATGCTAGAAAGCTCAAAGTTTAGGAATATTATCTTTGAATGATGAGAACTTCTTTGGGGTGTCTCCAGAAGCTAGTAATGGAAGCTCAAATTTTGAAAATTCCATCTTTTGTAGATGGCTATTCAGATTTGCAAATTTCATTACCCTACTCCAAAAAATAAAGATATGGCAGGGGGTTCAAAACATTGTGGTTCTCCAGTTAAGAGCTACGAACAAAAATGTTAAATGATAAGAAGTTATCATATAGTTATTTTCGTGACATTTCAAATGCATCCAAAATTATGACTTTAGCCACAAAATTAAACAAAATATAGCATATAGATTAATTTCTGTGTCACTATGGTGCAGGCAGATATTATATTTATTTTATTCTACTTTAGATAACAAATCATGGCTCTAGTTTTGTCTAAAGGACATGACACTTGCCACCTTTATATAGGGGCACTCAACTCACAATTTCCTTACTGACCTTTGACTTGGTACACAAGATTGCAAATGGTAGCCTGACTTCAGGTCTGAAGATGAAGAAAGCATATAAAGGTCACCAAATCTACAACTTATAATCTTATAGACCAATAGACCCAGGAGTCGCGGCCGTTTCGTTCTGCAGAGGAAAACAAAAAACAATTTGTCTGGTTGAGCCCACTGTGGTCCCAACAGGGATACCAAACCTACAATTTATCATAGCCATTTGACAAGGAGTCTGTCCATAAGATTCAGCTTTTTGGGCCCTTTCGCTCTGGAGAATAAGACAAAAATTGTGGTCCCTGTCGCGACTCTGGTCTTTCGGTCCAGAGTCACCAAATCGACACTTTATAATCTCAATTGGCCAAGGAGTCACCAAATCGACACTTTATAATCTCAATTGGCCAAGGAGTCACCAAATCGACACTTTATAATCTCAATTGGCCAAGGAGTCACCAAATCGACACTTTATAATCTCAATTGGTCAAGGAGTCAATGCACAAGAGTTCAGCTCTTAACAGCCAGTGTTCCGGAACAGAAAATGAAAACTAACTAATATGTTGACAACTAAAGACAAATTAACATTTATCATATTATTACGCCTGATAATGTCATGTGCACAGAATTTAATCTTTCACGAGCAGAGCATGGCAAGAGGAACGCTTCGCTTCACTCTTTGTCATTTATTCCAACATTTAGGGTTTCAATGTACCAACTTTTAATGGGCTTAGTTTAGCCAAATATTTACACACATCCACTTAATCTAACATTGGTAAGATAGGGAATAAACAAATTATACATCAATGAAAACAAATGGAGCTTAAATTCAAATTGTTTAATGTAAGAATCAATTTGAACTCTTAACAGTCAATAATATTTCAACAATTTCAAAATATCACTGTCGAAAATATTTTAAAGTCATTTAATTTGGCTACAAATAGGCCCACGTACCCTATTCATGATTTAGGGAATTCATTGGGTCATGAACATATTTTTAATGATATGTGTTTCATGTCTGTTAATCCTATGATGAAGGTAAAATAAAGTACTGTGTTGCCATTCTCTTGGGCCACCTTGGGATGAAACTTGGCGAGAATTTTTTTTACAGTTATCCAACTTCGAAATTCTTCTAATTCCGGCGACGTTTCTCGTTTAGGAGGTCTCCCGGTATTTCACCTGCAATCATGTAATAATTTAACATCAACCGTAGGGGTAGGTTACTATTTGTCATACACACAGAGGAATAAAGGGTCAATTGTACAAATACTGTTTTCATCATTGTTGTTACTATTTCAGTTCATTCAAACATATATACTATTTTGCCTGCTAAATAACATCGGCACTCAATGTACAACCTAACGAGCAGAACATGGCAAGAAGAACGCTCTGCACGTGCAAAGTAAAATGCACGAGGTTTTCCGAGTTTGACTGCTGTCAAGCTTTCCGCATTATCCAATCAGCAAACAATGATACTGTGACGTGCGCACACGTGTAAGAAAGCACGTGCTATTCACAATTCACTTAAGCGACTGGATGGTCGGACTGGTTTCAACTGTGATACAATATTGCGAACACGTGCTTGTCGGAATACTCTTATTTACAACGAAGCAAACATATTGATAATAATTTTGGGCCCAGTTTCGAAGATTACTGGTAAATGTTGGAAAGAGGATTGTGTAAATTAAATGTGTTATTTGAGCAATGAAATGCTCAATTGCATAGACAATCAACAATTGCAATATCATGTTTGTCTTGTTCTATGCTGCACTTGGATTTGAATCTAAAAAAGGATCAGCAAGGCCTCATCTCTAGAAGTAGAAGACCGACACCAGGCCACAGGGGCTTGTATTGTCGAAACTAACGATTACAACGAATATGAAGTCGACGATCCAGCCCCATATACTATAAAAATTTGTTTATAGTATATGGGGCTGGATCGTCGACTTCATATTCGTTGTAATCGTTAGTTTCGACTATACAAGCCCCTGTGCACCAGGCCTGCATATTTTATCAGAGCGCTATTGTACTCAAATCAGCCGTGTTGCAGGTAAATACTTTCACTACATCAAATGCATCGACTTGTTCATCGTTAAACGCACTGTGGCACTTTTTGGGCATTTTTACATATTCATATTTGATATTTATAATAAAAGTTTATGTAGTATAAAAGCAGTCTATGCCATGATCCGATTAACCGTAGAAAACGGTGTGACGTATAAAACGAACATTGCTAGCGGCCACCTTTTTATAATTCAAGAATGAGGAAAAAGGTTCTGTGTTTCTTAATCAAACCGTTAGACATAAGCTGATGAGGCTGAGCATTTGTGACATCTGTACGGGTATGACATTAAAATGAACATTTGTCATTCAATTTGGTGCGGTTTTATGATTGACAGATACTTTTTTCTCGCAATGTGATGCGGGATATGTTGGGCAAGAGAAAATGTTATTAAAGGTATTTTACATATGTTTTGTATAGCTATGTAAGCTGCATTGATTCGTATTTCATTGAATTAAGTTCTTTTCTGCAGGTATTGGACACTTTGGATGAAAACCAGGTTGAAGCAGAGTCGGTTTCCTGACACATCTCTCAAGGAATACAAATATCTACCTTTACAACATATCAAGTATCATCGCGTCTGTGTTTAAAGACCTGCTTATTGTTGTTCTTCTTGACATTGAATTCGTTTGTGTAAATGCACTATTTTGTTGAAAGAATAAAACTATGAACACTTGACCTGTTCTTCCTCCTAACCATTCGTTAGATTAATCGGCAAGGTCGATACTTAACCTAGGGAAATATCAGATATCAACCTTTCATGACGTCAAATAACCTTAAACATCTTTATGGAAGTGTTTTTAAAAGATTACACGAGGCGAAGTAGAGAGTAATATAACACGGACGTGTTTTTAACCGAGGAAGGATACTGAAAGTCGAGGCGAAGCCGAGATTTTCAGTATCCGGACGAGGATACATTCTTGCAGCTATGACGTCATCAGAGGTTGAATATCTCATAACTCCCTAGGTCGATATGTACATATCAACCTCCGATGACGTCATGCCAGGTTGATATGGATAATAAACAGTCATCCGTTTCAATGGCCATATCAACCCTAGGTGTGTATGGATAATAAACAGCCATCCGTTTCAATGGCCATATCAACCCTAGGTGTGTATGGGAATAAACACACCATCTTACTTTCTGTACTGTCAGAAAGGCACGTTGTAAACGCTGCGACAATCTGTGAACAATATGTGAATAAATGCAGTATAATCCTTGAGAACAAAGGCACAAACAAAATATTACATTACTAAAACAAAGCTAAATATACTTTCAACAATAAGTTAAGCACCACTTACTATAATTTCGTATGTTTTTGAGACAAGAATTTGAAAATATTGTTGCAGATATTTAATGGAACAAATATCGGTACATTGATACAAACAATTACGAATTCTCGCGAAGGTCCGGCCCCCGATATATATAATTACTTGTCTTGTATGGCGACTTTTCAGATGGCGATAGTAACGTGTGATATCTGAACAAAGGATTACATTTTGATTTGAAATTCACTTATAGCAATGCGGAGATTATCCACAGGTGAAAGATGGCGAACACTTCGATTGCGAGACAGCGGAATGTCCTGTAGAGTTATTGCAAGACATTTCCTGTGTCGTAGTGTAACCAAACGTTTGGTACAAAAACACGACCGCACATGGCGTTAAAGACCGTGTCAGATCTGGACGAGAGGAGCTAGAGCACTGCTTTGACCCCAGTGATGAGCAGGAACTGGACTACTCGCAGTTAGTTTCCGTATCAAACCGACATGTGTCGTCTTCGGACGGCAGGTTATAGGGTATGTAGCGTCTTAAAATAGGATATTGACACATAAATGCATGATCATCTCCTGTGGTACTACTGTTTGGTAATTCTACATTTTTACAATCACCCTCTTCGCAAGAGGCTAGTTTACATGATGTCAATGCCAGGTCCAATAGAGCGAGGGTTGCGACTCCGCGAGAAACCAGCTGCTGAACAAAAGTTTGTTACAATGCTATGTTTACATGACGTTTGAGACTAGTACTTAATACACAAATAACAAGTTAATAATGGTTGTATTGTAGCACTATTTGGTATCAAAAGTAAGTACATCCCTTAGCAGTTGCGTTACCAATAATGTCCCAGAGAGTCCAAATAGGGTTAATGGTTTGGGAATGCCAAGGGTATTCCAATTACGGTATGTACCACTCTTAGAAAATTGAGCAATGGATTTTTTTTGCAGAAATCTGATTTTTAAATCAGAAATGCAAGACATTCTTGTTATATTTTAAGTCGTTAATGATCCAATTCTGATATGTCTGGGAATTACAGAATACCAACCACCGTTTACGATTCCAGCAGCAATTTTCTGACAATATCCCCAAAAATGGACTTGGGGGTTGGTGTTTTACAGTCGACTCTGGGCAATAACTTCTGTATCTCTTACTTTGAAAACGCCTTACTTACATCTTACGACTATAACTAAAACATGTGAAAATAGATTTGTCAGCGAAAGGAACATGGTTCCAGTTTGACCCCCAATAAAATCTGCGTGCTCTTCTCCAATTTCTTCTTAGATTTCTCTCCAGTCATTCAAAATGAGTTTTCTGCACGAGGACCTACATGTAGCATTTAAACCCAAATTGTTGAACATGCCCGGAGATAGTCATGTGGCTGATCCACAAATCAACCCTTTTCTGCACAATACCCATCAGAATGTTAAGAGTTGAGACTCTGTTCTCATACACTGATTTTGTGTCAATCTCACTTCTCCATTAGTTGTGTTTCGTTATCTGCAAGATATTCCTGCAGGAATAACATGTTCTGTAGCATGACATTTTAAAATCAACTTCTTCACACCATGATTTTTTACCCTTCACATGTCTATTTCGGTTATTACGTTTGAACTGGTATCCATTCCATTCCGGTATGCCTGACGGTGACAATCCAGGATATTTCACTAAAAGTCGTATTTCGTCACTTTAACAAATTCACTGCATGATATATTTATGTTACCAGTTGTCTGAGACAATTATGCCAATGAAAGCAGATAAATTATTCATTTGCAATATAAATTATTAGAGATAACGGGCAACAAGTTTTGAAACATTTTTCAGAACCTGTGTAAATTTTTTAAACTTCACATTGGATTAAATAATGTACATACTTTATTCAAAAGCAATGTATGTGTTGAAGAAATATGCAATAGTTATGTTTCAAAACATTTTAAAGTTGATATACAAACCAAGAATGAAGTCACCGCGACGAACTGATGATACCTGCAGTATTCATATTTGCAACTTTAGCACAAATTTCAGTGCAACCAGAATCTAACTTAATATATGCATAATATCAACAATTTCCCAACTCCATTTGCATTTACAATGATTTAACTACCTTATTATGAGAAGAAAACACTACGTTTATAAGTTTTGTGGAAATAAATGAAACAAATGTTACGAGTGTTGTGAATGTAACAAACTTTTGTTCAGCAGCTGTAATCACGTTATCACGGCCCGCGTGCAGTCCCCGGTCAACCAAGAGAATATATGTGTGACATCGCATTCGTCGTAGAGACCCTCCTGTTGAAACTGGCAGAGTTGGAGGCAGCAGTGAATAAGGAGTGGCAGCAGTTTCCTCAACAGGTCATCCGTGACTGGTGTTGCATGTCGATGTTCATGGATCACACAGTCGCTATATTGACTGAACACTGACTTACTCTCTTCTTAAGTGTCTAATGTTTCCTTTTAAGGCAGTTTATTTCTGTATTACTGACCCATATGTCACCTATGGTAATAGCATTCCTCATTGAACAGTTGATGAAAAACACATTGTTTGCATTTTAGGCTATACAGGCAATAAGACGTATGACCTTCCACTTTTGTCAAATAGACCCATCGTTTTCAACATTGAGTACCAATTTGTACATCTCTGTAATTGAGAATGAATGTAAGGCGCATTTATTTTGAAAACTTTATTTGAAATCTGATGCATGGCGCTTAGCTTGTTGTTCTAAGTATATATACATAAACATATCATAAATTGATTGTCTGTATGAATGAAGAAATGAATGTATGAATGAATGAATGACAATTGATTTGTATAGCGCCTAATGATTTTATTTCTACCAATAGTTTAATTCAAAATTAAGTGAAATTCACCTTCGACAGTCACGTATTAAAGCAGATAAATCCAAGGTTTCTCTAGTTTTCTGAAAAATCAACACTGGTTCTGAATATACAAGTTATGAAAAAGTATAGGAAACGTTGTCAGAACATTTTAGATCTTTTGAACTTGATAATCAATTAATTAAATTACTTAGTTGATATTGATTTATAATAATTACATTGACACAAAAATGTTTAACTATTGGTTTGTTTACACCAACTATAAATATAATGAGATGCACTGAAAACGAACCAACTTGAAAATGTTCATATTTTGAAAACAGCTCAATTCCTGTACATGGGAACTCAGTGCGGACACTGTTCGCTGTCGACTACGCTCAGTCGGACTTTTCACTTTGTACCCCGAGTGCTGATGTGTTACTTTAATTAAAGATTTTAAGTCTCTATGAGTTGTTGTTTTTCTTGCATTGGTACTTGGCCGGCTTACAAAGATACCAAAAATAAGATTCGAATAAGATAATGCCTCGCCAGGACATTCAATCAAACTCGGTGGTGCGTTTTCATTGCATCTCGGTATATATATACATCGTTTGATCAATTGGTTGAAACCTGCACAGGAGTTGTGCCACCCAATGATCAATGGACTCAGATTTTACTACCATAGACAGGAAAATCATGCCAATACCATGTTACCAAAGAAAATATGTCTATAGAATAAATGAAGTGAGTTAGAAAACTCTGGTTAAAACTCATGGCCGGTTGGGTTTTCTAATCAATCTGAAATAATGTGAAAATGCTTATTTTACAGAGGGCGTATCCTATACTCCAGTGAGAAGGAGTGTGTCCTATAGTCACTGGCCACTATGGGCGTATACTATTCCAGTGTGAAGAGACGTGCCCCAGCCACTGGAGGGGTTACTGTGGGAGCGTCGTAGTCCATGTTTACAATAGACGTGCATGTCATACTCCATATACGTATACATTGTCCACAGTGAGTTTACCCTTATTAGCTTACATACAGCGGGCGTGTCCTAATTTATGAACATTCAGATATGGCGTACCCCCCCCCCCCCCCCACGTGTACAGCGGGTGTGTCTTCATCCATAGACTCGCACACTGTACCTTGTGTCAGCACTGTTTCAGGGTAGACGGGAGGACTACACGTTTCTACCTCGCCATGGACACCCTGACTGTCGCATAACGTCAGATTATCCAAGCCGTCTGACAAGTCAACTTTGTCAGTTGTCTTGATAGGGTCCAGAAGGGAGCCGCCTTGCTCACTCTTCGTGCCCCGGACATCTGCTGGTGACTCTAGCAGGGGATCTGAAGACTTCACCGCGGAGATGCTTTTGGTTGGTGTTGAACCCCCTTTGTCGGACATGGACCCTGTGAGGAACCTGGACACGAGTCCTGGGGCCGTCAAGCTGCCGATATCCAGCGTAGTCTCCTGATCTTCCGCGCCCATTAGTCCTGAGTGGGCCACGGCGACCACGCGTCTAAGACAGGCACGCACACTCGTCTGCAGCTCGTCCTGAATCTGCAGGTACAAGAACACACTGGCCACGTCCGAGTCGTTCGAGTCGCTTTCAGAACTCCCTTCATGCCGCCGTCTCCTCATCTCTTCAGTAAAGGAATGACTGGATTGGATGGACAGATGCTTGTCGTACACTACTTCAAACACGTGCAGAAGTGAGCGTTGTTCAGAGCAAGTGAACCCTAGTTTCTCAATCGTTGCAGTGAAAATGTCATGCGTTTTCTTTTCTTGAAGTCCTGCCCAAAGTTCACTTAAATTTGAAACTGAAACTCCGGCTTTCTGAACCTTTCTGAGAACCGATTCAAAGAAAATCCAGACATACTCTAACAATATGGCGGATCGGTTGTCCCTTCTCATCAATAGCTCGACGATTGTCACCACTCGTTGCTCCCGTGCTACGCGTGACATGTAAGTGGATGTTGCGGTCTCCAGGTAGTTGGCCCTGGCTATCAGAGTATCATACTGTTCAGATAGACGCTCTGCTCTCTGCTCGAGGCTGTCAAGTTTTCTGTGCAGTTCGTTGGTAGCTATCAGCGTTGCTTTACTTTGTTCAGACATTGTTATGAAGATATCAACAACATGTTTCATTTGCTCAATGATGACGTCATACAACTGGAAAGCGTAACGTCATAGACACAACGACGATGACGTCATAATGCATTAAAGTTAAATACGCGTTCCATGTGTAAACGCGCTAAAGTATAATAATAATAATAATAATAATAATAATAATAATAATAATAATAATAATAATAAAACTTTATTACCTCGAAAGGAATTCATTTTGTATCATGACAGAGCTCGTGTACATGAATGACAATTAACAGTCACGGATTACATGTAATACAAAACACAATCACAATTGGTAACTTAAGGATCATTAACAAACGAATGCTGAGGGAATAAATGTATTCAGACCTCTATTGGTTTTGTATCGAGGTAATAAGTATCTCCTTCCAGAAGGAAGTTGAACATATTCACTGTGCAACACATGATCTGGATCCGACAATAATAGATTATTTCAAAACTCGTTTTTCATAAAGATAGGACAGATTTGTAAAATGAATTCCAGCTATTTTACCAGCGATGTGGACAACTTTTCTAAGCGAGATTTGTTAACAAGAGACAAAGAACCATATATACCAACATTGGAAGGAAAAGGTTAACATGCTTTCAACAAAACAGTGATAAAATAGTGATAATACTCGTTCATTTACATTAAACGATCGCAACTTGCGCAGGAAATGTAATCTTTGTTGACATTTTTTTAAAACAGCATCATTAGCATTCCAGTTCAATTTACTATCTATAATTGTGCCAAGATACTTATAGTCATTTACAACCTCCACATTGTCACCATTTATACAGACAGGGCTTGTCGTACTTTGGTTGTTCCTGAAATTCATAATAACTTCTTTCGTTTTTCTGACATTCAACATTAAGAAATCGTTTTCACACCAGGTAACAACATGTTTAATGTTATCTCTGTAAGAAAGTTCATCTTCTTGAATAAGTCCTACCAACGCAGTATCGTCAGCAAACTTCACTTTTAGATTACAGGGATTATTACTTATGCAATCATTTGTGTACAGAGTAAACAATACAGGCGAAAGGACACATCCTTGAGGGGCTCCAGTGTTTGTGTACACAATAGAAGAATGGGCGGAATTAACCTTCACAAACTGTGGTCTATGTACAACAAACCCTCACAATCAATCCGTAAACGTGTAAAATTATATTTGAATGGATATATATGAAATAGAAATTTCAAATATGATCCATGTCTACCGAAGGATACTTAACTTAGTTAATGACACAATAAGTCCAGCTATCCAGTTGCCGCTTACAACGTGATATTCTGAAATATTCGAGGGACACGTTATCTGGAGTCTCCGACACAAACGATAGGCAAAGCGCTCTACGACGTAAGTTGTAATAAACGCGGTGAAATGTAATAACTGAGGTAAATTGTAATAAAAATGCGGTCAAATATAATACTGCGGTAAAATGTAATAAAAACACGATAAAATGTAATACATGTAAGTGCGGTAAATTCTAATTCTAATAAGGTGCGGCGAAATGGCCAGATCAAATGTGCGTTCAAATGTAATAACTTTGATGAAGAGATTCTTGTTGAGTATAATTCGCCAAATAAAGCCCCGTTTATACGGCGAACTTTGCACATATGCAATATTGCTTAATGTAGTAATATACACATGTGAGTAAAAGTATACATTTACTATGCGTCCATGCGTGTTTAATTTCTGCCTAAGCAAATGGGCTTCTAACTCTTTTAATATATGAAAAGAGAATTTCTAAAACATGTCAATTAATATGTATTAGATGTTAACTAAATAAATGACATTAATGTATATCTGTCAACATTGGTTTGACTATATTGCCCTAATTATAATGAAATTCGGATAGTCAGATGGATTTTGAAGATCATCGCGTGCAAGAAGGATATGTAATAGATAGAGGACGAGTAGCAGTACATTATCGGGATATAAATGTACGGGTTTGAGAGGGTTGGGCGAGGCGTCAGCCGAGCCTAACCCTCTCAATCCCGTACATTTATATCCCGATAATGTACTGCTGCGAGTTCTCTATCTATCTTAGAGCACAGTCAAATGCTTGAGTCGTCAAGAAAATGTCTTAAAATGAATTTATTTCAAATATTTTGTCAACAAATTTGGGAAACATTCTCTCGAACGCAACATGCAAAACATTGACATCTCTCATTTTCATATGCAAATGTTAGGGACATTGACGTCATCTTCGGCACTGTGAGCACTGAATTTCTGAAATTGTCCGAGATGCATGATGCGTACATTTTATATAAAGCGTACGAGTCGTGCTACAGCATAAGCGTCGTGCTTGAATCACGCACATGCATGATTTAAGCACGTTTTTATTCAGCAACATTGAGCAGTAATACATTTCATTGCCTATAAAGACTGAGTGGTTTGTGGAATGAATCAGTTCACACAATGGCTTCATCATGGACAGTCCAAGAACAAGTACACTATTCATTCAGGAAAGGTAACTTTACTTTTTTACTACTTACTTTTCAGTAACTCTGTAATTTAAAAATTCAAACTAATTATCCCCCGCCGCGCGTTTAGCGCGAAGCGGGGGATATAGTATTCGGCTGCGTCCGTCCGTCCGTCCGTCCGTACGTACGTACGTCCGTACGAAATGGAATAACTCAAATACTATTCACTGGATTCTTTTCATATTTTGCATATGGGTTCATCATGGGAAGAGTAATGTTCCTACAGAGGTTTGTGACCTTGACCTTCATTTCAAGGTCACGACGAGACTTTGTCATTTTACCCTTGTCAGCGGGATATCACAAGAACCATTCACTGGATTCTCTTCATATTTTACACATGGCTTCTCCAAGGAAAGCCAAAGGGCTGATTAGATTTTGGTGACCTTGACATTATTTTCAAGGTCACTACGGAACTTTGAATTTTTCGACAAGTTAATGTACATGTAAAGCTTGTCAGCGGGATATCTCCAGAACCATTCACAGGAATTCCATCATATCTTACACAAAGCACCTCCAAGGGAAGACGACGGGCTGATTAGATTTTGGTGACTTTGACATTATTCTCAAGGTCACAGTGGAACTTTGAATTTTTTACATGCTAATGTACATGTAATTCTTGTCAGCGGGATATCTCAAGAACCATTCACAGGAATTCCATCATATCTTACACAAAGCACCTCCTAGGGAAGACGATGGGCTGATTAGATTTTGGTGACCTTGACATCATTCTCAAGGTCACAGTGGAACTGATTTTTTCAACATGATAATGTACATGTAAATCTTGTCAGCGGGATATCTCCAGAACCATTCACAGGAATTTCATCATATCTGACGCAAAGCACCTCCTTGGGACGACAAAGCGCTGATTAGATTTTGGTGACCTTGACATTATTCTCAAGGTCACAGTGGAACTTTGAATTTTTTACATGCTAATGTACATGTAATTCTTGTCAGCGGGATATCTCAAGAACCATTCACAGGAATTCCATCATATCTTACACAAAGCACCTCCTAGGGAAGACGATGGGCTGATTAGATTTTGGTGACCTTGACATCATTCTCAAGGTCACAGTGGAACTGATTTTTTCAACATGATGATGTACATGTAAATCTTGTCAGCGGGATATCTCCAGAACCATTCACAGGAATTTCATCATATCTGACACAAAGCACCTCCTTGGGACGACAAAGCGCTGATTAGATTTTGGTGACCTTGACATTATTCTCAAGGTCACAGTGGAGCTTTGACTTTTCCGACATGTTTGACAGTCGATTTTGCTGATTTTGACATTATTTTTCAATTTTGAAGTATTAATTTGCGGCGGGGGATTATGTCACCTTAGTGACAACCACTTGTTTTCATTAAATTGGTTTATTTAATAACAGTTATTGTTTTTTTGTATTTCAAATTTTTTACCAACACGTTAAGTTGGTTGTTGAGCTGTATTTATCAATATGCGAGTTGTTATATCTATTGTTGCATATGCTAGTGTGCATCCCGTCTTTATTGCATATAAATTATTTCAGGTTACTGTAGCAAAGGAACTGTCTGTAGGAAAGAATGTAACGTCGTACTGGACATCGCTCGGACGCTGTGTGACGATACAGGAGTTTCAGTGAGACGACAATGCAGTCTCCATCCTCTAACACTCCAAGAAGGTAATTTTATATCACTTTCTTATTTCTCATTTTTATGTCGTTCTATATAACTTTTGATATTATTTTTTATATCGTGGTTGAACATATATAAAACATTGGTAACATGGTTTGATGCTTGTCATTGTTTCACTTACTCATGATATAAATGAAATACACTTGAAAAATCCCAATTGAACTCCCATTACTTACTTTATTTACATGCTTTTATTCTTCTTTTAGGAATATCAAGCTCCTTAATATAGAAGACCCCCATCAACAGAAGCGACTATTTCCTTTCGGAAAGGGAACACAGCAGGTCATTTGTCAATGTAATACGCGTTTAACTGTGTGTTGTCTCCATACATAAAACAATCAGTTGACAGTGTTTGTTGTTTTTATGAAAGTCTGTGAACCAGTTTATGAGCATGATACCCGAACGCAACCAGACAACCGTACATCTATCGGGATATAAATGTACTCCACGTGACCACAATACACTCATATGATTGGACGAAAGCATTTGACTGTGCTCTAACATCCTATATAGAGAATTTGCTTTTTGCTTTTTTTGAAAGTTTTTGATCATAAAAACTGCCGATACTTTCAAAAGTCCAATATTGTTTTAAGCGGTGTTAACAAGTTTAGAGAGTTTATTTTTATTTTGAACAGACAGGTTTCCGTACCAACTCAAAAAATTAAATGTTACCACACTTTGAATAAATGTTTGGTAAAATAACCTCAAAATAGTTTGATCTATTTTAAAATGTTTCAACTTCCACAAAAAATGCAATCGTAGCTGTCCTTTCTTATGAATTTTGTCAGTGTTTTCATTCCAAGAACGTTTCTAACACTACCCAAATATTTATATATGTACACGACGAACTGTTACTAGAATAGTGAAAAGATCGTATTTACTCACGGTAGTTAACATTTGCACCTGCCCCTGACTAAGTGCAAATTTGCTTACGGTAGTGAAAAATGTGCTTACGATAGTAAAATATACATATGTGCAAATGCGTCCATACGGCGAATTTTGCTCACATGAACAAATTTGCATATGTGTAATGATTTACTCATATGCAAACGTTCGCCATATAAACAGGGGTATCGTTGGTTACTGATGTCAAAGTAAGCGATAAGCAGATGTCGGATCACAGTTTCGTCAGCATGAAATGGAACATGAGAAAACCTATTCCTAAACCTGAGCAAATTACATGTCGGAATTTAAGAAGTATAGACAAAGAGGATTTTAAAGCAGATATTCTAAACTCCCCCTTGTTGGGTGAAACGTCAAGAGATCCAAACGTGCTGACTGACATGTACAATTCAACATTGATAAGTCTTTTGGATAAACATGCTCCAGTTCAATTTAAGAATGTACGGATGAGACCAGATTCTTTCTGGTACAATGATCAAGTCCTCAACGCGAAGCGAGAGTGCAGAGTGGCAGAACGTCAATGGCGCAAGTCTCGACTTGAGATACATCGACAGATTTATCGGCACAGACGACAGGAGCTTAGTAAAGTTGTTAGGAATGCAAAGGCTGATTACTGTAATAATAAAATATTGGAAATGAAAGGATGCTCGGACAAGTTTTACAAATTCGTAAATAAACTCCTCGGTAAAAAAGACAATGTGAAGCTGCCTGAATATGATTCTGTTGAGGTTCTAGCTAATGACTTCGTGGAATATTTTGATAGCAAAATCAAGGATATTCAGGAAGATCTAAAAAACTCTTCAAGTATGTCAAAACAATCAGAGATTCCTGATGTATCATCAACTCGCCATGAATTGCCCATTTTTTAACCTTTCTCCCAACAAGAAATTGAGAAGATGATAAGAGCATCAAAGAAAACAACATGTTCGCTGGACCCTATTCCCACTTCTATGTTGATGGATTATTTAGATTTACTTCTTCCTTTCATAACGAATCTGGTGAATTCAAGTACATCAAGTATAGTTTTTCCAGACTCTCTTAAATCCGCTTTTGTGAAGCCTCTTTCAAAGAAAAATGACTTGGATCCTAACAATCTGAGAAACTATAGGCCTGTATCAAATGTGTCATTTATATCGAAAATCATTGAAAAGGCAGTGAATTTAAGACTTAAGGATCATCTTAAAAAATATGGGCTAATGGATGATTTCCAATCTGCCTATCGTGATTACCACAGTACAGAAACGGCTTTGCTACGAGTCATGGACGAACTAAGAAGTCGAGTGGATTCAGGGAATATTGCTGCATTAACACTCTTAGATCTGTCGGCAGCTTTTGACACTGTGGATCACAAGCTTCTACTCTCGAAACTTCAACTGGAGATGGGTGTAACAAATGTTGCGCTCTCCTGGATAGAATCGTATCTGAGAAACAGATCACAAACTGTGGGTATACATCAAGCAGAGTCTAAACGCTTTTCACTTGCGTGTGGAGTACCTCAAGGATCTGTGCTGGGTCCAGTGCTGTTTGTACTCTATACTAATAGTCTTGCTAGAGTGATAGAGGATCATAAAATGGATCATCAGTCTTATGCTGATGATATGCAACTGATTGACAGTTTCAAGCCAGAAAATGCACAGGAGGCTCTGCAACGTACCACTGATTGCACAACTGATATAAAGTCATGGATGTCATCAAATATGCTGAAGCTAAATGATGAGAAAACAGAGGCATTGTTGGTAGGAACTAAACGTAATTTGCGTGATATTCAAGCTACCCCTGTTGAAATCGGAACTGCTGAAATCCCTTTTGCTGACCATGCAAGAAATCTTGGAGTCATCATTGATTCTCAACTTTCAGTGGAATCACACATATATAAATTCTGTAAAACTTGCTATTATCATCTCCGTTGCATCAGTCAAATACGTCATCTTATAACCAGAGATGCCGCCAAAATACTTGTGCAAATGTTGTTCATTCAAGACTTGACTATAGTAATAGCTTACTGATAGGAATCAGTAAACGTCAGTTGTACAAGCTCCAGAAAGTTCAGAACACAGCGGCAAGAATTGTGACCAGAACACCAAAAGCATGTCACATAACGCCTGTGCTTAAGCGTCTACACTGGCTTCCCATTGAAGCGAGAATCAAATTTAAAGTTCTATGTATCACTTACAAATGTCAACATAATATGGCTCCAGCATATCTCTTAAATTCCTTGGAAGACTATACCCCTGCAAAAGAACTTCGATCCCAGAATTTGAAGCTTCTCCAGATGCCAAAGTATAAAAACACCAGTTATGGACTAAACTCTTTCAGCTGTACTGCTCCAAGACTTTGGAACCAACTTCCTTATGTCATCAAGATGTCATCCTCACTGACTGTATTTAAATCACAGCTCAAAACTCATCTATTTTCTAGCTATTATTCATAGATTCTATTTTCATATTATTTTACCCATAGACTCTAATGATAAATATCCTTAATCAATGCTAACAGTATTACATTTAGGCTTTATTCCATAGTATTTCATCTCATCACCTTAAATGTTCTTATTTTCAATGCGCTTTGAGCATGCACCTTGTGTATGGATATAGCGCTTTATAAATGCCCATTATTATTATTATTATTATAAGACAAACTGATTATTTCAATGATGTATTGACAAAGTCTTTAGTTTGAAAGCAATTACATGTACGTCAATGTTTTCTGTACATTCTACTTCATATGTTTTGGGGAATATTCAGTTATGTTTATATTATTTTAACTCGATAACCATTACCGCAGTTATTACAGTTTACCGCATGTATTACATCTAACGTCATGGCATGCGCCCCTAAACTTTGCAAGGCAATTTCTTAAAACTATATACATTTTCAGCTGCGTATCTATAGACCTTCGGGAGAACTTAGTTATTGGAGTATTTCAGTCACAATCGTTTTCGGCTTAAGGTAAACAATTTTTAAACATGGGACACTTTGCCCCGTCTTCCTGATGCGAGTTGAAACGACATGTTTGCTAAAGTAGATATTATTTGAAACTCAAATAAGATCTTGACTGCATGGAGTTCATAATAAACTAATACATAATACCATGTAGGCATACATGTATTCTTAATCGATTGCTTTTTATTTCTACCTCAGAAACAGAACCATCTTTTGGATAAACGCATCAGTTCAGGCCTATGCCGCGAACAGAAAAAAAGAAGAAAACTGACACTTTCATTGGACGTGCAGCAATGATGTAAATTAAAACTTTGTCTTTCGTGAAAGTTTGTGCAAAATGAATAATATCAGTATCATTTTTGTACCCAAATCATTTGGGCTATAGCCACGGTATGGTGATATTTACATGTTTACAATAGCATGCGAGGAGTGGTATATGTAAAAGTTAGGTGGAATGTTGTAAAGCTAATCATGCCTACGTAAATCGTTCACCACGAGAAAATTAAATCGTTAACTAGAATCAGTTGTCTGCGATAAATCGTTCGCTTAGAGTCCGACAGTCAGTGCACACCGTAGGAACGTGTACGCCTGAAAATTGTTACTCAACGGAAGTGAACGAATTTCTCTGCGAGAGTCCAATTTGTTTTTGTGCATTTGATGTTGGAATTTGTTTTATAAATCGGTTTTCAGGTACTTATGACAAAAGATATTTCAGGCTGTAAAATAGTAGACATTAGTAAACACAAAGTTGGTTTCAGAAATGAGAAGCTGAGCAGAACTAGCTTAATAGAGACATATTGTCAAAGGTCAGCTTCTAATAGACCCAGGATAATATGACACATAAACACTTTTATCCCCAATTCAATGTACAAGGTAGCTCCCGACAACATTTCAGGAGTAGGGGAGGGGGAGGGTGGGCTGTCACCTTAGGTAAGGAAAACTCTTAATTTTATAATAGCTCTAATATCTGTATTTTGCAGAGTAGGAGAATGAAACTTACATGTCTTGGTCTTCACCATATAAAGATAATATCTCAAACTTTGAGTGTTCTAGAGCTATTGATACTGGAGAAAAAGATAAAAATAGAGCCATGGGCTCTGTAGCTCATCAGGATTTTTTTGATTTATTATCTAAGGTTAAATATCTAAGTTATCTCAAGTAATACACTGTGAACAAGCAAAATAATATTGGTTTTAGAGCATGACCCCATTTGGGGCCATGGGGTCACGAAATCTACAATTTAGAATCCCCATTAGCCAAGGAGTCTGCACACAACTTTTCAGCTCTCTAGACCTTTTGGAACTGGAGAAGAAGATGAAAATAGGTTTTTAAGGATGTCACGAAATCTACAATTTAGAATCCCCATTGGCCAAGGAGTCTGCAAACAACTTTTCAGCTTTCTAGACCTTTTGGAACTGGAGAAGAAGATGAAAATAGGTTTTTGAACATGTGACCCCTGTGACCCCATTTTGGGTCATGGGGTCACGAAATCTACAATTTAGAATCCCCATTGGCCAAGGAGTATGCACACAACTTTTCAGCTCTCTAGACCTGTTGGAACTGGAGAAGAAGATGAAAAAAGGTTTTAAACATGTGACCCCTGTGACCCCATTTGGGGTCATGGGGTCACGAAATCTACAATTTAGAATCCCCATTGGCCAAGGAGTCTGCATACAACTTTTAAGCTCTCTAGACCTCTTTGAACTGGAGAAGAAGATGAAAATAGGTTTTTAAGGATGTGACCCCTGTGACCCCATTTGGGGTCACGGGGTCACGAAATCTACAATTTAGAATCCCCATTGGCCAAGGAGTCTGCACACAACTGTTCAGCTCTCTAGACCTGTTGGAACTGGAGAAGAAGATGAAAATAGGTTTTTAAACATCTGACCCCTGTGACCCCATTTTGGGTCATGGGGTCACGAAATCTACAATTTAGAATCCCCATTGGCCAAGGAGTCTGCAAACAACTTTTCAGCTTTCTAGACCTTTTGGAACTGGAGAAGAAGATGAAAATAGGTTTTTAAACATGTGACCCCTGCGACCCCATTTGCGGTCATTGGGTCACGAAATCTACAATTTAGAATCCCCATTGGCCAAGGAGTCTGCACACAACTTTTCAGCTCTCTAGACCTGTTGGAACTGGAGAAGAAGATGAAAATAGGTTTTTAAGGATGTGACCCCTGTGACCCCATTTGAGGTCACGAGGTCACGAAATCTACAATTTAGAATCCCCATTACCCAAGGAGTCTGCACACAACTTTTCAGCTCTCTAGATCTTTTGGAACTGGAGAAGAAGATGAAAATAGGTTTTTAAGGATGTGACCCCTGTGACCCCATTTGGGGTCATGGGGTCACGAAATCTACAATTTAGAATCCCCATTACCCAAGGAGTCTGCACACAATTTTTCAGCTCTCTAGACCTTTTGGAACTGGAGAAGAAGATGAAAATAGGTGTTTAAGGATGTGACCCCTGTGACCCCATTTTGGGTCATGGGTTTACGAAATCTACAAATTAGAATCCCCATTACCCAAGGAGTCTGCACACACTTTTTCAGCTCTCTAGACCTTTTGGAACTGGAGAAGAAGATGAAAATAGGTTTTTAAGGATGTGACCCCTTTGACCCCATTTTGGGTCATGGGTTCACGAAATCTACAATTTAGAATCCCCATGGGCCAAGGATTCTGCACACAACCTTTCAGCTCTCTAGACCTTTTGGAACTGGAGAAGAAGATGAAAATAGGTTTTTAAGGATGTGACCCCTTTGACCCCATTTTGGGTCATGGGTTCACGAAATCTACAATTTAGAATCCCCATGGGCCAAGGATTCTGCACACAACCTTTCAGCTCTCTAGACCTTTTGGAACTGGAGAAGAAGATGAAAATATGTTTTTAAGGATGTGACCCCTGTGACCCCATTTGGGGTCATGGGGTCACGAAATCTACAATTTAGAATCCCCATTGGCCAAGGAGTCTGCACATAAAAGTTCAGCTCTGTGGAGTTATTGGTTCTGGAGAAGAAGTCGAAAAAGTGAAAAGTTTACGGATGGACGGATGGACGGACGGATGGACGGATGGACGGATGGACGGACGGATGGACGGATGGACGGACGCCGGACACCATGCCATGCCATAAGCCCATCGGGCCTTTCAGGCCTGATGAGCTAAAAATAGATTTTTTGGGTTCTGAATCCTATGACCCATATTTGAAGTCACAGGGTCACCAGTTCTACAATTTAGAAACCCTATTGTCTAAGGAGTTTGTACCAAAACTTCAGCCTTTTAGATTTTTTCAGACTGGAGAAGAAGATGTAAATAGGTTTTTAGGTCTCGACCCTATTTGGGGTCACCAAATCTACAAATTAGAATCCCCATTGTCTAAGGAGTTTGTACACAACAATTAAGCTTTCTAGAGCTTTTAAGAGAAGACCACAGTGTCCCATATTTAGGGTCACCAAATTTACAATTTAGTATCCCCATTGGCCATACGTAAACTTCCTATGTCAACCGTATCGGAGAAGAAGTTGTCAAGAATAAATGTTGCAGTGTTAGAATTGTACATATATTTATTTATGATTAAACTCTATAGTTGAAAGACAGTTGGAGTTGAGTTGTTTATAGCATTTTAACATAGTTAGTGTTTTTAGAATCTGCATTAGTGATAAGAATCTTTAGTTTGCTAAGTCATTTTATTCCATTAGATCTAGATACTTTAAGGTTTATAATTCAGTATTAGGTTATCAATCTAATTTATTCTATGTGTTAGCTATCAAGTTAAGTTACTAAATCAAACCATTTACAATTAGCTTAGCATAGTATTAACTAACAAGCAGTCGGCCATATCCCCCCGCCATGTAGGAATTTTGAATATATTTATGCATTTACTTTCTATATAGCAAAAGGCACATCTAGACACAGGCGCCAGACCCTAAATATAGACCTATGTGTAACATATAAAGAAGGTATGACACTGACCTACCTATGTAACATATAAAGTTCTTTATATGTTACGTAGGTAGGTATATATACGTAGGTGTATATTTAGGGTCTGGCGCCTGTGCATCTGGACTACTTGGTTGATACCTGTACAAAGTTTCAGCAAAATATATTGAATAGTTTTGAAGTTTGAGGCCGGAATATAGTTTTCCCTCTTCTTGGTTCTAAGTCCAGACTGCTTGCATTCGTAAAAAAATATTTTTTTGTGTAAAAAAATATTCGTTGTGGCGGGGGATAAAATAGCCACTGCACTCTTTGTCAATCTTTATTTGCACTTAAAAGGCCACAGGCCTATAGTACATACATGTATATACAAACGATATCTTAGGTAGTTGAGAGTACATTCTTTCTATGTTTAAAGGCATGATATACATACATTGACAGATTTTCTAAATGAGTTTTACTAGAACAGGATAATAATGATACAAATTTATGAATACTATGATGTGTAAAGTAATATTTCTTAATATACTTATTTCTTAAAGAGTGATAAGCTGGACATACACAAAGGAAATGATATTCATCTTCAATTAAATTCAAATTGCACATTTTACAAATTCTATCTTCTCTTTTTAATCCAGTATATCTTCCTGTTTCTATCTGTAAATCATGACATGAGCAACGAAATTTTGTAAGGGAGAGTCTATATTTCCGAACATTTAACGAGGATAAATAACTTTCATTATATATAGATTGTTTAAACATTCTGTAATAAAAACATTTATTTGATACGGATAAGAGGTTAAGCCAGTCTTGCAAATATATATCTTGTAGCCTTTGTTTAAAGGATATTAGAAACTTTGAATGAGAGTCTAAACATTGTTCCATCCATATATTACCGAAACCACTTGAAAATAACAAATTTTTAACGTCTGTAACCCAATTACATTTTCCATTTTTATCATATAAAATCATCATATTATAACACATCTTTGGTAATCTATTGGATGGCATATTTAGTATTTTCAACCAATATTTTATTACTTTTACTTTTGATTGTATGTATAACGGAAATCTGCCACATTCACCATAAACCATTATATTTGAAGTAGTAACTTTCACGCCGAGAAATCTTTTAATAGCATACAAATGTATCTTTTCTATTACATCAAATGTTTGAAGTCCCCAAATCTCAGAGCCGTAAAGAAGAATTGGGCTGATCTTAGCATCAAAAATTCTAAAGAAGGATTTATGTGACATATCGCCTAAAATATAAATGTATCTCATTACCCCAATCAGTATTTTCTTTGCCTGCATAGCTGCATTTCTAGCATGTAAGGACCACGACAGGTGGTTTGTAAAATATACACCTAAATATTTATAACATGTAGTTGTTTCAATCAATTCACCTTTATAATACCATTTTTCGCTTGCAGCAAGTTTCCCCCCATTCTTGAACACAATGATCTTAGTTTTATTGCTATTAACGGTTAGTTTCCATTCCTTACAATATGTTTCCAATTCATTTATCTCTGCTTGTAGTCCTCGTATGGTGCTCGAGAAGAGTATTATATCATCAGCAAATAATAAGAGAAATAGCTGTATTATATCTGGATGTAGCTGGATACCATTAGAACACTTTTCGTGGATTTGTATTGCTAATTCGTTTATAAAGAATGAAAATAAAAATGGGCTCAGGATACATCCTTGTCTAACTCCTATTTGGCTCTCAAATGTTTCAGATATTTCATTGTTGTTTCTCACACACATCTTTACGTTCTTATAAATACTTCTTAGCAGTTTACTCATTTTACTGCTTACGGAATGGCTATCTAGAAAATTCCATAATTTGTCTCTGTGAACAGAGTCGAACGCTTTTGCAAAATCTACAAAAAGAACATAAAATTTAGAACCTTTTGTATTTAGGTATCTCTGTATAAGTGAACACAAAACAAATATATTATCAGTAGTAGTGTAACCTTTCCTAAAACCAGCTTGACCTTCAGTTATCTTATCACAGGAATCTGCCCAGAACACTAAACGTTTATTTATAATTGCTATGAATATTTTGCTAAATACACTCAGAAGAGTTATGCCTCTATAATTTCCGGTTTCATTTTTATCCCCATGCTTATGAATAGGTACAATAATACCAACAGACCATGACTGAGGAAAAAACCCATTCTCAAGAATGACATTAAACAATAATTCAAGATGCGGTAGTAAAATATCCGATGAATGTATGAAAATTCTGCAAGGGTGTTATCTATTCCGGGTGATTTATTCAGTTTTAATTGTCCAATACTATAAAGGATTTCATCTCGTGTTATAGGAGCGTCTAGAATGTCACTGATCATTGAGTTATCACATACTTCGTCACCTTTTTTATCAGACAGGTCACTGATCTGATTAACTGTAACACTGCTTTCAGATGTAGAAAACAATGTTTTAAAATAAGAGTACCATTCGTTAATATCAATATCATTTGTTTGGCTAGCTTTACCGTTTATTTTTTTCAGAGATGACCAGAACTCCAGGCCATGCCCTGTCACATGCACTTCACTCAATACCCAAGCTATCTCCCTTTCAACTCTCCTCTCTCTTACAGTCTAGCTTGCTATCTATTGTCTTTTTGGGTGTTATAAGATTTAGGTTTTAACATTTCAAGTCAGTCAGTTTGATACATACGGCTGGTCGTCATCTCGGTTATTCATAGTGTGATTTTCTTGGAGGTTTTTCCCATAGAGTTGTGCCTTGAAGTTCACCAGGAGTGATATTCTTATTACTAAGGTTAGTTTCTATTGTATGTTATTGTATTGTGTATTGTATATATATCATTTTAATCTTACATCTAAAAAGATTCTTTTCTAAAGATAATACTTTGGATTAATATAGGCTATATTTGTGTATTGGCCATTGTCATAAATTGGTCTGGTTTATATTTTCATAAGCATTAACATCATTTTATATTAAACATCATAATTTAAATGCATATTACCTAATTTATCATAAACCATTCATTAAATTTAAATGTGTGTCTGAGGTGAGTGATTGTTTGAATGTGTGCTAGCTATTGAGATTTAATTTATTTGATTATTTGCTTTTAGATAACCATGTGATTCTGACTGTGACCATACACTGACTTGTATATATGTGAAACTGCTGTCATGCAGCGGTGAGTTTCATGGTTTCGTGTATTTTATATTTGCATATATATTTGTATCCGGTATATGATTTATGATGTGAATAAGATATATGAGTTATTATCATGTGTGTCATGATTCTAGATACATAATGTGTGATCAAGCATTGATATTTATTGTAGTGCGCATAAGATGGTTGTGTAATTATTGTGTTGTGTTTTATATGTCTATGTGTGTGTTACACATACTGATTATCCATGTGTTTCAAGTTATTGTAAGGTGCATGATGTGATGTAATGCTTCACACTGATGTTGTATCTAAGACTGTATTGTGTAATTGGATGATAATTATGTTTTTATAATGCTAAATGTGTCAAGTTGATACAGTGATTTGTTACAATGTGTCAGTAACGTACAAAGAGGTATTCAATTCCTCCAAAATGCTCTGGGGGTTGGGGGGGGGGGGGGGGGGGGGGTTGGTCCTTGATGCTTGGTGAAAATTTGGGAATATACGGTGTACATGTACACTGTCTGTGGCAAAAAAGGGGGGGGGGGGTGCACCACTGTTATGAGGTTACTTCAAATGGTCATTTTTTAAAATGTACAATGAAAAGGGGTGGGAGGGTGCGCGCCCCTGCATACAGGATATTGACCATCCCAAAACACATTGCATGATTACCTCTATATATACACAGTAAAAAAATGTTAAGCACCCCCAAATTAAAAGTTGTATACCATTTTGGATTTTATGATCATGTTATTCAATTCGATAGACAGGCCAAATATGGTATTATGGATGGGAACTGGTGTGGTTTCTGTTTTGGAACGGTTCTCACGAACGGAGCTATTGGCATGCATATCATGCAACCCATGAGTTCAGCAAAATGCAGTTTCACCCTTCGACTTACCATGGCTAAATAAACGCCTTTTACGGCTTCAATGTCAGTTCAATACCCAAAATTCACGAACAATGCCACGATTGTCCGAGGCTACAAGATGGCAAATTATTGGACAGCATTTAGCAGGTTTCTCGTACAAGGAAATTGGGAGAAGAACTGGTTACCACTATTCGGTCATCAATCGTTTAGTGAGGAAACATGCCCAAACTAACCATGTTATCGATCGACCACGTTCCGGAAGGCCCCAAGCTACCACATTGCAAGATGACAGGAACCCATTGCCTCATCAACGACGTCAACCGTTTGCGTCAAGTACCGTCTTGAAACAAGCCTGGCTACCCTATAGACGTATCAGCAATGAGACGGTGAGGAACCGCCTCAAAGCAGCAGGTTTAAGGTCTCGACGTGTCATCAGGCGTCCAAACCCTACTAATCGTCATAAACGGGATCGTAGGATGTGGTGTGGTGACTGGCAGCGTTGGAACCTGAGGTCATGGAGACGTATCCACTGGTCAGACGAAAGTCGCTTCCTCCTCCATACCGTTGACGGGCGAATCAGAGTTTGGAGACTCAAGAACAGTCGTTACACACCAAGGAACATTCTTCCAAGGGTTCCATATGATGGAGGATCCGTTATGGTGTGGGGTTGCTTTTCTTTTGATTGCAAGTTGGATTTGGCGACACTACAAGGCACACTTACCGGCGCCCGCTACATTGCAGAAGTGTTGGATCCAGTTGTGATTGATCATTTTGATGATCACAGACTTCCAACTCGACCCCTGTTCATGGATGATAATGTTCGGCCTCACCGTTCACGAGCTGTGACTCAACATCTGGAGAACAATGCTGTTTCTCGTATCCCCTGGCCAGCATTGTCTCCAGATTTGAATCCCATCGAGCATGTCTGGGACATGATTGGTCAACATCTACAGAGAAGGAACCCTGCTCCACACAATCTAAGACAACTGGAGGCCGCACTTCACGATGAGTGGCAGCAAATCCCCATGGAAGAACCTTGTCAGGGGTATGCCCAGAAGACTGGCAGCAGTACTTCAGGCACGCGGTGGCAGCACACGATATTGACACTAAATCGTTCCTAAGACAATGGCACGGGTTATTTAGTATGATTTCTTCATCATGTTCAGCCGTCAAACTTGAAATGACAATACATTTACGAGTCTGTGTTTTTCACCATTTTCCAGTCAATTTGTTCCTGTTTTTGTTCATTTGAAATCTCTGAAGATTACACAAAAATGTCAACGAATAAAACAATTAATTACACTTGCTCTTGAAATTCGTTTTTCCCCTGTGGAATATTTAGTTTTGCTATAATGGGTCTCTGAAACATACCCCAAGCAAAAAAAAGAAAGGGATGCTTAACTATTTTTACTGTGTTTATTTCATCCTCTTTTGGGTGTAAAAAGAAATCCGTTTAGTATAATAACTTGTTATCCTCTTTTATCATCGATATGTGAGTAAAGAAGAAAACAGGCTGGTAAATCAAACGACTTTATTGATTCCATGTTTATACAAAATAGATCATCTCATTACTCTTTGTTTGAGACTGAGGCAGCATCGTACAAACATCATGACACAACTGAGAGCCAAACATTATGAACAAGAGAGAGGGGAGACTTTAACCATCATACAACAGAAATTCCCCCCTCCCCCATTATAAATATCAGTGTCAGCATCATGTCTGAGAAACATCTCTATAACACTATTCACACTGTTATCATCCACACACACTCGACATCAGCATCAGCATCGGCATCAACATCCATATCAGCATCAACATCCATATCAGCATCAACATCGGCATCCATATCAGCATCAACATCAACATCCGCATCCACATCAACATCAACATGTCACCAGGACATTTTTACATGAACCCTCACACTTGCATCACAATTACTACATATTGCACAGGTACATAAACTCATTGCATTGAATCAACAAAAACTTTCAATAAACACGTTCCTCTTCCTCAGCATGTAGTGAGTTTACAAAAGCAAGTGATAAAACATTGTCCTATTTGTTTCCATTACAAAATCATTGGAAACAGATTGAGAGACACTTGGTCGTCAAGTCAGTTCCATGATTGTAGGAGAACAATGACAAACAAGTACTTACTACATGATTTACATGAGATGCTATGAAAAGAATCCACACTCATGAGCAAAAGAAACATATAGTACACAGTTACTGGATAGACAGACAGACAGACAGGACCTCCTGGTCAGTAGTGGAGGATCTTGCCACTCGTCCTCACCTCGCAGTCTATCATCTGTCATACCTGTCTCACTAATTTGGTGTATGCTTTATAATATAACAACAATTGGCTTAAACATCCAAAGATCACATTTTGACTCTTTTTACATGGATCTGGGGCAAAAAAACACAGTATTAGTTATATAGCCCAGTGTTAAAATATACACATCTCACACCCCATGTGATGGACTGTCTTCACATTCTTCTGATGAACTGTCTGAGAGCTGCAGTTCTTTCACATTCTTCTAATGAACTGTCTAAGGGCTGCAGCTTCTTCACATTCTTCTCATGAACAGTCTAAGGGCTGCAGTTAATTTACATTCTTCTAATGAACTGTCTAAGGGCTGCAGTTATTCAGTCTACATCACATTCTTGCTGGGGTCTTCACTGAGGTCGAAGCAGTTGAGTTCCTTCCACCAGGAGTTGATATCAGGACTAACGTATCGACCCACTAGTGCCGAGTCCACAGGGTGCTCCTGGGTAGGTGTGATAAGATCGTCCTCTGTCCGTCCCTCGGTCACCAGCGGCAACGGCTTACCCCCTTGAGGAGAATAGAGGCATGCTAGGTAACTGATTTTGACATTTTAGAATGGAATTTTATAATACTCAATTTAGTTGTTGCATGTCAAATGTTTCAGAAGAGGTTAAGTATTCTCGAAGGGAATCTTAAACATACGCTTCAATTTCCATATAGACACATACTGATTACCCCAAGACACCCAAATACTGACTAAAGACACGTAGTGATTACCTCAAGACACTCATATACTGACTAAAGACAGCCTACTACTGACTATAGACGACGGTGTACTGACTATACACACCTGCGTACTGACTATACACACCTGCATACTGACTATAGACACCCATATACTGACTATAGACACCTGAATACTGACTATAGACACCTGAATACTGACTATAGACACTGACATACTGACTATAGACACCTGTGTACTGACTATACACACCTGCGTACTGACTACAGACACCATGTACTGACTACAGACACCTGCGTACTGACTATACACACCTGCGTACTGACTATAGACACCTGCGTACTGACTATAGACACCTGTGTACTGACTATAGACACCTGCGTACTAACTATAGACACCAGCGTACTGACTTTACACACCTGCGTACTTACCTGCGTTGATCTTGCAGCTCCTCTTTCTCATGTTGGTCCTCTCCTTCTCCGCTAGTCTGGCCGCTCCATCACTCAGCGTCGGGGTCAGGAACTTCCTCATAGATTGGCCCTAGGTATCACACACCAGTACATGTATTACACCAGCTGCATATTGTTTGATGACACACTTGCTATACATGCTCAACAGTAGAATCCATGACAGATTCAGCCATTTCATGTTGACACCGTTACCTGCACCTTGAACTGACCTCACCGTAGTACAACTTAAAGGGTCTGTTGGACCCCAGCTGTATGCTTTTAGCTGTTATACAGTAATAAAGCTATCTTATTTAACCTGTTTTTTTGTGTATGTTTGAATTAACCATATTTACAGAAGAGAAAAGATGTTTATTTATCTTTATTACTTACAAATGTACATAATTTCAAACTTGAACAACCCTTGCATTAAGAAGGTCATGAATGGCATATATTCCCTCACAATATTCATTATGAAACTTCATGATGCCTTAGTTATATTTGCCTTAAATAATTTGCATGTATATTTGACTGAAAAGTCTAGCCATGGGCTCTGTATCTCATCAGGATTTGTATTGTTTGCAAAACCGAAATAAAATGTTCTCAGCTTGTTCTAAACTTTTCATACTGGAAAAGAAGTTGAAGTTCTACAATTTAGAATCCCAATTGGCCAAGGAATCTGCACAGAACATTCCAGCTTTTTGGACCTATTGGTACTGGAGAAGAATATGAAAATAGGATTTAAATGTCGTGACCCCATATGACCCTATTTCTAGTAAAGGGTCACGATATCTAGAATTTAGAAACCCCATTGGCCAAGGAGTCTGCACACAACTTATCACCTCTTTAGAGCTTTTCGAACTGGAGAAGAAGATGGAAATAGGTTTTTAAGGATGTGACCCCTGTGTTGGCCAAAGAGCCTGTAAACAACTTTTCAACTCGCTTGACCTTTTGGAACTGGAGAAGAAGATGAAAATAACTTTTTAAGGATGTGACCCCTGTGACCCCATTTGGGGTCATGGGGTCACAAAATCTACAATTTAGAATCCCCATTGGCCAAGGAGTCTGCACACAACTGTAATCCCCATTGGCCAAGGAGTCTGTACACAACTTTTCAACTCTCTTGACCTTTTGGAACTGGAGAAGAAGATGAAAATAACTTTTTAAGGATGTGACCCCTGTGACCCCATTTGGGGTCATGGGGTCACAAAATCTACAATTTAGAATCCCCATTGGCCAAGGAGTCTGCACACAACTGTTCAGCTATCTAGACCTTTTGGAACTGGAGAAGAAGATGAAATTGGTTTTAAAGGATGTGACCCCTGTGACCCTATTTACGGACGGCCGGATGGCCGGATGGCCGGATGCCGGACACCGGACACCATGCCATGCCGTAAGCCCATTGGGCCTTTCAGGCCTGATGAGCTAAAAATTGATGGAAACAGCCGTGCATCCTATATAAACCTATCGTCAACCAACTTGGACAGCCCCAGAAAATTTTCGAACTCTTGATGAAGAGATAGGGAAAATAAAAAGGGCCGCCATGATAGGCGTTTTTTCCCGCCACTTGGACCAGCTGGTCACGTAGACAGGTTGAAAAAAGATAATTACGAGGTAAAGAATGCGACGATGAATGGAAAAACTCTGCCGAGACAATAGAAAAATAGAGCCATAGGATCTGTAGCTCATCAGGGTTTATATTGTTTGATGATGAAGACAGAAATATGTTGTCTCAATATAATGCACAATCCCTAGCCCTGACAAATCTTAGTCTTGAAAGTGAGAGAGAGCACTAAGCAAGGTCAACACACAGGAGATTATGCAATATGCTGACCCCTTGGCCGTGGTTACAAGCCTGCTGTGCTTTTACAGCCAAATTATGTAATAGCCTCTGCCTTGCACTAAACACTGGCAGCACTGACCTAACTGTATAAGGCTTAGAGAGAACACTGTTACAGGCAATGTGATGAATCTCATGGTACATAGTACAATTTAGAATCACCTTGGCTAAATAATCTCTGCACAATTTTAACGGTTGTAAGCCTTTTCATCCAAACATCCAAACATTCTGAAGGCAATATTCCTTCTGGTTTGTTCTGGAGAAGAAGAAGAAAATAGATTTTATGTTTTTAACTGTGAGGGCCTTTTTTTTTTATACTATCCACAATAATCAGTTCAAAAGCTATTCAATAGGTCTCATGTCACATTGATTACATAAATTTGACAAACATGTCCATTATGGAGACTTGATCATCGACATATATTTCACATTCCTACTGATTAAGATTAACTGCAAAGTTACTTTTTTTCTCAATTCTGCATTTCTCACCTAAGTTAGGACTCACATATCTAAAAGATGAGAGGACTCTCCCTCAGGTATTTTATTAGGGATCAAGTAAATAGTGATTGAAGTGCCATAAAATATCAGTTCAAAATTCATTTTTAAAGGTTTTTTAGGCTGTGGCCCATATTTGAGGTCATGGGGTCACAAAATCTACAATTTAGAATCCCCTTTAGCCAAGGAGTCTGCACACAGGATTTCAGCTCCCTAGACCAAGTGGTTCTGGAGAAGAAGACAAAAATGCCAAAAGTTTACGGACGGATGGACGGACGCTGGACGCCATGCCATGCCATAAGCCCATCGGGTCTTCAGGCCTGATGAGCTAAAAATATTAAATTTCAATTGTCATATCTCAAAAATAAGGATTTTTATGCTATATGTACCCCAAAGAGGATCCCTTCTGAAAAAGAATTGGTGTATGGATAAAGGTACGATTATTCAAGAACCGACCCTCATAAACAAAAACATAATTATTATTTTCTTTCAAATGTCTTTGTCGGGATCATTTGAAAAAAATATATGTACTTCCAACAGTTGAGTAAAATTTCTGTTTCTGTGATCCTTTGGTGCTATCTGAGACAGAGCTCAACGGGATCATACTTAGTGTCCGTTTTCTCCACAAGTAGTATAAGGGTTAATGAAATCTCATCATCAAGATTTGTTTTGCTAATTAATGTTAGAATATGAGTGAGTAGTAACCTGGAGAGCACTAGGGGGCTGGATGACGGGGTTGCGCAGCTCAACGTGCCCCTTCTTGCGTGTGCGGGTTGGCACCGGCCCCTCCTCCTTTTCCTCCTTCAGATCCACACCGCCCAGGGTCTGCTCGGACACCGTGAACAACGGCTCATTTGTCGCCCGCAGGTTGGAAATGATGTTAGAATGCTCCTTCTGTAACAACAAAGTATCTACTACATCAGGACTGTTGGGAGTAATACAATGAAATGTAGTGTCCATCCAACAAAGATCACAAGTTCTTGAGAAGAAATCATTTAAAGATATAAAATGGTGGACACCCTGCCACGTCTCTAGTCTATCACTGAGTCGGAAGTGAGTGAGATGTATGACTGACCGCGCGGATACGCTTGAGGCACTTGTCCAGCCAGTTGCGGATGGTCTGCTTGGCAACCTCCTCCTCGATGGTGTACTCCAGCTCCTCACGCGCCAGCAACTCCTCCAGCTGCAGAGACTTGCGGATGTCCACCGACCGGTACGACAGCATGCTGCATCACAAAGACAGATAGTATAGAAACACAAAATAGAGCCATTGACTCTGTAGCTCAGCAGGTATTACATTATTATAATCCACATTGGCCACAGAATTTCAACACAAAATTTAATTATCATAGACTTATAAGCTATATTGTGCTTAATTTTGGTGCTACACATATAAAATTGGATGTGTTTGAAAGCTCATGAACTGACCTTTATGATTACCTTCATTTTATCAAATCACTTAAAATTGTAAACTACTTGAAATTGCACCCATGCCATGCCCCTGTTATTGGGAGTAGGATAATAAATTATAAATCTTACACATTTCTAGCATTACTAGTTGTTAGAGAGAAGTCGTTGAAAGATTACGGTGGGCAACTTGCCACACACATATTTAAAACTTTAGTTTCATGTAACAAAGATGGTATTCATGTCATTGGTTTGAGAAAAGAAGTTTGGCAGCACCCGACAATCCAGGCAATCTATACTTTGTTCTACAAGATTTTGGTTAAAATTCTAAAGATGGATATTTAAACGAATCATAATCTCCATCTGCCATCTGTCTCTTAACAAGATTTCAGCTTTCTAAGGCTTTTCCTTCTTCATGAAAAGATGAAAACAGGTTTCTTGAGTTGGCATAATGCATACCTCAGTTTTTAATCCTGATCTGTCAAGGAATCTGTACACCACATTTCAGCTTTTCAATCTTGAGAAGAAGATGCCACTGACGAAAATACTGACCTTAGACCATGATGGAAGGTTACTGACCAGAGCACATGATGGAAGGTTTACTGACCAGAGCACATGGTGGAAGGTAACTGACCAGAGCACATGATGGAAGGTAACTGACCAGAGCACATTATGGAAGGTAACTGACCAGAGCACATGATGGAAGGTTTACTGACCAGAGCACATGGTGGAAGGTAACTGACCAGAGCACATGATGGAAGGTAACTGACCAGAGCACATGATGGAAGGTAACTGACCAGAGCACATGATGGAAGGTAACTGACCAGAGCACATGATGGAAGGTAACTGACCAGAGCACATGATGGAAGGTTTACTGACCAGAGCACATGGTGGAAGGTTACTGACCAGAGCACATGATGGAAGGTTTACTGACCAGAGTATATGGTGGAAGGTTTACTGACGAGAGCACCTGGTGGAAGGTTTACTGACCAGAGCACTTGGTGGAAGGTTACTGACCAGAGCACATGATGGAAGGTTTACTAACCAGAGCACATGGTGGAAGGTTTACTGACCAGAGCACATGATGGAAGCTTTACTGACCAGAGCACATGGTGGAAGGTTTACTGACCAGAGCACATGGTGGAAGGTTTACTGACCAGAGCACATGGTGGAAGGTTTACTGACCAGAGCACATGGTGGAAGGTTTACTGACCAGAGCACATGGTGGAAGGTTTACTGACCAGAGCACATGGTGGAAGGTTTACTGACCAGAGCACATGGTGGAAGGTTTACTGACCAGAGCACATGGTGGAAGGTTTACTGACCAGAGCACATGGTGGAAGGTTTACTGACCAGAGCACATGGTGGAAGGTTTACTGACCAGAGCACATGGTGGAAGGTTTACTGACCAGAGCACATGATGGAAGGTTACTGACCAGAGCACATGATGGAAGGTTTACTGACCAGAGCACATGGTGGAAGGTTTACTGACCAGAGCACATGGTGGAAGGTTTACTGACCAGAGCACATGGTGGAAGGTTTACTGACCAGAGCACATGGTGGAAGGTTTACTGACCAGAGCACATTGTGGAAGGTTACTGACCAGAGCACATGGTGGAAGGTTTACTGACGAGAGCACCTGGTGGAAGGTTTACTGACCAGAGCACATGGTGGAAGATTTACTGACCAGAGCACATGGTGGAAGGTTTACTGACCAGAGCACATTGTGGAAGGTTACTGACCAGAGCACATGGTCGAAGGTTTACTGACCAGAGCACATGGTGGAAGATTTACTGACCTGAGAACGTCGTGGAAGGTCACGTCACCGCCCTGGTGAAGTTTCTCCACCTCGTAGCACATGTGTTTGAAGAGGAGCCGGTCCTTCTCCAGGTCGACCTCTAGCCGACCCCGCAGCAGCCGCAGCAGGAACTTGACTCTCCGTGCTGGGATCATACCCTTCACACACATAAAGTAGTGATCAACATGTACACATTTATCACACTTTATCAATAGCTTAAAGTTCATAGTATGATATTACAATTATAGATTTAACTAGAGCTATTTAACAGAGCAGCCCCGAAACTTAGGGTCTCAACTTTCCCTGTTCCGCCTTCTCGTCAGCATCAATAAAATGCTAAAAAAAAATTCCATTTTTTTTTCATTATTACTAGCAAGTTGAATCATCACTGGGGTCACTTTTCACAAGTTTGTTCTTAAAACCTATTTCTGATTTCAAAATTGATCAAAGGATTAATGTGTCCTTAACCAATATCTCGTGACCTTGACCTTTGACCTTCAATGCCACACCATCAATGATTACTTTTCATTGTGCATAATAATCATGCAATGACTCAAACTGTTCATAGTTAAAATAAGGCATATTCACTAAAGCATGCTTAAGATGTGACCTCGCTGTGACCTTGACCTTTGACGGATCTTAGCCAAAACCGTTTCAAATCTTGGCCTCCATAGTTCATATACTCCAAATAAGAGCCTGATAGCAACAATATTTTTCAAGTAATCGTGTTAACAAGGATTTTTTTAGCGATTTCAAAACTCGTGACCTTGACCTTTGACCTTGAATGTGAACATGTCCAAAAAATTCCCCATGGGTATAAGTAAGAAGTTATGTATATGAGTTCTCAAAACCTTCTAGGAAAAAATGTATAGCCAATAAAAAACGCGCTGGTGGCGGCGGCGGCGATGGAAACTGAGCAAAAACTGATAGCAGCTATTTACATTTCATAATGATATCTGAAGAATGCTGTTTATAACGACTATACAAGTGATAATTCAAGATGAAACACACCTTTCTGTTGATATCGACGAGGTTCCAGGTGTTCTGGAACTGGCGGATGTCGTTGTAGCTGAGCAGTGCGTCTTCCTCGTTGGAGTAGAACAAAGAGAAGTTCTCCATGATGATAGCTGTAAAACAAACACTGAACACTAACTCCTTTTCCAGCAGACACATCATCAGTATACTGATATTTTGATAGGATGAAGGGAAGGTCCATCAAATTTAAAACCAACCAGGTGGAGGGTACAAACATCCAGACGCCTCATGGAGTGGAGAGCGTGGAGAGTGTGGAGAGATGAGAGTGGAGAGAGAGGAGAGTGGAGAGAGAGGAGAGTGGAGAGAGAGAAGAGTGTGGAGAGAGGAGAGTGTGAAGAGAGGAGAGTGTGGAGAGAGGAGAGTGTGGAGAGAGGAGAGAGAGGATAGTGGAGAGTGGAGAGAGAGAAGAGTGGAGAGAGGAGAGTGTGAAGAGAGGAGAGAGTGGAGAGAGGAGAGAGAGGAGAGTGTGGAGAGAGGAGAGTGTGGAGAGAGGAGAGAGAAGAGGGTGGAGAGAGGAGAGGGTGGAGAGAGGAGAGAGGAGAGGGTGGAGAGGCTTGAGAGAGAGGAGAGAGAGGAGAGTGAGGAGAGTGTGGAGAGAGGAGAGAGAAGAGGGTGGAGAGAGGAGAGGGTGGAGAGGCTTGAGAGAGAGGAGAGAGAGGAGAGTGAGGAGAGTGAGGAGAGTGTGGAGAGAGGAGAGAGAAGAGGGTGGAGAGAGGAGAGGGTGGAGAGGCTTGAGAGAGAGGAGAGAGAAGAGGGTGGAGAGAGGAGAGGGTGGAGAGAGGAGAGAGAAGAGGGTGGAGAGAGAAGAGGGTGGAGAGAGGAGAGAGTGGAGAGGCTTGAGAGAGAGGAGAGAGGAGAGGGTGGAGAGTGTGGAGAGAGGAGAGTGTGGAGAGAGGAGAGAGAGGAGAGTGTGGAGAGAGGAGAGAGAAGAGGGTGGAGAGAGGAGAGTGTGGAGAGGAGAGTGGAGAGGAGAGAGAGGAGAGTGTGGAGAGAGGAGAGTGTGGAGAGAGGAGAGAGGAGAGGGTGGAGAGAGGAGAGGGTGGAGAGGCTTGAGAGAGAGGAGAGAGGAGAGGGTGGAGAGAGGAGAGGGTGGAGAGAGGAGAGAGAAGAGAAAGTGGAGAGAGAGAGAGTGTGGAGAGTGTGGAGAGAGGAGAGAGGAGAGGGTGGAGAGGCTTGAGAGAGAGGAGAGAGGAGAGTGTGGAGTGGGCGGAGAGAGGAGAGTGTGGAGTGGGTGGAGAGAGGAGAGTGGAGAGAGGAGAGTGGAGAGTGTACTGACCGACCAGCAGGTTGAGTACGATGTATGTGATGATGACGTAGAAGGAGCAGAAGTAGATGAGGGATGCTGTGAAGTTGCCGCAGTCTGTCTCCCAGTAGCTTGATCCACGCGTACAGAAGGGTGGACTGATCTGGAACACCAACTCAACCTATATAACACATTTACTGATACAGTAAACATAATTATTCCTCAGTTGAGGACATGTTGTAGTATGGGTCATGAGATATTGCGTTCATATATATTCAATAGTTTCATAACTTGACTAACACATTGAATTAGTTGTGAAGAAAAAAACATCATAGCCAAGGCCACTCCATTATCTATTTTACACATATTTTTCTCTTCTTTCAAAGCCTCCGCTATATCGGCAGCACATCAACCTGATTTTGTCAATTAGAAATAAAATGGTATAATTTTAATGAATTGTAAACTTGAACAACTTGATCTTGATTTATTGAAGAGAAATTCTGAGGGTCACCAGCTTGGGTCACTTGAGGGTGTATGGCCACAAACTTTATGTTGCAGTATGAACTCACCATACAGTCATGATGTATGGCCACAAGCTATAGCTGCTGTATGAACTCACCATACAGTCATGATGTATGGCCACAAGCTATAGCTGCTGTTATACACTCACCATACAGTCATGATGTATGGCCACAAGCTATAGCTGCAGTATGAACTCACCATACAGTCATGATGTATGGCCACAAGCTATAGCTGCTGTTATACACTCACCATACAGTCATGATGTATGGCCACAAGCTATAGCTGCAGTATGAACTCACCATACAGTCATGATGTATGGCCACAAGCTATAGCTGCTGTTATACACTCACCATACAGTCATGATGTATGGCCACAAGCTATAGCTGCTGTATGAACTCACCATACAGTCATGATGTATGGCCACAAGCTATAGCTGCTGTTATACACTCACCATACAGTCATGATGTATGGCCACAAGCTATAGCTGCTGTATGAACTCACCATACAGTCATGATGTATGGCCACAAGCTATAGCTGCTGTTATACACTCACCATACAGTCATGATGTATGGCCACAAGCTATAGCTGCTGTATGAACTCACCATACAGTCATGATGTATGGCCACAAGCTATAGCTGCTGTTATACACTCACCATACAGTCATGCATAATCTTGTTCCAGTCCTCTCCGGTCACAATCCGGAACAGCAGGATCACTGCATTTGACGCTGTCTCAAAGTTGGCGTGTCTGTGGACGGAAAACAATCCTGGGTTCACTGTACACATTTAAAATATATAGCTATCGGCCATTGCCCAAATGTCACACAGAATTACTAAGAATGTGCTTCATAAAATGTGGCTGTAAAGACAAGCCAGTGAATAATTGGTAAAATGATTCTCATTTATGGGGCTATGGACATGAAAGTGGACTCATTCAAAAGCTGTTTACATTGCAATATGATGACGTTGACTATTTTATCGAAGGAAGGTAGGCCTATTTAGTCATTTAAGTGTTGTACCACATTAAATTGAGCCACCCTTGGTTTTGTGAGTAGGGCAATGAAATTTATACATCTTTATTTCCATGCAACAAAGATGATATTCTCCAAATTTGAACTTTTTAGGGTAATTAGTTTTTGGAGATAACTTATTTAAAGACCAAATGAACAAGTCTCCATGTAACAAAGATGTTATTTGAAAAATTACAGCTTCCTTTGCCAACCGGTTGGTACTTCCCTGCAAAATTTCAGCTTTTGGGTAGGGGTAGTTAAAGAGAAATAGAAATGTCTAAGGTTTACGGATGACGGGCGACCCTCATGCCATAAGCCCATCTGGCCTTTCAGCTACAGTGTTTTTGCACAAAATGGCGGATACTCTGATAATACTCTCTCTTTAAGGTGAGGCAAGGAGGAGAAACAATGGTACTGACCTGCCCAGGTTGTACCCGTACTTGACGGTGCCGAAGAGGATGACCCCGGCGTATGCGTAGAAGAGCATGAGGAGGAACATGCCCATGATGATGAAGAAGCTTTTGAAGACTGACATCACCACAGTCTGCATCAGCATCTTCAATGTTGCCTGGATCAACACAAACACACTTCAGCACAATGCAACTGACTCAACAAAGTTTCTACTGTCAACTCACCACCTCATCTAATTCCTTCTTCAAGAGTCATAATAATATGAACATATAGTAGAGGAGGAAATAAGGACCGTCTCATAGCCTTGTAACTTTTGGTGTTTTTACTTTATTTTACCATTTAAATTGAGAAAATCACATTTTCCGATTGGCTAGTCTTCAAGCAAAATTCATTCATGCCTGTTATCATAGCTACAGTCTGTACGTGTTTGCCTGTTATCATAGCTACAGTCTGTACGCGTTTGCCTGTTATCATAGCTACAGTACGTATGTGTTTGCCTGTTATCATAGCTACAGTCTGTACGTGTTTGCCTGTTATCATAGCTACAGTCTGTACGCGTTTGCCTGTTATCATAGCTACAGTACGTATGTGTTTGCCTGTTATCATAGCTACAGTCTGTACGTGTTTGCCTGTTATCATAGCTACAGTACGTATGTGTTTGCCTGTTATCATAGCTACAGTCTGTACGTGTTTGCCTGTTATCATAGCTACAGTACGTACATGTCTGCCTGTTATCATAGCTACAGTACATACATGTCTGCCTGTTATCATAGCTACAGTACGTAAGTGTTTGCTTGTTATCATAGCTACAGTACGTACATGTCTGCCTGTTACCATAGCTACAGTACGTACGTGTTTGCCAGCGATGGTGAAGAAGCGGAGGACAATGACCACATAGCCAACAGTGATGCTGTAGTGATGCTGAAAACAAATAATCATATCGATTACTTTGGATTCACAATAAAACAACTAAATAATTGATGATGAATCATAACACTGAACTACAAATGCATGAAATATTGTGTAATGATTGAAAGCAAATTAGTCAATCTGTTGAACAGTATACTTCAGTAACTAAATATACACAAACTTATTCTAAAGAAACATTATTTATTTTCCTTCCATAACACTTAACTGTACAATGTTGAAATTTACGTTATTTTCTATGTTCCTCTCTTGGCTTCAACAAGCGACTTACAGCTTGAAAGATGAAGTGCATGACTCCAACAAGAGACTTACAGCCTGAGGGATGAAGTGCGTGACTCCGACAAGGGACTTACAGCCTGGGGGATGAAGTGCATGACTCCGACAAGGGACTTACAGCCTGGGGGATGAAGTGCATGACTCCGACAAGAGACTTACAGCCTGGGGGATGAAGTGCATGACTCCGACAAGAGACTTACAGCCTGGGGGATGAAGTGCATGACTCCGACAAGAAACTTACAGCCTGGGGGATGAAGTGCATGACTCCGACAAGAGACTTACAGCCTGAGGGATGAAGTGCGTGACTCCGACAAGGGACTTACAGCCTGGGGGATGAAGTGCATGACTCCGACAAGGGACTTACAGCCTGGGGGATGAAGTGCATGACTCCGACAAGAGACTTACAGCCTGGGGGATGAAGTGCATGACTCCGACAAGAGACTTACAGCCTGGGGGATGAAGTACATGACTCCGACAAGAAACTTACAGCCTGGGGGATGAAGTGCATGACTCCGACAAGAAACTTACAGCCTGGGGGATGAAGTGCATGACTCCGACAAGAAACTTACAGCCTGGGGGATGAAGTGCATGACTCCGACAAGAGCTTTACAGCCTGGGGGATGAAGTGCATGACTCCAACAAGAGACTTATAGCTTGAAAGATGAAGTGCATGACTCTGACAAGAGACTTACAGCCTGGGGGATGAAGTGCATGACAATCCAGATGACCCCTAGGACGGTGACGAACATGTCGTATCGGTTGCGTCGACTGGTCCAGTAGCCTCCCGGGGTCAACGCTATCATCTTCATAATCACCTGCAGCAAATACATACAGACATATTCAACTTCATCAACACTCAACATTACAGTAACAAGCAAAATGTTGGGCTACCATCTCCTTTATTGTGAACACACACATCATTTCTGAGTTATGCTGACGTTCCATCAGGTGGATTGAACATTTTATCCAACAATGATGCTTATTCTCTCAGGTACCAGACTGAGCCTAATACCACCCCCACTTTTGAAGGGTCGTTCTGGTTGGGGTTATTCTCTGGTTATAGCCCACCCCAATTTTGCCAGATGTTCAATGGTCATACATTACATATATCTATGATATTATTTTAAGCTAAGCGTCAAAAACCTACATAAAACATATTCTGACTGTCTCCACTATGAATTTTCATCTGAGTTGGGGTCTCTCCCATCTAAAAGCCCGCCCCCATGTTTTCAAGATGTTTGTTTGCCGCCCCCTGGTCTTATACCGAGGAGAATACGGTATATGGATTTGTAACATACACTTACCTCAAACACAAAGAGTATGGTGAATGCGATGGAGAAGCCAGCGAGAGTGAGTCTCCACTCATGGTCCTTCCACTGAAACACAAAGATAACCACTCATTGTGACTTATTCACACTACTTTTGAAACTTGGAGCTTGAAGTCATAAAGGACACATGTCTGGTACACTACTTGAAGATGTAGCACAATATGTCATGTTATGCATTTCTTTAGAATTAGTTTTCCTAAGCTTTATGACTCAAGCTACCTATTCTCTAGTATTTTATCAATTGATAACATGAAAGTTTTCAGACAGTAACAGTAGAAGTTGCTATTCAGTGAGGACTCACCGGGAAGAAGAGCATGCCACAGTTGGCCAAGACGAGCAGGACAACCACACGCTTGAAGACAATGTGCTGTGTGATGTCGTACATGTGGGCTCGCAACTCACTCCGGTCTGCAGCAGATAATGTCTTGTTGACAACTTGTTAAATCATTTAATAAATATAACAAGAAGACATAGTCATCAACATCCCCCGCCAGAGCCAAGAAATCGCAACAAGGGCAATAACTTAAATAGAAATAATTGTACACTTCTCATTTTCATTCTATCAAGGTATCGATACCCTTAAGCCACACAACTGATTTCATTTTAAACAGTTTCTGAGAAAAGCTATCCCCTTTGAAGATACCTGGAATAGAGTCGAAAAAACAGAACAAGGGCAATAACTCTGGAAAAAATAATCATACGCTTCTTATTTTCAAATGCCCTCAAGGTACTGATACCCTCAAGCAAAATTTTTTAATCCTATCTGAAACAGTTTCTGAGAAATGCTGTCCCCTTTGATGATACTTGGAACAGAGTTAAAGGAACAGAACAAGGGCAATAACTCTGGAAAAAATAATCACATACTTCATATTTTCAGTATTTATGCCCTCAAGCATCACACTAAATTTGGTTGTCCTATCTTAAATAGTTTCTGAGAAAAGCTGTCTCTTTGGAGATAACATGAACAAAGTAAAAATATACGGAACAAGGGTAATAACTCCAGAAAAAATAATTGCACGCTTCTCATTTTCTAAGTCCATTAAGGTATTTATGGCCTCAAGCAACACACCCAATTTTGTTATCCTCATCCTAAAAGGTTTCTGATAAAAACTGTCCCCTTTATCTTGGACCAACGGACGGACGCACTCACGCACGAACGGACGGACGAAGCTCAAACCTATATCCCCCTTCCACTTCGTCGCTGGGGATGATGTCATGTGTCTTGTTATTATTGAGAACTTGTTTAAAGGTTCTTGGGAAAATGCCTGCTATGTTATATGTGAGATGAGGACACAACGAACAGACTTTGATCCATAGTGGTCACTTTCAAAGGCGTATGCTGACGAACTAAAAGTTATGGTAGTATGTGGAGGTGCTCAAGTAGTTACCAGGTCGAGGGGGTATGTGGAGAGGCTGTGCCAGCTTGATTCTTCCCTTCAGATCCATCCATCTTCTCTGGTCAACCGTCAAGAGTGCGGTACCCTGCACACATCAATACAGTCTCTCTGTTAACTCTTTACCTGCCGTTCTTGGATTATACTGGAATATACTGAGACATACTGGAATATACTAGAATACACTGGGATCTACTGGAATTTACTGGAATATATTGGAATATACCGGGATATACTGGAATATTATACAATTATGGACTCTTGAAGAGGTCAATATCGTTCTTTATTGACCTGAGTCAAACAATATTGACCGAGCTTGCGAGCTTGAGTCAGGTCAATAAAAACTGTCATGCTACCGTCTGTGTACCAATCAGAACTGGTAAAAACCTTCAATTATATAATGAACTAGGATATACTGGAATATTCTGTAATATACTCGACTTTACTGAAATATACTGGGTTAAACTGGAATATACCGGGATATACTGGGATATAATGAAATATACTGGAATATACTGGTATATACTGGAATATAGTGGAATCTATTGGGATATACTTGGATATACTTGGATATACTTGGATATACTGGGATATACAGAGATATACAGGGATATACAGGGATATACAGGGATATATATAGCCAGTGGCCAATCCATGACTCTTGGTGAATATGTTGTGATTGTTTTAAACTGACCACTCAGAATCGGCATCTGATCATAGATCATCAGCATCTTGTAAACAACTTTGTATCATTGTTGAGAGGAATATTGAAGAATGGTAACAATCTGTTGTGTGAGGCTACACTGATGTAGATCCACTAACCTTGTTCTCGCTGTAGTTGGCGATGACAACTCCGACGAACAGTGTGAGTCCAATCATGTAGCCGAGGAAGACGAAGAAGTGGATGTAGATGGCTTCAACCTGTAGCAGCAATATACTTGATAGCCCACACTTCACTTGTATAATAACTCTCCAAATTATACAATGTGCTTATTTGCAAAACTAATAAACTTAAATCAAAATGACTATCAATTCTGAATTATGAATGTTTAAACAACCATGTATGGTGTCCCACAATACAACTTCTTGTTATACTATACGGACCTCGATCCTGCAGTATCCTCTACATCCTCAAATCAGACACAATGAATGTTCAGCCCCAATAGACGTGTTGTTAGCAATGACACATTGTCATGAAGCCCACCCAACAGTGGAAATGATGATGCATTCAGTTGAGTCAGTTCTCCCATCTTCTATCCACCTGAACCTTCGTTACAGACATCTGTGTACACAAGTTCTAACTGGTCTCTCGCATACATGGCATCTTACCCGATTCCGGCGGGTTTACCCGATTTCAGGAGGCTTCACCCGCGTCCCCGATCGGGTATTGAAAAAACCCGATTTTGACATAATCTCTTAAAATATTCGCTTGAGAAAGTGTACTATACATTTTCAATATTATTTACAAAAACTTGTCCATCAACATTGCATTTAAAACAAATTTTGTCAAAGATACAATCGTTCGAGCGTGTGTGTGTGTGTGTGTGTGGCTTCAGTCTACCGGTGATTCACGAATTAGTTACAGTTTAATTTTTGCTCCATTAAATAGTTTAATCTGGACACATTAAATGATATCAGTCATAGCAAATAACACTGATAATATGATAGACCAACATAAATCAATAGCAAAGCTAAAATACAAGTTGTAAAATGCAAAACCGAATCAAAGACGAACAATTGGCTTTGAAATCTATAACATTATCTCATAGGGCGCTATATGCAAACACCGTTTGCTAGCTCCAAACAGCGCGTGACCCTAGCTCCAGACAGCGAGCAATCGCTCCGTGATACGTGATCGTATTTTCTTGACGACTGACAGTAATAAGAATATGTTTATTACAAACTCCAAATTTTTTTCGGGTTTATTTTTTGCCAACTTACTTCGTAAAATGTTTATTTAAAATCACTAAATATTCCTCTTAATAAAATATGAAAACAATGTAATTTAAATAAGTAAAATATCTGATAACACATATTGCTAGGAAATAAGTTGTAAGGTAACTAGTTGGACCACGTGTCTAACGAACTTCCTGTTTGTGTTTACGTAAATATTTGTTATAAAAAAACAATTTAATTTCTAATTTCAAAATGCATATTTAGAAATAATATATACTTTGAAGGTTCAATGAATAATATATGATTAAAAATATCAGAAATTCCTTGTCTTTCTCGTAGCAAATTCGTTTGTTAACTCGCTCAAACTGGCAATGTTGAAAGATCGCCGTTCGTCAACAATGGACTTTCTTATTGCAAGTAGATAATTAACGTGTCCTCTTATGGATTCACGAACAGTTAAATACGATCTTTATTTATTTTAGATGGAAGTATCTGTTTGATAAACTGTCACAGACATGCCATTTTCTAAATGACGTCATTACCAAATGGATATTTTTAATCATTTATTTTCTTTTAAAATGTTGCTAAAATTTAACCTGTTAAAAACGTACCTCAATCTCAGTTTTTTTTTATCAGAACATGAAGTTATTTTTCAAACAATATATTTAAAATCTTCAATATTTCCATAGTGTGACAGGTGAAGTAAATTTTCCATTTTCCATAAACATATATTATTAATCATTTGAAACATAGTATCATAATGAATTAATTAATTGAATTAATATTTTATATATTCAAAAGTTGTAATTGTGTGTATGATAAACAATTAAAGAAGATAAGTATGTTAAATATATGATTTATATTGATTAGAAACGAAAAACAGCAAAGTGCAAAAAAACCCTCTTTGGGAAGGAAAAACCCCCTTTTCAGACCCTAAAAACCCCCTTTGCCATTATCGGGTGATGCCATGTATGCTCTCGTCCAGAAGCACAGTGAGTGTGTCCGTTGTAAGTTTTAAGGAAACACAGCCACCATAGAACATCATCTCTGTAGTCATCATTTAATCTATACTTTCCATTAGAAAAATTTATTGGATTCTTTGAAGCCCCAGAGAGTACCCTGCTATCCAAGATTTAGAAGTATGTCACATTTTCATCACCATAGAAACACCAACACATAAGAGAATAATTACATGGATGTACATTGTAGTTACAGAGTGGTAGGCAAGTTGTTCGAAGGACAGATAAATCCAAGATGCAGATGGAACATTAGGTGAACTTACAGTGACAAAGAAAGTTAAAAGTAATGGAGGTATGACAGAATGAAATTGAAAATGCCTGTGTAACTACCAATACAAACCTTATCCTATCAGCCATAATTACACTAAAATCGCCATTCCAAGATACAGCGTCCGACTTAAGAGTAAAATTGACACAAACTTTAAAGATATACAGACAGTGACAGAAGATTCTGTAAAAGACGTTCCACCATTGACCATGTTTCAACATAAAACATTGATACATGCATGGGATTTCACAAATCTACTTTTACTGCTTTTAAAGATTTCAAAAAGGTGTTCAACTCTATACACTGGGATATCATATTGACCAAGGTTGTGGATCTGGGACTTAAAGGCTTAAAGATGTCCCAAGCCTTGGGAGCAATCTAAAGGAACATATATATATATATACACCTGGTATATATATATACAGTCAAGCCACGATAATCCGGCCACCGATAATCCGAATCTCGCAGTTTCCGAACGGTAGGAAGATGTAACCAAACTAATCTTTTTAGTAGTCCTCAGTACTCAGTAATCCGAACATTTCACTATTCGAACATTTTTGATGAAAAACGGAAGCATTCGGATTATCGAGGCCTGACTGTATATATATTATAACAATGTATGCAATTAAACAGTAATATGACTGACTATTTCTGTTTATGCAGGACTGAAACAGTGCTGTGTCTTATCTCCACTCCTTTTTAACAGTTTTATTGATGATCTCATCAATGCAATTACCAAGTCTGGACATCGGGATATCTATCACTGGAAATAAGAAATTCTATCCTATGCAGATGACCTGGTTCTACAAGCAGAAACAGAAGAGGAACTCTTCACACTCCAAGTCACTCTCCATACATGGTATAACAGTAACAGTATTAGCATAAATGAGATAAAATAGACAGTTGTGCATTTTAGGATCCCTCCTGACTCTCTGTTAAGGTCAAGGTAAAAATGATTTTATCCAAAAAGGCCTTATCACAAGAGATGCACATGCTTTGTATCAAAGGTCTATCATGACCTTCAATCGACAGTTAGGTTAATGTTTTTTTACGGACAATTTGACAGACGAACATATGAAAAACAATATACAATATATTTATTTTGGGCATAACAAGGGCATGATAAGTATTTATGAAAGAAAGTCATGTTCTAAAATAATCCTTATTTCCCTCTGTATGTATTCATACAAACTAAAAGTGAGTTTGAAGGAGACGTTACTGACGGGTCCGACACGGCTAATAATGACGTCTCTGATCTCCAGCCAGCCCTCCAGAGACAGCACCTCGAAGAGGGCCAACATTGCATTCCCGATGTTGTCAAAGTTGAAGTTCCGCGGGTTGGCCCTGAAAACATGACACGTATAACACAACGATATATGGTGTATTTCGAAAATTGATTCCCTTAACAATTTAGCTGTCATGTGAAAATATTCATAGTATCACAAGATTTTCATCTTAATAGGTTGACAGTTACTTTGTCAAAGACATATAATGATGAACAAAGTAGAGAGAAGACAGTACTGACCAGACTCGGGGCACCAGGAAGCCAGGAGCATCATCGTCCTTGTGGCCTATCTTCATCCTTGTCACAAGCACCTTGCTGAAGAATAGTCCCGTACAGTTCTCCTGTGGGTGCAAACAAAGGTGTCAACTACAGACTACCTCACTTTAAGAATCTAGCACATTTCCAACTTCCCTGCGCGAGACATGACTCGTGCCAGTCTCCATCACTGGCTAATTTTATTTCTGTCTTACCACAGTTCCTTAACTTTCTTGTGCTACTGTAGCAGTGCACTAGCTTCACCTAAACTTTATAGTGCGCAGTACTATGCTAGCACAGGAAATGCGGCAAAGATTAAATTAGCCAGTGTGGGGATGTTGGCACACTTCATACTTCAATAATGTTTGGTATCATCTCATCATTCCATTCATTCTGAAAAGTATATCTATCTCATTCAATATTATTTGATGTTTCCTGAAGGATAGGTTTTCAAAAAATTAACATTTACCCTTGATCCGACTGAGGGGTCGTTACACCGTGCCAAACGTCCCCCAAGAAGGTGCACTCCGTACGTTGCAAACACAAACATCAGAACAATGAGCAGCACCGATACCTGCAAACACAAACATGATCAGGACTGAAGAGCTAAAATTCTAAAATAATGTCAAGGTCACCAAAGTAAAGCAGCTTACAAAGATGTTTTTCTGATTATCTGGCCTTATAGGCCTGATGATCTAATTTTGAATTTTTGTAAATACATTACCAAGTAAATGAACAAATGTAAAAACTATATCATACTGTGTATATTTCTAACATTTATCTAAAGGAAAAACGACAAAACATCAAAAACAATTTTGTTTATATGGCTAACTAATATCCTTGCCAACTATTTATAACAGTATGTATCACCTTTCTTCTCCTGTAAACATTGTCGGCTCAGAGCTGGCAGCTGTTCACCTGGCCTCTAAGACACAGACATCAATATAAGTAGACTTGCCTCTTTGATTCCATTTTTTTGGTATCAAATTATCGTCTTATACTCGTAATGTACAGTATATTTTGAAGACTACTACAAGCATGTATATGTATATATATGAATGTATATATATATCCTACCAAGAGAATCTCCTTGAAGCCGCGGACGAGTTCGAAGACGACCTGTCTCATGTGGGGGACGAGACTGTAGATGCGGAGGGGACGTAGACACCGCAGGATCATGAACACTTGCGCACCCGACATGGCTGGTACTGTATCCGGCATCCAACACAGGAAGATCACACTCACCTGGGACAAATGGCAGGTTCTTGTCAGGGGCGTACAAACAATTTAACAGACAACATTTCATGAAGAACACATTGAAGACAAAGGCAATATCAGTTGCATATAGTTCCCAGTGATGATTAAGATTAAAACAAATCATGCTGCAGAGTGGAATACTTACGGCTGAAATCATGGTAACAAGTTTTGCCACTAACATGGCAATGTCCCCTGCCAATAATGTTGAGTCAACTAAATCACCATTTACTAGTTTTTCTTCACATACTGGTAAAAAGTGTCATGATGATCATAAAATGTGAACACAATGGGTGCTACAGTTCATGAGTTATAGCACGAACAAAAGTTTGGAAAGTGGTCAATGTGTTGTGATGACCTTGAAAATAAAGTCAAGGTCACTAAAGTTGAGTCTTGTCAAATTTTTAAGATAGTAGGAACTATGGGTCATGAGATATAGTGTTCACAGCAGTTTGACTTTCAAAATAAAGTCATTGTCATCTTATAGATTCACTGTGTCCGCATACTCCACCAACCATCAAGGTCTTGGCTCATGAGCTTTCAGTTTAACTGATGTGTAATCTGTCAATATAGGCAGTCACAAAATTTTAAGACATTGGGTACTACAAGTCATGCGATTAGGGGGTCAAATTGTCATGGTTCCTGTTGTTATGGCCTCATCTTTGGGGCAACAGGGTCATCAAATCTACAATTTATAATCTCTATTGGCTTTAAGAGTCTGTTACACAATCTTTCACCCTTCTTAAGCTCTGTTCTGGAGAAGGGGTTGCAAAAAGGTTTTTAGTATGCTGTCTACAAAGGAAAACATTGCACAAGAACTGAGGCAAGATGAGATGAAGAGAGACTTACCCTGTAGATGAAGAGAGCCTCACATCGTATATGAAGAGAGACTTACCCCGTAGATGAAGGGAGACTTACCACGTAGATGAAGAGAGACTTACCCCGTAGATGAAGAGAGACTTACCCCGTAGATGAAGAGAGACTTACCCTGTAGATAAAGAGAGACTTACCACGTAGATGAAGAGAGACTTACCCCGTAGATGAAGAGAGACTTACCCCGTAGATAAAGAGAGACTTACCCTGTAGATAAAGAGAGACTTACCACGTAGATGAAGAGAGACTTACCCCGTAGATGAAGAGAGACTTACCCCATAGATGAAGAGAGACTTACCCCGTAGATGAAGAGGTCGAGGATGCCGCTGAAGTCGCGGACCACAGCTTTGGGTGTGAAGAGCAGCCCGTTTGCCATCAGCTTCAGACTCATCTCCAGACTCATACAAACCACGAACGCGTACTCCGCAATCTGGGTGTCAACAGAGATACAAGTTTGGATAAAATTTCAGCTTTTGAGGTGGAACTTTACAATTCATAATCCCCAAAACAAGATAAACCTCTTTATTATATGACGAACAATGAAATACTGGAATTTATCAGTGAAATAACCTGTCTATCAAGCTCGGTGAAAATAATTTATATTTTCACTGTGATCAGTGACTGATATTATTTGACGTCATAAAACAATGGTTTGATGTAACGAATTACAGTCAAGTTGCGATAATCAGAATCCCACGGTGTCCGAACGGTAGCAAGCTGTAACCAAACTAATCTCTATACTAACTCATTAAATGTTGGTTTATTAATCCGTTGATTCCGTTTCTGAATCCGAACGCCAATTATCTGTAATGGATTACAACTATTTCTGCTTCATTAATCCGGTGTTTCATCAAAAGTGTTTGGGAAATCCCCTTGACAAGCGATCATCACACTGATGACAGTGACAGTGGATTGACACAAGAGTTGAGCGTGTCAGTAGTTTGTTATTTTAATAAATTGTAATGTCTTACTTTGTGTGTCAGGAGTTTGTGATTGCAATAAATTCGAATTAACCTGCAGAGGTTGTAGATTCTTTGAAGAGGATCCTCCTTGGGGTACATATAGCATAAAAATCCTAATTTTTGAGATATGACAGTTAAAATTTAATATTTCAAATAAAATAACCGTAAAAATAATAAATTACTAAAAAATAAATATTAGGACCACCCTAAGTGGGCCCCCAACCCTGGCGGTTGCTAACGACGCCAAGGGCAGGTAACTCTCATCTCACCACTTATAAATCTGACAGGCAGACAGAATAAGGGGAGGCGGGTGGCCCTACCCCAAGGAGGTTCCTCTTCAAAGAATCTGCAACCTCTGCAGGTTGGTTGGAATCTTTTTCAGAAGGGATCCTCCTTGGGGTACATATAGCATAAGACAGACTCCCAAAGAAGAGTCCTGGCAGTGGAATTCTGTCTGTTAGACCATATATGATAGATTGCTCGCAGATAATTTCTAAGATGAAAAAAGAGGAGCAACTAACCTGGACCAAATAATGACGACTCCAAGGGTCGGAACGTACCGCTAGACCAGGGACTAACCTCCATGAAGCTCTAAAAGGCTTAATTAATGATTAAACGAAATGAACCCCCCCTTTTTTTTGGAGAAGGACTATTGGGAGAGATATAAAAAACCAATATCACCCGTAAAACCCCTGAGAAGCAGCCCCCTGTCCTTACACAGGGTTTTTAATTTCTCTTTTCGGGACGGAACAGTGTCAATAAAAACAACCTCAGAAAGCTCATTCAGCTAGAGGAGTTATCACTCTGCCCACTGGAGAGAACTGTCTGACTGAACCGAACCGTTCTCTGGAGTGCTTATCCAACTGGTAATGCCGAATGAACGTGCTGGGACGGCTCCAGATAGTTGCGGAGCAGATCTCTTCAATGGGCAGGGCCGCAGCGAACGTCGCTACCGACCTAACCGAATGAGCCTTCAAACCTTACTGTGGGCTCATACCCATGTGAACATAAGCCAAACAAAACTATGGCTGAAACAATCCACCTCGTAATCGTCAGCTTAGTGGCGGGAGCCCCTGGGCTGGCCCTGCCATAACAGCGAAACAACTGCTTGTCCCACCTGACGGAGGCAGTTTTGGACAAATAATTTTTCAGTGTTCTGTGCACGTCAAGGATATGAGGGCGAGAACTAACAGTCCCTGAAACTGCCGGCTGGTGTAGCGCAGGCAGTTCAATGGGAGCAGTGACATGAAAAGAGTGAACAACCTTTGAGCGATATTCGTCCGGCAGTCTGATGCTGACTCTGTCCTTGTGAAAGACAGTCATATCACTTTCCGAATTTTGTTTATGAAAAATGGAAGCATTCTGATTATCGAGGCCTCTCTGTATATTATGACATCACATTGTTACTATGGTGACAATGTGTTCAACATGAAAACGACTCTGTTAAGGCACAATTACAAGGATAACATCATAGAATAAATAGAATATCTGCCAATTCTTGACAAATACCATGTTTATCTCATCTCATGAGGTAGAAAGTTCTACCTCACTCGATGAGATCAACACTGTATTAGTCAAGGAAAGACAGATATCCACTATATATTAAATTTTCACTGACCAACAACCATTCAGAAAGGGATGGTCATTGTTTCTGCAATTCATAATCTTCACAGACCAAAATACATATACACAACTTTCAGTTTTAATGCAAAATTGGATCATGAGGAAATGAAAATGCATCAAACGGTCATTGGCTGAGGAAGGATAGCCATGACAAAACTGCATTGGGTATCCAACCTGATCAGCTAAATATGGGAATAGAACAACAGGTTTCAGTGACAATTCATAATAAGGTGTAATTTAAGAGTGTTAAATTGTAAAGGACGAGCATAAACGTTTGCGGGAGACGTACCTTGAGCTTGTCGTCTACCATGATGCGTCTGCGGGGCGTTTCCAGCATCATGGAGCAGCAGGAGAGGATGGTGACGATGATCATCACCCAGTCCAAGTACGTCACCAGACCCAGTAGTTTGCTGTAACACACACACACTGCTGCACTTTCATACTTCTTTGTTCAGTAAAAGCTAAATTGTGTTTTAAAGTTAACTGCAAAAGTAGAGCAATTGCCTCTGTATCTCATCAGGATTTGCAGGATTTTAAATTGGTAACAAGTAAAACATTGTTAAATTTTTTGTCAAAATAATAAACCTGTACTAGGATAAAGCGGTTCGTACGTACTGGAAGCGCTTGTATTTGCTCTTGATCTCCTTGCCAGTGATGGGGTCACGGGACATATACTTGTACTTGGCGTTGACGATGAGTTGACAGACCTTCCGCACCTTGCTCTCGCGGCCCATGAAGAAGAGTGGGTTGTCAAAGTATGGGTGGTTCTCTCTCAACTCCTCCTCCTGTTGGTTCCTATAGCAACATGCCTACAGTGTAGCAGTGGAGGCAATACATGAGGTGCACATGGTCATAACAGGTTTGTCAAAGACATTATAGAAGATGTCATTTCTCCTTTATATTTCACCAACTCATTCTTATTTCCAGGTTACCTCTTTATCTCTGCCTGCTGCTTCTTCTGCTGCCACACCTTGATGTCAAAGTCGTCCGCCCTCCGTCCAGCCAGACTCCCAGCATGCATCATGTTGATGTCCCCATTCTCTCGCAGCGTGCCGTGAGGTCGGATCCGCATGCTGCTTGGACGTGAACCTCTCATGCTTCTGCAACAAACACCACCAGTCACTCTCTCTAGGACACTCTTTCCACTACAGAGTACTCAGAGTAAGGCAACTTTCGCCAGCACTGACCGTACCAACAGCTTACCACACGACAACCAGGCCTCGACAAAATCAAGGTCTAACAATCGATAGTGGAGTCTAGTGTGGGTCTAGTGTAGGTCCTATCTACTTTGAGGCTAGTATGGGTCCTGTCTGCTGTGAGTCTAGTGTGGGTCCTGTCTACTATTAGTCTAGTGTGGGTCCTGTCTACTATGAGTCTAGTGTGGGTCCTGTCTGCTGTGAGTCTAGTGTGGGTCCTGTCTACCATGAGTCTAGTGTGGGTCTTGTCTACTATGAGTCTACTGTGGGTCCTGTCTACTATGAGTCTACTGTGGGTCCTGTCTACTATGAGTCTACTGTGAGTCATGTCTACTACGAGTCTAGTGTGGGTCCTGTCTACTTAGACTCTAGTGTGGGTCCTGTCTACTATGAGTCTAGTGTGGGTCCTGTCTACTTTGACTCTAGTGTGGGTCCTGTCTACTTTGACTCTAGTGTGGGTCCTGTCTACTATGAGGCTAGTGTGGGTCCTGTCTACTTTGAGTCTAATGTGGATCCTGTCTACTTTGAGTCTACTGTGGGTCCTGTCTACTATGAGTCTAGTGTGGGTCCTGTCTACTTTGAGTCTAGTTTAGGTCCTGTCTTCTATGATTCTAGTTTGGGTCCAGTCTTCTATGAGTCTAGTGTGGGTCCTGTCTTCTTTGAGTCTAGTTTAGGTCCTGTCTTCTATGATTCTAGTTTGGGTCCTGTCTTCTATGAGTCTAGTTTGGGTCCTGTCTTCTATGAGTCTAGTGTGGGTCCTGTCTACTATGAGTCTAGTTTGGGTCCTGTCTACTATGAGTCTAGTGTGTGTCCTGTCTACTATGAGTCTAGTGTGTGTCCAAGCTGTGACTGACCTGCGCTGGTCCAGACGGACCTGGTGCTGTTGACCGAGGAGAGAGAGCGCCTTGCTGCCCGCTGCCACCAGCTGGGCTGAACCCCCGCTCTCCACCTTCTGCTGGCTGGAGTCTCTACAATACAACAGTTCATTATCGCTCAAAGCCTTACATCAAAGGAGAAAGGAAATAATGTAGATCTTAAACAAACATTTCAACTTGATCTTCTACTTCTTTTCCAAACACAACAAACAACTATCCAACAATTATCCACAAATATATCAAAATGAAATATAGTCGCAAGCGACGATAAACAGATTCAGCGCATAAATGATTTAAAAAAATTTAAATACAATGAGCTAAGACTTCTGTCTTATGCTATTGGGCATCTTTCAAATATGTCCCTAGAATTATTGATACCCAATAATTGTACATGTCAAAATCAAACAATTGTAAAGAAAAAAATAGAGCCATGGGCTCTGTAGCTCATCAGTAGTTCATTGATTTATTATCTTAGGTTGGATATCTAATTTATCTCAAGTAATACATTGTTAACAAGCAAAATAATATGGGTTTTAGATCATGACCCCTGTGACCCACATTTGGAGTCACAGGGTCACAAATCCTACAATCAAGAATCACCTTTGACCAAAGTATCTCTACACAACATTTCACCTTTCTAGAGCTTAACATATAAACTGGAGAAGAAGATGAAAATAGGTTTTTTGGTCATGACCCGTGACCTAGATTGGGATCACGGGGTCACGAAATCTACAATTTAGAATCCCCATTAGCCAAGGAGTCTGCACACAACTTTTCAGCTCTCTAGACCTTTTGGAACTGGAGAAGAAGATGAAAATAGGTTTTTAAGGATGTGACCCCTGTGACCCCAATTGAGGTCACAGGGTCACGAAATCTACAATTTAAAATCCCCATTAGCCAAGGAGTATGCACAAAACTTTTCAGCTCTCTAGACCTTTTGGAACTGGAGAAGAAGATGAAAATAGGTTTTTAAACATGTGGCCCCTGTGACCCCATTTGGGGTCATGGGGTCATAAAATCTACAAATTAGAATCCCCATTAACCAAGGAGTCTGCATACAACTTTTCAGCTCTCTAGACCTTTTGGAACTGGAGAAGAAGATGAAAATAGTTTTTTAAGGTTGTGACCCCTGTGACCCCAATTGAGGTCACGGGTCACGAAATCTACAATTTAGAATCCCAATTAGCCAAGGAGTCTGCACACAACTTTTCAGCTCTCTAGACCTTTTGGAACTGGAGAAGAATATGAAAATAGTTTTTTAAGGTTGTGACCCCTGTGACCCCAATTGAGGTCACAGGGTCACGAAATCTACAATTTAAAATCCCCATTAGCCAAGGAGTATGCAGACACAAATTTTCAGCTCTCTAGACCTTTTGGAACTGGAGAAGAAGATGAAAATAGGTTTTTAAACATGTGGCCCCTGTGACCCCATTTGGGGTCATGGGGTCACAAAATCTACAAATTAGAATCCCCATTAGCCAAGGAGTCTGCATACAACTTTTCAGCTCTCTAGACCTTTTGGAACTGGAGAAGAAGATGAAAATAGTTTTTTAAGGTTGTGACCCCTGTGACCCCAATTGAGGTCACGGGTCACGAAATTCTACAATTTAGAATCCCCATTAGCCAAGGAGTCTGCACACAACTTTTCAGCTCTCTAGACCTTTTGGAACTGGAGAAAAAGATGAAAATAGGTTTTTAAGGATGTGACCCCTGTGACCCCATTCGGGGTCATGGGGTCACGAAATCTACAATTTAGAATCCCAATTAGCCAAGGAGTCTGCACACAACTTTTCAGCTCTCTAGACCTTTTGGAACTGGAGAAGAATATGAAAATAGTTTTTTAAGGTTGTGACCCCTGTGACCCCAATTGAGGTCACAGGGTCACGAAATCTACAATTTAAAATCCCCATTAGCCAAGGAGTATGCAGACACAAATTTTCAGCTCTCTAGACCTTTTGGAACTGGAGAAGAAGATGAAAATAGGTTTTTAAACATGTGGCCCCTGTGACCCCATTTGGGGTCATGGGGTCACAAAATCTACAAATTAGAATCCCCATTAGCCAAGGAGTCTGCATACAACTTTTCAGCTCTCTAGACCTTTTGGAACTGGAGAAGAAGATGAAAATAGTTTTTTAAGGTTGTGACCCCTGTGACCCCAATTGAGGTCACGGGTCACGAAATTCTACAATTTAGAATCCCCATTGGCCAAGGAGTCTGCACATAAAATTTCAGCTCTGTGGAGTTATTGGTTCTGGAGAAGAAGTCGAAAAAGCGAAAAGTTTACGGACGGATGGACGGATGGACGGACGGACGGACGGATGGACGGACGCCGGACACCATGCCATGCCATAAGCCCATCGTGCCTTTCAGGCCTGATGAGCTAATAAAAATGGCGGCTAATCCACGAGAGCTACAACTTTGTCATGATTTATATTTTTGCTCGTATTGTTATTGTGCATCTTTTGCAAAAAATGTGGATTTTGAAAATTTTCCCCATGTGAAAGTTTTTCTTTATTATGATCGGAAATGACTGTTCGCGAGCGATTTTATTATTGATTCCTGGAGAGAAGCTTATTTTTGCGACTTCATAATAAGGGCTATCAGCATGTTAAGTTTGGTTGCATTTGCTTTAGCCGTTTTGGCTGAAACTTGCTTACAAAATCGGTGGAATGATAAAAAAAATAAAGCCATGGGCTCTGTAGCTCATCAGGGTTTATATTGTTTAATGATGAAGACTGTAATAGGTTATGAGGCCCTTATTTGGGGTCACTAGGTCACCATATCTACAATTTAGAATCTCCATTGGCTAAAGAGTATGCACAATATATTAGAGACATCTAGGTCTTTTTGTTCTGGAGAAGAAGATGAAAATAGGTTTTCAGGTCATGGCCTATGAGGCCCATATTTTTGGGCACTGGGTCACGATATCTACAATTTAGAATATCCATTGGGAAAAGAGTATGCACAATATATTAGAGCCTTCTAGGTCTTTTTGTTCTGGAGAAGAATATGAAAATAGGTTTTCAGGTCATGGCCTATGAGGCCCTTATTTTGGGTCACTGGGTCACGATATCTACAATTTAGAATATCCATTGGCTAAAGAGTATGCACAATATATTAGAGCCTTCTAGGTCTTTTTGTTCTGGAGAAGAATATGAAAATAGGTTTTCAGGTCATGGCCTATGAGGCCCTTATTTTGGGTCACTGGGTCACGATATCTACAATTTAGAATATCCATTGGCTAAAGAGTATGCACAATATATTAGAGCCTTCTAGGTCTTTTTGTTCTGGAGAAGAATATGAAAATAGGTTTTCAGGTCATGGCCTATGAGGCCCTTATTTTGGGTCACTGGGTCACCATATCTACAATTTAGAATCTCCAATGGCTAAAGAGTATGCACAATATATTAGAGCCATCTAGGTCTTTTTGTTCTGGAGAAGAAGATAAAAATAGGTTTTTAAGTTATGGCTTGTGAGGCCCTTATTTTGGGCCAAAGGGTCACCAAATCTACAATTTCCATTGGCTAAAGACATAGGCATAGGAACAGTTCAAAAGTGGTGGGGGGGGGGGGGGGGGGGGCAAGATTTTGAATTGTGTCAGGGGTGGGGGTCATATTTTGGGTGTTTGACAATGCCGTTTAAGTCTTTAAAGCGAAAAGATGTCACTTTCACCTTCTCAAGAACCGCTACATCCAAAAAAACTGACATTTTTGGGGAGGTACCTAGCAAAATCAAAGTTTATCTATATAGTCTAAAGTCTATATATTTGGTCTTAAATATCTGGATTTAAGTTTACATCTTGATTTTGGTCCCCCCCCCCCCCCCCCCCCCCCCAAATTTTTTGCTGGTGGGGTAGGTGCCCCCCGCTTCCTACGCCTATGAAAGAGTCTGTACACAATATAAGAGCCTTCTAGGTCTTTTTGTTCTGTAGAAGAAGATGAAAATCGGATTTTAGGTCAAAACACAAACGTTTGAATGAAGCAAACACTGTATCTGTAAAATATAAAAAAAAAAACCTGAATTTTATAATAGCTTTAAAATTTGTATCTATAAATAAAAATAAAAAGATGAAAATTACAAGTCTTAGTCTCCATCATAGAAAGATTATATTATAAGTTTCTTGTAATACTAGTTCCTGGAGTGAAATCTTGGGTTTCAGTTTAACACCCTGCCACGCCCATATTTGAGGAGGGATTTTAACCAAACAACAGACGTTATTCAATAGGTTATAAAGATGTTATTCTGAAAATATTAACAGTTTTGGAGAAGAAATCGTTTAAAGATTTGAGGATGGACCCCCCTGCCATGCCCATATTTAATTTGGGATAAAATGTACAAAATAAGATGCAAGGTACCTCCAAACAAAATTTCAGCTTTGAGGGTGTAGCAGTTCTTGAGGAGAAGTCGTGAAATGTGAAAAGAAAACGGACAACGCCCGATAGACCCTGGACGACAGACGGATGCCGGACAAAGGCCCATGCGATAAACCCATCTGGCCTTTCAGGCCTGATGAGGTAAAAATAGAGCCATGGCCTCTGTAGCTCATCAGGAAATAATAAGTGGGGTATGTTATGGAGTGGACTTTATAGCAATGGTCAGATAATGGAATGTAGTAATAAGAATCTAGGTAGTGAAACGATTAAAGCAGTTTAAAAATATTTTGTTACCATAACTTTGCCAATCTGCTATATATATATGTGTTGAAAGAGCAACACAAAGCTTGGAAATAAATTGCTGGTATCAAACATATAATAATGTGGTGGAGAGATCATACTATTTTTTAAGATCGTACACACATTATATAATAATGAATATACCGGGTACAATTCTTTGCATACAATTCACCACTGTCAGCTATTGCAATAATGGCCTGGGGCTGTAGAAGAAAATGGAAAAAACCTTTTAAGGTCATGACCCCTGCTAATTATTATCAAAATTGGTTACACATAAATCAAAAACATTCGTTATGAATATCATACACCTTTGCATTATATTGTTTTAATTCTTAATTGCATTATGGCAATACCAACATTTATTACATAATGAATAGGAGCCTCAGTTTTTGAAAATCCAAATTTTTTTATAGGCTCCATTTCAAGACTTAATAAATTGGTGAATTTTTTTTAGTAAATTCTTTTTCACCATTTCTTATAGGCTCCTTTTCAATATTTGATAAAATGGTGATATTCTATGAATAAATTCTTTTTTAGAGTCAGTGGAAGACTAAAGCAGTCTCACGCACAGTCTATGATAACACAGTGCTGCACAGTAGTTTGAAGTAACCTGAAACCTCTGTGTAACTATCAGTTTTCATCCTTCTGCCAGGAAGAGGTCAACACAATGCAATTACATAACATGCAGACACTGGACTCACAGCCAGTAAAATTTATATGTTAGATGCAGTTTTTCCTACAATTAATTATGTTTCTGTACTTGAGAAGATGATGAAAATAGGTGAGATGTCACAATCTCATATAGCTACTTCTTGTATAGTCCTATGTTTATCACCAGTCATCACTAGTCATATTCAGTTCACATATCTCATGTAAAATGAAAAGATTTAATTCCTCTTCAAGTTATTCCTTCAAAGGGTGTTCAATAGTTCTCATTTCAAATAGATTCACATTAAACATGTCCATGATGTAGACATCTATCTCATTTCTTGTTCCTATTGAATAAAATTAACTGCAAAGTTAATAGAAAACTAAATCAGTTTTAAAGTATAAAATATGATATAAATAAGGTATACCAAATTGACCCGTACTGGAAATTCTCATTAATTAATTAATTAATTCTCCAAATAATTACACAATATCATGAGATATTAAAAAACTCCATTATTTACTCTTAAATTACAAAGAACATTATATTAGATTTAATAAAAGATTCTGTATTAAGTCTTTAGAATACTTTTAGACTTGTGTACCTTTATCAGCAAATTCACTTGCAAAATACAAATAATTACTCATATGTGAAATGTGAGACAAAGATAAAATATGACTTATAATTTTTGTTAGACCTCCAATTCTAAGTTTTTAATTCTAAATATCTCTTTTTCATCAGACATATTATATTCTCAAAGCACATGTTAGAACTCTCACATCAGAAAGATGAAATGCCTTTAACTCAGCTGTTTTCTTTAAAATTACCTCCCTTACCTACTTATACTGATTGAAGTGCACATATAATCTCAGAAAGATGCTGTAAACTGAAATAGGCTTTTAGGTTATGATCCCTGTGACCCATATTTGGGGTCACAGACTCACCAAATTTACAATTTAGAATCCCTTACAGCCAAGGAGTCTGTACATAAAATTTCAGCTCGCTAGAGCCATTGGGACTGGAGATGAAGATGAAAATAGCATTTTAGGTCATTGCCTCTGTGACCCAATATTTGGGGTCTCACTGTCACCAAATTTACAATTTAGAATCCCCTTCAGTAAAGGAGTATGTACATAAAATTTCAGCTCTCTACGTTCATTGGGACTGGAGAAGAAGATGAAAATAGTTTTTTTTAGGTAATGACCCCTGTGAGCCACACTTGGGGTCACAGGGTCACCAAATCTACAATTTAGAATCCCTTTCAGCCAAGGAGTCTGTACATAAAATGTCAGCTCTCTGGAGTCAGTGGTTCTGGAGAAGAAGATGAAAATAGCTTTCAAGGTTATGACCCCTGTGACCCACATTTGGGGTCACAGGGTCACCAAATTTACAATTTAGTATCCCCTTCAGCCAAGGAGTCTTTACATAAAATTTCAGCTCTCTGGAGTCATTGGTTCTGGAGAAGAAGTCGAAAAAGCGAAAAGTTTACGGACGGACGGACGGACGGACGGACGGACGGACGGATGGACGGACGACATCCCATGCCATAAGCCCATCAGGCCTTTCAGGCCAGATGAGCTAAAAAGTGAAGATTGAACCAGCTTTTAATTTCGTGATGTTTCCTGCAAATACCTGACAATGAAACCGATGCCGCTCTTCTTCTCTACGATCCCACCACTGCGTGTCTCATGAGTGGGGGACTTGATGAGGCGGAGGTGTGCAGCTTTCAGACAGGACGGGGTGTTGTGCTCGCTCTCCTGGATGTCCATCACCAGGTGCAGACCATTAGTGTTCCCTTGGAACTGACGCATGAAGCTCTCACGAACGTCCGAAATGTCAAAGTCTCCCGGCATCTTGTGCACTCTCACCATCTGTGGGTGGTCACTTGAAGCAGAACATAGGTTGGTGGTCACTTTTCACATAAAAGATTTACATTTTTACTGTGGAATACGCAGACATTTACAACAAATGAGCAAGTTTATTACCAACTTTTTATATTAAATATCATAATGTCCATCAAATGAAGAAAACACAGAGAATGGGATAAGATTATTCTTGCAGCAGTATGTGGTATAACAGACTTACGGGAACTTGGCAAAGATGCGAAGTCTCAAGGGCAGGAACTCCTGTGTCTCAGCACTCATCTCCCGCGCCTTCAACTGCCAGTCATCCAAGTATATTATTGATGGAGTAATAAACATCAAAACAGTAAATCAACCATTTCTCTAAAGTGTGCAGAGAGAATGCATTGGGTGTATGAAGTGAGTGTGCTGAGAGAATGCATGAAGAGAATGTATGAAGTGAATGTGTGGAGAGAATGCATGAAGAGAATGCATGAAGTGAATGTGTGGAGAGAATGCATGAAGAGAATGCATGAAGTGAATGCATGAAGAGAATGTATGAAGTGAGTGCAGAGAGAATGCATGACAAGAATGCAAGAAGTGAGTGTGCAGAGAGAATGCATGAAGAGAATGCATGAAATGAGTGTGGGGAGAGAATGCATGAAGAGAATGCATGAAGTGAGTGCAGAGAGAAAGCAAGAAGAGAATGCATGAAATGAGTGCGGAGAGAATGCATGAAGAGAATGCATGAAGAGAATTATGATGTGAGTGTGCGGAGAGAATGCATGAAGAGAATGTATGATGTGAGTGTGCGGAGAGAATGCATGAAGAGAATGCATGAAGTGAGTGTGCAGAGAGAATGCATGAAGTGAGTGTGCAGAGAGAATGCATGACAAGAACGTATGAAGTGAGTGTGGGGAGAGAATGCATGAGTGAGTGAGTTAGGGTTTAACGCCGCTTTCAAGAATATTTCACTTATATCACGGCTGCTAGTATTATGGCAGGGAGAAAGCCTGCAACGCCATGTGGCTATGCATTGCGGTGAAACCTGCGAGCAACGGCTGGAACTAGCGAACCATGGGTGGTACTGCACTGAAATTCAGTGTAGCATTGCACCCAAACCTGACTGCGTGTAGAACAGTTCTCTACTGCAGACAAAGTTGCCGTGCCCCTGGCGGGATTCGAACCCCGGACCTCTTGATCCGAAGCCGAAGAGAATGCATGAAGAGAATGCATGAAGAGAATGCATGAAGCATGTGTACAGACCTGTTTCAGCTTCTTGATGTCCTCGTCCAGCTCCAGGTTGTCCAGGATGACAGCCACAAACAAGCTGATGACAATCTGCAGGAGCAGCGTAATCAACATTATAGTGGGAGTCGGTCTCGGTCTCCATGGGCTTCAGTTTTACAACATGCTTTATTATCTCTCAACATTTAGATTATTCTTATTTCAAATAAAACAAGCAAATTGTCACAAAGATGAAATGATCCCCCATCGCAAATTATCACTCACAATGAAAAACATTAAACATTTCTCTTGTTGTCCAGAATATGAAAAGAATGCAGTGAATAGTTAGAGTTACTCCATTTTGTATATGGACAGACTCTGCCAAATACCCTACCCCTGCTTTACACATTAAACAGGGGATAATTACATAATACTCTCTCAAGTCAATAGAGCTTAAGATGTTGTTTTAATTTACTTTGTCATCTAACATTTCAGACATTTGTTTCAGTCTTAAAGGCACTGTAGCACATTTTTTGAATTTCTATATGTTCAAATTTGCCATTTATTAAAAAATTTATGCAGTTTATTTTTACTTATTAGGATAAAAAAGCCTATTACAAGATCTGATTATCCGTATCACATATCCGTATCACATATCCGTATGTCACGTATAAAATGAAAACTGCTAGTATCCATTTTAGTGTGAAGACCTTTTAAAATTTCGAGGATGGGAAATGGATACACGTTAAACTAACCATAACCATTTGCTTTAGAACTCTATGAGAGGATTGTTTTGTATTTCATGAGAACTCTTCATTTCTATTATAAATTGTGCTACAGCCCCTTTAACGTGAAGTCACATGCACTGCTATACTGTTACTGCACAGTTTATCCAGCTGATGCTGGTTAACAGTTGAACTGTTACTAACACGAGGCCGACCTAGCCACCCAGCACAACCACATAATGCCATCAAGAAGGAATCAACCAGTAACATAATAAAACAAAAGAAAAAAAGAGTAAGAAATCTAGAGCAGTGTTAGACATTAAATAACTATTGTCATTCTTTATGGCAAGATGTTCAACATTTCAATAGATACATATGTCTATATCTCAAATCCAAAAGAAAATCAAAATAAACGGTGAAAAAATAACATACGAGTAACTTATACTTGTTTCTGTATATCATCTAACATTAACACAATACTGGCCGAAGGTGACTGCTCCAAGCCAAGACTTGACTTCAAGTCAGTTTCCTCGGTAGATGATCTAGTCTAAGTGTCCAAGAGCTACAAGTCAAGTGCTACTTTGTTCAGTGACAGCTGCAAAGAAAGGAAACTGAAGAATACAACGATATGTGTACAGCAAATCAAAGATGGCGGCCCATCCCGTCAGGCCCCCCACAGATTGGCTTCTCCATATTCCTCTAATCTCTCTCTCTCTCTCTGTCTCTCCATTGCCCTGTCTCATGCAAATCTTCATTCACCCCATGTCTCCAGCTCACGGGTGAAGTGAGATTTGCATCAAACAGGACCGGACTCTGCATGTGTACACAGTGCCCTTTGTCTCCTCACTCAACTCCATCCAGGCTGTACAGCCCAGCCTCAGTCCAACATTTCTATAGCTTGTTGCAGATGGATGAATACTGCAATACTTACAGCAAATTACGGCCAAAATTGAGCTCTATCCGAAAAATAAACCAATGAAATGCATGTAAACTGAAGTTTGAAAAACATGTGACTATCATTTATGGAAACTTTTACTAGAACGAATGATTTAATTCACTTCAACCATAGAGGGATAATCAATCTGCTGATTAGCAGACAATATTCTTAGCGCAGCTTCATCCCTGTTGGAGACTGAGTTGAACACCTTCATCACTAAGTACATTATTGGTGGAGATGGAGTTAAGCTCTGAGACAGGCACGCAATATCAGACAAATATCTGAGGACAGTACGACTCGCCCCCCGTCACTGACTACTATAAACACAGGTCACTACAAACAGTACGGTACACAGAGTCAATACACACAGTACACTTAGTCACACACAGGGTAACAGTCTCTGGTAAGCCAGCACCGTCAGTACCAGGCGATGCCAAGCACCGCCAGTACAAGGCGATGTCAGCACCGTCAGTACCGGGCAATGCCAAGCACCGTCAGTACCAGGCGATGTCAGCACCGTCAGTACCAGACGATGTCAGCACCGACAGTACCAGGCGATGTCAGCACCGACAGTACCGGGCAATGCCATGCACCGTCAGTACTGGGTGATGCCAAGCACCGTCAGTACCAATGATGCCAAGCACCGTCAGTACCAATGATGCCAAGCACCGTCAGTACCGGGCGATGTCAGCACCGTCAGTACCAATGATGCCAAGCACCGTCAGTACCGGGCGATGCCAAGCACCATCAGTACCGGGCGATGTCAGCACCGTCAGTACCAATGATGCCAAGCACCGTCAGTACTGGGCGATGCCAGCACCGTCAGTACCTGGCGATGTCAGCACCGGGCGATGTCAGCACCGTCAGTACCGGGCGATGCCAGCACTACACTGATGAACAAGTCACATTACTATTGTACTATGCTTTCAATTAACAAATTAGAATATAGAAGTAAACAATACTAATAATAATATGCAGCCTACATTCAAATATCAATAGTATTCTCCCTGTGAAGAAATTTGATAGCAGATTTGAAAGGTTTTAGCATGCAGTTGAGCACAAACAAAGACAGTGGTAGTTGAATGTAGGCAACTGTGTGAGTACATACAGGACATTATCTGCAGTAAGTTAAGAAATCCTACATGGGCCACATTCAATGACAAAAATTTGTGTGTGAAAAGTTGTAACTACATCTTTTATGGTGCATTTAAAAGTTAGGAAAGTTGTATTTTCAGGTTTCAAAGTTGTAATTACAACTTGTTAATATTTAATTACAAGTTTTGAAAGTTGTAATTACAAGTTTTGAGAGTTACACATTTTTACACCTGTGAAAAGTGAATATTTCAACATTCAAAATTTGTACAAGTTACACGTTTATAAGTTATAATTACAACTTTGAACTAAAAAAGTTGTAACATCAACTTTAAAACTTGAATATACAACTTTCTAAACTTGTAATTACACCTTTAAAAGTCATTGTCATTGAATTTGGCCAGTGAAGAATTTGGTAGCTAGTTGATCTCCCCACAAGCACAGTATGTTTAGCTTGTAGTTCTCCAGTACACCCACAAACTAAACATGCTGCTATCAGTCCCTGCTATTGTAGATAATATTCCCATTGTCCTAATCTAGTCGACAAGATATTTGTCTGAAAATTCAATCCTTCTTAAGTGCATTCAGATGATGTGCTCAAATATGTAAATTATTCCTAAAAGTGAGGGCGATGTGACTGCGGTGTGGTGGGTCAGGAGGAGCTTCTGGGATAGCTTGTATTGATGAGGAAATGAGAGATATACACAAACCTTTAAATATCTAGTTCACTGCTATATCTCTTCCTGAATGCAGGACTCCTTTTTCATGAACAATGTTAAACATTACATAATTATCCCAATTGCCAAAAATGCTTAGGGCAAACTGATCGAGGTTCGGACACCACCCGAAGTCGCCCGAACTTCGGACACTTTTCACTTGGAACGGACGCAATAATAACTACAATAACTGTAATATATCTATTTCAAAATGTTCCTTGTCAATATGTTCTATTTGTTATTTCTTTTGATATATACTTGATAGTTTAAAAAAAACCAAAAAACAACTTTTGCGTGAGGTTCAATTAACGGTTTTATGAAATAAATTTGCAAAATATTTGTTTTAATGTAAATGTTGGCGCACAGTTCAGAACATCTAGGACGCTCAAGAATATATCAAATTGAATGAATATAGAAAAAGAAACAATAATTTATTACAATGACTAAGAATATTGGTACTCTAAATGCGATTCCAGGGTTAAATATTGAGATTTTGATAATATGTCAAAATGACCTTGGTTCGGACAGTTTTGTCCATGGTTGGGACACTTTTATATTTTCTTTGTAAACACTTGCATCATTTAAATGACAGGGGGGAAATACTAGATATATGTAGAAACAATACATTTTACATATGACAACAACATTAAGTTAGAAAATGAGAAAGTTTAGCGCTCAGAACCTTTTTTTGCGTCAATGCCTGTGAATTCGATTGTGACGTCATATATTCTAACGATGTGTGAGGCAGTTGCTAAGAAATTATCATTTGAAAGCATGTTCTCTATCAGTGACAAATTACTTCCAGTACTACAGATATATTATTGTTCAAGGACTATTCATCATGTGTTTTTGGACATTAAGAATCATTTCATAATATTTGAATCTGAACACTGTCCGAACCTTGGTCAGTTTGCCCTTATTGTGAACTAAAATTTGATAATAATAACTGAAAAGTACTGGGTGATTTGATGTCAACACAGGGGCAGATCCACAGGAGAGGGGGTTTATTGGATTCAAACCCTTTTACACTATGCGACCCCCCTGAATCTTGCTGTGTCCACTATATCGTGTAGGGCCAGGCCAGTGATACAATACTGGCCATGTGGTTCTCTGTCACACACTGGAACATAAGCTAGCACACTGTCAGTACCAACACATATTTGAGCAAACAGTGGAAATAAAATCATCATAGAAGAAAATGGAGAAGCCAGTTCTGTGATAACTTGACAGGCTAGGTTGCCATGGTGACGGGAAATAAACACGACGATATGGAGGATGCCCAAAGCTGTCAACAAATGCTGACTACATTACGAGTGACAGGACGACTGGTGCAGTTCGGTCTGTACTCACCAGGGTGACGAATAGATGGTAGAATATGAAATAGATGGCGACCAGAGGAGCGATTCTCTCCCCAGTCCTCCACATTGTGATATGCATTACGTCAATCCAGCCTTTTTGCGTTTGAATTTGAAACATAGACATGAAGGCCTGTCAGAAGAGAGAAGAAAGAACAATACACATGGGGATCACACAGCAAGCGTTTGTACCACATGGTACACATATCAAACATACCTCTAACTTGTACCAGGGACATGGTACACACATCAGACACACTCCTAACTTGTACCAAGGACTTGGTACACATATCAGACACACCTCTAACTTGTACCAGGGACATGGTACACACATCAGACACACCCCTAACTTGTACCAAGGACACGGTACACACATCAGACACACCTCTAACTTGTACCAAGGACATGGTACACACATCAGACACACCCCTAACTTGTACCAAGGACACGGTACACACATCAGACACACCTCTAACTTGTACCAGGGACATGGTACACACATCAGACACACCCCTAACTTGTACCAAGGACACGGTACACACATCAGACACACCCCTAACTTGTACCAGGGACATGGTACACACATCAGACACACCCCTAACTTGTACCAAGGACACGGTACACACATCAGACACACCTCTAACTTGTACCAGGGACATGGTACACACATCAGACACACCCCTAACTTGTACCAGGGACATGGTACACACATCAGACACACCTCTAACTTGTACCAGGGACATGGTACACACATCAGACACACCCCTAACTTGTACCAAGGACACGGTACACACATCAGACACACCCCTAACTTGTACCAGGGACATGGTACACACATCAGACACACCTCTAACATGTACCAATGACATGGTACACACATCAGACACACCCCTAACTTGTACCAAGGACACGGTACACACATCAGACACACCCCTAACTCGTACCAGGGACATGGTACACATATCAGACACACCCCTAACTTGTACCAGGGACATGGTACACATATCAGACACACCCCTAACTTGTACCATGGATTTGTTACACATATCAGACACACCCCTAACTTGTACCAAGGACATGGTACACACATCAGACACACCCCTAACTTGTACCAGGGACATGGTACACACATCAGACACACCCCTAACTCGTACCAGGGACATGGTACACATATCAGACACACCCCTAACTTGTACCAGGGACATGGTACACACATCAGACACACCCCTAACTTGTACCATGGATTTGGTACACACATCAGACACACCTCTAACATGTACCATGGATTTGTTACACACATCAGACATACCTCTAACTTGTACCAAGGACATGGTACACACATCAGACACACCTCTAACTTGTACCAGGGACATGGTACACACATCAGACACACTCCTAACTTGTACCAAGGACTTGGTACACATATCAGACACACCCCTAACTTGTACCAGGGACATGGTACACACATCAGACACACCTCTAACATGTACCAAGGACATGGTACACACATCAGACACACTCCTAACTTGTACCAAGGACTTGGTACACATATCAGACACACCTCTAACTTGTACCAGGGACATGGTACACACATCAGACACACCCCTAACTTGTACCAAGGACACGGTACACACATCAGACACACCTCTAACTTGTACCAGGGACATGGTACACACATCAGACACACCCCTAACTTGTACCAGGGACATGGTACACACATCAGACACACCTCTAACTTGTACCAGGGACATGGTACACACATCAGACACACCCCTAACTTGTACCAAGGACACGGTACACACATCAGACACACCCCTAACTTGTACCAGGGACATGGTACACACATCAGACACACCTCTAACATGTACCAATGACATGGTACACACATCAGACACACCCCTAACTTGTACCAAGGACACGGTACACACATCAGACACACCCCTAACTCGTACCAGGGACATGGTACACATATCAGACACACCCCTAACTTGTACCAGGGACATGGTACACATATCAGACACACCCCTAACTTGTACCATGGATTTGTTACACATATCAGACACACCCCTAACTTGTACCAAGGACATGGTACACACATCAGACACACCCCTAACTTGTACCAGGGACATGGTACACACATCAGACACACCCCTAACTCGTACCAGGGACATGGTACACATATCAGACACACCCCTAACTTGTACCAGGGACAGGGTACACACATCAGACACACCCCTAACTTGTACCATGGATTTGGTACACACATCAGACACACCTCTAACATGTACCAGGGACATGGTACACACATCAGACACACCCCTAACTTGTACCAGGGACATGGTACACACATCAGACACACCTCTAACTTGTACCAGGGACATGGTACACACATCAGACACACCCCTAACTTGTACCAAGGACACGGTACACACATCAGACACACCCCTAACTTGTACCAGGGACATGGTACACACATCAGACACACCTCTAACATGTACCAATGACATGGTACACACATCAGACACACCCCTAACTTGTACCAAGGACACGGTACACACATCAGACACACCCCTAACTCGTACCAGGGACATGGTACACATATCAGACACACCCCTAACTTGTACCAGGGACATGGTACACATATCAGACACACCCCTAACTTGTACCATGGATTTGTTACACATATCAGACACACCCCTAACTTGTACCAAGGACATGGTACACACATCAGACACACCCCTAACTTGTACCAGGGACATGGTACACACATCAGACACACCCCTAACTCGTACCAGGGACATGGTACACATATCAGACACACCCCTAACTTGTACCAGGGACATGGTACACACATCAGACACACCCCTAACTTGTACCATGGATTTGGTACACACATCAGACACACCTCTAACATGTACCATGGATTTGTTACACATATCAGACATACCTCTAACTTGTACCAAGGACATGGTACACACATCAGACACACCTCTAACTTGTACCAGGGACATGGTACACACATCAGACACACCCCTAACTTGTACCAGGGACATGGTACACATATCAGACATACCCCTAACTTGTACCAGGGACATGGTACACACATCAGACACACCCCTAACTTGTACCATGGATTTGGTACACACATCAGACACACCTCTAACATGTACCATGGATTTGGTACACACATCAGACACACCTCTAACATGTACCATGGATTTGTTACACATATCAGACATACCTCTAACTTGTACCAAGGACATGGTACACACATCAGACACACCCCTAACTTGTACCAAGGACACGGTACACACATCAGACACACCTCTAACTTGTACCAGGGACATGGTACACACATCAGACACACCCCTAACTTGTACCAAGGACATGGTACACACATCAGACACACCCCTAACTTGTACCAAGGACATGGTACACACATCAGACACACCCCTAACTTGTACCAAGGACATGGTACACACATCAGACATACCTCTAACTTGTACCAGGGACATGGTACACATATCAGACACAACCCTAACTCGTACCAGGGACATGGTACACACATCAGACACACCCCTAACTTGTACCAAGGACATGGTACACACATCAGACATACCTCTAACTTGTACCAGGGACATGGTACACATATCAGACACAACCCTAACTCGTACCAGGGACATGGTACACACATCAGACATACCTCTAACTTGTACCAGGGACATGGTACACATATCAGACACAACCCTAACTCGTACCAGGGACTTGGTTCACATATCAGACACACCCCTAACTTGTATCAAGGACATGGTACACACATCAGACACACCCCTAACTTGTACCAAGGACATGGTACACACATCAGACACACCCCTAACTTGTACCAAGGACATGGTACACACATCAGACATACCTCTAACTTGTACCAGGGACATGGTACACATATCAGACACAACCCTAACTCGTACCAGGGACATGGTACACACATCAGACATACCTCTAACTTGTACCAGGGACATGGTACACATATCAGACACAACCCTAAGTCGTACCAGGGACTTGGTTCACATATCAGACACACCCCTAACTTGTACCAGGGACATGGTACACACATCAGACACACCCCTAACTTGTACCAAGGACATGGTACACACATCAGACACACCCCTAACTTGTACCAAGGACATGGTACACACATCAGACATACCTCTAACTTGTACCAGGGACATGGTACACATATCAGACACAACCCTAACTCGTACCAGGGACATGGTACACACATCAGACACACCCCTAAATTGTACCAAGGACATGGTACACACATCAGACATACCTCTAACTTGTACCAGGGACATGGTACACATATCAGACACAACCCTAACTCGTACCAGGGACATGGTACACACATCAGACATACCTCTAACTTGTACCAGGGACATGGTACACATATCAGACACAACCCTAACTCGTACCAGGGACTTGGTTCACATATCAGACACACCCCTAACTTGTACCAGGGACATGGTACACACATCAGACACACCCCTAACTTGTACCAAGGACATGGTACACACATCAGACACACCCCTAACTCGTACCAGGGACTTGGTACACACATCAGACACACCTCTAACTTGTACCAGGGACATGGTACACACATCAGACACACCCCTAACTCGTACCAGGGACTTGGTACACATATCAGACACAACCCTAACTCGTACCAGGGACATGGTACACACATCAGACACACCCCTAACTCGTACCAGGGACTTGGTACACACATCAGACACACCCCTAACTTGTACCATGGATTTGGTACACACATCAGACACACCCCTAACTGGTACCAGGGACATGGTACACACATCAGACACACCTCTAACATGTACCATGGATTTGGTACACACATCAGACACACACCTAACTTGTACCAGGGACATGGTACACACATCAGACACACCTCTAACATGTACCATGGATTTGGTTCACATATCAGACATACCCCTAACTTGTACCAGGGACATGGTACACATATCAGACACACCCCTAACTTGTACCAAGGACACGGTACACACATCAGACACACCTCTAACTTGTACCAGGGACATGGTACACACATCAGACACACCCCTAACTTGTACCAAGGACACGGTACACACATCAGACACACCCCTAACTTGTACCAGGGACATGGTACACACATCAGACACACCCCTAACTTGTACCAAGGACACGGTACACACATCAGACACACCTCTAACTTGTACCAGGGACATGGTACACATATCAGACACACCCCTAACTTGTACCATGGATTTGTTACACATATCAGACACACCCCTAACTTGTACCAAGGACATGGTACACACATCAGACACACCCCTAACTTGTACCAGGGACATGGTACACACATCAGACACACCCCTAACTCGTACCAGGGACATGGTACACATATCAGACACACCCCTAACTTGTACCAGGGACATGGTACACACATCAGACACACCCCTAACTTGTACCATGGATTTGGTACACACATCAGACACACCTCTAACATGTACCAGGGACATGGTACACACATCAGACACACCCCTAACTTGTACCAGGGACATGGTACACACATCAGACACACCTCTAACTTGTACCAGGGACATGGTACACACATCAGACACACCCCTAACTTGTACCAAGGACACGGTACACACATCAGACACACCCCTAACTTGTACCAGGGACATGGTACACACATCAGACACACCTCTAACATGTACCAATGACATGGTACACACATCAGACACACCCCTAACTTGTACCAAGGACATGGTACACACATCAGACACACCCCTAACTCGTACCAGGGACATGGTACACATATCAGACACACCCCTAACTTGTACCAGGGACATGGTACACATATCAGACACACCCCTAACTTGTACCATGGATTTGTTACACATATCAGACACACCCCTAACTTGTACCAAGGACATGGTACACACATCAGACACACCCCTAACTTGTACCAGGGACATGGTACACACATCAGACACACCCCTAACTCGTACCAGGGACATGGTACACATATCAGACACACCCCTAACTTGTACCAGGGACATGGTACACACATCAGACACACCCCTTACTTGTACCATGGATTTGGTACACACATCAGACACACCTCTAACATGTACCATGGATTTGTTACACATATCAGACATACCTCTAACTTGTACCAAGGACATGGTACACACATCAGACACACCTCTAACTTGTACCAGGGACATGGTACACACATCAGACACACCCCTAACTTGTACCAGGGACATGGTACACATATCAGACATACCCCTTACTTGTACCAGGGACATGGTACACACATCAGACACACCCCTAACTTGTACCATGGATTTGGTACACACATCAGACACACCTCTAACATGTACCATGGATTTGGTACACACATCAGACACACCTCTAACATGTACCATGGATTTGTTACACATATCAGACATACCTCTAACTTGTACCAAGGACATGGTACACACATCAGACACACCCCTAACTTGTACCAAGGACACGGTACACACATCAGACACACCTCTAACTTGTACCAGGGACATGGTACACACATCAGACACACCCCTAACTTGTACCAAGGACATGGTACACACATCAGACACACCCCTAACTTGTACCAAGGACATGGTACACACATCAGACACACCCCTAACTTGTACCAAGGACATGGTACACACATCAGACATACCTCTAACTTGTACCAGGGACATGGTACACATATCAGACACAACCCTAACTCGTACCAGGGACATGGTACACACATCAGACACACCCCTAACTTGTACCAAGGACATGGTACACACATCAGACATACCTCTAACTTGTACCAGGGACATGGTACACATATCAGACACAACCCTAACTCGTACCAGGGACATGGTACAAACATCAGACATACCTCTAACTTGTACCAGGGACATGGTACACATATCAGACACAACCCTAACTCGTACCAGGGACTTGGTTCACATATCAGACACACCCCTAACTTGTATCAAGGACATGGTACACACATCAGACACACCCCTAACTTGTACCAAGGACATGGTACACACATCAGACACACCCCTAACTTGTACCAAGGACATGGTACACACATCAGACAAACCACTAACTTGTACCAGGGACATGGTACACATATCAGACACAACCCTAACTCGTACCAGGGACATGGTACACACATCAGACATACCTCTAACTTGTACCAGGGACATGGTACACATATCAGACACAACCCTAACTCGTACCAGGGACTTGGTTCACATATCAGACACACCCCTAACTTGTACCAGGGACATGGTACACACATCAGACACACCCCTAACTTGTACCAAGGACATGGTACACACATCAGACACACCCCTAACTTGTACCAAGGACATGGTACACACATCAGACATACCTCTAACTTGTACCAGGGACATGGTACACATATCAGACACAACCCTAACTCGTACCAGGGACATGGTACACACATCAGACACACCCCTAAATTGTACCAAGGACATGGTACACACATCAGACATACCTCTAACTTGTACCAGGGACATGGTACACATATCAGACACAACCCTAACTCGTACCAGGGACATGGTACACACATCAGACATACCTCTAACTTGTACCAGGGACATGGTACACATATCAGACACAACCCTAACTCGTACCAGGGACTTGGTTCACATATCAGACACACCCCTAACTTGTACCAGGGACATGGTACACACATCAGACACACCCCTAACTTGTACCAAGGACATGGTACACACATCAGACACACCCCTAACTCGTACCAGGGACTTGGTACACACATCAGACACACCTCTAACTTGTACCAGGGACATGGTACACACATCAGACACACCCCTAACTCGTACCAGGGACTTGGTACACATATCAGACACAACCCTAACTCGTACCAGGGACATGGTACACACATCAGACACACCCCTAACTCGTACCAGGGACTTGGTACACACATCAGACACACCCCTAACTTGTACCATGGATTTGGTACACACATCAGACACACCCCTAACTGGTACCAGGGACATGGTACACACATCAGACACACCTCTAACATGTACCATGGATTTGGTACACACATCAGACACACACCTAACTTGTACCAGGGACATGGTACACACATCAGACACACCTCTAACATGTACCATGGATTTGGTTCACATATCAGACACACCCCTAACTTGTACCAGGGACATGGTACACATATCAGACACACCCCTAACTTGTACCAAGGACACGGTACACACATCAGACACACCCCTAACTTGTACCAGGGACTTGGTACACATATCAGACACACCCCTAACTCGTACCAGGGACATGGTACACATATCAGACACACCCCTAACTTGTACCAGGGACATGGTACACACATCAGACACACCTCTAACTTGTACCATGGATTTGGTACACACATCAGACACACCTCTAACATGTACCATGGATTTGTTACACATATCAGACACACCTCTAACTTGTACCAGGGACATGGTACACACATCAGACACACCCCTAACTTGTACCAGGGACATGGTACACACATCAGACACACCCCTAACTTATACCAGGGACATGGTACACACATTAGACACACTCCTAACTTGTACCAGGGACATGGTACACATATCAGACATACCCCTAACTTGTACCAGGGACATGGTACACACATCAGACACACCCCTAACTTGTACCATGGATTTGGTATACACATCAGACACACCTCTAACATGTACCATGGATTTGGTACACACATCAGACACACCTCTAACATGTACCATGGATTTGGTACACACATCAGACACACCTCTAACATGTACCAGGGACATGGTACACAGATATCAGACACATCCCTAACTTGTACCATGGATTTGGTACACACATCAGACACACCTCTAACATGTACCATGGATTTGGTACACACATCAGACATACCTCTAACTTGTACCATGGATTTGTTACACATATCAGACATACCTCTAACTTGTACCAAGGACATGGTACACACATCAGACACACCTCTAACATGTACCATGGATTTGGTACACACATCAGACATACCTCTAACTTGTACCATGGATTTGTTACACATATCAGACATACCTCTAACTTGTACCATGGATTTGGTACACACATCAGACACACCTCTAACATGTACCATGGATTTGGTACACACATCAGACACACCTCTAACATGTACCATGGATTTGGTACACACATCAGACACACCTCTAACGTGTACCAGAGACATGGTACATAGATATCAGACACACCATCAAAAAAACACTCCTTTGTATCAGGAACATTGTATACACATATCAGACATTCTCTTTTTGACCATATTCACATGCTGACATCACTCACTTTAATCAGGGACATGATTAAGTGCATTCAAACTTGACAATGTCGTCTGTTTCATGGTGCACGTCACGTGTCTTAAACATGCAAGGTTGTATGAGAAGATTTAGTATGAGATTTAGTAGTTGTATCCACACGAACTCCGACAAGCTTCCAGGAGAAGAAAAGAGTCTAGTAAGTCTACTTGGGGCACTTTTCTTGTTAGTCAAGTTACTCAGGTGGAGCTCGGCAACTGTCAGCTCTGTACAGTCCACCTGACAGACGATCCATGCACAGAGAGCGGACAGACAGGGGTGGCCTATACATTGCATAGTACGCTTAGTTGCAGTTAGTTCACATCAGTTATGTCCACTTGGAGGAGGCCGAGCAGTAGAGATCAGTAGCCCGTATATAGAGGGGGCAAAGGTGCGGGAGAACAGATGCATCCAGGAGGCAGGGGTGGGGCGGGGGGAGGAGCGGGGGCTACTCACCATGGTTACAAATTGATGAAATAACAAGAAATATATGGCACACAAAGCCTGCAGGAAGGTGCCAGACACATGTCTCAAGACGTCGAATATCTCAATCCAACCCTCTTGTGTGAGGATTTGGAACATGGACTTAAATGCCTGGTATGGAACAAACAATTGGAATATCATTAAGAGTTACCAGGGCAACAGGCAAGACTTTACTCTTACAGTAAATCAGTTCCAAGTTTCAACTCTAATCTTTAATCACAAAAAGACATAGAGTATGTTGTATACACTATCGGAAATGGAAATATAAGTTATTTTGGCATTTATCTATTTGCCTCTGTTGAAATTCCTGTTTTTTCAAACTAAGTCTTTTGCTTGAATTTTAAAATAAGGAAGAATAAATACATGTTATAGGTCGCTGGTATAACATCAATTAAATCACAATAAAGGTATTAGCATATTTACAAGACATTTAGGAACATATAACTAAATATCACAATCAGCCATGAGAGACCTGGAACCTATAGCACTGTTAAGCCTTGTTATTGTGGTTCACATCTTAGATTATGTGGTATGCAAGACAAAATATGTGTAATGACATCACATTCAGTGGCACACACTAATCAAGAATGTAGGTGTCTTTGAAACATACATCAGATTGTTGTTATAAGAAAATTAGTTTACATATTTCAAGTTATATATGAAAATTTTTCAAAACATAATATCATTTATATGTGTTGACAAAATAATTTTGTATTAGAAACAATACTCTATGTGACTGCTCCTGAAGGACCACCATGGTGGATCTAATCTGTCAATCTATCATCGGACATAACAAGCACATTTACTGTGAGAAGGCAACATGCTATAATATCAGGTCCTGCAAGGAAAACATTTGTATTAAATTTTATAACAATTGCATGTAATAATATCAAGCTTTACAAAGAGTATTCAATTATTTAGGTCAAATATGAAACAAGCAATCAATTGTAGGTTTATGGGTGGAAAGACATTGCTAGTACTGTTTATTCCATTAAAAAAGATTGTTACTCAATCTAGTCTCAGAAAAAAGTGATGGACTTTTAAACTTGAGGAATGTCAATATGTAGCTGATGGAAGTTTACCAGGGGGAATGTCAATGTGCAGCTGATGGAAGTTTACCAGGGGGAATGTCAATGTGCAGCTGATGGAAGTTTACCAGGGGGAATGTCAATGTGCAGCTGATGGAAGTTTACCAGAGGGAATGTCAATGTGCAGCTGATGGAAGTTTAACTTGGGGAATGTCAATGTGCAGCTGATGGAAGTTTAACTTGGGGAATGTCAATGTGCAGCTGATGGAAGTTTACCAGAGGGAATGTCAATGTGCAGCTGATGGAAGTTTACCAGAGGGAATGTCAATGTGCAGCTGATGGAAGTTTACCAGGGAGAATGTCAATGTGCAGCTGATGGAAGTTTACCAGAGGGAATGTCAATGTGCAGCTGCTGGAAGTTTACCAGAGGGAACATCAATATGTAGCTGATGGAAGTTTACCAGGGGGAATGTCAATGTATAGCTGATGGAAGTTTACCAGGGGGAATGTCAATGTGCAGCTGATGGAAGTTTACCAGGGGGAATGTCAATGTGCAGCTGATGGAAGTTTACCAGAGGGAATGTCAATGTGCAGCTGATGGAAGTTTAACTTGGGGAATGTCAATGTGCAGCTGCTGCAAGTTTAACTTGGGGAATGTCTATTTGCAGCTGATGGAAGTTTACCAGAGGGAATGTCAATGTGCAGCTGATGGAAGTTTAACTTGGGGAATGTCAATGTGCAGCTGCTGCAAGTTTAACTTGGGGAATGTCTATTTGCAGCTGATGGAAGTTTACCAGAGGGAATGTCAATGTGCAGCTGATGGAAGTTTACCAGGGGGAATGTCAATGTGCAGCTGCTGCAAGTTTACCTGGGGGAATGTCAATGTGCAGCTGATGGAAGTTTACCAGGGGGAATGTCAATGTGCAGCTGATGGAAGTTTACCAGGGGGAATGTCAATGTGCAGCTGATGGAAGTTTACCAGAGGGAATGTCAATGTGCAGCTGATGGAAGTTTAACTTGGGGAATGTCAATGTGCAGCTGCTGCAAGTTTAACTTGGGGAATGTCTATTTGCAGCTGATGGAAGTTTACCAGAGGGAATGTCAATGTGCAGCTGATGGAAGTTTACCAGGGGGAATGTCAATGTGCAGCTGCTGCAAGTTTACCTGGGGGAATGTCAATGTGCAGCTGATGGAAGTTTACCAGGGGGAATGTCAATGTGCAGCTGATGGAAGTTTAACTTGGGGAATGTCAATGTGCAGCTGCTGCAAGTTTAACTTGGGGAATGTCTATTTGCAGCTGATGGAAGTTTACCAGAGGGAATGTCAATGTGCAGCTGATGGAAGTTTACCAGAGGGAATGTCAATGTGCAGCTGATGGAAGTTTACCAGGGGGAATGTCAATGTGCAGCTGCTGCAAGTTTACCAGAGGGAATGTCAATGTGCAGCTGATGGAAGTTTACCAGGGGGAATGTCAATGTGCAGCTGATGGAAGTTTACCAGAGGGAATGTCAATGTGCAGCTGATGGAAGTTTACCAGGGGGAATGTCAATGTGCAGCTGCTGCAAGTTTACCTGGGGGAATGTCAATGTGCAGCTGATGGAAGTTTACCAGGGGGAATGTCAATGTGCAGCTGATGGAAGTTTACCAGGGGGAATGTCAATGTGCAGCTGATGGAAGTTTACCAGAGGGAATGTCAATGTGCAGCTGATGGAAGTTTAACTTGGGGAATGTCAATGTGCAGCTGCTGCAAGTTTAACTTGGGGAATGTCTATTTGCAGCTGATGGAAGTTTACCAGAGGGAATGTCAATGTGCAGCTGATGGAAGTTTACCAGGGGGAATGTCAATGTGCAGCTGCTGCAAGTTTACCTGGGGGAATGTCAATGTGCAGCTGATGGAAGTTTACCAGGGGGAATGTCAATGTGCAGCTGATGGAAGTTTACCAAGGGGAATGTCAATGTGCAGCTGATGGAAGTTTACCAGAGGGAATGTCAATGTGCAGCTGATGGAAGTTTAACTTGGGGAATGTCAATGTGCAGCTGCTGCAAGTTTAACTTGGGGAATGTCTATTTGCAGCTGATGGAAGTTTACCAGAGGGAATGTCAATGTGCAGCTGATGGAAGTTTACCAGGGGGAATGTCAATGTGCAGCTGCTGCAAGTTTACCTGGGGGAATGTCAATGTGCAGCTGATGGAAGTTTACCAGGGGGAATGTCAATGTGCAGCTGATGGAAGTTTACCAGGGGAATGTCAATGTGCAGCTGATTGAAGTTTACCTGGGGGAATGTCTCGAACTTGTCAAAGTCCTGGATGAAGCAGAAAAGCTGGAGAGAGATGCTGGATGCGATGATCAGCAGACACATGGTGAACAATATCAGGCTGCCCAACTTTCGGCCAGGACCGAAGATCTGAAATACACATGCACAGTGTATCATTACAAAATTCATTTCATTCCAGTGGTAAACTAAAATTAAAGCAAAGGGCTTGGTAGCTTATCAGACTGTTATTGTTTGATTTTGTAAATTTAAACAAATACTTTTCCAGATAAAGCATAATCCCTTGCCATAACTTTCAAAACAAAAATCTAAGGGAGATCTTTAATTCATTAAAGGGCTGCAACACTTTAAATTGCCATGCCCTTAGTGTTTTGAGTAAGGCAATTGAAGTTAGATTATATTCTCAGAATTTAAGCTTCTTAGCAGTAGGAGGGAAGTCAAAGGAAAGTTGGAGTATGTACACCCAGGCACGCCCATATTTAAAATGGGATCAGAACCACATGAATGAACTTTTAGTCTCAATGTGCTTAATCAACAATTTAGAATCTTCATTGGCCAAGGAGTCTGCACACAACCTTTCATCTTTTTAGAGATTCTCCTACTTGAAAAGAAGATGAAAATAGCTTTTAAATCTACAGAATCCTCATTGGTCAAGTAGTCTGCACATAAAATTTCAGCTCTCTCGAGTTACTAGTTCTGGAGAAGATGTCGAACAACAGATACCATCGCCATGCCATGCCAAGAGCCCATTGGGCATTTTAGGCCTGATGAGCTGAAACTAATTGACTTTTGATATTGACCTGATGACAATATCACATGATGTATTCTATAATATAACATATTGTTCACATTCTGACTTCATGGAGCAATTCCTTACCTTCACTATAACATTGTAATAAAGGAGGCAAGCTCGCATACCTGCCTGTATATTTAAATATGCTCCAAAACTTCAAAAATCATTTCCACCTTGGAGTTGAAACCCCTAAAACACCACTAAATAGGTTAATTCCATATCAAATGTAAGGTTTTCAAGTCATATTTATGGATTTATGGATTTACGGATGGACACATTCACAGATGGACGGGCGGACTGCTATATAGGCCTACCCCCAACTACCGCATACATGGCATCACCCGATAATGGCAAAGGGGGTTTTTAGGATCTGAAAAGGGGGTTTTTCCTTCCCAAAGAGGGTTTTTTAGCCCTTTGTTGTTTTTCGTTTCTAATCAATATAAATCATATATTTAACATACTTATCTTCTTTAATTGTTTATCATACACACAATTACAACTTTTGAATATATAAAATATTAATTCAATTAATTAATTCCTAAGGATACTATGTTTCAAATGATAAATAATATATGTTTATGGAAAATGGAAAACTTACTTCACCTGTCACACTATGGAAATATTGAAGATTTGAAAACTGTCTTTAATATATTTTGTTTAAAAAATAACTTCATGTTCTGATAAAAAAAACTGATATTGAGGTACGTTTTTTTAACAGGTTAAATTTTAGCAACATTTTAAAAGAAAAATAAATGATTAAAAATATCCATTTGGTAATGACGTCATTTAGAAAATGGCATGTCTGTGACAGTTTATCAAACAGATACTTCCATCTAAAATAAATAAAGATCGTATTTAACTGTTCATGAATCCATTAGAGCACACGTAAATTATCTACTTGCAATAAAAAAAAAAGTCCATTGTTGACGAACGGCGATCTTTCAACATTGCCAGTTTGAGCGAGTTAACAAACGAATTTGCTACAAGAAAGACAAGGAATTTCTGATATTTTTAATCATATATTATTCATTGAACCTTCAAAGTATATATTATTTCTAAATATGCATTTTGAAATTAGCAATTAAACCGGTTTTTTTATAACAAATATTTACGTAAACACAAACAGGAAGTTTGTTAGACACGTGGTCCAACTAGTTACCTTACAACTTATCTTATAGCAATATGTGTCATCAGATATTTATCTTCTTTAAATTACATTGTTTTCATATTTTATTTAGAGGAATATTTAGCGATTTTAAATAAACATTTTACGAAATAAGTTGGCAATAACATAAACCCGAAAAGAATTTGGAGTTTGTAATAAGCATTTTCTTATTACTGTCTGTCGTCAAGAAAATACGATCACGTTTCACGGAGCGGTTGCTCACTGTCTGAAGCTAGGGTCACGCGCTGTTTGGAGCTAGCAAACGGTGTTTGCATATAGCGCCCTATGAGATAATGTTATAGATTTCAAAGCCAAGTGTTCGTCTTTGATACGTTTTTGCATTTTACAACTTGTATTTTAGCTTTGCTATTGATTAATGTTGGTCTATCATATTATCAGTATTATTTGCTATGACTGATATAATTTAATGTGTCGAGATTCAACTATTTAATGGAGCAAAAATTAAACTGTAACTAATTCGTGAATCACCGGTAGACTGAAGCCACACACACACGCTCGAACGATTGTATCTTTGACAAAATTTGTTTTAAATGCAATGTTGATGGACAAGTTTTTGTAAATAATATTGAAAATGTATAGTACACTTTCTCAAGCGAGTATTTTTTTAGATTATGTCAAAATCGGGTTTTTTTCAATACCCGATCGGGGACGCGGGTGAAGCCTCCTGAAATCGGGTAAACCCGCCGGAATCGGGTAAGATGCCATGTATGCTACCGGTATGTTGTTGCAGGGGTATAACAATGTTGAACATTGGCCCTAACTTGCAGTATTTGGGTCAACTTGACAGTGTCCGTGGAGTGATGAGACACATCTGTGACATGAAGCTTGAAGGAGTGAGTTGTACTAACCTTGAAACAAAAGTCCTCCAGCATAGGACTGGCCTTGATGAGTGAGTTGTACTAACCTTGAAACAAAAGTCCTCCAGCATAGGACTGGCCTTGATGAGTGGGTTGTACTAACCTTGAAACAAAAGTCCTCCAGCATAGGACTGGCCTTGATGAGTGAGTTGTACTAACCTTGAAACAAAAGTCCTCCAGCATAGGACTGGCCTTGATGAGTGAGTTGTACTAACCTTGAAACAAAAGTCCTCCAGCATAGGACTGGCCTTGATGAGTGAGTTGTACTAACCTTGAAACAAAAGTCCTCCAGCATAGGACTGGCCTTGATGAGTGAGTTGTACTAACCTTGAAACAAAAGTCCTCCAGCATAGGACTGGCCTTGAAGGAGTGAGTTGTACTAACCTTGAAACAAAAGTCCTCCAGCATAGGACTGGCCTTGATGAGTCGGACCACCCGCAGCACCTGTTAGTGAAAATTTAAAGGGAAACATTACCCTTGTTAATGCATTCTATGTTTTATGTTCTCAATGTTTAGCACTTAAAGGTATGTGGAATAACTGATGAACATGACCAGAGCCTTTCATTGTCCGCAGTACAACCCAATAAAATGAGGAATTCAGCAAACAGCTAACACTATTCCAATTTGCCATAATGTATTGCTGTTTCTATTGTGTATGTGAGCAGTACCTGGAAGTACGTGAGTTGAGATCTGTAGCACTCGGGGACAATGTGGATGGTTGTCCCAATGGCCAGCAGCAGCTCAAACTTGTGCAGTGACCTCTTCAGATAGCCGGTGAAACCGAGACACCAGATCTTGAATAGGGCCTCCAGATCAAACAACAAGGTAAAAACCACCTGCAACAAGCAACAAGGTGAAACTACATGCAACAAGCAATGAGGTAAAAAACACCTGTGACAAGATACAAGGTAAAGACACCTTTAAATAGCAAGTTAAAGCACCTGCAACAAGGTAAAAACCACCTGTGACAAGCACCAAGGTAAAAACCACCTGTGACAAGCACCAAGGTAAAAAACACCTGTGACAAGCAACAAGGTAAAAGCACCTTTAAAAAACAAGTTAAAAGCACCTGCAACAAGGTAGAACCCACCTGCAACAAGCAACAATGTAAAAAGCACTTGCAACAAAAATCATTAGCAGTTGCTGCAAGAAATTACAAACAACAAGGTAAAAAACACTTGCAACAAGCGACAAATAAAACAAAACAAAACAAAAACAGGGCTAGCATAATCTACAACAACTGGGCTAGCATCATCTACAATAACTGGGCTAGCATCATCTACAACAACTGGGCTAGCATCATCTACAATAACTGGGCTAGCATCATCTACAACAAGTGTTTGCCACTAACATGGCAATGTCCCCCGCCGGTGACATTGAGCTAGTAAGACACATCATTGGAGCTACTTGGGTTCATGATATATCGTGTTGATAAGAGTTCTAAAAGTGGTCAAAGTGTTGTGGTGACCTTGAAAATAAGGTCAAGGTCACCAAATCGACTGGCGTCCGCGTCATCCTCCAATATAGACTGACACCAAATTTGAAAACATTTGGTCCAACCGATCATAATAAATGGTGATAACAAGAGTTCGAAAAGTGGTCAAAGTGTTGTAGTGACTTTGAAAATAAGGTCAAGGTCACCAAAATCCCCTGGTATCTGCGTCATCCCCCAGTGTAGACTGACACCAAATATGAAGATTTTGAGTCCAACTGGTAAAGATATATATCGCGTTAACAAGAGTTAGAAAAGTGCTCAAAGTGTTGCGGTGAGCTTGAAAATAAGGTCAAGGTCACCAAAATAAACTGGTGTCTGTGTCTGTCCCCAATGTAGGCTGACAACTAATTTGAAGACTTTGGATGCAATGTTTCATGAGATATCGCCTTAACAAGAGTTCAAAGAGTGGTCAAAGTGTCATGGTGACCTTGAAAATAAGGCCAAGGTCACCAAAAGTGACTGGTGTCTGCGTCTTCCCACAATGTAGGCAGAAACCAAATTTGAAGACTTTGGATGCAACGCTTCATGAGACATCGCGTAAACAAGAGTTCAAAAAGTGGTCAAAGTGTCGTGGTGACCTTGAAAATAAGGTCAAGGTCACCAAAATAAACTGGTGTCTGTGTCTTTCCCCAATGTAGGCTGACAACTAATTTGAAGACTTTGGATGCAATGTTTCATGAGATATCGCCTTAACAAGAGTTCAAAGAGTGGTCAAAGTGTCATGGTGACCTTGAAAATAAGGCCAAGGTCACCAAAAGTGACTGGTGTCTGGGTCTTCCCACAATGTAGGCAGAAACCAAATTTGAAGACTTTGGATGCAACGCTTCATGAGATATCGCGTAAACAAGAGTGCCAAAAGTGGTCAAAGTGTTGTGGTGACCTTGAAAATAAGGTCACGGTCACAAAATCGACTGGCGTCCGCGTCATCCTCCAATGTAGACTGACACCAAATTTGAAAACATTTGGTCCAACCGGTCATAATAAATGGTGATAACAAGAGTTCGAAAAGTGGTCAAAGTGTTGTAGTGACTTTGAAAATAAGGTCAAGGTCACCAAAATCCCCTGGTATCTGCGTCATCCCCCAGTGTAGACTGACACCAAATTTGAAGACTTTGAGTCCAACTGGTAAAGATATATATCGCGTTAACAAGAGTTAGAAAAGGGCTCAAAGTGTCGTGGTGACCTTGAAAATAAGGTCAAGGTCACCAAAATAAACTGGTGTCTGTGTCTTTCCCCAATGTAGGCTGACAACTAATTTGAAGACTTTGGATGCAATGTTTCATGAGATATCGCCTTAACAAGAGTTCAAAGAGTGGTCAAAGTGTCATGGTGACCTTGAAAATAAGGCCAAGGTCACCAAAAGTGACTGGTGTCTGGGTCTTCCCACAATGTAGGCAGAAACCAAATTTGAAGACTTTGGATGCAACGCTTCATGAGATATCGCGTAAACAAGAGTGCCAAAAGTGGTCAAAGTGTTGTGGTGACCTTGAAAATAAGGTCACGGTCACAAAATCGACTGGCGTCCGCGTCATCCTCCAATGTAGACTGACACCAAATTTGAAAACATTTGGTCCAACCGGTCATAATAAATGGTGATAACAAGAGTTCGAAAAGTGGTCAAAGTGTTGTAGTGACTTTGAAAATAAGGTCAAGGTCACCAAAATCCCCTGGTATCTGCGTCATCCCCCAGTGTAGACTGACACCAAATTTGAAGACTTTGAGTCCAACTGGTAAAGATATATATCGCGTTAACAAGAGTTAGAAAAGGGCTCAAAGTGTTGCGGTGAGCTTGAAAATAAGGTCAAGGTCACCAAAATAAACTGGTGTCTGTGTCTTTCCCCAATGTAGGCTTACAACTAATTTGAAGACTTTGGATGCAATGTTTCATGAGATATCGCCTTAACAAGAGTTCAAAGAGTGGTCAAAGTGTCATGGTGACCTTGAAAATAAGGCCAAGGTCACCAAAAGTGACTGGTGTCTGCGTCTTCCCACAATGTAGGCAGAAACCAAATTTGAAGACTTTGGATGCAACGCTTCATGAGATATCGCGTAAACAAGAGTGCAAAAAGTGGTCAAAGTGTTGTGGTGACCTTGAAAATAAGGTCACGGTCACCAAATCGACTGGCGTCCGCGTCATTCTCCAATGTAGACTGACACCAAATTTGAAAACATTTGGTCCAACCGGTCATAATAAATGGTGATAACAAGAGTTCGAAAAGTGGTCAAAGTGTTGTAGTGACTTTGAAAATAAGGTCAAGGTCACCAAAATCCCCTAGTATCTGCGTCATCCCCCAGTGTAGACTGACACCAAATTTGAAGACTTTGAGTCCAACTGGTAAAGATATATATCGCGTTAACAAGAGTTAGAAAAGTGCTCAAAGTGTTGCGGTGAGCTTGAAAATAAGGTCAAGGTCACCAAAATAAACTGGTGTCTGTGTCTTTCCCCAATGTAGGCTGACAACTAATTTGAAGACTTTGGATGCAATGTTTCATGAGATATCGCCTTAACAAGAGTTCAAAGAGTGGTCAAAGTGTCATGGTGACCTTGAAAATAAGGCCAAGGTCACCAAAAGTGACTGGTGTCTGCGTCTTCCCACAATGTAGGCAGAAACCAAATTTGAAGACTTTGGATGCAACGCTTCATGAGATATCGCGTAAACAAGAGTTCAAAAAGTGGTCAAAGTGTCGTGGTGACCTTGAAAATAAGACCAAGGTCACCAAAATTGACTGGTGTCTGCGTCTTCCCACAATGTAGGCAGACATGAAATTTGAAGACTTTGGATGCAATGCTTCATAAGATATCGCGTAAACAAGAAATGTGACGTACGTACGGACGCCGCTGAATACATAGTCCCCCGTTCCGCGTTGCGGCAGGGGACAACAACTGAGCTAGCATCATCTACAACAACTGGGCTAGCATCATCTACAACAACTGGGCTAGCATCATCTACATCAACTGGGCTAGCATCATCTACAACAACAGGGCTAGCATCATCTACAATAACTGGGCTAGCATTATCAACAACAACTGGGCTAGCATCATCTACAGCAACTGGGCTAGCATCATCTACAACAACTGGGCTAGCATCATCTACAACAACTAAGCTAGCATCATCTACAACAACTGGCCTAGCATAATCTACAGCAACAGGGCTAGCATCATCTACAGCAACTGGGCTAGCATCATCTACAATAACTGGGCTAGCATTATCAACAACAACTGGGCTAGCATCATCTACAACAACAGGGCTAGCATCATCTACAATAACTGGGCTAGCATTATCAACAACAACTGGGCTAGCATCATCTACAGCAACTGGGCTAGCATCATCTACAGCAACTGGGCTAGCATCATCTACAATAACTGGGCTAGCATCATCTACAACAACTGGGCTAGCATCATCTACAATAACTGGGCTAGCATCATCTACAACAACAGGGCTAGCATCATCTATAACAAACATCAAGTAGAACAACACCAGAAACACATCATTAACAACACTGGCATCAGGCGACTTTGAGCGTGAGTAATGTCTTCATCTATTTGGGGATATCTGCTATTCCTATCCTGCAATATAATGATAATGTAAACAAATGATCCATGAGATTGCATGATACGTATTGTTGGTGCTGCGCTGTCAGAAGGTAAGATGTAACTTGGGTACCACGATGCTCACCTCAGCATAGTAGAAGCCATCAAGTTTCTCATCTGGATCCTTGGTCTTGTGGTCAAAGTGCAGACTGGCCTCCGTGATGGCAGAGGCGAGGACCAGCAGCAGGATGAAGGTGTGGAACAGGTTGGAGCGGATCACCCGCTGGAAGATGGGAGGAGCTAGACCCTGCGACTTGTTCTCGTCCAGGATGACCAGCTTCCACACCGTGCCATCGTACGTGATCACCTGCAGTATACAAGTGAAGGTGACATCTGGCAAACATCATCATAAACTGGGAAATATCAAAGTTAAAGTTTAATTTAAGACTTTTTAGACTTTAAAAACGAGATCGATTATTCATTATATACCATGAAAACTACGCATCAGCACCAGCATGACATCAAGCATTACTAACTATGAAGCGCGACATCAAGCATTACTAACTATGAAGCGCGACATCAAGCATTACTAACTATGAAGCGCGACATCAAGCATTACTAACTATGAAGCGAGACATCAAGCATTACTAACTATGAAGCACGACATCAAGCATTACTAACTATGGAGCACGACATCAAGCATTACTAACTATGAAGCGCGACATCAAGCATTACTAACTATGGAGCGAGACATCAAGCATTACTAACTATGGAGCGAGACATCAAGCATTACTAACTATGGAGCGAGACATCAAGCATTACTACCTTATGAAGTGCGACATCAAGCATTACTAACTATGAAGCGCGACATGTGTGCAGTGTGCACTATGAACTATGCAGTGTGCACTATGAACTATGCAGTGTGCACTATGAACTATGCAGTGTGCACTATGAACTATGCAGTGTGCACAATGAACTATGCAGTTTGCACTATGAACTATGCAGTGTGCACTGTGAACTATGCAGTGTGCACTATGAACTATGCAGTGTGCACTATGCACTATGCAGTGTGCACTATGAACTATGCAGTGAGCACTATGAACTATGCAGTGTACACTATGAACTATGCAGTGTACACTATGGTGGACTGACCTGTGAGGAGTCAGACTCTGCTGCACTGCCCCGCGGACCCCACATCTGTTGAAACTGAACTCGGATCTCAGCAAATGTCTCAATAATCACAGCTATAAACACATTCTGCAAATAAAAATCGTTTGAAAGTACTTTATCTGCAATAAAGTTTAGATGAGGAAGAAGATAATGGATTTGAAATGAAGATGAAGTGAAGAAAGTTAAATTGATATGCAATGCAAAAAAATAGAGCCATGGGCTCTGTAGCTCATCAGGAATTCATTGATTTATTATCTAAGGTTGAATATCTAAGTTTTCTCAAGTAATACATTGTTAACAAGCAAAAAAAAGGTTTTTAGATTATGACCCCTGTGACCTGTATTTGGAGTCACAGGGTCACCAATCCTACAATTAAGAATCACCTTTGACCAAAGAGTCTCTACACAACATTTCACCTTTCTAGAGCTTTACATACTTGAGATAAAGATGAAAATAGGTTTTTGGGTCATGACCCGTGACCTAGATTGGGGTCACAGGGTTACGAAATCTACAATTTAGAATCCCCATTGGCCAAACAGTCTGCACACAACTTTTCAGCTCTCTAGACCTTTTTGAGCTGGAGAAGAAGATGAAAATAGGTTTATAATGATGTGACCCCTGTGACCCCATTTGGGGTCACGGGGTCACAAGATCTACAATTTAGAATCCCCATCGGCCAAGGAGTCTGCACACAACTTTTCAGCTCTCTAGACCTTTTGGAACTGGAGAAGAAGATGAAAATAGGGTGTTTAAGGATGTGACCCCTGTGACTCCATTTGGGGTCACGTGGTCACGAAATCTACAATTTAGAATCCCCGTTGGCCAAGGAGTCTGCACACAACTTTTCAGCTCTCTAGACCTTTTGGAACTGGAGAAGAAGATTAAAATAAGTTTTTAAGGATGTGAACTCTGTGACTTCATTTGGGGTCACGGGGTCACGAAATCTACAATTTAGAATCCCCATGGGCCAAGGAGTCTGCTCATAAAATTTCAGCTCTGTGGAGTCATTGGTTCTGGAGAAGAAGTCGAAAAAGCAAAAAGTTTACGGATGGACGGACGCCGGAAACCATGCCATGCCATAAGCCCATCGGGCCTTTCAGGCCTGATGAGCTAAAAAGGCAAGGTATATGACAAGCCAGGCAAGGAAGAAGACGAGGGAGATGAGATGGAGGAAGTTACCTTGACAAGCCAGGCAAGGAAGAAGATGAGGGAGATGAGGTGGAGGGAGTTACGTTGACAAGCCAGGCAAGAAGGAAGACGAGGGAGATGAGGTGGAGGGAGTTACCTTGACAAGCCAGGCAAGGAAGAAGACGAGGGAGATGAGGTGGAGGGAGTTACCTTGACAAGCCAGGCAAGGAAGAAGACGAGGGAGATGAGGTGGAGGGAGTTACCTTGACAAGCCAGGCAAGGAAGAAGACGAGGGAGATGAGGTGGAGGGAGTTACCTTGACAAGCCAGGCAAGGAAGAAGATGAGGGAGATGAAGTAGAGGAAGGCCTTCCATGCAGGCAGACTGTCCAGACAACGGTACATGAGGAAAGCCCAACCCTCCTGAGATGCAGCCTGGTACACTGTGAACACGCTTGTAGCTGCAACATATGTAAATTACAGAATTATCAGGTTATACAAAGCAATCCTGAATATAATCAAGATGAATTTGATCATATTTCATGAAGATGACAGATGAAAATCATCTTACCAAACATGTCAAAGCCATTGAATCCCATGACTTCTTTAGGCAGATCGATGACTACACATTTCATGTTTTCGGGGCACTGGTATCCAGAGTCAAGTTCAGGAGAGCAGTGTGTGTCTGGTACTGCTAGGTCAAACTTGGTGATGTTCCTGCAACATTGTCAGTCAAACCAGTAGAGAATCATAAAATAGAGCTTTTGACTCTGTAAATCATCAGGTATAGCATTATTTATTGTCTCTAAGGTTGAGACTTTAACATATCACATAATAAGGCATTGCCAAGTCACCAAATTTACAATTTAAAATCCATATTGGTGAAAGTATGTTGACATGAAATTTAAGTATTATTATAGACCTTTGGTATTCTAAGGAAGAAGTAGCAAGTATATTTAAAGGTGTGAACTCTCTTATTTTCTATTGCTCTATTGTGAACAGTTTCACAGAACACAAAAGCTTGAAAAATGACAAGGACTGACTGTAAACTGACTTGAGAATGTTTGTGCGTTGATAGGTTACTGAAAGGGGAGTGACTGGAGACTGACTGGGGAGTGACTGGAGACTGATTGGGGAGTAACTGGGAAGTGACTGGAGACTGACTGAGGAGTGACTGGAGACTGACTGAGGAGTGACTGAGGAGTGACTGGGGAGTAACTGGAAACTGACTGGGGAGTAACTGGGAAGTGACTGGAGACTGACTGGGGAGCAGCTAGAGACTGACTGGAGATTGACTGAAGACTGATTGGGGAGTAACTGGGAAGTGACTGGAGACTGACTGAGGAGTGACTGAGGAGTGACTGGGGAGTGACTGGAGACTGACTGGGGAGTGATTGGAGACTGACTGGAGACTGACTGAGGAGTGACTGGAGACTGACTGAGGAGTGACTGAGGAGTGACTGGGGAGTGACTGGAGACTGACTGGGGACTGACTGAGGAGTGACTGAGGAGTGACTGAGGAGTGACTGGAGACTGACTGGGGAGTAACTGGGAAGTGACTGGAGACTGACTGGGGAGCTGCTAGAGACTGACTGGAGATTGACATAAGACTGATTGGGGAGTGACTGAAGACTGACTGGGGAGTGACTAAGGAACTGGAGACTGACTGGAAACTGACTGGGGAGCGGCTAGAGACTGACTGGGGAGTGACTGGAGACTGACTGGAGACTGACTGAGGAACTGGAGACTGACTGGAGAGTGGCTAGAGACTGATTGGAGACTGGGTGGGGAGTGACTGGTAAATGACTGGAGACAGACTGGGGAGTGACTAGGAGTTACTTGATACTGACTAGAGACTGACTGGAGACTGACTGGAGACTGACTGGAGACTGACTAGAGACTGACTGGGGAGTGACTAGGAGTTACTTGATACTGACTAGAGACTGACTAGAGACTGACTGGAGACTGACTGGGGAGTTACTAGAGACTGACTAGTGACTTGAGACGGACTGGGGAGTAACTGGGGAGTGACTGGGGAGTGATTTGGGAGTGACTAACCTGACGTCTGTCTCATTCTTGACACAGTGGTGCTTCATGACTCCAAAGAACTGCACACCAATGATGCCATAGAGCGACATAAAGAAGAGGAAGAAGATGGTGACGTTGTAGATCTGTTGACTGGACCGTCTGTCTCACAACACATATTGATAGATGTTGTCATGTATACTCAATTAGCTGTAGTACATTCTAACATGCTTAATCAGAGGCTGACTCATGTTATCTCATGGAAACCAATTACAAGGTCTAACACTCCTATTTGTGGACATTATTGCATTTAAGGCTAATAACATTTCTTAAAGTTCAACTTTGTGACTACACTATTCTCTATTCTCCAGCGTGAGAGATTGTTTCCTGATGATTTATAACATGAAGTGCCAATAGAGAAAATAGATGAATGCTTTCGGTAAACTCACTTGAAGATTTGGTTGATTCTGTTCTTAGGTAAGGAGAACTTGAGGAAAACACGGAAGACTCGGATGAGGATGAGAGGACGTGGGGAGCGCAGAATCCGCAGCACAGAAGCTGAGTGGGTCAGTGGAATAGACCCTGTCATCTCAAATACCTGAAGCATTATGATATAGGTCAGCACAATCAGTTGGGATTGATCCAAACATCTTGAACACTTACAGGACAGATATAACATGCATGAGAGGGATCAATCCACTAATCTATAGAGATGTACTGTAGAGGTGTGCTGTAGAGGTGTGCTGTAGATATGTGCTGTAGAGGTGTGCTGTAGAGGTGTACTGTAGAGGTGTACTGTAGAGGTGTGCTGTAGAGGTGTACTGTAGAGGTGTATTGTAGAGGTGTACTGTAGAGGTGTGCTGTAGAGGTGTACTGTAGAGGTGTGCTGTAGAGGTGTACTGTAGAGGTGTGCTGTAGAGGTGTACTGTAGAGGTGTACTGTAGAGGTGTACTGTAGAGGTGTACTGTAGAGGTGTGCTGTAGAGGTGTGCTGTAGAGGTGTGCTGTAGAGATGTACTGTAGAGGTGTGCTGTAGACGTGTACTGTAGAGGTGTGCTGTAGAGGTGTACTGTAGAGGTGTGCTGTAGAGGTGTGCTGTAGAGGTGTGCTGTAGAGGTGTGCTGTAGAGGTGTGCTGTAGAGGTGTGCTGTAGAGGTGTACTGTAGAGGTGTGCTGTAGAGGTGTGCTGTAGTGGTGTACTGTAGAGGTGAACTGTAGAGGTGTGCTGTAGAGATGTACTGTAGAGGTGTACTGTAGAGGTGTGCTGTAGAGGTGTGCTGTAGAGGTGTGCTGTAGAGGTGTACTGTAGAGGTGTGCTGTAGAGGTGTGCTGTAGAGGTGTGCTGTAGAGGTGTGCTGTAGAGGTGTGCTGTAGAGGTGTGCTGTAGAGGTGTACTGTAGAGGTGTGCTGTAGAGGTGTGCTGTAGAGGTGTGCTGTAGAGGTGTGCTGTAGAGGTGTGCTGTAGAGGTGTACTGTAGAGGAGTGCTGTAGAGGTGTACTGTAGAGGTGTGCTGTAGAGGTGTGCTGTAGTAGAGGTGTACTGTAAAGGTGTGCTGTAGAGGTGTGCTGTAGAGGTGTGCTGTAGACGTGTACTGTAGAGGTGTGCTGTAGAGGTGTGCTGTAGAGGTGTGCTGTAAAGGTCTACTGTAGAGGTGTGCTGTAGAGGTGTGCTGTAGAGATGTACTGTAGAGGTGTGCTGTAGAGGTGTGCTGTAGAGGTGTGCTGTAGAGGTGTACTGTAGAGGTGTACTGTAGAGGTGTACTGTAGAGGTCTACTGTAGACGTGTACTGTAGAGGTGTACTGTAGAGGTGTACTGTAGAGGTGTACTGTAGAGGTGTACTGTAGAGGTGTGCTGTAGAGGTGTACTGTAGAGGTGTACTGTAGAGGTGTGCTGTAGAGGTGTGCTGTAGAGGTGTACTGTAGAGGTGTGCTGTAGAGGTGTGCTGTAGAGGTGTACTGTAGAGGTGTACTGTAGAGGTCTATTGTAGAGGTGTACTGTAGAGGTCTACTGTAGAGGTGTACTGTAGAGGTCTACTGTAGACGTGTACTGTAGAGGTGTACTGTAGAGGTGTACTGTAGAGGTGTACTGTAGAGGTGTACTGTAGACGTGTACTGTAGAGGTGTACTGTAGAGGTGTGCTGTAGAGGTCTACTGTAGAGGTGTACTGTAGAGGTCTACTGTAGAGGTGTACTGTAGAGGTCTACTGTAGAGGTGTACTGTAGAGGTCTACTGTAGACGTGTACTGTAGAGGTGTACTGTAGAGGTGTACTGTAGAGGTCTACTGTAGAGGTGTACTGTAGAGGTGTACTGTAGAGGTCTACTGTAGAGGTGTACTGTAGAGGTCTACTGTAGACGTGTACTGTAGAGGTGTACTGTAGAGGTCTACTGTAGACGTGTGCTGTAGAGATGTACTGTAGAGGTGTACTGTAGAGGTCTACTGTAGAGGTGTACTGTAGAGGTGTACTGTAGAGCTGTGCTGTAGAGGTGTGCTGTAGAGGTGTGATGTAGAGGTGTACTGTAGAGGTGTGATGTAGAAGTCTACTGTAGAGGTGTACTGTAGAGGTCTACTGTAGAGGTGTACTGTAGAGGTGTGCTGTAGAGGTGTACTGTAGAGGTGTACTGTAGAGGTCTACTGTAGAGGTCTACTGTAGACGTGTACTGTAGAGGTGTACTGTAGAGGTGTACTGTAGAGGTGTACTGTAGAGGTGTGCTGTAGAGGTCTACTGTAGACGTGTACTGTAGAGGTGTACTGTAGAGGTGTACTGTAGAGGTGTACTGTAGAGTTGTGATGTAGAGGTGTGCTGTAGAGGTGTGCTGTAGAGGTCTACTGTAGACGTGTACTGTAGAGGTCTACTGTAGAGGTGTACTGTAGAGGTGTGCTGTAGAGGTGTACTGTAGAGGTCTACTGTAGAGGTCTACTGTAGAGGTCTACTGTAGACGTGTACTGTAGAGGTGTACTGTAGAGGTGTACTGTAGAGGTGTACTGTAGAGGTCTACTGTAGAGGTGTGCTGTAGAGGTGTACTGTAGAGGTGTGCTGTAGAGGTGTACTGTAGAGGTGTACTGTAGAGGTGTACTGTAGAGGTGTGCTGTAGAGGTGTACTGTAGAGGTGTACTGTAGAGGTGTGCTGTAGAGGTGTACTGTAGAGGTGTACTGTAGAGGTGTACTGTAGTGGTGTACTGTAGAGGCATCTCACCTGCAGCACCACGGACATCCAGAGGAAGAGCACCATGATTCCATCAAACTGACACCAGCGGTCCTTCAGGTACGGAGCCTCCCCCTGTACACATGATATATACAATACTGTGGAATCTGGATGTATTCACAACTGACAATACAATACAGCTAAACAAGTGGTAGACATTATCTAATTATATGACAAAATCAGACCACCGATGTTGGAGATGCTTCAGTTTAGTCAACATGATGTTATGTACAGTAGGGGAGACACGGTATGGTTGGAACATGGGGTAGGTTAGGACACGATATATATATATCTAAGTAAGGAGGAAGAAACTTTTTATTACTATTCTCTTAAGTACTGACTGTTTGTTTTTGTTAAGTAAAATATTAAAAATAATAGAGATAAGTATTGCTTATATGCTAACTTTCATATTGCTTGTGTTCATAACTTAACCCTTAACTTGCGGGTCCCGTAATTATCCGGGAGGCTCATAGAGAAAAATGTTAGAACCCTTGGCGAGACCCGTACGTTGGACTTAGTGCATTTACCGGGTCAGTAATAATTATATTTGCCCCCCAGGCGAAATGCGAGACGAAGTGTGTCCGTATATCGCCACATGAAAACTTGTTTACATACATCTCGCAGATAGCCACGATAACGAGTCTGTGTGAATGTCCGGTCGAAATATCAAGTAAAATTCACACCAAATTGCGTGTGCATTGTTGACCCGTAACGCATTGATAATTAGCTTTACAAAAGGCCAATTTTGTCGGGCTTAGCCCCCGAAGCATTAATTCGCTTGAGGCTATTTTCACCCACGTGTTTGTATTGCCTCGGGTTTGCCTCGCCCGAGACTGCTATCTGCCTTGCATCTCGCGAGACGGGGAAAAAAATCGCTAACTCGCCTTACTCCCGCACTTCATATCATGTGAGCGAATTGTTTGTTTTCAAAAAAACATACGGCAAAATAAAGGGGAAACAATGGACTACATTCCCATATAAAATTAGAAAATCTCAAAAAAATAATAAAGACACAGCAAGCGCCGTGAAAAAGGTCATGTTTACACTTCATAAATTTTGAAACAATCGGCGATTTTCACAACTTCTAAAACATTTATCACGGCTAAAATACTGAATGCATTTTCATAATTTTTATATCACAATAATCCGAAAAGAATAATCTTTTATTCTATATAAAATGCGCAGATTTAATCACAGAAATAAAGATACAATTTTACCTTTCTGAGAGGCATGTGAAACCAAACGGCACACAAACTAATCAACATATTTTCATCAGTTATGGTTCGAGGTTAGCGTTTATTTGAAAAGTCAAACAACATAACCATATTTGGGTTGACATGTGCTTATTTGTCAACTGGTTCGAGATTATGATTTCTTGGAAAAGTGCGATGAACGACCGTTTGCAATGCCGCATACATGTTGTAAGTATTGACGATTTTATAGGTGGAAATAAAGACAAACTTTACATAGCTATAGAATTATAACCAAAGGTCGCATTCTAATAATTTTTATATCATTGTGAAGCTAGACATCTTGTCTTCAATTCCGTATATAAATGGATTTTTTTTCGTTTGGTATTTATGATGTTACGAGGCCCGAATTAAAGACAATCTTTCGAAAGTAATAGAATAAAAACGAAAAATCATAGAAAATTCATTCAAAGTTTCGGGTGTGAATTAGCCATTTGTGTACGGGTGTCGCTACTTGAATTTGTATTGAACGCCCGTATATAGTCCTTATTCGCCATGTAGATGCGGTATATTTCGTAAAAACGGTACCGGAATCGCCGCCTGGAAATTCCGCCAGCAGAGCTCGTTAGTGCCTAAGCTCAAACTACTGCTGCGAGCTGCGAGCCTGTAAATTCCGCCACAGGGGCTAATAATGGTAAAATATATATACGCAACGTAAGGGTTAAGGAAAATAGAGCCCTGGGCTCTGTAGCTCATCAGGATTTGTATTGTTATAATACATTTTCTCAGCTTGTTCTAGAGCTTTTCTTACTGGAGAAGATGAAAATAGGTTTTTAGGGTTGTGACCCCTGAGACCTAATTTGGGGTCACGGGGTCACAAAATCTACAATTTAGTATTCCCATTAGCCAAGGAGTCTGCACACAACTTTTCAGCTCTCTAGACCTTTTGGAACTGGAGAAGACGGTGAAAATAGGTTTTTCAGGTTGTGACCCCTGTGACCCCAATTGAGGTAAAGGGGTCACGAAATCTACAATTAGAATCCCCATTAGCCAAGGAGTCTGCACACAACTTTTCAGCTCTCTAGACCTTTTGGAACTAGAGAAGAAGATGAAAACATGTTTTTAGGGTTGTGATCCCTGTGACCCCATTTGAGGTCACGGGGTCATGAAATCTAAAATTTAGTATTCCCATTAGCCAAGCCAAGCCAACGTTTCAGCTCTCTAGACCTTTTGGAACTGGAGGAGAAGAAGATGACCTCAATGTAACCTTGACATTTGACGGATATTAATGGAAACGTGACCTCAATGTAACCTTGACATTTGACGGATATTAATGGAAACGTGACCTCAATGTAACCTTGACATTTGACGGATATTTATGGAAACTTGATAGAAATTTGGTACTTCTCCATAGATGATATATACCAAATATAAGCCTCAAAGAACAAAAAGTGTTAAAGCTAGCATGTTTACGAGAATTTTTTCGTGACCTTGACTTTTGACATTGAATATGAACATGCCAAAACAATTGCTCAGGGGTAAAAGTATGAATATATATATATGAGTTGTTAAAACCCTATCATAAAAAAGTTAGAGTTAAAACAAAGTGCGGCGGAGCTGGCGGGGCGGCGGCGGAAAGTGCACAAACCTAGTCGGGGCTGCTAATAAAAACAATAACCAACTCGTGACGGGGAATGACAGATTATCTTTTTCTCGTTATATCAATTGTGTAATTCTCTTGCCAAGGTTTGAGAATAACGCAAATGATTTAACTCGGGAAAGATAATCTGTCATTCCCTGTCACTCGTTAGTTATTATCTAAATATACGCTTATACAACGCTTTCCTGTCACTGTGAAGACAGGCCAGTGAATTATATATTGTGGAACTTAGCATACTTTTTATAAAAATACATCAAATGTTAATATATCTAACGTTTGGGATGGCTAATGACATGTTTTAGGCTAAGTTTTATCCATTTCATGTAACTGGAAACAGACAGAATCACTAAAACTATTAAAGCTTTCTCCCATACCACGACATCCATATGTCAATGGTATCAATAGAAGAAAAGTGATTTGACACGTGGCCACAATTGACTGGAGGAATGTGAGCACGGACTTCACAGGAAGCTGTTTTTGATATAAACATATTTATTCAAAAGAATGGATTGGGTGCAAGTTATCCAACTTAGTGAAAACCCTCTCCGATTTACAATGCTGACATATAATAATGAACTTTTACACATATGTACAAAGATATTTATTATATACATAGCAAGAGAATATAGAGAGAAAATACACAGACATGAGCAAGGCAATGATAGGAAAATAATTAGGAATTATTCTTATATAATGATAGTTTATCAGCGGATAATAATCTAATCATTAAATCTTTCAGAGAGATGTTTATACGTTTGAACTTCTTTGAAAATCTGATCGTTGTCATTTTAAGAAAGATCTCCACTGCCATTTAACAGTAATTTTATAGAGTTACCAATGCTCTGCTATTACATATCCTACTAATATTTCGAAACATTTGATGTCTGATATTAGAATAAGTCATCCATTCCATAAAATAGTGCTGGGAATTTTCACAAATACATTTGCAATTACAGCCAGGATTTTCTACGAGCCCAATTTTATATAAATCTTCGTTTAATTTACAGGAAGCTATGTCAACCACAGGCTGTCTTGCCAGCAACCAGACCATATCTACTTCCGGTTATGACAAATTAACTGGTGCACCTCCGAGATCGATTCCGGATGGCAACAGGAACTGCAAGGAATAGCAGTTGACCATGCAGCAAGAATGGAGGAATATTCCAATGGTTATACTCGTCTCTGCCTCAATGTCTTCAGACCCGGGCCAGGACTGACGGAGGCCACAAAATATACTGAATGCTGATGCCTTAGTTTGGATGTTTGTTGTGCTCCTTATTCTGTGTGCTTTTCACAAATAACAACAACTGTTTTCATCCCATTTCTTGTTTTTTTGTTCTCTCATTCCAAACTCAGCTATGTGTTTTCAAAGTTTCAAAAGTTCGAAAATAAAATGCTTCTATTTTTCATACTAATGGTGCTATGGATAGGAAATTGGGCTCACCTTAAAAGCTGTTCAAAGAGCAATAAGATTACATTAACCATTTTATCATAGGGGTACAGCACTTAACTTGAATCCCTGCCATGCCCTTTTCTTGTGAGTAGGGCGATAAAATTTAAATCCAATAAAGATAATGTTCTAAAAATTTGAGTTTCATCTACTCTTCAGTCCAGATTTAAAAAAAAAATTATATGTCATTATTTTCCAATTCTTGTTCAAAGTATCAAACAACCTTAAAATATATGGATGAAATATGTACAATACTTTAGATTTTCTTTTAAATTTGGATATATTTCTATTCATCTTTTTTTAACAAAAGAAACTAAATTGTAACTCCTCCTCATTGTGACATGCACTTGTGCTAGCTACTTGTACCATTGCACATACCTTCCAGGCTCCACGGATCTGCATCTTGGCGATCATCTCGGCCGTGAAGAGGAAGGTGATGACCATGTCGATGCAGAAGGTGACGTACATCAGCTGAGGGAGAGTCTCAAACGTCTTCGGTGTGTTCATACTGACCGAGATCATGCTGAGCAGGGCACATGCTCGCAGTAATCTGCGTGTCCACGTCTTGTTGACCCACTCTATGTCAGCATTATCATTGAGGTTCTCATCCGGGCCGTAGTCTGCCATGGACATCCCGTTCTTAAAGCTGGTCTTGCGGTTCACCAGCATCGTGCTTGTTTACCTGCAAACAACCCTCTACATGCTTCTTCAAAGTTCAATAATCTCGGAGTGAATCAAAGTTCAATAATCTCGGAGAGAATCAAAGTTCAATAATCTCGGAGAGAATCAAAGTTCAATAATCTCGGAGGGAATCAAAGTTCAATAATCTCGGAGTGAATCAAAGTTCAATAATCTCGGAGAGAATCAAAGTTCAATAATCTCGGAGAGAATCAAAGTTCAATAATCTTGGAGAGAATCAAAGTTCAATAATCTCCGAGAGAATCAAAGTTCAATAATCTCGGAGAGAATCAAAGTTTTACGTAGGGGGAAAACAGCCAAACACAATTGTTACATTTAAATAACAGATAACAGATGAACAACAGATTCATTTTTCTTTGACAATCTCACAAATACTTAATTAAATGGTGTATAGCTTAATTCCAAATAAAAAGGCCAAAAGTAGTAGAGCTCACATACCCCTGCCTGTAGTTTGACTCTAGTTACATTCTGAAACATTTGGCTGGCCGCTATATTTCCCTGACTACATCACATTTATGATTATCTACAACATTTTATCATAGCCATAAAATGGTGAACATTTTTATTGGGCACCCCCTGCCATGCCCTTATTTTGGGGAATAGGGTGATGAAAGTTACAAATCTGAGACTAAATCCATCAAAGACCATATTCCCAGAATTCAAGCTTTCTTGCTGGTTCTTTGAAAGACATCATTTAAAGATTTTTCAGGTAAACACCCAACCTGGCCACATTTGTGGAAGGACCAAATGAAAGAACTTAGATCTCCATTAACAAAGATGTTTTTCTCAAAATTTCAGCTCCCTTGTGTCAACCGGTTTCAAAGAAGAGGTTGTTGAAAGTTTTCTCTAATAAAGTCTGTCACACCCATATTTAAGGAGGGGGTGTTGGGACCAAATGAACAAACTTTGATCCCCAAGAAGCAACGTACCTCCCAAAAAACTTGAAGCTTAAGGAGAATATTAGAGAAAAACTTAGAGCCATTGGCTCTGAAGCTCATCAGCAATTATGTTATTCATTATCTCTGAGGAAAAGATTAAGATATCACATAATAAGGCATTGTCCAGTCATCAACTTTAAAGGTGCCTCCATTGTGTTTCATAAAACATTATTTGGCTTTAATAAACTCACCACATGTGCTGTTTACAATACAAACAAATTCACTCAGCTTGCATAATTTTCCCCAATCGCCTAATATATCATAATTACTAGGATCCAATTAATTCGAGTAACATCATTTTGCATGTGCAGAAACCGTAACTGCACATTTCATTTACATGCACAGTAGTTATATGACCTATTCAACATTATCAACCCATATTGGTTATGTTGTCTGTTTTGAATAAGATTCCAAAATTACGTTTGACTCATTGGCGCGCGCCACACATGGTTCATTGTCCGGTTTTCGATCACAATTCACTACTTTTACCTTCATATTGTCAATATACTAAGTCGAGTATCATCAAGGTAGTAGTTTTCGGTAACAGTCAGTACTTCTCGATAAAGTAACACCATTTATAACGTTTGGAATATGTGACCCCCAACAACACAATGGATGTACCTTTAAAATGTATTATCAAAATTGGTTACATACTGAACCACATTCAATATAGATATTGTAGACCTTTGCATGTTATTGTTTTAGTTCTTATTTGTATTCTGGAAATATCAACATTTATTACAGCAAAAAGTTTATGGACAGACGGATGCCATGCCATACCATAAACCAATCGGGTCTTTCAGGCCTGATGAGCTAAAAATGAAACTTTCTTCCAGGCTTTGATGAAATACTACATCCCTGAGCTACACAATATACCATATCAAGCCAGAAACTGTCATAGCATCTCTGACGTCACAGCCCAACCATGCTGAAGGCTCCTGGGGAAATATGCATATCGGCACAGGCAACAGTCTGTGTTGTTCTTTTGTCGCATAATTAGTAATTAACAGCTTTCCATATTATTTTCGGGGAATATGTTTTTAAAAGTATATTTTATGATAACAGAATATTAATGGCTCTGGCGGCTAGGTTAAAACTTTACAGACGATAAATGATGGATGATGGATGGATGACAGACAGATGACAGATGGATGGATAATTGATGACATCCCATTTCATAAGCCCATTTGGCCTTTCATTTAAACATCCAAAATTATATGTAGCGTAACTTGTAACACTGTATTCTGAAACATTTGTTATGTCGTAATGTGAGATGTTTCTGAAAGCAAATGGTAAAACCATAAGTATTTGTGTGAACTTGGTTAAATGTGATTTCATGTGTTCATGTGTGAAAATTAGATATATTCAGATCACGTTTATCTGCATGAAAATTGTTCGGATAGCAAATCATGCAATTATCTGAATCAGACATGTATCTGACAAAAAGACAATGAAAATTATAAAGTAATTTACAATAAATTAATAATAAGTTTAACAATGCTCACTGTTTGACTACATAATTGATATTTCAACTTCAGTCTAAATGTTTTTAGTACAACAGTACATTTCCTCAATTAAAGAGGCACATGTCATTTATGACTAAACAAGGGATAGCTAAGGCAGATAGTCATTTATTACTTAATTAAGACAATTATCAGTTAATTACCACTCACATCTGACACGTCAATTGATGTGTGTGGTTGAGTGAATTGTTATTTGAATAGAAATACATAGAGAAGATTTGAAATATTTTCATGACAATGATGTGTACAAAATTCGTATCTGAAACAACAATATTCCAAACACTGACCTGAAAACAGGAAAATGAGATGTGCTCGGAGAGTGATTTGTCTGTCTACATGTCCAGTCTAGTGGATGAGTCTCATCTGAAACAAGACAAGAGAATGAGATGTATGTGGAGGATGATTTGTCTGTCTACATGTCCAGTCTAGTGGATGAGTCTCATCTGAACCAAGACAAGAGAATGAGATGTATGTGGAGGATGATTTGTCTGTCTACATGTCCAGTCTAGTGGATGAGTCTCCTCTGAAACAAGACAAGAGAATGAGATGTATGTGGAGGATGATTTGTCTGTCTACATGTCCAGTCTAGTGGATGAGTCTCATCTGAAACAAGACAAGAGAATGAGATGTATGTGGAGGATGATTTGTCTGTCTACATGTCCAGTCTAGTGGATGAGTCTCCTCTGAAACAAGACAAGAGAATGAGATGTATGTGGAGGATGATTTGTCTGTCTACATGTCCAGTCTAGTGGATGAGTCTCATCTGAAACAAGACAAGAGAATGAGATGTATGTGGAGGATGATTTGTCTGTCTACATGTCCAGTCTAGTGGATGAGTCTCCTCTGAAACAAGACAAGAGAATGAGATGTATGTGGAGGATGATTTGTCTGTCTACATGTCCAGTCTAGTGGATGAGTCTCATCTGAAACAAGACAAGAGAATGAGATGTATGTGGAGGATGATTTGTCTGTCTACATGTCCAGTCTAGTGGATGAGTCTCATCTGAAACAAGACAAGAGAATGAGATGTATGTGGAGGATGATTTGTCTGTCTACATGTCCAGTCTAGTGGATGAGTCTCATCTGAAACAAGACAAGAGAATGAGATGTATGTGGAGGATGATTTGTCTGTCTACATGTCCAGTCTAGTGGATGAGTCTCATCTGAAACAAGACAAGAGAATGAGATGTATGTGGAGGATGATTTGTCTGTCAACATGTCCAGTCTAGTGGATGAGTCTCATCTGAAACAAGACAAGAGAATGAGATGTATGTGGAGGATGATTTGTCTGTCTACATGTCCAGTCTAGTGGATGAGTCTCATCTGAAACAAGACAAGAGAATGAGATGTATGTGGAGGATGATTTGTCTGTCTACATGTCCAGTCTAGTGGATGAGTCTCATCTGAAACAAGACAAGAGAATGAGATGTATGTGGAGGATGATTTGTCTGTCTACATGTCCAGTCTAGTGGATGAGTCTCATCTGAAACAAGACAAGAGAATGAGATGTATGTGGAGGATGATTTGTCTGTCTACATGTCCAGTCTAGTGGATGAGTCTCATCTGAAACAAGACAAGAGAATGAGATGTATGTGGAGGATGATTTGTCTGTCTACATGTCCAGTCTAGTGGATGAGTCTCATCTGAAACAAGACAAGAGAATGAGATGTATGTGGAGGATGATTTGTCTGTCTACATGTCCAGTCCAGTGGATGAGTCTCATCTGAAACAAGACAAGAGAATGAGATGTATGTGGAGGATGATTTGTCTGTCTACATGTCCAGTCTAGTGGATGAGTCTCATCTGAAACAAGACAAGAGAATGAGATGTATGTGGAGGATGATTTGTCTGTCTACATGTCCAGTCTAGTGGATGAGTCTCATCTGAAACAAGACAAGAGAATGAGATGTATGTGGAGGATGATTTGTCTGTCTACATGTCCAGTCTAGTGGATGAGTCTCATCTGAAACAAGACAAGAGAATGAGATGTATGTGGAGGATGATTTGTCTGTCAACATGTCCAGTCTAGTGGATGAGTCTCATCTGAAACAAGACAAGAGAATGAGATGTATGTGGAGGATGATTTGTCTGTCTACATGTCCAGTCTAGTGGATGAGTCTCATCTGAAACAAGACAAGAGAATGAGATGTATGTGGAGGATGATTTGTCTGTCTACATGTCCAGTCTAGTGGATGAGTCTCATCTGAAACAAGACAAGAGAATGAGATGTATGTGGAGGATGATTTGTCTGTCTACATGTCCAGTCTAGTGGATGAGTCTCATCTGAAACAAGACAAGAGAATGAGATGTATGTGGAGGATGATTTGTCTGTCTACATGTCCAGTCTAGTGGATGAGTCTCATCTGAAACAAGACAAGAGAATGAGATGTATGTGGAGGATGATTTGTCTGTCTACATGTCCAGTCTAGTGGATGAGTCTCATCTGAAACAAGACAAGAGAATGAGATGTATGTGGAGGATGATTTGTCTGTCTACATGTCCAGTCCAGTGGATGAGTCTCATCTGAAACAAGACAAGAGAATGAGATGTATGTGGAGGATGATTTGTCTGTCTACATGTCCAGTCTAGTGGATGAGTCTCATCTGAAACAAGACAAGAGAATGAGATGTATGTGGAGGATGATTTGTCTGTCTACATGTCCAGTCTAGTGGATGAGTCTCATCTGAAACAAGACAAGAGAATGAGATGTATGTGGAGGATGATTTGTCTGTCTACATGTCCAGTCTAGTGGATGAGTCTCATCTGAAACAAGAAAAGAGAATGAGATGTATGTGGAGGATGATTTGTCTGTCTACATGTCCAGTCTAGTGGATGAGTCTCATCTGAAACAAGACAAGAGAATGAGATGTATGTGGAGGATGATTTGTCTGTCTACATGTCCAGTCCAGTGGATGAGTCTCCTCTGAAACAAGACAAGAGAATGAGATGTATGTGGAGGATGATTTGTCTGTCTACATGTCCAGTCTAGTGGATGAGTCTCATCTGAAACAAGACAAGAGAATGAGATGTATGTGGAGGATGATTTGTCTGTCTACATGTCCAGTCTAGTGGATGAGTCTCATCTGAAACAAGACAAGAGAATGAGATGTATGTGGAGGATGATTTGTCTGTCTACATGTCCAGTCTAGTGGATGAGTCTCATCTGAAACAAGACAAGAGAATGAGATGTATGTGGAGGATGATTTGTCTGTCTACATGTCCAGTCTAGTGGATGAGTCTCATCTGAAACAAGACAAGAGAATGAGATGTATGTGGAGGATGATTTGTCTGTCTACATGTCCAGTCCAGTGGATGAGTCTCATCTGAAACAAGACAAGAGAATGAGATGTATGTGGAGGATGATTTGTCTGTCTACATGTCCAGTCTAGTGGATGAGTCTCCTCTGAAACAAGACAAGAGAATGAGATGTATGTGGAGGATGATTTGTCTGTCTACATGTCCAGTCTAGTGGATGAGTCTCATCTGAAACAAGACAAGAGAATGAGATGTATGTGGAGGATGATTTGTCTGTCTACATGTCCAGTCTAGTGGATGAGTCTCATCTGAAACAAGACAAGAGAATGAGATGTATGTGGAGGATGATTTGTCTGTCTACATGTCCAGTCTAGTGGATAAGTCTCATCTGAAACAAGACAAGAGAATGAGATGTATGTGGAGGATGATTTGTCTGTCTACATGTCCAGTCTAGTGGATGAGTCTCATCTGAAACAAGACAAGAGAATGAGATGTATGTGGAGGATGATTTGTCTGTCTACATGTCCAGTCTAGTGGATGAGTCTCATCTGAAACAAGACAAGAGAATGAGATGTATGTGGAGGATGATTTGTCTGTCTACATGTCCAGTCCAGTGGATGAGTCTCATCTGAAACAAGACAAGAGAATGAGATGTATGTGGAGGATGATTTGTCTGTCTACATGTCCAGTCCAGTGGATGAGTCTCATCTGAAATAAGACAAGAGAATGAGATGTATGTGGAGGATGATTTGTCTGTCTACATGTCCTATCTAGTGGATGAGTCTCCTCTGAAACAAGACAAGAGAATGAGATGTATGTGGAGGATGATTTGTCTGTCTACATGTCCAGTCTAGTGGATGAGTCTCATCTGAAACAAGACAAGAGAATGAGATGTATGTGGAGGATGATTTGTCTGTCTACATGTCCAGTCTAGTGGATGAGTCTCATCTGAAACAAGACAAGAGAATGAGATGTATGTGGAGGATGATTTGTCTGTCTACATGTCCAGTCTAGTGGATGAGTCTCATCTGAAACAAGACAAGAGAATGAGATGTATGTGGAGGATGATTTGTCTGTCTACATGTCCAGTCTAGTGGATGAGTCTCCTCTGAAACAAGACAAGAGAATGAGATGTATGTGGGGGATGATTTGTCTGTCTACATGTCCAGTCCAGTGGATGAGTCTCATCTGAAACAAGACAAGAGAATGAGATGTATGTGGAGGATGATTTGTCAGTCTACATGTCCAGTCTAGTAGATGAGTCTCCTCTGAAACAAGACAAGAGAATGAGATGTGCTCGGAGAGTGATTTGTCTGTCAACATGTCCAGTCTAGTGGATGAGTCTCATCTGAAACAAGACAAGAGAATGAGATGTATGTGGAGGATGATTTGTCTGTCTACATGTCCAATCCAGTGGATGAGTCTCCTCTGAAACAAGACAAGAGAATGAGATGTATGTGGAGGATGATTTATCTGTCTACATGTCCCGTCTAGTGGATGAGTCTCATCTGAAACAAGACAAGAGAATGAGATGTATGTGGAGGATGATTTGTCTGTCTACATGTCCAGTCTAGTGGATGAGTCTCATCTGAAACAAGACAAGAGAATGAGATGTATGTGGAGGATGATTTGTCTGTCTACATGTCCAGTCTAGTCGATGAGTCTCATCTGAAACAAGACAAGAGAATGAGATGTATGTGGAGGATGATTTGTCTGTCTACATGTCCAGTCTAGTGGATGAGTCTCATCTGAAACAAGACAAGAGAATGAGATGTATGTGGAGGATGATTTGTCTGTCTACATGTCCAGTCCAGTGGATGAGTCTCATCTGAAACAAGACAAGAGAATGAGATGTATGTGGAGGATGATTTGTCTGTCTACATGTCCAGTCCAGTGGATGAGTCTCATCTGAAATAAGATAAGAGAATGAGATGTATGTGGAGGATGATTTGTCTGTCTACATGTCCAATCTAGTGGATGAGTCTCCTCTGAAACAAGACAAGAGAATGAGATGTATGTGGGGGATGATTTGTCTGTCTACATGTCCAGTCTAGTCGATGAGTCTCATCTGAAACAAGACAAGAGAATGAGATGTATGTGGAGGATGATTTGTCAGTCTACATGTCCAGTCTAGTAGATGAGTCTCCTCTGAAACAAGACAAGAGAATGAGATGTGCTCGGAGAGTGATTTGTCTGTCAACATGTCCAGTCTAGTGGATGAGTCTCCTCTGAAACAAGACAAGAGAATGAGATGTGCTCGGAGAGTGATTTGTCTGTCAACATGTCCAGTCTAGTGGATGAGTCTCATCTGAAACAAGACAAGAGAATGAGATGTATGTGGAGGATGATTTGTCTGTCTACATGTCCAGTCTAGTGGATGAGTCTCATCTGAAACAAGACAAGAGAATGAGATGTATGTGGAGGATGATTTGTCTGTCTACATGTCCAGTCTAGTCGATGAGTCTCATCTGAAACAAGACAAGAGAATGAGATGTATGTGGAGGATGATTTGTCTGTCTACATGTCCAGTCCAGTGGATGAGTCTCATCTGAAACAAGACAAGAGAATGAGATGTATGTGGAGGATGATTTGTCTGTCTACATGTCCAGTCTAGTGGATGAGTCTCATCTGAAACAAGGCAAGAGAATGAGATGTATGTGGAGGATGATTTGTCTGTCTACATGTCCAGTCTAGTGGTTGAGTCTCCTCTGAAACAAGACAAGAGAATGAGATGTATGTGGAGGATGATTTGTCTGTCTTCATGTCCAGTCCAGTGGATGAGTCTCATCTGAAACAAGACAAGAGAATGAGATGTATGTGGAGGATGATTTGTCTGTCTACATGTCCAGTCTAGTGGATGAGTCTCATCTGAAACAAGGCAAGAGAATGAGATGTATTCGGAGGATGATTTGTCTGTCTACATGTCCAGTCTAGTGGATGAGTCTCATCTTAAACAAGACAAGAGAATGAGATGTATGTGGAGGATGATTTGTCTGTCTACATGTCCAGTCTAGTAGATGAGTCTCATCTGAAACAAGACAAGAGAATGAGATGTATGTGGAGGATGATTTGTCTGTCTACATGTCCAGTCTAGTAGATGAGTCTCATCTGAAACAAGACAAGAGAATGAGATGTATGTGGAGGATGATTTGTCTGTCTACATGTCCAGTCTAGTGGATGAGTCTCATCTGAAACAAGACAAGAGAATGAGATGTATGTGGAGGATGATTTGTCTGTCTACCTGTCTATAGTCCTGTAGACAGTGTATAATAACATATAATTCTTGTAGAGAGTGTATAATAACATATCTTGTAGAGAGTGTATAATAACATACCGGTATATAGTCTTCTAGAGAGTGTAGAGTAACATAGTCTTGTAGAGAGTGTAGAGTAACATAGTCTTGTAGAGAGCGTAATAACATATAGTCTTGTAGATAGTGTAAATAACATATAGTCTTGTAGAGAGTGTAAATAACATATAGTCTTGTAGAGAGAGTAGAGTAACATATCGTCTTGTAGAGAGTGTAGAGTAACATAGTCTTGTAGAGAGCGTAATAACATATAGTCCTGTAGAGAGTGTAAATAACATATAGTCTTGTAGCGAGTGTAAATAACATCTAGTCTTGTAGAGAGTGTAAATAACATATAGTCTTGTAGAGAGAGTAGAGTAACATATAGTCTTGTAGAGAGTGTAGAGTAACATATCGTCTTGTAGAGAGTGTAGAGTAACATAGTCTTGTAGAGAGCGTAATAACATATAGTCTTGTAGAGAGTGTAAATAACATATAGTCTTGTAGCGAGTGTAAATAACATCTAGTCTTGTAGAGAGTGTAAATAACATATAGTCTTGTAGAGAGTGTAAATAACAAATAGTCTTGTAGAGAGTGTAAATAACATATAGTCTTGTAGAGAGTGTAAATAACATATAGTCTTGTAGAGTGAGTAAATAACATATAGTCTTGTAGAGAGTGTAGAGTAACATATCGTCTTGTAGAGAGAGTAAATAACATATAGTCTTGTAGAGAGTGTAGAGTAACATATCGTCTTGTAGAGAGAGTAGAGTAACGTATAGTCTTGTAGAGAGTGTAGAGTAACATATCGTCTTGTAGAGAGTATAGAGTAACATATAGTCTTGTAGAGAGTGTAAATAACATATCGACTTGTAGAGAGCGTAGAGTAACATATCGTCTTGTAGAGAGTGTAAATAACATATAGTCTTGTAGAGAGTGTAAATAACATATAGTCTTGTAGAGAGTGTAGAGTAACATATAGTCTTGTAGAGAGTGTAGAGTAACATATAGTCTTGTAGAGAGTGTAAATAACATATAGTCTTGTAGAGAGTGTAGAGTAACATATCGTCTTGTAGAGAGAGTAGAGTAACATATAGTCTTGTAGAGAGTGTAAATAACATATAGTCTTGTAGGGAGTGTAAATAACATATAGTCTTGTAGAGAGTGTAGAGTAACATATAGTCTTTTAGAGAGTGTAGAGTAACATATAGTCTTGTAGAGAGAGTAAATAACATATAGTCTTGTAGAGAGTGTAGAGTAACATATAGTCTTGTAGAGAGTGTAAATAACATATAGTCTTGTAGAGAGTGTAAATAACATATAGTCTTGTAGAGAGTGTAGAGTAACATATCGTCTTGTAGAGAGTGTAAATAACATATAGTCTTGTAGAGAGTGTAAATAACATATAGTCTTGTAGAGAGTGTAGAGTAACATATAGTCTTGTAGAGAGTGTTAATAACATATCGTCTTGTAGAGAGTGTAGAGTAACATATAGTCTTGTAGAGAGTGTAGAGTAACATATAGTCTTGTAGAGAGTGTAGAGTAACATATAGTCTTGTAGAGAGTGTAAATAACATATCGTCTTGTAGAGAGTGTAAATAACATATAGTCTTGTAGAGAGTGTAGAGTAACATATAGTCTTGTAGAGAGTGTAAATAACATATCGTCTTGTAGAGAGTGTAAATAACATATAGTCTTGTAGAGAGTGTAGAGTAACATATAGTCTTGTAGAGAGAGTAAATAACATATCGTCTTGTAGAGAGTGTAGAGTAACATATCGTCTTGTAGAGAGAGTAAATAACATATAGTCTTGTAGAGAGTGTAGAGTAACATATCGTCTTGTATAGAGAGTAAATAACATATAGTCTTGTAGAGAGTGTAGAGTAACATATCGTCTTGTAGAGAGAGTCAATAACATATAGTCTTGTAGAGAGTGTAGAGTAACATATAGTCTTGTAGAGAGTGTAAATAACATATAGTCTTGTAGAGAGTGTAGAGTAACATATAGTCTTGTAGAGAGTGTAGAGTAACATATAGTCTTGTAGAGAGAGATGATAACATATAGTCTTGTAGAGAGAGTAAATAACATATAGTCTTGTAGAGAGTGTAAATAACATATAGTCTTGTAGAGAGTGTAGAGTAACATATAGTCTTGTAGAGAGGGTAAATAACATATAGTCTTGTAGGGAGTGTAAATAACATATAGTCTTGTAGAGAGTGTAGAGTAACATATAGTCTTTTAGAGAGTGTAGAGTAACATATAGTCTTGTAGAGAGAGTAAATAACATATAGTCTTGTAGAGAGTGTAGAGTAACATATAGTCTTGTAGAGAGTGTAAATAACATATAGTCTTGTAGAGAGTGTAAATAACATATAGTCTTGTAGAGAGTGTAGAGTAACATATAGTCTTGTAGAGAGAGTAGATAACATATAGTCTTGTAGAGAGAGTAAATAACATATAGTCTTGTAGAGAGAGTCAATAACATATAGTCTTGTAGAGAGTGAAGAGTAACATATAGTCTTGTAGAGAGTGTAAATAACATATAGTCTTGTAGAGAGTGTAAATAACATATAGTCTTGTAGAGAGTGTAGAGTAACATATAGTCTTGTAGAGAGAGTAAATAACATATAGTCTTGTAGAGAGAGTAAATAACATATAGTCTTGTAGAGAGTGTAAAGTAACATATCGTCTTGTAGAGAGTGTAGAGTAACATATCGTCTTGTAGAGAGTGTAAATAACATATAGTCTTGTAGAGAGCGTAGAGTAACATATAGTCTTGTAGAGAGAGTAAATAACATATAGTCTTGTAGAGAGTGTAGAGTAACATACCGTCTTGTAGAGAGTGTAAATAACATATAGTCTTGTAGCGAGTGTAGAGTAACATATAGTCTTGTAGAGTGTAGAGTAACATATAGTCTTGTAGAGAGAGTAAATAACATATCGTCTTGTAGAGAGAGTAAATAACATATCGTCTTGTAGAGAGTGTAAATAACATATAGTCTTGTAGAGAGTGTAGAGTAACATATAGTCTTGTAGAGAGTGTAAATAACATATAGTCTTGTAGAGAGTGTAAAGTAACATAAAGTCTTGTAGAGAGTGTAGAGTAACATATAGTCTTGTAGCGAGAGTAGATAACATATAGTCTTGTAGAGAGTGTAAATAACATATACCTAGTCTTGTAGAGAGTGTAGAGTAACATATAGTCTTGTAGAGAGTGTAAATAACATATAGACTTGTAGAGAGTGTAAATAACATATAGTCTTGTAGAGAGTGTAGAGTAACATATAGTCTTGTAGAGAGAGTAAATAACATATAGTCTTGTAGAGAGAGTAAATAACATATAGTCTTGTAGAGAGTGTAAAGTAACATATCGTCTTGTAGAGAGTGTAGAGTAACATATAGTCTTGTAGAGAGAGTAAATAACATATCGTCTTGTAGAGAGTGTAGAGTAACATATAGTCTTGTAGAGAGTGTAGAGTAACATATCGTCTTGTAGAGAGAGTAAATAACATATAGTCTTGTAGAGAGAGATGATAACATATAGTCTTGTAGAGAGAGTAAATAACATATAGTCTTGTAGAGAGTGTAAATAACATATAGTCTTGTAGAGAGTGTAGAGTAACATATAGTCTTGTAGAGAGTGTAAATAACATATAGTCTTGTAGGGAGTGTAAATAACATATAGTCTTGTAGAGAGTGTAGAGTAACATATAGTCTTTTAGAGAGTGTAGAGTAACATATAGTCTTGTAGAGAGAGTAAATAACATATAGTCTTGTAGAGAGTGTAGAGTAACATATAGTCTTGTAGAGAGTGTAAATAACATATAGTCTTGTAGAGAGTGTAAATAACATATAGTCTTGTAGAGAGTGTAGAGTAACATATAGTCTTGTAGAGAGAGTAGATAACATATAGTCTTGTAGAGAGAGTAAATAACATATAGTCTTGTAGAGAGAGTCAATAACATATAGTCTTGTAGAGAGTGAAGAGTAACATATAGTCTTGTAGAGAGTGTAAATAACATATAGTCTTGTAGAGAGTGTAAATAACATATAGTCTTGTAGAGAGTGTAGAGTAACATATAGTCTTGTAGAGAGAGTAAATAACATATAGTCTTGTAGAGAGAGTAAATAACATATAGTCTTGTAGAGAGTGTAAAGTAACATATCGTCTTTTAGAGAGTGTAGAGTAACATATCGTCTTGTAGAGAGTGTAAATAACATATAGTCTTGTAGAGAGTGTAGAGTAACATATAGTCTTGTAGAGAGAGTAAATAACATATAGTCTTGTAGAGAGTGTAGAGTAACATACCGTCTTGTAGAGAGTGTAAATAACATATAGTCTTGTAGCGAGTGTAGAGTAACATATAGTCTTGTAGAGAGTGTAGAGTAACATATAGTCTTGTAGAGAGAGTAAATAACATATCGTCTTGTAGAGAGAGTAAATAACATATCGTCTTGTAGAGAGTGTAAATAACATATAGTCTTGTAGAGAGTGTAGAGTAACATATAGTCTTGTAGAGAGTGTAAATAACATATAGTCTTGTAGAGAGTGTAAAGTAACATAAAGTCTTGTAGAGAGTGTAGAGTAACATATAGTCTTGTAGCGAGAGTAGATAACATATAGTCTTGTAGAGAGAGTAAATAACATAAAGTCTTGTAGAGAGTGTAAATAACATATACCTAGTCTTGTAGAGAGTGTAGAGTAACATATAGTCTTGTAGAGAGTGTAAATAACATATAGTCTTGTAGAGAGTGTAAATAACATATAGTCTTGTAGAGAGTGTAGAGTAACATATAGTCTTGTAGAGAGAGTAAATAACATATAGTCTTGTAGAGAGAGTAAATAACATATAGTCTTGTAGAGAGTGTAAAGTAACATATCATCTTGTAGAGAGTGTAGAGTAACATATAGTCTTGTAGAGAGAGTAAATAACATATCGTCTTGTAGAGAGTGTAGAGTAACATATAGTCTTGTAGAGAGTGTAGAGTAACATATAGTCTTGTAGATAGAGTAAATAACATATAGTCTTGTAGAGAGTGTAGAGTAACATATCGTCTTGTAGAGAGAGTAAATAACATATAGTCTTGTAGAGAGAGGAAATAACATATAGTCTTGTAGAGAGTGTAGAGTAACATATAGTCTTGTAGAGAGAGTAGAGTAACATATAGTCTTGTAGAGAGAGTAAATAACATATCGTCTTGTAGAGAGTGTAGAGTAACATATAGTCTTGTAGAGAGTGTAGAGTAACATATAGTCTTGTAGAGAGTGTAGAGTAACATATAGTCTTGTAGAGAGAGTAGAGTAACATATAGTCTTGTAGAGAGTGTATAATAACATATCGTCTTGTAGAGAGTGTAAATAACATATAGTCTTGTAGAGAGTGTAGAGTAACATATAGTCTTGTAGAGAGAGTAAATAACATATAGTCTTGTAGAGAGTGTAGAGTAACATATCGTCTTGTAGAGAGTGTAGAGTAACATATAGTCTTGTAGAGAGTGTAAAGTAACATATAGGTTTGTAGAGAGTGTAGAGTAACATATAGTCTTGTAGAGAGAGAGTAAATAACATATAGTCTTGTAGAGAGTGTAGAGTAACATATAGTCTTGTAGAGAGAGTAGAGTAACATATTGTCTTGTAGAGAGTGTATAATAACATATCGTCTTGTAGAGAGTGTAAATAACATATAGTCTTGTAGAGAGTGTAGAGTAACATATAGTCTTGTAGAGAGAGTAAATAACATATAGTCTTGTAGAGAGTGTAGAGTAACATATCGTCTTGTAGAGAGTGTAGAGTAACATATAGTCTTGTAGAGAGTGTAAAGTAACATATAGTTTTGTAGAGAGTGTAGAGTAACATATAGTCTTGTAGAGAGAGAGTAAATAACATATAGTCTTGTAGAGAGTGTAGAGTAACATATAGTCTTGTAGAGAGAGTAGAGTAACATATTGTCTTGTAGAGAGTGTATAATAACATATCGTCTTGTAGAGAGTGTAGAGTAACATATAGTCTTGTAGAGAGTGTAGAGTAACATATAGTCTTGTAGAGAGAGTAGAGTAACATATAGTCTTGTAGAGAGTGTATAATAACATATCGTCTTGTAGAGAGTGTAAATAACATATAGTCTTGTAGAGAGTGTAGAGTAACATATAGTCTTGTAGAGAGAGTAAATAACATATAGTCTTGTAGAGAGTGTAGAGTAACATATCGTCTTGTAGAGAGTGTAGAGTAACATATAGTCTTGTAGAGAGTGTAAAGTAACATATAGTTTTGTAGAGAGTGTAGAGTAACATATAGTCTTGTAGAGAGTGTAGAGTAACATATAGTCTTGTAGAGAGTGTAGAGTAACATATAGTCTTGTAGAGAGTGTAGAGTAACATATAGTCTTGTAGAGAGAGTAGAGTAACATATAGTCTTGTAGAGAGTGTATAATAACATATCGTCTTGTAGAGAGAGTAGAGTAACATATAGTCTTGTAGAGAGTGTATAATAACATATCGTCTTGTAGAGAGTGTAAATAACATATAGTCTTGTAGAGAGTGTAGAGTAACATATAGTCTTGTAGAGAGAGTAAATAACATATAGTCTTGTAGAGAGTGTAGAGTAACATATCGTCTTGTAGAGAGTGTAGAGTAACATATAGTCTTGTAGAGAGTGTAAAGTAACATATAGTCTTGTAGAGAGTGTAGAGTAACATATAGTCTTGTAGAGAGTGTAGAGTAACATATAGTCTTGTAGAGAGTGTAGAGTAACATATAGTCTTGTAGAGAGTGTAGAGTAACATATAGTCTTGTAGAGAGAGTAGAGTAACATATAGTCTTGTAGAGAGTGTATAATAACATATCGTCTTGTAGAGAGTGTAAATAACATATAGTCTTGTAGAGAGTGTAGAGTAACATATAGTCTTGTAGAGAGAGTAAATAACATATAGTCTTGTAGAGAGTGTAGAGTAACATATCGTCTTGTAGAGAGTGTAGAGTAACATATAGTCTTGTAGAGAGTGTAAAGTAACATATAGTTTTGTAGAGAGTGTAGAGTAACATATAGTCTTGTAGAGAGAGAGTAAATAACATATAGTCTTGTAGAGAGTGTAGAGTAACATATAGTCTTGTAGAGAGAGGAAATAACATATAGTCTTGTAGAGAGCGTAGAGTAACATATAGTCTTGTAGAGAGTGTAGAGTAACATATAGTCTTGTAGAGAGTGTAGAGTAACATATAGTCTTGTAGAGAGAGTAGAGTAACATATAGTCTTGTAGAGAGAGTAGATAACATATCATCTTGTAGAGAGTGTAGAGTAACATATTGTCTTGTAGAGAGTGTAGAGTAACATATAGTCTTGTAGAGAGAGTAAATAACATATAGTCTTGTAGAGATTGTAGAGTAACATATAGTCTTGTAGAGAGAGTAAATAACATATAGTCTTGTAGAGAGTGTAGAGTAACATATAGTCTTGTAGAGAGAGTAGAGTAACATATAGTCTTGTAGAGAGTGTAGAGTAACATATAGTCTTGTAGAGAGTGTAGAGTAACATATCGTCTTGTAGAGAATGTAGAGTAACATATAGTCTTGTAGAGAGTGTAGAGTAACATATAGTCTTGTAGAGAGTGTAGAGTAACATATAGTCTTGTAGAGAGCGTAGAGTAACATATCGTCTTGTAGAGAGTGTAAATAACATATAGTCTTGTAGAGAGAGTAGAGTAACATATAGTCTTGTAGAGAGAGTAAATAACATATAGTCTTGTAGAGAGAGTAAAAAACATATAGTCTTGTAGAGAGTGTAGAGTAACATATAGTCTTGTAGAGAGAGTAGAGTAACATATAGTCTTGTAGAGAATGTAGAGTAACATATAGTCTTGTAGAGAGTGTAGAGTAACATATAGTCTTGTAGAGAGTGTAGAGTAACATATAGTCTTGTAGAGAGCGTAGAGTAACATATCATCTTGTAGAGAGAGTAAATAACATATAGTCTTGTAGAGAGTGTAGAGTAACATATCGTCTTGTAGAGAGTGTAAATAACATATCGTCTTGTAGAGAGAGTAGAGTAACATATAGTCTTGTAGAGAGAGTAGAGTAACATATAGTCTTGTAGAGAGTGTAAATAACATATAGTCTTGTAGAGAGAGTAGAGTAACATATAGTCTTGTAGAGAGAGAGTAAATAACATATAGTCTTGTAGAGAATGTAGAGTAACATATAGTCTTGTAGAGAGTGTAGAGTAACATATAGTCTTGTAGAGAGTGTAGAGTAACATATAGTCTTGTAGAGAGCGTAGAGTAACATATCGTCTTGTAGAGAGAGTAAATAACATATAGTCTTGTAGAGAGTGTAGAGTAACATATCGTCTTGTAGAGAGAGTAGAGTAACATATAGTCTTGTAGAGAGAGTAGAGTAACATATAGTCTTGTAGAGAGTGTAGAGTAACATATAGTCTTGTAGAGAGTGTAGAGTAACATATAGTCTTGTAGAGAGTGTAAATAACATATCGTCTTGTAGAGAGTGTAAATAACATATCGTCTTGTAGAGAGAGTAGAGTAACATATAGTCTTGTAGAGAGAGTAAATAACATATCGTCTTGTAGAGAGAGTAGAGTAACATATAGTCTTGTAGAGAGAGTAAATAACATATAGTCTTGTAGAGAGAGTAAATAACATATAGTCTTGTAGAGAGTGTAGAGTAACATATAGTCTTGTAGAGAGAGTAGAGTAACATATAGTCTTGTAGAGAGTGTAGAGTAACATATAGTCTTGTAGAGAGTGTAGAGTAACATATCGTCTTGTAGAGAATGTAGAGTAACATATAGTCTTGTAGAGAGTGTAGAGTAACATATAGTCTTGTAGAGAGTGTAGAGTAACATATAGTCTTGTAGAGAGCGTAGAGTAACATATCGTCTTGTAGAGAGTGTAAATAACATATAGTCTTGTAGAGAGAGTAGAGTAACATATAGTCTTGTAGAGAGAGTAAATAACATATAGTCTTGTAGAGAGAGTAAATAACATATAGTCTTGTAGAGAGTGTAGAGTAACATATAGTCTTGTAGAGAGAGTAGAGTAACATATAGTCTTGTAGAGAATGTAGAGTAACATATAGTCTTGTAGAGAGTGTAGAGTAACATATAGTCTTGTAGAGAGTGTAGAGTAACATATAGTCTTGTAGAGAGCGTAGAGTAACATATCATCTTGTAGAGAGAGTAAATAACATATAGTCTTGTAGAGAGTGTAGAGTAACATATCGTCTTGTAGAGAGTGTAAATAACATATCGTCTTGTAGAGAGAGTAGAGTAACATATAGTCTTGTAGAGAGAGTAGAGTAACATATAGTCTTGTAGAGAGTGTAAATAACATATAGTCTTGTAGAGAGAGTAGAGTAACATATAGTCTTGTAGAGAGAGAGTAAATAACATATAGTCTTGTAGAGAATGTAGAGTAACATATAGTCTTGTAGAGAGTGTAGAGTAACATATAGTCTTGTAGAGAGTGTAGAGTAACATATAGTCTTGTAGAGAGCGTAGAGTAACATATCGTCTTGTAGAGAGAGTAAATAACATATAGTCTTGTAGAGAGTGTAGAGTAACATATCGTCTTGTAGAGAGAGTAGAGTAACATATAGTCTTGTAGAGAGAGTAGAGTAACATATAGTCTTGTAGAGAGTGTAGAGTAACATATAGTCTTGTAGAGAGTGTAGAGTAACATATAGTCTTGTAGAGAGTGTAAATAACATATCGTCTTGTAGAGAGTGTAAATAACATATCGTCTTGTAGAGAGAGTAGAGTAACATATAGTCTTGTAGAGAGAGTAAATAACATATAGTCTTGTAGAGAGTGTAGAGTAACATATCGTCTTGTAGAGAGAGTAGAGTAACATATAGTCTTGTAGAGAGAGTAAATAACATATAGTCTTGTAGAGAGTGTAGAGTAACATATTGTCTTGTAGAGAGAGTAGAGTAACATATCGTCTTGTAGAGAATGTAGAGTAACATATAGTCTTGTAGAGAGTGTAGAGTAACATATAGTCTTGTAGAGAGTGTAGAGTAACATATAGTCTTGTAGAGAGCGTAGAGTAACATATCGTCTTGTGGAGAGTGTAAATAACATATCGTCTTGTAGAGAGCGTAGAGTAACATATCTTCTTGTAGAGAGTGTAAATAACATATCGTCTTGTAGAGAGAGTAGAGTAACATATAGTCTTGTAGAGAGAGTAAATAACATATAGTCTTGTAGAGAGAGTAGAGTAACATATCGTCTTGTAGAGAGAGTAGAGTAACATATAGTCTTGTAGAGAATGTAGAGTAACATATAGTCTTGTAGAGAGTGTAAATAACATATAGTCTTGTAGAGAGTGTAGAGTAACATATCGTCTTGTAGAGAGTGTAGAGTAACATATCGTCTTGTAGAGAGTGTAGAGTAACATATAGTCTTGTATAGAGAGTAAATAACATATAGTCTTGTAGAGAGTGTAGAGTAACATATCGTCTTGTAGAGAGAGTAAATAACATATAGTCTTGTAGAGAGAGGAAATAACATATAGTCTTGTAGAGAGTGTAGAGTAACATATCGTCATGTAGAGAGAGTAAATAACATATAGTTTTTGAGAGAGAGTAGAGTAACATATAGTCTTGTAGAGAGAGTAAATAACATATAGTCTTGTAGAGAGAGTAGAGTAACATATCGTTTTGTAGAGAGAGTAAATAACATATAGTCTTGTAGAGAGAGTAGAGATACATATACTGGCTGGCGACCAATTATCGCTGCATACCAATTATCGCCAACACATAGCTTCATACCTAAATACTTAAGTTGAATTGAACTTTTGTGGGTTATCAGTTTGGTGATATCTTAATGTGTGAAATAATAGGGAACCATAGGATAAAGTTGTCTGCGGAAGGGCTGTAGCTATGTGTTGGCGATAATTGGTATGCGGCGATAATTGGTCGCCAGCCAGTAGTCTTGTAGAGAGTAGAGAGTGTAGAGTAAGCTTGTGCAAATCTGATATAGATAACAGCAGGTTCAAGACAAGAATATTTCGTTCCATTCATGAATACATTTGACAGTACAGTACATTTCCGAAGAACAAAACGACTGGCTACTCCCAAACAGGGAAGAATTAAATCTTCAGACCTACAATAGATCTACTGCAGCGATCGAGTAACCGGCTTGAAGTGAGTTTCTAGTGGTATGTATCCCCGTGTGAATTGGCCTAGCTCCTGTCAGTGTCAGCTGCTTCGGCACCACCGAGTTTTGTACTGTACAGTACCGACACAGCCAGCATTGCTCCGTTATCGATCTATACCACCATAGATCTATCTACTGAGCTCACGAGCTCTAAACATGGATGGATAACGACCCCCATGTCGTCTAAACAACCCTGTCTTACACCTACCAGCAAACTTGAGATTCATCTGTTTGTTCCAGATCAGCCTCCATTTTCCAAACAAGCCTGACTGCACTGTTTATTAGCCGGAAGCGCTCGGAGATAATTAACATAAGGCGGAAATGAACGAAGCAGTCCATATCTCGGTGCCAAGCGTCGGGGCTTTGAACAGAGAGTCGCTGACTGATCAGATGAGATGCATTCAACGAATGGGCAAGGTCAAACAGACATTGGAACATACTAACATATACAGAAGGGGGTCTATAGGCGTCTAGATTTATTTTCTAATTTCTAATTTTTGATTTTATCAAATATTATTTGATTGCTTAATGCTACCAGCATACTCAAGAAAATTTCCTTCACATTGGTACCTTTGAATTAATTCTGTGAAGTTGATTAACTCATCGTTGCTTTAAATTATACATACCTGATTTTGACAATGTCTTATGATGTATCGCTTTATTAATTGTTAATTCTAACATTGTCATTATTACATAGTGGCTTAGAAAAGATATCAGAATGTCTTTACAGTTTTCCCCTTTTGTGTAATAAAGCACCGCCAGACTTTTATAATATCATGTATTATTTGGAAGTACATAACGGTCCAGGAAATCTTTCAGATGCAGATTTTGAAAAAAAACCCTTTTGACACCGAATTTCGTTGATAAAACACAAGAAACGTTGAATCGTGGACATACTCTTAAACAATGGATTCATTAAAAAAAATAGTAATAACCCAACAATTAGCACAGGGCACATTAAAATTATGTTGATCTTGGAAGAGACTGCAGATCTATACGGCGATCCTATGTTCCCCTTCCTATTTATTTGGAATTAAATTGTTATTCATACAGGTGTCAATTGGATCCATATATATCTGTCCATATGTTTCCGCACCCCCTTTTGTGTATTGTAATCACAATCCCTTTGTTATGTTTGATAACGCTGTTGAGATATCGCATTTATTTTTAAAAAAGAGTTGTGTTCTCCTTCATCTCTACAACTTCTTTACTGCCGCTAAAGAAGACAAATCTATCAAGAAAAATACTCAGATAAATATATGGACGTTTATGGTGTCTGACTTTTAGGAGATCGTCTTAATGTGAGTTTGATGTGTTAAGACGATTTTTTTCTGTCGGCTAATCCGGATTATCCAGATTTAAGTGCACCGGTCCAACGGTCTCCTAATTCCTAGCCCGTTACCTCTCATAATAGAATGGAAGGACCCAGATTGATAGTGTGATCAAAAGGGTTTAATGAACATGCATTGTATATAAGGACATATATGAAAATATCTAGCACGTTTCAAAAGTATGAACAGTCCTGTTTCACATTCACATCTATCACATAGATATAGCAGTTGCAATACGCGTGTGACCTAGGCTACGTGTCCCTCTAACGTTGAGGAAATGATGCCTCTGCCATTACCTAGGGGTATTTGAGAAGCGTAATTTTAAAAATTGTTCACTCATGTACATAAACAGTAGCTATATCCGGTGTTCGCCATTAAAAATGTCTGCATTATGTGCGCAGTTTTTATCCTAAATGTCTGGGTCACCTTTCCAATATGATGATCATGATGACGTGAATTTTGCTTAGAATGATCACTACTGATTCACTAGAGGGACTTTCAGAACCTTAAAGGCGCTGTAGCACGTTTTTTTCAAATTTTATTTTTTCAAATTTCCCATTTATAATGATAGTTCATGTCATTTATATTTACTTTAGAGGGTAAAACATCTTATTACACAAACCAATTATCCGTAGTGGTAATAACGGTGTTGCGTATAAAGCAAAAATTACATGGCGGCCATTTTATTGTGAACACATTTTATTATTTCGAATGGCAAAAACGATCCCAATGGCTTTACTGGACCACGAACACTCATTTTTAACTTGATTTTTCGAAGAGAGAAGGGTGTTTTACATTTGGTGAAATTATTTTAAAAATATATTTCATGAACTTTTTTAATCGAAAAAACGTGCTACTGCCCCTTTAAGATATTCGAATCCGGTTTAAAAATAACTGTGAAAAGACTAAGGTTATTTGGATTTCGACATTTCCCCATGAATATGAATTAAAAAAATAAATAAGCAAAGTATAGGACACACTTTTTACTTGGTCAAAAGGATAACTAACATTATATGGTAAAATAACAATGATAAACTCACAGATTATTCCTTTATTTACACATTCAATTTTCAACGCTTCAGTTATTTAAATCGTTAAAATACACGAATATTGATGAATGATTCAGAAACAATAACTTAGCATGATTGACGTTGTTCATTGGCTCTGTAGCTCATCAGGTTTTAAACAATAAGCTATATATACATTTTCCAGAAGTATTTATCATAGGCATAACAAATTTCAAGTAAGAAGTATAGGTCTTTAGGTCATGACCCCTCTGGCCAATATTTTTGATCACAGGGTCACAAAATCTTCAATTTAGAATCCGCATTGGCTAAAAGGAGTCTCTTCACAAAATTAACATTTTCTAGGACTTTCGGTACTGGAGCAACTTCCAAACGCAAGGCATAACTCTTGCCAGTCTGCATTACTGGCTGATTTAACCCTTGCGGTATTTCCCTCGCTTTCTTGTGTCGAGGCAGTGAATCGCTGCACTGGAAATGCATAGCGGGCCTGGATTTCTAAACACAGATTTCTTAAGGAAATACTGCAAGGCCTAAATCAGCCAGTAATGGAGACTGGCAAGAGTTATGCCTTGCATTGGGAAGTTGGTACTGGAGAAGAAGGTGAAAATAGTTTTTGAGGTCGTGACATTTGGTGCCCATATTTGGGGTCGCATGGTCACCAAATCTACAATTTAGAATTCCCATTGGCCAGAAGTCTGTAGACTTTACACAACATTTCAGCTTTCTACAGCTTTTCGTAAATTTCAGCTTTCTAGAGTCACTGGCCCTAGAGAAGAAGTCGACAAAGCGAAAAGTTTACGGATGGATTTCTCTATGACCTTGTTCGTACGATGATGTTTGTTTATTCAAGGCCTAACTCCCAAATGGAACTCAAAGTTAGATAAACACATCAGACAATTATCTTGCTCAATATTTTAAAACAATACGAAATTTTGTTGTACAAAATCGAGAACAGTAAGACACGAAGCTTCAAATATAAGTTCATCTATCGTATCATGCCTACGAAATCACTAATTTTCAGAAGAAGGTTTACAGAGGATATATACAAAGTTGCCAATACAATTAGACTCCATATTTGCAAAACTAGTATTTCAAATAGAACATTATCATACTAACGAAAATAGGAGAGGAGAGGATTTCATTAAGTTGGATAACTTGTACCCAATCCTTTCTCTTGAATAAATTTGTTTGAATTAAATCAACGAAAAATTGTGTGGATTATATGCAGGCCTAGCAAACAGTTTCACATGCTGTCGTGAGTTTATTGTATCTCGTTATGTATAAAGTTATGATTTCACTATTTGATAGAAAAAAGCTATTCCACCTTTAAAAACATTATTTCTTATTCAAATCAGTGTTTTGGACACTCCATGACAGCTCTATCTGCCTACACGATCTTATTCCTGTTAATGTGGCATCAAAAAGTAACTATATAATCTTCGTAATTCATGATATTTCACTCCCTTTCTCATGACTAAAATTTTCGTATGAATCCTATTTTCCGTCAACAATAAGAATGTGGAACGAGTTCCCTAAGAAAATGAGGAATTGTGGGCCATTGAAATATTTTAAATCTAATATAATCATTAAACATAAAGCGGCACCTACTTTGATTTTGGACGAAGAAACTATAATATCATACTCAACAAAATATGTTACATGTGTAGTGAGTGTAGTTCATGAAATTATGATCTCTTTCGTGTTGGTATTGTCGATATCCCAAGTTGTTCCTGTGGAAATTCATGAAAATGATAACATATTAAAACGTACGTTAGTCAATCTATAAGGATTTCTTAATTATTGTTATTGTTCCTCTGTTTCCCCTTTTATCTATTGCCTTCTGTTCATCTTGTATAGTGAGTGAGTTATTGTTTAACGCCGCTTCGGCAATATCGCAGCCGTTAGCGGCGAGTTCATCTTGTATAAAAAATGTAAATAATAAATATATGTTCTCACCCACAGGGGCCAGTATTGTCGAAAAAGTGTCAGTAATGTTATAATTCTTGTGTTATCTGATGCACGAAGTACTGGACTTTGAAACTTCATATTTTGTAAAAAAAAAAAAAAACTTTGGATTTTTACATGTATGTTTTATGGCTTATTTTAAAGGAAAATGTATTGGCTGTGAATAGGTGAATATATGATATTGAAGGATAATATGATGACAACATTCTGAAATTTAATTTCAAACGGACATGGGGTGTTGACCTCGAAACATCCCTTTACTTTTTTGTATTATAAACCTATTACAGGCTATCTCTGTGTATTGTGAGGTAAATGCATTTCTTGTAATAACATTTGAGTAGGTTTCACCACGTATACCCCTCGGTGGGGTTCTGGTAGACATTTATAAAAACTTCGGGTGGAGGAATAAAAAGTAAAATATCGCAAGCTAGGTTGATCCCAGATCGTCGAGTGCTTTCTAGTCGCCTATTTTCGACAATACAGGCCCCGGTAGGCGAAAGCAAAATGTCAGTGAAATTGTTCTCTCAAAAAGTGTGTGACAATAAGTGGTTTTCCGATGGGTCGAAGGAAAACTCTGGACCAAATGCGTTGAGGTCAGGGGATATTATGTCGAAAAATAAGACGTAAAGTTTCTTCTGTTTTCATGGTGGGGCCTGAAACACACCTTGTACTTTCTCCCTCTTACTTTTCAGCTTCAAACGAGTGTGTTTGCATAGCCCTGTTATGCACAAGCTGTTTGAGCTAAGTCAGGAATTTATATCGGCACCACAGCTTAGTCAGTACCATCTGGCGGTTTTCATCTTTCTATTTCATCAGGCCCTGAAAGACCAGATGGACTTATGACATGACTCGTCGTGTGTCATCAGTCTGTAAACTTTTCACATTTTCAATTCTTTTTCAGAACTGAATAACATCTTAAACAAAATACCTTAATCCTTGAATAATCCCCGACTCTAGCCCTCTTTGAAATAAATACTCGCCTGCCTTGAATAATCGCTGTGTTAAATTTAGCAAATGAATAATCTAATGGCTATCTCATTTTATAAACAAGAGAATTAGTGAGCAAAGCTCACTCCTATACCACCGCATTGGTCAAAGAAGAACAGTTTCAAAATAGCAGATAGACATCATTGTTTAGTCTTCTTGTATGAACAAACCACAGAACTACTATCAAAGCAGAATATTTGTGTTTTCATAGTAACTATGTCTTCATAGATACACTTGTAAGAGTGCTTTAGAAGTAAAAAGTCGAAAAATCTCAAGTAATACATTGTTTACAAGGAAAAGATAGGTTCTTAGGTCACAGGGTCACCAAATCAACAATTTAGAATCCCTATTGGCAAAGGACTCTGCACACAACATTTCAGCTTTCTAGAAAAAAGAATGAGTGAGTTATTGTATTGTTTAACGCTGCTTCGGCAGTATTGCAGGCTGCAGCCATTAGCGGCAATTAGACAAAAGAAGATGAAAATAGGTTTTTAAGTTTGTGACCCCTTTGACCCTATAAATCTACAGTTTAGAATCCCCATTAGCCAAGGAGTCTGCGCACAACTTTTCAGCTCTCTAGACCTTTTGGAACTGGAGAAGAAGGTGAAAATAGGTTTTTAAGTACAATTTAGAATCCCCATTAGTCAAGGAGTCATAAAATTTCAGCTTTCTAGAGTCATTGGTTCTGGAGAAGAAGTCGAAAAAGCGAAAAGTTTACGGATGGACGGATGGACGCCCATTGGGCCTTTCAGGCCTGATGAGCTAAAAATGGAGAAAATTTGCCCAAAAATAGAGCCATGGGCTCTGTAGCTCAGTTATCTCAAGTACCGTAATACATTGTTAACTAGCAAAATAATATTGGTTTTAGATCATGACCCACATTTGGAGTCACAGGGTCACCAATCCTATAATTAAGAATCACCTTTGACCAAAGAATCTCTACACAACATTTCACCTTTCTAGAGCTTTACATATAAACTGGAGAAGAAGATGAAAATAGGCTTTTGGGTCATGACCCGTGACCTAGATTTGGGTCACAGGGTCACAAAATCTACATTTAGAATCCCCATTGGTCAGGGAGTCTGCACACAACTTTTCAGCTCTCTAGACCTTTTGGAACTGGAGAAGAAGATGAAAATAGGTTTTTAGGGTTGTGACCCCATTTGAGCTCATGGGATCAGGAAATCTACAATTTAGAATCCCCATTGGCCAAGGAGTCTGCACACAGCTTTTCAGCTCTCTAGACCTTTTGGAACTGGAGAAGATGATTAAAATATGTTTTTAAGGATGTGACCGCTGTGACCCCATTTGGGGTCATGGGGTCACCAAATCTTCATTTTAGAATCCCCATTGGCCAAGGAGTCTGCACACAACTTTTCAGCTCTCTAGACCTTTTGGAACTGGAGAAGAAGATGAAAATAGGTTTTTAAGGATGTGACCCCTGTGACCCCATTTGGGGTCATGGGGTCACGAAATCTACAATTTAGAATCCCCATTGGCCAAACAGTCTGCACACAACTTTTCAGCTCTCCAGTCCTTTTTGAGCTGGAGAAGAAGATGAAAATAGGTTTATAACGATGTTTATAACGATGTGACCCCTGTGACCCCATTTGGGGTCACAGGGTCACAAGATCTACAATTTAGAATCCCCATGGGCCAAGGAGTATGCACACAACTTTTCAGCTCTCTAAACCTTTTGGAACTGGAGAAAAAGATGAAAATAGGTTTTTAAGGATGTGACCCCTGTGACCCCATTTGGGGTCATGGGGTCAAGAAATCTACAATTAAGAATCCCCATTACCCAATGAGTCTGCACACAACTTTTCAGCTCTCTAAACCTTTTGGAACTGGAGAAAAAGATGAAAATAGGTTTTTAAGGATGTGACCCCTGTGACACCATTTGGGGTCACGGGGTCAAGAAATCTACAATTAAGAATCCCCATTACCCAATGAGTCTGCACACAACTTTTCAGCTCTCTAAACCTTTTGGAACTGGAGAAAAAGATGAAAATAGGTTTTTAAGGATGTGACCCCTGTGACACCATTTGGGGTCACGGGGTCAAGAAATCTACAATTAAGAATCCCCATTACCCAATGAGTCTGCACACAACTAGTCAGCTCTCTAGACCTTTTGGAACTGGAGAAGAGGATGAAAATAGGTTTTTAGGGTTGTGACCCCATTTGAGCTCATGGGATCAGGAAATCTACAATTTAGAATCCCCATTGGCCAAGGAGTCTGCACACAGCTTTTCAGCTCTCTAGACCTTTTGGAACTGGAGAAGATGATTAAAATATGTTTTTAAGGATGTGACCGCTGTGACCCCATTTGGGGTCATGGGGTCACCAAATCTTCATTTTAGAATCCCCATTGGCCAAGGAGTCTGCACACAACTTTTCAGCTCTCTAGACCTTTTGGAACTGGAGAAGAAGATGAAAATAGGTTTTTAAGGATGTGACCCCTGTGACCCCATTTGGGGTCATGGGGTCAAGAAATCTACAATTAAGAATCCCCATTACCCAATGAGTCTGCACACAACTAGTCAGCTCTCTAGACCTTTTGGAACTGGAGAAGAAGATGAAAATAGGTTTTTAAGGATGTGACCTCTGTGACACCATTTGGGGTCATGGGGTCAAGAAATCTACAATGTAGAATCCCCTTCGGCCAAGGAGTCTGCACACTACTTTTCAGCTATCTGGACCTTTTGGAACTGGAGAAGAAGATGAAAATAGGTTTTTAAGGATGTGACCCCTGTGACCCCATTTGGGGTCACGGGTCACAAAATCTACAATTTAGAATCCCCATTTGCCAAGGATTTCAGCTCTGTGGAGTTATTGGTTCTGGAGAAGAAGTCGAAAAAGCGAAAAGTTTACGGACGGATGGACGGACGCCGGACACCATGCCATGCCATAAGCCCATCGAGCCTTTCAGGCCTGATGAGCTAAAAAACATGCAAATGAGGGTATGAAATATAAAAAAGACAGATGTACACATCATAGTGATTATATGTACCAAGTTTCAAAACAATTGAACAAATAGTGTTTGAGTTATGAGTGGAACAAAGCGTGTGAAGGACAAAGTGGAAATACTGAGAAAATTTGCATAAATTATGCAAATGAGGGTATGAAACATGCAAAAGGCAGATGTACACATCATGGTGATTTACATATCAAGTTTCGTAAAATTTGAACAACTAGTGTCAGAGTTATGAGCGGAACAAAAAGTGTGAATGGCTAAGTCGAAAAACTGAGAAAATTTGCATAAATTATGCAAATGAGGGTATGAAACATGCAAAAGGCAGATGTACACATCATGGTGATTTACATATCAAGTTTCATAAAATTTGAACAACAGTTATGAGCGGAACAAAAACATTCCGGACAGACGGACGCGCTGACCTCTATATACCCCCGACTACGTCGTAGCGGGGGTATAATGAATTCCGGCATAAGCATATTCATGCAATGTTTAACTCATGACATGCACTTTGAAATTAATAATCGCCTGGCGATTATTCAAGGATTTAAGGTACATCATTTTCCTATACTTTGGTGTTCAGTAGATGTGACGCCAATATTGAATTGTCAATACAAAATTTTCAAACTTCAGTCTCCATGAACCAATGACATTGTTTTAAAATGTAAGCTCCAAATGAAAATGGTTTTAGTGTTAATTCCTGCCATGTCCATATATGGGAGCTTTTGGAAAAGAAATATATGAACAGTTTACGGACAATGCCAACATCCAATCAGCAACTGTTGAAGAGATTGTAACTTGACACAGAACAAGACAAGAGTGCAGCTTTCAATAGGTTTAATATTTCCAAAAATGACAGAAACATGAACAATTTCAAAACTTTAGAAAGAAAAATATGTTTTGATGTGTCCCTGTTCACACGACCATGTGTCGGCCTGCTATGTACATTAAGCAAACAAACAACTGTAGGACCAACACTGCACGTGTAGATAAATATGCATACCTGCTCCTGACTGTACCACACATACACATATCATATTGTAGCTGTGCAGTATATAGGATTTATAAGATTATATCACATCTTCCGGTCGACGATTTGTTTTTGTTAACAGTACGGAATGTGAATAGAACAGTTCATTAAACAAGCTTACCATACATCAAATGATTAATGATTCTAAAAATTGGATGATTTTAAAAATTGGATTACATTTCATTACTAAAATAGGACTTTCATAATCCTTGATGTCACCCAACACCAATCACCTAACAACAATGAATATAAAGCTTTATTCTTTACCTTATCTCCAAGTGATTGTGCCATGTTGGTCGGGAAAATATGTTTATATATACCAGACAAATATTTCATCACATACAAGAATATTTTATCTAATGTTTAGAATTTTTAAAAATAAGTTTATGTTGCATAAACATGAATATTGAATTTCTACCATCCATTTTCATTTGACCCGTCTCCCCGTGTCATTTCGCAAAAACTGTGACCTAAAGCATATATGCAAATCTTCCTGCCACTACTCAACGAAATTGAGAAGATCAGCTTGTTATGACTTGAGAAGAAAGAGGAAGCAGATAATCAGACTGTAGACTCAATGCTAGTTACAGCTTCCAGTTTGTCGATATAGCGATATGAAATTAACAATCTATTTTATTTTTGACTTGGAAAACCAATTGGTAATAATGTTGTACAACTGGCCATTTATCGCTCAGGAAATCCATTTCTCATATTTTACAATACTTTAGTAACACAGATAATGTTTGCAACATGAGACATTCCCTTAATAACTTACAAGGTGTGTCTTGAAAATTGCTATAAATTATTCAAATCATGGGTAATAAAGTCAATCTTCATAACATACTTGCTCAAAATGTGATGTTTCGGTGAGCTGAACTGTAATAATTAAGTTTGGGAAACAAAATGTGATGATACAATAAGATGCGATTAGATGGGGGGAAAAAATCCAAAGAAGTTGAAAATCACTAATAGGCACATCTACATTACATGATTGATAGAAAGATACATACCAAATTTCATGAAATAGATGGAAATATTTTTAAGAAATGGTCCAGAAAGAAAGGGTCACGATTCACAAACGGAGGTCATGATCATTTCTACACCCCAGGCAACTTCTCTGTGGGGATAATGAGGGTTGAAACAGGTGTGTACAGAGACCCACTCCATGAACAAAACAAAACTATATGCAGACAGATCTAACAATGTCACATTTGTCTTTAGCTTTATTTGTATAGTAAAAACAAAATTACGTAACACATTTGGCAAGAATGGTCCTTAATCCAATTCCAAAAGCAAAAAAACAACAAAGTGGTGAACAAAATAATCTCACATGGAAGTTCTGCATGCCAGTATTGCTTCCTTAATACCCTTATCTATCATTGGAAGAACACCAAGCTACATATAAACTATGGACAATGTGGTCTACCCCTGGTACCCCAGTACCTCTACTCATCTCATTAAACAGACCATCCAGGGACTCTGGTACCTCTACCACAGACCACTCAGGGACTCCGGTACATCTACCACAGACCACCCAGGGACCCCACTGCCTCTACCACAGACCACCCTGGGACCCCAATACCTCTACCACAGACCACCCTGGGACCCCAATACCTCTACCACAGACCACCCTGGGACCCCAATACCTCTACCACAGACCACCCTGGGACCACGGTACATCTACCACAGACCACCCTGGGACCACGGTACATCTACCACAGACCACCCTGGGACCCCAATACATCTACCACAGACCACCCTGGGACCACGGTACATCTACCACAGACCACCCTGGGACCACAGTACATCTACCACAGACCACCCTGGGACCCCAATACCTCTACCACAGACCACCCTGGGACCCCAATACCTCTACCACAGACCACCCTGGGACCCCAATACCTCTACCACAGACCAACCTGGGACCCCAATACCTCTACCACAGACCACCCTGGGACCACGGTACATCTACCACAGACCACCCTGGGACCCCAATACCTCTACCACAGACCACCCTGGGACCCCAATACCTCTACCACAGACCACCCTGGGACCCCAATACCTCTACCACAGACCACCCTGGGACCCCAATACCTCTACCACAGACCACCCTGGGACCACGGTACATCTACCACAGACCACCCTGGGACCCCAATACCTCTACCACAGACCACCCTGGGACCCCAATACCTCTACCACAGACCACCCTGGGACCCCAATACCTCTACCACAGACCACCCTGGGACCCCAATACCTCTACCACAGACCACCCTGGGACCACGGTACATCTACCACAGACCACCCTGGGACCCCAATACCTCTACCACAGACCACCCTGGGACCCCAATACCTCTACCACAGACCACCCAGGGACCCCACTGCCTCTACCACAGACCACCCTGGGACCCCAATACCTCTACCACAGACCACCCTGGGACCCCTGTGCCTCTACCACAGACCACCCTGGGACCACGGTACATCTACCACAGACCACCCTGGGACCCCAATACCTCTACCACAGACCACCCTGGGACCACGGTACATCTACCACAGACCACCCTGGGACCCCAATACCTCTACCACAGACCACCCTGGGACCCCAATACCTCTACCACAGACCACCCAGGGACCCCACTGCCTCTACCACAGACCACCCTGGGACCCCAATACCTCTACCACAGACCACCCTGGGACCCCTGTGCCTCTACCACAGACCACCCTGGGACCACGGTACATCTACCACAGACCACCCTGGGACCACGGTACATCTACCACAGACCACCCTGGGACCCCTGTGCCTCTACCACAGACCACCCTGGGACCCCTGTGCCTCTACCACAGACCACCCTGGGACCACGGTACATCTACCACAGACCACCCTGGGACCCCAATACCTCTACCACAGACCACCCTGGGACCACGGTACATCTACCACAGACCACCCTGGGACCCCAATACCTCTACCACAGACCACCCTGGGACCCCAATACCTCTACCACAGACCACCCAGGGACCCCACTGCCTCTACCACAGACCACCCTGGGACCCCAATACCTCTACCACAGACCACCCTGGGACCCCTGTGCCTCTACCACAGACCACCCTGGGACCACGGTACATCTACCACAGACCACCCTGGGACCCCAATACCTCTACCACAGACCACCCTGGGACCACGGTACATCTACCACAGACCACCCTGGGACCCCAATACCTCTACCACAGACCACCCTGGGACCCCAATACCTCTACCACAGACCACCCAGGGACCCCACTGCCTCTACCACAGACCACCCTGGGACCCCAATACCTCTACCACAGACCACCCTGGGACCCCTGTGCCTCTACCACAGACCACCCTGGGACCCCAATACCTCTACCACAGACCACCCTGGGACCCCAATACATCTACCACAGACCACCCTGGGACCACGGTACATCTACCACAGACCACCCTGGGACCACGGTACATCTACCACAGACCACCCTGGGACCCCTGTGCCTCTACCACAGACCACCCTGGGACCCCTGTGCCTCTACCACAGACCACCCTGGGACCACGGTACATCTACCACAGACCACCCTGGGACCCCAATACCTCTACCACAGGCCACCATGGGACCCCAATACCTCTACCACAGACCACCCTGGGACCACGGTACATCTACCACAGACCATCCTGGGGCCCCTGTGCCTCTACCACAGACCACCCTGTGACAGGAAGAGACAGAGTATGTACATGACAAGTATAAACACAACAGGGCTTTTTCACCCCACCTGCATTGAAAGTGCTCCACTCGAACTCTCCACACACATGCACTACTAAACACCCACCCACCGACCCACACATCCATCCTTCCTGAGCTCTTGCACACCCACACCACCCTCTAGCTACGGGATTCAGTACGACGGTAGCAGATGAGCACATGAGAAGTAGGTCCATGCTTACTGCTGGAGTTATTGTCAATAATCATCATATTACAATTACATTGAGCTGTCACAATGTATAATCATATTCATATTACATATATTACAGCAGAGAATGGACATATTATAACCAAACATCAACTTTATTTTAAAGACTCCAAGTTGAATACAATAATAGTGAGGAGTAATATTGTGCACTTAGCACTCACTATAGGGAGGGAAGGAGGGAGCTGTTGTCACTCTTCTATACCTAGTAGGTCAACGTGAACCTGGACACAGGACACATGACCGTCAAGTTATACACACATGCATAATTAGACACATGTACACATGCACACTCTCTCAAAGAAACACACAGTTCAAAAGGTCCTGACTCTACAATTATACAAGATGAGTTGGGCGCCTCAGACTCACTGTAGACAGACTTAACGGCACGCAGACTGATTAGTGACAAGTCACCAGCCTCGGCTTGCATAGGAGCTCAATAACATTCATAAAGTTAACAGTAGACCTCGCCAGACAATCAGATGAAATCACAAGTTTTTGCTCATCATGTGTTGAGTGCTGCAGTGATCTACAAGCGGTGCACCTGAGATCTAGTTGCAGCCAGCACAACTGTCAAGGAGCAGTCCTCCTGCAGCACTCATACACATCATGGCTCTCTCTCTCACAAGCACTGCACTAGTCCTTACATAGGCTACTCTAGTGACACTCAAAGTGCGGGAGGTGGGATCCTCAAACTGTTGTAATGACTGTATCCCTGAAAAGTAAATGAAGCATATTAGTGCGAAGAAAGCAGGTTAATACACACTCCCATACCTATATATAATAAACATATATATAATGCACCCACCATCCTGAACAGAAATTTGATTACTCTTCTTTGCTGGAACCCTATATCACACAATGACCATCACCAGGCTTAGCATTTGAAAGAATCATTTACAATGTTAATTTTTTTTCTGATTCAAACATAATTTGGTACCTATTATTATCTACGGTCGAAGATAAAATAAGCAATGTTTTCTCAAGTCATACATTTTAAAATCTTTCATCAAATGCCTGAAATGGCATAAAAAATAGCTGAAAATATCATTTGTTTGGCCTCCTCAATGCGTGCAATAACGCCGCTCCCTGCTGTAGCAATTAAACTCCCTGGGCAGTTAGAGGTGGACACTAGTGGTTTTCAGAATACTTTATTTGGCTCACATATGTGCCAAAATACTGTATGTGCTGCTTTCAGTTCAAACAATTTCACTTCACATGCATAATCATCCCCAATTGCAATACATTCAGTAATTACTTGTTTTCCAATGAAAATCTAGCAACAACCTTATACATGTGCAAAAACTGAAATAGAAAGTCCCATTTACATGCACAGCCGTTACGTGTCTTATTAACCATAGCCAATTCAAATTTGTCTTTTTGTCTGCTGCAGATAAGTTTTCAAAATTATGTTTGACAAAGTGGCCCATGCCAGCAGCCTTTCACCTTCATATTGTTTTTATATTTTTGTTCAACTTTATATTGTCACTATACTGAATAACATCACAATGATGTTTTTCAACAGCAGTCAGGATTTCTCAATAAAATAGCGACATTTATAAACTATGACATAATATGAAATTTGGTTTTAATTGGCAGATTATAGGCAGAATGGGAAGAAACCCATTTAATGACTCTATACTTAACACCAAGTCGAAGGTTGCCACAGCATATCGGCTCCCTAAAGACACAATGCCACTGAATGGTGAGTTGATTGAACTAATGATTTGACCATTTTTTTCATTTTATTCAAAAGAAACGGATCACAACTGATCAAGAGTTTAGGCCTTGAAATCCAACTGTTTCCTTCAACAGATAAATCTCGTCTAGATGGATATGGATACAATGAAGGCACTGTATTGTCACATTCCGTCCAGATGGATATAGATACAATGAAGGCACTGTATTGTCACATTCCGTCTAGATGGATATGGATACAATGAAGGCACTGTATTGTCACATTCCGTCTAGATGGATATGGATACAATGAAGGCACTGTATTGTCACATTCCGTCTAGATGGATATGGATACAATTGTGGTAAATTGTGTATCAATAAGAACGTGTTTAAATACAAGGTTTTTAAAATGTCATGGTAAACTAAACTTGGATGCACTACTCCACGTACACAACTCTGCAAGCAGCCTGAACGCGCTAGTCAGGCAGCTCTGGAATAACAATGAGCAAGACGAAGTGAGAGAGATATTTAATATGGCACTGCTGAGCTAGAGGTCCCGTGCTACCCACACAACGATGTCGTCGGCCATGATGTTCTTCTCGCAGTCCTTGCCCTCTTCCTCCTCCATCAATGGCAGCTTGTGGTCCGACGCTAGCAGAGGCTTGGCAGCCACCACACACCGCTTGATCTTGAACAGGACCATGATGACTGAACTCCACAGCAGACATGCACCTGCAACACAACATTCATACCTCACTCAGATACATGGACTGAACTCCACAGCAGACATGCACCTGCAACACAACATTCATACCTCACTCAGATACATGGACTGAACTCCACAGCAGACATGCACCTGCAACACAACATTCATACCTCACTCAGATACATGGACTGAACTCCACAGCAGACATGCACCTGCAACACAACATTCATACCTCACTCAGATACATGGACTGAACTCCACAGCAGACATGCACCTGCAACACAACATTCATACCTCACTCAGATACATGGACTGAACTCCACAGCAGACATGCACCTGCAACACAACATTCATACCTCACTCAGATACATGGACTGAACTCCACAGCAGACATGCACCTGCAACACAACATTCATACCTCACTCAGATACATGGACTGAACTCCACAGCAGACATGCACCTGCAACACAACATTCATACCTCACTCAGACACCAACACACCAGAATAGAGCCATGGGCTCTGTAGCTCATCAAATTTTGTATTGTAAGTTGAAGTTTGATGTTGAAGAATATAAGTATGGAAGAATAATATAGCCTATGAAGAACAGAAAACTAGTTTTATAGATAAAGTACAATCTCTTGTCATGATTTAAAAATAAAAAAGATAAAAAAAACTGTCATTGTCATTACAAAAGTCCAATTCTTTACACTTAATATAAAGAAAACAGAACACCTGGTTGTCTGAATAACACAATTTCTGCATCGGATCCGCAAGATCTTGAATATATTTTTACAGTGATCCATCAAATGAAACCGATGTACCGGTAGGCATATTTCCAAATCATGATACAAAATGGTACAAATTTAGAAGAAATTTATTACTTTTAAATGTGTCCTTCAGAGAGACCAAACCAAACCATCCCCTCACAAACACCACTACCTTGAATCCCCAAATGTAGGCTGTCACCATTGTCCAAATTATATGACACTGGGTGCAATTGGTAATGAAATATCATGTTTGAAAGTGGCCAAAATGAAAATAAAGTCAACTAAAGTTGACTGGTGTCTACCGTAATTCTTCCTTAATTTTGCCCCCTCTATAAGTTCGCCTACGTAAGATCATCCGACAGCCTCATTTCAAAATGCACTTCAAAATTATGACAGCCAGAAGTTCAGTGTTGACAAAACAAAAATTTTACCACATTCTAAATATGGAAATTAAATCATTTACCATACATGCCAAGCTTATCGCTTTACCCGGTAGTCTACCTTTATCAAGACCATTCTACCGTCCTGCCGGGATTGGGTTCCAAAATATTACTAAAAGAATAAAATTTAATGCAATGTCCAAAAATTTACATTAAAAGACTTGTAAAATATTCACTTAGTGCAGTAAGATTACTATGAAAAACAGCCCATGTTTGAAGCAAAAATATTGTTGAAATAAACTCTACCACGTATGCTGGTCACAAGAAGAGATACCACGCAATAAATGAGTAGCGAAATATTTTCACAATTCCTAACTACCGGTATCTCAGTTAGTAATGACATATTTATCAAGAAAAATGCTACAAAATCAATATCCATTCCTAATAATGTTTGCTTAAACCTAATATAAAATATAATAAAACTCATTTTAAAAAGCATTTGATCAAATCCAACCTGAAAATACGTTGTCACTGTTATTGAATAGTTTAGTAATGAAATTGCCAGGCCAGATGTTTTGATTTTCAACATTAATTAATTTCACGTAACTAACATCCTACATATTTTAACCTGATAGTCTAGCATTGCAAGTGTTAGGTGATTTTGTTATGTGTGATTATGTTTGCTTTATGAATGGCTTGATCTAATTGCAACAATCTAGGGTCTATTGCAACAGGAAACAAAAGATCGTTTTCCTGGTTATGTAAGGTTAAAAAGGTCAGCCAATCAAATGTCTCGGATGTCGTAAACAAGGTCACAGGCTGACTTTGTCAACACTTTGACACAAAATATCGCTGTTGACACCAAAACTGTTTACTTGTATTTAGTCATTTAATTAGCATTTTGAGTTATTTGAACATTCACTCGCTATAAGGTTCTTTCAATTTCATTTTGTATTTCAAAATAAAACAAATATTAGAAACAGTTGAAGGTCATCTATGGTCAAAACATTGGGTCAACTTTTATTTTTTTATATTTTGTTTTAAAAAGACCATGTTGATGGAATAGTTTTTTTGTAAATAAATGTGCAAGACTCTTGTTCAAATGGATTTTCTAAACAATTAAATGAAAATCTAATATTATGACAATGGAGGCACACTAACGAAGGTAAGTGGGGATAAGTTTGACCGTGAATATTTCATGAGATAGTAGATAAACAGTATTTCATTGGATTTTGATTAGTCAAAAGTTGATTAGAAAATCTTCAATATATTCATTCGTGCTAATGTATGTATGTATGTATAACTGTTTTCATAGTATAACACCAGAATCCTATGAACATTTTATCAAAGCCGTTAGGGTTTGCCAGCCAGTGTGTTGAAATGCATGACCTCTAAACGAACTCCTGCAAGCAAGCTCTGGACTGCACTAACCATTACATAACAGAGCTATTGGCCTGCACTGACCATTATATAACAGATAGCTCATATTACCCAGATAATTGAGTTAAATTGCAAACAAATAAAGTAAGTTCTATCATGCTTAATTTCTATGATACAAATAATGTGAAAGTTGCGTTAGAAAGCTCTCGAAAACACCTTTAGTCCAAATATAAACATTGCTAACGTGTTTCTATGCTTCTAGCCTGGGAAAACTTAAATGGCTCTAAAATCTGTAATTCTCACAGTAAAATAATTAAACTTTCAGGTTGTGGTCTCCATCATACAAATATGATTCACAAAAAATTAACTTCCTGGCTTTAATAGTTCATGAAGTGAATTTTTACATTATCATAACACCCTGCCACGCCCATATTTGAGAAGTGATTTTTACCAAATGAACAACCTATAGTAAATATGTTATAAAGATGTTATTCTGAAAATTTTAGCTTTCTGTATCAAATAGTTCTGGAGGAGAAGTTGTTTAAAGATTTGAAGGTGGACCCCCTGCCACGCCCATATTTGATTAGCAGGTCAAGTTCAAATGAACAAACTTGCATCTTCATTTAATAAAGATGTTATTCTGAAAATTCGAACCAACCTGCAGAGGTTGCAGATTCTTTGAAGGGATCCTCCTTGGGGTACATATAGCATAAAAATTCGAACCAACCTGCAGAGGTTGCAGATTCTTTGAAGAGGATCCTCCTTGGGGTACATATAGCATAAAAATCCTATTTTTTGAGTTATGACAGTTAGAATTTAATATTTTTAATAAAATAACCGTAAAAATAATAAATTACTAAAAAATAAACATTTGGACCACCCTAAGTGGGCCCCTACCCTGGCGGTTGCTAGTGACGCCAAGGGCAGATAACTCTAACTCACCACTTATAAATCTGACAGGCAGACAGAATAAGGGGAGGCGGGTGGCCCTACCCCAAGGAGGATCCTCTTCAAAGAATCTGCAACCTCTGCAGGTTGGTTCGATTCTTTTTCAGAAGGGATCCTCCTTGGGGTACATATAGCATAAAACAGACTCCCAAAGCAGAGTCCTGGGAGTGGAATTCTGTCTGCTAGACTGTACAAAATAAAGATGCTCGCAGATAATTCCTTAAAATTAAAGAATGGAAAAGGAGCAACTAACCTGAACATCCTAAGGCCGACTCCAAGGGATGGGACGTGCCAGTGGATCAGGGAAATACTAACCAAAAATGCCTTAAAACAGGCATAATTTAGCATTGAGTCAAATGCACCCCCCCCCCCTTTTTTTGGAAAAGGACTATGGGAGGAGTACAAAAATGGCATAAACACCCCTACTAAAACCCCTGAGAAGCAGCCCCCTGTCTTTTATGCAGGGTTTTTATTCTCTTTTCGGGAGTGCACTTCGTGATGTTAGTACCAACAACAGTGACAAAGTTAAAAACAACCTCGGAAAGCTCATTCAGCTAGAGGAGTTATGACTCTGCCCACTGGGGAGAACTGTCTGACCGAACCAAGCACGCTCTCTGGAGTGCTTATCCAGCTGATAATGCCGAATGAACGTGCTCGGACGGCTCCAGATAGCTGCGGAGCAGATCTCTTCGATGGGCAGGGCCGCAGCGAACGCTTTTGACGTCGCTACTGCCCTAACCGAATGAGCCTTCAGACCTTCAGGCGGGCTCATGCCCTTATGGATGTAAGCCAGTACAATGGCCGACACAATCCACCTCGATATCGTCTGTTTGGAGGCGGGAGCCCCTGGGCTGGCTCCCCCATAACAACAGAAAAGCTGCTTATCCCGTCTGACTGTGGCAGTACGGGAAAGATATTTCTTAAGAGTTCTGCGCACGTCCAGAATATGGGGGCGAGAACTTACTGAACCCGAGGCTGCCGGCTGGTGTAGCGCGGGCAGCTCAATAGGAGCAGTAATGTGAAACGTATGATCGACCTTCGGGCGATAGGAGTCCGGCAGTCTAATGCTGACTCTGTCTCTGTGAAAGACAGTCAACTCGGGATCGGAGGACATCGCATGGATGTCTCCTACCCGCCTGCCGGACGTGACCGCTACAAGGAAGGCCGTCTTCCAAGTAAGTAACTGCAAAGAAAGGCTTGCCAGGTCCCCAAACTTGGGTCCTGACAGCCAATCTAGTACTATGGATAGGTCCCATGAAGGGCTGATCCGCCTCACAGGAGGTCGGATTCTGTCCACACCTGCTAAGAAGCGCTGGACCAGGGGATGGGCACCTAGGAGGGCACCATCCACCGGTATGTGAAAAGCAGAGATGGCTGTGGAATATCCCCTGACTGTCGATGCGGCTAAGCCAGCATCTAGTCTGGATTGAAGGAATTCCAGAACCGCCACTAGAGATGTAGAAAAGGGATCTGGCAGCCCTCTACCTCTACACCAGCGTGCATAACAGGCCCATCTATCCTCGTACTGAACGTTTGTCAAATCCCTCCTCGAAGCCAGTATTGTGTCTGCAACTCGTGCAGGAATACCGTCCTCTTGGAGGCGATTCCGGATAGAGGCCAAGCCACCCATTGAACCTCTGGTTTGGGGTGTGGCTTGCCCTCCTGAGCCAGCAGTCCTGGTCGACACGGTAACAGCACAGGTGGCGAAACCAGAAACCTGAGTACCAGTGGAAACCAGGACTGCGCTATCCACAGCGGCGTGAGCAGCACCAGCAGACGAGCTGGCTGAACCGCTAGCTGTGACAGGACCTTGGAAATCAGAGGCACTGGTGGGAAGGCCCACAGTACTCTGCCGGTCCATTCTAGCGCGAATGCGTCCGCAGCCACCGCCCTTAGGTCTGGCAGCCGGGAGCAATACACTGGGGTCTGATTGTTCATCTCTGACGCAAACAGATCAACCTGGAATGACCCGAACAACCGGGAGATAGTTGCGAATATCTCCGGGTCGAGCATCCATTCGTGTGGGGCAAGGATTCTGCGCGATAGCGCGTCCGCCCTCACATTGTCCACCCCCGGAAGACAAACCGGTAGGACTGTGATGTCGAACTTGTCGCACCACAGGAGGAACTCCCATGACTCCTGAAGAAGTACTGGGGACACTGTCCCGCCTTGCTTCAGGATGTACGACATGGCTGTCTGGTTGTCCATTTCTAGACGAACCACTTGATGACGAAGCCTCTGTTGAAAGCGTTCGAACACCAGCCTGACTGCCTTCAGCTCTAACACGTTGATGTGCAGGCTGGCCTCGGCCTGGGACCAAAGCCCCGACTCCGAGTGGGGCCCTAAGACCCCTCCCCAGCCCGAGAGCGAAGCGTCTGTTTGGACTGTGCACGAGGGCACTGGCGTCACCAGAGAGATACCCCTCGCGAGGTTCTCTAAACTGGTCCACCATAAAAGATGCGGCGAGAGCCACCCCGGAGTCTCGAGCTGCTTCTCGTAACTCTCGGAGTGAGACCACAGACTGGCTAGAGCCTGCTGAACTGGTCTCATCCGAAGTCGAGCTCTGTAAACCACGTCTACTGTTGCCGCCATGAACCCCAGTAGCTGGAGCCATTTGCGAGCAGTGTGACTGTGGGACTCTAGGAACAAAAGCGTGGCCCTCTGAACCTTCAGAACTCGGTCTGGAGCGAGAGATACCGTCTTCAGATCCGTCTGGAACCTGGCCCCGAGGAAGATCTGATCCTGAGAGGGCTTCAGGTCTGATTTCTTCAGGTTGATTATCCAGCCCAGGGATACCAAAAAGTTGATAATCTCCATGGTGGCCGCCTGGTTCAAGGCCTGAGACAGCGCCCTGACCAACCAATCGTCCAGGTACGGGTGACAAAATCGACCTCGTGCCCTGGCGACCTGAGCGGGAATCAACATAAGTTTCGTGAACACCCTTGGCGCCGTAGAGATGCCGAAGGGTAGAACCGTGAACTGATAGCACGTCCCGTCGAAGGCAAACCTCAGATATTTCTTGAACTCTGGGTGCATTGGGACGTGGAGATATGCGTCCTTGAGGTCTATCGAGGAAAGCCACTCGTTTTCCTCTACGGACGCTATGACCGACCTCAAAGTCTCCATCTTGAACGATGGAACCTCTATCTTCAGGTTGAGATACTTGAGGTTGAGGATCGGTCTGAACCCCCCGTCTTTCTTGGTAACAATGAAGTAGGTGGAATAATATCCACTCTGCTCCTGACCTGGGGGGACCACCTCTATGGCCGACTTCTGGAGCAAAGCTCGCAGCTCGGACCTGAGGATTTCGGCTTTCTCCGGCACAGAGGGGACCGGAGTGTACCGTATCCCGGAGAAAACCGGTGGCTCGACCTTCCACCGAGGCAGGTGTCCGTCCCTGAGCGTGGACAGGACCCAGGGGTTGTCGGTTACCTTGGACCAAGCCGGAAGGAACCTCGACAGACGCCCACCTACTGGGATGTTTGGCTGCAGGCAGTGAACCCCCGTCTCCGGCAGCTCTCGGGCTGCCGGAATTTTGGGAGACACCTCGGGCACCGGAGGGGTTAGGAACCCTGATTGGGTTTCCGGCCCCCCCGAAAAGGCCTGTTGGAAGGCTTTCCCCCGCGTGCCTGCTTGCCGCCCCTTGGTTTCTGGCCCTGGTAGTGGAGCGGTTTGATCCACTCCGGAGCCTCTCCCGCCGACGGAGTCTGCGAAACCTTGGGGAAAGGACGCTTGTTCTTTTTGGTAGGTGGCGGTTTTGTAAGGAGCTCAGTGTCCTTGCAAACCGTCGCCACCTCCACAGCATCCTTGAGCACCTGCTGTGCCCCCGGGAAGAGGGAGTCCCCCAACCGGAAAGGCAGAGCTAGGAGCCGCGCATGAGTGTCCTGACCCGCCGACACAGTCGACAGCCAGAGACGCCTCATACCCATCACGGCGACCATCATCTGGCTAGATGCGCTACGCAGAGCGTCACGAGCCAAATGGGTCCCGACCCCCACCGATTGCGAAAGGAGATCCACCGAGTCGGACTCGGGGTCTCCCAACCTCCCTACTATCTCCGACTGATAGATAGAGAGAGATAGGCCCCATGCACGGACACTCGCACTTGCTGCGCTGCGTTGCGGAAAGAGTCCTCGAAGGACCTAAACGCCGAGCGCAAGTGTGAGGCCTGCTGGGTGAAGGGAGGTACACGGCGGCCTTGCTTCCCCAGAAGGGATTGGGTCCCAGACCCAGCAAGGGAGGTGAGGGCAAGCACGTACTCACCGACCCCCGGGACATCGAACAAACCCTCCTCACCGATCTGGTACGTCTTCACCAGGTCCGGGCAATCAACCCGTACCCTGGTGCCGACCAGTTGAGGAGTAATGCTCTCAGCCTCGAGGGAAGGGAGCAGGCTAAGCTGCACCTGTGGTGCCTTCGGGGCGGAGAAAGTATCCCCCGGAAGGCGAAATCCACTAGAGATCGGGGCCGGGGGCGGTATCACCACCTGAGGCAGAGCAACAGCGATTCTATCGCGCATCTGCCTCAGTGCGAAAGTCGGTGTTAGGGGGACATCCCTAGCATCTACCACATCATCCGCATCGACATCGACCTCCATGAGGTCGTCGATGTCTTCCCCATCCCCCCGATCCAAGACGTCGGAGACCTCCAAAGAGGAATCGACGACTGAATCGATGGGAGAGGAAGACCTGATGCGAACGATGGGCGTCAGCACAGTCTGCCCCGCGACTTTCGTGACCACCCCCGAACCCGGTCCCGTGGACCCAGGCTCGGGGCCCGGCTCCGTGGCTCGGGTCTCCTGGCGCCGAGAGGCTTCAGGGTTGCTCGGCGTAGCCGCAGCACCCTGGCGCTTCGCACCCTGGATTGGCTCCGAAGGCTCCGAGCGAGCTCGGTAGCCTGGAGCTTGGGGATGGACGGCATAGCAAGGTCGGAGCCTTGGTTGCCGCCACCCCCGGCGCCACCGGAGCCACTAGGGACTCCGGGCTGCGCTGGTGCATCCGGGTCTGCCAACCTCGGGGCCTGGAACTCCTTACGGAGCCCCGAGACCGCCTCAGCCAGCATTCCCTTCATCTGCTCATGCAATAATTGTGAGAACTGATTTATGTCAAAAGGTGCAGTTGGGAAGGGAACCTGTCTTTCTAAGACAGGGGGCTGCAACTCAATCTCCTCCTCTGATTCTCTAACGAGTGTAGGAGGAGAAGAAGAGAGAGCTTTATCTGAGGGACGGGCCTTACCAGAGCCCTTACCCTTGCCCGACTTCCTCTTAACTTTAGAGGGGGGATCGACTGCTGCAACGTCGGCACCCTCCTTAATCAGCTTGAAGAAATACTGGAAGTCCTGGTGTCTGGACTTCCTGGTCTTGGGGGTGAAGTCAAGGCAGACATTACATCTGCTGTCGTCGTGCCCATCCTCCGCTAGACACTTGAGACACTTGTCGTGTTTGTCAGCAGGAGGTAGTCTGACGCTACACCCCGAACACTGAGTGAAGGACTGAAAAATCCAACAGTCAGAGTGTGAGGCCAATGGGGGTTGGGGTAGGAAAGTGCATATGTAAACAAAACAAATGCAAAAGACCCCCGGCAGAGATAGTTATATTAGTCCTGCATATTAATAAAAAATAAATGCAAGCCATTGATACGTACCTGATGCCTGAATGAAAAACATGTAAACAAACATGGCTGACATGAAAAACGACTAAGTGCCAATCCCGATCGGAAAGTCAAAACTGACCAGAAAGGGATGGAAACTGCCGTGCATCCTACATAAACCTATCGTACACCAACATAAACGACCCAAAAACACTTTCGAACTCTGTGGAAAGAGAAACGAAAAATACAAAAGGGCCGCCATGATGGTCGTTTTTTCCTGCCACGTTGTCAAACTGACCACGTAGACAAGGTAAAAAACGTAATTACGAGGTAAGAATGCGACAATAAATGGAGAAACTCTGCCGAGACAATATAAGAAAAGGTTACCACTCCTACAGTATTGAGATCTTGGTCCATTTCTTAAGAAAATCTGCGACACTGAACAAATTCTGAAACACGTCTTCTCTCTTGAATGACAGATTTATAAGTGGTGAGTTAGAGTTATCTGCCCTTGGCGTCACTAGCAACCGCCAGGGTAGGGGCCCACTTAGGGTGGTCCAAATGTTTATTTTTTAGTAATTTATTATTTTTACGGTTATTTTATTAAAAATATTAAATTTTAACTGTCATAACTCAAAAAATAGGATTTTTATGCTATATGTACCCCAAGGAGGATCCCTTCTGAAAAAGAACCTAATTTTTAACTTGATGACAGATTGTAACTTAATTTTTATAAATAACAGTAAAAATAAGTTAAAAAAACACAAAATAAGTGTTTTCCAAACGTGTGACCACCCTGTGTAGAGCCCCATCCCAGTGCAAACCAAGGGACGTAACTCTAATCTCACCACTTATCAATCTAACCATGTCAGACAGAATAAGGGGAGGTGGGTGGCCGTACCCCAAGGAGGATCCCTTCAAAGAATCTGCAACCTCTGCAGGTTGGTTCGATTCTTTTTCAGAAGGGATCCTCCTTGGGGTACATATAGCATAAGGCAGACTCCCAAAGAAGACTTAGGATGTGGATTCTGTCTGTACACTAAATACCCCTTAAAAGTGCTCTACTCAATCCAAGAAAGGTGTCACACTTACCAGATCACGTGACCTCCCGCGCCGAGGGCTGAGGATGGGTGATCCCTTGGGGACTAACCGATCGGCTAATCAGCCTGATTACCGTTATTCTAGGCCAAATACCCCCCCCCCCCTCTTTTTTTCAAAAGACTATTGGGGAGCAATAGGAGTAAGTATTTCCCGCTAGGCAGTGCCACCGGGACACCTGCTGTGGAGGATATAAATGCCAAAACACAGTGCAACTGGTTAGGATGAACAACTTAGGTTAGTTTATTAGTCTTCTCAGAAAACTGAACTGAACCAAACTGAACAATAACTCGAAAGCTCAATCAGCTAGAGAGTCTCAACTCTGCCCACCTGAGAGAACCGACTGACCAAACCGAGCGCGCTCTCTAGAGTGCCTGTCTTGTTGGTAGTGTTGAATGAACGTGCTCGGCCGGCTCCAGATAGCGGCGGAGCAGATCTCTTCGATGGGCAGAGCCGCAGCGAACGCCTTAGACGTCGCAACCGCTCTAACCGAGTGAGCTTTCAACTGACCTGGGGCCTCTAAGCCCTTGTGAACGTATCCCATGACAATCGCAGACACTATCCACCTGGATATTGACTGCTTCGATGCCGGCAAACCAGGCTTGCTACCTCCGTAACAACAGAAAAGTTGCTGATCCTTACCGATAGCCCTGGTGCGTTTGATATATATCTTAAGAACCTTGGGCACATCCAAAATGTGAGCATGGTTTCCAGTGGACCCCGAAGAGGCCGGTTGCATAAGAGTCGGCAGTTCGATAGGAGCCGTCACATGGAACGAGTGGTCGACCTTGGGACGATAGCTGTCGGGCAGCCTGATACTGACTCTGTCTTTATGAAAGACAGTCAGTTCGGGATCAGCAGACATCGCATGGATATCGCCTACCCGCCTGCCCGACGCCAAAGCCACCAAAAAGGCGATCTTCTACTTCAAAAGCTGCAGTGACAGTGCGTTCAAGTCTTTGAACCCCGGACCGGACCGGAGAGCCAATCCAAAACAATTGAAAGGTCCCAAGTGGGGCTGATACGCCGGACAACCGGACGTATCCTGTCCACACCTGCTAAGAAACGCTGTACCAGTGGATGCGATCCCAAAAGAGCACCGTCCACCGGTATGTGGAAAGCAGAAATAGCCGTAGAGTATCCCCTGACGGTCGATGCGGCTAAACCAGCATCTAACCTGGACTGGAGGAACTCCAAAACAGCGACTAGATCTGTAGCAAAGGGATCAAGAAGCCCTCTATCGCCACACCAGCGCGCATAACAGAGCCCTTGGATCTGGTATTCTTGAGCAGAACACAGGTATCTGATTCGTCATCCCTGACGCAAACAGATCCACCTGGAACGACCAGGGACAACAGGGAGATAGTTCCGAATATCCCCTGGTCGAGCATCCACTCGTGAGGTGTTAGGATGCGCCGAGACAAAGCGTCCGCACGGACGTTGTCCACTCCCGGGAGATAAACAGGAACCACCTGAATGCTGAACTGGTCGCACCACAGTAGGAACTGCCACGACTCCTGTAGGAGAGATGGAGACACTGTGCCGCCCTGTTTCAGAATGTAGGAAATGGCTGTTTGGTTGTCCATCTCTAGACGAACCATAAGCCCCCTGATCCGCTCCTTGAAGCACTCGAACACACGTCGAACTGCTCTGAGCTCTAGCACGTTGATGTGCAATTTCGACTCCTCCTGTGACCAAAGGCCAGAGGCTGTCAGGTCTTCCAGGACTCCCCCCCCCCCCCAGCCTGATAGGGAGGCGTCTGTCTGGATGGTGACCGAAGGTGTTGGAAGCTCTGGCGGTAGACCCTTGAGAAGGTTGCTCTCGGAAACCCACCACCGAATATGCTCTAGCACCCAAACCGGTGTGGTTAGAACCTTCTCGAAGCTGTCCGAGTGTGATCACATTCATGCCAGCGCTTGCTGAACCGGTCTCATACTCAAGCGAGCTCTCCAAACCACGTCCACTGTCGCCGCCATATGACCCAACAACTGAAGCCAAGTCCTGGCTGTGTGGATTGGCGATTGAAGGAACAAGTGGACTGCCCCGATCACTCTGGACACCCGATCTGGGGCCAGGGACACAGAACCGGAGGCCGTATCGAACCTTGCGCCAAGGAAGACTATATCCTGCCTGGGGGCTTTGTCTGACTTCTTCAGGTTGATGATCCAACCCAGCTTGAGCAAGATGTCTAACACCTGCCTCCTGATTTAGTTCTCGAGACAAGGCTCTGATCAGCCAGTCGTCCAGGTACGGATGACAACACCTGCCCTGCGATCTGTTGCAGTTGAAATGCCGAAGGGTAACACCCGGAACTGGTAACAAGTCCCGTCGAAGGAGAACCGAAGAAACTCCTTGAAGTCGGGGTGCATTGGAACATGGAGATAAGCATCTTTGAGATCTATTGACGACAGCCAATCTCCCCTCTCTACTGACGCTATGACCGTTCTCAAGGTTTCCATCTTGAACGTTGGAACCTACAGACTGCGATTCAAATACTTCAGATTGAGAATCGGTCTGAACCCTCATTCCTTCTTGGGTACCAGGAAGTAGGTCGAGTAATAACCGCTCTGTTCCTGACCCTTCGGAACTACCTCGATGGCTGCTTTGTCTAGCAAAGCCTGCACCTCGGCACGAAGGACTTCCGCCTTCTCGGGCAACTTCGTGTGCCGTATCCCGGAGAAAGTCGGTGGGTCGTACTTCCAAAGAGGTAAGTGGCCCTCCCTGAGTGTGGACAGGACCCAGGTATTTGAGGTGACTTTCTCCCACTCTGAGATGAAGTGGGATAGTCTGCCCCCCACTGGAAGATCTCTGGAAAGACAGTGCACCCCCGTCTCCGGCAGCGTTCGAGCTGCTGGAATTTTGGGTGGTGACGCAGGCTTCGGATGACCTAGGTCGGCTTGTTTTGCCTCCCTCGGCTCCGAAAATTCCGCTGGCCTTTATGCCCACGGAATTGCCCTTTCTTTCCCTTCCCAGGTTCTGCAAGGTAAGGCGTGTGGACTGCGAGTACTTTGACGCGCTAGCCACAGCCGGCGCATCCCCATGACTGCGCCCATTATCGGACTCGCAGCACTCCTGATTGAGTCCCGAGCCAGATAACTCGACACCTCCGCCAACTGCTTCTGGAACGTGGTCACCTTAGTGCCCAGTTCCTGCATCTCTGCCAGGTCCTTAGCCTGCATAGCAGCAAGGTAGGCCCCGTGCACTGCTACCCTCAGTTGTTGGGCTCCCCTCGGCCTTAAACATGGCAGCCTGCGACAGAAATGGAGGCAGTCGCCAGCCCTGTTTGCCTACAGAAGGCTGCGCCTGAGCGCCGGACAGGGTGACGGAGGTCAGGACGCATTCATCCACAACTAGAAGGTCGAAGAGACCGTCCTCTCCCAACTGGTACCTCTTGTTGAGTTCAGGCAAATCAGCCTTCGTACGGGCACCAGAAAGAAGAGGATTGATCGCCTCAACCAACAAGCTGTCGATGATGCGGAGCCTGGTGGCCGGAGGCTTGCTGGGAGCAAAAGCCTCCCCCGGAAGCCGGAACTCCTCGGTGACCTGCTCCGGAACGGGAACAAGCGTCTGCGGGATAGCGATCGCTATTCGGTCACACGTCTCCTTCAGAAGCTCGGCGAGCGAGACAGCACGGCCGGATTCTTCATCCTCCTCAGAATACTCGGATTCTTCCTCCACCAGGTCCCCGGCACCGAAGCCACTCATCAGTGACCCAGTGTCCGAAGCCCGAGCTCGGATAGTCCGTTTGAGAGGGATGCGGTACCCAGCGCTGCTCACCGACGCTCGTTCCCCGACTGGAGCCAGTCCCCGAGGCTGCGACTGCACCGGCACCGAAGCACCGGTGCCCTTGCCCTTGGGGTTACCCGTTGCCCTGACATGCTCATTACCTCGGCACCTTGCACCGACGGGAGGGCCTTGTTTACTTGGGTACGAGGCAGAGGCGGAGCAATCTTTCGGGTGCCTGCGTCGGAGGCACTACCTTGCCAGGGCCTGCGCCCGGTTCAGTAGTGCCCCCGAGGTCATTACCTGCACGTGTGCCGGTCGACCCTTGAGCATCAGGGTCCGGCAGGGCGACAACGGTCAACTCCTTACGGAGCTGAGCCATCATCGTCCCCACCATCCCCGTCATCTGCCCCTGGATTATGGCAGTGATGGCTGCCGCATCCAGATTAGTGTTAGGGTTAGCAACATTTGCAACATTAGTGTGTGCTTGTGGTGAAAGAACTGGAGGGGGGGGGGAACCCCCTGCAGCAGGTGACCCCACCTCCATATCCACCTCATCCAAAGAGGAAGAGGGGATAGGAGGGGAGTGCACCTCTTTTTCCCTTTACCCTTAGCCTTACTCCTCTTTTCCTTAGAGGGAGGGATGGCTCCCTTAAGCTCCTGCCCTGCCTTCTGTAGGTTGCGGTAGAAGAGCATGTCGATGCCCCTCTCCTTCTTGGCCCTCGGGGTGAAACTGATGCAAAACTTGCAAGAGGTGTCGTCGTGTTCATCCTTGACCAAACAAGGCAAGCACCTGTCGTGCTTGTCGGCCGGAGGTATACGGGACTTGCACCCCACACATTCGGTGAAAGACTGCAAGTCAAACACAGAATGTTTAGGGGTGTGCATGTGTGTAAGTGCAATGTTTATGTTTGATAAAAGTGCATCATACAAACAAAACGCAGAGGCGATACTATAATAACTAAGCACTAGGCAAGTAATAAATAGTAAGCCACTGAAAGAAATAAAGCATGAATATACCTAGTATATCTTGCCGACTGAGACGATGACCCCGAGAATGAAAAAATAGAGCCATGGGCTCTGTAGCTCATCAAGATTTCATTTATTATTATCTAAGGTTGACTATCTAAGTTATATCAAGTAATACATTGTTATCAAGAAAAAAATAGGTTTTTTAGACCATGACTCCTGTGACCCAACTTTGGAGTCACAGGGTCACCAATCCTACAATTACAATTTCACCTTTCTACAGCTTTACGTACTTAAGATAAAGATGAAAATATTTGGGTCATGACCAGTGACCTAGATTGGGGTCACAGGGTCACAAAATCTACAATTTTGAATCCCCATTGGACAAGGAGTCTGCACACAACTTTTCAGCTCTCTAGACTTTTTGGAACTGGAGAAGAAGATAAAAATAGGTTTTTAAGGATGTGACCCCTGTGACCCCATTTGGGGTCATGGGGTCACGGAATCTACAAGTTAGTATCCCCATTGGCCAAGGAGTCTGTACACAACTTTTCAGCCCTCTAGACCTTTTGGAACTGGAAAAGAAGATGAAAATAGGTTTTTAAGGATGTGACCCCTGTGACCCCATTTGGGGTCACAGGGTCACGAAATCTACAATTTAGAATCCCCATTGGCCAAGGAGTCTGCACACAACTTTTCAGCTCTCTTGACCTTTTGGAACTGGAGAAGAAGATGAAAATAGGTTTTTAAGGATGTGACCCCAGTGACCCCATTTCATCCACAACTAGAAGGTCGAAGAGACCGTCCTCTCCCAACTGGTACCTCTTGTTGAGTTCAGGCAAATCAGCCTTCGTACGGGCACCAGAAAGAAGAGGATTGATCGCCTCAACCAACAAGCTGTCGATGATGCGGAGCCTGGTGGCCGGAGGCTTGCTGGGAGCAAAAGCCTCCCCCGGAAGCCGGAACTCCTCGGTGACCTGCTCCGGAACGGGAACAAGCGTCTGCGGGATAGCGATCGCTATTCGGTCACACGTCTCCTTCAGAAGCTCGGCGAGCGAGACAGCACGGCCGGATTCTTCATCCTCCTCAGAATACTCGGATTCTTCCTCCACCAGGTCCCCGGCACCGGAGCCACTCATCAGTGACCCAGTGTCCGAAGCCCGAGCTCGGATAGTCCGTTTGAGAGGGATGCGGTACCCAGCGCTGCTCACCGACGCTCGTTCCCCGACTGGAGCCAGTCCCCGAGGCTGCGACTGCACCGGCACCGAAGCACCGGTGCCCTTGCCCTTGGGGTTACCCGTGCCCCCCGACATGCTCAGTACCTCGGCACCTTGCACCGACGGGAGGGCCTTGTTTACTTGGGTACGAGGCAGAGGCGGAGCAATCTTTCGGGTGCCTGCGTTGGAGGCACTACCTTGCCAGGGCCTGCGCCCGGTTCAGTAGTGCCCCCGAGGTCATTACCTGCACGTGTGCCGGTCGACCCTTGAGCATCAGGGTCCGGCAGGGCGACAACGGTCAACTCCTTACGGAGCTGAGCCATCATCGTCCCCACCATCCCCGTCATCTGCCCCTGGATTATGGCAGTGATGGCTGCCGCATCCAGATTAGTGTTAGGGTTAGCAACATTTGCAACATTAGTGTGTGCTTGTGGTGAAAGAACTGGAGGGGGGGGGGGAACCCCCTGCAGCAGGTGACCCCACCTCCATATCCACCTCATCCAATGAGGAAGAGGGGATAGGAGGGGAGTGCACCTCTTTTTCCCTTTACCCTTAGCCTTACTCCTCTTTTCCTTAGAGGGAGGGATGGCTCCCTTAAGCTCCTGCCCTGCCTTCTGTAGGTTGCGGTAGAAGAGCATGTCGATGATGCAAACTGATGCAAAACTTGCAAGAGGTGTCGTCGTGTTCATCCTTGACCAAACAAGGCAAGCACCTGTCGTGCTTGTCGGCCGGAGGTATACGGGACTTGCACCCCACACATTCGGTGAAAGACTGCAAGTCAAACACAGAATGTTTAGGGGTGTGCATGTGTGTAAGTGCAATGTTTATGTTTGATAAAAGTGCATCATACAAACAAAACGCAGAGGCGATACTATAATAATTAAGCTCTAGGCAAGTAATAAATAGTAAGCCACTGAAAGAAATATAGCATGAATATACCTAGTATATCTTGCCGACTGAGACGATGACCCCGAGAAGGAAAAAATAGAGCCATGGGCTCTGTAGCTCATCAAGATTTCATTTATTATTATCTAAGGTTGACTATCTAAGTTATATCAAGTAATACATTGTTATCAAGAAAAAAATAGGTTTTTTAGACCATGACTCCTGTGACCCAACTTTGGAGTCACAGGGTCACCAATCCTACAATTACAATTTCACCTTTCTACAGCTTTACGTACTTAAGATAAAGATGAAAATATTTGGGTCATGACCAGTGACCTAGATTGGGGTCACAGGGTCACAAAATCTACAATTTTGAATCCCCATTGGACAAGGAGTCTGCACACAACTTTTCAGCTCTCTAGACTTTTTGGAACTGGAGAAGAAGATAAAAATAGGTTTTTAAGGATGTGACCCCTGTGACCCCATTTGGGGTCATGGGGTCACGGAATCTACAAGTTAGTATCCCCATTGGCCAAGGAGTCTGTACACAACTTTTCAGCTCTCTAGACCTTTTGGAACTGGAAAAGAAGATGAAAATAGGTTTTTAAGGATGTGACCCCTGTGACCCCATTTGGGGTCACAGGGTCACGAAATCTACAATTTAGAATCCCCATTGGCCAAGGAGTCTGCACACAACTTTTCAGCTCTCTTGACCTTTTGGAACTGGAGAAGAAGATGAAAATAGGTTTTTAAGGATGTGACCCCAGTGACCCCATTTAGGGTCATGGGGTCACAAAATCTACAATTTAGAATCCCCATTGACCAAGAGACTGCACACAACTATTCAACTCTCTTGACTTTTTGGAACTGGAGAAGAAGATGAAAAAAGGTTTTTAAGGATATGACCCCTGTGACCCCATTTGGGGTCAAGGGGTCACGAAATCTACAATTTAGAATCCCCATTGGCCAAGGAGTCTGCACACAACTTTTCAAGTCGCTTGACTTTTTGGAACTGGAGAAGAAGATGAAAAAAGGTTTTTAAGGATGTGACCCCTGTGACCCCATTTGGGGTCATGGGGTCACGGAATCTACAAGTTAGTATCCCCATTGGCCAAGGAGTCTGTACACAACTTTTCAGCTCTCTAGACCTTTTGGAACTGGAAAAGAAGATGAAAATAGGTTTTTAAGGATGTGACCCCTGTGACCCCATTTGGGGTTACAGGGTCACGAAATCTACAATTTAGAATCCCCATTGGCCAAGGAGTCTGCACACAACTTTTCAGCTCTCTTGACCTTTTGGAACTGGAGAAGAAGATGAAAATAGGTTTTTAAGGATGTGACCCCAGTGACCCCATTTAGGGTCATGGGGTCACAAAATCTACAATTTAGAATCCCCATTGACCAAGAGTCTGCACACAACTATTCAACTCTCTTGACTTTTTGGAACTGGAGAAGAAGATGAAAAAAGGTTTTTAAGGATATGACCCCTGTGACCCCATTTGGGGTCAAGGGGTCACGAAATCTACAATTTAGAATCCCCATTGGCCAAGGAGTCTGCACACAACTTTTCAAGTCTCTTGACTTTTTGGAACTGGAGAAGAAGATGAAAAAAGGTTTTTAAGGATGTGACCCATGTGACCCCATTTGGGGTCATGGGGTCACGGAATCTACAAGTTAGTATCCCCATTGGCCAAGGAGTCTGTACACAACTTTTCAGCTCTCTAGACCTTTTGGAACTGGAAAAGAAGATGAAAATAGGTTTTTAAGGATGTGACCCCTGTGACCCCATTTGGGGTCACAGGGTCACGAAATCTACAATTTAGAATCCCCATTGGCCAAGGAGTCTGCACACAACTTTTCAGCTCTCTTGACCTTTTGGAACTGGAGAAGAAGATGAAAATAGGTTTTTAAGGATGTGACCCCAGTGACCCCATTTAGGGTCATGGGGTCACAAAATCTACAATTTAGAATCCCCATTGACCAAGAGTCTGCACACAACTATTCAACTCTCTTGACTTTTTGGAACTGGAGAAGAAGATGAAAAAAGGTTTTTAAGGATATGACCCCTGTGACCCCATTTGGGGTCAAGGGGTCACGAAATCTACAATTTAGAATCCCCATTGGCCAAGGAGTCTGCACACAACTTTTCAAGTCTCTTGACTTTTTGGAACTGGAGAAGAAGATGAAAAAAGGTTTTTAAGGATGTGACCCCTGTGACCCCATTTGGGGTCATGGGGTCACGGAATCTACAAGTTAGTATCCCCATTGGCCAAGGAGTCTGTACACAACTTTTCAGCTCTCTAGACCTTTTGGAACTGGAAAAGAAGATGAAAATAGGTTTTTAAGGATGTGACCCCTGTGACCCCATTTGGGGTCACAGGGTCACGAAATCTACAATTTAGAATCCCCATTGGCCAAGGAGTCTGCACACAACTTTTCAGCTCTCTTGACCTTTTGGAACTGGAGAAGAAGATGAAAATAGGTTTTTAAGGATGTGACCCCAGTGACCCCATTTAGGGTCATGGGGTCACAAAATCTACAATTTAGAATCCCCATTGACCAAGAGTCTGCACACAACTATTCAACTCTCTTGACTTTTTGGAACTGGAGAAGAAGATGAAAAAAGGTTTTTAAGGATATGACCCCTGTGACCCCATTTGGGGTCAAGGGGTCACGAAATCTACAATTTAGAATCCCCATTGGCCAAGGAGTCTGCACACAACTTTTCAAGTCTCTTGACTTTTTGGAACTGGAGAAGAAGATGAAAAAAGGTTTTTAAGGATGTGACCCCTGTGACCCCTTTTTGGGTCAAGGGGTCACGAAATCTACAATTTAGAATCCCCATTGGCCAAGGAGTCTGCACACAACTTTTCAGCTCTCTAGACCTTTTGGAACCGGAGAAGAAGATGAAAATAGGTTTTTAAGGATGTGACCCCTGTGACCCCATTTGGGGTCATGTGGTCACGAAATGTACAATTTAGTATCCCCATTGGCCAAGGAGTCTGCACACAACTTTTCAGCTCTCTTGACCTTTTGGAACCGGAGAAGAAGATGAAAATAGGTTTTTAAGGATGTGACCCCTGTGACCCCATTTGGGGTCATGGGGTCACAGAATGTACAATTTAGTATCCCCATTGGCCAAGGAGTCTGTACACAACTTTTCAGCTCTCTAGACCTTTTGGAACAGGAGAGGAAGATGTAAATAGGTTTTTAAGGCTGTGACCCCGGTAACCCCATTTGGGGTCATGGGGTCACGAAATCTATGATTTAGAATCCCCATTGGCCAAGGAGTCTGTACACAACTTTTCAGCTCTCTTGACCTTTTGGAACTGGAGAGGAAGATGAAAATAGGATTTTAAGGATGTGACCCCTGTGACCCCATTTGGGGTCATGGGGTCACGAAATCTACAATTTAGTATCCCCATTGGCCAAGGAGTCTGTACACAACTTTTCAGCTCTCTAGTCCTTTTGGAACTGCAGAAGAAGATGAAAATAGGTTTTAAGGATGTGACCCCTGTGACCCCATTTGGGGTCATGGGGTCACGAAATGTACAATTTAGAATCCCCATTGGCCAAGGAGTCTGTACACAACTTTTCAGCTCTCTTGACCTTTTGGAACTGGAGAAGAAGATGAAAATAGGTTTTTAAGGATGTGACCCCTGTGACCCCATTTGGGGTCATGGGGTCACGAAATGTACAATTTAGAATCCCCATTGGCCAAGGAGTCTGTACACAACTTTTCAGCTCTCTAGACCTTTTTGAACTGGAGAAGAAGATGAAAATAGGTTTTTAAGGATGTGACCCTGGTGACCCCATTTGGGGTCATGGGGTCACAAAATCTACAATTTAGAATCCCCATTGGCCAAGGAGTCTGTACACAACTTTTCAGCTCTCTTGACCTTTTGGAACTGGAGAAGAAGATGAAAATAGGTTTTTAAGGATGTGACCCGTGACCCCATTTGGGGTCACGGGGTCACGAAATCTACAATTTAGAATCCCCATTGGCCAAGGAGTCTGCACATAAAATTTTAGCTCTGTGGAGTCATTGGTTCTGGAGAAGAAGTCGAAAATGTGCAAAGTTTACGGACGGATGGACGGACGGATGGACGGACGGATGGACGGACGGACGCCGGACGCCATGCCATGCCATAAGCCCATCGGGCCTTTCAGGCCTGATGAGCTAAAAATTCAAAAATAGAGCCATGGGCTCTGTAGCTCATCAGGATTTTATTTATTATCTAAGGTTGAATATCTAAGTTATCTCAAGTAATACATCGTTAACAAGCAAAAAATAGGTTTTTAGATCATGACCCCTGTGACCTGTATTTGGAGTCACAGGGTCACCAATCCTACAATTAAGAATCACCTTTGACCAAAGAGTCTCTACACAACTTTTCAGCTCTCTAGACCTTTTGGAAATGGAGAAGAAGATGAAAACAGGTTTTTGAAGATGTGACCTGTGTGGCCCCATTTGGGGTCACGGGGTCACAAAATGTACAATTTAGAATCCCCATGGGCCAGGGAGTCTGCACACAATTTTTCAGCTCTCTAAACCTTTTGGAATTTGAGAAGAAAATGATAATAGGGTTTAAGGATGTGACCCCGGTGACCCAATTTGGGGTCACAGGGTCACGAAATCTACAATTTAGAATCCCCATGGGCCAAGGAGTCTGCACACAACTTTTCAGCTCTCTAGACCCTTTGGAACTGGAGTAGAAGATGAAAATAGGTTTTTAAGGATGTGACCCCTTTGACCCCATTTGGGGTCACGGGGTGACAAAATCTACAATTTAGAATCCCCATGGGCCAAGGAGCCTGCACACAACTTTTCAGCTCTCTAGACCTTTTGGAACTTGAGAAGAAGATGAAAATAGGTTTTTAAGGATGTGACCCCTGTGACCCCATTTGGGGTCACGGGGTCACGAAATCTACATTTTAACATCCACATTACCCAAGGAGTCTGCACACAACTTTTCAGCTCTCTAGACCTATTGGAACTGGAGAAGAAGATGAAAATAGGTTTTTAAGGATGTGACCCCTGTGACCCCATTTGGGGTCATGGGGTCACAAAATCTACAATTTAGAATCCCCATTGGCCAAGGAGTCTGCACATAAAATTTCAGCTCTGTGGAGTCATTGGTTCTGGAGAAGAAGTCGAAAAAGCAAAAAGTTTACGGACGGATGGACGGACGCCGGACACCATGCCATGCCATAAGCCCATCGGGCCTTTCAGGCCTGATGAGCTAAAAAGGGAGAAATCCTCATCAGTAAAGTGCTGCCCTACAATGCGAAGCACGATAAAGAACCTTCAAAACAATCAGATCTCAAAACAAAATAGCAAAACACTAACACTTTGCATTTTGTTTGAGCATCCGCCATTTTAAGCGTTTTCCATCCGCCATTATTCGGAGAATTCGAAGCACGTGCGAATTGAAAATCGAAGTTACAACGCGACAAAAACCATATAAGTAACCTAAACATTCGCCTCTACGAATAAAAAGGGGTTACCACACATACAGTATTCTTAGTCTTGTCCATTTTCTCAAGGAAACTTAAATCAAAGTCAAAAACCACGGAGCAGAAAGAACGTCTTGCCAGCTCAATGACAGATTGATAAGTGGTGAGATTAGAGTTACGTCCCTTGGTTTGCACTGGGATGGGGCTCTACACAGGGTGGTCACACGTTCGGAAAACACTTATTTTGTGTTTTTTGAACTTATTTTTATTGTTATTTATAAAAATTAAGTTACAATCTGTCATCAAGTTAAAAATTAGGATTTTTATGCTATATGTACCCAAAGGATGATCCCTTCTGAAAAAGAATTCAGCTTCCTATGTCAACTGGTTTCGGAGAAGAAGTCGTTTAAAGGTTTTACTTTTAACGTCTCTGGCGGCCATATTTGTAGGCGTTGGAATTTGTGATGAACAAACTTTGACCCACTAGGTGATGGGTACCCACCCACCAAATTACAGCTTTAGGGGTAGCGTTTCTGGAGGAGAAGTCGAAAATGTCAAAAGTTTACGGACGCCGGACGACAGACGACAGACACCAGACGACAGCCAATGCCATAAGCCCATGTGGCCTTTCAGGCCTGATGAGCTAAAAATCACGGGACTTAATGATGGATGTCAGCAAATTTGAAGACATCATGTGCTATGGTTCATGGAATCACGCGTTAAGGGCGGGGTGGTCATACGTATGTACACAGAGACACTGCTGAATACAGTCAGTGCCCAGTTCAATTTGTTCACATTGGCTTGAACCCTAAACATTGATGGTCCTATACACTTAATCAGACGTTCATACCAAAGCAGTTGACCTGAGTTTTGTTAGACTATTCAGTGTGATTTTACATATGATTCTGATTTTTTGGGTAATGTTTTTTTTTACTGTATTGGTTAATAATTACTGTAATTGTAATAAGTAGTCAGTTTATTTAAACAAGGTAGACTCGACTTGAGCCCTGAGCATTACTAGTGGCAGTATGAGAAGTAAGGATGTACTTGATTTCAGCTACATACCTGCCAGATAGAAGGCATACTTGAACTCCATCTCGTGTTGAATCAACAAACCTGTGTGGTAAAAGTTATAAATATTACTTTTAGGTCATTCAATATACATATAGATAACTATCTGCAGATTACACCAACATTGAATAACATAATAACAATTACAAATGTTAGAGATACACTTGTTTGGAGGAGCATGAAGCAATAACCAACTAGAAATATGTGCATGTGATGCACTGTGATGTCCCCCGCTCCAACTTTCAATCCAACCTAGTCATATTACCCTTATTTTTCACTTATGCTAAGCACTAAGTTCAATACTGCATTAATAACGAGAAATAAAAAATTCAGAATAGCCAAAGTGGCAAAAGGCACCGCTCTATCACTAGGTCTAAGCAAATACAAAGTTTGTTGAAAAAATATTGAACGGTTTTGGGGATAGAGGCCGGAAAAGGTCCCTACCAAAGTTCAAATTGTTTCCATGGAAACCAGAAAAAAATTAAAAATTCAGAATAACCAAAATAGCAAAAGGCACCACTCCACCACTAGGTCTAACCACATACCAAGTTTCATAAAGAAATACTTGATAGATTTTGAAATAGAGGCCGGAAAACGTCCCTACCCCCAATTTGCACTAAGTTGAAATTGTTGCCAATGAAACCAGTAAAAATAAAAAAAACAGAATAGCAAAAGTTGCAAAAGGCACCACTTTATCACTAGGTCTAAGCAAATACCAAGTTTGGTGAAAAAATATTGAATGGTTTTGGAGAAAGAGGCCGGAAAAGGTCCCTACCCCCAATTTGCACTGAGTTCAAATTGTTTCCATGGAAACCAGAAAAAATAAGATATTCAGAATAACCAAAATAGCAAAAGGCACCACTCCACCATTAGGTCTAACCACATACCAAGTTTCGTAAAGAAATACTAGATAGATTTTGAAATAGAGGCCGAAAAAGGTCCCTACCCCCAATTTGCACTGAGTTCAAATTGTTTCCATGGAAACCAGAAAAAATTAAATATTCAGAGTAACCAAAATAGCAAAAGGCACCACTCCACCATTAGGTCTAACCACATACCAAGTTTCGTAAAGAAATACTAGATAGATTTTGAAATAGAGGCCGGAAAAGGTCCCTGCCCCCAATTTGCACTAAGTTCAAATTGTTTCCATGGAAACCAGAAAAAATAAAAAATTCACAATAACTAAAATAGCAAAAGTCACCACTCCACCACTAGGTCTAACCACATACGAAGTTTCGTGAAAAAATATTGAACGGTTTTTGAGATATGGCCCGGAAAAGAAAGCATTTCGGAATGACGGAATGACGGAATGACAGAATGACGGAATGACGGAATGACGGAATGACGGAATAACGGACGGAGGCGAAAACATTATGTCTCCCGAAAAAAATTTCGGGGGACATAACAAGCAGACAGAGTCGGCCATATCCCCCGCCATGTAGGAATTTTGAATATATTTATGCATTTTGAATATATATAGAGAATCTCACCCAAGTGTCTTCTGATGTCAAATATATCAACACGAGTTGATGAAAATAACAAATATCCGAGGCTTGCTTGATATTCTTATTACGTTTAAGTGAAAATAGTGTACATCTCTGAACACATCTCTGCCATTTTACTTCCAGTGCGGTGAGGTTATAGCATTGTGACGTCATTACTCGATGATGTAAAAGCATTGTGACGTCATTACTCGATGATGTAAAAGCATTGTGATGTCATGTAGTTGACGGCGACAGGGCATTGTGTAAAATCTACTGCCAAAGCGATATCTCCTAGGAGATATCGCTTGATCTCACACAATAAAATGATAAAATGCATTTACTTTCTATATAGCAAAAGGCACATCTAGACTACTTGGTTGATACCTGTACAAAGTTTCAGCAAAATATATTGAATAGTTTTGAAGTTTGAGGCTGGAATATAGTTTTCCCTCTTCTTGGTTCTAAGTCCAGACTGTTTGCATTCGTAAAAAAATATTCTCAAATTTCTATATAGCAAAAGGCACATCTAGACTACTTGGTTGATACCTGTACAAAGTTTCAGCAAAAAATATTAAATGGTTTTGAAGTTTGAGGCCGGAATATCGTTTTCCCTCTTCATGGTTCTAAGTCCAGACTGTTTGCATTTGTAAAAAAAAAAAAAATATTCTCAAATTTCTATATGGCAAAAGGCACATCTAGACTACTTGGTTGATACCTGTACAACGTTTCAGCAAAATATATTGAATATCGTTGTGGCGGGGGATAACAATAGATTCTGTATGTAGTAACGTACCTGCAGGTCATGCTAGCATCACTGACAGAGAGAGGTAACGTACCTGCAGGTCATGCTAGCATCACTGACAGAGAGAGGTAACGTACCTGCAGGTCATGCTAGCATCACTGACAGAGAGAGGTAACGTACCTGCAGGTCATGCTAGCATCACTGACAGAGAGAGGCAACGTACCTGCTGCAGGGCCTCCAGCCAGACAACCCAGGGCTATCATGAAGCACAGGTAACCGTTGCCCATGGCGATGTACTCTGGTCCAAGCAGCTCACGGGATGCTTGGGAAAGGAAGGTTGTCCAGTAGCCGCTGTAGAAGCCAAACAACAAGGTGTAGCCGATTTGCCCGGTGAAGTCCTTGAAGAGAAGAGGGCAGATTCCAGTGACCACCACACCGAGACCAATTGGACAGAGCACTGATGTCACATCATCCAGAGTGCTGTTGTGACCCATGAATGCAAAAATTATCCTGCTCGTAAAGCTAGCCATTCCAACACAAGACACTAGAAACGTGGAACTCTCAAAGTCTGTTTCCTGCGAGATTGCGTAGGAAGGCAAGTACATATATATAACAGTGGATCCAAAGCTCCAGAAGAGGTTGGCGATGCACATACCGTGGAAGAGGGGGTGACGGAGGGGGAGACAGGAGAGCAGGGGCAGAAGGCGCACCTCCTTCTCTCGGGGCAGTGGCTTGAGTAGAGCCCCACACACACACAGGTTGAGCGCCACGCCAGCCAGCACCAACATGGTGCCGCGCCACGCGAACATGTCCAACATGTAGCGTATGATGATGGGGAAGGTGATGATACCTGCTCCCACACCTCCTACCACTACGCTCAGTGCCTGGAACCGCCCATGAATGAAGTACCGCTCCACTGCAACTATAGACGGCGAACAAGCAAGGCCAAACCCTATACCTGGAAAAAACAGAAGAGAAGCTTTCAGTACAAATATTGCAGTCATTATTTCATCAAAACCACAAAACTACAAGAAATCAAATCATTGGCTTGGTAGCTCAACAGGCTTTAGATAATCTATAATATAAGGTTGACATTTCAAATTTTCAAGAAGAAGTTGTCAGAATATTTAGAAATCTACAATTTATAATCTATATTGGTCAGGATGTCTTGGCACAAAATTCACCTGTCTAAGGATTTATGTTTGTGAACTTGAGTAAACAAGTCTACAATTTATAATCCCATTCTGCCAAAGCGTACAAAGATTTCAGCTTTCTAGTTCATTTACGTTTTCTGAAATTTACACTTATGATTATTGAGTGTGTGGTGCCAAAAATGCGGCCAAAAAGTCACCCTTATTTGCCAAAGGGTCACCAATTCTACAATTTATAATTTTCATTGGAATGGACTGATGGACGTCAGACACCATGCCATGCCAAAAGTCCATCAGGCCTTTAAGGCTGTGTAAAACAAAGAGAACAAGTATTTGCCTCTGGTATGGCAATGTCACTGTCATTAACTAGAATTTGAAAAGTATTCAGTGCTGCTATGACCTTGAAATAAAAGTCAAGGTCACTTAAGTTGACTGGTGCTTGCGTATTTCCCAAATGAAGGGCGTTACCACACATCAAGATAAGGGTTATGTCACAGTGATATCGTGTTAAGCTTAATACAAGTCCCCTGTTCTGAGCTGTGGAGAGGGACAACAAGGGATGCATGGCTGTCACTGTAAAATGCCTCTATTTTTTCTTATAATGATGCTACAGGCATGAAATTGAGACTGTTTGAAAGCTGTTTCTGAGACCAATGTTATTACAGTGACAATTTTATCAGTCATTAAAGGTGTGTGAGCACTTTAAATCTGCAGGTACATGTTCAGAAGGGCAGTGTGCTAAGCCTTGCATTAAATGCCACAGGGAAACTAAACATACACCATACCTGTGAGTAGGCCAAAAGTGAGGTAGACCTGGTAGAGTTCATTGACCACCATCCCGAGGGAGAGGCCCGCTGCCGCGAAGAGTCCGCCCAGCATGACGCTGATCCTGCAGCCCCAGATACTTGCCACGAACCGCAGCATGACACCTGCACAAACACAGCAGTGTCAGTACTGCACCCACACACAGAAACTGGGAACATTGCTTTATGAATAAGTACAGGAGAAAAGTAATCATGGACAACATACTCCCAGGCATCTGCCATCCGTCCATTTGATGTTCCAATGCCACCAAGTTTAAATACAGATCAAAAGTCACAATTAGGACTAACAACTTTTTGGAACTTGATTTGGAATTTGTCCAAAAGTATCAACTGAAGTTTCACATTTCATTCACCTCAGTATAAGAGTTGAGAAGTTGTGGAGTATCATGGCCGATTCAAGGGCCAAACTCTGTTAACAAGATCGTTCTGAGAACACACACCCCGCCAATTGTCCTAGAGATGCCCATTCTACCGAATAAACAAGTGTCTGCTACTAACATGGCAATGTCCCCCACTGCAATGTCTCCCAAGTTTTTATCGTTTGGTCAAAAGGTGGTTCTTCACCTATGATATTACTGGTGAAAAGTGTCATGGTCTCCAAATTTTAAGACATTGGGTGCTTCAGTTCGTGAGATATAGCTTTAACAAGATTTGAAAAGTGGTCAAAGTGTCATGGTGATCCTGTAAGTGGAGTCAAGGTCACTAGAGATGAAAGATATTGCTAAGCAATTAAGTGCTATGGGTTGTAAGATATTGTGCTTGAAAATATTTAAATACTTTTCTCGCCCAATCTTCTACCTCTCATTTGTAAATAGCCCTCTCTCTACACAGCAACATTTATTTATGAAAATGTTGTCACTGAACTCTCCACTGGCTGGCCACTGGTCACAGGCATCTAAAAGCTGCAAATTGCATCATGTGTGTAATCAGCGTTCAGCTGAGTATAGCAGGGCTTTGACTGCCACTTTGTGATATTTTATTTAAGCTAAGACTTTCATTATGTAACTATGTTATGAAGTGTGACCTACTGGAGAGAGCAGTGATGTAGAGAAGGACAGATCCCACCCATGCTGTGTCGAAGTGATTCTTTTGGAAAGCATCTCGGAATATCACGTGGAAGACACCGAGACTGTATGTGATACCACACACAATAAACTGGGTGAAGAAGGCGGCCACCACAATTACCCACTTCCGGTAGCCATCCTCCTCATTCATCATCGACTTCCGCTTTACTGTCACGACGATCATCTAGTCTCTGAAACAGTCAAACACAGGAGATGTGAAAACACACTTCAAATAGTCAAACACCAACCTTGTTAAAACTAGTTGTTATGTATAACATTACAGCTAGTTTTAACTAGATTTGTCCTAGGAGACTTAGGAGACACAGGACATAGGAGAACACATTTCCACACAGTCAGACACAGGACATAAGAGAACACACTTCCACACAGTCAGACACAGGACATAGGAGAACACTCTTCCACACAGTCAGACACAGGACATAGGTGAACACACTTCCAGACAGTCAGACACAGGACATAGGAGAACACAATTCCACACAGTCAGACACAGGACATAGGAGAACACAATTCCACAGAGTCAGACACAGGACATAGGAGAACACACTTCCACACAGTCAGACACAGGACATAGGAGAACACACTTCCACACAGTCAGACACAGGACATAGGAGAACACACTTCCACACAGTCAGACACAGGACATAGGACAACACACTTCCACTCAGTCAGACACAGGACATAGGAAAACACAATTCCACACAGTCAGACACAGGACATAGGAGAACACACTTCCACACAGTCAGACACAGGACATAGGAGAACACAATTCCACACAGTCAGACACAGGACATAGGAGAACACACTTCCACACAGTCAGACACGGGACATAGGAGAACACATTTCCACACAGTCAGACACATGACATAGGTGAACACACTTCCACACAGTCAGACACAGGACATAGGAGAACACAATTCCACAAAGTCAGACACAGGACATAGGAGAACACACTTCCACACAGTCAGACACAGGACATAGGAGAACACACTTCCACACAGTCAGACACAGAACATAGGAGAACACATTTCCACAAAGTCAGACACAGGACATAGGAGAACACACTTCCACACAGTCAGACACAGGACATAGGAGAACACACTTCCACACAGTCAGACACAGGACATAGGACAACACACCTCCACACAGTCAGACACAGAACATAGGAGAACACACATCCACACAGTCAGACACAGGACATAGGTGAACACACTTCCACACAGTCAGACACAGGACATAGGAGAACACACTTCCACACAGTCAGACACAGAACATAGGAGAACACATTTCCACAAAGTCAGACACAGGACATAGGAGAACACACTTCCACACAGTCAGACACAGGACATAGGAGAACACACTTCCACACAGGACATAGGAGAACACACTTCCACACAGTCAGACACAGGACATAGGACAACACAGCTCTGAAGCTCATCAGGAATTATGTTATTCATTTAATATGTCTAAGGAAAAGATTAAGATATCACTTAATAAGGCATCGCCCAGTCTTCAAATTTAAAATTTGTTATCAAAATTGGGAACACATTAATCCAAATTAATTTTAAATATTGTAGACTTTTGTATTTTATTGTTTAAATTCTTATTTGTATTCTGGAAATATCAACATTCATGACATAATGTAAAGGAGCCCTGATCTGTTTCTGAAAATCCTGTTTCTCTTAGGCTACTTTTAAAATATTTAATCTGCATCTGAGTGTAAGACTAAACCAGTCTCACACACACAGACTGTAAGAAAGCACAGGAGTTCTGTGTATTAGCACTGAGAACTACAGCTGCTGTTTGCATGGCTTGCCCTCATATCGCCTTTACCCCATATTGCCTACACCACAAAAACCCCTTGTATCACCTACACTAAATGCAGAGCGTCACTTTCTCACCCCTATAGTGTAGTATGGTACAGGCCACTAAGCCATTAATGAACTGGTTTATTGTTATGAAGTCAAATATAAAGTAGCAAATGTAGCAGCACAAACAAACATACTTGACAAATCATTACACAGATATGTAAAACACAAAACAAAATTATCACATTTGACATTTTCCATATATGCACAAAAACTGTTTACAACACCTATCAATATTATTTACAAATTCATCACGAAGGTCATAATCAGTGCTGGGGGTTATATCCTCTTCCTTACTGTTATTTCCAGTGCATAGATTTTTAAACTTAAATGAGAATGAAACACTACAATGTACATGAGAATACGATACATTGTCATCAAGTGTAAATCAAAGTGAAAGTAAACCATTACATTGTACGTTCAAAACACTAACAAACTATTTACATAGCTAGTGCATATGCTTTGAAAATACATTGTCGTCAAATCAAAGTGAAATTAAAGTCATTTGTTCTTTAGCTGTTCTGTCTTTGTTATTGGGATGCCATTGTGATGTGCACTCATCCATAAATTTGTTTTGATATTGGTGTAGGCAATATGGGGTGTAGGTGATACGAGGACAGGCCGTTTGCATCTCTCAACAAGAGAGTGGTCACTGCCGAGGTCAACACAATGCAATTACACAACATGCAGACCCTGGACTCACAGTCAGTGAATTATATATTTTAATTGTTGTTTCCCCACACTTAAATATTTGTCTGTCCTGGAGAAGAAGATGTGTTGTCACGATCTCATGTAGCTACTTTTAATAGTCTTATCTTATCATTTCATCACCAGTCATATTCAGTTCACATATCTCATGTAAAATAACAAATTTTTTAACTCCTCTTCTCTTCAATTTATTCCTTTGCTGCCTGTCACAATATTCATTTCATTACATTCATAGGCTATTGAACAGTTCTCATTTCACATTGATTACATCAAACATGTCCATAATGTAGGTAATAATCTTAAATCGACACATATTTCACAATCCTATTGAATAAGAATAACTGCAAAGTTACTTTCTTTTCCCGATTTCTGCATTTCTCAAAGCACATGTTAGGACTCTCACATGAAAAGGATGAGTTGACTCTCCCTCAGGTCTTTTATAAGGGATTACCTCTGTTCAATGAAGCTGTTTACAACAAGTTTTTTAGGATGTTGCCCATATTTGGGGTCACAGGTTCACAAAATCTACAACTTAGAATCCCCATTGGCCAAAGAGTCTGTACATAACATTTCAGCTTTCTAGAGCTTTTTGAACTGGAGAGGAAGAAGAAAATAGCTTTTTAGGTCGCCAAATCTACAATTTAGAATCCCCTTCAGCCAAGGAGCCATACACAAAATTTCAGCTCTCTGTGGAGTCAACGGACAGACGCCATGCAATGCCAAAAGCCAATTGGGCCTTTCAGGCCTGATGAGCTAATAAAAGCTGTATTAGAAAACATAAAATTATATAAAAAAGATGGATCTCATTTTAAAAATCTACAATACAATGTTCACTGAAGTGTGTAAACACTATCAAGAGATGTTAGGGTAAAAAGTTCCCCTGATTTGTGCAGTGTCCCAGCACTCACACAGAATGTGCTCATTTGGAGACTATAAAGAACTATAAAAATTTCCCTTATGATGCAGTAATCACGTTTTCAATGTTCAATTTCCTGCAGGCGAAAGAGAGAGTCTGAAAAATTAATCAAATTATAGGGGGGTTGAATTTTTTTAAAGGTACATCCATTGTGTTTCATAAAATTTTATTTGGCTTTAATACGCTCCAACTCACCACATGTGCTGTCTACAATACAAATAAATTCACTCAGCTTGCATTTTTACCCCCAATCACCAAATATATCATAATTACTAGTTTCCAATTAAAATTGAGTAACATCATTATTCATGTGTAGAAACCGAAACTGCACGTCCCGTTGACATGCACAGTAGTTATATGATCCATTAAACATTATCTCACCAAATTTGTCATTCTGTCTGTTATAAATAAGATTTCAAAATTACGTTTGACTCATTGACGCGCGCCACACGCTGTGCATTGTCCGGTTTTCGATCAGAAATCACTATTTTTACCTTCATATCGTCAATATGCTAAGTCGACTATCATTAAAATGATTGTTTTCGGTAACAATCAGCACTTCTCGATAAAGTAACACCATTTATAACGTTTGCAATATGTGATCCCCAACAACACAATGGATGTACCTTTAATGTGATGAATGACCTTTAGGAGAGCTTTAGGTTTGACAATGAAATGCTGCTATCAATTTGTTGTTGAAAACGGATACAAATGAAGAAAAATCCCTTGACATGACCTTGAAAAATTCCATGGTCACCAAAATTGTTCAGTGTCAGTGCATAATTTAACATGACTTGAAACTGAATGTGGAGAAGAGGTGCTATTCCAATTCAAATGGTGTAGACATATTCCCAAATTGTAGACATATTCCCAAATTGTAGACATATTTCCCAATTCATGTACTAAATGGTACTATGGCTCTGTAGCTTATCAGCTTTTTGCATTATTGACAATCTAAGGTATTTGACCTCTATCAGTTAGACAAACAGGCAGTGACAGATACTAATTGGCAATTCAGACAGTACCAACTTGCAGAGTTGAGTTTTTCATTCATTTTACATTATATATCAGAATCAATTGGGCATAAAATCGAGAGAAATATACACTTGCAATTGATTATTAAGATGATTTTAATTTACCCATTTTAACAATCAGCACAGTGATCCACTTTGAAGACAATCCTTGAGGCGTCCCTGTGATTAGCCACTGGTAGACAGTTTGTCCGCGGAGCCTCATCAATTAATCGATGATGATTATCACTACCGCTAAATGAATTTATGAGGTGTGTTAAATCGCCAAAAACACATGTTTATGCCATAATTATGTAATTGTCATCTGAGGAATTACCTAGTTGGATATCTAAACATTCAATATATGGAAAATTTAAAGGTGCATCCATTGTGTTTCATAAAATTTAATTTGGCTTTAATACGTTCCAACACACCATATGTGCTGTTTACAATACTAACAAATTCACCTAGCTTGCATATTCATCCCCAATCGCCAAACATATCATAATTACTAGTTTCTAATTAAAATCGAGTAACATCATTATGCATGTGCAGAAACCGAAAGTGCACGTTCTATTTACATGCACAATAGTTATATGACCTATTGAACACTATCAGCCAAAATTTGTTAGTTTGTCTGGTGTAAATAAGATTCCAAAATAACGTTTGACTCATTGGCGCGCGCAACACGCGGTGCATTGTCCGGTTTTCGATCAGAAATCACTACTTTTACCTTCATATCGTCAATATACTAAGTCGAGTATCATTAAAATGATTGTTTTTGGTAACAGTTGGTACTTCTCGATAAAATAAGACCATTTATAACGTTTGTCATATTTGACCCCCAACAACACAATGGATGTACCTTTAAGTTGTTTTATTGAAGATTTGTTTGGGAAATTAACAATCAAAATTATGTTGATTTATTACTATCGCTGATAGTGTGATTCCTACAGTGATTTCTTCAGGGACATCCCAGCAGATTTTCATTCATTAGCCGTTTTAAAAAAAAAAATCAATGTATATAAATAATTTAAAATCGAGCAATTGCCAAATTGAAATCCCATTTTAATGAATCCAAATGTGCCCATATGGCATGACATCTGACCTTAAAGGAAGGTTTATGTATTGTTATATCAAGGAACACATATGCACACTTTTGATTTCAATACACAGACAAAAAACAACAGTTTGTTGCTGTTTGCAGCTGCCGGTATTATTGCAGGGAGAAAGCATGGTGGCTTTGTATTGCGGTGAAACCTGTGAGCACAGCTGGGACTAGCAAACCATCGGTTGTACTGTGATGAAATTCAGTGTAGAATTGTACCTAATACTTAGTACATGTAGAACAGTTCTCCACTGCAAACAAAGTTGCTGTGCCCCTAGCAGAATTCGTAACCCCGACCTCTTGATCCGAAGCCGAACGCGCTAATCACTTTGCTATCCGGCCCCCTTTTATTAAAGAGCCATTGAGAATGTTAGTGTTTTAAAGTTCTCCTTTTCATAACAAAAACTATATATTTTTCTTTCGACGAATACTCATAAAACTTTTTCCATTTTCGGTTGTTTCTTTACAATATGCAAGTGAACTAAAATGCTTGATGCTCAAAAATAATGTTATCTAGACAGTCTATATTTAGACCGGAAAATACCTTTAATAAGTGTGATTTCTCGACTTATTTTGGGTCGAACAAATCTGCGGAAAATTATGTGTATATTCCAATGATAAAGATAGTTGGCAATTTTCCGAAAGTTGCTGATAATAATTGGTCCTAGGTCAAACATAATCCTGACTATAATTATGTCCCAGGTTACACAGGGCTATTATCATATTCAGCTTTTCGTATATTTTCAAAAACAATTTTATACACACAGTGGTTCTATCGGATCCGTCATCTCTATATGAACATGTAATAAACATGTCAGATACGATTTAATTTCTTTTCATTGTTCTATTTTTAATGAACGTGCACTATAGTCTTCATTAAAGTGTCAAATATAAAGTTATCAAAATATTAGCCTCATTAATATGTTTCAATTGAATTTTTTTGTAACCATGTGTTTATAACATGTAGCCTATGTCTAAACAGTCCGAACAGGAAGTGGTTTTCCACTGAAAAGGTGATAAGATTCATACCGGTAGAGAATTTCATCCAAGTGTCTTCTGATATCAAATATATCAAAACGAGTTGATAAAAGTTACAAATATCTGAGGCTTGCCAAGGATATTTTGACTTTTATCAACGAGTGTTGATATATTTGATATCAGAAGACACGAGGGTGAGATTCTATTTATCATCCAAAATCATTCTTCATTAGTTTTTAATGATAAATGAACATGTCTGAACTCAAAACTGCCATTTGATTTCCAGTGCTGTAATGTCATGATTACGACGTCATAGCATTGTGATGTCATTACCTTATTTCCTCTAATAAAACCAGGGCCTCCAATACAATCCGGTGGGTATGGGGTGCTGCGGTAAATACAACCCGGGTCTCCAATAGAACCCAAGTCTCTATTACAACCCGGTTTTACGTTACAACTGAATAGTCTGTGTTGCAGTATAAAATAGTTATACACTCGTTTTGAGGGGAAATATTGGTGTGACCGTGTGATATTCAGCATAACAGGCCCATGATAACAAATATCTGTCTTGTTCAGTTAATTCTCCTTTTACAATGCAAGTTGATAGAAAAACATTTCACACAAACTGTAAAATGTTGGGATTACCGGTAATGAGAGTGCGGGGTTAATCCCTGTCCATCTATAATAAAATTTGTTTAAAATGAATTTCAGCAGAATTGCTACGATATATGTAGTACTAGATCACTAATTTTACTTGTCCAATAAGTCAACCCAAGAAGATTATAAACGCCAATTCATGTATGAAAAAAAACCCGGCCTCCAATAGAACCTCCAATAGAACCGGAGGTAAGAGGGTGCTGGGTTGTGTTAGAGGAAATACGGTATGACAAATCATTGTGATGTCATGTAGCTGACGCCAACAGGGCATTGTTCAAAATCTACTATCAAAACGATATCTCATAGGAGATATCGCTTGATGTTATACAAGCGATATCTACTGTGGCACCCAGTTTTCGATGATAAAACCCCCACTTTCCTTCCAGTTTCCACCGAACGAATGTTTGGTAATGTTTGACCTACTATGACATCTAGCCTACATATATATACAGGACCCGGGCTGCGGTCAGCTAGTATATACATGTAGCATACGGTAGATGCATTCCACGAGCAGATCGTTCTTGTCGAGCATATTTGGTTTGAGCTTGAGAGACAACGATCATATTGTATCATACACCATTAACCGGAAGCTGACTTGAGAACATGCATGTACAACTACAAGGCAATACGCACCTTTGTGTCGTGAAATATTGACTACTGGGTTCATAACATGCTGACATGAAGAATGGAGATCCAACGCAGTTTTACAGGAGACAGATAGACTTGTAGATTGACGAGGACGGCACAGAACGTTGGTTCACACGGCCCGCTGAACACACTGCAGCTCTAATGGTGATCTCGTCCACCTCGCCTCGCCAGCTGACATCAGTGTTTATGTTCTACAGGTCAAAGGTCACACTTACAGTACCACGTGACCAAATAATACGTTTTAATAATGAGGAAAACGATCTACTGTACACTTAATTTCAAGATTCTATATATACACCGCTTACATAAATTAAAAGAACTCTCAACGAATATGATAATCTTCGATATTTCGCACACATTTCTCAAGTTTTCATCCCGAAAGTAAATAGTGGAGTAAAGTTATAAATAGCAGTGACGTCACTTCGTTCACGCGAAGGGACGTAACCGAAATCCCTGACTCTGAATCGGAAGACTGTTCCGTGTCGACTCATTTTGCAACACCGACATCTAGTTTTACGCCTAGTAGGTCTGGGTATTGTAAAGAAGGGATCAGGTTCATGTTTATTTTGAGTCAAATTCAAAATTACAGCTTCTGCACATGTAGGGGAGACCGGGGCACATTGGGCCAAAAATCACTATTTTCCCGATTTTTCTTAACCTATGAACACAACCAACATGAAACTTTGCATATTTAAAGCCTCCTTCATTGTCAAAACACAAAAGCATGGAACAACGCAATATGTAAACAACTTTTTAGTATAGACAAGAAATAAAAAAGTGAAAAATGCTGTCCCAATCGGCACATTGGGACATGAACCGGGGCACTTTAGGACAATACCCATTCCTGAGAGAATAGCATTATGATTTCAATACTTATCACAATGATTTTTAATATTTTACTTTAAAAAAACCGAAGAGTTTGTATTTTAAAGAATAGTAACCAAGAGGGGGCACATTGGGACACTGTAAAAATATACCGGGGCACTGTCCCAAACTACCCCGGTAGCATTGTCGCAACCAGTCCAAATGGGCCCCAATGACCCCCATAAAATGCCTCAATATTGGTAAATTCAACTAACATGTCAAGTAATTACTTGTAACAACTTAGCACAATGATGGAACTGTCCAGAGCAATAGGTATCAACCAGGATTGCTTACTCATCTTTACATCAGACCATAATTACTGAGGTGCCAAACTTTTACTCCAAACATAGAAAAATCGTTTTTGCTTAACTGTTTTTGAACCGCATCATATTTTCAGCCAATAGCATCATACATCATATGGTGTTTGATAGTAGATCTACTTCCTGTGATATTAATAGTTTCTTCCTCCTTATTTTGAATCAATATATATGTATATATGGTGTCCCAATTAACCTACCCCGTGTCCCAACTTGCCCCGGTCTCCCCATCATGTGTAATAATGAATTCATTTATTTGTCATATCTAAAATTTAGTTATTTCTAACTTGAACAATAATTAATTCAAGGTATAATTCCGATGACACGTCAATGCCAATGTGATTAAAAAGTGTTGGAAAGTTCACATACCGTAGATACCACATAATAATGGGCAACACGAACCTTATGTTTTACATGAACCTTATGTATATGAACCGTACGTACATAAACCTTAGTCCACGGACCTAACGTACATGAACCTTACATACATGAACGTTACGCACACGAACCTTACGTACATAAACCTTAGTCCACGGACCTAACGTACACGAACCTTACGTACATGAACCTTACGTACATGAACCTTACGTACATAAACTTTAGTCCACGGACCTAACGTACACGAACCTTACGTACATGAACCTTACGTACATGAACCTTACGTACATAAACCTTAGTCCATTGACCTAACGTACACGAACCTTACGTACATGAACCGTACGTACATGAACCTTACGTACATAAACCTTAGTCCACGGACCTAACGTACACGAACCTAACGTACATGAACCTTACGTACATGAACCTTACGTACATAAACCTTAGTCCACGGACCTAACGTACACGAACCTAACGTACATTAACCTTACGTACATTAACCTTACGTACATGAACCGTACGTACATAAATCTTATTCCACGGACCTAAAGTACACGAACCTTACGTACACGAACCTTACGCACACGGACCTAACGTACACGCACCTTACGCCAAGTCTAGAAGAATACAGTAAGTCTAGATTCCATAGCTAAAGGGCTCCACGTACTTTGCACATCTTCCCACGGCAAGGTAAAAATGTATCGAGATCACTCCATTTTTTACCTTGCCTTCAACCTAGCCAGAAGTAGTGAAACGAATCAGCGACACCTATCGTGATCACGAGTTACGTCCCTTACCATCTGCTAACATACAGCCAATGAAATCGCCGTTTACATTCGTAACCATTTCAAAATAAGCGACGATCGACACAGTCACAGAGGCAATACAACTGTTTTCTGATTGGCTTATATAAATCCGATTAGTCTGCAGTACGTTAAAATCTTAGCAATGAAAATGCGAGGGTTGAAGTCAAGGGCGGAAGGAGAAGATATGGAAATCTTTTCGTTACGCCTGTGACGTTGTGAAGATGCACTTTGTATAACTATTTGAATTGTTTCACCTTGATGTAATATTATAGCTAGTTTAGGCGAAATGTTGCCGTCCATTGTAGCATCACAGCGGTTATCCGCACCAAGTTCAATTACAGATTTGAGGGTCGTAACTCCCTACAGTAGTAATTCATTCAATAAGATTACTAATTTATTCAATAAGCTTACTAATTCTTTTAGTTAGCTTACTAAATAGCTATTAAAGTCCCATTTAGCAACCCACACTTACTGACCATTTTGCCAGATCCTTCCAAACTTTTCTAATATAAGTACACTCACATATTGTAGCCCTGTTTATACGGCGAACGTTTGCACATGAGTAATTCATTACACATATGCAAATTTGCTCATGTGAGCAAAATTCGCCGTATGGACGCATTTGCACATATGTATATTTTACTACCGTAAGCAAATGTTTCACTACCGTAAGCAAATTTCCATCTAGTCAGGGGCAGGTGCAAATGTTTACTACCGTGAGTAAATACGAGTCGATATGTTCACTATTCTAGTAACAGTTCGTCGTATACAGACATAGTGACTTCACACAGGTTGAGAAAATATATTAGAGAACTTTAGAAACTTTTAATATTGTTTTCCAAATTCTCTATTTGGATGATATCCTTCTTGCACGCGATGACCTTCAAAATCCATCTGACTATCCGATTTTCATTATAATTAGGGCAATATAGTCAAACCAATGTTGACAGATATACATTAATGTCATTTCTTTAGTTTACATCTAATACATATTAATTGGCATGTTTTAGAAATTCTCTTTTCATATATTAAAAGAGTTGGAAGCCCATTTGCTTAGTCAGAAATTAAACACGCATGAACGCTTAGTAAATATACTTTTACTCACATGTGTATATTACTACCATAAGCAATATTGCATATGTGCAAAGTTCGCCGTATAAACAGGGCTTATAGATACATTTCTACATTATATTTTCAAATATCATACACATACATACTATATGAAAGCAACATAAATTAATAAAGTTGTCATCCATGATGATAGTGTTAATTACACGTTCATTTAAATATCACGTGACCTCTTTGTTACGGGAAAACGACACGTATCGTAGTGGACTTCGGTCGGCACCACAAGAGTCGGAAGTGTAGGCCTACAAGTGATTCAGCTGTATGTGGGTCACTAAGTTCAGAACGAGGTTGCACATATCCATGCTCTCACTCACCCTCCCAACGCAAAACAGCACTATAACTCTTGTTAATCTCCATATCAGGCTGAATTAAGCCCTTCAGCATTTCCTTAGGTTTCCGTGCAAGGAAATCGGAGCCCACTATGCATTTCGGGTATAGCGCTCCACTAACTGTGCCGCATAACTCATTCATTTACTTGCATTGTCTGAAAGTATAATTTATCATCCAAAACTGTGTTCCACGGGAGATATCACTTGTGTGTCAGATCAAGCGATATCTCCTAGAAGATATCGTTTTGGCAGTAGATTTCGAACAACGCCCTGTCAACGTCAACCACATGACATCACAATTCTTTTACATAATCGAGTAATGACATCACAATGCTATGACGTCACAATGCTATGACATCACCTCACTGGAAGTCAAATGGCATAGTTGTGATCATAGATATATTTTCAAAATGTATTTTTTTAAAGATGTATTTTTCATTAGATTTCATTACAACGTAATAAGAATGATTTTGGATGATAAATTTTGGATGTCGTATATGTAAATATGTCGTATATTTATATATGTCGTATATTTGGATAGATCATAGATGTATTTTCATTAAAACGTAATGAGAAAGATTTTGGATGATAAATGTTGGATGTCGTGTTGACATATTTGATATCAGAAGACACTCGGGTGAGATTCTCTATGTATTAAATCTTAACTGTTATCGAACTATAATGTATTACATTTTGAATGTTATCGACCTATAATGAATTAGCTCTTATCATGTCATCGAACTATAGTGTATTAAATCTTAACTGTTATCGACCTATAATGTATTAGCTCTTATCATGTCATCGAACTATAGTGTATTAAATCTTAACTGTTATCGAACTATAATGTATTAGCTCTTATCATGTCATCGAACTATAGTGTATTAAATCTTAAAGATGCATCCATTGTGTTTCATAAACATTTATTTCGCTTTAATACATGCCAACATACGATATGTGCTTATTTAAGTTGAAACAATTTCACTCGACTTGCATATTCATCCCCAATCGTCAATTATATCGTATTTACCACTTTCCAATTAAAATCGAACATCGTCAGTACACATGTGCAGAAACCGAAACTACACGCACCATGTACATGCACTGTAGTTATGAGACCTATTCAACATAATCAAACAACATTTGTCTTTTTGTCTGTTGTAACTAAGTTTCGAAAATTACTTTTGATTGGTTGACGCGCGCCACACGCTGTGCACTGTCCGGTTTTCGATCAGAAACCAATACTTTTACCTTTATATCGCCGGTATACTGAGTCGACTATCATCAAAACGGCAATTTTCGGCAACAGTCAGTACTTCTCGATAAAATAACACAATTTATAACGTTTGGCATATGTGACCCCAAACAACACAATGGATGTACCTTTAACTGTTATCGAACTATTATATATTACAACTTAAATGTTATCGAACAAAATGCATTACATCATAAATGTTATCGGCTTGTCACTATCCGTATATACACCACCTGAACATTCAGCGTGAACAGGAAAGTCTCAACAAATCACGCCGGTTCCCCATGGCCATACGAAGACTGTTATAACTTGCTTATAATCATACGGACATAGAGATTTTTATCATATGAATTTTACGAAATGAGTGTGAATTTTTGTATTGCCCGAGCGAGAGCGAGGGCTATACACTTATTTGCACGACTTTCGTAAAAGTCATATGGCACACTTCCTCGGATAATAATTTCTTTATTACCCATTTTATTCACGTAAAAAAAGTAGGAAGCGGCCCACTTCTCTTGCGACGGCAGGCTACAGTGACGTCACGAACAAACGTTTTATGACGTCACAGACGACACAATACGGGAAGTCGCGGTGAAACTAGGCAAACGTGATATGTGCATATGTGCTCATATCAATATTATTAACTCGGTTATTTTCAACCATATGGGTAATAACAGATAAAACTAACACTATATGTATGGTATGCCCCCAACGGAACGAATAAAGCATTCAAGACGAAAGGAGATAACAACAAGCAAAAACAATAAGCAGAGAAAATACAATAAAGAAGTTGCCAACTGATATCTTTCTCTATATTTTCATCATTCCAACTTCCAATTTGCCTATCTATTATGAAAAATATCATGGCGTATTGTCATGTCGTTGTCCAATCGATATGCTTATGAAACGCAGCAATAAAACCCTTATGATGATAAATATCCCTCATCCAGTTAACATAACTACTGTAACAGCTACCAGGGAATAGCCCCCTTGCTGAACGACTTGCATATGGATACAGAGTACCACACTCCAGTCTTCATACCATCCTCAACCAGCCTACCACACTCCAGTCTTCATACCATCCTCAACCAGCCTACCATACTCCAGTCTTCATACCATCCTCAATCAGCCTACCACACTCCAGTCTTCATACCATCCTCAACCAGCCTACCACACTCCAGTCTTCATACCATCCTCAACCAGCCTACCACACTCCAGTCTTCATACCATCCTCAACCAGCCTACCATACTCCAGTCTTCATACCATCCTCAACCAGCCTACCACACTCCAGTCTTCATACCATCCTCAACCAGCCTACCATACTCCAGTCTTCATACCATCCTCAATCAGCCTACCACACTCCAGTCTTCATACCATCCTCAACCAGCCTACCACACTCCAGTCTTCATACCATCCTCAACCAGCCTACCATACTCCAGTCTTCATACCATCCTCAATCAGCCTACCACACTCCAGTCTTCATACCATCCTCAACCAGCCTACCACATTGACTTTTACAATATTTTCCATGTTGATGGTTTATCTCGGAGGTACATAATGTTGCACCCCCAAGTTTTTGTCACCAGTCAAGTTGAAACAATGCATCACAAAAAGCAACTGTGTGATATGACCGAAGCATTATCTACCAGTTAAACAAAACACATTTCATGCAGATAACAATTCACTACTACACAGCTATAAGGTAGGACAATACTGGACTGTTGACAGTTTGAGGTGTGAAAGATTTACAAACCGATAGTTTGAGCATGAAATTGCATAACTGCTAATCAGCTGGCATATTTCTTAATCACCGATTATTAGAACAATTCATTTTCCTAAACATTCATGAAACCGAAAGTGCTTACAAAGCGATAATTGAAGTGTATTCATTAGCAATTGCACACGGTCAGAAGGATGCACTTCAAAATTGACCTTACTCTACAGTGGCTAAGCTGCTTATTAGTAAAACTTTAATTACCTCCCTTTGAGAACGCCGACGAAATATGAGACACGTTTTCACATTGACTTGCTACAATTTGGAAAGATACTTTCCATATTTGAGTGAATCCACTGTAACCAGCATTTAAAAACCCCTAGAGTAATGTTTGTAATAATTCTCTTCCCAAAGAGGAAACTCCACTCAGTTCGTCCATTCTCTTCCCACAGAAGTAATTCCATTCAGTTCTACCATTCTGTTCCAAAACTAGATGAGCGTTTGCGGGACACCGCAAAAGCAGAGCAGCTCCGAAACTTTGGGTCTCGCCTTTCCCTGTTCCGCCTTCTCAGCATAAATAAAATGGGAATTTTTTTGGACAAAAATTTGTTTATTATTCAAGTTATTCTAACAAGTTGAATCATCACCGGGGTCACTTTTCACAAACTTGTTCTTAAAACCTATTTCTGATTTCAAAATTGGATCAAAGGATTAACATGGCCTTAACCAATATCTCATGACCTTGACCAAATTGTTAATAGTTGAAATAAGAAATTTTTGCAAAAGCATGCTTAAGTTGTGACTTCACTTTGACCTTGACCTTTGACGGATGTTAGCGAAAACCTTTTCAAATCTTGGCCTTTCTCCATAGTTGATATACACCAAAGAAGAGCCTGATAGCACAAATATTGTTCAAGTTATCGTGTTTACAAGGATTGTTTTAGCAATTTCAGAACTTGTGACCTTGACCTTTGACCTTGAATATGAACATGTCAAAATAATTCCCCAGGGGTATAAGTAAGAAGTTATGTATATGGAAACTGCACAAAAACTTAGTCGGAGCTGCTAATAACTAACTTCACTCACTTTTCATCCCGACATTGAAGGTTTGCAACACTGGTTATGTCCTTATTGTTTTATCCAATCAAACACCTTTTTACATCTGCGACCGATTCTGTCGTGTCAACAATATGTGCGCATCGATAGACGGAAATACTCAAGTTTGAAAAAATATCAAAACTAACTTCCAAAGCAAGCCTTAAGGATTTTTCTATTTCTAGCCAAGGAAATGCTCCATATACTACGAAGGTTAGGATGGAAGAACTGAGTGGATAACCTCTTTGGTAGGAGAATGGTAAAGTGAAGCAATATAGTAGCATGGCTCCCAAGATAGGTGAAACATATGTGACGCAGTGTTATATTGTTTTGTGTTTGTCATCTCGTGTATTCGTGTTTCATATTTCAGGCTGCATGGTGTATTGTGGTCGTGATATACCACAGTATTACGTGGTGTAGTGTCATGTGGTGTAGTGTCACGTGATGTACTGTCATGTGATGTAGTGTCATGTGGTGTAGTGTCACGTGGTGTAGTGTCATGTGATGTAGTGCCATGTGATGTACTGTCATGTGATGTAGTGTCACGTGGTGTAGTGCCATGTGGTGTAGTGTCATGTGATGTAGTGTCACGTGGTGTAGTGTCATGTGGTGTAGTGTCATGTGGTGTAGTGTCATGTGATGTAGTGTCATGTGATGTAGTGTCATGTGATGTAGTGTCATGTGGTGTAGTGTCACGTGGTGTAGTGTCATGTGATGTAGTGTCATTTGATGTACTGTCATGTGATGTAGTGTCATGTGGTGTATAGTCATGTGGTGTAGTGTCATGTGATGTAGTGCCATGTGATGTACTGTCATGTGATGTAGTGTCACGTGGTGTAGTGCCATGTGATGTACTGTCATGTGATGTAGTGTCACGTGGTGTAGTGTCATGTGATGTAGTGCCATGTGATGTACTGTCATGTGATGTAGTGTCACGTGGTGTAGTGCCATGTGGTGTAGTGTCATGTGATGTAGTGTCACGTGGTGTAGTGTCATGTGGTGTAGTGTCATGTGGTGTAGTGTCATGTGATGTAGTGTCATGTGATGTAGTGTCATGTGATGTAGTGTCATGTGGTGTAGTGTCACGTGGTGTAGTGTCATGTGATGTAGTGTCATTTGATGTACTGTCATGTGATGTAGTGTCATGTGGTGTATAGTCATGTGGTGTAGTGTCATGTGATGTAGTGTCATGTGATGTAGTGTCATGTGATGTAATATTATGTGGTGTAGTGTCATGTGGTGTATAGTCATGTGGTGTAGTGTCATGTGATGTAGTGTCATGTGATGTAGTGTCATGTGATGTATTGTCGTGCTGTGTAGTGTCATGTTTTGTAGTGTCATGTGATGTAGTGTCATGTGGTGTAGTGTCATGTGGTGTAGTGTCATGTGATGTAGTGTCATGTGATGTAGTGTCATGTGGTGTAGTGTCATGTGGTGTAGTGTCATGTGATGTAGTGTCATGTGATGTAGTGTCATGTGGTGTAGTGTCATGTGGTGTGGTGTCTAGTGGTGTGGTGTTTAGTGGTTTGGTGTCTAGTGGTGTGGTGAGGTGTAGTGTAGTGTAGTGGAGCAGTGCGGTGCGGTGCGGTGTTGTGTGGTGTGGTTTAGTGTATTGTGGAGTAGTGTCGTGTGGTGTTGTGTCGTGAAACGTTGTGTCGTGTAGTGTCGTGTGGTGTTTTGTTGTGAAACGTTGTGTCGTGTAGTGTCGTGTGGTGTTTTGTTGTGAAACGTTGTGTGGTATCGTGGTGTAGTGTCATGTGATGTAGTGTCATGTGATGTAGTGTCATGTGGTGTAGTGTCATGTGGTGTAGTGTCATGTGGTGTAGTGTCATGTGATGTAGTGTCATGTGATGTAGTGTCATGTGGTGTAGTGTCACGTGGTGTAGTGTCATGTGATGTAGTGTCATGTGATGTAGTGTCATGTGATGTACTGTCATGTGATGTAGTGTCACGTGGTGTAGTGTCATCTGATGTAGTGTCATGTGGTGTTGTGTCATGTGATGTAGTGTTATGTGATGTACTGTCATGTGGTGTAGTGTCATGTGATGTAGTGTCATGTGATGTAGTGTCATGTGGTGTAGTGTCATGTGATGTAGTGTCATGTGATGTACTGTCATGTGATGTACTGTCACGTGGTGTAGTGTCATCTGATGTAGTGTCATGTGGTGTAGTGTCATGTGATGTAGTGTCATGTGATGTAGTGTTATGTGATGTACTGTCATGTGGTGTAGTGTCATTTGGTGTAGTTTCACGTGGTGTAGTGTCATGTGATGTAGTGTCATGTGATGTACTGTCATGTGATGTAGTGTCATGTGGTGTATAGTCATGTGGTGTAGTGTCATGTGATGTAGTGTCATGTGATGTAGTGTCATGTGATGTAGTGTCATGTGATATAGTGCCATGTGATGTAGTGTCATGTGATGTAGTGTCATGTGATGTAGTGTCATGTTGTGTAGTGTCATGTGGTGTATAGTCATGTGGTGTAGTGTCATGTGATGTAGTGTCATGTGATGTAGTGTCATGTGATGTATTGTCGTGCTGTGTAGTGTCATGTTGTGTAGTGTCATGTGATGTAGTGTCATGTGGTGTAGTATCATGTGATGTAGTGTCATGTGATGTAGTGTCATGTGATGTAGTGTCATGTGGTGTAGTGTCATGTGGTGTAGTGTCATGTGATGAAGTGTCATGTGATGTAGTGTCATGTGGTGTAGTGTCATGTGGTGTGGTTTAGTGTATTGTGGAGTAGTGTCGTGTGGTGTTCTGTCGTGAAACGTTGTGTCGTGTAGTGTCGTGTGGTGTTTTGTTGTGAAACGTTGTGTCGTGTAGTGTCGTGTGGTGTTTTGTTGTGAAACGTTGTGTGGTATCGTGGTGTAGTGTCATGTGATGTAGTGTCATGTGATGTAGTGTCATGTGATGTAGTGTCTAGTGGCTTGGTGTCTAGTGATGTTGTAGTGTTGTATTGAGTGCTGTGAATAAATGAATGAAATATGTGTCTAGTGGTGTGGTGCTTAGTGGTGTGGTGTCTAGTGGTGTGGTGTCTAGTGGTGTAGTGTCTAGTGGTGTGGTGTCTAGTGGTGTGGTGTTTAGTGGTTTGGTGTCTAGTGGTGTGGTGAGGTGTAGTGTAGTGTAGTGGAGCGGTGCGGTGCGGTGCGGTGTTGTGTGTAGTGGTTTAGTGTATTGTGGAGTAGTGTCGTGTGGTGTTGTGCCGTGAAACGTTGTGTCGTGTAGTGTCGTGTGGTGTTTTGTTGTGAAACGTTGTGTCGTGTAGTGTCGTGTGGTGATTTGTTGTGAAACGTTGTGTGGTATCGTGGTGTAGTGTCATGTGGTGTAGTGTCATGTGATGTAGTGTCATGTGGTGTAGTGTCATGTGGTGTAGTGTCATGTGATGTAGTGTCATGTGATGTAGTGTCATGTGATGTAGTGTCATGTGGTGTAGTGTCATGTGGTGTAGTGTCATGTGATGTAGTGTAATGTGATGTAGTGTCTAGTGGCGTGGTGTCTAGTGATGTTGTAGTGTTGTATTGAGTGCTGTGAATAAATGAATGAAATATGTGTCTAGTGGTGTGGTGCCTAGTGGTGTGGTGTGGTGTCTAGTGGTGTAGTGTCTAGTGGTGTGGTGTCTAGTGGTGTGGTGTTTAGTGGTTTGGTGTCTAGTGGTGTGGTGAGGTGTAGTGTAGTGTAGTGTAGTGTAGTGGAACGGTGCGGTGCGGTGCGGTGTTGTGTGGTGTGGTTTAGTGTATTGTGGAGTAGTGTCTGTGGTGTTGTGTCGTGAAACGTTGTATCGTGTAGTGTCGTGTGGTGTTTTGTTGTGAAACGTTGTGTGGTATCGTGTTGTGTCGTGTGATGTGGTATAGAATTGTCTTGTGGTCTGTATGTGTCGTGTAGTGTTGTATAGTGCTGTGTCGTGTGGCGTCACGTGGTGTCATGTAGTGTCGTGTCGTGTTGAGTGTAGTATGGTGCAGCCAGTTTAAAAATGACGTGGTGTAGATAGAGTGCACTGTAGCTAGGTGTCATGTCATCTTGTGCAGTGAAGTGTTGCCGACTGACTGAAGTCCACTGACAGATCGACAGTACCTGCTTAGTAAAGGTAGCACCAAGTCGCCATGGTTCAGCCAGCAGACAGACAGACAGACGTACGCAGGCAGCACTTCGAGTAGAGAAGGAGAGAAAGATAGCTAGACGAACAGCAGGCGGTGGGTGAGCTGGTGACTATCTTACTAGGACACTCACTCTCCTTACCTGACTCACCTCTACAGCTAAAACAAACATCCAAGGTCACGGCTTTTCTTCATGCAATGGACAGTGCATGGGCAGCAGGAGAGCAATATTCATCAGCACTAACGTTTACTAGTGTTGAAGACGCATGGTCCACATTAAAGCTTTTACATGCCGATGATCGATCACGTGTTCGGGTTTCACGTTGAGTCCACGATATTATCCTTACACTAAACGGATACATGTACTTTTCTAATAAATAGACAACTAGAGAATACTTGCAGTTTATCTAATATATGCTTAATAAATGTAATGTCATGGGTGAAGTTGATATTTCGCGGGTGGCGCAGCAGCTTTACCCATGTCACTCGAGGCAATTCACCTTGTATGTGACAAACTCAATTTAACATTCCTATGGAATTAAACGTACTTTCAAATCAGTAACTTTCATTGTAAAAGCAGGAGTTTGTGGATAACAACTTTTTATGGTGAACTTAAACGACGTTTTGGAGTATATACTTCAATCGGTGGATTGAAAATATAACACAAATGGGATACTTATTATATGTCATACTTCTAAATTAATGCATCGCAGAGATAAGACTTCTGAGGAAACCCAAACACAAAGTGTAAAACATATAAGTATGATATATGCAACGGAGATTTGCAATTCAAACATGAGAGGGTTATCAAACAATGGCCAGTCGCCTGATTGAAGCGTCGGATGCACATTAGTTAGAACTGACTGCTTACACAACAAGGGCTTGCGATGCAAGTTGGTAACACAAGCAATTTGAATCAAGGGCCTTTATTGAAGTGGTGGAATAACAGTCGATTGGTGAACGGCAGACGTTATTGGCGGATGAGGGTAGATAGCGGTGGCTTTACTGAAGTAGTGAATACATAGTGATTGGTGTTGATTGGTAAGAAGAGGCAAAAGGTAAGGGTTGTGGGTTGTTGGTTGTTGGTTGTGGGATTTCGTCAGATAGGACCTGAGGTGTGGGTAGATTGATGGTTGACGGGACCCGAGGTGTGGGTAGATTGATGATTGACGGGACCCGAGGTGTGGGTACATGGATCATTGACGGGACCCGAGGTGTGGGTAGATTGATGATAGATGGGACCCGTTTTCTCTCTATGACAAAGAATGGTTTCCTCTGTGTCACAAAGAGTGGTTTTCCTCTCCGTGACAAAGAGTGGTTTCCTCTCCGTGACAAAGAGTGATTCTCTCTCCGTGACGAAGAGTGGTTTCCTCTCCGTGACAAAGAGTGGTTTCCTCTATGTGACAAAGATTGGTTGCATCTCCCTGACAAAGAGTGGTTTCCTCTGTGTGACAAAGAGTGGTTTCCTCTCCCTGACAAAGAGTTGTTTCCTCTGTGTGACAAAGAGTGGTTTCCTCTATGTGACAAAGATTGGTTTCCTCTCCATGACAAATTGTATCGTTTGATATACAGGATCCTACCCACCAATACGTTATTGACAAAAATGGGCTACAAAGATAATGATGCATGCGACTTCTGTGGGGAAAGCGCCAAACTCTGCTCCACTTAATGTATGAATGCAAAATATCAAAACGTATCTGGTCAGAAATAGCTGATTGGATTGAGGTAAAGACACAATGCAGATTAAATTTGTCAAAAGAAACTGTTATTCTCGGATACCCTGAAAGCAGAAACAATGTTCTAAACCTGATTTTGATAATCATAAAATATAATATATTTAAAGCAAAACAACAAACCATATTACCAAACCTTCTGTACATGAAAAACGATATTCGCAACATATATAACATAGACAAATTCTCTGCGTATACTTCATGTAATTATTCAAAATTCATGTCATTCTGGTCATCATGCCACAAATTGTTCTCAACAAATTGAGTTAAAAAAACAAAGACCCATTTCTGAAATCATATAAAAACAAGTAATGTACATGTACATCCTAAGAATATTTATTACCAGAATTTAGAATTGTTCTTTAATTACATATGTTTTTTGTCCACATCTCGATTTCTCGATTGATTTCACTGGATTGAATGTACTGTACTGTTGATTTATTGCCTTACATAATTGAATGTGTATGAACATGAACAAAAATGAATAAAGTTATATAAAAAAATAATTGTGGTTTCCTCTCAATGACAAATTGTGGTTTCCTCTATGTGACAACGAGTGGTTTCCTCTCCGTGACAAGAGTGGTTTCCTCTTCGTGACAAAGTGTGGTTTCCTCTATGTGACAAGAGTGGTTTCCTCTATGTGACAAAGAGTGGTTTCCTCTCCCTGACAAAGAGTGGTTTCCTCTCCGTGACAAGAGTGGTTTCCTCTATGTGACAAAGAGTGGTTTCCTCTTTCTGACAAAGAGTGGTTTCCTCTCCGTGACAAGAGTGGTTTCCTCTTCGTGACAAAGAGTGGTTTCCTCTCCCTGACAAAGAGTAGTTTCCTCTCCGTGACAAGAGTGGTTTCCTCTATGTGACAAAGAGTGGTTTCCTCTTTCTGACAAAGAGTGGTTTCCTCTCCGTTACAAAGAGTTGTTTCCTCTCCGTGACAAGAGTGGTTTCCTCTATGTGACAAAGAGTGGTTTCCTCTTCGTGACAAACATTTGGATAGCAAGTAAAGTTACATTATTCATTATCATTAAACAAATATTTGTTGAATCATGAATGAATCATATGGAGGGTAAAGGGGGAAGTAATGGAAAGGAATCTCAACAAACAAACACGATTTTCTGACATACATCTATCAACCAAATGGGAATTAAGATCTCGAATTCGTTTGGAAATAAGTAATGGATATAAACGTACATGATTATATTATGATACATAACAAACCAACTAGTTTAAGTTAAATGTTTCTAAATCGATACGTGCCTGCCAGTGCTTGTGATAGCACAAGAACACACGATTCTCAGGCAACCCCCTTCCTGCCGTGCCTGCCAGTGCTTGTGATAGCACACTAACACACGATTCATAGGCAACCCCCTTCCTGCCGTGGCTGCCAGTGCTTGTGATAGCACAACAACACACGATTCATAGGCAACCCCCTTCCTTCCATGGCTGCCAGTGCTTGTGATAGCACAACAACACACGATTCTCAGGCAACCCCCTTCCTGCCGTGGCTGCCAGTGCTTGTGATAGCACAACAACACACGATTTTCAGGCAACCCCCTTCCTGCCGTGGCTGCCAGTGCTTGTGATAGAACAACAACACACGATTCTCAGGCAACCCCCTTCCTGCCGTGGCTGCCAGTGCTTGTGATAGCACAACAACACACGATTCTCAGGCAACCCCCTTCCTGCCGTGGCTGCCAGTGCTTGTGATAGCACAATAACACACGATTCTCAGGCAACCTCCTTCCTGTTGTGCCTGCCAGTGCTTGTGGAAAGCACAACAACACACGATTCCCAAGCATTCCCCTTCCTGCCGTGGCTGCCAGTGCATGTGTGAGTACAATAACACACGATGAAACACAACAGCTGGTTGGCCTCGCTTACCACCAAATAATCTTACAATCTTGATCACGCTCACACAACAAAAGAGAAAATGTATTAAATCGTCGGAACATCACTATATTCACGCAATGTTGCTGTCTGGGCACTCATTGCATGGAATGTTTGAATCCCTGTTATTGATTTGCTGCAAAGGAGAACATTTATAAACAAAGCTGAATTGCGGGAGCGTACGACAACCCGACTGGCTTCTTCCGCCTTCTTGACCTGCTACTTACAGTTTATAGCACACTCACATATCCCTGTCTTGTCTTGAGGCTCTGGTCAACAGGTCAACAGGTCAGAAAGGCTGTCAGCACCAGGGTGCTTACTGATAAGCGAGTTGGCGGGGATGTCATTCACAGAACATCATGGCGGAGAGATCGTGAATACTAAGTATCAGGACCGCAGAGCTCTGTGTTACATTCAGTGATGTGGGCCACACAGTCAAACACATCAGGGCTCACAGAGGCTCGAAGAGTTATCTCCCTTTTCCTAACTCGGCGGACTCGTGCATAAGTTTGTACTGCAGCTTTAGAAACTCCCAACTTCCTCCAATTGCAGCTGATGAACGTTACTGTAAACTATGTATCACTCAGAGTGATATAAGATAAGAGTTATTCACACAATTAGCAAAGGAAGTGCCATTAATAAGAAACTTTTGACTCTATAACAGCACATTAGTTTATTTGATGCGGTTCGAAAATGGATATAGGAAAAACAATTACCATTAAACAATAAACCATTTTATCTGTATATGTATCATGTATGTTCAATAAACTATCTTTTCTCCATATGTGTCATGTATGTTCAATAAACCATTTTATCTGTATATGTATCATGTATGTTCAATAAACCATTTTATCTGTATATGTATTATGTATATTCAATAAACCATTTTATCTGTATATGTATCATGTATGTTCAAAAAACTATCTTTTCTCCATATGTGTCATGTATGTTCAATAAACTATCTTTTCTCCATATGTGTCATGTATGTTCAAAAAACCATTTTATCTCTACATGCATTATGTATGTTAAATAAACCATTTTATCTCTACATGCATCACGTATGTTCAATAAACCATCTTATCTGTATATGCATCATGTATGTTCAATAAACCATTTTATCTGTATATGTATCATGTATGTTCAATAAACTATCTTTTCTCCATATGTGTCATGTATGTTCAATAAACTATCTTTTCTCCATATGTGTCATGTATGTTCAAAAAACCATTTTATCTCTACATGCATTATGTATGTTAAATAAACCATTTTATCTCTACATGCATCACGTATGTTCAATAAACCATCTTATCTGTATATGCATCATGTATGTTCAATAAACCATCTTATCTGTATATGTATCATGTATGTTCAATAAACTATCTTTTCTCCATATGTGTCATGTATGTTCAATAAACTATCTTTTCTCCATATGTGTCATGTATGTTCAAAAAACCATTTATCTCTACATGCATCATGTATGTACAATAAACCATTGTATCTGTACATGCATCACGTATGTTCAATAAACCATCTTATCTGTATATGCATCATGTATGTTCAATAAACCATCTTATCTGTATATGCATCATGTATGTTCAATAAACCATCTTATCTGTATATGAATCACGTATGTTCAATAAACCATCTTATCTGTATATGCATCACGTATGTTCAATAAACCATTTGATCTGTATATGTATCACGTATGTACAATAAACCATAGTATCTGTATATGCATCACGTATGTTCAATAAACCATCTTATCTGTATATGCATCATGTATGTACAATAAACCATTGTATCTGTATATGTATCACGTATGTTCAATAAACCATCTTGTCTGTATATGTATCACGTATGTTCAATAAACCATCTTATCTCTATATGCATCATGTATGTTCAATAAACCATCTTATCTGTATATGCATCTTGTATGTTCAATAAACCATTGTATCTGTATATGTATCACGTATGTTCAATAAACCATCTTATCTGTATATGCATCATGTATGTACAATAAACCATTGTATCTGTATATGCATCACGTATGTTCAATAAACCATTGTATCTGTATATGTATCACGTATGTACAATAAACCATTGTATCTGTATATGCATCACGTATGTTCAATAAACCATCTTATCTGTATATGCATCATGTATGTTCAATAAACCATCTTATCTGTATATGCATCATGTATGTTCAATAAACCATTTGATCTGTATATGTATCATGTATGTTAAATGAACCATTGTATCTGTATATGTATCATGTATGTTAAATGAACCATTGTATCTGTATATGTATCATGTATGTTAAATGAACCATTGTATCTGTATATGTATTATGTATGTTCAATAAACCATCTTATCTGTATATGCATCATGTATGTTCAATAAACCATCGTATCTGTATATGCATCATGTATGTTCAATAAATCATCTTATCTGTATATGCATCACGTATGTACAATAAATCATCTTATCTGTATATGCATCACGTATGTTCAATAAACCATCTTCTCTGTATATGTATCACGTATGTACAATAAACCATTGTATCTGTATATGTATCACGTATGTACAATAAACTATTGTATCTGTATATGCATCATGTATGTTCAATAAACCATCTTATCTGTATATGCATCATGTATGTTCAATAAACCATTTGATCTGTATATGCATCACGTATGTTCAATAAACCATTGTATCTGTATATGTATCACGTATGTACAATAAATCATTGTATCTGTATATGTATCACGTATGTACAATATACCATTGTATCTGTATATGCATCATGTATGTTCAATAAACCATCTTATCTGTATATGCATCATGTATGTTCAATAAACCATTTGATCTGTATATGTATCATGTATGTTAAATGAACCATTGTATCTGTATATGTATTATGTATATTAAATAAACCATTTTACCTCTACATGCATCACGTATGTTCAATAAACCATCTTATCTGTATATGCATCTTGTATGTTCAATAAACCATTGTATCTGTATATGTATCACGTATGTTCAATAAACCATCTTATCTGTATATGTATCACGTATGTACAATAAACCATTGTATCTGTATATGCATCACGTATCTTCAATAAACCATCTTATCTGTATATGTATCACGTATGTTCAATAAACCATCTTTTCCCCATATGTACCATGTATGTTCAATAAACCATTGTATCTGTATATGTATTATGTATATTAAATAAACCATCTTGTCTCTACATGCATCACGTATGTTAAATGAACCATTGTATCTGTATATGCATCACGTATGTTCAATAAACCATCTTATCTGTATATGTATCACGTATGTACAATAAACCATTGTATCTGTATATGCATCACGTATGTTCAATAAACCATCTTGTCTGTATATGTATCACGTATGTTCAATAAACCATCTTTTCACCATATGTGTCACGTATGTTCAATAAACCATTGTATCTGTATATTATGTATTATGTATATTAAATAAACCATCTTGCCTCAACATGCATCACGTATGTTAAATGAACCATTGTATCTGTATATGCAGCACGTATGTTCAATGAACCATTTTATCTCTATATGTATCATGTATGTTAAATGAACCATTGTATCTGTATATGTATTATGTATATTAAATAAACCATTTTATCTCTATATGTATTATGTATATTAAATAAACCATTTTATCGCTATATGTATAATATATGTTAAATAAACCATTTTATCTCTATATGTATCACGTATGTTCAATAAACCATTTTATCTCTATATGTATCTTGTATGTTCAATAAACCATCTTATCTGTATATGCATCATGTATGTTCAATAAACCATCTTATCTGTATATGAATCACGTATGTTCAATAAACCATCCTATCTGTATATGCATCACGTATGTTCAATAAACCATTTGATCTGTATATGTATCACGTATGTACAATAAACCATAGTATCTGTATATGCATCACGTATGTTCAATAAACCATCTTATCTGTATATGCATCATGTATGTACAATAAACCATTGTATCTGTATATGTATCACGTATGTTCAATAAACCATCTTGTCTGTATATGTATCATGTATGTAAAATAAACCATTGTGTCTGTATATGTATCATGTATGTTCAATGAACCATTGTATCTGTATATGCATCACGTATGTTCAATGAACCATCTTCTCTGTATATGTATCACATATGTTCAATAAACCATCTTATCTCTATATGTATCTTGTATGTTCAATAAACCATCTTATCTGTATATGTATTATGTATGTTCAATAAACCATTTTATCTGTATATACACCATGAATGTTCAATAAACCATCTTATCTGTATATGTATTATGTATGTTCAACAAACCATCTTTTCTCTACATGCATCACGTATGTTCAATAAACCATTTTATCTGTATATGTATCATGTATGTTCAATAAACCATCTTGTCTGTATATGTATCACGTATGTTCAATAAACCATCTTATCTGTATATGTATTATGTATGTTAAATAAATCATTTCATCTCTATATGTATCATGTATGTTCAATAAACCATTTTATCTCTACATGCATCACGTATGTTCAATAAACCATTTTATCTCTATTTGTATCACGTATGTTCAATAAACCATCTTCTCTGTATATGTATCATGTATGTTCAATAAACCATCTTATCTCTACATGCATCACGTATGTTCAATTAACCATTTTATCTGTATATGTATCATGTATGTTCAATAAACCATTTTATCTGTATATGTATCATGTATGTTCAATAAACCATCTTATCTGTATATGTATCATGTATGTTCAATAAACCATTTTATCTCTATATGCATCACGTATGTTCAATAAACCATCTTGTCTCCACATGCATCACGTATGTTCAATAAACTATTTTATCTCTATATGTATCACGTATGTTCAATAAACCATCTTATCTGTATATGTATCATGTATGTTCAATAAACCATCTTATCTCTCCATGCATCACGTATGTTCAATTAACCATTTTATCTGTATATGTATCATGTATGTTCAATAAACCATCTTATCTCTACATGCATCACGTATGTTCAATAAACCATTTTATCTCTATATGTATCACGTATGTTCAATAAACCATCTTATCTGTATATGTATCATGTATGTTCAATAAACCATCTTATCTCTACATGTATCACGTATGTTCAATAAACCATTTTATCTCTACATGTATCAGGTATGTTCAATAGACCATTTTATCTGTATATGTATCATGTATGTTCAATAAACCATTTTATCTGTATATGTATCACGTATGTTCAATAAACCATTTTATCTCTACATGTATCACGTATGTTCAATAAACCATTTTATCTCTATATGTATCATGTATGTTCAATAAACCATTTTATCTGTATATGTATCATGTATGTTCAATAAACCATTTTATCTGTATATGTATCATGTATGTTCAATAAACCATTTTATCTCTACATGTATCACGTATGTTCAATAAAACATTTTATCTGTATATGTATCATGTATGTTCAATAAACCATTTTATCTCTACATGTATCACGTATGTTAAATAAACCATTTTATCTGTATATGCATCACGTATGTTCAATAAACCATTTTATCTCTACATGTATCACGTATGTTCAATAAACTATTTTATCTGTATATGTATCATGTATGTTCAATAAACTATTTTATCTGTATATGTATCATGTATGTTCAATAAACCATTTTAACTGTATATGTATCACGTATGTTCAATAAACTATCTTATCTGTATATGTATCACGTATGTACAATAAACCATTTTATCTGTATATGCATCATGTATGTTAAATAAATCATTTTATCTCTATATGTATCATGTATGTTCAATAAACCATTTTATCTCTACATGCATCACGTATGTTCAATAAACCATTTTATCTGTATATGTATCACGTATGTTCAATAAACCATTTTATCTGTATATGTATCATGTATGTTCAATAAACCATTTTATCTCTATATGTATCTTGTATGTTCAATAAACCATCTTATCTGTATATGTATTATGTATGTTCAATAAACCATCTTGTCTCTATATGTATTATGTAGGTTCAATAAATCAGTTTATGTCTATATGTATCATGTGTGTTCAATAAACCACCTTTTCTCTACATGCATCACGTATGTTCAATAAACCATCTTATCTCTATATGCATCATGTATGTTCAATAAACCATCTTATCTCTATATGTATTAAGTATATTAAATAAACCATTTTTTCTCTATATGTATTATGTATATTAAATAAACTATTTTATCGCTATATGTATAATATATGTTAAATAAACCATTTTATCTCTATATGTATCATGTATGTTCAATAAACCATTTTATCTCTATATGTATCTTGTATGTTCAATAAACCATCTTATCTGTATATGTATTATGTATGTTCAATAAACCATTGTATCTGTATATTATGTATTATGTATATTAAATAAACCATCTTGTCTCAACATGCATCACGTATGTTAAATGAACCATTGTATCTGTATATGCAGCACGTATGTTCAATGAACCATTTTATCTCTATATGTATCATGTATGTTAAATGAACCATTGTATCTGTATATGTATTATGTATATTAAATAAACCATTTTATCTCTATATGTATTATGTATATTAAATAAACCATTTTATCGCTATATGTATAATATATGTTAAATAAACCATTTTATCTCTATATGTATCACGTATGTTCAATAAACCATTTTATCTCTATATGTATCTTGTATGTTCAATAAACCATCTTATCTGTATATGTATTATGTATGTTCAATAAACCATCTTATCTCTATATGTATTATGTATGTTCAATAAATCAGTTTATGTCTATATGTATCATGTGTGTTCAATAAACCACCTTTTCTCTACATGCATCACGTATGTTCAATAAACCATCTTATCTCTTTATGCATCATGTATGTTCAATAAACCATCTTATCTCTATATGTATTAAGTATATTAAATAAACCATTTTTTCTTTATATGTATTATGTATATTAAATAAACTATTTTATCGCTATATGTATAATATATGTTAAATAAACCATTTTATCTGTATATGTATCATGTATGTTCAATAAACCATTTTATCTCTATATGTATCTTGTATGTTCAATAAACCATCTTATCTGTATATGTATTATGTATGTTCAATAAACCATTTTATCTGTATATACACCATGAATGTTCAATAAACCATCTTATCTGTATATGTATTATGTATGTTAAATAAATCAGTTTATCTCTATATGTATCATGTGTGTTCAATAAACCACCTTTTCTCTACATGCATCACGTATGTTCAATAAACCATCTTATCTCTATATGCATCATGTATGTTCAATAAACCACCTTCGTTTTCTCTACATGCATCACGTATGTTCAATAAACCATTTTATCTGTATATGTATTATGTATATTAAACAAATCATTTTATCTCTATATGTATCATGTATGTTCAACAAACCATCTTTTCTCTACATGCATCACGTATGTTCAATAAACCATTTTATCTGAATATGTATCATGTATGTTCAATAAACCATTTTATCTCTACATGTATCATGTATGTTAAATGAACCATTTTATCTGTATATGTATCATGTATGTTCAATAATCCATCTGGTCTCTACATGCATCACGTATGTTCAATAAACCATCTTTTCTCTACATGCATCACGTATGTTCAATAAACCATTTTATCTGTATATGTATCATGTATGTTCAATAAACCACCTTTTCTCTACATGCATCACGTATGTTCAATAAACCATCTTGTCTGTATATGTATCACGTATGTTCAATAAACCATCTTATCTGTATATGTATTATGTATGTTAAATAAATCATTTTATCTCTATATGTATCATGTATGTTCAATAAACCATTTTATCTCTACATGCCTCACGTATGTTCAATAAACCATTTTATCTCTATTTGTATCACGTATGTTCAATAAACCATCTTATCTGTATATGTATCATGTATGTTCAATAAACCATCTTATCTCTACATGCATCACGTATGTTCAATTAACCATTTTATCTGTATATGTATCATGTATGTTCAATAAACCATTTTATCTCTATATGTATCATGTATGTTCAATAAACCATCTTATCTGTATATGTATCATGTATGTTCAATAAACCATTTTATCTCTATATGCATCATGTATGTTCAATAAACCATCTTGTCTCCACATGCATCACGTATGTTCAATAAACCATTTTATCTCTATATGTATCACGTATGTTCAATAAACCATCTTATCTGTATATGTATCATGTATGTTCAATAAACCATCTTATCTCTCCATGCATCACGTATGTTCAATTAACCATTTTATCTGTATATGTATCATGTATGTTCAATAAACCATCTTATCTGTATATGTATCATGTATGTTCAATAAACCATCTTATCTCTACATGCATCACGTATGTTCAGTAAACCATTTTATCTCTATATGTATCACGTATGTTCAATAAACCATCTTATCTGTATATGTATCATGTATGTTCAATAAACCATCTTATCTCTACATGTATCACGTATGTTCAATAAACCATTTTATCTCTACATGTATCACGTATGTTCAATAAACCATTTTATCTGTATATGTATCATGTATGTTCAATAAACCATTTTATCTGTATATGTATCATGTATGTTCAATAAACCATTTTATCTCTACATGTATCACGTATGTTCAATAAACCATTTTATCTGTATATGTATCATGTATGTTCAATAAACTATTTTATCTGTATATGTATCATGTATATTCAATAAACCATTTTATCTGTATATGTATCATGTATGTTCAATAAACCATTTTATCTCTACATGTATCACGTATGTTCAATAAAACATTTTATCTGTATATGTATCATGTATGTTCAATAAACCATTTTATCTCTACATGTATCACGTATGTTCAATAAACCATTTTATCTGTATATGCATCACGTATGTTCAATAAACCATTTTATCTCTACATGTATCACGTATGTTCAATAAACCATTTTATCTGTATATGTATCATGTATGTTCAGTAAACCATTTTATCTGTATATGTATCATGTATGTTCAATAAACCATTTTAACTGTATATGTATCACGTATGTTCAATAAACTATCTTATCTGTATATGTATCACGTATGTACAATAAACCATTTTATCTGTATATGCATCATGTATGTTAAATAAATCATTTTATCTCTATATGTATCATGTATGTTCAATAAACCATTTTATGTCTACATGCATCACGTATGTTCAATAAACCATTTTATCTGTATATGTATCACGTATGTTCAATAAACCATTTTATCTGTATATGTATCATGTATGTTCAATAAACCATTTTATCTGTATATGTATCACGTATGTTCAATAAACCATCTTATCTGTATATGTATCACGTATGTTCAATAAACCATCTTATCTGTATATACACCATGAATGTTCAATAAACCATCTTATCTGTATATACACCATGAATGTTCAATAAACCATCTTATCTGTATATGTTTGTTCACTTAACCATTTTAACTGTCTGTATCACGTATGTTCAATAAATCTGCGAGTCACTGTTTGCATTTAACTGTTTTGTTCTCTTAATAAACATGTAACTGTAAGTTGTAACTGTACATTTCGGACGTCTCTCCGTAAATAAACATGTGAATTAAGTTTTGTGTGTGTTGAAAAGCAAATAAGATCAGTTTGGTTGCAGTGGTCTTTCCGCCGTCGATACGAATAAAGAAACATGATAAATTTGACAGGAAGAGTGAATGGTAGGGAAAACTTAATAGCAGGAAGTGAACGGGGAACGGCAGGGAAAACTTAATAGCATGAAGTGAACGGGGAACGGCAGAGAAATCTTAATAGTATCAAGTGAACGGTGAACGACAGGGAAATCTGAATAGCAGGAAGTGAACGGGGAACGGCAGGGAAATCTTAATAGCATCAATTGACGGGGGAACAGCAGGGAAATCTTGAATAGCAGGAAGTGAACACTGAATGGCATGGAAAACTTAATAACAGGAAGAGAACGGTGAACGGCAGGGAAATCTTAATAGCATCAAGTGAACGGTGAACGGCAGGGAAATCTTAATAGCATCAAGTGAACGGTGAACGGCAGGGAAATCTTCATAGCAGGGAGTGAACGGTGAACGGCAGGGAAATCTTAATAGCATTAAGTGAATGGTGAACGGAAAGGAAAACTTCATAGCAGGAAGTGAATGGTGAACGGAAAGCTAACTTCATAGCAGGAAGTGAACGATGAACGGCAGGGAAAACTTCATAGCATTGAGTGAACGGGGAAACGGCAGGGAAAACATAATAGCATTGAGTGAACGGGGAAACGGCAGGGAAACCTGAATAGCAGGACGTGAACGGTGAACGGTAAGGAAACCTAAATAGCAGGAAGCGAACAGTGAACGGCAGGGAAACCTGAATAGCAGGAAGTGAACACTGAATGGCATGGAAAACTTAATAACAGGAAGTGAACGGTGAACGGCAGGGAAATCTTAATAGCATCAAGTGAACGGTGAACGGCAGGGAAATCTTAATAGCAGGAAGTGAACGGGGAACGGCAGTGAAATCTTAATAGCAGGAAGTGAACGGGGAACGGCAGGGAAATCTTAATAGCAGGAAGTGAACGGTGAATGGCAGTGAAATCTTAATAGCAGGAAGTGAACGGTGAACGGCAGGGAAATCTTAATAGCAGGAAGTGAACGGGGAACGGCAGGGAAATCTTAATAGCAGGAAGTGAACGGGGAACGGAAGGGAAATCTTAATAGCAGGAAGTGAACGGTGAACACCAGAGAAAACAAAATAGCATCAAGTGAACGGTGAACGGCAGGGAAATCTTCATAGCAGGAAGTGAACGGTGAACGGCAGGGAAATCTTAATAGCATTAAGTGAATGGTGAACGGAAAGGAAAACTTCATAGCAGGAAGTGAATGGTGAACGGAAAGCTAACTTCATAGCAGGAAGTGAACGATGAACGGCAGGGAAAACTTCATAGCATTGAGTGAACGGGGAAACGGCAGGGAAAACATAATAGCATTGAGTGAACGGGGAAACGGCAGGGAAACCTGAATAGCAGGACGTGAACGATGAACGGTGAACGGTGAACGGTAAGGAAACCTAAATAGCAGGAAGCGAACAGTGAACGGCAGGGAAACCTGAATAGCAGGAAGTGAACACTGAATGGCATGGAAAACTTAATAACAGGAAGTGAACGGTGAACGGCAGGGAAATCTTAATAGCATCAAGTGAACGGTGAACGGCAGGGAAATCTTAATAGCAGGAAGTGAACGGGGAACGGCAGTGAAATCTTAATAGCAGGAAGTGAACGGGGAACGGCAGGGAAATCTTAATAGCAGGAAGTGAACGGTGAATGGCAGTGAAATCTTAATAGCAGGAAGTGAACGGGGAACGGCAGTGAAATCTTAATAGCAGGAAGTGAACGGGGAACGGCAGGGAAATCTTAATAGCAGGAAGTGAACGGTGAATGGCAGTGAAATCTTAATAGCAGGAAGTGAACGGTGAACGGCAGGATAATCTTAATAGCAGGAAGTGAACGGGGAACGGCAGGGAAATCTTAATAGCAGGAAGTGAACGGGGAACGGAAGGGAAATCTTAATAGCAGGAAGTGAACGGTGAACACCAGAGAAAACAAAATAGCATCAAGTGAACGGTGAACGGCAGGGAAATCTTCATAGCAGGAAGTGAACAGTGAACGGCAGGGAAATCTTAATAGCATTAAGTGAATGGTGAACGGAAAGGAAAACTTCATAGCAGGAAGTGAATGGTGAACGGAAAGCTAACTTCATAGCAGGAAGTGAACGATGAACGGCAGGGAAAACTTCATAGCATTGAGTGAACGGGGAAACGGCAGGGAAAACATAATAGCATTGAGTGAACGGGGAAACGGCAGGGAAACCTGAATAGCAGGACGTGAACGGTGAACGGTGAACGGTAAGGAAACCTAAATAGCAGGAAGCGAACAGTGAACGGCAGGGAAACCTGAATAGCAGGAAGTGAACACTGAATGGCATGGAAAACTTAATAACAGGAAGTGAACGGTGAACGGCAGGGAAATCTTAATAGCATCAAGTGAACGGTGAACGGCAGGGAAATCTTAATAGCAGGAAGTGAACGGGGAACGGCAGTGAAATCTTAATAGCAGGAAGTGAACGGGGAACGGCAGGGAAATCTTAATAGCAGGAAGTGAACGGTGAATGGCAGTGAAATCTTAATAGCAGGAAGTGAACGGTGAACGGCAGGGAAATCTTAATAGCAGGAAGTGAACGGGGAACGGCAGGGAAATCTTAATAGCAGGAAGTGAACGGGGAACGGAAGGGAAATCTTAATAGCAGGAAGTGAACGGTGAACACCAGAGAAAACAAAATAGCAGGAAGTGAACGGTGAACGGCAGGGAAATCGTAATAGCAGGAAGTGAACGGTGAAAGGCAGGGAAACCTGAATAGCAGGAAGTGAACACTGAATGGCATGGAAAACTTAATAACAGGAAGTGAACGGGTAACGGCAGGGAAATCTTAATAGCAGGAAGTGAACGGGGAAAGGCAGGGAAATCTTAATAGCAGGAAGTGAACGGGGAACGGCAGGGAAATCTTAATAGCAGGAAGTGAACGGTGAATGGCAGGGAAATCTTCATAGCAGGAAGTGAACGGTGAACGGCAGGGAAAACTAAATAGCAGGAAGTGAACGGTGAACGGCAGGGAAATCTTAATAGCAGGAAGTGAACGGTGAATGGCAGGGAAACCTGAACAGCAGGAAGTGAACACTGAATGGCATGGAAAACTTAATAACAGGAAGAGAACGGTGAACGGCAGGGAAATCTTAATAGCATCAAGTGAACGGTGAACGGCAGGGAAATCTTAATAGCAGGAAGTGAACGGGGAACGGCAGGGAAATCTTAATAGCAGGAAGTGAACGGTGAATGGCAGGGAAATCTTCATAGCAGGAAGTGAACGGTGAACGGCAGGGAAATCTTAATAGCAGGAAGTGAACGGGGAAAGGTAGGGAAATCTTAATAGCAGGAAGTGAACGGGGAACGGCAGGGAAATCTTAATAGCAGGAAGTGAACGGTGAATGGCAGGGAAATCTTCATAGCAGGAAGTGAACGGTGAACGGCAGGGAAAACTTAATTTCAATTTCGTTTATTTCAGTGAAAGGCCATAGGCCCGCGTACAAAAACAGATTATATACAAAAACAGACAAACATCAGAGAGAAGAATAAATAAAGTTTACATTGTGAGTTAAATTGATAATAATTTAAAACCTTCGAGTTTAGGGCAAGTGCTACTCTAATGAAATATAAATATGATAAAATAATTTCTAAGTTTTGACGTTGTAAAATATTTTGCAGGTAATAAATATCAACACGATAAGGTGAATGTGGGATATATTTCCGTCTTAATTCTTTAATAATTGGACATTTGAATAAAACAATCATTAATTCTTAAAACAAAATTATGTAGAAAATCACGTTTGTTGCCGACACCCTGAAAACTTAATAGCAAGAAGTGAACGGGGAACAACAGGGGAATCTTAATAGCAGGAAGTGAACGGGGAACGGCAGGGAAATCTTAATAGGAAGTGAACGGGGAACGGCAGGGAAATCTTAATAGCACGAAGTGAAGGGGGAATGGCAGGGAACACTTAATAGCAGGAAGTGAACGGGGAACGACAGGGAAAAGTTAATAGCAGGAAGTGAACGGGGAACGGCAGGGAAAACTTAATAGCATGAAGTGAACGGGGAACGGCAGGGAATAAAATTGGACATTTGAATAAAAAGTGAAGTTCATCTTCAATTGGACAAAATAGGACAAAATCCCCAATGGACAAAATCCCCAATGGACAAAATCCCCAAGGACATAATCCCCAAGGACAAAATCCCCAGTGAACATAATCCCCAAAAGGGTAGGACAAAATCCCCAAGATGCAAAATACAACAGAGCAAGGAAGTAATAACAAGTAATTTTATTCATACAAGCAAGCAGTAACAATCCCGGTCTCGCATTTTACATAGCACTTCCAAACAGTATAGTTTCAGTGAAACCTTATAGAGTGACCTATGCTTTTCAAAAAGTCTGGCAATGTCATTCTTCCATCTCGATATGCAAGGCAGAGGTTTCTGAGTTTATCCTGGTTGTTGTCACGGCGACGATTCCGACGTTTTGCTTGTCGGGTGCCTCTTACTTTTACTGATCAAAGAAAAAAATTATAATGTTATCAAAACAATAATTCTCAATAAACTACTACTTGTGATCAAAGACAAAGTTGATTAGGTTATAAAAACAACAATTTACAAAAGTTCATTCTCAGTAAACTAATACTTGTGATCAAAGAAAACATTTGTCAAAACAACAATTTCTCAACTTCTCAGTAACTAATACCTTTCATTAAAGACAAAGTTGATTAGGTTATAAAAACAACAATTTACCAAAGTTCATTGTCAGTAAAGAAAACAAAACATTTTTAATCACTTTGGGGATTTTGTCCATTTTGTTGTTATAGGGCTGGGAGTTGGAGTTTTTGTCCTTGGGGATTTTGTCCATTGGGGATTTTGTCCGTTCACCCTTCAATTACATTATCTTCACAAAGCTTACAAAATCTATAACATCTAGGTATTCCTTCTCTTCTTCCAGTATTTTTTTCTAATAGTCAGTGCACCTATTCTGATCAAAGTTATTCTTTGTCGTGATTCTTTCGATTAAACATGAAGTAGGTATGGTTCTATACAGAAAGTGTGTTTAGTGTTAGAATATAAATTTAAAGATGAACTGCAATTAATATCTGCAAATATGCTTTGTATATAACAATCATTAATTCTTAAAACAAAATTATGTAGAAAATCACTTTTGTTGCTGACACCCTGAAAACTTAATAGCAGGAAGTGAACGGGGAACAACAGGGGAATCTTAATAGCAGGAAGTGAACGGGGAACAACAGGGGAATCTTAATAGCAGGAAGTGAACGGGGAACGGCAGTGAAATCTTAATAGCAGTCATTGAAAAGTCTTTTCATATTCGACTCAAATGTCATCTTGCGGAGAATACACTCATAGAAAAGTTCCAGTCAGCTTATCACAAATTCCAAATTGTTTGCAGCAATACCAGCCCCTGTGGCTGAAACAGGCTTACTAAGAGTCATAAATGATATACGTGGGGCAGTGGATCAGGGCAATATGGCTGCTCTCATATTGCTGGATTTGTCTTCAGTATTCGATACGATTGATCACAAACTACTTCTAGACAGACTCCGACATCAATATGGAATAGGCGGGACAGCACTGCAGTGGATATCATCTTATATTAAAGGAAGATCACAATTTGTGATGATTTGAAATGACAGGTCATCCACTGTCAACGTGAAATATGGTGTCCCACAGGGATCTGTACTTGGTCCAGTGCTTTTTGTTCTCTATTGTGGCAGTACTTCAAACATCATCTCACAGCACCGCCTCCTTCACCACTCGTATGCAGATGACTGCCAGTTGTACAATCAATTTCATCATCAGAACTCAGAAGAAGCTCTCTTGAATATAGCGACTTGTACCAGGTCCTTGAAATCTTGAATGACTGAAAACAAACTCAAACTGAACAGTGATAAAACTGAAGCAATTATGTTTGGAACTAAGCAGCAGCTAAAACAGTTGATATAAGCAGATACGGAAGTTAACGCAAGCTGTCAAGGATCTCGGTCTCTTGCTTAATCCAACACTTTCAATGGAAGATCAGATTATCAATGTCTGCAAAATTTGTTACTTGAACCTACGAGTGATTGGAAATATTCGTCCTTTGATCACCATGGAAGCTGCACATTGTCTAGCTAGATGTCTGGTACTGAATACACTCGATTACTGTAACAGTCTTTACGTCGGACTCCCGAATATTTTCCTTGACAAACTTCAAAAGGTACAAAATACAACAGCGCGAATCGTGACTCTCACATCTGAAGGATCGCACATTACCCCTGTCTTTAAACATCTTCACTGGCTTCCAATTAGAGCAAGGATTAAATTCAAAATTCTCTGTCTAATGCATAAATCTCTGCATGATCAATCGCTTGCCTATATATCAGAGTTGATATCAACTTATGTTCCAGCACGGGAACTTAGATCACAACATCAGAATATATTGACAGTGCCGAAGTATAACCCCAAGTGCTTTGGTCAGAGATGTTTTGGAACTATCTTCCTAAAACTCTGAGACTATCTCAAACATTTGAGTCATTCAAATCAAGTCTAAAAACCTATCTTTTTGTTCATATCTATTGTTTGTAAGGACTTTCATTTCCGTAGCAATTCTATACATGGACTTGTTATTCCTGATTGTGTGAACTGAGCATTTTCGAATGTGCCTGACGGGGAGCAGGAAGTGAACTGGGAGCAGGAAGTGAACTGGGAGCAGGAAGTGAACGGGAAGCAGGAAGCAGGAAGTGAACGGGGAGCAGGAAGTGAACGGGGAGCAGAAGTGAACGGGGAGCAGGAAGTGAACAGGGAGCAGGAAGCGAACGGGGAGCAGGAAGTGAACGGGGAGCAGGAAGTGAACGGGGAGCAGGAAGCAGGAAGTGAACGGGGAGCAGGAAGCAGGAAGTGAACGGGGAGCAGGAAGTGAACGGGGAGCAGGAAGTGAACAGGGAGCAGGAAGCGAACGGTTATCACGTGAGAGGAGAACACGTTTCTAAGTTTTCGGCGCAACATTCAAAAATCAAATTCTTGCTGTACAATAAAAGACCCATGTGCGTAACTTCACCAAATATCTTTTTCACTCTGTCATTGTATAAGTCCGCGAGGCTGTAAGAAAATATCCAGCGTTGGTCAATATTCCGTAAAGAGAAGTAAACGTGCCTAAGTTTAGAAACTCACTGGTTTATATATAAACGACAAACAAACTACACCATCATAATGACATTTATAGTATTTCTCTAACTCCCCCTACGCTAAATGTGAATGCTGATCAGTCTGAAGAGACCGACACAATCAAAATCTAGTTTGAACGACAATCTAAAAATATTTAGATCGACTCGGTATACCCTAAAATAAAATAAAAAATGTTGATCTAAATTTATTTTGATTAGCTGAACGGTTTAATAACGTCACCGTGAACGGTTTAATGTCGAACTCAAGTTACGCATTGTAAGATTTAATATAATTAATTGCTGTAAGACTTCCCGGCATATTATAATATTAACAAGAGGTGTGGCGACCTTCAAGGATTAAACCGCGAGCTTAATATTTTGACAGTCAAACAAAACTACACACCAACTCCTAGTCTTACAAGTAAAAGTATTCTGTAATATCACCATTTTATTAAATATTGAAAAGGAGACTGTAAGAAATGGAATATAAAAAAGGCTCATTTTCAATATATATATTTATATATATACAACATTCTAAAAAAGTTTGACAAGTATACAGTAACAAATATTCAAAAGTCAATAAAACACCTAGCCATTTTTCCTCTGTTATTTATAAATAACAATGAGTCGTGTCTCACGTGAAGTAAGGTTATATAAAGAAAAGAGTAAACATCAGATGGGTTTGACTGGATCAATGTTCTTTAATACTTCAAAAAGTTTAAATCGTTTCGAACATTACTCTTGATATATTGTAGGAAGGGTTGCAGAATGATATCTATCATGTTGCTTAGTCTGTGGGTCGGACAGGCTGGCCCAGCTACTATTGGTCGAAATTTGAGATCGGGAGGTCTTAGGATTTGGACATATTCTTAGTTTTGAAGCTGAATTTCTGTTTTAATAATGTTAGATTTGTGGATTTTAGGGAGACTATAGAAATTACTATTATTACTATTACTATTAAGCTCATTTTTCTGCTTATCTCTTTATGAAAACATCCTTTGTACCGCTGCCTACATATGTAGTTTTGTCTCTAAAGGATGTCTTTGATCGTGTTTGGCGGTCTGTATGCTGCTGGGATATGCTGGCAGGATGGGTGAATTTCGTATTATTTTGACACCATGGTCTAGTTGTAGTGATTGCAATGACTGATGTAAAACACAAATGTCACACAAATCGACTGGGTCATGGTTGACCTTGAACATTATACCAATGTCACTAAAATCAAATCAGCCCTCTGTCTGCCTGAGTAGAAAGTAGGTGTAATGTATAAAGTCTTAGACAATTCAGTCAAAGGGTCACGATTTTGATATGCCGCAGACAAGGGTAGCTTGTCAAAGTTTCGTTGTGATCGTGAAGTTTGAGGTCACACAACATTTTTTGAACATTACTCTGATCACTATCTTGGACCTATATATTAAGTATGAAAAGCATCCAGTGAATAGTACTGAGTTGTTCCATCTCGTACGCACGGACGTTCGTTACCGAATACATGTATACTATATCCCCTGCTTCGCGCTAAACGCGCGGCGGGGATATAATAATGCAATTTAAGTTCAAAGAAAAAACTTAAACAGTTTTTCCATTCTGACAAAAATAGTATCGCACTGTAACAGTCTGTATTTCAGTGTATACAGTTAGTTATTGCGTTTAGTCTTAGTTTAGTCTATTTGTGTTTAGGGTTAATCAAATTTGAAACTTACTTATGCAAATGCTAAAGAAGAACTTATATGATAACATATCAAGCAGAACAGTTTAGTTATCTCCCGGTTATCCTTACGGGACCAACATGATTTGTTCATCTTTATATATTATTATCTTTTGATTTATATTATAATTTAAGTTAACTACAGCAGTTCAGCTTTGGTTTAACGAAAATTCTATCGTTGGTATCTATAGCCTCGTTCCCATTGACCTCTTTCCAAAGCATGTGACATTATTTTGTATTATTAATTATTTAAGTTGAATGAGATATGATAGCAAACAGTGATTGAGTAGTTAGATGGATGTGCATAGCTGTGGGACATAAATAAATAGTTGTGAAAATTGTTACATGCAAATATTGCTTGGTGAGATAAACTTGTTATAACCTCAATGACTTCGAATTTTGCAATGGTTATAACATCGTGTTCACCAAAACAATAACATGACCTACTAAGCCCCGTTCATGCGCCAAAAATTTGCACTGTACGCAAAAATACACCCTATGTAAATATACTCAGGTGTGTAAATGCAAAATTTGCTATGCGTTCATGCGCCATCTGATGGTATGTATTTTGATAGGGTAAATTTTCAGTTTCCTTCATTTAAGCACAAGCCTTGGTCATGTAGACACTAATGTACTGCGGAGACAAAGATGTTCCCCTTTATGATGATGACATAGATAGTCATCAGTAATAGCAGGAGTTGGGATATCTTTCAGAAACAGTTCTAAGAACCATGTTCTTTAAATTTTCACAAATTAATAATGGATGTCACAAGAATCTTTCGACTATATCTATATAAGCACAACTGTCTGGATCCCTGGAAAATCAAACCAATACACAGCACAAAAATTGGTGGAATCGGCTTGCCGGATTTTTCAAGAATCGCCAAAATTTGGGAGAATCCGGAAGGATCCGGCAAATGGATTCCACCACTTTTTGTCCTGTGATTAAATTAAATGAAACATTGTCCGTTATACTTCAAAAAGCAATAAAAATCTACTGGCTTGCAACAACAGCTGAATATAGAAATGTTGCTCATCTCTTTGGTGTTGCCAAATCTAAACGGCTGTGACATGTGTTCAGGAATCTGCAATGCTTTGATGGAGAAGATGGCGCCTGAAGTCATCAAGTTTCCAGTAGGGGATGTACTGTGGGAGGTTCTGATGGATTATGAGCAGATTTGGGGTTTTCCACATTGTGCAGGGTCCATAGATGGTCACACTTCCCTATTATTGCACCTACACAGAATCATGGGGATTATTCTATTGTGTTGCACGTTGTCTGAGTTTTTTTTTTTATTATAGTGGGCTGTAGCTGGGAAGATCATATTATGCTCGTAACTTTGCAAACTCTGAGATCTTGGAATGGTAAATAGACGGAATGAAAACAAAATATAGGATGTCCTGATCCTTGTCTTGAAAACATAATTAAAATTTCTCTCAGTCACTTATTCATAACACTAATGCTTTGATCCTGGATGAAACGTGTATACAAGTCTATGCAAGACCTGAGTCATGATCAAGTTCATCATTCGGTACTCTCTCTTTCTCACTTTGCTTATGTGTGTATATCAGTATTTGCGTTCATGCGCCAAATTTGCATACTGTGCAAAATTGCACATGTGCAAAAATACATTTGCACTACCTCTTGACTCAGTGCAAATTTGCATACGATGCAAATATACACATGTATGCAATTGCGTTCATGCGCCACGTTTACATACCTATGTAAATATACATATATGTGTATTTCTGCACATGTATGTAAACAGTGGCGCATGAACGGGGCTTAGACACATTTGTACGTATCATGTATTTGATAAATGTGTTAATATATATCCGCAATAAAGACATGACTATCCATAGACACTGTTCTCCTGCAATATTAAGGTGAAATATACGGTTGAATAATGAATGGATTTAATTTTTTTTAGCATTTACGATTCCATATTTCTGAGAGTTTGAAAGTTGATAAGCCGAAAGAATAGAAATTAAAAAAAAAGTCATTGTAAAATCTTTTTTTCTGATTTTAACTGAGATGAAAATGAACATATACCAAATGCTTCAATTTGGTATTAAAACAGCAAATATGACGAATGTGCTGATAATATGGTGTCACTTATGGCATTGGTCACACATATAATGTTCTAGTTAAATTAAAATAGATTATTAGTTAAATATTATGTAAACAACATTTACTCCAGCATACTGGGATATGATTTATGCAAATACGATTTAATTTAGCAACCAAAGTCAATCTGACATGAAAATTTGTGTCCTGAAAAAATATATGTATGAATGAACGCTTCTAATGAAATGTAAATATGAATACATCTTGCCTATATCATCAACTTTCGAAAAGCTTGCCCATAAAATGACCCGTCCGTCCGTCCCGAAAACGGTACTTGTGTTATGAAACTCCTCCCACAGTTTTTGTTATCAATCTTTCTGAAACTTTACACATGCTTTGGTGATACGCATGCTTTTTTGTAACCGATCGGATTAATATTGTCAGAGTTATGGCCCTTGACATAGAACACTCAGCTTGCCGATTTCAGACTGACAATACCTGTGTTCTGAAATCAACTCCTCCCACAGTTTTGATCAATCTTTCTGAAATTTTCAGATGCTTTGGATAAACATGGGTTGTACGCATGTGCTTTTTGCGACCAATCGTAATTATATTTAGAGAGTTATGGCCCTTGACTTTGAGGGCTCGGCTTTCTGATTGTGGTTCAAACATTTGATATGTCTTTGAAACTTGATACATTGTATTATGTATATTGTATTATAAAGCCAAAGCCAAAACAGTGTTACACCCCCACCATTCATATCTAGTGTTATACTGTGGCAACGTTAGGATAAATGTATTGAATTTAACACTAAGGATAAAAGACAGGTAACGAGGTTTCTCTAAAGAACAAATATTCATGTTGACATTTGAGGAAATTACTACTGAATTTGAAATGGTACTGTTTTTTTTTACCCAAATAACTAATGTTACTGTGCCGATTAACATTAGGTTTCAGAGGACGAAAACAAACATGTTGTTACCAAGGTGATTTTCAAACATCAAAACATCTTTAATCAAGCAGAAAATGGAAGTAATTGGTTCTTAAAATTGCATCCCCTTTTTCAAATTTTTTTGTCAATTAGTAATGAAAAGGTTATAAACATATACGATTTTGGAATTATTATGAAATCTTGATGAGTCTGGGGCGTTAATCAAACACATCTCTGTGATTTAGAGGTGTCATTACAGTAATACAGACCGAATATCGTCAGTAAGCAAATTTTTCGATTTTGCCTTTTTCCAAACAATCTGATTTTGAAGGTTCATACTGTTTTAACGAGTGACTTTTTCATCAGTTATCTTGAAAGAATGGAATAACTCAAAAACTCTAAAAGGTGTAATTACAAGTTCAGAAAGTTGTATATTCAAGTTTTAAAGTTGTAATATGACTAAGTAGATCTGATATATGACTAAGTAGATATGATATATGAATAAGTCGATCTGATATATGACTAAGTAGATCTGATATACGACTAAGTAGATCTGATATATGACTTAGTAGATCTGATATATGACTAAGTCGATTTGATATATGACTAAGTAGATCTGATAAATGACTAAGTAGATATGATATACGACTAAGTAGATCTGATATATGACTAAGTAGATCTGATATACGACTAAGTAGATCTGATATATGACTAAGTCGATCTGATATATGACTAAGTCGATTTGATATATTACGAAGTCGATCTGATATATGACTAAGTCGATCTGATATACGACTAAGTAGATCTGATATATGACTAAGTAGATCTGATATATGACTAAGTAGATCTGATATATGACTAAGTAGATATGATATATGACTAAGTCGATCTGATATATAACTAAGTAAATCTGATATATGACTAAGTAGATCTGATATATGACTAAGTCGATTTGATATATGACTAAGTCGATCTGATATATGGCTAAGTAGATCTGATATATGGCTAAGTAGATCTGATATATGACTAAGTAGATCTGATATACGACTAAGTAGATCTGATATATGACTAAGTAGATCTGATATACGACTAAGTAGACCTGATATATGACTAAGTAGATCTGATATATGACTAAGTAGATATGATATACGACTAAGTAGACCTGATATATGACTAAGTAGATATGATATACGACTAAGTAGACCTGATATATGACTTAGTAGATCTGATATACGACTAAGTAGATCTGATATATGACTAAGTAGATCTGGTAAATGACTAAGTAGATCTGATATATGACTAAGTCGATCTGATATATGACTAAGTCGATCTGATATATGACTAAGTCGATCTGATATATGACTAAATCGATCTGATACATGACTAAGTCGATCTGATATATGACTAAGTAGATCTGATATATGACTAAGTAGATCTGATATATGACTAAGTAGATATGATATATGACTAAGTAGATATGATATATGACTAAGTAGATCTGATATACGACTAAGTAGATCTGATATATGACTAAGTAGATCTGGTATATGACTAAATAGATCTGATATACGACTAAGTAGATATGATATATGACTAAGTCGATCTGGTAAATGACTAAGTAGATCTGATATACGACTAAGTAGATATGATATATGACTAAGTCGATCTGATATATGACTAAGTAGATCTTATATACGACTAAGTAGACCTGATATATGACTAAGTAGATCTGATATATGACTAAGTAGATATGATATATGACTAAGTCGATCTGGTAAATGAATATGTAGATCTGATATACGACTAAGTAGATATGATATATGACTACGTCGATCTGATATATGACTAAGTCGATCTGATATATTATTAAGTCGATCTGATATATGACTAAGTCGATCTGATATATGACTAAGTCGATCTGATATATGACTAAGTCGATCTGATATATGACTAAGTCGATGTGATATATGACTAAGTCGATCTGATATATGACTAAGTCGATCTGATATATGACTTAATCGATCTGATATATGACTAAGTAGATCTGATATACGACTAAGTAGACCTGATATATGACTAAGTAGATCTGATAAACGACTAAGTAGACCTGATATATGACTAAGTAGATCTGATTTATGACTAAGTAGATCTGATATATGGCTAAGTAGATATGATATATGACTAAGTCGATCTGATATATGACTAAGTAGATATGATATATGACTAAGTCGATCTGGTAAATGACTAAGTAGATCTGATATACGACTAAGTCGATCTGATATATGACTAAGTAGATATGATATATGACTAAGTAGACCTGATATATGACTAAATCGATCTGATATATGACTAAGTAGATCTGGTAAATGACTAAGTAGATCTGATATACGACTAAGTAGATATGATATATGACTAAGTCGATCTGATATATGACTAAGTCGATCTGATATATGACTAAGTCGATCTGATATATGACTAAGTCGATCTGATATATGACTAAGTAGACCTGATATATGACTAAGTAGATCTGATATATGACTAAGTATATATGATATACGACTAAGTAGATCTGATATATGACTAAGTAGATATGATATATGACTAAGTAGATCTGATATATGACTAAGTAGACCTGATATATGACTAAGTAGATCTGATATACGACTAAGTAGATATGATATATGACTAAGTCGATCTGATATATGACTAAGTCGATCTGATATATGACTAAGTCGATCTGATATATGACTAAGTCGATCTGATATATGACTAAGTCGATCTGATATATGACTAAGTAGATCTGATATATGACTAAGTAGATATGATATACGACTAAGTAGATCTGATATATGACTAAGTAGATCTGATATACGACTAAGTAGATCTGATATATGACTAAGTAGATCTGGTATATGACTAAGTAGATCTGATATACGACTAAGTAGACCTGATATATGACTAAGTAGATCTGATATATGACTAAGTTGATATGATATACGACTAAGTAGACCTGATATATGACTAAGTAGATCTGATATATGACTAAGTAGATCTGATATACGACTAAGTAGACCTGATATATGACTAAGTAGATCTGATATATGACTAAGTAGATATGATATACGACTAAGTAGATATGATATATGACTAAGTCGATCTGATATATGACTAAGTCGATCTGATATATTACTAAGTCGATCTGATATATGACTTAGTCGATCTGATATATGACTAAGTCGATCTGATATATGACTAAATCGATCTGATATATGACTAAGTTGATATGATATACGACTAAGTAGACCTGATATATGACTAAGTCGATCTGGTAAATGACTAAGTAGATCTGATATACGACTAAGTAGATATGATATATGGCTAAGTCGATCTGATATATGACTAAGTCGATCTGATATATTACTAAGTCGATCTGATATATGACTTAGTCGATCTGATATATGACTAAGTCGATCTGATATATGACTAAGTCGATCTGATATATGACTAAGTCGATCTGATATATGACTAAGTCGATCTGATATATGACTAAATCGATCTGATATATGACTAAGTAGATCTGGTATATGACTAAGTAGATCTGATATACGACTAAGTCGATCTGATATATGACTAAGTAGATCTGATATATGACTAAGTAGATCTGATATACGACTAAGTAGACCTGATATATGACTAAGTAGATCTGATTTATGACTAAGTAGATCTGATATATGACTAAGTAGATATGATATACGACTAAGTAGATCTGATATATGACTAAGTAGATCTGATATACGACTAAGTAGATCTGATATATGACTAAGTAGATCTGGTATATGACTAAGTAGATCTGATATACGACTAAGTAGACCTGATATATGACTAAGTAGATCTGATATATGACTAAGTAGATATGATATACGACTAAGTAGACCTGATATATGACTAAGTAGATCTGATATATGACTAAGTAGATCTGATATACGACTAAGTAGACTTGATATATGACTAAGTAGATCTGATATATGACTAAGTAGATATGATATATGACTAAGTCGATCTGGTAAATGACTAAGTAGATCTGATATACGACTAAGTAGATATGATATATGACTAAGTCGATCTGATATATGACTAAGTCGATTTGATATATCACTAAGTCGATCTGATATATGACTTAGTCGATCTGATATATGACTAAGTCGATCTGATATATGACTAAGTCGATCTGATATATGACTAAGCCAACTGATTTATGACTAAATCGATCTGATATATGACTAAGTAGATCTGATATACGACTAAGTAGACCTGATATATGACTAAGTAGATCTGATAAACGACTAAGTAGACCTGATATATGACTAAGTAGATCTGATTTATGACTAAGTAGATCTGATATATGGCTAAGTAGATATGATATATGACTAAGTCGATCTGATATATGACTAAGTAGATATGATATATGACTAAGTCGATCTGGTAAATGACTAAGTAGATCTGATATACGACTAAGTCGATCTGATATATGACTAAGTAGATATGATATATGACTAAGTAGACCTGATATATGACTAAATCGATCTGATATATGACTAAGTAGATCTGGTAAATGACTAAGTAGATCTGATATACGACTAAGTAGATATGATATATGACTAAGTCGATCTGATATATGACTAAGTCGATCTGATATATGACTAAGTCGATCTGATATATGACTAAGTCGATCTGATATATGACTAAGTAGACCTGATATATGACTAAGTAGATCTGATATATGACTAAGTATATATGATATACGACTAAGTAGATCTGATATATGACTAAGTAGATATGATATATGACTAAGTAGATCTGATATATGACTAAGTAGACCTGATATATGACTAAGTAGATCTGATATACGACTAAGTAGATATGATATATGACTAAGTCGATCTGATATATGACTAAGTCGATCTGATATATGACTAAGTCGATCTGATATATGACTAAGTCGATCTGATATATGACTAAATCGATCTGATATATGACTAAGTAGATCTGGTATATGACTAAGTAGATCTGATATACGACTAAGTCGATCTGATATATGACTAAGTAGATCTGATATATGACTAAGTAGATCTGATATACGACTAAGTAGACCTGATATATGACTAAGTAGATCTGATTTATGACTAAGTAGATCTGATATATGACTAAGTAGATATGATATACGACTAAGTAGATCTGATATATGACTAAGTAGATCTGATATACGACTAAGTAGATCTGATATATGACTAAGTAGATCTGGTATATGACTAAGTAGATCTGATATACGACTAAGTAGACCTGATATATGACTAAGTAGATCTGATATATGACTAAGTAGATATGATATACGACTAAGTAGATCTGATATATGACTAAGTAGATCTGATATATGACTAAGTAGATCTGATATACGACTAAGTAGACTTGATATATGACTAAGTAGATCTGATATATGACTAAGTAGATATGATATATGACTAAGTCGATCTGGTAAATGACTAAGTAGATCTGATATACGACTAAGTAGATATGATATATGACTAAGTCGATCTGATATATGACTAAGTCGATTTGATATATCACTAAGTCGATCTGATATATGACTTAGTCGATCTGATATATGACTAAGTCGATCTGATATATGACTAAGTCGATCTGATATATGACTAAGCCAACTGATTTATGACTAAATCGATCTGATATATGACTAAGTAGATCTGATATACGACTAAGTAGACCTGATATATGACTAAGTAGATCTGATAAACGACTAAGTAGACCTGATATATGACTAAGTAGATCTGATTTATGACTAAGTAGATCTGATATATGGCTAAGTAGATATGATATATGACTAAGTCGATCTGATATATGACTAAGTAGATATGATATATGACTAAGTCGATCTGGTAAATGACTAAGTAGATCTGATATACGACTAAGTCGATCTGATATATGACTAAGTAGATATGATATATGACTAAGTAGACCTGATATATGACTAAATCGATCTGATATATGACTAAGTAGATCTGGTAAATGACTAAGTAGATCTGATATACGACTAAGTAGATATGATATATGACTAAGTCGATCTGATATATGACTAAGTCGATCTGATATATGACTAAGTCGATCTGATATATGACTAAGTCGATCTGATATATGACTAAGTAGACCTGATATATGACTAAGTAGATCTGATATATGACTAAGTATATATGATATACGACTAAGTAGATCTGATATATGACTAAGTAGATATGATATATGACTAAGTCGATCTGATATATGACTAAGTAGATCTGATATATGACTAAGTAGATATGATATACGACTAAGTAGATATGATATATGACTAAGTCGATCTGATATATGACTAAGTCGATCTGATATATGACTAAGTCGATCTGATATATGACTAAGTCGATCTGATATATGACTAAGTCGATCTGATATATGACTAAGTAGATCTGATATATGACTAAGTAGATATGATATACGACTAAGTAGATCTGATATATGACTAAGTAGATCTGATATACGACTAAGTAGATCTGATATATGACTAAGTAGATCTGGTATATGACTAAGTAGATCTGATATACGACTAAGTAGACCTGATATATGACTAAGTAGATCTGATATATGACTAAGTTGATATGATATACGACTAAGTAGACCTGATATATGACTAAGTAGATCTGATATATGACTAAGTAGATCTGATATACGACTAAGTAGACCTGATATATGACTAAGTAGATCTGATATATGACTAAGTAGATATGATATACGACTAAGTAGATATGATATATGACTAAGTCGATCTGATATATGACTAAGTCGATCTGATATATTACTAAGTCGATCTGATATATGACTTAGTCGATCTGATATATGACTAAGTCGATCTGATATATGACTAAATCGATCTGATATATGACTAAGTTGATATGATATACGACTAAGTAGACCTGATATATGACTAAGTCGATCTGGTAAATGACTAAGTAGATCTGATATACGACTAAGTAGATATGATATATGGCTAAGTCGATCTGATATATGACTAAGTCGATCTGATATATTACTAAGTCGATCTGATATATGACTTAGTCGATCTGATATATGACTAAGTCGATCTGATATATGACTAAGTCGATCTGATATATGACTAAGTCGATCTGATATATGACTAAGTCGATCTGATATATGACTAAATCGATCTGATATATGACTAAGTAGATCTGGTATATGACTAAGTAGATCTGATATACGACTAAGTCGATCTGATATATGACTAAGTAGATCTGATATATGACTAAGTAGATCTGATATACGACTAAGTAGACCTGATATATGACTAAGTAGATCTGATTTATGACTAAGTAGATCTGATATATGACTAAGTAGATATGATATACGACTAAGTAGATCTGATATATGACTAAGTAGATCTGATATACGACTAAGTAGATCTGATATATGACTAAGTAGATCTGGTATATGACTAAGTAGATCTGATATACGACTAAGTAGACCTGATATATGACTAAGTAGATCTGATATATGACTAAGTAGATATGATATACGACTAAGTAGACCTGATATATGACTAAGTAGATCTGATATATGACTAAGTAGATCTGATATACGACTAAGTAGACTTGATATATGACTAAGTAGATCTGATATATGACTAAGTAGATATGATATATGACTAAGTCGATCTGGTAAATGACTAAGTAGATCTGATATACGACTAAGTAGATATGATATATGACTAAGTCGATCTGATATATGACTAAGTCGATTTGATATATCACTAAGTCGATCTGATATATGACTTAGTCGATCTGATATATGACTAAGTCGATCTGATATATGACTAAGTCGATCTGATATATGACTAAGCCAACTGATTTATGACTAAGTCGATCTGATATATGACTAAATCGATCTGATATATGACTAAGTAGATCTGGTATATGACTAAGTAGATCTGATATACGACTAAGTCGATCTGATATATGACTAAGTAGATCTGATATATGACTAAGTAGATCTGATATACGACTAAGTAGACCTGATATATGACTAAGTAGATCTGATTTATGACTAAGTAGATCTGATTTATGACTAAGTAGATCTGATATATGACTTAGTAGATCTGTTTTTAAAGTTGTAATTACACCTTTTAAAGTTGTAATTACAACTTTCAAAGTTGTAATTACAACTTTCAAACTTGAATATATAAACTTTTAAAAGTTTAATATACAACTTTTAAAACTTGTAATTTCACCTTTACAAGTTTTAATTACAACTTTAAAACTTGAATATTCAACTTTTTAAAGTTGTAATTACACCTTGTAAAGTTGTAATTACAACTTTCAAAGTTGTAATTACAACTTTCAAACTTGAATATACAACTTTTAAAACTTAAATATATAACTTTTAAAACTTGAATATATAACTTTTAAAAGTTGAATATACAAATTTTAAAACTTGTAATTTCACCTTTACAAGTTGTAATTACAACTTTAAAAAAAAAATGTTGTCACTGAGTTTGGCCCTTGTAGGCTTTCGTACCTTTTATACATAAGACCATTGAATAAAATCGAATATTTCGTAATTTTAATTACTTTCGTAACATTGAAACTCAATTTTAGAGGATAAGGAACCGGGGGTTCTTAATTGTGCTCTCAGAGCACTCTTGTTACAGACGATATTCTGTGGCTGTTTTGGTGCCACTATCCGTATGACCCTGTATCCTTCTAGGACCGGAGGATGATGAGAATTCATTTAAACAAAGGACAGTCCGTGTTGGGTTCCTAGATGTTTAGAGGTAACGTCACATCTATTAGCTATCCGTTCAATGCTAACGAATTACCGAACTCGTCATCTTGTTCCTTAAAGTCCAGTTTGCTATCGAAAAAACAGCTACACCTCGCGATTTACTCTTATAAGAATTGAATAACAGAGATGACCGCGAACATAAGTACTTTCTTCTTATTATTTAATCCTTGTCAAGTTGAGACAAAATTTTAGAGAGTCAGTAATTTTAAATCGTGTCAACACACTAATTTGATAGTTGCAGTTGTCTGTGTGGGTCTGGTCATGATTTGGGTCTATGTATTTGTTTTGCCGGTGAAAGTTCTTATAGGTCGTACATATCTAGAAAACAACAATAGAGAAGAGGTTGATTGAAGATTGGTGAGAACTGACATTAAGGATCATGCATTACACTTTTACCTTATTTTAAACTTGTAAAATACCATAACCACATCTCTAGTGTATGAATGAAATGCGTAGTACTACGGATGTTTCATCTGACCGATTTTAGCACGTGATTCTCGCGTGTAAAATAAGGCGCACAAAATACATGTTCAAAAATACGGGTAATTTGCGATGAAACTTCAAAGTTTGTCAATTTCTAGATTGCTTTGGAAGAATGAGGTCGTCTTATCAGCGTGGCTCTGCGACAATGGAAACTGAGGGTGACTTCTAAATATAATTAAATTCGTTTGGATTTTCAATATTTAGGTAAATTGTTTATTTTTTATATTTCCTTAATTATATACTATTTTCTATGTATCAAACTACTATATTTATCATTACTAAACGGTTGTTGTGAATTTGTGGTAGAAAATATATCAAAGTCATGTTTATTTTTTGTGTAAATTCTTTCTAGTTTATTCTTTGCCAGTAGTCAATCAATTGATTTAAGTATTTTACTCCCAACCGTATTTAGCATTATATCAAATAAATTCGTTTTTTTACGCCTTGATGTCAGTGAATCAAACGTTTAGCTAAATCGCTTTGCCATTGGCGTTGATAAACTGTAACTTATTTTGTTTAAAAGTGGTTTTGAAAGTGTCCGTGTATCATATATCAGGACTGTTTGGACGAATCAGTTCAGATATCGGTAATGAACAGGACACTTCTATGAAATGGTCGCTACGGGCAACGACGTTTAAGTGGGATGTAAAGATGCGTTATAGATGAAACCATTAAACATATCTTACTTGACTGTGTACATGTAAAAGGTTTGTGGCACCAACTGGTTGAATGGATTAGCTTAAAGACCGGGATAAATTTAGAACCAAATATAACGCATATTATATTTGGTTACAAGGAAAAGAGAAATGATGTACTGAATTTGATTTGTTATAGTTACTAAGTATTATGTATATACCTGTAAATGCCAGAATAATAAACCGCACATAAATGGTCTGAAATCAGTTCTACAAGACACCTATACTGTCAGTAAACAGCTTCTCTATACTGATTGTAGATATGAACAATTCATATCCTTCTGGTCTTCATGCCACAGCCTATTCACATAAATTCCTTTTTATTCCAGCTTGTGTCATACTGAAACTGAAATGTATATAAAAAACTGTATATGTCTTGTCAATTCGACAAATTGTACCAAATACTCCATATTGAAAATGTACTTTATATATACTTGTGGTGCCTACAAAGAGAAATAAAGTGATAAAAAAGAAAGATGCGTTATAGATGCTGTGTGCTGTAACTGTGCATGTGGGTGTAGTGTAACTGTGCATGTGGGTGTACTGTAACTGTGCATGTGGGTGTACTGTAACTGTGCATGTGGGTGTACTGTAACTGTGCATGTGGGTGTACTGTAACTGTGCATGTGGGTGTACTGTAACTGTGCATGTGGGTGTACTGTAACTGTGCATGTCGGTGTACTGTAACTGTGCATGTGGGTGTACTGTAACTGTGCATGTGGGTGTACTGTAACTGTGCATGTGGGTGTACTGTAACTGTGCATGTCGGTGTACTGTAACTGTGCATGTGGGTGTACTGTAACTGTGCATGTGGGTGTACTGTAACTGTGCATGTGGGTGTAGTGTAACTGTGCATGTGGGTGTACTGTAACTGTGCATGTGGGTGTACTATAACTGTGCATGTGGGTGTACTGTAACTGTGCATGTGGGTGTACTGTAACTGTGCATGTGGGTGTACTGTAACTGTGCATGTCGGTGTACTGTAACTGTACATGTGGGTGTACTGTAACTGTGCATGTGGGTTTACTGTAACTGTGCATGTGGGTGTACTATAACTGTGCATGTGGGTGTACTGTAACTGTGCATGTGGGTGTACTGTAACTGTGCATGTGGGTGTACTGTAACTGTGCATGTGGGTGTAGTGTAACTGTGCATGTGGGTGTACTGTAACTGTGCATGTGGGTGTACTGTAACTGTGCATGTGGGTGTACTATAACTGTGCATGTGGGTGTACTGTAACTGTGCATGTGGGTGTACTGTAACTGTGCATGTGGGTGTACTGTAACTGTGCATGTGGGTGTACTGTAACTGTGCATGTGGGTGTACTGTAACTGTGCATGTGGGTGTACTGTAACTGTGCATGTGGGTGTACTGTAACTGTGCATGTCGGTGTACTGTAACTGTGCATGTGGGTGTACTATAACTGTGCATGTGGGTGTACTGTAACTGTGCATGTGGGTGTACTGTAACTGTGCATGAGGGTGTACTGTAACTGTGCATGTGGGTGTACTGTAACTGTGCATGTCGGTGTACTGTAACTGTGCATGTCGGTGTACTGTAACTGTGCATGTGGGTGTACTGTAACTGTGCATGTGGGTGTACTGTAACTGTGCATGTGGGTTTACTGTAACTGTGCATGTGGGTGTACTATAACTGTGCATGTGGGTGTACTGTAACTGTGCATGTGGGTGTACTGTAACTGTGCATGTGGGTGTACTGTAACTGTGCATGTGGGTGTACTGTAACTGTGCATGTGGGTGTACTATAACTGTGCATGTGGGTTTACTGTAACTGTGCATGTGGGTGTACTGTAACTGTGCATGTGGGTGTACTGTAACTGTGCATGTGGGTGTACTGTAACTGTGCATGTGGGTGTACTGTAACTGTGCATGTGGGTGTACTGTAACTGTGCATGTGGGTGTACTGTAACTGTGCATGTGGGTGTACTATAACTGTGCATGTGGGTGTACTGTAACTGTGCATGTGGGTGTACTGTAACTGTGCATGTGGGTGTACTGTAACTGTGCATGTGGGTGTACTGTAACTGTGCATGTGGGTGTACTGTAACTGTGCATGTGGGTGTACTGTAACTGTGCATGTGGGTGTACTGTAACTGTGCATGTGGGTGTACTGTAACTGTGCATGTGGGTGTACTGTAACTGTGCATGTGGGTGTACTGTAACTGTGCATGTGGGTGTACTGTAACTGTGCATGTGGGTGTACTGTTACTGTGCATGTGGGTGTACTATAACTGTGCATGTGGGTGTACTGTAACTGTGCATGTGGGTGTACTGTAACTGTGCATGTGGGTGTACTGTAACTGTGCATGTGGGTGTACTGTAACTGTGCATGTGGGTGTACTGTAACTGTGCATGTGGGTGTACTGTTACTGTGCATGTGGGTGTACTATAACTGTGCATGTGGGTGTACTGTAACTGTGCATGTGGGTGTAGTGTAACTGTGCATGTGGGTGTAGTGTAACTGTGCATGTGGGTGTACTGTAACTGTGCATGTGGGTGTACTGTAACTGTGCATGTGGGTGTACTGTAACTGTGCATGTGGGTGTACTATAACTGTGCATGTGGGTGTAGTGTAACTGTGCATGTGGGTGTACTGTAACTGTGCATGTGGGTGTACTATAACTGTGCATGTGGGTGTACTGTAACTGTGCATGTGGGTGTAGTGTAACTGTGCATGTGGGTGTAGTGTAACTGTGCATGTGGGTGTAGTGTAACTGTGCATGTGGGTGTACTGTAACTGTGCATGTGGGTGTACTGTAACTGTGCATGTGGGTGTACTATAACTGTGCATGTGGGTGTAGTGTAACTGTGCATGTGGGTGTACTGTAACTGTGCATGTGGGTGTACTATAACTGTGCATGTGGGTTTACTGTAACTGTGCATGTGGGTGTACTATAACTGTGCATGTGGGTTTACTGTAACTGTGCATGTGGGTGTACTATAACTGTGAATGTGGGTGTACTGTAACTGTGCATGTGGGTGTACTGTAACTGTGCATGTGGGTGTACTATAACTGTGCATGTGGGTGTAGTGTAACTGTGCATGTGGGTGTACTGTAACTGTGCATGTGGGTCTACTGTAACTGTGCATGTGGGTGTACTGTAACTGTGCATGTGGGTGTACTGTAACTGTGCATGTGGGTGTACTGTAACTGTACATGTGGGTGTACAAAGTGTTGATTTCAGCGCCAATGTGTTGAAGTTTCTAGTCGAAGATTTCTGTTGCAGTTTTTGTGAGTAGATTTAAAGTTTTTGAAAGTCTATCAATAATATAATAATGTAGGGAAAAAAGCTGCAAACATTGTAGGAATTTTCATACCGCCAGTGATTTTTGAAAATAAGATAGTTTGTCTGATATAAATTTAAAACAATAAATTCCAATAATGTGACACCAAAATTAACTGTTTTTCAAATTCCTCATTCATCGGATATGGTGCATGGAGCTGCGACCCTCACGAAATGGATTCTTCCACGTACGTCCAGCGCAAAACATCTACGCGAAGCGATGTCATTGACAGCTATAACTATTCCCTGTCATCCTCTGCTCGTGCGGATCACGCTCTTGCCAGTCTAGTGGAGAACTCAGGGTTCTTACTGTCAAACAATCCTATTGATTTTAACAGCCCTTCTTTGTCTAATGGATAAGAGCGCCGTGGTAACAAACGAAGGGTTACGTGTTTGCATTACACAAATAAACAGTTATAGTTGAGACGTTTAAACTCCTTTTCGGATACACCAAGACAAAATTCACCAATCTTGAAAACAGTACTCGGTTTGTCATTTCTAAAAGTGTCAAAACCTGACATCCCTTCTGACTGGGGCAGTCAATGACCAGTTAAAGAACAATTCACTGTTAACACATTAGAGTGACCACGGATTAAAGTTAGATGAACCCTTGCGCATGTGAATCATGAACGCCGAGGCTGTTTCATATGTGCGAGGGTTCATCTAACTTGAACCTGAGGTTGAGGTCGGTAACTATTTTCACCGCCGACTCAATACTACATCAAACCACAAACAGAATGAAAACACTTTTTCAGGACTCATATGATAAATATATTGAGGTAAGAAAGAGGTTGTCCTTGCCAGAAAAAAACCTGTGTCTATATCAATCAGCTTACACATGCCTTCACTGTAATGTTTTTACCGGTAATTATAAGTACATTCTCAGTATAAACAAGTCTCTCGTAGCTTCCACAGAGTGGCACATAATAGTTTAAAAGGCTATTGTTATATACTTTTACTGTATATATGAAGTGAGACTTAAATAACTATCTGTCTGCTTTAGTGAGTCGTGATGCACGTGCAACACGCTAAAATATAGAAGCAAATACAATGGAACCACGTGACTAGTCTCAATATCAACAATTTATGCAACATTTAACCCATTTTAAATAAAATTGTTTACAAACACATTGTTTCCTTTTGTAGATGGACGTATTTTAAATGATGTTCAACCTGACGATTGTAATCAAGGAAATATAAGATTCTTCATGAAAACTCCTATGTGATAACTCCAGGTTTCTGTGGTATAGTGGTCAGTGTACTAGACCAGAAGCAGCAGCTAACATGTTCGCTTCCATGGTTCGACAAAACATTTGTGAGTATACAAACAAACATCTCTGCCCATACATAACAAAGGAATTGGTAAGAAAATAACCGAATAAAACAAAGGAGCCAGTGTGTAACTACGGAGCATACATGTACATCGTCCTTTTGGATAATGAAACAGTTATCAATGTTAGTAATGTTATCCTACGTGTGGTGTTGGTTCATTAGTAAGTGTTGGTTCATTCATAAGCGTTGAGTGAGAGTACGGGCAGTCGGGACCTGGTCCAGGGGACGGAAGGTGTCACATTTACAGCGACCTCAAGATGCATCAAAATCTGCGCAGTTGAATGGGCAAGTGACCGTATATAGCCATATAACGTGTCCGGACACTCTCCAAAGCACTCGCGGTTGACGGTCTGGGTGCTCCACCACGGGGATGCAGTAAGAGTCCATCCTACAGTAGTCGAGCCCACAGGTCACAGCGATGCCATCTCCAGTTTTAGCGTACTCGGAAGCGTCCACTTACTTCCCTATACTATTGACTGCCTTGCTATATATCCGTTAACACCAACGTGTTTTAGTTACGCATGCGTATCGAGGTCATTTCAGAAACAGAAAAGTTATCACAGCATAGATATGCACTGTCACAGGAATATCGCGATCCTACTCTGGTTAGCAGTACACACCAATCACGTCCAATCAAGTAAGTCCTTCTTTCTGTCCTCTTCAGTTGAACCAATACTCGGGGGCTAGGCAGCAAGCATTCACTGATATCTTGGTACAATTCTGCTATTGAAGTCAGTATGTGTTGCTCAAACCTCCGTCTCCAATGGCTTCTTTGTACAATTAAATCGAACAGTTTAGCCAACAAAATGTCTCAGAAAACATACGTTATTGTGTGTCCATGTGTTACTGTTGATGTTGCGAAGTACAGTGAGGAGTGTGACTGGGGATGTGTGGTGTCGAACAGGCAGGAAACTCCCCTTGACAATGCTCACAGTGAGACCAGTTGAGTTGCCATCAAGGCAGAAACAACAACATGCACACATACACACACACACACACGCAAACACACACACATACACACATTTATATATATATATTTATATACATCAAGGGCAAATTGACGTGATTCATTTATGATTTAATTAAAATGATTTGAAACCAAAGCATATTTTTGCAGTTTCCTTTGTCGCTCTCCATCTGCCTTGTCTTACTGCGCTATACTTTCTGTCTCCGTGTGATCCCCACTCGTCAGTCTGTTACTATGATGGGACTTTGAATGTGCATCATATACACGTCATCCTATATCTCTACACCAATATAAATGAGACGCGCTGTTGATATACGTTGCTGTTCCTAGCATTTGCGTACTGTCCGGAAATGAGGTCAAGTCCAACTTCCGCCACAGCATCTGACCATTCACACGTGCTCGCTGGACCTTGCGTAATCTGCAATTGAAAACCTCGGGGGAAGATAGCGATAACCCACATTTTTGGCATTTTGAGATAATCGCGTTTGAAAGTTTGGTTTCAGTTGACAAATCCGCATTACATTCTAATCATACAACTTGGTACTTATTTTAAAGTTATACTATTTATTTAGCAAATGATAAATATTTAGATGTATATCAACAAAAAAGTTGTTTTGTAGACAATTGATCTTGCACCACCTGTCACTATTGTGTGGGTTATAACGTTTTTTTTCTGAAGTGGGGTAACCATTGTCTTCCTGAAATCACAACATCTATTTAGCTCTTTCAACTGAAAGCAACATAATAATACTGACAAATCATTTTTTAAAAATAAAATTTATTGAAAACTCTTTTGAAACATAAATTCATTCAAAATAAACATGTAAAGAATTTAAACCGGCTTTAAGTGTCCATAATTGTAAAACATTCCATTTTACTTTAAAAAAAAGTTTCATCAACTCATTATAAACACATTAAATGTGTAATACTAACACAATATCAATCATTTAACACAGAAAACTAACAGTTCAATTAAAAGTGATTTTAAAAACGGCAGAATACCAAAGCATGACCCAATTGGTGTTATTGTAAGCACATTATTGAGCTATAACAATCATAGAGATAGAATATGATATTATCACGTCGCAATCCCTAGCACATAATTTTGTGAAAGATGTAACTGCAAAAGCGAACACGTCAAAACCTTTAACATTATAACATTGAATGTAAACTAACCTGACATGTACCTTGAATAAACACCCAATTCTTTTAAAGTTCAATTAACAGTATTGTGCGATGTGTCCAGGGACAAAACTATTCCATTGCATTCTTTCAACACAAAAATGTAAAGTGTATCAGCTCAAAATGAACAGGCATAACTCTCCATGATTGTATACATTAATTTGTACTTGAGGAAAGTATCATGAACTCTATACACACATTTATTGTGTAATGCTAACATTTAACACAGAACACAATTTAACTTCAAACATTAGTTGTGAAATACTCAAGAAAACCATTGCCAAAACCGTTTGCTTTTGTTACGAGAATACTTATTGATTCTCGACAATCATGGAACATAATGTGATAACTGATCTTTTAATAAGGAATCAGTTAAGCATCAAAGAGTGAACCTGTAAAGAGAACATGGCAAACGACAACAATTACTGATGTTCAGTACTTTGTACTTCAGAATTGTAAACAGAAGAGTCTTCTATCTTGCTCAAGGGAATACTGCATCCATTCAACGGACTTCTCATTCAATGTTAAGAGAATCGTCCTCACTGTCTTCAACATTGGACACTTCCTTGTGAGACTGATAGAACAGGTGATGGAGTGGAGGATTGTAGGGTAGTAGAGTGGAGTGGAGGAATGTAGGGTAGTAGAGACATGACATCAGCAGGTTTTGCCTTGTCACCTCTGTTCTTTTGTTCCTTGTTCATAGCCCTTTTTTACTTGTTTCTCTGACGTTTACGTGGTTTCTTTGCCTTCTCAGTCTCTCAAGTTTCCTGCAATTAGGGATAGAGTCTTATTTCAAAATCAAGATAAGTTTCATTCATCATATTAATTTCTTCTCGTGAACAGTCCTCACCAATTGATAATAACATTGACATGGGAGATGCATACGATATTGAAATGACTCGCATGACTTGTGTTGATGAGAACTTCACACTTCACATATCAGAATTGTTTGGAATGATAATTCCGCAAGCATTTTGTTATCGAACGTAAAGGAAAAATTAAATTTGTTCGGGGATATCGTGCTGGAAACAATCGATACAGATATAAATGGAGCCATAAATGACTTTGTAAAACTTTTGTCGACTTCAGCCGAGTGTATGCTGAAAAATGTAAATCGCAAACCCCGAAAAAGTAATCAAAATATAAATTGTAGAAACTCGAAACGGAATGCTCGTAAAAGTCTTCGAAGATTCAGAGTTACCCGTAGTAACTCCGATAGACAGAAATATTGCGTAAGTAGAAATAAGTACAAAGCTTGTTGTCGAAAAAATAAACTTGATATGAAAATGCGCAGACAAAAACAACTTGATCTATAAACGATCCATCTGCTTTTTGGAAAAATATTCGTCATTTCCAAAAAAGAAATTCGGCGGGAAACAGCATAACAAAAACCGAATGGTTAAATCATTTTAAAGACGTGTATTCAAACGATATTACATTAGATATAGCATTCGACAATGAAACTAAATCGGAAGATTTTAATAAAGAGTTCTACACGGACATAGATACACTTGTAGTGGACAGTCCTATCTCTGAACAGGAAATACTCGACGCTATCAGTCATCTAAAAAACGGGAAGGCTGCCGGACCTGACGATATCATAATAGAAATGATAAAATGTTCTAAATGGGAAATAATGCCGTTCCTTAAGAAATGTTTCAATAAGCTGTTTGAAATTGGAACTTTTCCTTGCAGTTGGTCAAGCTCTATAATAATTCCACTTCATAAAAAGGGGGACAGAAACGATCCTGATAACTATCGGGGTATATCATTAATGAGTATCATGGGAAAAGTTTTTACGTTGATATTGAACAACAGATTATCAAACTGGGCGAATATGCGTGATAAGATTCCTGAATCCCAGGCTGGATTTAGGAAGGGATATTCCACTGTGGATCATATATTTACGTTGTACGCAATGGTCCAGAAGGTTTTGTCAAAACGAAAGCATAAATTGTATATAGCATTTGTAGATTTTAAAAAAGCTTTCGATTCGGTCAATCGTACTAAATTGTTGCAATTTTTACGTAAAGCAGGTCTACAAGGGAAAATGTTTAACATTCTAAAGTCAATGTACTGTAACATTCGATCCTGTGTGCGCTGCGCAGATGGGGTTACAGATCTTTTCGATTGTCCCTTAGGCTTAAGACAAGGCTGTTGCTTAAGCCCACTTTTGCTTTCCTTTTTTATAAGTGAATTATATCGTGATATAATTTCTAAAGGAACACATGGAATCCAAATGTATCAAGATTTTATAGAAATTCTAATCCTCCTTTTTGCTGACGATGTTATTTTAGCCTCAGATACTGTAGTCGGTTTACAGAATCAAATATCTTGGAAAGTTACACGAAAGAATGGAGCTTATCAGTTAATCTTACGAAAACAGAAATAGTAATTTTTAGAAGGGGCGGACCTGTGGCAGCAAGAGAACGTTGGTTCTATGATGATAATTTGATCAATATATCCAAGCAGTATTCCTACTTAGGGTTCATGTTTTCAGACAGAATGAATTTAAACAAATGCGCACAAAATTTAGCCTTACGTGGAAAAAAAGCTTTAGTACAAGTTATATCAATTTTATGCAAAGTTGGAACCATGTCACCCAATGTATTTTTTAAGATATTTAATACTCGGATTCAGCCCATTCTTTTATATGGATCTGAAATATGGGGTTTTCAACGATTCGATTGTATAGAGAGAATTCACCTTTTATCTTGTAAAAAGTACCTTAATGTACGTCCAATGACACCTAATTGTATGGTATATGGTGAATGTGGAAGATTTCCTTTGTACATTAATTCCCAATTAAGATGTTTAAGATTTTGGTTTAAGATTCTAAAAATGCATGAAAAACGTCTTCCGAAATTAGCCTACAATATGCTTTGAAATCTGGATAATTTAGGAAAACATACGTGGACAACTGATATAAGGAATTTATTGGTTTCTCATGGTTTTGGTTTCATATGGATGTCTCCAACAATTGGTAACATGAACCGATTTATCAGTGAGTTTCGTCGTAGATCAATAGATATGTTTAGTCAAGACTGGTCATCGACCCTAGATTCAAGTTCTCGATATGAATATTACAGGACCTTTAAAACGCTACTTCAGCCAGAAAAATAGTTATCAATCATTACGACATACAGTTTAAGAACAATGTTCGTTAGATTTCGTTTAGGCTTATTAACTTTAATGATTAATGAGGGGAGAAAATCATCTATAGAGAAAGAAAGAAGAATTTGTCCTTTATGTAACCTCGGTATAGAGAATGAAATTCATTTAACATTGTTATGTCCTTGTTATGTCGAATTACGTCAAAAATATATACCACCCCATTTTCTTGAAAAACAACCAAGGGATGCTTACGTATCTATGTTACAAACTAAAAATGAAAATGTTATTGTTCAATTGTCATTATATGTAAAGCATGCTTTAGCCAAAAGAGACATTCTTATAAAAACAACTGTATACCCTGTAAATATACAACAATGTTAATATACCACTGTAACTCTTCTGTATATGGGCCGGAGGCCTTGAATACAATAAACATCTTTGATTGACTGAACTGCCGCATCAAGATGCAATAACCCTTGAGGAAGTACATTTGTAAAACTCACATACAAAACATCAAGATCTGGACAGTGACGCACATATTCAATTTGAGACCCTGGAGACAATGCCGACAGTCACTGATGTTTAGTACTTTCAAATTCTTCATACAAGAAAGAAACTCTAACGACTCTATTGGTGCACATGTGAGGTCCAAGGTATGAAGATAAGTGGATTTGGACAGTGGCTGGCACAACATATCTCTTAGAAATGTGGGCGAAAACTCAGCATATGGTACCGCAAAGTATCTAAACATCTTGAATGCTTCATAATTGTGCGTAGTTGTTCAAATTTGAATTGGAAAAAATCAACTGAAAAGTCATCTATCTTGCTCCAGAGAATACTGTTTCCATGTACAGTGTTATGAAGTTTTTGGCAGACATGTGTGACAGATGTTATTAATTTCTCCAGTTCAACAAATTTCAAGATTTTGACAATTATTTCTTCTGGAAGAGTTATCAGTGTTTTCTGTGAAATGAGAAAAAAATATTTGTCAACCCATGTTCATTGTCATACAAATAATCTCTATTATATCCTTCATTTAAATTTCCCTTGAGTTAATGAAACATGATAACCCACAACATACCCTACCTTCACTTCACAAAAATGTGATAACCCTATCATGGTAATGTTTCAAAGGGTTTGAGATGTTTAAAACGAACCTTACATTGGAATTGATGTCATAATTTGGATAACTTTTATTTTTTTTATTGACATGTTTACTGTTTTCATGATATGGAAAATTGGGGATGTCATGACATGTGAAATGGCTGTTTCGGAAAGAACGTGATAACCAACATAAAACAGAAAATGTCAAAATTATTAGTAAAATCAAAACTTACCGAATCAGAAGTGCTGCATTCACGCTCCGTGTCTGTTTCTGCAAATGTTGGGTCCGCGGTGCTATCACCATCTTCACCATTTGAGGACAGCTTGTCAAAAAACTTCAGCTTCAGTGAACACGTGCTCCGCCATGTTTTGTGGGTTATCACAGTCTTTGTGACATTGGTCTCTTAGGATGAGGGTTATGATATTTAGGCAGATGATGCAATAGTCACATTGGCAGAGATAAGGGAGGTAATCAGATTTCAGATGATGCTCTATGGTCTTGCAACCCACTAGGGACCAAAATCTCCAAAAATTACAAAATGTGGGTTATCACTATCTTCCCCTGAGGTCTTCACTTCATCTGTATACCTTGTGTAATTTCGGTAGTCTCCCATAACCCCTACACAGCATAACCGCTACACGTTATCAAAACAAGTCAACGGTCCACCGCACTCCTAATCCCTAGCTTGTTACCTCTTACTATGCAATGGAACGGCCCAGATTAAAAACAGAGACAATTGATAGTGTGAGCAAAAAGATTTAATGAACTTATCAAGGACATTTCATGTTTCACATTCATATTGCGTTGCGTAATCTGCAGTTCATATACATACCTTGTGTAATTTGAACTTCATATAAACCTTGTTCAATCTGCACTTCATGTGTATACCTTGTGTAATTTGAACTTCATGTAAACTTTGTTCAATCTGCACTTCATGTACATACCTTGTTCAAACTGCACTTCATGTACATACCTTGTTTAATCTGCACTTCATGTATATACCTTGTTCAATCTGCACTTCATGTATATACCTTGTCCAATCTGCACTTCATGTGTATACCTTGTTCAATCTGCACTTCATGTATATACCTTGTTCAAACTGCACTTCATGTACATACCTTGTTCAATCTGCACTTCATGTATATACCTTGTTCAAACTGCACTTCATGTAAACATTGCGTAATCTGCACTTCATGTATATACCTTGTTCAATCTGCACTTCATGTATATACCTTGTTCAATCTGCACTTCATGTACATACCTTGTTCAATCTGCACTTCATGTATATACCTTGTTCAAACTGCACTTCATGTACATACCTTGTTCAATCTGCACTTCATGTATATACCTTGTTCAAACTGCACTTCATGTACATACCTTGTTCAATCTGCACTTCATGTATAAACCTTGTTCAATCTGCACTTCATGTATATACCTTTTTCAATCTGCACTTCATGTATATACCTTGTTCAATCTGCACTTCATGTATATACCTTGTTCAATCTGCACTTCATGTATAAACCTTGTTCAATTTGCAGTTTATATCAACCTTGGTGTAACTTTAGGTAACCAAGGATCTGTTCAGACCTTGTGCAATAAACACCTTTTATATGCCTTCCGTAATCAAGGATCTGTAATACCCTGTGTAAAAGAAAACTATTAACGCTTTCGGGAATCAAGGTTCAGTGCACAATTGGTGAAATATAAACCTATATATGATTCATTTAATGAAGGATATTCACACACTTTGTGTTATAAGTACATTATGTAATCAGTGATCTGTACATCCCTTGTGCAATAACCAATGTGTATATACATTATGTAATGATATATACATACCTTATGCAATAACCAATGTGTATATACATTATGTAATCAGTGATCTGTACATCCCTTGTGCAATAACCAATGTGTATATACATTATGTAATGATATATACATACCTTATGCAATAACCAATGTGTATATACATTATGTAATCAGTGATCTGTACATCCCTTGTGCAATAACCAATGTGTATATACATATGCATTATGTAATGATATATACATACCTTATGCAATAACCAATGTGTATATACATTATATAATCAGTGATCTGTACATCCCTTGTGCAATAACCAATGTGTATATACATTATGTAATGATATATACATACCTTATGCAATAACCAATGTGTATATACATTATGTAATCAGTGATCTGTACATCCCTTGTGCAATAACCAATGTGTATATACATATGCATTATGTAATGATATATACATACCTTATGCAATAACCAATGTGTATATACATTATGTAATCAGTGATCTGTACATCCCTTGTGCAATAACCAATGTGTATATACATATACATTATGTAATGATATATACATACCTTATGCAATAACCAATGTGTATATACATTATGTAATCAGTGATCTGTACATCCCTTATGCAATAACCAATGTGTATATACATAATGTAATGATATATACATACCTTATGCAATAACCAATGTGAATATACATTATGTAATCAGTGATCTGTACATCCCTTGTACAATAACCAATGTGTATATACATTATGTAATGATATATACATACCTTATGCAATAACCAATGTGAATATACATTATGTAATCAGTGATCTGTACATCCCTTGTGCAATAACCAATGTGTATATACATATACATTATGTAATGATATATACATACCTTATGCAATAACCAATGTGTATATACATTATGTAATCAGTGATCTGTACATCCCTTGTACAATAACCAATGTGTATATACATTATGTAATGATATATACATACCTTATGCAATAACCAATGTGAATATACATTATGTAATCAGTGATCTGTACATCCCTTGTGCAATAACCAATGTGTATATACATATGCATTATGAAATGATATATACATACCTTATGCAATAACCAATGTGTATATACATTATGTAATCAGTGATCTGTACATCCCTTGTACAATAACCAATGTGTATATACATTATGTAATGATATATACATACCTTATGCAATAACCAATGTGAATATACATTATGTAATCAGTGATCTGTACATCCCTTGTGCAATAACCAATGTGTATATACATATGCATTATGTAATGATATATACATACCTTATGCAATAACCAATGTGTATATACATTATGTAATCAGTGATCTGTACATCCCTTGTACAATAACCAATGTGTATATACATTATGTAATGATATATACATAACTTATGCAATAACCAATGTGTATATACATTATGTAATCAGTGATCTGTACATCCCTTGTACAATAACCAATGTGTATATACATTATGTAATGATATATACATACCTTGTGCAATAACCAATGTGTATATACATTATGTAATGATATATACATACCTTATGCAATAACCAATGTGTATATACATTATGTAATGATATATACATAACTTATGCAATAACCAATGTGTATATACATTATGTAATCAGTGATCTGTACATCCCTTGTGCAATAACCAATGTGTATATACATTATGTAATGATATATACATACCTTGTGCAATAACCAATGTGTATATACATTATGTAATGATATATACATACCTTATGCAATAACCAATGTGTATATACATTATGTAATGATATATACATAACTTATGCAATAACCAATGTGTATATACATTATGTAATCAGTGATCTGTACATCCCTTGTGCAATAACCAATATGTATATACATTATGTAATGATATATACATACCTTATGCAATAACCAATGTGTATATACATTATGTAATGATATATACATACCTTATGCAATAACCAATGTGTATATACATTATGTAATGATATATACATACCTTATGCAATAACCAATGTGTATATACATTATGTAATCAGTGATCTGTACATCCCTTGTGCAATAACCAATGTGTATATACATTATGTAATGAAATATACATAACTTTTGCAATAACCAATGTGTATATACATTATGTAATGATATATACATACCTTATGCGATAACCAATGTGTATATACATTATGTAATCAGTGATCTGTACATCCCTTGTGCAATAACCAATGTGTATATACATTATGTAATGATATATACATACATTATGCAATAACCAATATGTATATACATTATGTAATCAGTGATCTGTACATCCCTTGTGCAATAACCAATGTGTATATACATTATGTAATGATATATACATACCTTATGCAATAACCAATGTGTATATACATTATGTAATCAGTGATCTGTACATCCCTTGTGCAATAACCAATGTGTATATACATTATGTAATGATATATACATACCTTGTGCAATAACCAATGTGTATATACATTATGTAATGATATATACATACCTTATGCAATAACCAATGTGTATATACATTATGTAATGATATATACATAACTTATGCAATAACCAATGTGTATATACATTATGTAATCAGTGATCTGTACATCCCTTGTGCAATAACCAATATGTATATACATTATGTAATGATATATACATACCTTATGCAATAACCAATGTGTATATACATTATGTAATGATATATACATACCTTATGCAATAACCAATGTGTATATACATTATGTAATGATATATACATACCTTATGCAATAACCAATGTGTATATACATTATGTAATCAGTGATCTGTACATCCCTTGTGCAATAACCAATGTGTATATACATTATGTAATGAAATATACATAACTTTTGCAATAACCAATGTGTATATACATTATGTAATGATATATACATACCTTATGCGATAACCAATGTGTATATACATTATGTAATCAGTGATCTGTACATCCCTTGTGCAATAACCAATGTGTATATACATTATGTAATGATATATACATACATTATGCAATAACCAATATGTATATACATTATGTAATCAGTGATCTGTACATCCCTTGTGCAATAACCAATGTGTATATACATTATGTAATGATATATACATACCTTATGCAATAACCAATGTGTATATACATTATGTAATCAGTGATCTGTACATCCCTTGTGCAATAACCAATGTGTATATACATTATGTAATGATATATACATACCTTATGCAATAACCAATGTGTATATACATTATGTAATCAGTGATCTGTACATCCCTTGTGCAATAACCAATGTGTATATACATATGCATTATGTAATGATATATACATACCTTATGCAATAACCAATGTGTATATACATTATGTAATCAGTGATCTGTACATCCCTTGTGCAATAACCAATGTGTATATACATATGCATTATGTAATGATATATACATACCTTATGCAATAACCAATGTGTATATACATTATGTAATCAGTGATCTGTACATCCCTTGTACAATAACCAATGTGTATATACATTATGTAATGATATATACATACCTTGTGCAATAACCAATGTGTATATACATTATGTAATGATATATACATACCTTATGCAATAACCAATGTGAATATACATTATGTAATCAGTGATCTGTACATCCCTTGTACAATAACCAATGTGTATATACATTATGTAATCAGTGATCTGTACATCCCTTGTACAATAACCAATGTGTATATACATTATGTAATCAGTGATCTGTACATCCCTTATGCAAAAACCAATGTGTATATACATTATGTAATGATATATACATACCTTATGCAATAACCAATGTGTATATACATTATATAATCAGTGATCTGTACATCCCTTGTGCAATAACCAATGTGTATATACATTATGTAATGATATATACATACCTTATGCAATAACCAATGTGTATATACATTATATAATCAGTGATCTGTACATCCCTTATGCAATAACCAATATGTATATACATTATGTAATGATATATACATACCTTATGCAATAACCAATGTGTATATACATTATGTAATCAGTGATCTGTACATCCCTTGTGCAATAACCAATGTGTATATACATTATGTAATGAAATATACATAACTTTTGCAATAACCAATGTGTATATACATTATGTAATGATATATACATAACTTATGCAATAACCAATGTGTATATACATTATGTAATCAGTGATCTGTACATCCCTTGTGCAATAACCAATATGTATATACATTATGTAATGATATATACATACCTTATGCAATAACCAATGTGTATATACATTATGTAATGATATATACATACCTTATGCAATAACCAATGTGTATATACATTATGTAATGATATATACATACCTTATGCAATAACCAATGTGTATATACATTATGTAATCAGTGATCTGTACATCCCTTGTGCAATAACCAATGTGTATATACATTATGTAATGAAATATACATAACTTTTGCAATAACCAATGTGTATATACATTATGTAATGATATATACATACCTTATGCGATAACCAATGTGTATATACATTATGTAATCAGTGATCTGTACATCCCTTGTGCAATAACCAATGTGTATATACATTATGTAATGATATATACATACATTATGCAATAACCAATATGTATATACATTATGTAATCAGTGATCTGTACATCCCTTGTGCAATAACCAATGTGTATATACATTATGTAATGATATATACATACCTTATGCAATAACCAATGTGTATATACATTATGTAATCAGTGATCTGTACATCCCTTGTGCAATAACCAATGTGTATATACATTATGTAATGATATATACATACCTTATGCAATAACCAATGTGTATATACATTATGTAATCAGTGATCTGTACATCCCTTGTGCAATAACCAATGTGTATATACATATGCATTATGTAATGATATATACATACCTTATGCAATAACCAATGTGTATATACATTATGTAATCAGTGATCTGTACATCCCTTGTGCAATAACCAATGTGTATATACATATGCATTATGTAATGATATATACATACCTTATGCAATAACCAATGTGTATATACATTATGTAATCAGTGATCTGTACATCCCTTGTACAATAACCAATGTGTATATACATTATGTAATGATATATACATACCTTGTGCAATAACCAATGTGTATATACATTATGTAATGATATATACATACCTTATGCAATAACCAATGTGAATATACATTATGTAATGATATATACATACCTTATGCGATAACCAATGTGTATATACATTATGTAATGATATATACATACCTTATGCAATAACCAATGTGTATATACATTATGTAATCAGTGATCTGTACATCCCTTGTACAATAACCAATGTGTATATACATTATGTAATCAGTGATCTGTACATCCCTTATGCAATAACCAATGTGTATATACATTATGTAATGATATATACATACCTGATGCAATAACCAATGTGTATATACATTATATAATCAGTGATCTGTACATCCCTTGTGCAATAACCAATGTGTATATACATTATGTAATCAGTGATCTGTACATCCCTTATGCAATAACCAATGTGTATATACATTATGTAATGATATATACATACCTGATGCAATAACCAATGTGTATATACATTATATAATCAGTGATCTGTACATCCCTTGTGCAATAACCAATGTGTATATACATTATGTAATCAGTGATCTGTACATCCCTTGTGCAATAACCAATGTGTATATACATTATGTAATGATATATACATACCTTATGCAATAACCAATGTGTATATACATTATATAATCAGTGATCTGTACATCCCTTATGCAATAACCAATATGTATATACATTATGTAATGATATATACATACCTGATGCAATAACCAATGTGTATATACATTATGTAATCAGTGATCTGTACATCCCTTGTGCAATAACCAATGTGTATATACATATGCATTATGTAATGATATATACATACCTTATGCAATAACCAATGTGTATATACATTATGTAATCAGTGATCTGTACATCCCTTGTACAATAACCAATGTGTATATACATTATGTAATGATATATACATACCTTGTGCAATAACCAATGTGTATATACATTATGTAATGATATATACATACCTTATGCAATAACCAATGTGAATATACATTATGTAATCAGTGATCTGTACATCCCTTGTACAATAACCAATGTGTATATACATTATGTAATCAGTGATCTGTACATCCCTTATGCAAAAACCAATGTGTATATACATTATGTAATGATATATACATACCTTATGCAATAACCAATGTGTATATACATTATATAATCAGTGATCTGTACATCCCTTGTGCAATAACCAATGTGTATATACATTATGTAATGATATATACATACCTTATGCAATAACCAATGTGTATATACATTATATAATCAGTGATCTGTACATCCCTTATGCAATAACCAATATGTATATACATTATGTAATGATATATACATACCTTATGCAATAACCAATGTGTATATACATTATGTAATCAGTGATCTGTACATCCCTTGTGCAATAACCAATGTGTATATACATTATGTAATGAAATATACATAACTTTTGCAATAACCAATGTGTATATACATTATGTAATGATATATACATAACTTATGCAATAACCAATGTGTATATACATTATGTAATCAGTGATCTGTACATCCCTTGTGCAATAACCAATATGTATATACATTATGTAATGATATATACATACCTTATGCAATAACCAATGTGTATATACATTATGTAATGATATATACATACCTTATGCAATAACCAATGTGTATATACATTATGTAATGATATATACATACCTTATGCAATAACCAATGTGTATATACATTATGTAATCAGTGATCTGTACATCCCTTGTGCAATAACCAATGTGTATATACATTATGTAATGAAATATACATAACTTTTGCAATAACCAATGTGTATATACATTATGTAATGATATATACATACCTTATGCGATAACCAATGTGTATATACATTATGTAATCAGTGATCTGTACATCCCTTGTGCAATAACCAATGTGTATATACATTATGTAATGATATATACATACATTATGCAATAACCAATATGTATATACATTATGTAATCAGTGATCTGTACATCCCTTGTGCAATAACCAATGTGTATATACATTATGTAATGATATATACATACCTTATGCAATAACCAATGTGTATATACATTATGTAATCAGTGATCTGTACATCCCTTGTGCAATAACCAATGTGTATATACATTATGTAATGATATATACATACCTTATGCAATAACCAATGTGTATATACATTATGTAATCAGTGATCTGTACATCCCTTGTGCAATAACCAATGTGTATATACATATGCATTATGTAATGATATATACATACCTTATGCAATAACCAATGTGTATATACATTATGTAATCAGTGATCTGTACATCCCTTGTGCAATAACCAATGTGTATATACATATGCATTATGTAATGATATATACATACCTTATGCAATAACCAATGTGTATATACATTATGTAATCAGTGATCTGTACATCCCTTGTACAATAACCAATGTGTATATACATTATGTAATGATATATACATACCTTGTGCAATAACCAATGTGTATATACATTATGTAATGATATATACATACCTTATGCAATAACCAATGTGAATATACATTATGTAATCAGTGATCTGTACATCCCTTGTACAATAACCAATGTGTATATACATTATGTAATCAGTGATCTGTACATCCCTTATGCAATAACCAATGTGTATATACATTATGTAATGATATATACATACCTGATGCAATAACCAATGTGTATATACATTATATAATCAGTGATCTGTACATCCCTTGTGCAATAACCAATGTGTATATACATTATGTAATGATATATACATACCTTATGCAATAACCAATGTGTATATACATTATATAATCAGTGATCTGTACATCCCTTATGCAATAACCAATATGTATATACATTATGTAATGATATATACATACCTTATGCAATAACCAATGTGTATATACATTATGTAATCAGTGATCTGTACATCCCTTATGCAATAACCAATGTGTATATACATTATGTAATGATATATACATACCTTATGCAATAACCAATGTGTATATACATTATATAATTAGTGATCTGTACATCCCTTATGCAATAACCAATATGTATATACATTATGTAATCAGTGATCTGTACATCCCTTATGCAATAACCAATGTGTATATACATTATGTAATGATATATACATACCTTATGCAATAACCAATGTGTATATACATTATATAATCAGTGATCTGTACATCCCTTGTGCAATAACCAATGTGTATATACATTATGTAATGATATATACATACCTTATGCAATAACCAATGTGTATATACATTATGTAATCAGTGATCTGTACATCCCTTGTGCAATAACCAATGTGTATATACATATGCATTATGTAATGATATATACATACCTTATGCAATAACCAATGTGTATATACATTGTGTAATCAGTGATCTGTACATCCCTTGTGCAATAACCAATGTGTATATACATATACATTATGTAATGATATATACATACCTTATGCAATAACCAATGTGAATATACATTATGTAATCAGTGATCTGTACATCCCTTGTGCAATAACCAATGTGTATATACATATGCATTATGTAATGATATATACATACCTTATGCAATAACCAATGTGTATATACATTATGTAATCAGTGATCTGTACATCCCTTGTGCAATAACCAATGTGTATATACATAATGTAATGATATATACATACCTTATGCAATAACCAATGTGTATATACATTATGTAATGATATATACATACCTTATGCAATAACCAATGTGTATATACATTATGTAATCAGTGATCTGTACATCCCTTGTGCAATAACCAATGTGTATATACATTATGTAATGATATATACATACCTTATGCAATAACCAATGTGTATATACATTATGTAATGATATGTACATACCTTATGCAATAACCAATGTGTATATACATTATGTAATGATATATACATACCTTGTGCAATAACCAATATGTATATACATTATGTAATGATATATACATACCTTATGCAATAACCAATGTGTATATACATTATGTAATGATATATACATACCTTATGCAATAACCAATGTGTATATACATTATGTAATCAGTGATCTGTACATCCCTTGTGCAATAACCAATGTGTATATACATTATGTAATGATATATACATACCTTGTGCAATAACCAATGTGTATATACATTATGTAATGATATATACATACCTTGTGCAATAACCAATGTGTATATACATTATGTAATGATATATACATACCTTGTGCAATAAACATCCTATATATAGATTATGCAATCAAAGTTCAATACATACCTTATGTAATCAACACTATATGTACTCCTTATGAAACAAGGGATAATAATATATTGTGCAATAAACATCCAATGTGTACCTTATGTAATAAAACATCTTTACATACATGTGTAATAAATATGCTATTTAAACCTTATATAATCCAAGATTTATACATACATATGTAGGGTCACAGGGGTCATGACCTAAACACCCTTTTTCATCTTCTTCTCAAGTATGTAAAGCTCAAGAGAATGAAATGTTTTGTGCAGACTCCTTGGCAAATGGGGATTCTTAATTGTAGATTTGATGACCCCATGAACAAAAAATATTGGTCGCAGGGGTCGTGAACTGAAAAGCTTCTGATATTCCTCTCCAGTACAAAAAAACTCTAGCAAACTGAAATATTGTGTACAGACTCCTTGGCCAAAGAAGATTCTAAATTGTAGATTTGGTAAATGTATTACTTGAGATTACTTTGATATTCAACCTTAGATAATAAGTCAATGAAGTCCTGATGAGCTACTGAGCCAATGGCTCTATTTAAAAAAAATTAATAATGATAATTAAAAGCCTTTTTCTCCATGATACTAAACTTGTAAACTATTAATTTCTTCCACTTTCTTTCTGGTGTTGATTACCAATACATCTTTAAGATCTTGTGTAAACATAATACCAAGTTCAAATTCACCAGTTACCCCGAACCTTCAGGTCATTTAATAAATGTATCAGTTTTATTTAGCCTTTGCTTCATCCTGATTGCTATTGATTTGTCTAACTTCAGTTTCAAACCTGACATGTTATAGAATGTATTAATTGTATCATACAAACTCTCCTCATTTCCATCAGGAAATAGTCTGTATCATCAGCAGACTGGTCTAGTTTATATCCAATATAATTAATGACAATGCCTTTGATGTCTTCATTATTCCTCATCATGCAATCAAGAATCTCAGATAAAGGAAAATATCTGGGGACAGTGGGTCTCCTTGTCTATACATCCCCTTTCATTAGTAAAGAAGTCAGAGAAAATACCTTGTTGAATGACACAAGATGTTTCAAAAGTCAATAATGTTTATCCATTTAAGCCATTATCAAATTTATGTAAAACAAGGTTGAATAGTGTCAAAAGTTTTTTCAAAATCAATCAGAGTAAATAATCCAGGAATTTCTATGTTTTGTTTGTTGTGAAAATTTTATAAAAATAACTAAGGGATAAATGCACTACAAAATAATGCGCATGTTCTAGGTTGAAGATCAGCTAAACAAAACAAAATCAGCCTGTCTGCTCTTTAGCTGTCTTCTCTGTAGACAAGGTTTTTGTTCATTGTTCATTATGAGAATTTATGTGATGTTTTTTTAGTCCATTAGCAGCCGTATATTTCTAAAGTTTTCTGTTTCACGTGTAATGGTATAGAATATTTGGAATGTTACTACTCTGTTATGGCAGATGTTTCCCTGGATGTTTCAGTCCGTCATGGGCAGAACCTGATCTGGGCGCAGGTACCCTCCTTAAAGAACTCAGTTACGCGCCTAGTTGGTATCGAAGGCGACCCAAATGAGTGGATCCCGACTGCCAAGGTGAAAATCCGTCATATCAGCGCCCCGCAGTTCGGCTGGGAGTTCAGCGGTCTCGCCTTCGACTACAACACACAGACGTTGCTCTGGAGCGAGTCCATGAACAAGCGGATCCAGAGTTTAGTTCTGAACGGCAGCACGGACACCACGGATGTATTCACGGGCACGTCTCCCAAGGTATACGGTCTGGCAGTGGACTGGCAATCCGGAAATCTCTACTGGACCGACGCACTTTACAACTGGATCGTCATGGCACCCGTTCACTCAAGCGCCGCCGCCCGTGCATACAAGATCATCGTGCAGACAGACCTGGATGAACCGCACGGGATAGCAGTTCACACTGGCAAGGGGTGAGATCTATAAATGAATGGTCACACTTGAAACATTTTTCGAGACTTGTCGTTCTGAAAATAAGGCAAAGATGGACCAAGGGTATTAACATCTTCTTAAAAACCTACGTGTTCAGTTTCAATTAAAAGTGTTCTCGTTGTTAGTCAAGTATAACATCCCACTGGTTTCCAATACGCTGAGGTTGATCGCCTAAATAATTCAAACTGATTGCCATACGCCACTGGCGGTCTCCTTGTACTCATTGATATTGACTTACATAGCATAGCAGAACTTGAAAACTGCAGATGCCATAAGCCTTATTTGTGGAGGGGGTATATCATGTTTTAGGAGAGGGTATTTTAAAGGGGCAGTAGCACCAGTCGACCAGCAAAAACGCGAATCATAGAAAGGCTTTGTCTCTGAAATCAATTCCAGACCAGCCATAAGAAAGTTTGGAATACGATTAGGAAAAGTCGAGAAAATGTTCTAAATCTACCGTAAATTGTTTCAAGGTCAATGCTGACCTTCGTGCATTTAATACTGATACTGCCCATAAGTGGACTGAACCAGTCCAAAAACCCTTTATCTGTAAGTATCTACCTGCATTTCTTTTATTATCAAAAGTTTTACAGGACGGTCAAGTTAAATCAGTACTGGCTCTACTCATTCTGAATTCTTCGATCAGGTTATCGATGAAATCAAACACTGTCCATGTCAACTTAAAATAATCATGCTACTAGTGACATTACTTTAAAAAAATTAAGTCGTTGTGGCAGAATGGCACACACAGATTTAACGAAACGTTCCTGATTGATGGTGTGGGTGCGTGAACTCATCACTAAAAGGTGTTCAGCGATGTTTCTTCCCCGTGGAATGTCATATCATAGAAATGTCTTGGAAACCGTTCACTGGGTGAGGATATTGAGAAACAAATATTCTTATGTTATTTATATTCTTAGCAGAAATAACATTAAAGTCATGAAATTAATGAGTCTGCGTCTCTGTGCGACAGGTTACTGATCTGGTCGGACTACGGCGTGTGGCCGCGCATCGAGGTGTCGGGGCTGTTGGGGGAGGGGCGGCGTCTCCTGGTGGAGCGGAACGTGGAGCAACCCAGGGGCATCACTCTGGACGGGGACACGCTCTACTGGGTTGACAGTCTCAAGGACACCGTTGAAGCTGTCAACATAGATGGGTCCAGTCGCCGCATTGTCGTGGTGCAGACAGGCACTAACCTCTTCGGACTGGCCACATACGGGGTGTGTACACGCAATCAAATACACAGCTAAGGTTAAAGTTGCATTTTAAATAATAACAGTCTTAAAGATTTGATAACCCATGTTACACGCAGCCCTAAATCTTCATCTCATGTTAGAACTTGAATGGGAGTATCCTGGCTTCTGCTGCCTATGGCATTATTCCGAATCATACTAAATGTTTCACCGTAATGATGTTGAGTCAGCCCTCTGTCATATATGTTATGTCTTGCAGAAGTACCTCTTCTTGACGGAGCAGAGCAAGGGGCAACTGAAGATCGTGGACAAGAACAACGGAAGTCTCTATATCAGCTACAGGCTCGGACACATACCCTTCGACATCGTCATGTACACCGACTACACGTCAGGCTCCAGCAGTAGGTCCTACATCCATCTTGTATTGTATCAGGCTCCAGCAGTAGGTCCATCTTGTATCTTGGATTGTATCAGGCTCCAGCAGTAGGTCCATCTTGTATCTTGTATTGTATCAGGCTCAAGCAGTAGGTCCATCTTGTATCTTGTATTGTATCAGGCTCCAGTAGTAGGTCCTACATCCATCTTGTATTGAATCAGGCTCCAGCAGTAGGTTCATCTTGTATCTTGGATTGTATCAGGCTCCAGAAGTAGGTCCATCTTGTATCTTGTATTGTATCAGGCTCCAGCAGTAGGTCCATCTTGTATCTTGTATTGTATCAGGCTCCAGCAGTAGGTCCTACATCCATCTTGTATTGTATCAGGCTCCAGCAGTAGTTCCATCTTGCATCTTGTATTGTATCAGGCTCCAGCAGTAGGTCCATCATCAATCTTGTATTGTATCAGGCTCCAGCAGTAGGTCCTACATCCATCTTGTATTGTATCAGGCTCCAGCAGTAGTTCCATCTTGCATCTTGTATTGTATCAGGCTCCAGCAGTAGGTCCATCTTGTACCTTGTATTGTATCAGGCTCCAGCAGTAGGTCCTACATCCATCTTGTATTGTATCAGGCTCCAGCAGTAGGTCCATCGTCCATCTTGTATTGTATCAGGCTCCAGCAGTAGGTCCATCTTGTATCTTGTATTGTATCAGGCTCCAGCAGTAGGTCCATCATCCATCTTGTATTGTATCAGGTTCCAGCAGTAGGTCCATCTTGCATCTTGTATTGTATCAGGCTCCAGCAGTAGGTTCATCATCCATCTTGTATTGTATCAGGTTCCAGCAGTAGGTCCATCTTGTATCTTGTATTGTATCAGGCTCCAGCAGTAGGTCCATCTTGTATCTTGTATTGTATCAGGCTCCAGCAGTAGGTCCATCTTGTATATTGTATTGTATCAGGCTCCAGCAGTAGGTCCATCGTCCATCTTGTATTGTATCAGGTTCCAGCAGTAGGTCCATTTTGTATCTTGTATTGTATCAGGCTCCAGCAGTAGGTCCATCTTGTATCTTGTATTGTATCAGGCTCCAGCAGTAGGTCCATCTTGTATCTTGTATTGTATCAGGCTCCAGCAGTAGGTCCATATTGTATCTTGTATTGTATCAGGCTCCAGCAGTAGGTCCATCATCCGTCTTGTATTGTATCAGGTTCCTGCAGTAGGTCCATCTTGTATCTTGTATTGTATCAGGCTCCAGCAGTAGGCCCATCTTGTATCTTGTATTGTATCAGGCTCCAGCAGTAGGTCCATCATCCATCTTGTATTGTATCAGGCTCCAGCAGTAGGTCCATCTTGCATCTTGTATTGTATCATCATCCATCTTGTACTGTATCAGGCTTCAGCAGTCCATCTTGTAGCAGCGGCGATATTTAGTACCCATCTAGGTGCTTTTATAACTAATATGTCCATGGTTATGTTATGAATGTTGCAGTTCCGTTGATGAAATGTTCATGACAATTTATAACAACGTATACGTGTATAACATGTACGTATATAACATATACGGGTCTATAGTAAGATACATAGCATGTAAATGTAATGGTGTCCACTATTGCCTGGGATATTTTCACTTTGTATTACGTTGTTCACATCGCTACCTGAAATTCGCATCACCTGTTACCAGAGCTACTGTTGATATTGGCACTGATGCTGATGTCACGACGATGCTACTGCTACGTTGATGCTGACGCTTTCATTAACTAACGCTGATAATGATTCTGAAGTATGTTTCTGAGATTGACGTCGATGTTGACTGAAATGCTGACGTTAACGATGATGCTACCACTGACGCTACCGCTAATGACTTGGATTCTGGTGTGTTACAGAAGGTTGCGAGGCACTAGAATGCGAGCAGATATGTGTGACACTCCCCGACACTGGCCCTTCTTGCTACTGTGGAGAGGGTTTCAACATCACAGAGGACGGTCGTACCTGCCAGCGTAAGTACTTCAACCTACTGTATTGTGGTAAACAGATCACTAAACAACCAAGGCTTTGTCAGTAAATATATACTGTCTCACAGGATAGCTTAGTTTTCTGTTTTCCGTCTTTGTGTTGCAGTGACGGAGGTGTTTGTGCAGCCCTCCCACATCTACGCTGTTCACGACTCTATCTGCCACTATCCCGCCAACGTGGCTGACATGTCCCTACAGAACGTCACCCTAGATAAGCAGTGTTTCCTGGGGAAGGGTCACGGCTACCTAGCTATCACGTACGACGCCCGGGAGAACTTCCTGTACTACTCGGAGAACAACACGAGGACAATCAGCAGGGTGAACCTGGAGGTGGGCGCCACGGCCGAGACTATAGCAGGGGGGACCGGCGTCGTGCCAGGTGGGTCAGCTGCTACCAGCCATATTGACTCATACGGTGTTGCCGTACACTACGTCAATTTGAAATAATAAATATGTTCAATTGTTATAGTTTTACCAGTTTTTTAAAGTTTTATTGTTGGATCGGATTTGAGTGTGAAACGTTGTGTTCTGACAGGTCTGTGCCTGGACTGGGTGACAGGAAACTTGTTCTGGACTGATTCCACGAACCAGCTCATCAAAGTGGCCAACAAGCACGGAACTTACCAACGCGTCCTCATCAGCACCAACCTAGACAACCCACTCGGCATCGCCGTCCACCCAGCCCGTGGGTACGTCCACTCCGCATCAGTCGATCAGGTTTACCTCAATACCCTGACTGCTTACATACACAGTGTATGCACACTGTTTCAGTATAACGTAGTGTGTGCCCGTTTACTGGTGTTTCTAAGTAAACCATCTATATTCTATTCCTAAACGGCTATCTATAAGGTATGCTCAGTATGCAAGTTAACAATGTTCGTGGTGTTTCGACTTAGTTCCAATGGAGTCGTGACGTACACTTCCTCAAGTAAAAACTCAAATAAACAGGTCTGCTTAACATACTTCAAGACATAAAACGCGCATTTTATCCACACCACATCTATACTCGAAATACCACAAGCAGACCTCAGCCTCCTCAACAACAGACACACAGACCAACCCACGCCAAACATACTACTCAACATTACCAACAGACACACAGACCAACCCACGCCAAACATACTACTCACCATTACCAACAGACACACAGACCAACCCACGCCAAACGTACTACTCAACATTACCAACAGACACACAGAGCAACCCACGCCAAACGTACTACTCAACATTACCAACAGACACACAGACCAACCCACGCCAAACATACTACTCAACATTACCAACAGACACACAGACCAACCCACGCCAAACGTACTACTCAACATTACCAACAGACACACAGAGCAACCCACGCTAAACATACTACTCAACATTACCAACAGACACACAGAGCAACCCACGCCAAACATACTACTCAACATTACCAACAGACACACAGACCAAACCAATGCCAAACACTAATTGTTATTCACTACTCATCATTACATCCTTAAGCACTGGGCTGAATCGTGGCAAATAGGTGTTCGGAAAAAAAAGAAAAAAAAGTCCTAAATTTGCCTAGGAAAAAAGTCCTCCGGAGAGAAAGTTCTATTTGTAATTTTAGGTGTCATATCTGAAGACAAGTCATTATACACAAACACTTCATCTTTACAATATCTGTGATGTTAACACCAATTAAATCTGTTTTCGCAATAATAGGACTTTTTCCGGCAAATATACCCGTACGGATCACACGGCCCGTTCACTTTTCCCATCAGAATGCATCAACATCATGCATCCAGATAAAATCACTGTAGGCTTGATAATAACTGATATGTCCTCAAGGCGGAAGTATCAGTCATTGCGGTGAACCAAAATCTACCATAAATATCTAAAATACAAACGACCCTAATCCTTTTCCGACTGACTAAATGGCCTATTGACACCACGAGCGGATTGTTGTGGAAACAATGTACGGGACGCCCCCGTAATTCATGCCTTCTATCGGTGCATACTCATAAAGTCCACATGTAGTTATAGCATGACAGATATTCTTTGTAACATGGTTATATTTGGGATAACACTAACTTCAATAGTGCACATTCTTGTACGTTTTCGGGCCGACTCCCATGCGGGATTCGAACCCACACTCTCAAAGTAAGTAACTATCGCCAGCATTGACTGTACCAACAGCTTACCACAGCTCTAAGATATTCTTTGGTTTGACATAAACATGACATAAACGGATTATGCACAGGTGAGACACGTACTGAACTTTCTCCACGGATGGTTACGTTATCAAGATTATAAAGATATGACAACTGTGAATAAATACATAGTTTACATTGTTACATGTGCAAGATATGTACAGTGTAATGACAAATGTTCTTTGTTTTAGGTAATTTTTAATTATTAATCTGGGCTGAGAGTTATGCAAACTGTCACTTTATCAAAGTAAGAAATATTCTTAATTGAAGGCACATTAGCACGTTTTCTAATTGAAACAAAGCAAAAGCAGACCATCTTTCTTGATGCATGCCGTGTATATTGTGTGCCAGACAACTGTCTGTAAGCTTCAGCAAGGATCTTTTTGTCTCCAGCCGACTGTACTTCACGGACCCTGGCTCCAAGCCTAAGGTTGAGACGTGCTACACAGACGGGAAGGACAGACGCACCATCCTCTCGGACAACTTGGGCTCCCCCAACCACATCTACATCGATTACAACACTGACAAGTTAGTACATCAGTATTTGTTTTAAGAACAAAGCTCAAGTAGATGTAGTGATACAAATCAAATCAACAGGTAACAACTTTTCAATTATTCTCACAACAAGTAGCTAAGAAACGGAGAAGTTGTCATTGAGATTTGGTTGATGATAAGTGTGTAGCATTTAAAACGAAATTTGTTGATGGAGAGTTGATGGATGGCGGATGTGTTCTCACAGAAAAGTGACGTGTTTGTTGAAGGACAGTTGTTGGATGGCGGATGTGTTCTCACAGAAAAGTGGTGTGTTTGTTGAAGGACAGTTGTTGGATGGCGGATGTGTTCTCACAGAAAAGTGGTGTGTTTGTTGAAGGACAGTTGTTGGATGGCGGATGTGTTCTCACAGAAAAGTGGTGTGTTTGTTGAAGGACAGTTGTTGGATGGCGGATGTGTTCTCACAGAAAAGTGGTGTGTTTGTTGAAGGACAGTTGTTGGATGGCGGATGTGTTCTCACAGAAAAGGGGTGTGTTTGTTGAAGGACAGTTGATGGATGGCGGATGTGTTCTCACAGAAAAGTGGTGTGTTTGTTGAAGGACAGTTGTTGGATGGCGGATGTGTTCTCACAGAAAAGTGGTGTGTTTGTTGAAGGACAGTTGATGGATGGCGGATGTGTTCTCACAGAAAAGGGATGTGTTTGTTAGAGGACAGTTGTTGGATGGTATATGTGTTCCTACTGAGAATGTGAAATGTTTATAAGTGGAGAATTACAGAGAAGTATTGTGTTTGTTGAAGGAGAGTTGTTTGATGGTAGATGTGCTTTAACTGGACAATGAAGTGTTTGAAGAGAATTATTGGTAAGTGAGTAAATTTCCTAAGTATTTTCTGCCAAGGTTGTACTGGGCCGACTCTGTGCTGAACCACGTCAGATGTTATGATCTCGACACAGAGAGGATCACTGTCTTCTTCAGTCAGGAAAATACTGGCTTCTTTGGGATCAGTCTCTTCAAAGTGAGTTTTTCTTCCAACTAGATGTTATGGAAATAAACATGACCCGCGGACATTTTCAAAAAGTAAGGATGTATTCCCGCGGCCATGTTTTGTGTAACGTCTCAAACGCATCCAATTACAAATTACGTGAAAAAGAAATAAAGTCTTCGGTAAAATATCGCTATATAGTTATATATGCCGTAGGTTTAAGATGACTTATGAAGCCTGTCCCAATCAGCTCAGTCGCTGTGGTACAGTGGTAGGATTGTTTCGCTTTTGAGAGGCTTTTCGGAAAAACTTATGCAGATTGGTATTTAAATTAAGCACCATTTGAACATTATTTAAAAGTATCTTGGCCTTGTCAAAAGAGAAATAGTGTCCCCAAATAAAAATACTGAGCGTTACCTCACTAGAAGTACATATATGAACCCCTTATTACAGCAATCTTTGATTAAAAGTACATTATCCAATTTCGTTATTGAAGTAGAAGCTGGTGTGTATATGTGTGACGTGATGTGACCTGTGCAGGACATGATCCTGTGGACGGACCGCGAGGAGATGAATGGGATCCACATGGCCCGTCTGGACAAGGAAGAGAAGGTGCGCGGCATCATCCACCCAAGCTACGGAATTGCGCACGATCTCATCACTTTTGACATCCACAACCAGCCCCCGTTCAACAGTGAGACCATACATCTCAATATAATCTTTGTGTTAACCCCAGATACCGATTGTGTGTGTGTGTGTGTGCGTGTGTGTAGGTAATTTGATACACATTAGTTTAGAGTTGTGGATCTTGACTTTTCCATTTGAGACTGTGGGAAATCAAAATCTCTAACAGTCTGTGATGCGCATAATGAACGTTGATTTGATGAATGGCCCATCAATGTTAACGGGCAACAGCTCATGACTTTTACATTTCAGACTTTAACTTAAATGGTCGTAAGTGGCCATTGCTTAGTTAAAGTTATTTGATACTTGCGTATACCTTGTCATGTGTATCCCTTTGCATAAGACCACTGAAATAAGGTCATATAAGCTTACCTTCTGACCTTGACTGAGGCGAAGGAAGGGTTCAGAATACTTTAACGGACAGTATAAACTATATTAATTGACATTGTTTCCACTATCAACACAGTTTCAGGTGCTTCTCATAATTTGTACCTTGTGACCTTGACCGTGGCGTAGGAAGCATTTTTGAGAAAACTCAGCATGGTAATATCTTCTGATTCGTGAGTTGACATGTGTATCCCACGTCATAAAACTATTCAGATGAGGTTATGGTAAATGATCAAGACAACAAGACCTGGTCCTATGTATTTTACCCTTACAGTTTAATTACTTCTTCTAGTGAACACATGCTGGTCAAATTGCGGGTGTGATTGTGCTCTCAGATACTATTGTTGTATCTTTGTGCTTTTAGCACCTAATTTTCGAGCCGGTGTTCACAAAGCCATTGATGCATCCGTATTCTGAAGACCAGTGATTGTAGACAAGCCATATCTATCTCAGGTTCCTGTGCAGAGACGGACAGCCCCTGCCAGCAGCTGTGCCTGGGTGATGCTGACGACAACCCCGTCTGCAGCTGTGGTCTCGGCTACACGCTCACCGACAACTACAAGTCGTGCAGCTCAGGTGAGCAGATGTCATTCACTGCAAGATACTGGCAGTAGCAAACAGATCAACTCATGCTGGTCGAATTGACGATTATATACTATTAAGTTGTGTTCTATGGCATGTTCTGACAAACACATTCTGCGTTTAGGCTATGAGTATTTTATGTGTAAATGAATGATGAAAGCATACACTATAGCAAGTAGTATATATTGTGTATGTATAGAGTATACTATTTGCAAACTATATGTGGTAAAAGCTCTTTGTTATACAATGCACACGTTTTGTGGAAAGCTTTGTAAAACCGCTATGTTATGCAATGTATTAAGTGTGTTTAATGATATGCCACGTGTTGACAGAGGTTGTAGACAACAACTTCCTGCTGGTGACGGACGCCTACCAGAGACAAGTGTTCCAGATCAAGTCCAGTAATGGTGTGGTGAACGCTGTGTACCATGGGGCCAGGCACTCCCCAATCGCTCTCGGCTTCCACCCCTTTAAGATGCGTGTCTTCTGGTCTGACAACACTGCTCATGTCATTAAAGCGTCGACTCTTTCTGGGGACAAGTCGCAAGTCATCCTCGGCCTGGAAGGAGGTAGGTAATGCACGCACATAGTAGTAACCATCCACGGTTACCCAGGGTTTTATATATGCTCCGTTACTCTCCACTATATCACCCATGGGAAACTCTATCGGAGAAATCTGTACTAAAATTACCCGCCCTTGGCCGGCGTGACGAAGTCAGTAACCAAAGAAAATGCTCAATAGGATAAGACGGGAAAGGTCAAGGGAAATAACCGGTGACGGATGGCTAACAAAATGACCTCGCGTGCTTTGCAACGAAGTGATATGAATTGTCATTGGCTCGCAGGTCCAAGGTGCGTAGCGGTTTGATTGGCTCACGCCGGCCAAGGGCGGGTAATTTGAGTACAGATTTATCTGATGAAGTTTCCCATGGGTGATATAGTGGCGAGTAACGGGGCATATATAAAACCATGGGTAACCGAGGATGAATAGTAACTGAAGATTGGGAATGTGATGCATAGGGCGGATGAAAGGGATGTGCTCACTAAAACTTATGACATGAGAGGAAGACAGAGAGATACCAAAGACTAAGAAAGTGTATACTTGCTGCAGGTGCCGTGGTGGACGGTCTGGCGGTGGACTACATCAACAACCTCCTCTACTACACCGACGCCGGTCACGATCTCATCGGTGTGCTGTCCCTCACCAATTACACTCTGCAGAAGGCTCTCTTTACAGAGGGTCTGGCTGAACCACGAGGAATTGTTCTTCTACCTCTAGAAGGGTAAGTGAAAATATATGACAATGACAATACTTTATTATACCCCCGCTACGAAGTAAGCGGGGGTATATAGCGGTCATTCCGCCCGTCCGTCATTCCGTCCGGTCAATTTTCTCAAAAACCGTCAAAGGTACATCAACCAAACTTTGTACAGTTGTTAACCATGTTCTTCCGATCGCGCAGAGACAATTTTCAATTTTCTGAGATTTAAATTTTTAGTCGTTTCCATGGAAACGTCACATTTTGGACATTTATTGTTTATTGTGTTCAATGGGGACACGTTTTCTCGGATACTGTTCAAACTACTCATGACCATACTCTTTATCGAGTTCGAAAACCAGTTCGGAAATATTATTTTTAACGGAGTTGTGACCCTTGAATCCGAAATTGAACTTAGTACCAAAAGAACTGTGATGCTCCAATTCCCTATTATGGGGACACGTTTTCTCGGAAACTATTACATCTAGGTGAATGAAATTTAATATGGAGGCAGTCCAGATGATACTCTTCATCGAGTTCGAAAACCAGTTCCGAAATATTATTTTTTACGGAGTTATGGCCCTTGAATCAGAAATTGAACATAGTACCAAAAGAACTGTGATGCTCCAATGGGGACACGTTTTCTCGGAAACTATTACATCTAGGTGAATGAAATTTAATATGGAGGCAGTCCAGATGATACTCTTCATCGAGTTCGAAAACCAGTTCCGAAATATTATTTTTTACGGAGTTGTGGCCCTTGAATCCGAAATTGAACTCTGTACCAAAAGAGCTGTGATGCTCCAATTGGGACAAGTTTTCTCGGTAACTATTACATCTAGGTGAATGAAATTTTACATCTAGGTAGTCCAGATGATACTCTTCATCGAGTTTAAAATCCATTTCCGAAATATTATTTTGTACGGAGTAATGGCCCTTGAATCCGAAATTGAACTTGGTACCAAAAGAGCTGTGATACTCCAATTGGGACAAGTTTTCCCGGCGACTATTACATCTAGGTGAATGAAATTTAACATGTAGGTAGTCCAGATGATACTCTTCATCGAGTTCACAGTCCAGTTCCGAAATATTATTTTTTACGGAGTTATGAAGCCCTTGAATCTGTAATTGAACTTGGTACAAATTACCGGTGTGAAAAATTAAGTTACCTGAAAAATATTACATCTGGGTGAATGAAATTTTGTAATAACAAAGCCAGTTCCCAAAATTATTTTGGACAATATTTTAATGCTTGAAGCTGTTTTTTAAACGTAGTACCCTTCACATCTATAATTCTCAATGGACGGATAGCAGATGGCGGGGGTATGTGAGCCATGCTCACTTTTTTCTTGTTACCACGGGGGGAATTCTTTGAACATTTGTAAATGAACACATGACATATATAACACTCACAACACGACTAGAGCCGACTGTAGTTATCGTCGATGATTGTGTCAATATATCTGTAATGAGACACAATTTAAACATTCTCATTTTTAAGTTTATTAGGTAAAATGTCACTTTTCTTGGTTCTAAAATCAATGATGAGTTCTTTTGTTTGTCTGTTGAGAGATTCAACTGCAGGTAGTTATCGCCACACCACTGAACACGAACTCTTGTTTCTTTAATCAGACCGACCAAAGCTGAGTCATCAACAAATTTGACATATGAGGTGAGGTGAGGTGATTTGAGGTTTAACGCCGTTTCCAAAAGTATTTCACTTATATGACGGTTGCTAGTATTGCACGGGGAAAGCCGCAACACCATGTGGCTACGCATTGCGGTGAAACATGTGAACATCGGCAGGAACCAGCGAACTTGGGTGGTGCTGCGCTGAAATTCAGTTTAGCAATGCACCCAAATCTCACTGCATGTTGAACAGTTCTCCAGAGCAGACAAAGTTTCCGAGCCCCTGGCGGGATTCGAACCCCGGACCTCTTAATCCGAAACCGAACGCGCAAACCACTGCGCTATCCCGCCCCTAATTGCATACAAACATATTTTTTGGGAGTCGTTACCTATGCGCTTGCTCGTTGCTCGTGTGTGTAGACAACAGAACAACAATACACATACTCTGTGTGTGACATAGATGATATAGACAATCTGACGGGGTTCTCTCTTCCACGCAGGGTTCTCTACTGGAGCGACTGGGGGACACAGCCAAGGATCGAGAGAGCGTCTATGGATGGGTTCGATCGTGCAGTATTTCTTAGTTTGGAGAAGAACTGTTGGCCAAATGGTTTAACAGTCGACGTCAAGAGTATGTATCTAATGTTTACATAAACTTACTGACAAACTGATGATATTATATCGTTACATTAAAACGACACAGTTCAGACACCTAACCATGCTGGCAGCACTAGTACCATGCACGTGGCTGTAGCTGCACCACGACTGACGGACACCTGTATCTTGCTGTTGACAGGTCGGCGTCTCTTCTGGGTGGACGCTCAAGTGAACACGGTGTCGATGATCTACCTGAACGGTACAGGGAGACGAGTCATGCTAAAGGAGGACGTGGCGCACTACTTCGGCATCACTCTCATGGGAGACTACCTCTACATTACCGATTGGAAAAGGACGTAAGTTAATCTGGAATTATAGTCAGTGCTTCCAAGTTTTTCACTCAGACGTCAAAGGAATAATCGCAATCTGAATCCGCTACTTCTGAAAAGTATTAGATTATGTAATGAAACAAGTTATGATATGGCAAAAACATATACAGAAGAGAATTTCATGACCATACATGTTTATCAGTAACCTGTAGGTATTTACACTTCGTACGCGGCAAAAGCAACTATAGAAAGTTTTCAACAGAGCCGAAAGCAGAGTAGTGCTGCCCAATGAGGTTGATGTTGAATGTAGTTGATAAACTTAATCCATGATGGTGATGATGTCCCTCTATTGTGTTAACAGTGGATTATTCCAAAGATTCTACTGGTCATTGACTGTCCCAGTCAGGAGGGATGTCAGGTTTTTACCCCCCCCCCCCCCCCCCCCCCCCCCCCCCCCCGTCCGTATGTGTTAATACCCTTTCACGTCAGTGAAACATCCCGACTTTGTATGAGAGGGTTTTAAAAGCCCAGATAATACCCTGGTTCGAGGGCCTTATACACGTTTGTAAAGCCCTCCCACCCGGGTATTATCTGAGCTTATAAAGCCCTCCCAATTGTAAATACTTAGGCCTTCCAAGTACAATTCTTTGCACCCAAAAAATTCTTAGTCCCATTTACTAATTTAGACACCTGCACTCACGTTAGTTAGTTTTTTTCCGGTATATAAAATAGATAACACCCTCATCCTCCTTTGCAAATGCTTCTATTTGCTAGAACGCCCTCGCATTCAGGTGTTATCCATTACTTAACATTATCAGTAATGGCTCACCAAGTAATTTGTTCAAGATTGGTGATTTTTGTATATCTGAATAGAATCTTAAATTATCTCAAATTTGATATGGTAATGTATTACCCGGGATTCGAACATGTTACCTTTCGTCTGTTACGCAGCGTCTTTATCCAATTAGGCAACAAGGGCTGTTAGAAACCAAATGATTGTTTGTCAGTAAGAATCTAGCATTTTATAACTGGACTGGCAAGGTGTGAAACGCATGTGGATCGTGCTGAAACACATGCAATGCAGGAGTCAAATCGCTTTGCGTCAAAGATTTACGCCATGCACGGGTTTGGAAGAATCCATTTCATAAGGTCCGAGGCTACGTGTACAGTATCCGATGAATGGTCAAACTTGCAAAATAATATTTTTTTTGTGTTAGATAATTGAAATGTATTGTTTACTATACAAGATAATCATGTATGTTGCATGTTTCGTGACGTCATACATGGATAAAGATGGAGAATGCATTCGGAGCAGTGAATTCCTTAAAAATAAGGAACCCGCCCCTTCGAGGCTCGTTGCTTATTTTTAACGAATCCACTGCCCCGATTGCATTCTCCATTACGTAACATAATACAATTCCATGCATTAGGGTACATAACTTTTAATTCGTTGTCTGTTCAAACACACATGGGGTGTTGAAAATTCAAAATGATATTTATAATGTAAGACAATATATTGTCTTAAGGTTAAAATTTATGAAATAGGGAAATTAAGTTAATAAAAGATGTCGACATATTTTCCTTGTTGAAACATACTATAGAACGTCATAAAACATGAAAAACGTCCTATTTCCAGCTCATATCACGCCTAGTTAAGGGGATCGCAAAATATAGTCTTAAAATCTGAAAAAATCTGAGAAAGAAAGTCATATGAAATAGATTATCGTCTTCAGGGTCTTCTCACTGCAGCTGGTGCCAGCACGATTGTATTGTAACACAGCGTCCGAGCGATGTCCAGTACCGCGTTGCACAACCCTCTCCAGATCATATGATAACAATATGGTTACAGCAGTTACCTGAAATAGTTTATATGCAATATACAATAACAGAAATTACAACTCTTTAGTTGGTAAATACAGCTCAACTTCTCACTCAACATGATCAAAACTAATTTGTAAATTTAAAAAAAGAAGAAAAAAAGAAGTATTAACTAATTCATATAATTATAACAAAAAAAATGTAAGTTGTACAAATTCACTGTAATTTTTCCTAAATTATTAGTGATTACTTTCCTTGAACGATTGAGTGAGCTAATTCATTCTAAAATACACTCAGTCTTTATGTGTACTGAAATGTATTATTGTTCATACTTCTGCATTAAAAACATGCTTACTTAGCTCGTAATTAAAGCACGACACACGCGCTGTTGTACGACTCGTACGTTTATACTGAAGTGTATGCTCCATGCACCTCTGACAAATGAGGAAATCAGTGCTCACGGGGCGGTTGTTGACGCTCATAGGGCGGTTGTTGACGCTCACATGGCGGTTGATGACGCTCAAGGGGCGGTTGATGACGTCAGTGCTCACAACATTAAATAAATTTGCATATGCAAAATTGAGGAATGTCATTGTTTTATGTGTTGTGTTTGACGGAATGCTTCCAGAATTTGTTGATAATCCATTTAAAATATTTTAGAAATATTTACTTATTTCATATGTAGCAATATATTACAAAATTGGGCAGAAAAATGGCAAGTGAAATTTAACCCTAATAAAACAGAAAACTTTTCTCGCAAACGCGATGCCGAAAATATACCGATTTTGAAAATGAATCAAATTCCAATTGAAGAAGTAAAAAAATCACGAACACCTTAGCATGACTCTTCAGAGTAATTGTGCCTGGAAATCGCACATTGAAGATATTGTTAGTAACGTAAGTCCTATGATAAACTGTCTACGAAATTTCAAATATCACCTTTCTAGGAAAACCCTCGAAACTATTATGTAACTATATATACAAATCATATGTAATGCTGATATTTGTGTTATATTGGTTACCGTCAGTTAGCAGCATTGACAATAGAAATATAATTAAATCTTTACACAAATTCATATATAAATCAAAAAGATTTGACAAAATGTTTTCATAAACACAATGACTTCAAGTTAAAGACATCACGGACAGTAACTGCGAGAGTTGTATTAATTACAATGTATATTCGATGTAATGATTATTTGATTAATTCTATTTTTGTTTCATGTCTAGTTCTATGTTTAAACCATGTAGCAGACACACACACACACACGCAGGCACGCAGGCACGCAGGCACGCAGGCACGCAGGCACGCAGGCACGCAGTCACGCACACACACACTTCTGTACCTGTAGTAATAATATAATGTATATGTAGCAATATGTCCTTGTATCACTAGTAGTAACTCGTCATCCATCTGTACTTCTACGTGCAGGTCACTGCAGGAATAATTCGTATGTCAATTGTATTGTATATACACAATGTGTATGTCGACAACCGATGTTTGCATCTATGGGCACGTACTTCCCAAGCCTATATTTGTATCTACAGGTATGTTTGTATGTAACAAGTCTTATATCTGTATCAGGTACATAACGCGTATGCATAAGGATGGTGGGGCCCTTGAAGAATTCGGAACACAGTCATTTACCAAGCTATATGGGATCTATGGCTACAACAGATCCGAAATCTTGCAAGGTTTGTTACAAATACATATTGTATATTAAAAGGGTTAAGTTTTGTAACTGTATCATTATTAGTTATGCGCTCTTTTAAAAGGCTTCATGTACGGGACTGTAACATTTTGTAAAATTCGTATTAAATTCGCAATTTACAAAGGTCTTACAGTCCCATGTTCACTTCAGAACATATTGAGACGAATTTATTACCCTTAGATCTCTTGTTTGTACATATTTCACTCATTTCCGTTCAGATTTGACCATATCCATCTGTGAAAAATTCGATTTAGGTTTATGATAAACTAAAGAATAAAATATTCTGAAATGACGTTTCCGAATTCCATCTAAATTCAAGGTAATGCATAAATTTAATGTAATGTCTTAACGAGCTGTATGGTTGGTACACCCCAGCAAATCCGCCTAAACGGATGCATTGGCTATTGACCAATCATGATTAAACAAATTCATCAAAAAAGTATTATATGTCTATGTTATCTATATGTTAGAAATAGCAACTATATGTACTGAATGTATGTGTAACATGTAGCTCCTCCATGACGTCATCGTGTCTCAGGGTATACGCAACTTCCATATCCTTGGTGCAAAGGCAGCTCACATCATCGCGAGGTGACGTATGATCGAGGAACAATAGACAACCAATGAAATAGACAACCAATGAAATAGACAACCAATGAAGTCACTTGAAAGGCGAGTCGGCTTCTTTATGGTTTGTCACTGCGGTAATCATAAGGATCTCTCAAAAGCGAGTCATCAAACGTTTACCGCACCTTTCTCGATGAACTGCGTGTCCCATATTCCATGGTCTGCGTCAGAGACAATTTTATCGTTCTCTTCCCACAGAGGTTACTCCCTTCAGATTGCCGATCCTTAATCTGTGTTTTTTTCTCTTGAAATCGAGAGAAGAAGCAAAATTCCCTAGCGGTGGAATGCAGAATCTCATACTGTATCACTGTTTCTTAACCAATGAAAACTCATCTTTCATGTCCATGTCGACCGAGTGACTTCAAAGATCTAGGCATTTGACTCTTGCTCATTAGCATATGTCCTTGGAATATGTCTGATGAAAATAACACTAATGAACTTTTTTTGGCATTTGTCTCTGGTTTGGTCTTCTTTATTTATAAGCATGTTTATGATCAATAGTTTTCATAAATCAAATAGCATATTCGAGGACAACACATTAAACGAGAAAACGTTGGTCTTACCTCTATTTTATCATTATGACGTGGCAAATGTCACTTTTACAACGGCGTCTCTGATTGCACAATTAGATTCAATTGCAACCAATCAAGACACTTCCTTTCTGCCCCCATGGCCAACTGGGCGAGAAAATTATTTGATTGGCTGGACCATACGTCACCTCGCGAAGGTGTAAGCTGCCTTGGCACCCAAGGTATATACAAGTTGCGATAGCGTAAGTTATACCCTGAGACAGGATGCCATGTAGTATACGTATGTGTTACAGGTAGTTACCCTATGTATTGTACGTATGTGTTACAGGTAGTTACCCTATGTATTGTACGTATGTGTTACATGTAGTTACCCTATGTATTGTACGTATGTGTTACAGGTAGTTACCCTATGTATTGTACGTATGTGTTACATGTAGTTACCCTATGTATTGTACGTATGTGTTACATGTAGTTACCCTATGTATTGTACGTATGTGTTACAGGTAGTTACCCTATGTATTGTACGTATGTGTTACAGGTAGTTACCCTATGTATTGTACGTATGTGTTACAGGTAGTTACCTTATGTATTGTACGTATGTGTTACAAGTAGTTACCCTATGTATTGTACGTATGTGTTACAGGTAGTTACCCTATGTATTGGACGTATGTGTTACAGGTAGTTACCCTATATATTGTACGTATGTGTTACAGGTAGTTACCCTATGTATTGTACGTATGTGTTACAGGTAGTTACCCTATGTATTGTACGTATGTGTTACAGGTAGTTACCCTATGTAGTGTACGTATGTGTTACAGGTAGTTATTCTATGTATTGTACGTATGTGTTACAGGTAGTTATTCTATGTATTGTACGTATGTGTTATAGGTAGTAACTCCATGTAGTGTACGTATGTGTTACAGGTAGTTACTCTATGTAGAGTACTTATGTGTTACAGATAATTACTCTACGTAATGTACGTTTTACAGGTCGTAAATGCTGCCATGCTCTTTTTACGTAGCATGTGAGTGAGTGTACACCCATCTCGCTATAAGTGAGTTTATTTCGTGACTCTGTAATACAGGTAACAGTATGTGCCAACTAAGCCAGTGCCATCACCTGTGTTTGCCCCGCCCCCACAACCTTGTCACATGTCACTGCATGGACGGATATCAGTTGGCACCAAACAAGAGGATGTGTGTACCAGGTAAATTCACATCATAACAGTTACACACGTTTACTAATTAGGTCTTCAAGACAAAGTCATCAATACTTGTGGTTATTGTCGTTTGTTTTTACATTTAGAATTATGGTTCGTGAATATACAGTAATACCAAGGATTCCTTCCGTCCGTACAAAGTATTTTTTCAACCGATTACAGAAAAACAAGATACACGCAGTCCCGAACTACAAACAATTTTGTAAATTTAATTATCCCTACGAATGTCTGTATGGTGTACTTCTCGTATCCGTTGTGGTATACTCAGGTCGAAATTAGTGTCCGACCATAAAACCTGTTCAGACAATTCTTCAAGTTTTGCAAAAATCTTCCTCTTAAACAATACTACTAAATGGAGAGTTGCAACACAATATTACAATCGATTTTGCGGTTGTTTTTTTTCCATGTCATTTCATTGTCTTGCTGACTATTTTTTTCTGAAATTCTCCTTTATTTGATATGACGTACAGGTAAATCTGTATTAGATTGGACACTGATAAATGCAGAATATGTTATTAAATTTATTAATTTGATGGAGCTATATTATATGAAATCATAGCAAACGTATTTAATGTGATCAGGCGAGATCCTACTTGAAGGGTCGAAGTATTAGAGAGCACGTGGCACGCCTACTTGTTCCCTGGTTTAAGGGTGGAAGTATTAGAGAGCACGTGGAACGCCTACTTGTTCCCTGGTTTAAGGGTGGAAGTATTAGAGAGCACGTGGCACGCCTACTTGTTCCCTGGTTTAAGGGTGGAAGTATTAGAGAGCACGTGGAACGCCTACTTGTTCCCTGGTTTAAGGGTGGAAGTATTAGAGAGCACGTGGAACGCCTACTTGTTCCCTGGTTTAAGGGTGGAAGTATTAGAGAGCACGTGGAACGCCTACTTGTTCCCTGGTTTAAGGGTGGAAGTATTAGAGAGCACGTGGCACGCCTACTTGTTCCCTGGATTAAGGGTGGAAGTATTAGAGAGCACGTGGAACGCCTACTTGTTCCCTGGTTTAAGGGTGGAAGTATTAGAGAGCACGTGGAACGCCTACTTGTTCCCTGGTTTAAGGGTGGAAGTATTAGAGAGCACGTGGAACGCCTACTTGTTCCCTGGTTTAAGGGTGGAAGTATTAGAGAGCACGTGGAACGCCTACTTGTTCCCTGGATTAAGGCTGGAAGTATTAGAGAGCACGTGGAACGCCTACTTGTTCCCTGGTTTAAGGGTGGAAGTATTAGAGAGCACGTGGAACGCCTACTTGTTCCCTGGTTTAAGGGTGGAAGTATTAGAGAGCACGTGGAACGCCTACTTGTTCCCTGGTTTAAGGGTGGAAGTATTAGAGAGCACGTGGAACGCCTACTTGTTCCCTGGTTTAAGGGTGGAAGTATTAGAGAGCACGTGGAACGCCTACTTGTTCCCTGGATTAAGGCTGGAAGTATTAGAGAGCACGTGGAACGCCTACTTGTTCCCTGGATTAAGGCTGGAAGTATTAGAGAGCACGTGGCACGCCTACTTGTTCCCTGGTTTAAGGCTGGAAGTATTAGAGAGCACGTGGCACGCCTACTTGTTCCCTGGTTTAAGGGTGGAAGTATTAGAGAGCACGTGGAACGCCTACTTGTTCCCTGGTTTAAGGGTGGAAGTATTAGAGAGCACGTGGCACGCCTACTTGTTCCCTGGATTAAGGGTGGAAGTATTAGAGAGCACGTGGAACGCCTACTTGTTCCCTGGTTTAAGGGTCGAAGTATTAGAGAGCACGTGGCACGCCTACTTGTTCCCTGGTTTAAGGGTGGAAGTATTAGAGAGCACGTGGAACGCCTACTTGTTCCCTGGTTTAAGGGTGGAAGTATTAGAGAGCACGTGGAACGCCTACTTGTTCCCTGGTTTAAGGGTGGAAGTATTAGAGAGCACGTGGAACGCCTACTTGTTCCCTGGATTAAGGCTGGAAGTATTAGAGAGCACGTGGCACGCCTACTTGTTCCCTGGTTTAAGGGTGGAAGTATTAGAGAGCACGTGGAACGCCTACTTGTTCCCTGGATTAAGGCTGGAAGTATTAGAGAGCACGTGGCACGCCTACTTGTTCCCTGGTTTAAGGGTGGAAGTATTAGAGAGCACGTGGAACGCCTACTTGTTCCCTGGATTAAGGCTGGAAGTATTAGAGAGCACGTGGAACGCCTACTTGTTCCCTGGTTTAAGGGTGGAAGTATTAGAGAGCACGTGGAACGCCTACTTGTTCCCTGGATTAAGGCTGGAAGTATTAGAGAGCACGTGGCACGCCTACTTGTTCCCTGGTTTAAGGGTGGAAGTATTAGAGAGCACGTGGAACGCCTACTTGTTCCCTGGATTAAGGCTGGAAGTATTAGAGAGCACGTGGCACGCCTACTTGTTCCCTGGATTAAGGCTGGAAGTATTAGAGAGCACGTGGCACGCCTACTTGTTCCCTGGATTAAGGCTGGAAGTATTAGAGAGCACGTGGCACGCCTACTTGTTCCCTGGTTTAAGGGTGGAAGTATTAGAGAGCACGTGGCACGCCTACTTGTTCCCTGGTTTAAGGCTGGAAGTATTAGAGAGCACGTGGCACGCCTACTTGTTCCCTGGTTTAAGGGTGGAAGTATTAGAGAGCACGTGGAACGCCTACTTGTTCCCTGGATTAAGGCTGGAAGTATTAGAGAGCACGTGGCACGCCTACTTGTTCCCTGGTTTAAGGGTGGAAGTATTAGAGAGCACGTGGAACGCCTACTTGTTCCCTGGATTAAGGCTGGAAGTATTAGAGAGCACGTGGCACGCCTACTTGTTCCCTGGATTAAGGCTGGAAGTATTAGAGAGCACGTGGCACGCCTACTTGTTCCCTGGATTAAGGCTGGAAGTATTAGAGAGCACGTGGAACGCCTACTTGTTCCCTGGATTAAGGCTGGAAGTATTAGAGAGCACGTGGCACGCCTACTTGTTCCCTGGATTAAGGCTGGAAGTATTAGAGAGCACGTGGCACGCCTACTTGTTCCCTGGTTTAAGGCTGGAAGTATTAGAGAGCACGTGGCACGCCTACTTGTTCCCTGGATTAAGGCTGGAAGTATTAGAGAGCACGTGGCACGCCTACTTGTTCCCTGGATTAAGGCTGGAAGTATTAGAGAGCACGTGGCACGTCTACTTGTTCCCTGGATTAAGGGTGGAAGTATTAGAGAGCACGTGGCACGCCTACTTGTTCCCTGGATTAAGGGTGGAAGTATTAGAGAGCACGTGGAACGCCTACTTGTTCCCTGGTTTAAGGGTGGAAGTATTAGAGAGCACGTGGCACGCCTACTTGTTCCCTGGTTTAAGGCTGGAAGTATTAGAGAGCACGTGGCACGCCTACTTGTTCCCTGGATTAAGGCTGGAAGTATTAGAGAGCACGTGGCACGCCTACTTGTTCCCTGGTTTAAGGCTGGAAGTATTAGAGAGCACGTGGCACGCCTACTTGTTCCCTGGATTAAGGCTGGAAGTATTAGAGAGCACGTGGCACGTCTACTTGTTCCCTGGTTTAAGGGTGGAAGTATTAGAGAGCACGTGGCACGCCTACTTGTTCCCTGGGCCGTGTTCAAGATAGGTTTCAAAGTAATCGCTCAATGAGCGATTACTTTTAAAACTCTCTTGAACGCGATTGTTCTATGTAGCACTACGTAGCAAGGCGAGCAAACTTCGAGGAATTTGCACCGTGTCGTTCAAGAGAGAAGAAGCGCTCATTGAGCACTACATTGAGCGATCAATGAGCGCTACGAAGCGCTTCATTTCGTTGAACCGCCGGCTGGTTTGACCTTTTTCTGTATCTCAGATTTCTGCTTAACCGCTTGATTGAGTTTCATGATTTTGTTGTTGTTAGTTTTTGTCCTTAACTGGTGTTGCATCGAGCCAGAGTTTTCCATTTCATTCGTGAGCTACACGTATCTGCCGTTGACGTTTCAACTTCAAACCTTTATATCTCAAAAACTAATCAAGAGAATTTCACAGAACTTTCACCAGAATGTAGGCAACATCATTTTCATCGATTGGTTTTGAAATTTTGCTATTGAAACGTTTTTGTAATTTTAGGGTACACGTATTTTGTTCAAAGGGACATAACTCTGTTACTTATTGCAATCTGATCGAAATAAGTAATTTAACATTTCTGTTTATATTTTGTATTATATAAAAGCTGATAGTTAGGGTACAATTTGAAATTTAACAAAACTATTAAATTAGTGTTGTTTACTTTTACTTTTGAAGCTGATATACTTATTTAATTATCGACAAAGATTTCAAACTTATACATATATCATAATATATGAGTCTTGGGCAATTCAATAGGGTCTTTCTTAAAAACCACCATTTTCACCAGAATTTAACTAACATGCAATCTAAGTAAAGGTTATAGATTCATATGGGAAATATAAAAAAACCATATTCTGTACCACCTTATCATCCAAAAGTCTACCATAAAGAATCAAACATGGACGACACCGCCTTGTTCTCCCAAATCAGTTAGCATAGGAAACTGAACGTTTCAGAATAACATACATACAGCTACTACACATCCATCCACTCAAATCTGCTCAAAGACGCTTTTGGTTTCCTTGGACCCCTGGGTGTCACTCGTATCAACGCCCAAACACATACATAGGTTATTCAACGCGTTTACTCGCGACCACACTGGCGACCACACTGGCGACCACCCCTAACCATAACACCTTTCTACATTGTAGCTTGTTGAATGCTCATGGACTACTAATTCTTCAGCAGAGAACCGTCACCTAAGATTGTAGTAGAGATACGCCTTAATTCTGACTGAAGACTCCAATGAGTGTTGCTCCTCTTCTACTTCTCTCTTTAACAATTACTAAAGGTTTTGTAACACCCAGTGTAACAATGCAGTCAGCCGAAAGAATGAGGATAAGTCTCCCTGGGTCGTTTTAAATTTTACTCCGATCATTTATGATTGTTAACCTGACCAAATAATTCTGACGTCATTGCAGAAGGAAAGCCTGTGCACTGCAAAGTGAGACGTAGAACTCACACACAAACACGAAGTACAGTTGGTCAGTGAACTCACACACAAACACGATGTACAGTTGGTCAGTGAACATACACACAAACACGATGTACAGTTGGTCAGTGAACTCACACACAAACACGAAGAAATCAGTAACTGCTCCAGTTTGTGGAGGCGTTTAAAGGTCACTCCCTTACAACGCCCCGTTGTGTTACAGCCTTGTGATGTTTTGTTTTTAGTCTGACAGTAAGCAAGTTTGACATGTGCGATTGGTTTCATGATCTGAAAAACTGAATGACAGAGGGACCCACATTCCGTAAAATCATGTGTTTTCTGCAGCCGAATTGTGTGTTTGTGCGATGTGACATGCCAGTTCTTACATGACATTGCTGATGTCATAATAACATTTCTGGAGTTAACAATTTCTAAGATTTGGCTGTTGCTAAACTGGTTAAACCCAAATACCATTTCTGTCTAATTTGTACTTCGTACGACAATAATTATATTAACTGCTAAGATTAAACTAACTGCGTTGGGTACCAACACTATTTTAGTATTCTAATTGGTTTTTTTTGGTATTTTCTTTGGAGGATGTTTGTTCTACAAATACGGAAAATTAAGTATCACATCCAAAAGAAGATAAACTTATTAGGTCAGAAGGACTGACATCAAACATGGGGTCGAAGGTCAAAGCGGAAGTTTTGACGTGTCAATTCAATTTATTATTATTCTCATTATTATTGATTAGACACAAAGTACGAAAGAAAGAAAGTAAGAAAGCTCCTGAGAGAACTCTTGTTAATTTTTCAGATTTTAACCAGACCATTACGACAGCTGCTTCTATAACGACCCCATCTCAACAGTCAACTTCACAGACAACATCCTCTGACAAGGTCACTTTATCAAAGTCACAAACAACGAACGTCGTTTCTACCGCTACAACGACACCTTCAGCAACACAATCATCAGCTTACTCCTACTCCTCCTCCTTCGCCTTCTCAGCATCATCTCACCAATCTACTCCGTCATCTTCCCTCTCCTCGTCGTCAATCACTTCCAGAACGGTAACAGTGCCTCCCTCAAGTCTCACGTCTCTCCCGAGTACAGGTCAGTGTCCATTCTCCTCAAAGTACAGGTCAGTGTCCATTCTCCTCACTGTACAGGTCAGTGTCCAGTCTCCTCACAGTACAGGTCAGTGTCCAGTCTCCTCACAGTACAGGTCAGTGTCCATTCTCCTTACAGTACAGGTCAGTGTCCAGTCTCCTCACAGTACAGGTCAGTGTCCAGTCTCCTCAAAGTACAGGTCAGTGTCCATTCTCCTCACAGTACAGGTCAGTGTCCAGTCTCCTCACAGTACAGGTCAGTGTCCAGTCTCCTCACAGTACAGGTCAGTGTCCATTCTCCTCACAGTACAGGTCAGTGTCCATTCTGCTCGAAGTACAGGTTAGTGTCCAGTCTCCTCACAGTACAGGTCAGTGTCCATTCTCCTCACAGTACAGGCCAGTGTCCATTCTCCTCATAGTACAGGTCAGTGTCCATTCTCCTCACAGTACAGGTCAGTGTCCATTCTCCTCATAGTACAGGTCAGTGTCCATTCTCCTTACAGTACAGGTCAGTGTCCAGTCTCCTCACAGTACAGGTCAGTGTCCAGTCTCCTCACAGTACAGGTCAGTGTCCATTCTGTTCAAAGTACAGGTCAGTGTCCAGTCTCCTCACAGTACAGGTCAGTGTCCATTCTCCTCAAAGTACAGGTCAGTGTCCATTCTCCTCACAGTACAGGTCAGTGTCCATTCACCTCACAGTACAGGTCAGTGTCCATTCTCCTCACAGTACAGGTCAGTGTCCATTCTCCTCACAGTACAGGTCAGTGTCCATTCTCCTCACAGTACAGGTCAGTGTCCATTCTGCTCGAAGTACAGGTCAGTGTCCATCCTGCTCGAAGTACAGATCAGTGTCCATTCTCCTCAAAGTACAGGTCAGTGTCCATTCTGCTCGAAGTACAGGTCAGTGTCCAGTCTCCTCACAGTACAGGTCAGTGTCCATTCTCCTCAAAGTACAGGTCAGTGTCCAGTCTCCTCACAGTACAGGTCAGTGTCCATTCTCCCCACAGTACAGGTCAGTGTCCAGTCTCCTCAAAGTACAGGTCAATGTCCATTCTGCTCGAAGTACAGGTCAGTGTCCAGTCTCCTCACAGTACAGGTCAGTGTCCATTCTCCTCAAAGTACAGGTCAGTGTCCATTCTGCTCGAAGTACAGGTCAGTGTCCAGTCTCCTCACAGTACAGGTCAGTGTCCATTCTCCTCATAGTACAGGTCAGTGTCCATTCTCCTCACAGTACAGGTCAGTGTCCATTCTCCTCACAGTACAGGTCAGTGTCCATTCTCCTCACAGTACAGGTCAGTGTCCAGTCTCCTCACAGTACAGGTCATTGTCCAGTCTCCTCACAGTACAGGTCAGTGTCCAGTCTCCTCACAGTACAGGTCAGTGTCCATTCTCCTCACAGTACAGGTCAGTGTCCAGTCTCCTCACAGTACAGGTCAGTGTCCAGTCTCCTCACAGTACAGGTCAGTGTCTATTCTGCTCAAAGCACAGGTCAGTGTCCAGTCTCCTCACAGTACAGGTCAGTGTCCAGTCTCCTCACAGTACAGGTCAGTGTCATGTCGCTTCTGGTGAAGGTCAGAGTCCAGTCTCCTCAAGCTATTCACATTAATGTGCCGTTGCGACGTCAAAAAGTAAGCACCGTCATCACAATAGTAGCTGAATCACTGACATTTATTTTCAGTAGGTTCTCAGCTTAATTAATGTCAGGGAGTAACAAACAGGACTAAAGTACCTTCCATTTCATAAACCTTTATTAACTCGAGATTGAGTTAGTCTCAAGTTATCAGCTCATGCAATTAATTTAAAATCATATGACATGGAAGATCGTCTATTTATTTATCATATTGTTACATATGTACATCATCAATAAAATATGATACATGGTTATATTATATTCTAACACGACAGCAACACAATATTACGATTAACATATCGTTTGTCTTGACAGATTCCATGAACACGTCATCACCAGACAAAACCAACCGTTCATGGCAACCAATCACAAGTGAGTACATGTCAGTACAGTCCCTCGAGGACAAGGGTAACCATGTTTCCTGCTTTACAAGTTATACATTTCACGAATCAGGAAACTAAAATCTGGATGAGGTTGTCATCAACTGCATGATATTGTTTTTCGTCTTTCCAGAGAGTGGAGGCATGTCCCGCGGGGTGACTATTGCTGTCGTGGTGGTGGTAATAGTGGTCATTGTCCTTGCCGTCACAGTTGCTGTCATACTGTACAAAAAGTAGGTTCGCCATACTCTCACCCACACTAACCTCCTCTCCTTACCCTCCTCTCTATCTCTCTATTGCGCACACACCCACATCCTCACCCTAACCTCCTCTCCCTACTCCCTCTCTATCTCTCTATTGCGCACACACCCACATCCTCACCCTAATCTCCTCTCCCTACTCCCTCTCTATCTCTCTATTGCGCACACACCCACATCCTCACCCTTACCTCCTTTAACTACTCCCTCTCTATCTCTCTATTGCGCACACACTCACATCCTCACCCTAACCTCCTCTCCCTACTCCCTCTCTATCACTCTATTGCGCACACACCCACATCCTCACCCTAACCTCCTCTCCCTACTCCCTCTCTATCTCTCTATTGCGCACACACCCACATCCTCACCCTAACCTCCTCTCCCTACTCCCTCTCTATCTCTCTATTGCGCACACAGCCACACCCTCCCTAACCTTCTCTCCCTACTCCCTCTCTATCTCTCTATTGCGCACACACCCACATCCTCACCCTAACCTCCTCTCCCTACTCCCTCTCTATCTCTCTATTGCGCACACGCCCACATCCTCACCCTTTCCTCTTCTCCCTACTCCCTCTCTATCTCTCTTTTCCTTTATTGCGCACACATCCACACCCTAACCTCCTCTCCCTACTCCCTCTCTATCTCTCTTTTGTGCACACACCCACATCCTCACCCTAACCTCCTCTCCCTACTCCCTCTCTATCTCTCTATTGCGCACACGCCCACATCCTCACCCTAACCTCCTCTCCCTACTCCCTCTCTATCTCTCTTTTCCTCTATTGCGCACACACCCACACCCTTACCTCCTCTCCCTACTCCCTCTCTATCTCTCTATTGCGCACACACCCACATCCTCGCCCTAACCTCCTCTCCCTACTCCCTCTCTATCTCTCTATTGCGCACACACACCCACATCCTCACCCTAACCTCCTCTCCCTACTCCCTCTCTATCTCTCTATTGCGCACACACCCACATCCTCACCCTAACCTCCTCTCCCTACTCCCTCTCTATCTCTCTATTGCGCACACACCCACATCCTCACCCTAACCTCCTCTCCCTACTCCCTCTCTATCTCTCTATTGCGCACACACCCACATCTTCACCCTAACCTCCTCTTCCTACTCCCTCTCTATCTCTCTATTGCGCACACACCCACACCCTTACCCTAACCTCCTCTCCCTACTCCCTCTCTATCTCTCTATTGCGCACACACCCACATCCTCACCCTTACCTCCTCTCCCTACTCCCTCTCTATCTCTCTATTGCGCACACGCCCACATCCTCACCCTTACCTCCTCTCCCTACTCCCTCTCTATCTCTCTATTGCGCACACACCCACACCCTCACCCTAACCTCCTCTCCCTACTCCCTCTCTATCTCTCTATTGCGCACACACTCACAGCCTCACCCTAACCTCCTCTCCCTACTCCCTCTCTATCTCTCTTTTCCTCTATTGCGCACACACCCACACCCTAACCTCCTCTCCCTACTCCCTCTCTATCTCTCTATTGCGCACACGACCACATCCTCACCCTAACCTCCTCTCCCTACTCCCTCTCTATCTCTCTATTGCGCACACACCCACACCCTCACCCTAACCTCCTCTCCCTACTCCCTCTCTATCTCTCTATTGCGCACACACCCACATCCTCACCCTTACCCCCTTTAACTACTCCCTCTCTATCTCTCTATTGCGCACACACCCAAATCCTCACCCTAACCTCCTCTCCCTACTCCCTCTCTATCTCTCTATTGCGCACACACCCACATCCTCACCCTAACCCCCTCTCCCTACTCCTTCTCTATCTCTCTATTGCGCAGACACCCACATCCTCACCCTAACCTCCTCTCCCTACTCCCTCTCTATCTCTCTATTGCGCACACAGCCACACCCTCCCTAACCTTCTCTCCCTACTCCCTCTCTATCTCTCTATTGCGCACACACCCACATCCTCACCCTATCCTCCTCTCCCTACTCCCTCTCTATCTCTCTATTGCGCACACACCCACATCCTCACCCTAACCTCCTCTCCCTACTCCCTCTCTATCCCTCTATTGCGCACACGCCCACATCCTCACCCTTACCTCCTCTCCCTACTCCCTCTCTATCTCTCTATTTCGCACACACCCACATCCTCACCCTTACCTCCTTTAACTACTCCCTCTCTTTCTCTCTATTGCGCACACACCCACATCCTCACCCTAACCTCCTCTCCCTACTCCCTCTCTATCTCTCTATTGCGCACACACCCACATCCTCACCCTAACCTCCTCTCCCTACTCCTTCTCTATCTCTCTATTGCGCAGACACCCACATCCTCACCCTAACCTCCTCTCCCTACTCCCTCTCTATCTCTCTATTGCGCACACAGCCACACCCTCCCTAACCTTCTGTCCCTACTCCCTCTCTATCTCTCTATTGCGCACACACCCACATCCTCACCCTAACCTCCTCTCCCTACTCCCTCTCTATCCCTCTATTGCGCACACGCCCACATCCTCACCCTTACCTCCTCTCCCTACTCCCTCTCTATCTCTCTATTGCGCACACACCCACATCCTCACCCTAACCTCCTCTCCCTACTTCCTCTCTATCTCTCTATTGCGCACACACTCACAGCCTCACCCTAACCTCCTCTCCCTACTCCCTCTCTATCTCTCTTTTCCTCTATTGCGCACACACCCACACCCTAACCTCCTCTCCCTACTCCCTCTCTATCTCTCTATTGCGCACACACCCACATCCTCACCCTAACCTCCTCTCCCTACTCCCTCTCTATCTCTCTATTGCGCACACACTCACAGCCTCACCCTAACCTCCTCTCCCTACTCCCTCTCTTATATCTCTCTATTGCGCACACACCCACACCCTCACCCTAACCTCCTCTCCCTACTCCCTCTCTTATATCTGTCTATTGCGCACACACCCACATCCTCACCCTTACCTCCTCTCCCTACTCCCTCTCTATCTCTCTTTTCCTCTATTGCGCACATACTAACAGCCTCACCCTAACCTCCTCTCCCTACTCCCTCTCTATCTCTCTATTGCGCACACGCCCACATCCTCACCCTTACCTCAACTCCCTACTCCCTCTCTATCTCTCTTTTCCTCTATTGCGCACACACCCACAGCCTCACCCTAACCTCCTCTCCCTACTCCCTCTCTATCTCTCTATTGCGCACACACCCACATCCTCACCCTAACCTCCTCTCCCTACTCCCTCTCTATCTCTCTATTGCGCACACGCCCACATCCTCACCCTTACCTCCTCTCCCTACTCCCTCTCTATTGCGCACACACCCACACCCTCACCCTAACCTCCTCTCCCTACTTCCTCTCTATCTCTCTTTTGCGCACACACCCACATCCTCACCCTAACCTCCTCTCCCTACTCCCTCTCTATCTCTCTATTGTGCACACACCCACATCCTCACCCTTACCTCCTCTCCCTACTCCCTCTCTATCTCTCTTTTCCTCTATTGCGCACACATCCACACCCTCACCCTAACCTCCTCTCCCTACTCCCTCTCTATCTCTCTATTGCGCACACACCCACATCCTCACCCTAACCTCCTCTCCCTACTCCCTCTCTATCTCTCTATTGCGCACACACCCACATCCTCCCCCTTACCTCCTCTCCCTATTCCCTCTCTATCTCTCTTTTCCTCTATTGCGCACACGCCGACATCCTCACCCTTACCTCCTCTCCCTACTCCCTCTCTATCTCTCTATTGCGCACACACCCACATCCTCACCCTAACCTCCTCTCCCTACTCCCTCTCTATCTCTCTATTGCGCACACACCCACATCCTCACCCTAACCTCCTCTCCCTACTCCCTCTCTATCTCTCTATTGCGCACACACCCACATCCTCACCCTAACCTCCTCTCCCTACTCCCTCTCTATCACTCTATTGCGCACACACCCACATCCTCACCCTAACCTCCTCTCCCTACTCCCTCTCTATCTCTCTATTGCGCACACAGCCACACCCTCCCTAACCTTCTCTCCCTACTCCCTCTCTATCTCTCTATTGCGCACACACCCACATCCTCATCCTAACCTCCTCTCCCTACTCCATCTCTATCTCTCTATTGAGCACACGCCCACATCCTCACCCTTTCCTCTTCTCCCTACTCCCTCTCTATCTCTCTTTTCCTTTATTGCGCACACATCCACACCCTAACCTCCTCTCCCTACTCCCTCTCTATCTCTCTTTTGTGCACACACCCACATCCTCACCCTAACCTCCTCTCCCTACTCCCTCTCTATCTCTCTATTGCGCACACGCCCACATCCTCACCCTAACCTCCTCTCCCTACTCCCTCTCTATCTCTCTTTTCCTCTATTGCGCACACACCCACACCCTTACCTCCTCTCCCTACTCCCTCTCTATCTCTCTATTGCGCACACACCCACATCCTCACCCTAACCTCCTCTCCCTACTCCCTCTCTATCTCTCTATTGCGCACACACACCCACATCCTCACCCTAACCTCCTCTCCCTACTCCCTCTTTATCTCTCTATTGCGCACACACCCACATCCTCACCCTAACCTCTTCTCCCTACTCCCTCTTTATTTCTCTATTGCGCACACACCTACATCCTCACCCTAACCTCCTCTCCCTACTCCCTCTCTATCTTCTATTGCGCACACACCCACATCTTCACCCTAACCTCCTCTTCCTACTCCCTCTCTATCTCTCTATTGCGCACACACCCACACCCTTACCCTAACCTCCTCTCCCTACTCCCTCTCTATCTCTCTATTGCGCACACAGTCACAGCCTCACCCTAACCTCCTCTCCCTACTCCCTCTCTATCTCTCTTTTCCTCTATTGCGCACACACCCACACCCTAACCTCCTCTCCCTACTCCCTCTCTATCTCTCTATTGCGCATACGCCCACATCCTCACCCTAACCTCCTCTCCCTACTCCCTCTCTATCTCTCTATTGCGCACACACCCACACCCTCACCCTAACCTCCTCTCCCTACTCCCTCTCTATCTCTCTATTGCGCACACACCCACATCCTCACCCTTACCTCCTTTAACTACTCCCTCTCTATCTCTCCATTGCGCACACACCCATATCCTCACCCTTACCTCCTCTCCCTACTCCCTCTCTATCTCTCTATTGCGCACACACCCACATCCTCACCCTAACCCCCTCTCCCTACTCCTTCTCTATCTCTCTATTGCGCAGACACCCACATCCTCACCCTAACCTCCTCTCCCTACTCCCTCTCTATCTCTCTATTGCGCACACAGCCACACCCTCCCTAACCTTCTCTCCCTACTCCCTCTCTATCTCTCTATTGCGCACACACCCACATCCTCACCCTAACCTCCTCTCCCTACTCCCTCTCTATCTCTCTATTGCGCACACACCCACATCCTCACCCTAACCTCCTCTCCCTACTCCCTCTCTATCCCTCTATTGCGCACACGCCCACATCCTCACCCTTACCTCCTCTCCCTACTCCCTCTCTATCTCTCTATTTCGCACACACCCACATCCTCACCCTTACCTCCTTTAACTACTCCCTCTCTATCTCTCTATTGCGCACACACCCACATCCTCACCCTAACCTCCTCTCCCTACTCCCTCTCTATCTCTCTATTGCGCACACACCCACATCCTCACCCTAACCTCCTCTCCCTACTCCTTCTCTATCTCTCTATTGCGCAGACACCCACATCCTCACCCTAACCTCCTCTCCCTACTCCCTCTCTATCTCTCTATTGCGCACACAGCCACACCCTCCCTAACCTTCTGTCCCTACTCCCTCTCTATCCCTCTATTGCGCACACGCCCACATCCTCACCCTTACCTCCTCTCCCTACTCCCTCTCTATCTCTCTATTGCGCACACACCCACATCCTCACCCTAACCTCCTCTCCCTACTCCCTCTTTATCTCTCTATTGCGCACACACTCACAGCCTCACCCTAACCTCCTCTCCCTACTCCCTCTCTATCTCTCTATTGCGCACACACTCACAGCCTCACCCTAACCTCCTCTCCCTACTCCCTCTCTTATATCTCTCTATTGCGCACACACCCACACCCTCACCCTAACCTCCTCTCCCTACTCCCTCTCTTATATCTGTCTATTGCGCACACACCCACATCATCACCCTTACCTCCTCTCCCTACTCCCTCTCTATCTCTCTTTTCCTCTATTGCGCACATACTAACAGCCTCACCCTAACCTCCTCTCCCTACTCCCTCTCTATCTCTCTATTGCGCACACGCCCACATCCTCACCCTTACCTCAACTCCCTACTCCCTCTCTATCTCTCTTTTCCTCTATTGCGCACAGACCCACAGCCTCACCCTAACCTCCTCTCCCTACTCCCTCTCTATCTCTCTATTGCGCACACACCCACATCTCACCCTTACCTCAACTCCCTACTCCCTCTCTATCTCTCTTTTCCTCTACTGCGCACACACCCACACCCTAACCTCCTCTCCCTACTCCCTCTCTATCTCTCTATTGCGCACACACCCACATCCTCACCCTAACCTCCTCTCCCTACTCCCTCTCTATCTCTCTATTGCGCACACACTCACAGCCTCACCCTAACCTCCTCTCCCTACTCCCTCTCTTATATCTCTCTATTGCGCACACACCCACACCCTCACCCTAACCTCCTCTCCCTACTCCCTCTCTTATATCTGTCTATTGCGCACACACCCACATCATCACCCTTACCTCCTCTCCCTACTCCCTCTCTATCTCTCTTTTCCTCTATTGCGCACATACTAACAGCCTCACCCTAACCTCCTCTCCCTACTCCCTCTCTATCTCTCTATTGCGCACACGCCCACATCCTCACCCTTACCTCAACTCCCTACTCCCTCTCTATCTCTCTTTTCCTCTATTGCGCACACACCCACAGCCTCACCCTAACCTCCTCTCCCTACTCCCTCTCTATCTCTCTATTGCGCACACACCCACATCCTCACCCTAACCTCCTCTCCCTACTCCCTCTCTATCTCTCTATTGCGCACACACCCACATCCTCACCCTAACCTCCTCTCCCTACTCCCTCTCTATCTCTCTATTGCGCACACGCCCACATCCTCACCCTTACCTCCTCTCCCTACTCCCTCTCTATTGCGCACACACCCACACCCTCACCCTAACCTCCTCTCCCTACTGCCTCTCTATCTCTCTTTTGCGCACACACCCACATCCTCACCCTAACCTCCTCTCCCTACTCCCTCTCTATCTCTCTATTGCGCACACACCCACATCCTCACCCTTACCTCCTCTCCCTACTCCCTCTCTATCTCTCTTTTCCTCTATTGCGCACACATCCACACCCTCACCCTAACCTCCTCTCCCTACTCCCTCTCTATCTCTCTATTGCGCGCACACCCACATCCTCACCCTAACCTCCTCTCCCTACTCCCTCTCTATCTCTCTATTGCGCACACACCCACATCCTCCCCCTTACCTCCTCTCCCTATTCCCTCTCTATCTCTCTTTTCCTCTATTGCGCACACGCCGACATCCTCACCCTTACCTCCTCTCCCTACTCCCTCTCTATCTCTCTATTGCGCACACACCCACATCCTCACCCTAACCTCCTCTCCCTACTCCCTCTCTATCTCTCTATTGCGCACACACCCACATCCTCACGCTAACCTCCTCTCCCTACTACCTTTCTATCTCTCTATTGCGCACACACCCACACCCTCACCCTAACCTCCTCTCCAACCCCTCTCTATCTCTCTTGCACACACACCCACACCCTCACCCTAACCTCTTCTCCAACCCCTCTCTATCTCTCTTGCGCACAGATCCACACCCTCACCCTAACCTCCTCTCACTACCCCTCTCTATCTCTCTATTGCGCACACACCCACACCCTCACCCTAACCTCCTCTCCCTGCTCCCTCTCTATCTCTCTATTGCGCACACGCCCACATCCTCACCCTTACCTCCTCTCCCTACTCCCTCTCTATCTCTCTATTGCGCACAAACCCACATCCTCACCCTAACCTCCTCTCCCACCCCTTTCTATCTCTTTATTTCACACCCACAGCCTCACCCTAACCTCCTCTCCCTACTCCCTCTCTATCTCTCTATTGCGCACACACCCACATCCTCACCCTAACCTCCTCTCCCTACTCCCTCTCTATCTCTCTATTGCGCACACACCCACATCCTCACCCTAACCTCCTCTCCCTACTCCCTCTCTATCTCTCTATTGCGCACACACCCACATCCTCACCCTAACCTCCTCTCCCTACTCCCTCTCTATCTCTCTATTGCGCACACGCCCACATCCTCACCCTTACCTCCTCTCCCTACTCCCTCTCTATTGCGCACACACCCACACCCTCACCCTAACCTCCTCTCCCTACTGCCTCTCTATCTCTCTTTTGCGCACACACCCACATCCTCACCCTAACCTCCTCTCCCTACTCCCTCTCTATCTCTCTATTGTGCACACACCCACATCCTCACCCTTACCTCCTCTCCCTACTCCCTCTCTATCTCTCTTTTCCTCTATTGCGCACACATCCACACCCTCACCCTAACCTCCTCTCCCTACTCCCTCTCTATCTCTCTATTGCGCGCACACCCACATCCTCACCCTAACCTCCTCTCCCTACTCCCTCTCTATCTCTCTATTGCGCACACACCCACATCCTCCCCCTTACCTCCTCTCCCTATTCCCTCTCTATCTCTCTTTTCCTCTATTGCGCACACGCCGACATCCTCACCCTTACCTCCTCTCCCTACTCCCTCTCTATCTCTCTATTGCGCACACACCCACATCCTCACCCTAACCTCCTCTCCCTACTCCCTCTCTATCTCTCTATTGCGCACACACCCACATCCTCACGCTAACCTCCTCTCCCTACTACCTTTCTATCTCTCTATTGCGCACACACCCACACCCTCACCCTAACCTCCTCTCCAACCCCTCTCTATCTCTCTTGCACACACACCCACACCCTCACCCTAACCTCTTCTCCAACCCCTCTCTATCTCTCTTGCGCACAGATCCACACCCTCACCCTAACCTCCTCTCACTACCCCTCTCTATCTCTCTATTGCGCACACACCCACACCCTCACCCTAACCTCCTCTCCCTGCTCCCTCTCTATCTCTCTATTGCGCACACGCCCACATCCTCACCCTTACCTCCTCTCCCTACTCCCTCTCTATCTCTCTATTGCGCACAAACCCACATCCTCACCCTAACCTCCTCTCCCACCCCTTTCTATCTCTTTATTTCACACCCACAGCCTCACCCTAACCTCCTCTCCCTACTCCCTCTCTATCTCTCTATTGCGCACACACCCACATCCTCACCCTAACCTCCTCTCCCTACTCACTCTCTATCTCTCTATTGCGCACACGCCCACATCCTCACCCTTACCTCCTCTCCCTACTCCCTCTCTATTGCGCACACATCCACACCCTCACCCTAACCTCCTCTTCCTACTTCCTCTCTATCTCTCTTTTGCGCACACACCCACATCCTCACCCTAACCTCCTCTCCCTACTCCCTCTCTATCTCTCTATTGCGCACACACCCACATCCTCCCCCTTACCTCCTCTCCCTATTCCCTCTCTATCTCTCTTTTCCTCTATTGCGCACACGCCGACATCCTCACCCTTACCTCCTCTCCCTACTCCCTCTCTATCTCTCTATTGCGCACACACCCACATCCTCACCCTAACCTCCTCTCCCTACTCCCTCTCTATCTCTCTATTGCGCACACACCCACATCCTCACGCTAACCTCCTCTCCCTACTACCTTTCTATCTCTCTATTGCGCACACACCCACACCCTCACCCTAACCTCCTCTCCAACCCCTCTCTATCTCTCTTGCACACACACCCACACCCTCACCCTAACCTCTTCTCCAACCCCTCTCTATCTCTCTTGCGCACAGATCCACATCCTCACCCTAACCTCCTCTCACTACCCCTCTCTATCTCTCTATTGCGCACACACCCACACCCTCACCCTAACCTCCTCTCCCTGCTCCCTCTCTATCTCTCTATTGCGCACACGCCCACACCCTCACCCTTACCTCCTCTCCCTACTCCCTCTCTATCTCTCTATTGCGCACACACCCACACCCTCACCCTAACCTCCTCTCCAACCCATCTCTATCTTTCTATTGCGCACACAGCCACACCCTCCCTAACCTTCTCTCCCTACCCCCTCTCTCTCTATCTCTCTATTGCGCACACAGCCACACCCTCCCTAACCTTCTCTCCCTACCCCCTCTCTCTCTATCTCTCTATTGCGCACACAGCCACACTCTTCCTAACCTCCTCTCCCAACCCTATCTATCTCTCTATTGCGAACACACGCACGCTCTCCCTCACACAATGTTGTTGCAGACACATCATGTAATGTTGTAGACACATGGAATACACAGATTACGACGTAATATTGAAAACACAAGGAACAAACGGTTCACTACCAGGAAAGCAACATTTGTGATGTAAAACCAACCTACCAGGGGAGAATACTGGTCGCCTGCATCTTGCGAACAATAGAGGTTCAGTGTGATATGGGTACCATGTGGGTAACGCTAAATTGCGAACTGGTAAAGAAATGTAAGTAAGGCAAATTAATCTTTACGTTCGTGAAATTTCATCTTCTCACGGCAAGGTGAAAATGTATCGAAATCTCTCCATTTTTTTTACCTTGCCTTCAACCTAGCCAGAAGTAGTAAAAAGAATCAGCTACACCTATTGTGATCACGAGTTACGTCCCTTACCATCTGCTAACATACAGCCAATGAAATCGACGTTTACATTCGGAACCAATTCAAAATAAGCGACGATCGACACAGTAACAGAGGCAATACAACTGTCTTCTGATTGGCTTATCCGATTAGTCTGCAGTACGTTAAAATCTTAGCACTGAAAATGCGAGGGTTGAGGTCAAGGGCGGAAGGAGAAGATATGGAAATCTTTTCGTTACGCCTGTGACGTTGTGAAGATGGTGAAATCAATGATACAACATTTGTTTTCATCCAAATAAGTATTTATTCAAGCAAGCTTGCTTGAATAAATACTTATTTGGATGAAAACAAATGTTTGCTTAAGCAAATGGCTGTGAAATTATAATTGCAACCATAGATACAAAATGTGCTATTAGCCTGCGACCTCGTTGTATCGCGGTACTCTATGATTCCATCAACAAAAACTACTTTCTGCAATTGCTACCAAGATATGTGTGTCTGAAATGCCATATTGTCAATAAAATGTATCTATGTATCTTCTATGTATTTGGCACTTCTGGCAACTATTTATGAACAATACTTCCTTTTAAACAATATTTTCCAAATAATTGTCATGGATTTCACAAAATTAATGAATAGAAATTGAAGTAAAGGTGATTATATTCAATTCAAAATCTATTTCATATATTTTTTCATGCTGCATCAAGAGTAAAATAAATGTGATCTCTTGTCCAGAAGATAACCTTTGTTTATGCAAAATGAAGTTTTGTGGTCTCATTTTAATTCTAAAACTAGAAAGCTCTCAGCAGACAATCGATCATTGAAAAGGCACTACCGCTGTCGTATAGGGCATAAACAACAAGCAGACGACCTTATTCAGGTCAAAGAGCAAGGGCCACATGTCAAACGTAATTTTGTCAGCACTGTTTTCAGAGATGTGGGTCGACCATTTTTAACTAAAATACAGGGGTAGGAGACAATTCATAAGTTTGTATATTTGAAATAAAATTAATTAAATCTAATTTATTTTGACTATTGATTTGCTTATATGAATCGTGACTTGAAGACGTGCCCTTTGCGCTAAACCGGAAGTACCGTTTGAAAGAGTGAGTTAAAACTCAACCGATAATTACTGAGTTAAAATTAAGCCGATTCCGTAACGAAGTTCACATTTTGGTATAACCCATCATTTTAATCCCTTACAACAACATATATAGCCTTCGGTGAAACGTCAAAGGATTTTTACTGTAATATCAAATGTTGCTCTCCCAGTAAAACACCACTCAAACAAGGAGTACACGCATTGTATATGTGCTGTTGGAACAAGCAGTACACACATCGAATATTGTTACAGCCATAAGGAATAGATAATCATGTATTACTGTAAATGAATTCACACGCTAAATATTTCTATTAACAGTAGTATAACATTTATAAACAAGAAGTACACAGACAATGTATTGTTGCAGACACAAAGAGTACAAGATCCCGCATGGTAAACTGTTGGAAGATGACAGCCAGCACGTGGACACGTTCTACCGCATCACCTTCCCGGATAACAACAAGGACGAAGCTGTGATGCTGGACAACGGGATAGAGAACCCGGCCTACGACTGCGTGGCTGCAGACCAGACTGGATTCAACACGCACTGACAAGCACATCCACTGTTTGGCTGGGGACATCTTGGTCAAGTCTAGGTTGAAGGTCGCACACATCCACTGTTTGGCTGGGGACATCTTGGTCAAGTCTAGATTGAAGGTAGCACACATCCGGATCCACTGTTTGCCTGGGGACATCTTGGTCAAGTCTAGGTTGTAGGTCGCACACATCCACAGCACACAGGGGGAGTTTTCTGCTTCTTGTATGTGCCAGGAAAGTGAGTGTTGGTGTGTGAAAGAATATATAACATCCTATATGAAACACTGATGGTCTACTGACAATATACGTTTGAACACACCCAGAAGAACAATATTAATAATGATTGATGAACTGAAAGATAAACATATAAACTGCATAGTCCAAGAAAGCATGTTAGACATCAAGTACAAGAGTTTGAAGGATACATGAAGTTGTGCTGGATACGCAGACGGTTCACGGTGGACAACACTTTGCTTGATCTGGTGGACGTATGCTGTTAAATTCCCACTGCTGTACAGGGTAGTGTGGTCACTCGAACTCATGCCATTTTAAGACACTAACATGCTCTAAATACACACACATAGTCACTCTAAATGTTCTGAATACACACGCACATAGTCACTTTAAATGAGCTGAATACACACACAGTCAATATAAATGCTCGGAATACACAGTCACTTTTGATGCTCTGAATATAAACATAGTCACCTTAAATGCGTAAAGTGCGCATAGGTATTCATTTGAAATGCTCACAATACACACATATTATGTCTGCTCTGACTACTCACAAGTAACCACTTTATATGCTAGCAATACAGAGATGTGCTCACTGAAAGCGAATGAAAACTGTAGCGTGTAGATACCATCAACATATACTGATTCAATGTAAATAATGTGTTTTCATGTCCTATTGTATTGAATACATAAATATGAAGATGATGTATGTAAATAAATCGTACCATGTAGTGGTGTCGCCTGTGTATTGCTTCCTGCTGTTAAACTACTACGGTTGGTGTCGCCTGTGTATTGCTTCCTGCTGTTAAACTACTACGGTTGGTGTCGCCTGTGTATTGCTTCCTGCTGTTAAACTACTACGGTTCTGTTCAACACTTGCTTCTCGCTCCCGTTACTCGTTGCATCGGCTTCAGCATGTCATTAAACATTTAAAATTGGACATGAAACTTGTGACAAATGTCATGGCAAATATGCCTGTTACCACGGCCGGCGAGAAACAAAATGATGCATAAATCTACTTAGGAGACCAATTGGCTACTCACAGGTTATGCTATCTTGGTTACTTTATTTCTATTGTCTGAATCGTATGTGTTCCGGTGCATATCAGGCTAGGGACCACTGAATTAAACGTCCGAAGTGAAAAGAAAGCTACGCCAATGAATGTGTACATTGTTGCAGGGCTATAGGAATCACTTGGACAAAAAATCAGGGCGCAGGTGCAGAATCCATTGTCCCATGAATTGAACATGTTGTGGAATGTTCGTGTGTACAGATTAAGGAGAAGTAGTTTTGCAAAATATCAACTAAACTACCAGTTAGAAATACATGCCATTAAGATAGTGAACAAATATAACAAGGTTACATTTGGGATAACACTACCTTAAAAATATTTCCAGGATTTATCCCAAATGTAACCTTGTTATAACCGACAAGTGGAGAGCGGGTTATGTAAATAATGAATGTAAACTGCATCGCGTGTTTCTTCCTGGCACAGAAACGAGGAGAAATATCGGGATAACATCCTTAACCCAGTCTCCCGCCAGGGGCACGGCAACTTTGTCTGCAGTAGATAACTGTTCTACACGCAGTAAGGTTTGGGTGCAATGCTACACTGAATTTCAGCGTAGTACCACCTATGGTTCGCTAGTTCCAGCCGATGCTCGCAGGTTTCACCACATGGCGTTGCGGGCTTTCTCCCTGCCATAATACTAGCAGCCGCAGTTTAAAGTGAAATACTCTTGAAAACGGCGTTAAACCCCAACTCACCTCACCTCACCATAACCCAGTCAGAGTGATACCAGGGCAATGTTCAAGAGAGGTTTCAATTACTTTTAAACCTCTCTTGAACACGATTGCTCAATGTAGCGCTACGTAGCAAGGCGAGCAAACTTCGAGGAATTTGCACCGTGTCGTTCAAGAGAAAATGAGCGCTACCTTGAGCGATCAATGAGCGATTATAAGCGCTCGTTGTTATGGAACGGAGCCCATATTTCGACAACCATCCTCTTCGCACCCGAAACGATTCCGCAAGCAATCTAAATAAATTTAGGTCGACTGTCCTATATCATGGATATACAGTCGATCTAACAGTGGCCGGTATGAAACGTCGTCCCATTGACCTTTCGTGTGCCGAAGAGGGAAGTGCGATTTGACCAATCATGTGATTAATGCCTGATGTCAGAATTGGCCATAAAACTGCTTGAGACTTATAGCTTCCCGTCCAGTTTTCATAAACAGTTTGTCGATAAACACATTTTGAAAAAAATAAAATATTTTATAGTTACTAATAAGAAAGAAAACGGTATTATATGGTTGTACGTAATGAGATTTGTTTTAAGAAGAAAACATATTTGCTCTTTAACCCGTAAACTTAGATACAAATGAAAAGTTCACTTGAGTTGAATTTTCCAGTCAAGAGTTATCACCTCTTACAAACAGTCGTTCGTAGAACTCCTTTATCAAATAACTTGCTTCGTTGCATTAATTTTATATTTTTTTAAAATAAATTTATATTAAACATCATACCTGAAATCGGCGATTTATACATATTTTGTCGATAGAAGGTTATAACAGAGGAGAAAACAATATGGTCACCAACCACAATAATGTATTCTATAATAATAATCCAGAAACTAAAGAGTAGTAGAGACTTGAGTCACTCGCTATTTATACTATCTTAAAACGTCGTATGATGTTGGATGGTCGGTGCAAGTCTGATAACAAATAACCCATTCAAGGCTCCCATTATCAATATTCATTTGACCGTCCATAATGACATAGACATGAATATGAACCGGATGAGGAGTTCTACTTCTTTGGTGGCTGTGATTGTCAATCCTTAATCTCAGCCTTGACACTCTTCTCCATCAGTTGTCCTTATAGCGACCCATAGAGCGTACTTGCTGGTTGAGAACTTACCAAAGTTCATGCCAATCAGACAAAGATATTGCAATCATATTTGTTAATCCCATAAATTGTGCTTACGCATATGTTGACTGTGCAGTTAATTTGGAACTCCTTCAATAACTATTTATACATGTTTCATTTTTAGGATTGAAAAATGATTAAGTCATTCAACCACGATATGTTTTTTTTAGTAACAACATAACTCCTTCCATTGATTTAGCTGCAAGTGAGAGATATACCCATACTTTTCCTCGTGTATCGAATGATACCCTACAGATTTCCTCGTGGGGCCCTTACGAGGCGCAGCCGAATAAAGCTCCACGTGGAAAACTGTAGGGCATCATTTGATACACCAGGAAAAGTATGACTATATCTGTCTTATACCCCACTTACGATCGAATGTAAACGGGTACTATTTCATAATGTTTCTTAACAAATACAGCTGTAAACAAGCTTGTGTATGAAACGCACAACCCAAATATACGGCTTCATCTGTGACAACTCCCGGATACGCTCAGCCCGTGCTGCGTTGTATGGTTACACATGTTCGGGGCTCGAAATCTAATTGATATGGCCCAATGACTGTATTGTCAACGCAGACGCACGTGCATCTTGCAGAAATTTACAGCTAACGCCATAAACTAAATGGCTATAGTTTAAGGCTATAGGGTGACACTATTCTTTTGCAAATTCAGCACATTCACAACCTATTGCACGGATGTTAAATGAAAATACATCGTTTGGTGAACGTCTTTGAACATCTTTTTGAGAGGCATTCTAGAAGTTGGATGGATGATTTATGGATGATCAACTTCTTTATTTACAATAGCGGTTTTTGGTAAAGATTCTTATACCGTTATCAAGTATCAAGCAAATGCTCGCTTACAGTTCACAAAATCACCATAGAGTGAAAAGCAAAATACCACCAACATTACTAAGTTTGGAGCGAAAACCAAACTGAAAATCCGGGAAAATATCATTAACCATGGTGCAAATCCAAAAGTGTTTGATTCTAGTAAAGAGGTTCCCGAAACAACTAAGTAATATTTCGACCATGAGGACAAGATGCCTTATCGTTAAATTGGTTAGTTCGACCATAGGGGCAAGATGTCTTATGATTGAAGTCGTTAGTTAGACCATGAGGGCAAGATGTCTTATGATTGACTTGGTTAGTTCGACCATGGGGGCAAGATGTCTTATCGTTGAATAGGTTAGTTCGACCATGGGGGCAAGATGTCATATCATTGAATTGGTTAGTTCGACCATGGGGGCAAGATGTCTTATCATTGAAATGGTTAGTTCGACCATGGGAGCAAGATGTCTTATCGTTGAAGTTGTTAGTTAGACCATGGGGGCAAGATGTCTTATGATTGAAGTGGTTAGTTAGACCAAGAGGGCAAGATGTCTTATCGTTGAAGTTGTTAGTTAGACCAAGAGGGCAAGATGTCTTAACGTTGAAGTGGTTATTTCGACCATGGGGGCAAGATGTCTTATCGTTGAAGTTGTTAGTTAGACCAAGAGGGCAAGATGTCTTAACGTTGAAGTGGTTATTTCGACCATGGGGGCAAGATGTCTTATCGTTGAAGTTGTTAGTTAGACCAAGAGGGCAAGATGTCTTAACGTTGAAGTGGTTATTTCGACCATGGGGGCAAGATGTCTTATCGTTGAATTGGTTAGTTAGACCATGGGGGCAAGATGTCTTAACGTTGAAGTGGTTAGTTCGATCATAGGGGCAAGATGTCTTAACGTTGAAGTGGTTAGTTAGAGCATGAGGGCAAGCTGTCTCATCGTTGAAGTTGTTAGTTAGACCACGGGGGCAAGAGGTCTTAACGTTGAATTGGTTATTTCGACCATGGGGGCAAGATGTCTTAACGTTGAATTGGTTAGTAAGTGAGACGCAGAAAAACAAACTAAATTCATCTGAATGTTAACAATGTTGACATGTTATATGGCTTCCCTCAGCTGTTCAAACTGTACACTTTTGATGTAATAAAATGTTGTATGTCTTGAAGACCTTTTGTTTTTATCCGAATTTGTTTCCTTATCATTTTGTTTCTTTTTATTATTATTATTTGTACTTTTCTTGTGCGTCGTGAAAAGTTAAAACGCCTGAACCGATCTCTTTGAAATTTTCAGGGATTATAGCCTGTGACCTAAATTCGGGCTCTATCTTGAGTTAACCCCCCTTGAAGTCAAAACTTCAAACCTCAATAGCTCGAAAACTTATCAAAATATTTTCATAACACTTTCACCAGAATGTGGGCAACAATATTCCCCATCGATTAGGCATATAGCGGTTTTCAGCCGTAATAATAGATTTTTTGCGACTTTCGCGAATTTGAGGGTACGCGTCTTCAAGAATCTTCTTCTAAATAACGACAACACATACAGGCACATAGTGTAGCTCATATGAATGCTGAAACACTATTGTTAATATGAATCTATCAACCTAAGCTCTATAGTAAACCTTTGCTGAGAGACAGTAATTTAAAAATAGAGCCATGGCCTCTGTAGCTCATCAGGAGATAATAAGTGGGGTATGTTATGGAGTGGACTTTATAGCAATGGTCAGATAATGGAATGTAGTAATAAGAATCTAGGTAGTGAAACGATTAAAGCAGTTTAAAAATATTTTGCTACCATAACTTTGCCAATCTGCTATATATATGTGTTGAAAGAGCAACACAAAGCTTGGAAATAAATTGCTGGTATCAAACATATAATAATGTGGTGGAGAGATCATACTATTTTTTAAGATCGTACACACATTATATAATAATGAATATACCGGGTACAATTCTTTGCATACAATTCACCACTGTCAGCTATTGCAATAATGGCCTGGGGCTGTAGAAGAAAATGAAAAAAACCTTTTTAGGTCATGACCCCTGCTAATTATTATCAAAATTGGTTACACATAAATCAAGATTCGTTATGAATATCATACACCTTTGCATTATATTGTTTTAATTCTTAATTGCATTATGGCAATACCAACATTTATTACATAATGAATAGGAGCCTCAGTTTTTGAAAATCTCATTTCTCATAGGCTCCATTTCAATACTTAATAAATTGGTGAATTTTTTTTAGTAAATTCTTTTTCACCATTTCTTATAGGCTCCTTTTCAATATTTGATAAAATGGTGATATTCTATGAATAAATTCTTTTTTAGAGTCAGTGGAAGACTAAAGCAGTCTCACGCACAGTCTATGATAACACAGTGCTGCACAGAAGTTTGAAGTAACCTGAAACCTCTGTGTAACTATCAGTTTTCATTCTTCTGCCAGGAAGAGGTCAACACAATGCAATTACATAACATGCAGACACTGGACTCACAGCCAGTAAAATTTACATGTTAGATGCAGTTTTTCCTACAATTAATAATTTTTCTGTACTGGAGAAGATGATGAAAATAGGTGTGATGTCACAATCTCATATAGCTACTTCTTTTATAGTCCTATGTTATCACCAGTCATCACTAGTCATATTCAGTTCACATATCTCATGTAAAATGAAAAAATTTAATTCCTCTTCAAGTTATTCCTTCAAAGGGTATTCAATAGTTCTCATTTCAAATAGATTCACATTAAACATGTCCATGATGTAGACATCTATCTCATTTCTTGTTCCTATTGAATAAATTTAACTGCAAAGTTAATAGAAAACTAAATCAGTTATAAAGTATAAAATATGATATAAATAAGGTATACCAAATTGACTCGTACTGGAAATTCTCATTAATTAATTAATTAATTAATTCTCCAAATAATTACACAATATCATGAGATATTAAAAAACTCCATTATTTACTCTTAAATTACAAAGAACATAATACTAGATTAAATAAAAGATTCTGTATTAAGTCTTTAGAATACTTTTAGACTTGTGTACCTTTATCAGCAAATTCACTTGCAAAATACAAATAATTACTCATATGTGAAATGTGAGACAAAGATAAAATATGACTTATAATTTTTGTTAGACCTCCAATTCTAAGTTTTTAATTCTAAATATCTCTTTTTCATCAGACATATTATATTCTCAAAGCACATGTTAGAACTCTCACATCAGAAAGATGAAATGCCTTTAACTCAGCTGTTTTCTTTAAAATTACCTCCCTTACCTACTTACTGATTGAAGTGCACATATAATCTCAGAAAGATGCTGTAAACTGAAATAGGCTTTTAGGTTATGATCCCTGTGACCCATATTTACCCACTCACCAAATTTACAATTTAGAATCCCTTACAGCCAAGGAGTCTGTACATAAAATTTCAGCTCGCTAGAGCCATTGGGACTGGAGATGAAGATGAAAATAGCATTTTAGGTCATTGCCTCTGTGACCCAATATTTGGGTTCTCACTGTCACCAAATTTACAATTTAGAATCCCCTTCAGTCAAGGAATATGTACATAAAATTTCAGCTCTCTACGTTCATTGGGACTGGAGAAGAAGATGAAAATAGTTTTTTTTAGGTAATGACCCCTGTGAGCCACACTTGGGGTCACAGGGTCACCAAATCTACAATTTAGAATCCCTTTCAGCCAAGGAGTCTGTACATAAAATTTCAGCTCTCTGGAGTCATTGGTTCTGGAGAAGAAGATGAAAATAGCTTTTAAGGTTATGACCCCTGTGACCCACATTTGGGGTCACAGGGTCACCAAATTTACAATTTAGTATCCCCTTCAGCCAAGGAGTCTGTACATTAAATTTCAGCTCTCTGGAGTCATTGGTTCTGGAGAAGAAGTCGAAAAAGCGAAAAGTTTACGGACGGACGGACGGACGGACGGACGGACGGACGGACGCCATCCCATGCCATAAGCCCATCGGGCCTTTCAGGCCAGATGAGCTAAAAATTGAACTTTTTGAAAAAAATGGATTTTCGGCCTCTGACTTTAAAGGGACATAACTCTGTTATGAATGAAGTTATGTCAAAGGTATTTATTGTCCTCTCTTTCTAATAACTAGTTTAACAATTCCATAACACATCATTATTATATAAAAATTGATGGTTTGGGCACAATTTGGACATATTCCCCAAAAAGTAAAATTTTGTTATTTTCAGCATTTCCGAGGGGTATATCCTTTGAATAATTATTGATAAAAAACGACTGAAGATAGAAAGATGTTGATTTGCTAATTTTGAAGTGGAAACGTCAATTATTAAGGATAATTATTTTCAAGCACGTATCTGTAATAGTTTACATGCGACAAGTCGTAGGGGATTGTCGTTTTTAGAAAATCCCCATTTTCAGCAAAGTTGAAAGGTTAATAACTGCTTAACTAATTAACTTATTGAAATTTGACTCCCATCTGCGTATGTACAATTTCAAGAGGAACAACTTTTCTGTTGCACGCTTTCATCAAAAAGTTGATAGTTGTAAGCTTCAAACATCACAAATGTCGTCTAAGGGTCAGAAAATGAGCATATTTGACTATATTAACGAATATTCAGAAGAACATAACACATTAATCATGTATGCAATCTAAATGATGATTACATCTAAATTAAAGCACAACATTTTCTATGTTGTACCTCAGTATGAAAATATTTACCATTTTGTCTCACTCATGAGAAACATCATGTAGGGGTCAATGAATATGCGATTATTCCAATTTCAGAGGGGTACTTCCTTTGAAGAATTTTTGTAAAAAAACTACTGAAGATATATAGAGACACGTTCGACAGCTCATTTTAAAGCAGAGAAATTGGAGAATAACCTAGAGTTCAACATGGAGTTCAAGGTCAAGCAGAAGTCTTGAAGACCTAAGTATTCCTAGTTTTTGTATGTTCTTATTTTAATACAAGCATTTGACTAGATATTGAAACTATACGTAAATAAATCGGAGTCATAACAAGTAGTTCCGGGCGTGGTCTAACTGAAATTAACGTTGGTTGTACCACGGCTCAAACAATAGCAGCTATGGTCAAACACACATTAGAAGAAGCAAACATATTCATTTTGAAAGTAAAGCCATTTTGATTTTGAGAATTGATGTACGTCTTTAGTGTAGTATTTGTTTTGCCTTGTATATATTTAGAATAAAGCTGTTTAAATTAGTCATGTGTACAGTTCGTATATATTCAAATGATAATCAAAGAATACCTCACGCCTAGTTCCTCCCACACTGAACAGACTAATAACATGGGATCCTCATCTGAATCAGTCTGAAGACAAGATCTATTTTCTGAGGGTTTTCATCTATTATTTATGTAATTGACATCAAAAGTCAATTAAAATATATATAGTCATGACATGACACGGAAAACAGGAGCAACAACAGCTCTCAACTTTTAAAGCCCAGCTTAAGACACACTTATACAGAGAAGCATTCAATCTGTAACTGTTTCTTGTGGTGTTCCCCCGGAATTGGTGTGCTTTTGAGCAGCTTCTGCTGGATTCTAGCGCTATACAAATGTTTCTAATAATAATAATAATTGTAGAACAATTTCCAAAATTACGCTTGACTAATTGATGCACACCAGCCTCCTTGCATTTTGGCCCGGGAAAGTGTAATTTAAAAACAAATTAGGTTGAAATATATTTTCTTTTCTGGGAATTGTACGATTCGGTGATAAGAATGGTACTTTCTCGGTATTTCACACCCTCTGTTTAAACAAGATGTATTCATGCAAATGCATGTACCTCATTTAACATAAAATAACCCAATCAATAACACAAATAAATATAGCTGCAAGCAGCGATTGCGGGCTTCAAGGTCAGTTTCTGTCAAAATTATTTCATTCAATGAGAAATGGATTCGAAACGAGTTCTCCTACTTAAAATATCTTCTCTTTACAATTGTATTTAATTCATCATCTTCGGTGTTAGCTTATATTAATCAAAACGTTCCATGAATTCTTCAATACCGTAATTTTATCCATCCAAAATGAAATAGTTTGAAGTTTATGTTTATAGCAAACAATGACTTATATAAACTACATTTGACAATGGATGCACTCCCTAAAAAATCATTTTCAGGAGGAAGTTCCTCTTTTAAATAAATGTTAAATTGAATTCTTTATTTGTGAAGCATTTTAATCATATTGTGTTATCAAAACCGTTTTGTATATTTCAACTTTGCATACCGTCAATGGATACATCTGTGAAAACAGTTGTTTGATAACAAAGTTAACGCATGAACTCTTTAAACAAGCAATGCCATGATAATTTACAATGCTATGTCGTGTTCAAATACTCTACTCAAATTAAGACATATTTAGATGATGGTAAAATGAAGAAATATCGTAAACAAATATATTTAGTTTTCGCATATTCAACAATTTGTTTCACTGACACACATATTTTAGATATTGCAAAAACTGTTAAATGATGTGCGCAGTTGAATAAAAAAACGAATTCAGAAATAATAATAGGGGGTCACCGAACGTTTTTCATCACTTAAACATCACTTCTCAAAATACCTATATAAACTTAAAAAGCTGACGTCACGGCAGTTTTGATCAAATCAACTGAGTGTAATTTTGACGGCCAATTGTGTAATCATTATGGAATATACTATCAGGTGCTTGATGGAAGAACAACTATCATGATCATTTGATGATACAAGGCGATTTATATTCATCACTTACTAGAGATATGTATGTAATTGTAATCACACACATGGTCACATATTTACAGCGAATAAAGGCGACGGTAATGACATGCGGCATGTCGTAAAATGGCCGTTAAAAAGGCCCTTCGGTAAGTTTAAGCGCTTTCCGTTAGTTTATTGATAAATCTAAGCTTATATTTTGAGGCTTATTCACAACAATAAATTGTTGTCGCAAAATGTTATTGTAAGTGAATTAAATTTCTTCCTCCAATCTCTCCTTAAAATGATATTTAATTAAAAAAAATAACCACTCACCAAATAAGTTATTCAAACTAGCGCCGAAAGGTGTTATTGTATCGTGCCATAATCAAATGCATCTAATTTCTTTAACATATTGAATTAATCGAAAACAAGAGAGCGTTATACTTTCTTTTGCCCGTTAGTTGATATACTTTGTTATTATTTCGTTGGAATGTTTTACACAAACAAAAAAAAACTACCCAAGACACTGTCAACAGGGGGGTAACTAGGGAAAAATCAGCTGTAAGCACATCGATTGTTGTACTTAAAAGTGTTTAAAGAATCACTGTAAAATGAGTGAAAGAACAGACGAACCAAACAAGCAGGTTCTAACAAACATTATCTGGAATATAATTAACGCAATTAAACCATTTGTAACTATTTCAATGTTATATAGGGGTAAATGCTCAGCATTTGCCCATAAACTGCAAGTACAATAAACAATGTTGAAACATTGAAAACCGTAAGAAATTGAACGTTGAAAAAGGAACAAGAACAAGAACAGTTATAGAATTGTTTGAAACAGTCAGGAAGCTATCTGATGTGTGCACTCTATGCCATCAACTTTACTTGAAGAGAAGGGCCATTTTGCGTGTTTTTCCCTCTGCAAAATCATCTACCACCTTATCAATGTTGACATTGAAATCCCTGTGAATGTGAAGTAGTGCAAGAGCATTAAGCCGCTCCGTTACCAATGTTGACCTGAGATACGTTTTAACACGTCTCATTGCGCCGAAGGAACTCTCAGCCGTGCAGAAGACACTGGTATTGTCACAAGTGTTGTGAGGGCAACATGGATATTCGGATAAAGTACTCCATTGTGTATGTTGTTGTGAAACTGGCCGCAAGCCATTGTGCATTAATATCAAAATAAAAGCAATTGTATTTTGGGCAAAATTCTTAACTGGAAAATCAAACAAAATCTCATCAACTATATATAATGTTATGTACAAACAATTCTGTGAATCCAATGTTAACTATAATTATAAATGAGTTGATTTCATCAAAAACGTTTTGATTGAAACTGGTAACAATCATGTGTGGATTAACCAATGTTTTCTTTCTGTTAATTGGCTGAAGGCTAATGTACGAAACTGCCTGATCAATTTATACAGCACCTATTTTATTGTGTAGATAACTCATCAAAATGTAAATTTTATAAGCTAACCAAACAGCATAGTGATGTTGAATGTTACCTATCTAAACTAAAACGAAATGAATATTTACCTTTGCTCTATATTAGAAAAGCTTGCCATAGATTGCCAGTCGAAGTTGGAAGATGGCATCATGTGGAATATGTAAATAGATGTTGTAAATTATGTGATACTAACGCCATTGGTGATGAATACCATTATCTGTGTTTAACTGTAAAGTATTTAATGAGTATCGAAAAATGTACATCTCAAATAATTATCATCAAAACCCATCTGTACATAAAACCACTGTATTATTTAATTGCCATAAAATAAGCGTATTGCGCAAGTTAGCTAAATTTTGTAATATAATTATTAATAGTCTAAACAGTAATACTATAGTTAACATATCAATTTATGTTTGTCCGCCATTATAAAAAAACATTTTCTCCTGTTAAACCCTCAATATGCTATGTACATGGCCTTGAGTGAAATAAAGTTCTGTTCTTTCTGTTCCGTTCTGCAAAGTCCAGTGTTGCCAACAAACACGACGGTTTCTCGTCTGCTGGAGCATCGTGCCAACGTTATTTCCATCGCCTGATTTCTACCGTCTGTTGCTCATGTGAATTGTCAGCTCAGTGAACTGAGCGAATATACGCATACCAATGTGCTCGGTCATACTATGGACTGACGAATGTAACCACTCCTGAGCTTCGAATCGGCCATTTGGGCGGATAAGCCTGTCCTCTAGTTGCTGAGACATATGATCCAGCAAAGGGTAAAATGGATTCCTCTGCCAGTAGGCTTCAGGTGTAGACGCAGGGGCATTGTCGCGCAGTGTTTGACGACCGACATCCCTTGGTTTTGTTGGAGCAATGTCGTATTTGCTTGCCATGTCGGATGCCTCACTGAAGAGCTCCGTCCATACAGACTCGTCTCCATGAATCTGTCGCAAACTGCTGATGACAACAGAACCCTCGCTTGAAGCACGGATCAGATCTATTGTCGCAGGTTGCAACATGAGAGAAATCTGAACTGTATACTGGATGATATGTTGAGACACAATAAGGCCAATGACAAAATCAAAAGATTGAATGGAACACCTGAGGGATCTTGCCCTAGAGTCGCCATCCTGTTCAAGGGCAGTCAAACGTTCAACCATAACATCAAATGATGATTTGAAAGTGGATAACGAACCCGCACGACTTGCCCAACGTGTTTCACACAGTTCAGTTATCTTTCGCCCATTGACTCCTGGGCATTCTCATTTGATTCAAGCTCCTTTGTGTATGCTAACAGACATCTGGCCGAATAAGAAAAGGCAAAGGCGATGGTTTATACTATTGACATGATATTCTTGACGGATGTTATGGAGCAACTATTTACCAAGGCCAGATTCAAGCAATGAGACTGGCAATGAACATATAAATCATCAGGATACTGACGTATAATGATTGCTTGGACACCATTCAAATGGCCACTCACGTATGAGGCACCGTCATAACCTTACCCCCTCATATAGCCTTTCCGTACTCCATAGCCACACTTGTGCTTTCAGCCTCAGTAAAACCTAAAAATGATTCTTTGAGAGTAGTTTGACACTGATCGTTTACAGAAATGTGTCGAACAGATATAGAAATCTGTTCTTTGGTTGAGGAATCTGTTGCCTCATCAGCAATGAGTGAAACGCATTTCTGCAAATTACAGTTATTTACCAACTGTTTTCTCACAAATATGAAGAAGCTCATTTTAAATGGCTGGTGATAAGTATTTGTTTCTAATTGTGCTGTTGTGCGAATGCCTGTTCAATAACTCATCTGTTTTTGCACGATACTGCAAGAGAGCTACACAATTGCTTTTCTCATCATCATGACCTCTGATTGCAATATACTGTCTTCTGCACAAAACGTGTTTTGAGAATTGCACGGTTTCTTTCAACTGTTTCTTTGTGCGCATTGGAAAGTTGACAACAAATGTCATCCTGTTTATTACTGACTACCGTTCTATAGTTCAAAGATTTCTCAGCAAAAAAATGATGTGAACCAAGTTGTGTATGCCTCTTGAGAAGTGTCCCGATATTCGCCCAATCGTGAATGTACGAGGTAACAAATGCACCTGTTTGGCTGTTACTTCCGAAAAGAGCACATGGTAAGCAAATGACGCCATCTTTGGAAGGAGAATATCGGAGCCAATCACTGTGATCAAGATGTGTTGGATTAATTTCCGTTTCATACCTCTTATGTCCGTTAACGGGTATTTCAGTGTTTTGTCAGCCCTGACATCGGTTGAATCTAAATTGCTCAGCAGAGAAGAACGAATTTGTTCTGATTTTAGTTTCTTTCCTGCATACAAGCCAATATCGGTACCAGAGAAACTGTCGGATGGTTTCTGTGAATCAGAAACCAATGAAGGTTTACAAGTCACACCTTCTCCGATAGAGCTCAAATAATTATTTTTTGAATTCGAAGACTGAACGTCTGTCTTCGACTGTAATTTTACAAAAAAGAATAAATGTTTGTACAATCTTCACTCTTAAACTTTTTACTCATGATGTCCGAAATAGTCGACTCAAAATGATTAATGGTCTATACTGCTGTGCAATTCCCTAAACACTGATTTACTCACACACTTGTACTGAGAAGAGAGTAGACTTAAACCACCGTGACAAAACGGCGCTGCCATAAATGTTTTGTCTAACACAAGCTTGACACGCTAATGTCAGACGACTAAATATACATTCTTTTTGGACATTTCTATAAACATTGCTACACTAGTCATCATCGAATGATTGGTTAAGATTGTGTTCTGCGAAGACTATTGCTATCTGACGAATGTCACCAATAAATTACAGAAAAAATAAACAAGACAACAAACCCTCATTCTCTCTAACTGTGTTTAAATCAAGACATTAAAGTCTCAACATCTCTGACTATGTTTAGAACAAGACATCACACTCTCATCGTCTCTAACTGTGTTTAAATCAAGACATCAAACTCTCATTCTCTCTAACTGTGTTTAAAACAAGTCATCAAACCCTCATCGTCTCTAACTGTGTTTAAAACAAGTAATCAAACTCTCATAATCTCTAACTGTGTTTAAAAAAAGATTCAAAACTCTCATCAACTCTAACTGTGTTTAAAACAAGACATCAAACTCTCATAATCTCTAACTTCTCTTCTCTTCTCTTCTCTTGTCTAAAAGTCGTCTATTTTCAAACTGTCACCCATATAATGTATTTTCTGTCTTAATCTTATTTAATTTACATTATTTTCTGTAGTTATTTATTCCGTGATGTTAATGATATTATTCATAGATTCTAATACCATAATGACATTAACAACTTTTAAATCTGCATTTGATGTGCCCAGAATCCTTGATTATGACAAAATACTCTTAAAGCTCTGTACGTGTTAAAATGAAACATACATAAACTAACTTATTAAAACAAAATATAAGATAAAATATCAAGTTAAATAGCAGTGGAAGTGGGATGAATAACCTACATTAATACATCTTTACTCTAATGCTTATTGTCACTGTATCTTTAAATTGATACTTCTTGTCATTGTATTATTATACCTGTACTTGTGTCGAGCTTAAAACAAGTGCTGACCGCCTCCATGAAAGTAACCCGAGCCTGTTTTATTTGGCATTTTGATATTGCCAAACTTTCAAGTTTTAATTTTTGCCTTTTAAAATAAAATGGATAAACTTGGTGTTTATAAACTCAAGTATCGTATCTGTTTTAACGGCAATTATTTCGGTTAAACAGTATAGCAACTGTTTTCAATTGCTTCTCCGTGGAGTATAAAGTAGTGACCGGAGTTAGAAGAGTATAAGGTGCTCTTAACTCATTGACGCTAATCTCATGTTTTCATAGCAACGATCAGATTGACATTCGTCATATTTACAGTCTTGTTTACGCTTTCCCCGGTACTAACAAACATTAAACGTTCGCTCTCCTTGGTCGTCACCTTGTTTTGCCCGGTTTTGCCTTCACCTTTCACTATAAAGAGTAGGCTATAGTTAAAATGGTAATTTTAAGCAACAGTCAGTACTTCTTGATGAAACAAGATCAACTATAACGGTTGGCATATGAGACTCGCAGCACCCCACCGGATGTCCCTGTGAGTTTCTGTAAGTTTTCGTCGAAATCTGCAGGATATTTGTCTCCCGCAGTGTTCTGACAGTCACTACCTCACCACACTGACTGTCTGTATGTCAGGGTTGTCGCTCATATGTCCCATCTATTCTTCATACACTCCGCAGCATGATTATATAAGCTACAAATCATATCTACTGATGTGTAATTATCTGTTTCAATTTCACATATCATATCTGTAATCATCATCTTGCAAACATCATCAGACATGAGCTGTAAATGTACTCTGATATCGATCTGAATCTGTGGCGTCTATGCAATTAAACCTCTGGTATTGTAACATGTTGTTCGTCATATTTGAGGTCAAACTGATGATAAACTCCTCATGTCATATGTTGTTGGCTGATTCTGTGATGGATAAAGATAATAGTTTATGTTAGATGCTGTTTAAACATAAATTCTATAGCACGTTTTTCTTTTCTGGAATAAAGTGAGTTCACGAAATGGTAAATAGGTGTTTACAGATAAATGAATAAAAGCATCCCAGTGTCAGACTATACCTGTTATCATGGACTGTATCTCTTATAAATAATTTCCAAATACTAGATTACTCACCATTATACTCAGACATCCATTGTCCAGTGTATTTCACTTTTCAGACTCCAAGCTGTCCCAGTTTCTTCTTCAGTAGTCAACATAGGTATCCAGGAAAAAAACGATAATGAAGTTGAAGATAATAGAAGCCCAGATCTCCCTAAACCATATGACAGAAGTAAATGTGAAAATTTTCGTGAAAATTTACATAAGGATAGTATACACAAGCTCCTACAACACATTAACACATGTGCAGTAAACGCAACCACGATCAACAACACAGCGGTTGACATCGCGCACGTACTAACTCAGGCTGCACCAGATACATTTGGAGTAAGAAAGTGTCCCAAATCCCGTACTGCTAGAACGGAACAGCGTAAGACAAACAAACCATGGTTCAATACAGAATGTAGGGAAGCAAGAAGAAAGTACTTCAAAGCAAAGAAAACATATAATAGATTTAGAACTATGACAAATAGATTAAACCTACAAATGCTATCAAAACATTACAAAAAGTGTATTGACCGATGTGTAAGGAAATTTGAATCAGAACAACATAGAATATTTAGAGAAAAAAGCAAACGAGATCCTAAAGAGTACTGGAAGATATTAAACTAAAAAGACAAAGTCTCAAATGATAAAACTCCAGATCTAGAAACTTTTTATAACTTTTTCAAAAACTTAAACAATGAACAACCAGCCCCAGAAAACATAGAAAATCCCCCATTACCCCAAGACATATATGAAACAGAAATATTAAACAAAGACATAACAGCAGAAGAAATTAGCCAAGCGATAACAAACTTAAAGCGAGGTAAATCTCCTGGTATTGACCTAATTCAAAACGATCATCTTAAAGACTCCGAGAAATACCTACTACCTCTATTGCTGAAATTCTTTAATCAAATACTAAGCACAGGTATACTTCCCGAATGCTGGTTAACAGGTATTATCAAACCAATTTACAAAGGGAAAGGAAATAACACTGATGTCAACTCCTTTCGTCCTATAACATTACTCTCGTGTTTCGGCAAACTGTTCACCAGTATATTAAACACCAGGCTGAAACTGTTTCTCGAAACTAATCATATCTTAACCCCTGCCCAGGCAGGCTTTAGAAAGGACTTCTCAGTAACCGGATAATATTTTCGTAATTCATACTCTCATAGACTTGCTGAAAGTAGCCGAAAAGAAACTCTACTGTGTCTTTGTAGATTTTACGAAAGCTTTTGACACTGTTTGGCGCACAGGGTTATGGTATAAGATGTTAAAAGTCGGCATAAATGGACGTTTTATGGACTTAATTAAGAATATGTACCATAACATCAAATCTGCTGTCATGGTAGACGGAAAGATATTTCCTTATTTTCCATGCAACTCTGGCGTCAGACAAGGAGAAAATTTGTCCCCACTCCTGTTCTCTGTTTTTATGAATGATCTGGAAGCAGTACTTATGCAACACAATTGTAAAGGGGTTAACCTTGAATGCGATCAAGGAAATGTGATGCTATTTATCCAGTTACTCATTTTGTTATATGCTGATGATATCGTATTGTTTAGTGACGATCCAAAAGAATTACAAAAAACACTTAATGTATTTCATGACTATTGCAGAACTTGGAAACTGAAGGTTAACTTATCAAAAACAAAGATTTTAATTTTCGGCAGCGGCCCAGCCAATAAATATAAATTATCCTTCCGCTTGGGTGAAAGTGTTATTGATATAACTGATATGTACACATATCTAGGTTTGATTTTTCACAGAAATGGAAGATTTACAAACTCTATAAAAGCTTTAGTCCAAAGTGCAACGAAAGTCATGTTTGCTTTACTGAAAAAAGCCCGAAATATAAATCTGCCTCTAGACTGTTTACTGTCAGCTTTTGACACAATGGTTGTCCCAATCTTACTGTATGGTTCTGAAATCTGGGGGTTTGAAAATATATCCCTGATAGATAAACTACACATAAAATTCCTAAAGCTGGCGACTAATTTAAGAAACTCTACGCCTAATTTTGCATTGTTCGGTGAATTTGGAAGAGAAGCTCTATATACTAGAATTTATGTAAGAATGATAAATTATTGGCATAGGATAGCTTCTAACAACGAAACATTAAAGATATCTAGTTTATTATATACATTCATATCGCAAGAAAATTCAAACCTCGTGAAGAATCTACGATGGATTTCATTTATTAAAAAGATTTTAAACGATTGTGGTTTATCCTTGGTATTTAGCAAACCATGGCTGTATACCACGTCTGAACTCACTTCTAAAATTAAACAGATTCTATCTGATCAACACTTACAAAACTGGCAAAGTTCGATTAGAAATAGTTCGAAAGGTATATACTATCAAATCTTTAAGACATCCCCTTGTTTTGAAACTTATCTGTTCATGCCTCGTTCCAATTTTGAAATTTAGGACAAGTAATCATAACTTCCCGATTGAAACCGGACGCTGGCAAGATATTCCAAAACATGAACGTTTATGTAACTTATGTAATTCACCAGCTATAGGAGACGAGTTTCACACTATCTCTTTCGATGTGAAGCTCTTCTCCAACAACGTATCAAGTTTATCCCAGACAATTTTATGAAATTTTCTAACCTTTTAGCAATGAAACAATTATTGACCACAACAAAGATTAAGTATTTAAAACAGTTGTCATTATATATAAATCATGTCCTTAAGATCACTAAAACTCTTAGTTAGTATTTGCACATTGTACATATTTATTGCCCTACTTGTATTTTGTATCTGCATGATATGTGTATATGCATACGCCATCTTGATCAATTTATTCTGTATATAAATGTGAATGTATTATGCTCATGTACCACCGAAGGTGGAATTGAGTTAATAAAAACCTTGAAACCTTGAACCTTGACAGTTTCAGTGCAGGATTATGTACCGGGCACTCAGACCCAGAATAATGATTGATGGTAGGTAGCCTTACTGCTTGCGGGATGGAGACATACAAAGGACCCTTATTTGTCTACATGTGTGTTTTTTTTAAAGATACGTGTAATTTGATCTTGCCTGGACAGGAAAAATAAGTCGAACGTAACCTTGCATATGCTAACAGGGCCCGATTGTGGCCTTTGCTTAGACAGTTTTAGGATTTGGGCATTTGCAACATTGTCATTGATGCTTTTGACAGTGGCACATTCCATATATCCGCGATACTGTACAAACAATCCACTATTTATTTGAATGAGTATATATTTAATATTTGTACATTTGGAATAACACTATCTTCACATTCTTGTCCTTTTTCTGTCCGAGTTCCTTGGGGTACTGGTGGTACCAACATTTTACCACTCGACCACGGGGACTTGAATAATCGAGGTCCAATGTTCGATAGTTTGTAGCTATTTTTATCCCACCGGTATGTAATACCGTGGGATATAGTCATCACCCCGTCCGTCTGTCCGTCCGTCCGTCCGTCTGTCCGTCCGTCTGTCCGTCCGTAATCATTTCGTTTCCGGAGCAGAATTTGAAAACCGTTCATGATATCTTTCTGAAACTGTGCATGTGTATTACCCACTAACTGAAGTGGTGCCTTTTGATATTTTCAGATTTCTGAAAATTTTATTTTTTTCCGTTTCCATAGAAACTTGTTGAATTTGGACTTTGTTCAGAGACAGGTTCGTTTCCGGAGCACAACTCCAAAACCGTTCATCATATCTTCCTGAAACTTTGCATGTGTATTACCCACTAACTGAAGTGGTGCCTTTTGATATTTTCAGATTTATTCTGAAAAAATAAAAAAATTTCTGTTTCCATAGAAACATGAGAGGGATGTTGGTTGTTGTTGATTTTGACTGCTTCTAGAGCAGAAGTCTAAAACCTTTAACATACCTGAAACTCAGCATCTGTAATACCCACTAACTGAAGTACGGTAGTAGATACACAAGTATCTGTCAAAGATGTGTTTTACAAATTTTGTGGAACCGGTGGGATATGTCATCTTCTGATGACTCTTGTTACATTTAGTACCCCTCTGATAGATGTAAATTGACACAAACCCCAAGCCTGAATGCATTAGAAATATATGCCATTTAGAAAGTGAACAAATCTCACATTGTTACATTTGGGATAACAATAGTACAGATTCTTTTACATTTTCTAGAGTATAGTTTTGAAGGGGTTTATCGTTCAGTTCAAAACAAAGTTACGTAAACATTAAGATAGTTTTGTGATCGTAGTTTGATGATACAAATCTCAAATAGTTTACTAATTTACGGAAAGTCTCCAATAGTTCGGAAACCGAAATCAGATTGAATGCGAGAGAATCCCGAGAAAAGTGGCTTGATATAAAACTCCTAATGGCGACTTCACGTAACAGAGGTCAACGAAAATCGCAACTGTTTAAAGATGACCGTAAAGTGGATGAAACCACGTACCAGAAGAAAGAAAGTTGCTTTACTAAAAAAAACCTCCCGAAAACGATAATTATTAGCAAACATATATTATAAATCAAAGCAAACGTATGGATGAACAGATCCCCGTTCGATTCATATATTATCTTATTGAAACTAACATGGTAAGACATGCACTGAGAACAAAATGATTCAGAAACCTTGAATGATTGATTCATAAATACAAAATTATAACTTTAGTAATCAAATTTATATGTAACCTCGAAGCGACTTAGATTAAAGTAAAAGTATGTTTGCCAATTTGTTATTACACATATTGTTCTACTTATTATAACAATGTATCCCCTAATTTGACATTCTCCTGCACATACATTACATAATATACGGCTGTCCATATCATAGTATCACATGCTCTGTACGACAATATGCAATCGATTTGTTTAGGTTGATGCGATGCATTAGACTGCAGTTCGTCATGAAGCTTCATCATGAAGCGGTACATATCCATAGATCAGTGGTCATGACCGTCACGACGACCCTGACACGACAGTAGCGCTGTTGTGAGACACAGAGAGAAGTAGCAGTCACCTGAGCCTACAGCACGTACAGTCCGCGCTTAGCGTCATTGGTAACCGCCGCGTCCGTGTAACACGAGCGATGAGTGCTGCCCACATCACAACAGAACAAGTCAGTTGGTGCCGTCCTTTCGCTTCCTTGAGTCGCAGATGATGGGAAATGGTATGGACTGGGTGTGGGTTGTATTTAGAATTATTTGACATTGGAATGATTAAAATGGAGGACGGGTCAACATGTTTGTGGGTAAAAAAGAGGATGGATCATCATTTTGTTGGTAATACCCCCATTTTACTGAGCTACAGCAGAACTACGGTTAAGAAAAATTGTCTGGAATGTGAGAAATCGTAACTCTCCTGAATGTTCGTAATTGTACCTTGTAACACCGTAATTCTTCCCCCAAAGTCCGTAAAGAACCGTGGTCGAAAATAAACCCTGCGGTTTCTTTTGAACATGTTCAAAAGCAACCGCACGGTTTTCCAGTCGGCAATTCTTCCGTGGGGGACAAAGACAAATCGTAAGTCTTCTGTACTCCATCCTTAATTGCCGTAAATCCACCGTAAGTTTTCCGTAAGTCTACCTCATCTTTCCCCGCCTTCGTTTTTCCACTGAAGAGCTGTGGTTTTACACTGGTGAAATACGGTTTCACACGGCACAGCTACGGTTGCACACGGTAGTGATACGATTGTCCATGAGATTTTCGTAATTTCGCACATCAATTCTTCTCTACACCCTCAGCCATGGCCGCACTATCTAGAATCTATTGGGATTTAAATTGAATTTAAAGTTGTTGAATTCTTTCGTTGCTGGTTGTTTTCTTAAATAATAATTTTGTTTTCGCAAATTTTTAATTTATTATTTAAGTTTGTGCAGTATCTTGTTATGTTAGAGGGTAAAGCACCCCATTACACGATCCGATCAGCCGTATTGATAGAAAACTGTTGGCCGTATTGGAAGAAAATGGTGTGACGTAAAAAGCAACAATTTTGTGAAACTCTTCTGTTTGAGAGGTAGATTTGAAGTTTCATGCGATTTTGAGAGTTCAGACAAGCAAGATGATGGACTTTTCCATCATTGTACCATTTTTAAAACTATACTCTGAGTGTTCAGTCAGAGCCCTCGAAGTACCTCCGAACAGTCATTTTAATGTGAACACCTTAAACTGGTCTCTCGATGGAAAATGGACAGCATGGCTAAACCGTATCATGTACATTCGCTTTAGAAGTCGTTTTATTGATTCAGGAGCATTATTTAGCCATTTGTAACTCTTATGTCCCTTTAGAACGGCGTACTACAACGCCTTTAAATAAATGGAGGAGTGAAGTAGCAGCAAGTTGTCTAACTCCAATGTAGATTTTGCAATAACTTGTTCTGCCTTTTCTGTATATGTTTCCATTATCGAGTGCTTGTTCTGGAGCCACTCCATACTCGAATGAGGCTTTCGTGGTCAAACCTTGGCTTCATACATGATTTCATGTGAAAACGCCGACATTCCGCAGTCTCGTCTTGTCACTCCGTGCTTAACGCAGGTTTTCCTCATTCTACTCGCATCTCTTCCTTGCTTACCACAAGTTTTCAGCGAGTATATCGTAGATCTTCCATAGGTCTTCCTTGGATTTCCGTAGTTCTTCCTTGTTTGACGGATTAGTGTCGTAGCTTTTCAATGAATACCCTAGTTTGTCCGCAAATATTCCGTAGTTGCCGCAGGTCTTCCGCATCGATTTCGTAAGTCAGCCGTAAATTACCGTAATTCCTTCGTGGAATTTGACGTATGTCTACCGCATTTTGCCGCCATGAGGCCGTGGGTCTTCAGCCTCAGCCGTTAACGTTCGGTATAAATTTGGCCATTTTGTTTCCCAAATCCGTGTAAATTCGTGTGAACATCCGTAGCTCTGTCGTAGAAATCTTTCCGTGAAGAACCGTTGTGATCCGTGGCCAGCGCAGACACCGCGTAGCCCGCAGTGAAATTGGGGTATAAGATATGGATCAACATGATTGAGAATAAACTGGTGAATGATCAACATGATTGAGTGTAAGCTTGAATTTTGATCAACATGGTTGAGTGTACAGTTACGGTTAGATCAACATGGTTGACTGTAAGCTTGAAGTTTGATCAATATGGTTGAGTGTAAGATTGAAAATGGATCAACATAGTTGAGTGAAAGATTGAAGATGGATAAACAGGGTTGAGCGTAAGGTTAAGGTTGGATCAAGATAGTTGAGTGTAAGATTGAAGATGGAAAACATAGTTGAGTGAAAGATTGAAGATGAATCAACATGGTTGAGCGTAAGATTGAAGATGGATCAACATGGTTGAGCGTAAGATTGAAGATGGATAAATATAGTTGAGTGTAAGATTGAATATGGATCAACATAGTTGAGTGTAAGATTGAATATGGATCAACATAGTTGAGTGTAAGATTGAAGATGGATCAACATAGTTGAGTGTAAGATTGAAGATGGATCAACATAGTTGAGCGTAAGATTGAAGATGGATCAACATAGTTGAGCGTGAGATTGAAGATGTATCAACATAGTTGAGCGTAAGGTTAAGGTTGGATCAACATAGTTGAGTGTAAGATTAATGATCGATAAATATAGTTGAGCGTAAGATTGAAGATGGATAAATATAGTTGAGTGTAAGATTGAAGATGAATCAACATAGTTGAGTGTAAGATTGAAGATGGATCAACATAGTTGAGCGTAAAGTTTAGGTTGGATCAAGATAGTTGAGTGTAAGATTGAAGATGGATCAAAGTAGTTGAGTGTAAAATTGAAGATGGATAAACATAGTTGAGTGTAAGATTGAAGGTGGATCAACATAGTTAAGTGAAAGATTGAAGATGGAAAACATAGTTGAGTGAAAGATTTAAGATGAATCAACATGGTTGAGCGTAAGATTGAAGATGGATCAACATGGTTGAGCGTAAGATTGAAGATGGATAAATATAGTTGAGTGTAAGATTGAAGATGAATCAACATAGTTGAGTGTATGATTGAAGATGGATCAACATAGTTGAGTGTAAGATTGAAGATGGATAAACGTAGTTGAGCGTAAGATTGAAGATGGATCAACATAGTTGAGCGTAAGGTTAAGGTTGGATCAACATAGTTGAGTGTAAGATTAATGATCGATAAATATAGTTGAGCGTAAGATTGAAGATGGATAAACAGGGTTGAGCGTAAGATTGAAGATGGATCAACATAGTTGAGTGAAAGATTGTAGATGAATCAACATAGTTGAGCGTAAGGTTTAGGTTGGATCAACATAGTTGAGTGTAAGATTGATGATCGATAAATATAGTTGAGCGTAAGATTGAAGATGGATAAACAGGGTTGAGCGTAAGATTGAAGGTGGATCAACATAGTTTAGCGTAAGATTGAAGATGGAAAACATAGTTGAGCGTAAGATTGAAGATGGATAAATATAGTTCAGCGTAAGATTGAAGACGGATAAACGTAGTTGAGTGTAAGATTGAAGATGGATCAACATAGTTGAGCGTAAGATTGAAGATGGAAAACGTAGTTGAGTGTAAGATTGAAGGTGGATCAACATAGTTGAGCGTAAGATTGAAGATTGAAAACGTAGTTGAGTGTAAGATTGAAGATGGATAAATAAAGTTGAGTGTAAGATTGATGATGGATCAACGTAGTTGAGCGTAAGATTGAAGATGGAAAACATAGTTGAGCGTAAGGTTAAGTTTGGATCAAGATAGTTGAGTGTAAGATTGAAGATGGATAAACGTAGTTGAGTGTTAGATTGAAGGTGGATCAAGATAGTTGAGTGTAAGATTGAAGGTGGATCAAGATAGTTGAGTGTAAGATTGAAGATGGATCAACATAGTTGAGTGTAAGATTGAAGATGGATAAACATAGTTGAGTAAAAGATTGAAGATGGAAGGCATGGTTGAGCGTAAGATTGAAAATGGATAAACATGGTTGAGCGTAAGATTGAAGATGGATCACCATAGTTGAGTGTTTGGTTTAGGTTGGATGAACATGGATGACTGTAAGCTTGAAGTTTGATCAACATAGTTGAGTGTTAGATTGAAGATTGATCAACATAGTTGAGCGTAAGGTTAAGGTTGGATCAACATAGTTGAGTGTAAGATTGATGATCGATAAATATAGTTGAGCGTAAGATTGAAGATGGATAAAAAGGGTTGAGCGTAAGATCGAAGATGGATCAACATAGTTGAGTGTAAGATTGTAGATGAATCAACATAGTTGAGTGATAGATTGAAGATGGATCAACATAGTTGAGCGTAAGGTTTAGGTTGGATCAAGATAGTTGAATGTAAGATTGAAGATAGATCAACGTTGTTGAGTGTAAGATTGAAGATGGATAAACGTAGTTGAGTGTTAGATTGAAGGTGGATCAAGATAGTTGAGTGTAAGATTGAAGGTGGATCAAGATAGTTGAGTGTAAGATTGAAGATGGATCAACATAGTTGAGTGTAAGATTGAAGATGGATAAACATAGTTGAGTAAAAGATTGAAGATGGAAGGCATGGTTGAGCGTAAGATTGAAAATGGATAAACATGGTTGAGCGTAAGATTGAAGATGGATCACCATAGTTGAGTGTTTGGTTTAGGTTGGATGAACATGGATGACTGTAAGCTTGAAGTTTGATCAACATAGTTGAGTGTTAGATTGAAGATGGATCAACATAGTTGAGCGTAAGGTTAAGGTTGGATCAACATAGTTGAGTGTAAGATTGATGATCGATAAATATAGTTGAGCGTAAGATTGAAGATGGATAAACAGGGTTGAGCGTAAGATTGAAGATGGATCAACATAGTTGAGTGTAAGATTGTAGATGAATCAACATAGTTGAGTGATAGATTGAAGATGGATCAACATAGTTGAGCGTAAGGTTTAGGTTGGATCAAGATAGTTGAATGTAAGATTGAAGATAGATCAACGTTGTTGAGTGTAAGATTGAAGTTGGATAAACATAGTTGAGTGTAAGATTGAAGGTGGATCAACATAGTTGAGCGTAAGATTGAAGATGGATAAATATAGTTGAGAGTAAGATTGAAGATGAATCAACATAGTTGAGTGTAAGACTGAAGATGGATCAACATAGTTGAGTGTAAAATTGAAGATGGATCAACGTAGTTGAGTGTAAGATTGAAGATGGATCAACATAGTTGAGTGTAAGATTGAAGATGGATCAACGTAGTTGAGCGTAAGATTGAAGATGGATCAACGTAGTTGAGTGTAAGATTGTAGATGAATCAACATAGTTGAGTGATAGATTGAAGATGGATCAACATAGTTGAGCGTAAGGTTTAGGTTGGATCAAGATAGTTGAATGTAAGATTGAAGATAGATCAACGTTGTTGAGTGTAAGATTGAAGATGGATAAACGTAGTTGAGTGTTAGATTGAAGGTGGATCAAGATAGTTGAGTGTAAGATTGAAGGTGGATCAAGATAGTTGAGTGTAAGATTGAAGATGGATCAACATAGTTGAGTGTAAGATTGAAGATGGATAAACATAGTTGAGTAAAAGATTGAAGATGGAAGGCATGGTTGAGCGTAAGATTGAAAATGGATAAACATGGTTGAGCGTAAGATTGAAGATGGATCACCATAGTTGAGTGTTTGGTTTAGGTTGGATGAACATGGATGACTGTAAGCTTGAAGTTTGATCAACATAGTTGAGTGTTAGATTGAAGATGGATCAACATAGTTGAGCGTAAGGTTAAGGTTGGATCAACATAGTTGAGTGTAAGATTGATGATCGATAAATATAGTTGAGCGTAAGATTGAAGATGGATAAACAGGGTTGAGCGTAAGATTGAAGATGGATCAACATAGTTGAGTGTAAGATTGTAGATGAATCAACATAGTTGAGTGATAGATTGAAGATGGATCAACATAGTTGAGCGTAAGGTTTAGGTTGGATCAAGATAGTTGAATGTAAGATTGAAGATAGATCAACGTTGTTGAGTGTAAGATTGAAGTTGGATAAACATAGTTGAGTGTAAGATTGAAGGTGGATCAACATAGTTGAGCGTAAGATTGAAGATGGATAAATATAGTTGAGAGTAAGATTGAAGATGAATCAACATAGTTGAGTGTAAGACTGAAGATGGATCAACATAGTTGAGTGTAAAATTGAAGATGGATCAACGTAGTTGAGTGTAAGATTGAAGATGGATCAACATAGTTGAGTGTAAGATTGAAGATGGATCAACGTAGTTGAGCGTAAGATTGAAGATGGATCAACGTAGTTGAGTGTAAGATTGAAGATGGATCAACGTAGTTGAGTGTAAGATTGAAGATGGAAAACATAGTTGAGTGTAAGATTGAAGATGGATCAACATAGTTGAGTGTAAGATTGAAGATGGATCAACATAGTTGAGTGTAAGATTGAAGATGGATCAACGTAGTTGAGTGTAAGATTGAAGATGGATCAACGTAGTTGAGTGTAAGATTGAAGATGGAAAACATAGTTGAGTGAAAGATTGAAGATGGATCAACATGGTTGAGCGTAAGATTGAAGATGGATCAACATGGTTGAGCGTAAGATTGAAGGTGGATCAACATAGTTGAGTGTAAGATTGAAGATGGATCAACGTAGTTGAGTGTAAGATTGAAGATGGAAAACATAGTTGAGTGAATGATTGAAGATGGATCAACATGGTTGAGCGTAAGATTGAAGATGGATCAACATGGTTGAGCGTAAGATTGAAGGTGGATCAACATAGTTGAGTGTAAGATTGAAGATCGATCAACATAGTTGAGCGTAAGATATGGATCAACGTAGTTGAGTGTAAGATTGAAGATGGATAAACATAGTTGAGTGAAAGATTGAAGATGGAACAACATAGTTGAGCGTAAGATTGAAGATGAATTTACACCGTTGAGTGTAACATGGTTGATGGTGAATGATCAACATTGGTCAAGGATAAGATGAAGAACGGATCATCATGGTTGCTTGTCAACATTGTTGTAGATAAGATTGGCAAATATCAATATCAATAATAATATCGTTCAGAGTAGGGATACATGTGTTTGGAGAGAATATCGTCCATTAGTTAGTTCCCATAAACATTCAGGTAGGTGTATTTTGTTAGCCAACAATATAAGATTCGAAATCCGACAGCGTATAACCTACACATCCGTGCGTTTTCAACTTATTAAAACCAAATATTAGGTTATTGACAGTACAGCGAGAATGGGAACATATCGTGGTGGTTTGTATTGTGTGGGAGTAATGTGATCAGTGGTCAGTCTACTGCAGGTGTATGACGTTTTCACCCTCACTTCTGGCCCGCCCCAGTGTCCCCTTACTGACTCAAACTGGCTGGCGGAGTGGACGAGTAATGTCCGGTGTTGTGTAGCATAGTGTTATCTTTACCAGTAATGGCAGCAGCTTTCGACACCGCACGCCCGAATTAGCTCCCAAACAACCAATGACAACTGTTTTCTTTATGCTATCTGTGGGTGAAACAACACATATTAAACGAGACACTATATTCTCACTTTATAAGCATTTTGTAAACACCATTTTGGTAAAGTTAAATCTCTCAATTTTCTTTTATAAATTCTAATACTGTTTATAACTTAGGAAACGACAGAAGACATTTATTCTCTAACATGATAATCATGTGGGTTAAATAAGGCTCCCTTTTAACACAAGTTTATTTTGCTGACCATTCAGTGGCCACCTCCCGTGAGAAAGAACATCACATTTTGGAGGACATTATAAAGACTTGATCTTACTGCTGTCCGTTGTTCGTTCGCTCTCCAGCACTACATTATGGCGGTCATGTTCAGGTAGGATATTTACATTGCATTTTTCTGTCCCCTCGGTCTGCTGTCTTCGATAGGCGCTTGTATTATGTCTCCACCCGAAGGGTCGGGATACATATTGTTTTGGTTGAGGTTCTGTCGACGTCGGCGTCGGCGTCCCCATTTTTTCCGAAGCATTACTAAACTTATAACTATAACTATAACTTATCATGCAGATGTGCCTTTTTGGGGTTTCCAATGTTTTTAAATTAATTATTTTTGTGTTTCTATGGCAACAATTTGGACTTTGTCTATTTGAAAGAAAGAGTTTGTTTCCGGAGCATATCTCTAAAACTATTTGATCAATCTTCACCATATTTGGCATACAGCCTCCCCGTATCATGCAGATGTGCCTTTTGAGGGTTTTAGATTTAAAAATTCTTCTTTTTTGTCTCCATGGCAACACTTTGGACTTTGTCTTTTAGAAGGGTAATAACTGAAATTGAATTGGGGGAAGGAGGAGACATCTTCTTGTTGTTCCTGTGTGCATGTACACCTTTACATTGCAACTGTCTTACCGTCCCCTCTGCGATTTTAGGATTGCAATTTTACCTTGTAACTGTCTGTCCCCTGTCTCAAGACTGCCGCTTTACGTCAGTCCGTCCCTATGTCTGCAGTCGTCAGGTGTCAACTGTAACTTGCAACTGTCTGTCAGTCCCCAGTCTGAGATCTTTAGATTTCCGCACTACATTGCAACTGTTTGTCTGTTCCCATTCTGAGATATCTAGATTTCCGCACTACATTGCAACTGTCTGTCAGTCCCCAGTCTGAGATATCTAGATTTCCGCACTACATTGCAACTGTCTGTCGGTTCCCTTTCTGAGATCTTCAGATTCCCGCACTACATTGCAACTGTCTGTCAGTTTCCTGTTTTGAGATCTTCAGATTCCCGCTCTACATTGCAACTGCCTGTCAGTTTCCTTTCTGAGATCTTCAGATTTCCGCACTACATTGCAACTGTTTGTCTGTTCCCATTCTGAGATATCTAGATTCCCGCACTACATTGCAACTGTCTGTCGGTTCCCTGTTTTGAGATCTTTAGATTCCCGCACTACATTGCAATTGTCTGTCAGTTTCCTGTTTTGAGATCTTCAGATTCCCGCACTACATTGCAACTGTCTGTCAGTTTCCTGTTTTGAGATCTTTAGATTCCCGCACTACATTGCAACTGTCTGTCAGTTTCCTTTCTGAGATCTTCAGATTTCCGCACTACATTGCAACTGTTTGTCTGTTCCCATTCTGAGATATCTAGATTTCCGCACTACATTGCAACTGTCTGTCGGTTCCCTTTCTGAGATCTTCAGATTCCCGCACTACATTGCAACTGTCTGTCAGTTTCCTGTTTTGAGATCTTTAGATTCCCGCACTACATTGCAACTGTCTGTCAGTTTCCTGTTTTGAGATTTTCAGATTCCCGCACTACATTGCAACTGTCTGTCAGTTTCCTGTTTTGAGATCTTTAGATTTCCGCACTACATTGCAACTGTCTGTCAGTTCCCTTTCTGAGATCTTCAGATTTCCGCACTACATTGCAACTGTCTGTCAGTTTCCTTTCTGAGATCTTCAGATTTCCGCACTACATTGCAACTGTTTGTCTGTTCCCATTCTGAGATATCTAGATTTCCGCACTACATTGCAACTGTCTGTCGGTTCCCTTTCTGAGATCTTCAGATTCCCGCACTACATTGTAACTGTCTGTCAGTTTCCTGTTTTGAGATCTTTAGATTCCCGCACTACATTGCAACTGTTTGTCTGTTCCCATTCTGAGATATCTAGATTTCCGCACTACATTGCAACTGTCTGTCAGTCCCCAGTCTGAGATATCTAGATTTCCGCACTACATTGCAACTGTCTGTCGGTTCCCTTTCTGAAATCTTCAGATTCCCGCACTACATTGCAACTGTCTGTCAGTTTCCTGTTTTGAGATCTTCAGATTCCCGCACTACATTGCAACTGCCTGTCAGTTTCCTTTCTGAGATCTTCAGATTTCCGCACTACATTGCAACTGTTTGTCTGTTCCCATTCTGAGATATCTAGATTCCCGCACTACATTGCAACTGTCTGTCGGTTCCCTGTTTTGAGATCTTTAGATTCCCGCACTACATTGCAATTGTCTGTCAGTTTCCTGTTTTGAGATCTTCAGATTCCCGCACTACATTGCAACTGTCTGTCAGTTTCCTGTTTTGAGATCTTTAGATTCCCGCACTACATTGCAACTGTCTGTCAGTTTCCTTTCTGAGATCTTCAGATTTCCGCACTACATTGCAACTGTTTGTCTGTTCCCATTCTGAGATATCTAGATTTCCGCACTACATTGCAACTGTCTGTCGGTTCCCTTTCTGAGATATTCAGATTTCCGCACTACATTGCAACTGTCTGTCAGTTTCCTGTTTTGAGATCTTTAGATTCCCGCACTACATTGCAACTGTCTGTCAGTTTCCTGTTTTGAGATTTTCAGATTCCCGCACTACATTGCAACTGTCTGTCAGTTTCCTGTTTTGAGATCTTTAGATTTCCGCACTACATTGCAACTGTCTGTCAGTTCCCTTTCTGAGATCTTCAGATTTCCGCACTACAATGCAACTGTCTGTCAGTTTCCTTTCTGAGATCTTCAGATTTCCGCACTACATTGCAACTGTTTGTCTGTTCCCATTCTGAGATATCTAGATTTCCGCACTACATTGCAACTGTCTGTCGGTTCCCTTTCTGAGATCTTCAGATTCCCGCACTACATTGCAACTGTCTGTCAGTTTCCTGTTTTGAGATCTTTAGATTCCCGCACTACATTGCAACTGTCTGTCAGTTTCCTGTTTTGAGAACTTCAGATTCCCGCACTACATTGCAACTGTCTGTCAGTTTCCTGTTTTGAGATCTTCAGATTTCCGCACTACATTGCAACTGTCTGTCAGTTCCCTTTCTGTGATGTTTAGATTTCCGCACTGCATTGCAACTGTCTGTCAGTTCCCTTTCTGTGATGTTTAGATTTCCGCACTACATTGCAACTGTCTGTCTGTTCCCTTTTTGAGATCTTTAGATTCCCGCACTACATTGCAACTGTCTGTCAGTTTCCTGTTTTGAGATTTTCAGATTCCCGCACTACATTGCAACTGTCTGTCAGTTTCCTGTTTTGAGATCTTTAGATTTCCGCACTACATTGCAACTGTCTGTCAGTTCCCTTTCTGAGATCTTCAGATTTCCGCACTACAATGCAACTGTCTGTCAGTTTCCTTTCTGAGATCTTCAGATTTCCGCACTACATTGCAACTGTTTGTCTGTTCCCATTCTGAGATATCTAGATTTCCGCACTACATTGCAACTGTCTGTCGGTTCCCTTTCTGAGATCTTCAGATTCCCGCACTACATTGCAACTGTCTGTCAGTTTCCTGTTTTGAGATCTTTAGATTCCCGCACTACATTGCAACTGTTTGTCTGTTCCCATTCTGAGATATCTAGATTTCCGCACTACATTGCAACTGTCTGTCAGTCCCCAGTCTGAGATATCTAGATTTCCGCACTACATTGCAACTGTCTGTCGGTTCCCTTTCTGAGATCTTCAGATTCCCGCACTACATTGCAACTGTCTGTCAGTTTCCTGTTTTGAGATCTTCAGATTCCCGCACTACATTGCAACTGCCTGTCAGTTTCCTTTCTGAGATCTTCAGATTTCCGCACTACATTGCAACTGTTTGTCTGTTCCCATTCTGAGATATCTAGATTCCCGCACTACATTGCAACTGTCTGTCGGTTCCCTGTTTTGAGATCTTTAGATTCCCGCACTACATTGCAATTGTCTGTCAGTTTCCTGTTTTGAGATCTTCAGATTCCCGCACTACATTGCAACTGTCTGTCAGTTTCCTGTTTTGAGATCTTTAGATTCCCGCACTACATTGCAACTGTCTGTCAGTTTCCTTTCTGAGATCTTCAGATTTCCGCACTACATTGCAACTGTTTGTCTGTTCCCATTCTGAGATATCTAGATTTCCGCACTACATTGCAACTGTCTGTCGGTTCCCTTTCTGAGATCTTCAGATTCCCGCACTACATTGCAACTGTCTGTCAGTTTCCTGTTTTGAGATCTTTAGATTCCCGCACTACATTGCAACTGTCTGTCAGTTTCCTGTTTTGAGATTTTCAGATTCCCGCACTACATTGCAACTGTCTGTCAGTTTCCTGTTTTGAGATCTTTAGATTTCCGCACTACATTGCAACTGTCTGTCAGTTCCCTTTCTGAGATCTTCAGATTTCCGCACTACAATGCAACTGTCTGTCAGTTTCCTTTCTGAGATCTTCAGATTTCCGCACTACATTGCAACTGTTTGTCTGTTCCCATTCTGAGATATCTAGATTTCCGCACTACATTGCAACTGTCTGTCGGTTCCCTTTCTGAGATCTTCAGATTCCCGCACTACATTGCAACTGTCTGTCAGTTTCCTGTTTTGAGATCTTTAGATTCCCGCACTACATTGCAACTGTCTGTCAGTTTCCTGTTTTGAGAACTTCAGATTCCCGCACTACATTGCAACTGTCTGTCAGTTTCCTGTTTTGAGATCTTCAGATTTCCGCACTACATTGCAACTGTCTGTCAGTTCCCTTTCTGTGATGTTTAGATTTCCGCACTGCATTGCAACTGTCTGTCAGTTCCCTTTCTGTGATGTTTAGATTTCCGCACTACATTGCAACTGTCTGTCTGTTCCCTTTTTGAGATATCTAGATTTCCGCACTACATTGCAACTGTCTGTCTGTTCCCATTCTGAGATCTTCAGATTCCCGCACTACATTGTAACTGTCTGTCAGTTTCCTGTTTTGAGATCTTCAGATTCCCGCACTACATTGCAACTGTCTGTCAGCACCAGTCTGTGATCTTCAAATTTCCGCACTACATTGCAACTTTCTGTCTGTTCCCTTTTTGAGATATCTAGATTTCCGCACTACATTGCAACTGTCTGTCTGTTCCCATTCTGAGATCTTCAGATTCCCGCACTACATTGTAACTGTCTGTCAGTTTCCTGTTTTGAGATCTTCAGATTCCCGCACTACATTGCAACTGCCTGTCAGTTTCCTGTTTTGAGATCTTCAGATTCCCGCACTACATTGTAACTGTCTGTCAGTTTCCTGTTTTGAGATCTTCAGATTCCCGCACTACATTGCAACTGCCTGTCAGTTTCCTGTTTTGAGATCTTCAGATTCCCGCACTACATTGCAACTGCCTGTCAGTTTCCTGTTTTGAGATCTTCAGATTCCCGCACTACATTGTAACTGTCTGTCAGTTTCCTGTTTTGAGATCTTCAGATTCCCGCACTACATTGCAACTGTCTGTCTGTTCCCATTCTGAGATCTTCAGATTCCCGCACTACATTGTAACTGTCTGTCAGTTTCCTGTTTTGAGATCTTCAGATTCCCGCACTACATTGCAACTGTTTGTCAGCACCAGTCTGTGATCTTCAGATTTCCGCACTACATTGCAACTTTCTGTCTGTTCCCTTTCTGAGATATCTAGATTTCCACACTACATTGCAACTGTCTGTCGGTTCCCTTTCTGAGATCTTCAGATTCCCGCACTACCCTGTAACTGTCTGTCAGTTTCCTGTTTTGAGATCTTCAGATTTCCGCACTACATTGCAACTGTTTGTCTGTTCCCTTTCTGAGATATCTAGATTTCCGCACTACATTGCAACTGTCTATCGGTTCCCTTTCTGAGATCTTCAGATTCCCACACTACCTTGTAACTGTCTGTCAGTTTCCTGTTTTGAAATCTTTAGATTCCCGCACTACCTTGCAACTGTCTGTCAGCACCAGTCTGTGATCTTCAGATTCCCGCACTACCTTGCAACTGTCTGTCTGATCCATCTGTATCCATGAAGTAGCATTATCCTGCGGTCTTCAAACTGGTGCTTTATCTTGGCTATCGTTACATGTTTAACGCATTTGTTGTCGACATGCATGTACATCCCATTTGTCTGCGGTCGACAGACTGATGCTTTATCTTGTCTATCGTTACATGTATATCCCATTTGTCTGCGGTCGACAGACTTGGGATTTATCTTGTCAATTGTTACATGTATATCCCACTTGTCCTCTGTCTACAGACTGATGCTTTATCCTGTCTATAGTTACATGTACATCCCATTTGTCTGCGGTCTACAGACTGGTGCTTTATCTGCTCTATCGGTACATGCATGTATATCCCATTTGTCTGTGGTCTACAGACTGGTACTTTATCCTTTCTATCGTTACATGTATATCCCAATTGTCTGTGGTCTACAGACTGGTGCTTTATCTGGTGTATCGTTACATGCCTGTATATCCCATTTGTCTGTGGTCGACAGACTGGTGCTTTATCTTGTCTATCGTGACATGTGTATCCCATTTGTCTGCGGTCTACAGACTGGTGCTTTATCTTGTCTATCGTTACATTTATATCCCTATTTTCCGCTGTCTTCAGACTAGTACTTTATCCTTTCTATCGTGACATGTACATCCCATTTGTCTGCGGTCTACAGACTGGTGCTTCATCTTGTCTATCGTGACATGTATATCCCATTTGTCTGCGGTCTACAGACTGGTGCTTTATCTTGTCTATCGTTACATTTATATTCCATTTGTCTGCGGTCTACAGACTGGTGCTTTATCTTGTCTATCGTTACATTTATATCCCATTTGTCTGCGGTCTACAGACTGGGGCTTTATCTTGTCTATCGTTACATGTTTATCCCATTTGTCTGCGGTCGACAGACTGGTGCTTTATCTTGTCTATCGTGACATGTATATCCCATTTGTCTGCGGTCTACAGACTGGTGCTTCATCTTGTCTATCGTGACATGTATATCCCATTTGTCTGCGGTCTACAGACTGGTGCTTTATCTTGTCTATCGTTACATTTATATCCCTATTTTCCGCTCTCTTCAGACTAGAACTTTATCTTGTCTATCGTTACATGTATATCCCATTTGTCTGCGGTCTTCAGACTGGTGCTTTATCTTGTCTATCATTACATTTATATCCCATTTGTCTGCGGTCTACAGACTGGGGCTTTATCTTGTCTATCGTGACATGTATATCCCATTTGTCTGCGGTCTACATACTGGTGCTTCATCTTGTCTATCGTTACATGCCTGTATAGTCCATTTGTCTGCGGTCTTCAGACTGGTGCTTTATCTTGTCTATCGTTACATTTATATTCCATTTGTCTGCGGTCTACAGACTGGTGCTTTATCTTGTCTATCGTTACATTTATATCCCATTTGTCTGCGGTCTACAGACTGGGGCTTTATCTTGTCTATCGTTACATGTATATCCCATTTGTCTGCGGTCTACAGACTGGGGCTTTATCTTGTCTATCGTTACATTTAAATCACATTTTTTTGTCTGCGGTCTACAGACTGGGGCTTGATCTTGTCTATCGTTACATTTATATTCCAATTTTCCGCTGTTTTCAGACTAGTACTTTATCTGGTCTATTGTTACATGTATATCCCATTTGTCTGCGGTCTACAGACTATAGTGCTTTATCTGGTCTATCGTTACATGTACATCCCATTTGTCTGCGGTCTACAGACTACAGTGCTTTATCTGGTCTATCGTTACATGCATGTAAATCCCATTTGTCTGCGGTCGACAGACTGGTGCTTTATCTTGTCTATCGTGACATGTATATCCCATTTGTCTGCGGTCGACAGACTGATGCTTTATCGTGTCTATCGTTACATATATATCCCATTTGTCTGCAGTCTACAGACTGGGGCTTTATGTTGTCTATCGTTACATTTATATTCCAATTTTCCGCTGTTTTCAGACTAGTACGTTATCTGGTCTATTGTTACATGTATATCCCATTTGTCTGCGGTCTACAGACTATAGTGCTTTATCTGGTCTATCATTACATGTACATCCCATTTGTCTGCGGTCTACAGACTACAGTGCTTTATCTGGTCTATCGTTACATGCATGTACATCCCATTTGTCTGCAGTCGACAGACTGGTGCTTTATCTTGTCTATCGTGACATGTATATCCCATTTGTCTGCGGTCGACAGACTGATGCTTTATCGTGTCTATCGTTACATATATATCCCATTTGTCTGCAGTCTACAAACTGGGGCTTTATCTTGTCTATCGTTACATTTATATTTCAATTTTCCGCTGTCTTCAGACTAGTACTTTATCTGGTCTATTGTTACATGTACATCCCATTTGTCTGCGGTCTACAGACTACAGTGCTTTATCTGGTCTATCGTTACATGCATGTACATCCCATTTGTCTGCGGTCGACAGACTGGTGCTTTATCTTGTCTATCGTGACATGTATATCCCATTTGTCTGCGGTCGACAAACTGATGCTTTATCGTGTCTATCGTTACATATATATCCCATTTGTCTGCAGTCTACAGACTGGGGCTTTATCTTGTCTATCGTTACATTTATATTTCAATTTTCCGCTGTCTTCAGACTAGTACTTTATCTGGTCTATTGTTACATGTACATCCCATTTGTCTGCGGTCTACAGACTACAGTGCTTTATCTGGTCTATCGTTACATGCATGTACATCCCATTTGTCTGCGGTCGACAGACTGGTGCTTTATCTGGTCTATCGTTACATGTGTATCCCATTTGTCTGCGGTCGACAAACTGATGCTTTATCTGGTCTATTGTTACATGTACATCCCATTTGTCTGCGGTCTACAGACTGGTGCTTTATCTTGTCTATCATGACATGTATATCCTCATTTTCCGCTGTCTTCAGACTAGTACTTTATCTGGTCTATCGTCACATGTATATCCCATTTGTCTGCGGTCTACAGACTGGTGCTTCATCTTGTCTATCGTGACATGTATATCCCATTTGTCTGCGGTCTACAGACTGGTGCTTTATCTTGTCTATCGTTACATTTATATCCCTATTTTCCGCTGTCTTCAGACTAGAACTTTATCTTGTCTATCGTTACATGTATATCCCATTTGTCTGCGGTCGACAGACTGGTGCTTTATCTTGTCTATCGTGACATGTATATCCCATTTGTCTGCGGTCTACATACTGGTGCTTCATCTTGTCTATCGTTAAATGTACATCCCATTTGTCTGCGGTCTACATACTGGGGCTTTATCTGGTGTATCGTTACATGCCTGTATATCCCATTTGTCTGCGGTCTACAGAGTGGGGCTTTATCTTGTCTATCATTACATGTATATCCCAATTTTCCGCTGTCTTCAGACTAGTACTTTATCTTGTCTATCGTCACATGTATATCCCATTTGTCTGCGGTCTACATACTTTAGTGCTTTATCTGGTCTATCGTTACCTGTACATCCCATTTGTCTGCGGTCGACAAACTGATGCTTTATCTGGTCTATTGTTACATGTACATCCCATTTGTCTGTGGTCTACAGACTGGTGTTTTATCTGGTCTATCGTGACATGTACATCCCATTTGTATGCGGTCTACAGACTATAGTGTTTTATCTGGTCTATCGTTACATGTACATCCCATTTGTCTGTGGTCTACAGACTGGTGCTTTATCTTGTCTATCGTGACATGTATTTCCCATTTGTCTGCGGTCTACAGACTGATCCTTTTCCTTTCTATCGTGACATGTATATCCCATTTATCTGCGGTCTACAGACTGCATATTGGTGCTTTATCTGGTCTATCGTTACATGCATATACATCCCATTTGTCTGCGGTCTACAGACTTGGGCTTTATCTTGTCTATCGTGACACGTATATCTCATTTGTCTTCGGTCTACAGACTGATCCTTTTCCTTTCTATCGTTACATGTATATCCCATTTGTCTGCGGTCTACAGACTGGGGCTTTATCTTGTCTATCGTTACATGTATATCCCATTTGTCTGCGTTTTTCGGTTCTACGGTCCAGTTATGCTTTGACGACGATTTCAGGATAGTGATAAGCTGTAACATTGTTAATACGAATTCTATTCGGATAAGCTATCGATGCAGCAAGTCTGTCCGCAAGGGACTCGTTCCGAAATGAGTGTACTATTGCAGATACTGTTATCCCGAGAATTGAAAAGATATCACTGCGTATAGCTAGCATTACGCAGACATGATTACCATCAGCTCACCCACACACCCACACATTCATTATTCCATTCATTTATTCATCCATTCATACATTCATGCGTAAAATAGTCTACAACCCGGTTTCCTATACATGATATAGAAAATAAGCAATGCATATACAATAATGATTCAACAAACATGGTCTCATTGAATGTAGGCGTTGAGTCATTTGCCTCTGTCGTGCTCCTCATATGAAGTTAATTATTGTCGTCCACCGAGTCATTAGTGCACGTAACATTTATAGATTTAAAGAGAATGTAAACTGAGAAGTACGCTTATCTAACAAGAGCGAACAAAGGATTTAAAGCTGAACTGGCCAAATGGTTAACGCAGAGAATAATGGAATGGGCAAGGTACATGAACAAATGCTTGCAATGAACTAGCTGATACATAGGACTTTTCTGGGCTGCTACAACTAAACATCGGAAATAAAATGATACATTTTACATGGATACAGACACTTAAAACCAAATTCTACCCGCTACCGCATGGCAGGGTGAGACAAAAGTGTTCCTACTGGCTACGTAGCTAGAGCGACGGAAGTACCGTAAATCCTTGAAAAATTGCCTGCCTTGTATAATCGCCGGGTCTAAGCTCTCTTTAAAATAAGTAATCGCCTGCCTTGTTAAAATTAGCAAAATGTCAACTAACTAGTGGGTATATCCTTTCTAAAATAGCTCCGACATAAATGCATATTTGTGTGATGTTTACCTTCATGACAAGAACTTCGTTTACAATATTCATCATTTGAGATATACGGCAATGCAGTTTTTGTTTAATTTTTTAAAAATAGGTATACATATGTGTGATGACTTTGGCACATACCAAACACTTCATGTTCCTGGGAATAAATGTAGTTATTCTGGTCTGTGGGTTTTACATGTGGCTAGGTACAATCGTGTGGTGGTGGCACGTGGTCCTGTGCATAGCTTAGTTGACCGCTATCAGTGAAGTTCAGCAACAATGGGCGCATGGGTAGGTTACCCGCTACATTGCTGGATAAACTGAGAGTTTGAAGGGTCATTCCCTGCCCCGCACTGAGACATGAGTTGAGAGACTGGTAGTCTGAATTTGAACCTTGATCGCCTGACAGGCGACCAGTTGTAATCTCCTTCGGGAGTGTTCTGTACTCGTGGACCAGGGGTAATATGTCGGTCGCGCCATGAGCAGGTATTAGTACCTGGAGGTAGCGCGTTATAAATATTCACATTATTAAGGATTCAGAACTAAAGTTCTGAATCCTTATTGTTATTGGCGTGTTATATTATTTTTATTTCAAGAAAGTTTGGCTCAAGTTTTAGCAAAAACGGCTAAAGCAAATGCAACAAGATTTTACAGGGTGATAGCCCTTGCCCTGGAATCGAGCAAATAAGCTTTTGGGCCCAATCGCCCCAGCCATTAAAGGTGCAGTTCGAATCTAAGCTTCGAAATTTAACATGAAAAATGCAGTTAGAGACTTGCAACCTTTTTTAAAAGATGCGCAATAACCATGCAAGCAAAAAAGTAAATCATGTCGAATCTGTAGGTCACATGGTTTCGCCGCCATCTTGATTTTAACAACTTTTGAAAATCTTCGGACCTCATGCACCTTTGACAATCTTCTCCTCTGAAGATATAAGCTCTACAGAGCTGTTATTTGCACATAATTTAGCGGAAGCATTATATATATTGGGAATCCCCTCACGGGCACTTATTGGCAATACTTTTTGCACAGCGCGTACTTGAAATCTGGCATATTTGAAAAAAGTGTAAATTTCAAAGCTCAATACCTCGAAAACTTAACAAGATAATTTCATAAAACTTTCACCAGAATGTGTGCAACAACATTCCTCATCGATTAGGCACATAGCGGTTGTCGGCCGTAATAATAGATTTTTTGCTATTTCGAAAAACCTGAAAAACAGGTGAATTTTCGCAAATTTGAGGGTTTGCGTCTTCAAAAATCTTCTCCTAAATAACGGCAACACATACCGATGCAAAGTATATCTCATTTTACAGCTGAATCATTGCTGTTTATATGAATCTATAAACCAAAGCTCTGCATTAAATAGTTTATGAGTTACAGCATTTTAAAAATTGAACTTTTAAAAAAAAAGGAATTTTCGGTCTTTGATTCTAAAGGGACATAACTCTGTCAAAAATTGTTTTATTTGTAATCTGTTTCTTGTAATCTGTTTGACATAGTTACCTTTACAACTCCACTACAGAACATTATCATATAAAAGTTCATAGTTTGGGCATAATTTAAGCAGTTTTAATAACATTTGAAATGAATGAATTTTCTTTAGAGAATTATTTGTCTTCAACCAATAAAGATACAAACATGAATCTTATATCATTTCAAAGCTGAAAGATATTATATTGAGTAGAATATTTTTCAAGCATGGATCTATAAAGGTTTCCATGTTACAGTCCATTGAATATTGCCATTTTTCGAAAATCGCAATTTTCGACAAACTTCAAACGTACACAAGTGCTTAACAATATGAAGAAGTGACACATTATTTATACGTGCGTATGCACAATTTCAAGAGCAACACATTTTGTATGAACCCTTTCATCAAAAAGTTGATAGTTAAGCTTCAAACATCGCAAATGTCGTATAGGGGTCCGAAAATAAGCATTTTTTAGTATTTTCTTGAATATTTAAAACAACATTACTCATTAATTATGTTTTCAATCTATATGATGATTATATCTACTTAAGTGGAAATACAAGCCCAACATTTCCTATGTTACACCTTAGTATGAAAATATTAACCGTTTTATCTTAATCATGAGAAACATAATGTAGGGGTCTATTAGAGTATGATTTTTCCATTTTCACTTAGAGACATTGCAAAAACTTTCAAAATAACTTTACAGACTTGCAACTTGTTTTGAACAATGAACAATGTCAAGAACTTTCAAAATAATTGTGTCATTTATACGCTGAATCCTTTTATCGTCACTTGTGACTATATTTATTATTATTATCGGCAGCCATGCGGTCTGCTAGCTCTCAACATAAGCACACTTCCGGTGTTACATACGAGCACTCGTTAATGTATACACATGGAATGAATAATCGAGGTAACATGGTTCTACATACCAATACGCTACAAAATGTTATGGCATCGAAAAAAATAATCGCCTACCTCGAATAATCGCCTGCCTTAAATAATCGCTGGGCGCTCCTGTGTAAGTGACAGTACACATCCCTTGGGAGCTCCTGTGTAAGTGACAGTACACATCCCTTGGGAGCTCCTGTGTAAATGACAGTACACATCCCTTGGGAGCTTCTGTGTAAGTGACAGTACACATCCCTTGGGAGCTCCTGTGTAAATGACAGTACACATCCCTTGGGAGCTCCTGTGTAAGTGACAGTACACATCCCTGGGGAGCTCCTGTGTAAGTGACAGTACACATCCCTGGGGAGCTCATGTGTAAGTGACAGTACACATCGCTGGGGAGCTCCTGTGTAAATGACAGTACATATCCCTTGGGAGCCACTGTGTAAGTGACAGTACACATCCTTTGGGAGCTCCTGTGTAAGTGAAAGTACACATCCCTGGGGAGCTCCTGTGTAAATGATAGTACACATCCCTGGGGAGCTCATGTGTAAGTGACAGTACACATCCCTTGGGAGCTCATGTGTAAGTGACAGTACACATCCCTGGGGAGCTCCTGTGTAAGTGACAGTACACATCCCTTGGGAGCTCCTGTGTAAGTGACAGTACACATCCCTTGGGAGCTCCTGTGTAAATGATAGTACACATCCCTGGGGAGCTCCTTTGTAAGTGACAGTACACATCCCTGGGGAGCTCCTGTGTAAATGACAGTACACATCCCTTGGGAGCCACTGTGTTAGTGATAGTACACATCCCTTGGGAGCTCCTGTGTAAGTGATAGTACACATCCCTGGGGAGCTCCTGTGTAAGTGACAGTACACATCCCTTGGGAGCTCCGGTGTAAATGATAGTACACATCCCTGGGGAGCTCCTTTGTAAGTGACAGTACACATCCCTGGGGAGCTCCTGTGTAAATGACAGTACACATCCCTTGGGAGCCACTGTGTTAGTGATAGTACACATCCCTTGGGAGCTCCTGTGTAAGTGATAGTACACATCCCTGGGGAGCTCCTGTGTAAGTGACAGTACACATCCCTGGGGAGCTCCTGTGTAAGTGACAGTACACATCCCTTGGGAGCTCTTGTGTAAATGACAGTACACATCCCTTGGGAGCCACTGTGTTAGTGATAGTAAACATCCCTTGGGAGCTCCTGTGTAAATGATAGTACACATCCCTGGGGAGCTCCTGTGTAAGTGACAGTACACATCCCTTGGAAGCTCCTGTGTAGGTGATAGTACACATCCCTTGGGAGCTCCTGTGTAAAAGACAGTACACATCCCTTGGGAGCCACAGTGTTAGTGACAGTAAACATCCCTTGGGAGCTCCTGTGTAAATGATAGTACACATCCCTGGGGAGCTCCTGTGTAAGTGACAGTACACATCCCTTGGGAGCTCCTGTGTAAAAGACAGTACACATCCCTTGGGAGCCACAGTGTTAATGACAGTAAACATCCCTTGGGAGCTCCGGTGTAAATGATAGTACACATCCCTGGGGAGCTCCTGTGTAAGTGACAGTACACATCCCTTGGGAGCTCCTGTGTAAGTGACAGTACACATCCCTGGGGAGCTCCTGCGAAGTGACAGTACACATCCCTTGGGAGCTCCTGTGTAAGTGATAGTACACATCCCTTGGGAGCTCCTGTGTAGGTGATAGTACACATCCCTTGGGAGCTCCTGTGTAAGTGACAGTACACATCCCTTGGGAGCTCCTGTGTAGGTGATAGTACACATCCCTTGGGAGCTCCTGTGTAAAAGACAGTACACATCCCTTGGGAGCCACAGTGTTAGTGACAGTAAACATCCCTTGGGAGCTCCGGTGTAAATGATAGTACACATCCCTGGGGAGCTCCTGTGTAAGTGACAGTACACATCCCTTGGGAGCTCCTGTGTAAGTGACAGTACACATCCCTGGGGAGCTCCTGCGAAGTGACAGTACACATCCCTTGGGAGCTCCTGTGTAAGTGATAGTACACATCCCTTGGGAGCTCCTGTGTAGGTGATAGTACACATCCCTTGGGAGCTCCTGTGTAAGTGACAGTACACATCCCTTGGGAGCTTCTGTGTAGGTGACAGTACACATCCCTTGGGAGCCACTGTGTTAGTGATAGTACACATCCCTGGGGAGCTCCTGTGTAAGTGACAGTACACATCCCTTGGGAGCTCCTGTGTAAATGATAGTACACATCCCTGGGGAGCTCCTGTGTAAGTGACAGTACACATCCCTTGGGAGCTCCTGTGTAAAAGACAGTACACATCCCTTGGGAGCCACAGTGTTAGTGACAGTAAACATCCCTTGGGAGCTCCGGTGTAAATGATAGTACACATCCCTGGGGAGCTCCTGTGTAAGTGACAGTACACATCCCTTGGGAGCTCCTGTGTAGGTGATAGTACACATCCCTTGGGAGCTCCTGTGTAAAAGACAGTACACATCCCTTGGGAGCCACAGTGTTAGTGACAGTAAACATCCCTTGGGAGCTCCGGTGTAAATGATAGTACACATCCCTGGGGAGCTCCTGTGTAAGTGACAGTACACATCCCTTGGGAGCTCCTGTGTAAGTGACAGTACACATCCCTGGGGAGCTCCTGCGAAGTGACAGTACACATCCCTTGGGAGCTCCTGTGTAAGTGATAGTACACATCCCTTGGGAGCTCCTGTGTAGGTGATAGTACACATCCCTTGGGAGCTCCTGTGTAAGTGACAGTACACATCCCTTGGGAGCTCCTGTGTAGGTGACAGTACACATCCCTTGGGAGCCATTGTGTTAGTGATAGTACACATCCCTGGGGAGCTCCTGTGTAAGTGACAGTACACATCCCTTGGGAGCTCCTGTGTAAATGATAGTACACATCCCTGGGGAGCTCCTGTGTCAGTGACAGTACACATCCCTTGGGAGCTCCTGTGTAAAAGACAGTACACATCCCTTGGGAGCCACAGTGTTAGTGACAGTAAACATCCCTTGGGAGCTCCGGTGTAAATGATAGTACACATCCCTGGGGAGCTCCTGTGTAAGTGACAGTACACATCCCTGGGGAGCTCCTGCGAAGTGACAGTACACATCCCTTGGGAGCTCCTGTGTAAGTGATAGTACACATCCCTTGGGAGCTCCTGTGTTAGTGACAGTACACATCCCTGGGGAGCTCCTGTGTAAATGACAGTACACATCCCTTGGGAGCCACTGTGTTAGTGATAGTACATATCCCTTGGGAGCTCCTGTGTAAGTGACAGTACACATCCCTTGGGAGCTCCTGTGTAAGTGACAGTACACATCCCTGGGGAGCTCCTGTGTAAATGACAGTACACATCCCTTGCGAGCTCCTGTGTTAGTGATAGTACACATCCCTTGGGAGCGCCTGTGTAAGTGACAGTACACATCCCTTGGGAGCTCCTGTGTAAATGACAGTACACATCCCTTGGGAGCCACTGTGTTAGTGATAGTACACATCCCTTGGGAGCTCCTGTGTAAGTGACAGTACACATCCCTTGGGAGCTCCTGTGTAAGTGACAGTACACATCCCTGGGGAGCTCCTGTGTAAATGACAGTACACATCCCTTGGGAGCCACTGTGTTAGTGATAGTACACATCCCTTGGGAGCTCCTGTGTAAGTGACAGTCCACATCCCTGGGGAGCTCCTGTGTAAGTGACAGTACACATCCCTTGGGAGCCACTGTGTTAGTGATAGTACATATCCCTTGGGAGCTCCTGTGTAAGTGACAGTACACATCCCTTGGGAGCTCCTGTGTAAGTGACAGTACACATCCTTTGGGAGCTCCTGTGTAAGTGATAGTACACATCCCTTGGGAGCGCCTGTGTAAGTGACAGTACACATCCCTTGGGAGCTCCTGTGTAAGTGACAGTACACATCCCTGGGGAGCTCCTGTGTAAATGACAGTACATATCCCTTGGGAGCCACTGTGTTAGTGATAGTACACATCCCTTGGGAGCTCCTGTGTAAGTGACAGTACACATCCCTGGGGAGCTCCTGTGTAAATGACAGTACACATCCCTGGGAAGCTCCTGTGTAAGTGACAGTACACATCCCTTGGGAGCTCCTTTGTAAATGACAGTACACATCCCTTGGGAGCTCCTGTGTTAGTGACAGTACACATCCCTTGGGAGCGCCTGTGTAAGTGACAGTACACATCCCTTGGGAGCTCCTGTGTAAATGACAGTACACATCCCTTGGGAGCCACTGTGTTAGTGATAGTACACATCCCTTGGGAGCTCCTGTGTAAGTGACAGTACACATCCCTTGGGAGCTCCTGTGTAAGTGACAGTACACATCCCTGGGGAGCTCCTGTGTAAATGACAGTACACATCCCTTGGGAGCCACTGTGTTAGTGATAGTACACATCCCTTGGGAGCTCCTGTGTAAGTGACAGTCCACATCCCTGGGGAGCTCCTGTGTAAGTGACAGTACACATCCCTTGGGAGCTCCTGTGTAAATGACAGTACACATCCCTCGGGAGCTCCTGTATAAGTGACAGTACACATCCCTGGGGAGCTCCTGTGTAAGTGACAGTACACATCCCTGGGGAGCTCCTGCGAAGTGACAGTACACATCCCTTGGGAGCTCCTGTGTAAGTGATAGTACACATCCCTTGGGAGCTCCTGTGTAGGTGATAGTACACATCCCTTGGGAGCTCCTGTGTAAGTGACAGTACACATCCCTTGGGAGCTCCTGTGTAGGTGACAGTACACATCCCTTGGGAGCCACTGTGTTAGTGATAGTACACATCCCTGGGGAGCTCCTGTGTAAGTGACAGTACACATCCCTTGGGAGCTCCTGTGTAAATGATAGTACACATCCCTGGGGAGCTCCTGTGTAAGTGACAGTACACATCCCTTGGGAGCTCCTGTGTAAAAGACAGTACACATCCCTTGGGAGCCACAGTGTTAGTGACAGTAAACATCCCTTGGGAGCTCCGGTGTAAATGATAGTACACATCCCTGGGGAGCTCCTGTGTAAGTGACAGTACACATCCCTTGGGAGCTCCTGTGTAGGTGATAGTACACATCCCTTGGGAGCTCCTGTGTAAAAGACAGTACACATCCCTTGGGAGCCACAGTGTTAGTGACAGTAAACATCCCTTGGGAGCTCCTGTGTAAATGATAGTACACATCCCTGGGGAGCTCCTGTGTAAGTGACAGTACACATCCCTGGGGAGCTCCTGTGTAAGTGACAGTACACATCCCTGGGGAGCTCCTGCGAAGTGACAGTACACATCCCTTGGGAGCTCCTGTGTAAGTGATAGTACACATCCCTTGGGAGCTCCTGTGTAGGTGATAGTACACATCCCTTGGGAGCTCCTGTGTAAGTGACAGTACACATCCCTTGGGAGCTCCTGTGTAGGTGACAGTACACATCCCTTGGGAGCCATTGTGTTAGTGATAGTACACATCCCTGGGGAGCTCCTGTGTAAGTGACAGTACACATCCCTTGGGAGCTCCTGTGTAAATGATAGTACACATCCCTGGGGAGCTCCTGTGTAAGTGACAGTACACATCCCTTGGGAGCTCCTGTGTAAAAGACAGTACACATCCCTTGGGAGCCACAGTGTTAGTGACAGTAAACATCCCTTGGGAGCTCCGGTGTAAATGATAGTACACATCCCTGGGGAGCTCCTGTGTAAGTGACAGTACACATCCCTGGGGAGCTCCTGCGAAGTGACAGTACACATCCCTTGGGAGCTCCTGTGTAAGTGATAGTACACATCCCTTGGGAGCTCCTGTGTTAGTGACAGTACACATCCCTGGGGAGCTCCTGTGTAAATGACAGTACACATCCCTTGGGAGCCACTGTGTTAGTGATAGTACATATCCCTTGGGAGCTCCTGTGTAAGTGACAGTACACATCCCTTGGGAGCTCCTGTGTAAGTGACAGTACACATCCCTGGGGAGCTCCTGTGTAAATGACAGTACATATCCCTTGGGAGCCACTGTGTTAGTGATAGTACACATCCCTTGGGAGCTCCTGTGTTAGTGACAGTACACATCCCTGGGGAGCTCCTTTGTAAATGACAGTACACATCCCTGGGGAGCTCCTGTGTAAGTGACAGTACACATCCCTTGGGAGCTCCTGTGTAAGTGACAGTACACATCCCTTGGGAGCTCCTGTGTAAGTGACAGTACACATCCTTTGGGAGCTCCTGTGTAAGTGACAGTACACATCCCTGGGGAGCTCCTGTGTAAATGACAGTACACATCCCTGGGGAGCTCCTGTGTAAGTGACAGTACACATCCCTTGGGAGCGCCTGTGTAAGTGACAGTACACATCCCTGGGGAGCTCCTGTGTAAATGACAGTACACATCCCTTGGGAGCCACTGTGTTAGTGATAGTACACATCCCTTGGGAGCTCCTGTGTTAGTGACAGTACACATCCCTTGGGAGCTCCTGTGTAAGTGACAGTACACATCCCTGGGGAGCTCCTGTGTAAATGACAGTACACATCCCTTGGGAGCCACTGTGTTAGTGATAGTACACATCCCTTGGGAGCTCCTGTGTAAGTGACAGTACACATCCCTGGGGAGCTCCTGTGTAAGTGATAGTACACATCCCTTGGGAGCTCCTGTGTAAATGACAGTACACATCCCTTGGGAGCTCCTGTGTAAGTGACAGTACACATCCCTTGGGAGCTCCTGTGTAAGTGACAGTACACATCCCTTGGGAGCTCCTGTGTAAATGACAGTACACATCCCTGGGGAGCTCCTGTGTAAGTGATAGTACACATCCCTTGAGAGCTCCTGTGTAAGTGACAGTACACATCCCTTGGGAGCTCCTGTGTAAGTGACAGTACACATCCCTTGGGAGCTCCTGTGTAAGTGATAGTACACATCCCTTGGGAGCGCCTGTGTAAGTGACAGTACACATCCCTGGGGAGCTCCTGTGTAAGTGACAGTACACATCCCTTGGGAGCTCCTGTGTAAATGACAGTACACATCCCTTGCGAGCTCCTGTGTTAGTGATAGTACACATCCCTTTGGGAGCTCCTGTGTAAGTGATAGTACACATCCCTTGGGAGCTCCTGTGTAAGTGACAGTACACATCCTTTGGGAGCTCCTGTGTAAGTGATAGTACACATCCCTTGGGAGCGCCTGTGTAAGTGACAGTACACATCCCTTGGGAGCTCCTGTGTAAGTGACAGTACACATCCCTGGGGAGCTCCTGTGTAAATGACAGTACATATCCCTTGTGAGCCACTGTGTTAGTGATAGTACACATCCCTTGGGAGCTCCTGTGTAAGTGACAGTACACATCCCTGGGGAGCTCCTGTGTAAATGACAGTACACATCCCTGGGAAGCTCCTGTGTAAGTGACAGTACACATCCCTTGGGAGCTCCTTTGTAAATGACAGTACACATCCCTTGGGAGCTCCTGTGTTAGTGACAGTACACATCCCTTGGGAGCGCCTGTGTAAGTGACAGTACACATCCCTTGGGAGCTCCTGTGTAAATGACAGTACACATCCCTTGGGAGCCACTGTGTTAGTGATAGTACACATCCCTTGGGAGCTCCTGTGTAAGTGACAGTACACATCCCTTGGGAGCTCCTGTGTAAGTGACAGTACACATCCCTGGGGAGCTCCTGTGTAAATGACAGTACACATCCCTTGGGAGCCACTGTGTTAGTGATAGTACACATCCCTTGGGAGCTCCTGTGTAAGTGACAGTCCACATCCCTGGGGAGCTCCTGTGTAAGTGACAGTACACATCCCTCGGGAGCTCCTGTATAAGTGACAGTACACATCCCTGGGGAGCTCCTGTGTAAGTGACAGTACATATCCCTGGGGAGCTCCTGTGTAAGTGACAGTACACATCCCTTGGGAGCTCCTGTGTAATTGACAGTACACATCCCTGGGGATATTCTGTGTAAGTGATAGTACACATCCCTGGGGAGCTCCTGTGTAAGTGGCAGTAAACATCCCTGGGGAGCTCCTGTGTAAGTGACAGTACACATCCCTTGGGAGCTCCTGTGTAAGTGACAGTACACATCCCTGGGGATATTCTGTGTAAGTGATAGTACACATCCCTGGGGATATTCTGCGTAAGTGATAGTACACATCCCTGGGGATATTCTGTGTAAGTGACAGTACACATCCCTGGGAATATTCTGTGTAAGTGACAGTACACATCCCTGGGGATATTCTGTGTAAGTGATAGTACACATCCCTGGGGATATTTATGTGTAAGTAATAGTACACATCCCTGGGGATATTCTGTGTAAGTGATAGTACACATCCCTGGGGATATTCTGTGTAAGTGACAGTACACATCCCTTGGGACCTCCTGTGTAAGTGACAGTAGACATCCAATTTGAGGTAGATCCGGAAACGAATCCACCCCTTTTTGTCCTGTGAAAAAGAAGCTAGAATATGTATCTTTAAAAAGTAAATAGTGTCTTTTTCATAAGTTTTATTAACCAACGCTGACAATCAAGTTATGAGTTCAGCATAATCCAAGATGGTGTACATGGAACGTAATGAGAATTAGAACTTATTATTGATGCATATAGTACAAAGACGCATTATTTTACAGGTTACAGAGCATGGTCGCGAGATGCTCAGCCCTGACGTTGGTGCTGATGTTGATGCTGATGCTCGAAGCACGATGGACAGACGCTCGTTGCGAGAAGGTGACGGAGACTACGCTGCTTCACGTTGACGGGTACAGGACGCGAGCAATTATCACCAACACCTGCAGGGAGACTACGAGCGCATTGCTGATGCCCAGACTTCTTAGCGAAGGTTCTGGGAGCAAACCCTTCCTGAAGCGATTCCACGACTCGTGTTGTTGCGTAGTGACTAGCAGCACACTAGACCAGGTATAGTGGTCTTCTCAAAACATCACACTAGACCAGGTATAGTGGTCTTCTCAATACATCACACTAGACAGCGGTCTTCTCAATACATCACACAGGACAGCGGTCTTCTCAATACATCACACTAGACAGTGGTCTTCTCAATACATCACACTAGACAGCGGTCTTCTCAATACATCAACTAGACAGTGGTCTTCTCAATACACCACACTAGACAGTGGTCTTCTCAATACACCACACTAGACAGTGGACTTCTCAATACATCACACTAGACAGTGGACTTCTCGATACATCACACAGGACAGTGGTCTTCTCAATACATCACACTAGACAGCGGTCTTCTCAATCCATCAACTAGACAGTGGTCTTCTCAATACACCACACTAGACAGTGGTCTTCTCAATACACCACACTAGACAGTGGTCTTCTCAATACACCACACTAGACAGTGGTCTTCTCAATTCATCACACTAGACAGTGGTCTTCTCAATACATCACACTAGACAGTGGTCTTCTCAATTCATCACACTAGACAGTGGTCTTCTCAATACATCACACAGGACAGTGGTCTTCTCAATACACTACACTAGACAGTGGTCTTCTCAATACACCACACTAGACAGTGGTCTTCTCAATACATCACACTAGACAGTGGACTTCTCGATACATCACACAGGACAGTGGTCTTCTCAATACATCACACTAGACAGCGGTCTTCTCAATACATCAACTAGACAGTGGTCTTCTCAATACACCACACTAGACAGTGGTCTTCTCAATACACCACACTAGACAGTGGTCTTCTCAATTCATCACACTAGACAGTGGTCTTCTCAATACATCACACTAGACAGTGGTCTTCTCAATTCATCACACTAGACAGTGGTCTTCTCAATACATCACACAGGACAGTGGTCTTCTCAATACACCACACTAGACAGTGGTCTTCTCAAAACACCACACTAGACAGTGGTCTTCTCAATTCATCACACTAGACAGTGGTCTTCTCAATACATCACACAGGACAGCGGTCTTCTCAATACATCACACTAGACAGCGGTCTTCTCAATACATCACACAGGACAGCGGTCTTCTCAATACATCACACTAGACAGTGGTCTTCTCAATACATCACACTAGACAGCGGTCTTCTCAATACATCAACTAGACAGTGGTCTTCTCAATACACCACACTAGACAGTGGTCTTCTCAATACACCACACTAGACAGTGGTCTTCTCAATACACCACACTAGACAGTGGTCTTCTCAATTCATCACACTAGACAGTGGTCTTCTCAATACATCACACAGGACAGCGGTCTTCTCAATACATCACACTAGACAGTGGTCTTCTCAATACACCACACTAGACAGTGGTCTTCTCAATACACCACACTAGACAGTGGACTTCTCAATACATCACACTAGACAGTGGACTTCTCGATACATCACACAGGACAGTGGTCTTCTCAATACATCACACTAGACAGCGGTCTTCTCAATACATCAACTAGACAGTGGTCTTCTCAATACACCACACTAGACAGTGGTCTTCTCAATACACCACACTAGACAGTGGTCTTCTCAATACACCACACTAGACAGTGGTCTTCTCAATTCATCACACTAGACAGTGGTCTTCTCAATACATCACACTAGACAGTGGTCTTCTCAATTCATCACACTAGACAGTGGTCTTCTCAATACATCACACAGGACAGTGGTCTTCTCAATACACCACACTAGACAGTGGTCTTCTCAATACATCACACTATACGATGGTCTTCTCAAGTGGTCGACTTTGTGAGAACCAATATAGCACAGTTCATCGCCCTTCAGAAATCCAACTGTATTTTTTACATCCTACTGCTAACTCGGGATTAAAATAGCCATGATGTAATGGCTGGGCCGATTGGCCCCAAAAGCTTAGGGTCAAAACTTTATGGTAAGGACTACCGGCCTATTGTAATAGTGTCATTCCTTCTTGCCTTCCACAATACGGTGGAATAAAAAAAACCCCGCCAATAACAATAAAGGTTCAGCCAAATGGCTGAATCCTTAAATATAATCACAAGTGATGATAAAAGGATTCAGAGCATAAATGAATCAAATGTAATGAACGAAGTCACCCTTCTATTGTTATTGTGCATGTTTTGAAGAAAGTTGCAAGTCTCTGTCTTAAGGATTATTGAGACCCAATGACCCCCTATGTCAAAATCGCATATTTGTAAAGAACATCAAAATGGCGGCTAAACCCCGTGACCTACGAACTCGCCATGATTAATCTTATTGCTCGTATGGTTATTGCCCATCTTTTAAAAACAGTTTAAACTGTGTATCTGCAATTTGAATTTTTCCCATGGAGATTTAAATTCGAACTGGACTGGGGCTTCATGGTGAGGATTAGCTGTACCTTTATTTTCAGAATGTTAACTCTTGTACTTTTGACTGAAACCTACTGCAGAAAATAATAGAAGAATAATAGAAAGGAACTGCGACTTTTACACAGTCAATAGCACGTGGTTAGGGCTCTTTATGTTCTAAGTGTGTGAATAGTGTTGTTTAAAAAGAGACGAAACCATAACCATAATCGTCATGATTGACTTTTGTTTGTTTGTATTGTTCTTTTCTATCATATACAAAATACAAGTCTCTATGTGCATTTTGAAAATTGTCCTCCATGTTAAAATTGTCAGTGTTATAATCTGTAACTTTGAACCCGTTCTCACAGCCGGAAATGACTGTTCAGCTTCGATTGTATTGTTGATTCAGAACGATAATAGTCCTGTCTTACTCTCCTGAAAAAAATTATTAAATTCGTTTGGTACCTACATGCATGTGTATATGATTTATCACCTCTTGAAGTTCGAACTTTTTGAAAATCATCAAATTTCAAGTACTCACTCTGAATGAAGTAGTGGTATTATTATTCCCAAAGAGTATCCTATAATAAACAATGTCTCAGTTACATTATGTGCAAATATTAACTCTGTAATGCATGTTTCTTTAGAGGAGAAAATTAGTAAAGGTGCGTGGGGTCGGACAATTGTACAATGTGCCTAAAATCAAAATGGCGGCAAAACCACATGACCTACGAATTCGTGGTGATTAACTTTTTTGCTCGCATTGTAAATGCACATCTTTTAAAAAGATTAATGTTAAAATAGACATTTGGATTCGAACTGGACCTCTTATAGTTGGGACGATTGGGCCCAAGAGTTTATCGTCGCGTCTTCATGGTAAGGGCTACCAGATTGCAAAGTTTGGTTGCATTTGAAGCAAGCCGTATTTGCTGAGTCTTGTTCACTAAATCTGTGGAATAATAAAAATAAACAAGCCAATAACAATAAGGATTAAATCTTATGGCCGAATCCGTATTTATTTCTAGAGAGATTTTGTGCTAATGTGTATAATTTTCTCCATGACTCGTGTGTTGAGAGGGAACGTTTCTATTGGGATGTGTAACGCTACTAAATTAAGAGTACCTGCATATCTCCCCTTTAATCTTTATATATTTGAATCAATAGACTCGTGAGAACAGATTTTAGCGCCAACATGGGAAATACTGGCACATCACATACATTTCTGTATTTTATCACTGACTGAGACACATTACAAGAACATCGGTTAAGACAGTTAAGTTTGGTGAATAAATCCAAAATGGCTTGGCTTCTCAATACTTTGCTGATCTGCTTTCTCAGAATGTCCGTTCTAAATATTTAAATAACTTGCGTAACTCTTCAAATATGATCTATTCCTTTCTCGAAATTTAAATATGAATATGTATATCAATACTATTTTAACTATTGTTCTTTCCATTCACAGTATGGTCTTAAGCCATGTTTATATGCACTCCTTTTAACATGGGGCAAAATACCCCTGGGGTAAATTTTGCCAGCCCGGGTCAAATGTTAAATAATACAGATCGTTTAAAAGCCAACATAATTTGAGGATATGTGCAGTTCTTGCCAGATATTCAAATGCATTCAGTCTCATCATCAACCCACGAATTGCCCCTCGATCGCTTTTTATTTGGCATTTTACATATGTTACTTTACAAAAGTGAGGTGGAAACGGCGTTAAACTATTGCATGTGATCTATTTATATATGGGAGGCGCCAATAATTGGAACGGGTATTCAGGTAAGTATTTAAGCCGGGGGTAGAATCTCTATAAAGTGTTTAAATGCAGCATGGGGGTAGAATTGACACTGGGGTAATGCGAATTTGACCTACCTCTCGAGATGGATCAACATTGGCCATTGGGCAAATTATTCCCCCGGGGGCAAATGATGTTTACATGACCCCATTGGCAAATTTACCCCGGGTTGCTATAGGTTTTAGACGATCTGCCAACCACTCACCATCAGTCAAAAGTTTGAAACAAATTGCACGATACTCGGTATCAACATGCACTGTCTTAGCGACTTAGATTTAACTAGCCCAATTAACAATACTAGCGATATATATATTCCAATCATCATTGTTTCTCCATGATTTCAGGAGCTGCTGGAGCCTGCTGTGACGAGGACAGGGCAGCGCCCGGCGCTTGTGCAGTACCGTCGTATCGAGTCATGTGGTTGTGTCAGGTGTAGTCTCGCCAACTCACTCATAGAAGCATTGGAGGTCGAATACGCCGACAACCTGCTGAGACGTTGAACAAATCATCTCCGTCAAGGAAAATGACATCTGTCACAATAGCCGTCAAACATCATGTAACAAAACGACGTAAGTCTGGAAACAAGTAATAGTGAATTAATTCTACATTAAGCAAACACCCGGATACCCCGATACACTTCAACTATCTGAGCAAGTAGCATTTGGAGGGAGCGTACAGTAACATTCGATACTCCCCACGCATCTCAGCAAGTGGCATTTGGAAGGAGCGTACAGTAACATTCGATATTCCCCACGCATCTCAGCAAGTAACATTTGGAGGGAGCGTACAGTAACATTCGATACTCCCATCGCATCTCAGCAAGCAACATTTGGAAGGAGCGTAAAGTAACATTCGATACTCCCCACGCATCTCAGCAAGTAACATTTGGAGGGAGCGTACAGTAACATTCGATACTCCCCGCGCATCTCAGCAAGTAACATTTGGAGGGAGCGTAGAGTAACATCCGATACTCCCCATGCATCTCAGCAAGCAACATTTGGAAGGAGCGTACAGTAACATCCGATACTCCCCATGCATCTCAGCAAGTAACATTTGGAAGGAGCGTAGAGTAACATCCGATGTTCTCTACTCATTTCAGCAAGTAACATTTGGAAGGAGCGTAAAGTAACATTTGATACTCCCCACGCATCTCAGCAAGCAACATTTGGAGGGAGCGTAAAGTAACATTTGATACTCCCCACGCATCTCAGCAAGCAACATTTGGAGGGAGCGTGAAGTAACATTTGATACTCCCCACGCATCTCAGCAAGCAACATTTGGAAGGAGCGTAGAGTAACATCCGATACTCCCCATGCATCTCAGCAAGCAACATTTGGAAGCCGCGTAGAGTAACATCCGATACTCCCCATGCATCTCAGCAAGTAACATTTGGAAGGAGCGTAGAGTAACATCCGATACTCCCCATGCATCTCAGCAAGCAACATTTGGAAGGAGCGTAGAGTAACATCCGATACTCCCCATGCATCTCAGCAAGCAACATTTGGAAGGAGCGTAGAGTAACATCCGATACTCCCCATGCATCTCAGCAAGCAACATTTGGAAGGAACGTAGAGTAACATCCGATACTCCCCATGCATCTCAGCAAGCAACATTTGGAAGGAGCGTAAAGTAACATTTGATACTCCCCACGCATCTCAGCAAGCAACATTTGGAAGGAGCGTAGAGTAACATTAGATACTCCCCATGCATCTCAGCAAGCAACATTTGGAAGGAGCGTACAGTAACATCCGATACTCCCCATGCATCTCAGCAAGTAACATTTGGAAGGAGCGTAGAGTAACATCCGATGTTCTCTACTCATTTCAGCAAGTAACATTTGGAAGGAGCGTAAAGTAACATTTGATACTCCCCACGCATCTCAGCAAGCAACATTTGGAGGGAGCGTAAAGTAACATTTGATACTCCCCATGCATCTCAGCAAGCAACATTACGTCAAGAGGAGGGGATCATACACACCTGAATGTGCTTCATATTATAAAACAAATGACATTGACATTGAAACTGCTTAACAATTTGAACAAATTCCAACTACGATCCGAATTCTGTCACATCAACTCGTTTTTTTCACATGAAATAATATTTTTTATATCACCGTCAACATATATAATGTATACAAAATGTCGTTAATGATTGATCTAATATGCAGACAATCAAAAGGTGTAAACATAGAAAGGCGTTGGACCTAATGTTTGTAATTCTTTAGGGTTGGTTTAATCACTTTACAGTGACCTGGACACATCGATGACAGTTCCCTGGCATTTATCATGCAGTCAGATACACAAGTTTTCTTCTTTGGTGTTGAACTTGCTCCATCAACTCGGTCAGTTCGATTACTTGTAGAGTGTAAGGTTGACGATGTTTGACATGTAGGGCTGAATCCTGTTCTTCGTCGATATTTGCAACGTACCCATGACAATGGCAGCAAGTAAACAGTCATAAATTCAAACTTGCGTCAAACACCAAAATTTTGCTTGTCGAAATGTATTAAATGTTAAATTCATGTTTATATCTCATATTTGATAGATGCTAATTTCAATGTTATATCACAAAGTAGTAACAGTTTTTTTGTCACAATCCATTGTCCTCTTTAAGACTTGGTGGTCAATAAAAATTGTCCCCCCCCCTTCCCTAACCCCCCCCCCCCCCCCCCCCCCCCCTCGTCCACTACACTTCTTTCTAGTCACAGCCCCTTGTCCTCTTCAATACTTGCTAGTCACAGCCCCTTGTCCTCTACACTTCTTTCTAGTCACAGCCCCTTGTCCTCTACACTTCTTTCTAGTCACAGCCCCTTGTCCACTACAATACTTGCTAGTCACAGCCCCTTGTCCTCTACAGTACTTGCTAGTCAGAGTCCCTTGTCCACTACAATACTTGCTAGTCACAGCCCCTTGTCCACTACACTACTTGCTAGTCACAGTCCCTTGTCCACTACACTACTTGCTAGTCACAGCCCCTTGTCCACTACACTACTTGCTAGTCAGAGTCCCTTGTCCTCTACAATACCTGCTAGTCACAGCCCCTTGTCCACTACACTACTTGCTAGTCACAGCCCCTTGTCCACTACACTACTGGCTAGGCAGAGCCCCTTGTCCACTACACTACTTGCTAGTCAGAGCCCCTTGTCCACTACTCTTCTTGCCAGTCACAGTCCCTCGTCGACTAGCAAGACTTGCTAGTCACAGCCCATTGTCCTCTACAATACTTGCTAGTCACATCCCCTCGTCCTCTACAATACTACCTAGTCACATCCCCTCGTCCTCTACACTACTTGCTAGACCCAGTCCCTTGTCCTCTACACTACTTGCTAGTCAGAGTCCCTTGTCCTCTACAATACCTGCTAGTCACAGCCCCTTGTCCACTACACTACTTGCTAGTCACAGCCCCTTGTCCACTACACTACTGGCTAGGCAGAGCCCCTTGTCCACTACACTACTTGCTAGTCAGAGCCCCTTGTCCACTACTCTTCTTGCCAGTCACAGTCCCTCGTCGACTAGCAAGACTTGCTAGTCACAGCCCATTGTCCTCTACAATACTTGCTAGTCACATCCCCTCGTCCTCTACAATACTACCTAGTCACATCCCCTCGTCCTCTACACTACTTGCTAGACCCAGTCCCTTGTCCTCTACAGTACTTGCTAGTCACATCCCCTTGTCCTCTACACTACTTGCTAGTCAAAGCCCCTTGTTTACTAAAATAATGGTAGTCACAATCCCTTGTCCACTAGTATACTTGCTAGTCACAGCCTCTTGTACTCTACAACACTTGCTTGCATCTCTGATGTGAATACACCGTACCAGTGTGTGATTGTATCCCTTTGTGAATACACCGTCCCATTGTGTGAGTGCATCTCTTATGTGAATAAACTGTCTTCCGTGTACATCCTATTAAAATCTATCTTCAAGGTTTGAGTCACAAATATGCCCACCATCTGAAACTAGACAAAACAGCAGCTTATCTGGGCAGCAAGTCCATACGCCTCGATGGTTGGTCGACAGCCTTTTCGTTTTAATGGATCGCTCGTTTAAAGACAGCAAGAAAACAGAAGGAAGGATGCCTTTATCAGCACAGACCAAAATGACCTCTTGCCGTGACATATATGATTTTGTTATGAAATGTGGACAGGTAGGATGAGGGTGCTTCAAAGCAATATTTGACTGAAATTTTCATTTCTTTAACATTATTAGTATAATAATAATAATAAGAGTACTTATAAAGCGCAGACCTCCATAAACAAGGTTTATGCTCAATGCATTAATAGTATGAATTTTTAATGTATATATTTAATTTATACGATTAATACGACGATTCCGTGATTTAGAATTTGTTTACCTACATTTTGTGTAGGTTTGCATATTTGAGGCAATCGAGTATGTTGAGAAAAGTTCCCTCTTCATCCAACAGGATATCGTGATTTCGTTCACAGCTTTCATTTCGTAGGGCCCTGTTACTTCCGCTTCCTCCAATTTCTGAGGAGCAAGTAGGAGGATAAACTTGCCTGTGCTTTGCATTTTCCAAATTATTGATATAGTCCTAAAATTTAAAGCTTGATTTATACTCTCTAGATGCTTAGAGCAGGATTTCTTCATGTCTAACTTCCACTCTGAAATGTAGTTGTCTTACAGTCTTCGTTAGAGGGTAAATTTTCTAGGAGTGATGAGGGTTGACAATGTCAAACACATCCATTTCCACTCATCTCCATGTTGTATCGTAAATCTTATTTGTTTACAGATATAGTTTTTTGAATAACAAAGTTTAAGCCAATATTTGACCACATCTACGTGTCTGTTTATAGATAATGGGAAATACACAAAAGCAACTGGAAAAGGAAACCGAATTGTGCGCCTTATAGCACCCTCATTTTCATAAGCGGTCACCCTCGTCTTCAACAAATCACTTCAAACATTGATTTCCTGATACTTGTCAACTATCCCCTGTAGTAGCAGTTCATCAGTAACTACAAATTGGTGGCACTAACTTCTTGTATGACTAAAGTTTTGTCTTGTATGAAGAGGCGGGATAGCGCAGTGCTTAGCGCGTTCGGCTTCTTATCAAGACATCCGGGGTTCGAATTCCGCCAGGGGCACGGCAACTTTGTCTGCAGTAGAGAGCATATATGCATTACGGTCTTGGTGCAATGCTACACTGAATTTTAGCGTAGTACCACCCATGATTCACTAGTTCCAGCCGTTGCTCGCAGGTTTCATAGCAATACATAGCCACATGGCGTTACGGGCTTTCTCAACTTGTCATAATACTAGCAGCCGCGATATAACTATAATATTCTGAAAGCGGGGTTAAACCCCAACTCACCTCAACACACTTTACTTTTATGAGAGATTACAACCAATCTGGATACACGCCAGTGCATTCAACCAGTTATCAGCTGACATACCTATATAACGTTATTGCTGAAGCTTTAGATAGTACGGAAGAGAAAACAATATTTCTAACACAATGTTCGATTTAAATGGGCTAACCGATTGTGTCAAATCACACTTTGTCATCTTAGTCTGAAATGCAGTGACTCAAACCGTGATAAATCGTTTCATTTCTGACAATGCTTCCTGTCACTGCTCATGATTATGCTTTCCATTATATGTTCAGATGCCCTAAATATAAGATCATGATCATTCGATTTCGTATTTCTATGAGAAAAGTATCATACATACGGGATGACATTATGTACTATATGTTAATAACCATACATCACAACAGACGAATGTTAATATCATACTGTCAGTTCATCAATCTATTATTGCATCCAAACGATATGATTTACAAAACGTTTATTTTCCATGACGTGTATCAACTGACTGAATATGTAAAAATGTGAAACATGCATGTACTGTTGAGAGGCATTATGTGCCATCTGAAACATGCATGTACTGTTGAGAGGCATTATGTGCCACCTGAAACATGCATGTACTGTTGAGAGGCATTATGTGCCATCTGAAACATGCATGTACTGTTGAGAGGCATTATGTGCCACCTGAAACATGCATGTACTGTTGAGAGGCATTATGTGCCATCTGAAACATGCATGTACTGTTGAGAGGCATTATGTGCCACCTGAAACATGCATGTACTGTTGAGAGGCATTATGTGCCACCTGAAACATGCATGTACTGTTGAGAGGCATTATGTGCCACCTGAAACATGCATGTACTGTTGAGAGGCATTATGTGCCACCTGAAACATGCATGTACTGTTGAGAGGCATTATGTGCCATCTGAAACATGCATGTACTGTTGAGAGGCATTATGTGCCACCTGAAACATGCATGTACTGTTGAGAGGCATTATGTGCCACCTGAAACATGCATGTACTGTTGAGAGGCATTATGTGCCACCTGAAACATGCATGTACTGTTGAGAGGCATTATGTGCCACCTGAAACATGCATGTACTGTTGAGAGGCATTATGTGCCACCTGAAACATGCATGTACTGTTGAGAGGCATTATGTGCCATCTGAAACATGCATGTACTGTTGAGAGGCATTATGTGCCACCTGAAACATGCATGTACTGTTGAGAGGCATTATGTGCCATCTGAAACATGCATGTACTGTTGAGAGGCATTATGTGCCACCTGAAACATGCATGTACTGTTGAGAGGCATTATGTGCCACCTGAAACATGCATGTACTGTTGAGAGGCATTATGTGCCACCTGAAACATGCATGTACTGTTGAGAGGCATTATGTGCCACCTGAAACATGCATGTACTGTTGAGAGGCATTATGTGCCACCTGAAACATGCATGTACTGTTGAGAGGCATTATGTGCCATCTGAAACATGCATGTACTGTTGAGAGGCATTATGTGCCACCTGAAACATGCATGTACTGTTGAGAGGCATTATGTGCCACCTGAAACATGCATGTACTGTTGAGAGGCATTATGTGCCACCTGAAACATGCATGTACTGTTGAGAGGCATTATGTGCCTCCTGAAACATGCATGTACTGTTGAGAGGCATTATGTGCCACCTGAAACATGCATGTACTGTTGAGAGGCATTATGTGCCTCCTGAAACATGCATGTACTGTTGAGAGGCATTATGTGCCACCTGAAACATGCATGTACTGTTGAGAGGCATTATGTGCCACCTGAAACATGCATGTACTGTTGCGAGGCATTATGTGCCACCTGAAACATGCATGTACTGTTGAGAGGCATTATGTGCCACCTGAAACATGCATGTACTGTTGAGAGGCATTATGTGCCACCTGAAACATGCATGTACTGTTGAGAGGCATTATGTGCCACCTGAAACATGCATGTACTGTTGCGAGGCATTATGTGCCACCTGACACATGCATGTACTGTTGAGAGGCATTATGTGCCACCTGAAACATGCATGTACTGTTGAGAGGCATTATGTGCCACCTGAAACATGCATGTACTGTTGCGAGGCATTATGTGCCACCTGAAACATGCATGTACTGTTGAGAGGCATTATGTGCCACCTGAAACATGCATGTACTGTTGAGAGGCATTATGTGCCACCTGAAACATGCATGTACTGTTGAGAAGCATTATGTGCCATCTGAGCTTTTGTGAATAAAATATGTTTAAACAATAATGGGGAAATCCGAGTTCACCATATACATGTATTAGAAATACTTGCCATTTAGATAGTGAGGAAATATAACATGGGTATATTTGGGATAACACTACCTTCAATAGTACAAATTCTTGTACTTTTTCGGTACATATAGTTGGGTTTTACTTTACTTTCTTTCACTCCCAAAATTGTTTAAGAAATTGGAGGGGGAGATTGTTCAAGATTTCCAATAGTAAGTCGTCAAAAATATACTGAGTTAGTAGGGCAAATTGATACCCTGAACATCTTTATTTTTTGGGTGATTTTTATATAGTAAAGGTTCAATTGTCACAATATATAGAGGATGTTTGACATTTCTCGTCGAATACCATGTATATCTCATCGACTGAAGTAGAAATGTATATTTGCACGAGTGGCGCAGCCACGAGTGTAAATTTAACATTTTTGAGTAAATGTCATTTTTTATACTTACCTGGTTGAAAAACCAACATTGCCCAACGCTTCCCCCTGAAGCGTTCCTCAACATATATCACACAGAATAAAAAAGGGACGCTACCCGGTATAGGTGGCGCTCGTGCCACGTGACATCGGTGACGTCATCATTCCCTAGTGCAAGCGAGCACAAAACCCAAACCCAGGAGGGGAGGAAGGGCGGGAACTAACGAGCGTTGGTTTTTCAACCAGGGTATTGATCGAGGAGGCTTTGAGCCCTCTCTCGTTCCTCATGTACACCAAGTTCTCAGCAATTTGGGGCAGTGAGGCCGCCTCCGCTTCCAAGCCCTGCTCCTCGCAGAACGAGGCGATGGCACGCCACTGGAAGTCATAGAGCTTCCTTGTGGTCAGCCGTTGAGCTGTTGCTATGGCCTTTTGGCCACCCGTTTAGAGTACCCGCTCCGCCTTAACCCGTTTTTAATACAAGCCAGGCGTGAAGATTGAGGACCTGCGGGTTCTCGTGTACACGCCCGCTTGGGTTGCTCCGGAGCAGGTCCCCCCAAAGGGGGATCGGAACTTGCTCCTGCAGAGCTAGCCTGCGCAGAGGTATGAACCAGGGCCGAGCGGGCCACCAAGAGGCTATGAGGAGGAGTCGGATTATGAGAGTGGACTGTAGTTTCGCTACTATTTGAGAGAGGATGGCCGGCGGTGGAAAAGCATAGGCGTCCATCCCCTCCCACTCTAACGAGAGAGCGTCTAGAGCCCAGGCTCCCGGGTCGGGAACTGGGGACACATACGTCGGCAGTTGGCAATTGAGCCTTGTCGCAAATAGGTCTATCAGGGGCCTGCCCAACTGAAGACACAGGGACTGAAACATCCCAGGGTTCGGCTGCCACTCCATTGTAAGAGGGCTGTCTGGCCGAGAGAGAGCGTCTGCGAGGACGTTCTTGGCCCCTGGTATGTGCACTGCACGAAATGTCAACCCGATGCTGTCCACAAGATCAAACAGGCGGAGTGCGAGCTGAAGCAGGGAGTCTGCCCTGGTCGACCCCTGGCGATTGATCGTCCAGGCCGCCAATGAGCTGTCCGTGTGTACCAAGAGGCAGTGACCTCGCAGGCGAGCTGACCAATAGTCTATCGCTCGACGGACTGCGACTAACTCTAGGACATTGATGTGACAGTCCCTCTGAGCTTGTGACCACACACCCGCGGTCTGGTCCCAGCCGAGGTGAGCCCCCCAACCCTGAGTGGACGCGTCCACAAACAGGTGCAGGGATGCGGGGGTCGGCCTCAGCGGGACGCCTGAGTGAACATTGTCCGCCACTCGCCACCAAGCCAGGAAGCGGAGGAGGTCCGGCGGGAGGCTGATAGCGTGAGCACATCGAGCTTCTCTGACGTGTGTGTTCAGGAACACCTAAAGGGGACGCAGATATAGTCTGCCCCTGACAGTCAGGTCCTGAGCGGACGTGAGCAGACCTAGTACCCGTTGCCACTGTCGCAGTGACAGTGCGGACTGTAGGCCCCTGTCCATGAGATGCGCGAGTCTCACCATCCGCTCCCTGGGAACAAACGCTTTGAACAGGCGGGAGTCCAGAAGGGCTCCGAGAAACGTGAGACTAGTGACCGGAACTAGGTCCGACTTGTCTAAGTTTATGAGCCACCCCAGACGCCTGAACAACTGGATAACGAAGTCGTGTTGTACCCCGAGGGCGGAGGGCGAATGGTCGTGAGCGAACCCATCGTCTAGATGCATCATGAACTGCACCTGATGGAAGTGCAGGTAATGAACGATAGGCTGGGTCACTCTCGCAAACAACCAAGGGGCGGAGGAGATTCCGAAAGGTAGAACCTTCCATTGAAAATGCCTCCAATCCAGGATGAAACGGAGGTACTACCGGTCCGACACGAAGATCGGAATGTGCAGGGACGCATCCTGGAGGACACCATACTGTCTGAGGGCTCCAGCGACCGCATGACTGATGGAATTGTCAAGAGTCGAAAATATGGCGGCTGTACGAGGTAGGTGGAGTTGAACTCCTTCATGTCGTGTATCAGCCGCCATTTGTTCGAGTCCCGTTTGGGTCTGACAAACACCGGGGAGTAGAACCCTGGGGTCAGATCTGAGAGGGGGATGTCCTCCACCGCCTCCTTGGAGAGAAGAATCTCCACCTGTTCCAATGTAAGGGTGAAACGATCTGCAGCTAGGGGCCGCTCCGTTGGAGAACAGGTTAGGGGAGGAGGTGAGGACATTGGGATACGGAATTCCCGTTCTAAGATCTGACACACAAAAGGGTCTAGAGACAGCTGTCTCCAGTTGGGGGAGAACCCCACCAGTCGACCCCCAACCGACCCCTCTGTGAGCGGGACCACAGGAAGTGGGCGGCACGGCGGTGACCACCTGTCACTTCTTGCCGCCTCGATTACCCTTCTTCCGCTTCCCGCTGAAGCGAGAGGAGGTGTCAGGCGTTGGTCTCGGGCCACGACCTCCTGTGCGAAAGCTGACTTCGCCAGTTCGCTTAGGTGTAGAGTGAACAGGAGTGCTCTTAGCAGGGGTCTTGCGAGGCGTCGCGACCTTCTTTTTGACCTCCCCACTGGCCAACCTGTTTGTGATGTCCTGCTGCTGGGCTTCCTGACACTGTCGGAGCGCTTCAGGAATGTTACCAGCGAACAGAAACTCGGCGGTGCCATCCGCCGCCCTCAGCCCCTTCCTAATATCAAGTGACAGGTTAGTCCTAGCGAGGAACCCATCCCTGCGCAGACTAGTCACCCCAGCTGATATACGAGCGGCTGAAAGGGTAACCTCGGCCACACCGCTGGCTAAACCCTCGATAGAGAGCTGGCGAACCCTCCTCCATACCCGCCGCCTTCGCATAGCCTGACAGGCGTGTGCCTGTACTCACCCCCAGTATAGAATGCGCCTCCTTGTCGAGATGCACAAGGCAGGAGTCCGCCACCCTGTGAGGAATGGCGGGAGAGGCAACACGTCCGATACCCGCATCCAGTGTAGGGGAAGCGAGAGGTATGGGAGAACCAGCCACTGGTACACAGCCGGTTGTCTGTCCAATAGGACAGGTGGCGATCTGACAGACTCACGGAGGTCCTGTGCCGCTGACACCAGAAACCTGTGAGGAGGCAAAGCCTTGCGAGGCGGGCGAGGGGCAGTAGGTTCGCAAAATGACTAGCGACGAGCGCGATTGGTGGCGGACGAGTCGGGAGAGACCTCCCTTAGTTCCACCCCGGCAAACTCTGCAATTGCCTCTAGCCTCGCACCTGCATCAGGTGCCAAGACCTCGTCCTCCTCCGCGAAGAGGTCCTCTTCCTCCCCCGATAACACCCTAATGAGAGGTGGTCTGCTTGGGTCTATGAACTCCCTCACTGGGGAACCCGCGGGGGGAAGGCGAGGCGAGAGTCACGTGCGTAGGCGAGGCGATGCGTACCACCCTGCGAACGGGGGACGCTGACGAGAGGGCAGGAGGTTCACGAGACCCTCCTCACTCAAGAGGCCCAAGTCTCGCGACCATAAGGGCCGACACCGTGTTCTTAATAGAAGCCAGAAGCTGAGCAGACACTGACTGCCCCTCGCCAGAGTGACAGCGAGACGCCGAACGTTTGTGCTTCTTCTTCCCACTTTTGGTCCTCTTCCTCCTCTTGGGAGAGACCGAAGGCGAACGGGAAGGGCTGCGACTCGCGACGGAGGGAAGAGGAGCGGACAGGTGAACGTGACTTGCACGAGACAGTCGACCTGACCCCAGTGGGAATAGACACGAGCCCTCGCCCATAGTCCTCCCCGAATTTACCCCCCCCCCCCCCCCCCCCCCCCCACCCGTCTTCCTGGATAACTAAATCCACAAGCGGGGCAAAGGGCTACGTCCCGAAAGGTCACGACGACCCTTTGGAAGAGAGACGACCTAGGCGAAGTGGGTCCACCTTCCTCTTCCTAGAAGAGGCAGAGTCTCTCTCACTCTTGCGAATGGCCATAATATAGCGCGCTAAGGCCTGCACCGAGAGCGAGGCACATTCTGCACATCTGTTGTTATCAGTACCTATTCACAGGCGAGTTCACGCTTGACGAGTGTACGACTGTACACTTAATCACTGCACACTTAATCACCTGACACGTGAGAGCAGGTGAGTATACCCTCACTCGCTAACGAGTTCACGCTTAGCGAATGTACTCCTGTACAAACACACTTGTCACCTGACAGGTGAGAGCAGGTGAGTTGACACTCACTCGCTAACGAACTCACGCCTGGCGAATGTACGTCCGTACAAACACACTATCACCTGACACTCGCTAACGAGCTCATGCTAGGCGAATGCTCGTTCACCCGCTTGGCGAATGCTCGTTCACACGCGTATGCTCGCACAGCGGAGGGCATACCCCCACCCGTTCGCTAACCCACCAGGTAGGCGAACCAAGGTGAAGGCGAAGGCGAAGGCTAGCGAGAGCCAACGCCAACCACAACCCGATAGGCGAGAGACCAACCGACAGTCAGTCAAGCAATAGACACGTGCACGACCCGCGCGGCTAGCACGTGCAGCCCGAGCAAGACAGACAGCCTGGCTCGGCAAGAAAGCACCAAACTGACAACTCCAAACCCGACCAAAGAGTCAACTAATTAGCGAGAATTAGTTCAGCAGTTTGGTCAGGAAAGGACAGAAAGGTCCTTGTGACAATAAAACTGAAAGTATGAGGAACTAGGAAGACTTAAATAGCCTATAAAGTAGCGAAATTAGTCGAGAGAGAAACACATGCGTGACCATATGCTCGCTCAACAAAAAAGGGAATGATGACGTCACCGATGTCACGTGGCACGAGCGCCACCTATACCGGGTAGCGTCCCTTTTTTATTCTGTGTGATATATGTTGGGAACGCTTCAGGGGGAAGCGTTGGGCAATGTTGGTTTTTCAAACCTGATAAGTATGTAACAAATATATTATTTCTTCTTCACGAGATGAGATATACATGGTATTCGACGAGACATGTCAAATGTTCTATTTATTAGATTTAACAAACCATGCATATAGTTGGTAAATGACGTTCATTTTATAAACGGAGCCTCCGAGATCGCCTTCCTTTCCACGGCCATTTATGACGTCATCGATCCTATTGTTACGATGACGTCATGTGATTGAAAGTGTTATTTCACTGAGTAGAATAACATTTTTTTCACTCAGTGAAAATACGGATTTTATTTTAACCGATAAATGCCGTATTTCACCAGTGAAAATCGAATAAAAAGCAAGATTTTCTTAACTTAATTTCGTAAACCATCGGCTGATTCGCGGAGTACAACAGAGTCGTCCGCGATAAGCAGTATATATAGTATAAGGTCATCTACTCCAACCAAACCTTCTTGTATGTAGTTGTTCATCTTCGATAGAGAATCAGAAAAGAGAGGGGTGATTACGCCTCTTGAGTTGTAGGTCTTATGAGGTTTTCCCTCCGAGGATAAAATATATCAGGTTTCTTTAAGTAAAATCGGATTGAAGGTTTTACTATTGAAAGAAGTTGGAATTGCTACTGTGACGTCATTTGTTATGATCACATGGTCCATGGACACTTCCGGAGGGCAGAACGATTAATAATAATAAAGTACATTTGTTGTGCGCACAATCCAGACAGTTAGGCTGCTCAAGGCGCTACAAGAGAGTCATTCACAGGGGAAAAGTTATATACAAGGTAGGGGAAAGTTAGATGCATTTGGAGAACAGGTAGGTTTTGAGTCTGGATTTGAATAATTCGAAGGTTGGAGATAGCTTCAGGTCAGGTGGGTTAGCATTCCACAGCACTGGGACATTGTGTGAGAAGGTTCTGGAGCCGAAGGATTTGAGTCTGTAACTTGGAACTACTAGCAGGTTGCTGTCACTGGAGCGGAGTTGTCGAGCTGGTACATATGGTGTGAGTAATTCCTTGAGGTAGTCAGGGCTCGTGTTGTCAAAACATCTGTAAGCAATGTAGAGCAACTTGTAGTCTATCCTTGCTTTGATAGGAAGCCAGTGGAGCTCTCTAAGTACGGGTGTTATGTGCATATGTTTCCTGGTCCTGGTAACAATCCTTGCCGCTGTATTTTGGATCATTTGGAGTCGTGACAGATGTTTCTCACTAATTCCCTGGAGCAGACTATTACAGTAGTCCAGTCTAGATGTTATGAGACCATGGACCAGGGTCTTAGTTGCATCAGTTGTCAAAAGATGTCGTATATTTCCAATGGCTCGAAGGTGGTAGAAACATGTTCTGCTGATATTGGAAACTTGTTTTTCCATGGAGAGCTGTGAGTCAAGATGGACACCAAGGTTCTTGACGTGGTCAGATATTTGGATGGTAGATCCAGCTATCAGAATGGATGATTCCTCCACCTTGGCTAACTGTTTGCTTGTGCCTATCAACATCACCTCGGTCTTGTCTCCATTTAGTTTCAGCATGTTTGCTGACATCCATGACTTGATTGAAGAAGTACATTCTGTGACTCTCTCGAATGATTCCTTCAATTTATTGATCTTGAACTTGTCCATCATCTGTGTGTCGTCAGCATAACCATGGTGGAGAAGATTGAAGTGATTGATGATGTTAGCAAGACTGGTGACATAGAGCGTGAAAAGAACCGGGCCGAGCACAGACCCCTGTGGCACTCCAAACTGCAGAGCTATAGACTCGGATCGTTCCTTCTCTATCATGACAGACTGGTGACGGTCCTTCAGGTAGGATGAGAACCAGTTGAGACAGGTACCAGCGACACCAACCGATACTGAGAGACGATTCAAGAGGATATCGTGATCGATGGTGTCGAATGCAGATAACAAGTCCAGCATGATTAGAGTGAAATGTTGCCCTCATCTACTGCAGACATGAGATCGTCTAGAACACGAAGCAGGGCAGTTGATAACACGCTTTGTTTTTGTTCTGTTCTACGTATTTTATTTGCTGTTCACGACTGAAACATTTTTCAATAATGATTGTTATATCATGTGTACCTGCAGTTGAACATGCGAATCATTTTGACAAAAAGTGGGTTTGAAATTACATCGAATTCCGATTGAAGAAAAGAGAAGATGAAGATTTGAGATATCAACCGGACGAATTTGACACGAGAACACGGTTGAGGTCGTGTTTGTCCGGTCAATTTCTCAGCAGGTTTTTTTTTTCTTATCAGTGCATTTTATGCAAATTCTCAAAAAAAGTAATTTTATTTATATATTGGTAAGCCGTTCTGCCGAGTGGTGTTTGACTATAAAATGTCCGATCTTACAACACATGCTTAGGTTATATATTAATCGTGATGAAGTTGATAAGAAAACGTGTTTACCATTCATGCATTAACGAGTTACATGAAATAGATACAAATGTTAAACACATTAAACAGTACCTTGATGTGCTTGTAGCTTCAAATTTTACGAATGTTCAGTTTTCGATCGTCCTATATGTGGCTCTTACATACTTTTAAATGGGATTTAGAATGAATGTGATTGCAGTCCGTTTACATGAATAAATATGGGTTATTTTCAAAATTGGTGATTTTCTGTCCGGTCCAAATAATTTAAAAAATAAGTTATTTGAAAAGTTCTATTATAAATATTTAGATGTTAATTAATCAGTAAATGTCATTAACAATTATTTTGACATTTTGAAATTTATACAAATATGCATTTTTTACGGGTCAAAATTTGCAGATTTACTCCGTCCGGGGTCCGTCTTTATATAATTGTGCACTAATAATGTATAAACGAAATAAAACATTAATGAAACAAATACATCTATATAAAACTTATTACCAATAATCATGCTTGCTCTAAGTGCATTTTTTAAAACTTGAGAATAATTATTAAGGTTTTGAACCTTTTTTCAGATTTTTTATTTTGTTTCGAATGATCTGCCTAATATGGAATATGTCATTAATTTTTTTCATTTTTATGAATGCCTTTAATGATTTGATTTGATTTTTACATTTACAGAACAATGTTTACGATTTTTTGGTAACGGTTTGGAACATATAAACACTACAAAATAGTTCTTTTTATATTCTTTTGATACTATGAACATGTTGTATTCAAAAGCCAAAATGTATTCACAAGTTTTATATTTATTTTATAACAAACTAACAAACCGTTATCACGTTATTAACAATCACTGTCTACGCATTATTCGTGCACACCTCAGGTATATGTTACGCATTTAACGTTGCACACAAAGTGCCCCCACATTAAACGCATAATTCGCGCACAACCACGAATTTGTTGCGTTCTGTGCACGCATTTGTTGTACATGTGTTCAAGGTGGAAGTACTAAGCTGCCCCAGAACCCAACAATAGTGGAATAAAGTGGCTCATGGTTGCAGTTCGAAGTGGAACTACCACAGCTACTGGGAAACATGTCACCATGTCCTTCTACTAGTCTAGAACTCGAGGGATTCCACAGCATTGCACTTATGGCCCTTGTAGATTCTGTCCACAAGTTCCTATAAGTAGGGTGTTAGGGATGATATGATTGCCCATTCCTGGGGCACCTATTTTTACGGGGGTGCACGATGCGTGCTCATTGCTGATTGGTTCGGTCATGTGATGGAAATAAACTTTCGCAGTGTGCCAAGTGTAGGATTGAGGACTGGAAATGCGTGAACCATCATTGAAGTGCTTATACTGGGGAGATGATATTCGTGCCATTAGCACGGGAGAATACTCACGAATGTTATCAGCTGCCTGAATTGCGTGCCAATTGCTTGAAATGCTCAACCTAGACTTGCGTTTATTGTGACACTAGAAAACTGTGCACGCATTACACGACACCACAGGAATAAGATATGAACAAGTTGAGACAAGGTCAGAATACATTGCGCAATTGGCACGCACTGGAGTGTGTGAAGAAATAACCAAACATTTGGTTTAATTCTTTACGCATTGGTACACACTTACGAACAGTTAAGGAATTATTCACGCCGGGTTTCGATGAAAATACGCATTGCCACGAATTTATGCGTGCCAATGCGGATTCGAAAATCGTGTAAAAGTGTAAACCCTCCAGTCCGAAAGAGTGTCTTCTGGTCAATCATTCCCAAACCAACTTTGTTCTAGCTTTCCTCTTACGAGGTGGGGTCCAACGTCTTCTTGCCTCCTGTATTATGTAGAGGGTAATGTCCGAGTAACTCTCCATTCCTTAAAAATAATGGAGCCGAGGCCCCGGAGGGGCCGAGGCCCATTATTTTTAAGGAATGGAGAGTTACGAGGACATTACCCTACTTAAATTACACTCAAAGTATTGCTAGTTTATCAAAATTGCTTTAAAAAGTTAAAGAAATTAAATTTATACTTAAAAAATATGATGTGATGTGTAACTCTCCATTACTGAAAAATAATGGAGTGACAGAACAATAGGATGACGTCACAAGTGTGATTTAATTAGAGAATAACCAACTCGGTACGAGTGATAAAGGGAAATACGCATGCGTCGAAAGGATGTTCACAGTCGCGAGCCTTGGCGAGCGACTGAACATCATTTCGACGAGTGCATATTTCCCGTAATCACTCGTACCGAGTTGGTTATTCTATATATTACCCATTACATTCAATTAAATACACATTTACGAACGACAAACGTTTCTTTTTATTTTTTGAGACTGTAGTAAGTGACATTGATCAGCTGATTTGTATTCATTCGCGTGTTACACCGAACATCTCTAGTGGGCAAACACTACAAAAAAGGTCTTTAATAAAACGACGAGAAAATAATATAGTATTAGTCTGTATGTATAACCCATAACATAGTTGTCATATATGATGCACATTTACATGATAATTACATGTACAATACAACATGAATGTATTTAATAAGTACACCAAATTTTACGCCTCTGTGCAGTACCAACAGGATGAGTGACTGAACAACATAGCATTGAACCGAAAATTGGAAAAACCTGTCAATTTTTTAAAATTATCTCTGCTATATCAAAACACAACACAAAATGAATTGGGGGAAGATAGGAGACTTTAATTACTGCTTATACATGCAGTCACTAGCACTGTCAATGCATCATACAATGTCAATAAATGTCAACTGGCGCAACACAAGTGAAGCACAATAATATCTAAAAGATACATAGTCTCCTATAACACTCCAAACATATGTAATAGCAACATGAATGCAGAAAGACAAAAAACAAACACTAACAATGTGGAATACTATGTGAAATGCAACCATAAAAATATGGGAGGGTGTGGTGGGTGAACATTAATAGCCATTATCACACTGAGCGGCCTCAGTGACCATGCCGCCTTCAGCCTCACTATGACAAATCACGCAGTGTCTCGCGTTGACAAAAATCCAAGTCCCAACAAAGGGAGATAACTCTTGTGATATTAGTGATAATTCCCAATCCTTACACAAGGATATTATAACGACAACGGTTAAAAGTAGTAATTCCCACATGAAGAATCTACAACGAATGCATAGAATCAAATGTGTATGTCAAGAGGGTCAACCAATCTGAGGTTTAATAAATTTTCGTCTCAGGAATGTGGATTCAGTTCACGTCACGTCATGTCGACCGTAGATCCACAACAAAGAACGATAACTCTAATCGGACGTTTACTGACGGTGAAGTCGATGGAGATAACGATTGCAACACCAAATATTGGACCCATGAAGTGTGTACCAAGGGAAATATTTATTTTAATGGATGCCGAATGTAGATACCCTGCGTGGAAAGGAACGCCCTGATGAAAGACTCTTTCGATCGTGGCGTGATTCACTGATTGAACTGCAGTCCCGATGTCAAACGCATCGACAGGTTTGATATCATTCTGCACGCTTTTTCTGATTCAGAAACAACGAGAATAGTGCATAAATTGTCCGATATTTTCTGATATTGTCTCTCGTTGATGGTTAGGTAGATGCATAATCATTTATGGATTGAGCATTCTCGTGTCCGGAACTGTTCAAGTTTTACTCTGTTGGCAGCCATGTTTGTTTACAAACAACGACAACGTGAAGCCGTTGTCATTATTCAAAATGATCGTCAATAACGTGTCAATTAAAGTAATAATGACAATGTAGATAAATAAATATATAATAATTTCGAATACAGAACATGTAATAAACTAAATATTTTTATATTCTTGATCTCTGTTTTTATTTTTAAAATCGAAATGTGTGACTGAGTTCGGCACGTTCTATTTATCAATGAAACAAGAAAGTATTACCGTCAACCAATCGTCGTGTCATTCTCTGGCTAATGACCAATCAGCGTTGAGAATCACTAAAGAGCACATGCGCGAATATCACAAAAATAATCACCTGTGTATCCTAACCCGTATGGGTAATATTTCTTCTTCTCCAAGAAGTAGAAGTGATGCCGCTTGTCAGATACATGTCCCTTCTCCTCGTAATAAATAGAGGACGAGTAGCAGTACATTATCGGGATATCGTACATTTATATCCCGATAATGTACTGCTGCGAGTTCTCTATCTATCTTAGAGCACAGTCAAATGCTTGAGTCGTCAAGAAAATGTCTTAAAATGAATATATTTCAAATGAATTGTCAACAAATTTGGGAAACATTCTCTCGAACACAACATGAAAAACATTGACATTTCTCATTTTCATATGCAAATGTAAGGGACATTGACATCATCATCAGCACTGTGAGCACTGAATTTCTTAAATTGTCCGAGGTGCATGAGGTGTAAATTTTATATAAAGCGTACGAGTCGTGCTACAGCATAGGCGTCGTGCTTGAATCACGAACATGCATGATTTAAGCACGTTTTTATTCAGCAACATTGAGCAGTAATACATTTCATTGCCTATAAAGACTGAGTGGTTTTTAGAATGAATCAGTTCACACAATGGCTTCACCATGGATAGTCCAAGGACAAGTACACTATTCATTCAGGAAAGGTAACTTTATTTTTTTAACCCTTACTTTTTAAAGTGTAATTTTTTTATTTTTAAAATTTAAAGTAAATTTCATTAAATTGGTTTATTTAATAAAAAGTTATTGTTTTTTGTATTTCAAATATTTTTGTTTGTTTGTTGAGCTGTACATGTATTTATCATATAATTGCGGGTGTTATCGATGCAATAAAGCAATCTGATAAACTTGGTATCCAAATCTGATAAATATGCAAAACAGGTCAAAGGTCAAATATACGAACTACTTTTGCAAAATTCCACTCTTTCCGTGCGAATCCTAAAACTGTTTACGAATCATTGAAAAGCGTAACCGGGAGTTTACCCGCGTATTTCCGCTTGAATGAATGGATATTCGAAAACCATCATCTGATGGTACAGTGCATTTATAGTTTTAACAAAGTCAAGATAATTGTAGATTTGTTTTAAAAATCATTCAAAACTTCAGTGCGCTATTGACTTACAGCATCAGCATGTAGCTGCAGTGTCCTGTGTACAAAATGAATCTTGATGTGTCAGTGTGTGGCCTACCGACGCGCCTCGTCGATCGCACTAGCATTTTAGCAGTTCTTGAGGGCTGAGCATACGGTATTAGGTACATTTATAGGTACTTGTTGTCATAAACGAAAGAAACAACCCCACCTCACAAATAACTACCGTTTAAGTGTGAAAGATACTGTTATGCAGCAATCCGAATCAACCCTGCAACAACCAGGCAAGGCAGCTTCCAAAACGTTGAAACTAGAGTTACTTCCCTTGTTCTAGCAACGTGATATATGAGTGCTTTTTAATCATTAGATAGATGCTTTTGAACTGATTGAAAATATCTCCATGAACAAGAAACCAGGGACCAGTTGTTGATTTTTGAAAGATTAGAATCGCGCACATCGTATGTTTTAATTAAGAACTATTTCTAGGCACTTCACAGCCGATGTCGTAACCATCACTTTGATGTACCGTCTATGATATTACTCCGCTAAAACTAGGTCAATTCTCTTACCACTTTTAACACAAAAACACGCTTATTTTGATAATGACATAATATGATAAAGAGATTATTAACCTCGTGTGTTTCCGTATCATTAATATCATATATTTGGAATAAAAAATAATGTATTATGCTCACCAAGGCTCGCATAATACAATTTTTATTCCAAAAATATGATATTAATGATACAGAAACACACTTGGTTAATAATCTCTATTTATCAATATGCGAGTTGTAATATCTATTGTTGCATATGCTATTGTGCATCCCGTCTATATTGCATATGAATTATTTCAGGTTACTGCAGCAACGAAATTATACTCGAACTGTCTATTGGAAAGAATGTAACGTCGTACTGGACATCGCTCGGACGCTGTGTGACGATACAGGGTTTCACTGAGACGACAATGCAGCCTCCATCCTCTAACACCCCAAGAAGGTACTTTTATATCACTTTCTTCTAATTGTTTAAGTCGTTCTATATAACGTCTGAATATTATTTTTGATATCGTGGTTGAATATATATAAAACATTGGTAACATGGTTTGATGCTTGTCGTTGTTACTTATCACTTACTCGTGATATAAATGAAATACACTTGAAAATTCCCAATTGACCTACATTACTTGCTTAAGTTACATGATTTTATTCTTCTTTTAGGAATATCAAGCTCCTTAACATAGAAGACCCCAATCGACGGAAGCGACTTTTTCCTTTCGGAAAGGGAACACAGCAGATCATTTGTCAATGTAATTGTGTTTTATCCACAAAAATAAAACAATCAATTGACATTGTTTGTTGTTTTTATGGAAGTCTGTGAACCAGTTTTATGAGCATGATACCCGAACGCAACCAGACAACAGTACATCTATCGGGATATAAATGTACTCCACGTGACCACAATACAATCGTATGATTGGACCAAAGCATTTGACTGTGCTCTAATCTTCAATAATTCAATAATATCTTGTGATGGGTTCATAGTGTTCACTTTGTGAAAGTAGAGGATGAGTTGATTTAAGATGGGGTACTGCCTTTATATACACCTCAAATGCGGGCAGTACCGTACACCAAGCGTGACTAAAGATGGACGCGATCTTGACAAGCATGCGTAATTTAGTCGTACCTATGCGTGCATTAGCGCATACTCCGTACCGAAACGCAACTTCATCGGACCATAGATGGAACATATGCGTGCACAGAACGCAACATAGTCGTGGTTGTGCGCGAATTATGCGTGCAATGCGAAGTCAATTCGTGGGCACTTTGTGTGCAATTTTGCGCGTCAAATGCGTAACATATACGTGAGGTGTGCGCGAATAATGCGCAAACGAAGATGTGCGCATTGTTATGTAAACAAATTATATAAACAATGATTCACGCATTGGCACGCACTGAGGTCTTGAAATACGGATGGAAAATTCGTGCAAGTGTAAACGCACCTTAAGATGTTAAGGTTCAGGATAAAAGTCAGTAATTCAGTTTAAGTGCAGGAGAATGTCCGAAAAATGGTCGTGAGTTTTGAACGTGGATCATGTTTAAGGCCGTTAGGCCGACAACATGCTCCACGTGCAAAACTAATGGCCAGTTTTAGGCCATTCTCCTACTTAAACCAAATTTTAAGTACACGTGTTCTTGCTACTGGAATGGGTAATATTTGGGCTTATATTACTATAGTTTGCCGAATGATCTGAAACCAGGTCATATTGTTTGACAATGCCGTTTTCGTCCTTTAAGCCGAAAATATGACACTTTCGCCTTCTCAAGAACCGCTACATCCCAAAAAAACTGACATTTTTTGGGGAGGTAGCTTGCAAAATCAAAGTTTTTCTCTATATATTTGGTCTAAAATATCTGGATTTGCGTTTACACCCCGTTTCCTACGCCTATGTAAGTTTGTAAACAATATATTTTGAAAGGTTAAAGTAAACAAATTCCGAAACATTTTACTAAAATGAAAATCAAAACCACCATGCATAGTACATGTGTATTCATAAGTGATTGATGAATTAATTGGCAATTCATATTTACTTATTTACTTATACCACCATGTTTTATTTCATATTGATAAGATTATGACACTTCGTTGAATGTATGTTGATTTCTAACAGTTAGGTTACAGAGATTCATCAACCCTATTAGGACCACGCTATGCTATTATTAAGTATATATCTTTTATCTTGAGATTTTATGGTCTTACCTTATTACCTAAATTTAAGCTACCAAGTTGAATATTCCACTTAATATCTTTTCAATTCAAGTAAATTAAAAATTCAATTTAGTATCTTATGAAGGTATATAAATATCTTTAAAAGTTAATATAGTATCTTGAAACTTTAATTTAGTATCTTGAAAATTCATGTTACTATTTTGAACATTAAAATTAATTTTGTATAATATTCAACCCTATTTTGATCAAGTTAGTATCTTGACTTTAGTTGAATAGTCAATTTAGTACCTTGACCATTCAAGTTGGTATCGTGAACATTCAAGATACTTAACTACAACTTTAATGCTTGAATATACAACAATAACAACTTGTAATTATACTTTTTAATGTTTTTAATTCAACTTATACAATATTCAAATCGGTAATTAAACTGTTTTACCATTAGCATTGTACCATGTCGAGATAACGAGTTTTCATGATATTGAGATGATTTATTAAAATATTAAGTTCAATTTTCAAGATACAAAGTTCAATTTTCAAGTTAAATTTTCAAGATTCTACGTCAAGATAGGATCTTCAATGTTCGAGTTAGCAAGTTGAATTTGAAGATAAGATGTGCTGAATAAATTCGTACATGTAGCTTGGCCGTGAGTAAGTTGAATTTTCAGAATAGTAACATGAATTTTTACTTTTACATGCACACGTTTACTCCTAAATATACTTACAGGAAGCAAACGTGTCATGTAAACAGTCCAAAACATTTTTACTTACAGGAGTAAATTTACTCCTAGGAGTTAAATACTCTACCCCAAGAGGTAAAGTAAAAGTATATTTACTCCAGGAGTATTTTACTCCTGAAAGTAACCGTGTCATGTAAACAGATTTTCGGTTTACTCCTGTAAGCAAACTGAATGCAACATTTGACATAATCCATGGACATTTTATATTTTTTATTCTACATTCATGTTTAAATTATCTATTCAATGTCATCGACCTTCTGATTTGTATCCACATAGTTTCTGTAAACTATAGGATTGTTTCATTAATGAAAACGTCTATTACAAACCGTTTTAATATTTACCATGTTTCAATTTGGCGTGTAGAACTTGGTTCCTAATATGTGTGTCTTCCTAAAGTTCGATGTATGATTAAATTTAACATCCATTCTAAATACCTAGCAGTAACTGCAAGTTTTTTCTTCTTAGAGAAGCGTTGTATTTCTGTTGTTAGCTGTCATTAATTTAGTTGAAGAATATCAACACAAAAACTCTCGTTTTCGTTTTGAACTTAATTATCAAATTGAACAATATAAGGACACAGTGATAACATTAGTTTGCTTTATTGTATGACTATAGGCATGTCATGTAATAATTGACAACTCAAGAAGCCATTTGGTTGCGTAGGCTTTAACGGGTCATCTATATTGTTACTATCACCATCAGCGTCATCTGGGTCATCCTCAGGTTCTACCTGCATGTCATTATGATGTTTATTTCTTTTAATAATGTTTATGTAGTACAACACAGTTATGCAGTTATAACTGCAACAGGTATATTTCATTCTACATCCGAGCTCTTCTGTATGTGTCGCAAAAATGTTTTCAATAGTCACTCGGGCTCTTCTAAGCTTGCCATTGAACGACCTGTGAGATGCAATGAGATTTTGTATGTGGCTCTATGGCTCTATGGCTCTATGGCTCTATGGCTTCAGTAACAACTAAAAGGGCGAGTTCTGTCGCCATCTTGGTTTTTTTGCATTACATGAAAAAACACGTTATATTGTACCTTATTTTGTAATGTTTTAATAACTAAAGACATACACAGATAGAGTATTCACAAAGTAACACATACATGTCATAAAACTAATAGTGAGTGAGTGAGTTATTGTTTAAAAGGAGGGTTCTATCGGGGTATTTTTTGTGGAAACGAAATTCGAGAGGATATTCCTTTTTACATATCTGGATATAACCAACATTATAAACATCATGCAATTACTTTTTGGATTCTTTAAGTGTGGCACTTTAGGTTACAGATACCATCCCTTACGATTGAGGTAGTTACCGTAAGCTTAACCTAGTGTAACTATTGACATGTAGGTCCAGTTTGTTGCACCTCCATAGTTTGGAAATCTCCAATACACTTCATATCCAGTGATTACAACCTGCAACTCTACTCTATTTGAGGAAGTAACAAATCTATGGAGAATATTTTCAAATAATACAATAGGTTACTGATAGTTGCAATAGATCGATGCAAGCAAATACAGGGCGATAGCAACCTAATGAAATAGATCTATTGCTCTTCTAAAAGGTGCCGCACTTTCATGAAAAAAGGCTTAATTCTTTACATAATACATAGAATGTTTCCCTTGTCATTTTGAAAGTTTTCTTTTAACTGTTCATCATCAAAATATCCAGAGAATTTGAGTTGACAGATCAAGCACAAAACAAGTGCACAGAACATATTGATAACCTCTTCTTCACTTCTGGATACTCAGTTAACTCATTGTAAGTAAGTTCTCACCAGAATGACGTTTTAGCTGTAAGCAAACCAATTATACTTAAGGGTCCTTAAATTCCAATGGAACGTAAAGTAAATATACTTTTAGTAAATATACTCCTAGGTGTAAATATACCCCTGGGAGTAAAGCGTGCATGTAAAAAGGGCATAAGTTGAATTTTCAAAATACTAACTTTCATTTTTAGATTCTAAGTTGAAATTTGCTGTTTAAGACCCTGAAAGTTTTCAGACGAACAGATCTGTTTGTCTTATTCAGTACTGACATCTCCAAACATATCTCCCTATCAAAATTCGCATTTAGGAGTTACAGGGGCGAGAGCATTTTCGAGGTGTGGTAAAAGTCCCCCCCCCCCCCCCCCCCCCCCTCTAAATAGGCTGTATCAGCCTCTGAGTTTATATACATGTATATCCCCCCACAAAGACATCATTATAAGTTTTTAACGATGTCATATCTTAATTCGTACATTTTGCTCCAAATTAGGAGATAGTTTGTTCTTAATAAGTAGAAAAGTATGTGTAATTACAAAGATTTCTGAATCATTTTGTTATCAGTTCACGTGAGCTATAACAATATTTAATGTACGGCCGCGAATGTGGGATTGTGGGAATTGTGGGATCAGGTCAATCTGAGAGTGTGAAGTTAGTTACTTATTCGATATTTGAGATTTATGGATAACATACTTCGCTGGCATCCGTTTCGGAATATAAGGTTTATATATATGAACCAGCACTTGGTACGTCTGTCTCTAGGGTACATCTCAGCTATAATAACGTTTTATTTACGGCCGCGCATCTGCATTGTTGGTTCATTATAGGTCAATCTCAATCCGCTGCTGAGAGTGGAAAGCTGTTTAATTATTCGATTTTCGTTGATTATGTATAGAAAACGTTACTGGTAGCCGTTTCAAAATATGCGTGCGTGCATGCGTACTAACGTTGGTGCGTGCGTACACACATACACACATGCGTACACATTTATGAGCGTACACGAGTCCGTAAGTGCAATCGTTCATACGTGCCTGCGTACGTGCGTGGGCACGTGCGTACATGCTTTCACGCGTACGTACGCATACGTGCCTGCCTGTATAAGCATATGTACTTGCGTACGCATACGTAAATGCGCGTATAAGTATACGTACGTACGTATACGTACATGCGTATGCTTTCTTACATGGATGATATGTACCTGCGTGAGTGCGTGTATAACCATATGTACAAGCGTACACTTACGGGCTTGGCTGCTTAAGCATGTGTTCTTTCGTACGATTATGTATTTCCGTATGTGTGTACGCAGTTACACATGCGTATGCTTACGCAAGTACGTATGCGTCCGTATTCGTAAGTAAGTGTAAGCATGTACGAGTACGAGTGTCCGTGCGTGCATAAGCAGATATACGTGGGGACGAGTTCGTACGTGCGTACGCATACGTACGTGCCTACAAAAACGTACTTGCGTACGCAGTCAGAAGTTAGTACATGCGTACCTGCGTATATGCTTTTAGAATATGTACGTACGTACGTACGATCCCGTATGTAAGTATGTGCGTACGTTCGCGTGTTCGTGCGTGCGTAAGCAGATGTGTATGTGCATACATACTTGCTTACGCATTCGTTAGCAGTGCATGCGTAAGTGCGTGTTTCCATGCATGCGTACGCAGATATTCATGCATACACTCACTTACGAATACTGACGCATACGTACGTGTCTCAAATACGTACTTGCGTACGCATTCGTAATTAACCCTCAAAGGCATTCGCTTTTTAAGATCACATTAGGCACAAGGTGGGCCTCGGAGGCCCAGGGGTATTGCACTTACCAATTAGCGCTACTGAAACAGTTAATATAGTGCTTTCTACCTGTACTTGCTATCATAATCGAGGAGAAGTTGGAAGAAAAGGTTGAGCTCAAAGGTCATGTATCAATTGTTCTGAAATGTTATTTTAATGTATTTCTAATTAGTTGGTGTTTGTATTTCGGTATATTTTCGCCCTTTGAAATGTAGCTATTTGATTTCAACAAATTCCATGTATCTTAAAATCTTTTATCTTATACGCACGCATAACATAACGTTTGTATTTACAGACTCAACGACGCACATACATACGGAGGCAAGCAAGAGTATATATATATTAAAAAGTCAAAAAAACACAGAGCCAATTTTACTCCAACATGTTTCATTGTTTTTTTGACTTTCGAATATTTGTGACTACATACTTGTCAAACTTTTTAAAATGTTGTCTATATATATATATATATATATATATATATATATATATATATATATATATATATATATATATATATATATATATATATATATATATATATATATATATATATATAGACTTTAAACGGGTCCACAATGCACGTGCGCGGCCGTTTACAAACCGTTGTTGTAGCTGAGATGTACCCTAGAGACAGATCAAACGTGCGGGTTCAAATATAAACCTATATATTCTAAAACGGGTGCCAGTGACGTTTTCTATGCATAAATTGCTAATATCAAATTAGGGACAAGTTCACACTCTCAGCAACGGATGCAGATTGACCTATAACGAGCCCACAATGTACATTCGCGGCCGTAGATAAAGCATTGTTTATAGCTGAGATGTACCCAAAAGACAGACCTAACATGTGCTGATTCAAATATAAACCTACATGTATATATTCTGAAATTGGAGCCAGCAACGTTTGTTATGCATAAATCGCCAATATCGAATAAGGAACTAACTTCACACTCTCAGCAACGGATTCAGATTGACCTATTACTAGCCCACAATGCACATTCGCGGCCGTAGATAGAGCATTTTATCATACAATGGATTGTTTTCCCGGCAGGATAACGGTAACGGTCTCTTCATAAGACTCGCCCAGTCGTGATTACACGAAAGCGACATGACGCTAAATAACGTTAAAAAACGTTAAATATTTTTTATTTGTAAAACGCATTTTGTAACCTATTCAAACGCTGAAAATTAAGATCATGCAAACACAACAATTATTTTAACTGAAAGCATAATTTAGGAGGCATTATTTTGTGTCAGTTTACCGTGAGAATAGCACTCTGTTCATTTGCATATATCAATACGCATAGTTAAAGAAAATTACAACTTTAAAATTATTGTTGTCAAGCTGTTTTGCTCAAAATGAATGAATAATGACATTGTATGATAAAGATGTTATCATGCTCGTGTGTTTGTGGGTGGTACAATGTAAATATCCTGCATTAGGAATAAACACTATGTATTTAGCTCGCCAAGGCTCGCAAAATACAATGTTTATTCCTAATGCATAATATTGACCATCCTAAAACACACTCTCATGATAACCTCTATCTTTCATTTCAGTGTAATAATCGCGTTTGATTGGTTGACGGTCGACATATTTGTTTCTTATGTACCCCGCGAGTCTCACGGTGTACACATTTCATGTACCCCACTGCCTTAGTATAACAGCTCTTAGCCAAGAGTAGGTGTCGCATTTTGGTCAGATGACGTTACATAATGACGCACGCGGTGTACGGAGTTTTAAACACTGATCACCGCGCCTGCGTAGTACGTATTTGTAAGCGTATTATACACGTTGTAGGAACCCAGTAAAAGGTAATCAGAACGTAGGTGGAACTTGCATTGGTGTACACTCATAAGATCGCTTAGGAAAACCCACAAGGAACGCATATGGTTGTATTGAGAGGGTGTTAGTTGAGGCGAAAACGCAGCTGAAACGAGTAGAAGCTTCTTAATGTGAAAAGAACGATGTTTTTCGGGCTCACACAGCGTTTTGGACGAAAAAAGGCCATTTGAAGAACTCAGTGCAAACGCCATAAAAACACAGCGCAGTGTGACAGGGGTGGTGGGGAGCGGAAGGGGCGGGGCTAGAAAGACCTGTTGAGCCAAACCAAGTTCACCTGTACCATCCAACAGATCACACTCAGACGCTGGAGATGGCTAGGTCATTTCCTTCGCATACTGCAAACAACATCACCCAGACTTGATCAGGAGAAAAGACCACTAGGGAGACCCACAACAACTTGGAGGAGGACAGTTGACACAGAACTTGGATAGATCGGGATCACTTGGGGCGAGGCAATGACCATGCTATGTGGAGAAATCTTGCAGCGACCTTCTGCTCCACTATGGAATACTATGGTTGCTGTCCATAATGCCAAAATATATGCTACTTTGGTGATCAAAAACTGCTATTTATACCTACTACTACTTTTATACCTTATTTTGGTGGAAAAACTGTATCTAAAGGTACAATTAATACTTCTTCTTTAACAAATCCTCTATCTGGCCCATCTTTCAAACAATAAAGTGTCGTTCACCTTTTTGGAAACATATCAACTAATTTCATACATTTTAAGATACCACATTGGAAATTCATCAAAGAACACAATACTGTCTCATGTGTCTGCGTTGATAATGAAGTTTGTTTACTTCAATTTATGTGTTTATGTATTTTGGTATATTTTCAAAAGTTAGACATTAGAGTTTCCATACTGAAATCTGTGTGTCCGACTGAGACTTGATAAAGTGTGTCGAGCATCCACTTTTTCCAATGAAGAGAGCTTCCTTCCTTCTTCCCAATCGGTCTAGTGTTCTCACTTTACAGCATCCACTTTATCCAAGGAGGAGAGCTTCCTTCCTTCTTCTCAATCGGTCCTGTGTTCTCACTTTGCAACATCCACTTTATCCATGGAGGAGATTTCTTCTTTCTTCTCAATCGGTCTAGTGTTCCCAATTTACAGCATCCACTTTATCCAAGGAGGAGAGATTCCCTCCTTCTTCTCAATCTGTCTTGTGTTCTCACTTTGCAACATCCACTTTATCCAAGGAGGAGATGCCTTCCTTCTTCTCAATCGGTCTAGTGTTGACAATTTACAGCATCCACTTTATCCAAGGAGGAGCTTACTTCCTTCTTCTTGATCGGTCTAATGTTCTCAATTTACAGCATCTACTTCATCCAAAGAGTAGAGCTTCCTTCCGTCTTCTCAATCGGTCTAGTGTTCTCATGTTACAACATCCACTTTATCCATGGAGAAGATTTCTTCCTTCTTCTCAATCGGTCTAGTGTTCCCAATTTACAGCATCCACTTTATCCAAGGAGGAGAGCTTCCTTCCTTCTTCTCAATCGGTCCAATGTTCTCAATTTACAGCATCCACTTTATCCAAGGAGGAGAGCTTCCTTCCTTCTTCTCAATCGGTCTAGTGTTCTCACTTTGCAACATCCACTTTATCCAAGGAGATTCCTTCCTTCTTCTCAATCGGTCTAATGTTCTCAATTTACAGCATCCACTTTATCCAAGGAGGAGATTCCTTCCTTCTTCTCAATCGGTCTAATGTTCTCAATTTACAGCATCCACTTTATCCAAGGAGGAGATTCCTTCCTTCTTCTCAATCGGTCCAATGTTCTCAATTTACAGCATCCACTTTATCCAAGGAGGAGAGCTTCCTTCCTTCTTCTCAATCGGTCCAATGTTCTCAATTTACAGCATCCACTTTATCCAAGGAGGAGAGCTTCCTTCCTTCTTCTCAATCGGTCCAATGTTCTCAATTTACAGCATCCACTTTATCCAAGGAGGAGATTCCTTCCTTCTTCTCAATCGGTCTAATGTTCTCAATTTACAGCATCCACTTTATCCAAGGAGGAGATTCCTTCCTTCTTCTCAATCGGTCTAATGTTCTCAATTTACAGCATCCACTTTATCCAAGGAGGAGAGCTTCCTTCCTTCTTCTCCATTGGTCTAATGTTCTCAATTTACAGCATCCACTTTATCCAAGGAGGAGATTCCTTCCTTCTTCTCAATCGGTCTAATGTTCTCAATTTACAGCATCCACTTTATCCAAGGAGGAGAGCTTCCTTCCTTCTTCTCCATTGGTCTAATGTTCTCAATTTACAGCATCCACTTTATCCAAGGAGGAGATTCCTTCCTTCTTCTCGATCGGTCTAATGTTCTCAATTTACAGCATCCACTTTATCCAAGGAGGAGATTCCTTCCTTCTTCTCAATCGGTCTAATGTTCTCAATTTACAGCATCCACTTTATCCAAGGAGGAGATTCCTTCCTTCTTCTCAATCGGTCTAGTGTTCTCAATGTACAGCATCCACTTTATCCAAGGAGGAGATTCCTTCCTTCTTCTCAATCGGTCCAATGTTCTCAATTTACAGCATCCACTTTATCCAAGGAGGAGAGCTTCCTTCCTTCTTCTCCATTGGTCTAATGTTCTCACTTTGTAACACCAACTTTATCCAAGGAGGAGATTCCTTCCTTCTTCTCAATCGGTCCAATGTTCTCAATTTACAGCATCCACTTTATCCAAGGAGGAGATTCCTTCCTTCTTCTCAATCGGTCCAATGTTCTCAATTTACAGCATCCACTTTATCCAAGGAGGAGAGCTTCCTTCCTTCTTCTCAATCGGTCTAATGTTCTCAATTTACAGCATCCACTTTATCCAAGGAGGAGAGCTTCCTTCCTTCTTCTCAATCGGTCTAGTGTTCTCACTTTGCAACATCCACTTTATCCAAGGAGGAGATTCCTTCCTTCTTCTCAATCGGTCTAATGTTCTCAATTTACAGCATCCACTTTATCCAAGGAGGAGATTCCTTCCTTCTTCTCAATCGGTCTAATGTTCTCAATTTACAGCATCTACTTCATCCAAAGAGTAGAGCTTCATTCCTTCTTCTCAGTCTGTCTTGTGTTCTCACTTTGCAGCATCCAATTTATCCATTGAGAAACTTCCTACTTCTTCTAAATCGGTCTAGTGTTCTTATGTTACAACATCCACTTTATCCATGGAGAAGATTTCTTCCTTCTTCTCAATCGGTCTAGTGTTCCCAATTTACAGCATCCACTTGATCCAAGAAGGAGGAGATTCCTTCCTTCTTCTCAATCGGTCTAGTGTTCTCACTTTGCAACATCCACTTTATCCAAGGAGGAGATTCCTTCCTTCTTCTCAATCGGTCTAATGTTCTCAATTTACAGCATCCACTTTATCCAAGGAGGAGATTCCTTCCTTCTTCTCAATCGGTCCAATGTTCTCAATTTACAGCATCCACTTTATCCAAGGAGGAGATTCCTTCCTTCTTCTCAATCGGTCCAATGTTCTCAATTTACAGCATCCACTTTATCCAAGGAGGAGATTCCTTCCTTCTTCTCAATCGGTCTAATGTTCTCAATTTACAGCATCCACTTTATCCAAGGAGGAGATTCCTTCCTTCTTCTCAATCGGTCTAATGTTCTCAATTTACAGCATCTACTTCATCCAAAGAGTAGAGCTTCATTCCTTCTTCTCAGTCTGTCTTGTGTTCTCACTTTGCAGCATCCAATTTATCCATTGAGAAACTTCCTTCCTTCTTCTAAATCGGTCTAGTGTTCTCATGTTACAACATCCACTTTATCCATGGAGAAGATTTCTTCCTTCTTCGCAATCGGTCTAGTGTTCCCAATTTACAGCATCCACTTTATCCAAGAAGGAGGAGATTCCTTCCTTCTTCTCAATCGGTCTAGTGTTCTCACTTTGCAACATCCACTTTATCCAAGGAGGAGATTCCTTCCTTCTTCTCAATCGGTCTAATGTTCTCAATTTACAGCATCCACTTTATCCAAGGAGGAGATTCCCTCCTTCTTCTCAATCGGTCCAATGTTCTCAATTTACAGCATCCACTTTATCCAAGGAGGAGATTCCTTCCTTCTTCTCAATCGGTCCAATGTTCTCAATTTACAGCATCCACTTTATCCAAGGAGGAGAGCTTCCTTTAATCTTCTCAATCGGTCCAATGTTCTCAATTTACAGCATCCACTTTATCCAAGGAGGAGATTCCTTCCTTCTTCTCAATCGGTCCAATGTTCTCAATTTACAGCATCCACTTTATCCAAGGAGGAGAGCTTCCTTCCTTCTTCTCGATCGGTCCAATGTTCTCAATTTACAGCATCCACTTTATCCAAGGAGGAGAGCTTCCTTCCTTCCTCTCAATCGGTCTAATGTTCTCAATTTACAGCATCCACTTTATCCAAGGAGGAATTTCTTTCCTTCTCAATCGGTGCAGGTTAGCCAAGAGTAAATTTTAACTTTAAATACTACTTATTTCTAACTCAACCAAATCAGCATTAAATGTACATGAGTCATGAAACAAATGAAGCTGCTAATTTTGAATGAAGCTGCAAAGAATTTTGAAAAAGTACTAAAAATATTTAACATGTTAAGCACATCAGGGAATTATAATTATGACATCATATTATTTTAAAGCACAGTTACAGGTCACAAAATAAAATTAATGAATTAGAGAATAACTTTGATAATTGGAAACTTAATTTAAATCAGGCTAAAACGAAGATTTAAAATGGCGGTAAACTCGCCAAACCGGACAGTGGTTTTATAAAGGAAATAAACTAGATGTAACCACCAAATAAAAGTACATACATGTAGTCGTTCATTTACCAACCATCTTTTATGGGCCATCCTTGCACCACAAGCATCTATTCAAGCACAGAAAATATTAATAGGCATTATGAAATAAACCCGAGATTCCATAAACGACCTTCGTGAAATGCATTCGTTAGAGCTTTGCAAACTTATTCTTGCAAATTTTCTATACGTAACTAAGACTTTCGGGGAAATTCCAAGTTTGTAACGAGATACGAGTACCCTCTCCCATGGGATATCCCATTGGAGAAAATTCCCATTGGATTTCCAATTTGATATCCAATGGGATTACATTTTTAAAACAGAAACATTATGACATATTTTGGGTATTTTTGAAAACCTATCCCTGTCTGGTAAACGTTATCCCATTGGATTTTTCTCCCATTGGAAATTTCTCCCATGGGGTTTATGATTGGAACTTTTGAGAGTTTTTTAAGCAACCGTTTTTCATTATTTTCAGTATACAGTAGGAGTAACAATGACGAAGCCCTGAACTAAATTTAACCATGAAAATAAGATTATAGATATGCTAACAATGTAGTGATCATTGCTACTGTATATTTATTGCTTAATCGAAGATGCTAGGTTTTAATAATATTATAAAAGAAAAAAGAGGCAAAAACACAAGATACATTCACTAAAAGAGCTTACCAAACGGCCATACGGCCTATGAAGCACACAAATGTCTAAAATATACATGTATAAAAATAATGGTACACGTTACATCTACAACTAATAATATGATTGTGATAGTTATATAGTAAAGGGACTGAGTGTATGTTTTGCCTGTTATACACTTTTTTTTTATTAGGCTTCACTAACCTCTCATTACATAATATGAACACAGATTTGGCTGTTGTGAACAACTATGTAAACAAAGGGTTAACAAAAGACATATCCTGCCATAAATTATACTTAAGATCAGAATAAAAGTCAAACTCAGTGACAAATGTATTTCGTCTTCAATTGCATCGCTCCTGCAAACTTTACAAATCATATTTCCTAATGGTGTTTTAGGGCGGGTATATCTGCCGACTTCTATCTCCAGTGGTAATGTGCCATAACGTAATTCAGTACACTACGTTGATGCATGGTTTTGGTCTAGGTGGCTATGGCATATGACTCCCAATAAAAATATTGAGCAAGAAACAGGGTATCACGTGATCACAGAAGTTTGTGTATTGAGGTAGTAAATGACGGAATAAACAGGTATGATCGGTCACCGTGCCATGCTTGAAATACTTGATGGAATATGATGAGGTGACCATTAAACTGAAAGCTCTTCGACAGCTGTACCAAATGTCAACTATTTCTTTCACTATAATTCTTTGAACAAGGTAAAAACTAATCAGTTTGTGTTGCAAACATACTAGTGGAAAGACGATGTATTCAGTTTGTGTTGCAGACATACTAGTGGAATGACGATGTAATCAGTTTGTGTTGCAGACATACTAGTGGAAAGACGATGTCATCAGTTTGTGTTGCAGACATACTAGTGGAAAGACGATGTATTCAGTTTGTGTTGCAGACATACTAGTGGAAAGACGATGTATTCAGTTTGTGTTGCAGACATACTAGTGGAAAGACGATGTCATCAGTTTGTGTTGCAGACATACTAGTGGAAAGACGATGTAATCAGTTTGTGTTGCAGACATATTAGTGGAAAGACGATGTATTCAGTTTGTGTTGCAGACATACTAGTGGAAAGACGATGTCATCAGTTTGTGTTGCAGACATACTAGTGGAAAGACGATGTATTCAGTTTGTGTTGCAGACATACTAGTGGAAAGACGATGTATTCAGTTTGTGTTGCAGACATACTAGTGGAAAGACGATGTCATCAGTTTGTGTTGCAGACATACTAGTGGAAAGACGATGTATTCAGTTTGTGTTGCAGACATACTAGTGGAAAGACGATGTATTCAGTTTGTGTTGCAGACATACTAGTGGAAAGACGATGTCAACAGTTTGCGTTGAAGACATACTAGTGGAAAGACGATGTATTCAGTTTGTGTTGCAGACATACTAGTGGAAAGACGATGTATTCAGTTTGTGTTGCAGACATACTAGTGGAAAGACGATGTCATCAGTTTGTGTTGCAGACATACTAGTGGAAAGACGATGTAATCAGTTTGTGTTGCAGACATATTAGTGGAAAGACGATGTATTCAGTTTGTGTTGCAGACATACTAGTGGAAAGACGATGTCATCAGTTTGTGTTGCAGACATACTAGTGGAAAGACGATGTATTCAGTTTGTGTTGCAGACATACTAGTGGAAAGACGATGTATTCAGTTTGTGTTGCAGACATACTAGTGGAAAGACGATGTCATCAGTTTGTGTTGCAGACATACTAGTGGAAAGACGATGTATTCAGTTTGTGTTGCAGACATACTAGTGGAAAGACGATGTATTCAGTTTGTGTTGCAGACATACTAGTGGAAAGACGATGTCAACAGTTTGCGGTGAAGACATACTAGTGGAAAGACGATGTATTCAGTTTGTGTTGCAGACATACTAGTGGAAAGACGATGTATTCAGTTTGTGTTGCAGACATACTAGTGGAAAGACGATGTATTCAGTTTGTGTTGCAGACATACTAGTGGAAAGACGATGTATTCAGTTTGTGTTGCAGACATACTAGTGGAAAGACGATGTAATCAGTTTGCGTTGAAGACATACTAGTGGAAAGACGATGTCAACAGTTTGTGTTGCATACATACTAGTGGAAAGACGATGTATTCAATTTGTGTTGCAGACATGCTACTGGAAGGACGATTTAATCAGTTTCTGTTGCAGACATATAAGTGGAAAGACGATGTTATCAGTTTGTGTTGCAGACATACTAGTGGAAAGACGATGTATTCAGTTTGTGTTGCAGACATACTAGTGGAAAGACGATGTATTCAGTTTGTGTTGCAGACAAACTAGTGGAAAGACGATGTTATCAGTTTGTGTTGCAGACATACTAGTGGAAAGACGATGTATTCAGTTTGTGTTGCAGACAAACTAGTGGAAAGACGATGTATTCAGTTTGGGTTTCAGATATACTAGTGGAAAGACGATGTATTCAGTTTGTGTTGCAGGCATACCTGTGGAAAGACGATGTAATCAGTTTTTGTTGCAGACATACTAGTAGAAAGACGATGTAATCAGTTTGTGTTACAGACATACTAGTGGAAAGACGATGTAATCAGTTTGTGTTGCAGGCATACTAGTGGAAAGACGATGTCATCAGTTTGTGTTGCAGACATACTAGTGGAAAGACGATGTATTCAGTTTGTGTTGCAGACATACTTGTGGAAAGACGATGTCAACAGTTTGTGTTGCAGACATACTTGTGGAAAGACGATGTATTCAGTTTGTGTTACAGACATACTAGTGGAAAGACGATGTATTCAGTTTGTGTTGCAGACATACTAGTGGAAAGACGATGTATTCAGTTTGTGTTGCAGACATACTAGTGGAAAGACGATGTATTCAGTTTGTGTTGTAGGCAAACCAGTGTAAGGACGATGTATTCAGTTTGTGTTGCAGACATACTAGTGGAAAGACGATGTATTCAGTTTGTGTTGCAGACATACTAGTGGAAAGACGATATATTCAGTTTGTGTTGCAGACATACTAGTGGAAAGACGATGTCATCAGTTTGTGTTGCAGACATACTAGTGGAAAGACGATGTATTCAGTTTGTGTTGCAGACATACTTGTGGAAAGACGATGTCAACAGTTTGTGTTGCAGACATACTAGTGGAAAGACGATGTATTCAGTTTGTGTTGCAGACATACTAGTGGAAGGACGATGTATTCAGTTTGTGTTGCAGACATACTAGTGGAAAGACGATGTCATCAGTTTGTGTTGCAGACATACTAGTGGAAAGACGATGTATTCAGTTTGTGTTGCAGGCATACCAGTGGAAAGACGATGTCATCAGTTTGTGTTGCAGACATACTAGTGGAAAGACGATGTTTTCAGTTTGTGTTACAGACATACTAGTGGAAAGACGATGTATTCAGTTTGTGTTGCAGACATACTAGTGGAAATACGATGTATTCAGTTTGTGTTGCAGACATACTAGTGGAAAGACGATGTATTCAGTTTGTGTCGCAGACATACTAGTGGAAAGACGATGTATTCAGTTAGTGTTACAGACATACTAGTGGAAAGACGATGTATTCAGTTTGTGTTACAGACATACAAGTGGAAAGACGATGTATTCAGTTTGTGTTGCAGACATACTAGTGGAAATACGATGTATTCAGTTTGTGTTGCAGACATACTAGTGGAAAGACGATGTATTCAGTTTGTGTTACAGACATACTAGTGGAAAGACGATGTATTCAGTTTGTGTTACAGACATACTAGTGGAAAGACGATGTATTCAGTTTGTGTTACAGACATACTAGTGGAAAGACGATGTTTTCAGTTTGTGTTACAGACATACTAGTGGAAAGACGATGTATTCAGTTTGTGTTGCAGACATACTAGTGGAAAGACGATGTCATCAGTTTGTGTTGCAGACATACTAGTGGAAAGACGATGTCATCAGTTTGTGTTGCAGACATACTAGTGGAAAGACGATGTATTCAGTTTGTGTTGCAGACATACTAGTGGAAAGACGATGTCATCAGTTTGTGTTGCAGACATACTAGTGGAAAGACGATGTATTCAGTTTGTGTTACAGACATACTAGTGGAAAGACGATGTATTCAGTTTGTGTTGCAGACATACTAGTGGAAAGACGATGTATTCAGTTTGTGTTACAGACATACTAGTGGAAAGACGATGTATTCAGTTTGTGTTGCAGACATACTAGTGGAAAGACGATGTCATCAGTTTGTGTTGCAGACATACTAGTGGAAAGACGATGTATTCAGTTTGTGTTACAGACATACTAGTGGAAAGACGATGTATTCAGTTTGTGTTACAGACATACTAGTGAAAAGACGATGTAATCAGTTTGTGTTGCAGACAAACTAGTGGAAAGACGATGTTATCAGTTTGTGTTGCAGACATACTAGTGGAAAGACGATGTATTCAGTTTGTGTTGCAGACATACTAGTGGAAAGACGATGTATTCAGTTTGTGTTGCAGACAAACTAGTGGAAAGACGATGTATTTAGTTTGGGTTTCAGATATACTAGTGGAAAGACGATGTATTCAGTTTGTGTTGCAGGCATACCAGTGGAAAGACGATGTAATCAGTTTGTGTTACAGACATACTAGTGGAAAGACGATGTAATCAGTTTGTGTTGCAGGCATACTAGTGGAAAGACGATGTCATCAGTTTGTGTTGCAGACATACTAGTGGAAAGACGATGTATTCAGTTTGTGTTGCAGACATACTTGTGGAAAGACGATGTCAACAGTTTGTGTTGCAGACATACTAGTGGAAAGACGATGTCAACAGTTTGTGTTGCAGACATACTAGTGGAAAGACGATGTATTCAGTTTGTGTTGCAGACATACTAGTGGAAGGACGATGTATTCAGTTTGTGTTGCAGACATACTAGTGGAAAGACGATGTATTCAGTTTGTGTTGCAGACATACTAGTGGAAAGACGATGTATTCAGTTTGTGTTGCAGACATACTAGTGGAAAGACGATGTCATCAGTTTGTGTTGCAGACATACTAGTGGAAAGACGATGTATTCAGTTGGTGTTGCAGACATACTTGTGGAAAGACGATGTCAACAGTTTGTGTTGCAGACATACTAGTGGAAAGACGATGTATTCAGTTTGTGTTGCAGACATACTAGTGGAAGGACGATGTATTCAGTTTGTGTTGCAGACATACTAGTGGAAAGACGATGTATTCAGTTTGTGTTGCAGACATACTAGTGGAAAGACGATGTATACAGTTTGTGTTGCAGGCATACCAGTGGAAAGACGATGTCATCAGTTTGTGTTGCAGACATACTAGTGGAAAGACGATGTTTTCAGTTTGTGTTACAGACATACTAGTGGAAAGACGATGTATTCAGTTTGTGTTGCAGACATACAAGTGGAAAGACGATGTATTCAGTTTGTGTTGCAGACATACTAGTGGAAAGACGATGTATTCAGTTTGTGTTGCAGACATACTAGTGGAAAGACGATGTATTCAGTTTGTGTTACAGACATACTAGTGGAAAGACGATGTATTCAGTTTGTGTTACAGACATACTAGTGGAAAGACGATGTATTCAGTTTGTGTTGCAGACATACTAGTGGAAATACGATGTATTCAGTTTGTGTTACAGACATACTAGTGGAAAGACGATGTATTCAGTTTGTGTTACAGACATACTAGTGGAAAGACGATGTTTTCAGTTTGTGTTACAGACATACTAGTGAAAGGACGATGTATTCAGTTTGTGTTGCAGACATACTAGTGGAAAGACGATGTATTCAGTTTGTGTTGCAGACATACTAGTGGAAAGACGATGTCATCAGTTTGTGTTGCAGACATACTAGTGGAAAGACGATGTATTCAGTTTGTGTTGCAGACATACTAGTGTAAAGACGATGTCATCAGTTTGTGTTGCAGACATACTAGTGGAAAGACGATGTATTCAGTTTGTGTTGCAGACATACTAGTGGAAGGACGATGTATTCAGTTTGTGTTGCAGACATACTAGTGGAAAGACGATGTATTCAGTTTGTGTTGCAGGCAAACCAGTGGAAAGACGATGTCATCAGTTTGTGTTGCAGACATACTAGTGGAAAGACGATGTATACAGTTTGTGTTGCAGGCATACCAGTGGAAAGACGATGTCATCAGTTTGTGTTGCAGACATACTAGTGGAAAGACGATGTTTTCAGTTTGTGTTACAGACATACTAGTGGAAATACGATGTATTCAGTTTGTGTTGCAGGCAAACCAGTGGAAAGACGATGTCATCAGTTTGTGTTGCAGACATACTAGTGGAAAGACGATGTATACAGTTTGTGTTGCAGGCATACCAGTGGAAAGACGATGTCATCAGTTTGTGTTGCAGACATACTAGTGGAAAGACGATGTTTTCAGTTTGTGTTACAGACATACTAGTGGAAAGACGATGTATTCAGTTTGTGTTGCAGACATACAAGTGGAAAGACGATGTATTCAGTTTGTGTTACAGACATACTAGTGGAAAGACGATGTATTCAGTTTGTGTTGCAGACATACAAGTGGAAAGACGATGTATTCAGTTTGTGTTGCAGACATACTAGTGGAAAGACGATGTATTCAGTTTGTGTTGCAGACATACAAGTGGAAAGACGATGTATTCAGTTTGTGTTGCAGACATACTAGTGGAAATACGATGTATTCAGTTTGTGTTACAGACATACTAGTGGAAATACGATGTATTCAGTTTGTGTTACAGACATACTAGTGGAAAGACGATGTTTTCAGTTTGTGTTACAGACATACTAGTGGAAATACGATGTATTCAGTTTGTGTTACAGACATACTAGTGGAAAGACGATGTATTCAGTTTGTGTTGCAGACATACTAGTGGAAAGACGATGTATTCAGTTTGTGTTGCAGACATACTAGTGGAAAGACGATGTATTCAGTTTGTGTTGCAGACATACTTGTGGAAAGACGATGTATTCAGTTTGTGTTACAGACATACAAGTGGAAAGACGATGTATTCAGTTTGTGTTGCAGACATACAAGTGGAAAGACGATGTATTCAGTTTGTGTTGCAGACATACTAGTGGAAAGACGATGTCATCAGTTTGTGTTGCAGACATACTAGTGGAAAGACGATGTATACAGTTTGTGTTGCAGGCATACCAGTGGAAAGACGATGTCATCAGTTTGTGTTGCAGACATACTAGTGGAAAGACGATGTTTTCAGTTTGTGTTACAGACATACTAGTGGAAAGACGATGTATTCAGTTTGTGTTGCAGACATACAAGTGGAAAGACGATGTATTCAGTTTGTGTTGCAGACATACAAGTGGAAAGACGATGTATTCAGTTTGTGTTGCAGACATACTAGTGGAAAGACGATGTATTCAGTTTGTGTTGCAGACATACAAGTGGAAAGACGATGTATTCAGTTTGTGTTGCAGACATACTAGTGGAAAGACGATGTCATCAGTTTGTGTTGCAGACATACTAGTGGAAAGACGATGTTTTCAGTTTGTGTTACAGACATACTAGTGGAAAGACGATGTCATCAGTTTGTGTTGCAGACATACTAGTGGAAAGACGATGTTTTCAGTTTGTGTTACAGACATACTAGTGGAAAGACGATGTATTCAGTTTGTGTTGCAGACATACAAGTGGAAAGACGATGTCATCAGTTTGTGTTGCAGACATACTAGTGGAAAGACGATGTTTTCAGTTTGTGTTACAGACATACTAGTGGAAAGACGATGTATTCAGTTTGTGTTGCAGACATACAAGTGGAAAGACGATGTATTCAGTTTGTGTTGCAGACATACAAGTGGAAAGACGATGTATTCAGTTTGTGTTGCAGACATACTAGTGGAAAGACGATGTATTCAGTTTGTGTTGCAGACATACAAGTGGAAAGACGATGTATTCAGTTTGTGTTGCAGACATACAAGTGGAAAGACGATGTATTCAGTTTGTGTTGCAGACATACTAGTGGAAAGACGATGTCATCAGTTTGTGTTGCAGACATACTAGTGGAAAGACGATGTATACAGTTTGTGTTGCAGGCATACCAGTGGAAAGACGATGTCATCAGTTTGTGTTGCAGACATACTAGTGGAAAGACGATGTTTTCAGTTTGTGTTACAGACATACTAGTGGAAAGACGATGTATTCAGTTTGTGTTGCAGACATACAAGTGGAAAGACGATGTATTCAGTTTGTGTTGCAGACATACTAGTGGAAAGACGATGTATTCAGTTTGTGTTGCAGACATACTAGTGGAAAGACGATGTATTCAGTTTGTGTTGCAGACATACTAGTGGAAAGACGATGTATTCAGTTTGTGTTACAGACATACAAGTGGAAAGACGATGTATTCAGTTTGTGTTGCAGACATACTAGTGGAAAGACGATGTATTCAGTTTGTGTTACAGACATACTAGTGGAAAGACGATGTATTCAGTTTGTGTTGCAGACATACAAGTGGAAAGACGATGTATTCAGTTTGTGTTACAGACATACTAGTGGAAAGACGATGTATTCAGTTTGTGTTGCAGACATACAAGTGGAAAGACGATGTATTCAGTTTGTGTTACAGACATACAAGTGGAAAGACGATGTATTCAGTTTGTGTTGCAGACATACAAGTGGAAAGACGATGTATTCAGTTTGTGTTACAGACATACTAGTGGAAAGACGATGTATTCAGTTTGTGTTACAGACATACTAGTGGAAAGACGATGTATTCAGTTTGTGTTGCAGACATACTAGTGGAAATACGATGTATTCAGTTTGTGTTACAGACATACTAGTGGAAAGACGATGTATTCAGTTTGTGTTACAGACATACTAGTGGAAAGACGATGTTTTCAGTTTGTGTTACAGACATACTAGTGAAAGGACGATGTATTCAGTTTGTGTTGCAGACATACTAGTGGAAAGACGATGTATTCAGTTTGTGTTGCAGACATACTAGTGGAAAGACGATGTCATCAGTTTGTGTTGCAGACATACTAGTGGAAAGACGATGTATTCAGTTTGTGTTGCAGACATACAAGTGGAAAGACGATGTATTCAGTTTGTGTTGCAGACATACTAGTGGAAAGACGATGTCATCAGTTTGTGTTGCAGACATACTAGTGGAAAGACGATGTTTTCAGTTTGTGTTACAGACATACTAGTGGAAAGACGATGTCATCAGTTTGTGTTGCAGACATACTAGTGGAAAGACGATGTTTTCAGTTTGTGTTACAGACATACTAGTGGAAAGACGATGTATTCAGTTTGTGTTGCAGACATACAAGTGGAAAGACGATGTCATCAGTTTGTGTTGCAGACATACTAGTGGAAAGACGATGTTTTCAGTTTGTGTTACAGACATACTAGTGGAAAGACGATGTATTCAGTTTGTGTTGCAGACATACAAGTGGAAAGACGATGTATTCAGTTTGTGTTGCAGACATACAAGTGGAAAGACGATGTATTCAGTTTGTGTTGCAGACATACTAGTGGAAAGACGATGTATTCAGTTTGTGTTGCAGACATACAAGTGGAAAGACGATGTATTCAGTTTGTGTTGCAGACATACAAGTGGAAAGACGATGTATTCAGTTTGTGTTGCAGACATACTAGTGGAAAGACGATGTCATCAGTTTGTGTTGCAGACATACTAGTGGAAAGACGATGTATACAGTTTGTGTTGCAGGCATACCAGTGGAAAGACGATGTCATCAGTTTGTGTTGCAGACATACTAGTGGAAAGACGATGTTTTCAGTTTGTGTTACAGACATACTAGTGGAAAGACGATGTATTCAGTTTGTGTTGCAGACATACAAGTGGAAAGACGATGTATTCAGTTTGTGTTGCAGACATACTAGTGGAAAGACGATGTATTCAGTTTGTGTTGCAGACATACTAGTGGAAAGACGATGTATTCAGTTTGTGTTGCAGACATACTAGTGGAAAGACGATGTATTCAGTTTGTGTTACAGACATACAAGTGGAAAGACGATGTATTCAGTTTGTGTTGCAGACATACTAGTGGAAAGACGATGTATTCAGTTTGTGTTACAGACATACTAGTGGAAAGACGATGTATTCAGTTTGTGTTGCAGACATACAAGTGGAAAGACGATGTATTCAGTTTGTGTTACAGACATACTAGTGGAAAGACGATGTATTCAGTTTGTGTTGCAGACATACAAGTGGAAAGACGATGTATTCAGTTTGTGTTACAGACATACAAGTGGAAAGACGATGTTTTCAGTTTGTGTTGCAGACATACAAGTGGAAAGACGATGTATTCAGTTTGTGTTACAGACATACTAGTGGAAAGACGATGTATTCAGTTTGTGTTGCAGACATACAAGTGGAAAGACGATGTATTCAGTTTGTGTTACAGACATACTAGTGGAAAGACGATGTATTCAGTTTGTGTTACAGACATACTAGTGGAAAGACGATGTATTCAGTTTGTGTTGCAGACATACTAGTGGAAATACGATGTATTCAGTTTGTGTTACAGACATACTAGTGGAAAGACGATGTATTCAGTTTGTGTTACAGACATACTAGTGGAAAGACGATGTTTTCAGTTTGTGTTACAGACATACTAGTGAAAGGACGATGTATTCAGTTTGTGTTGCAGACATACTAGTGGAAAGACGATGTATTCAGTTTGTGTTGCAGACATACTAGTGGAAAGACGATGTCATCAGTTTGTGTTGCAGACATACTAGTGGAAAGACGATGTATTCAGTTTGTGTTGCAGACATACTAGTGTAAAGACGATGTCATCAGTTTGTGTTGCAGACATACTAGTGGAAAGACGATGTATTCAGTTTGTGTTGCAGACATACTAGTGGAAGGACGATGTATTCAGTTTGTGTTGCAGACATACTAGTGGAAAGACGATGTATTCAGTTTGTGTTGCAGGCAAACCAGTGGAAAGACGATGTCATCAGTTTGTGTTGCAGACATACTAGTGGAAAGACGATGTATACAGTTTGTGTTGCAGGCATACCAGTGGAAAGACGATGTCATCAGTTTGTGTTGCAGACATACTAGTGGAAAGACGATGTATTCAGTTTGTGTTACAGACATACTAGTGGAAAGACGATGTATTCAGTTTGTGTTGCAGACATACAAGTGGAAAGACGATGTATTCAGTTTGTGTTGCAGACATACTAGTGGAAAGACGATGTATTCAGTTTGTGTTGCAGACATACTAGTGGAAAGACGATGTATTCAGTTTGTGTTACAGACATACTAGTGGAAAGACGATGTATTCAGTTTGTGTTACAGACATACTAGTGGAAAGACGATGTATTCAGTTTGTGTTGCAGACATACTAGTGGAAATACGATGTATTCAGTTTGTGTTGCAGACATACTATTGGAAAGACGATGTATTCAGTTTGTGTTACAGACATACTAGTGGAAAGACGATGTTTTCAGTTTGTGTTACAGACATACTAGTGAAAGGACGATGTATTCAGTTTGTGTTGCAGACATACTAGTGGAAAGACGATGTATTCAGTTTGTGTTGCAGACATACTAGTGGAAAGACGATGTATTCAGTTTGTGTTACAGACATACTAGTGGAAAGACGATGTTTTCAGTTTGTGTTACAGACATACTAGTGAAAGGACGATGTATTCAGTTTGTGTTGCAGACATACTAGTGGAAAGACGATGTATTCAGTTTGTGTTGCAGACATACTAGTGGAAAGACGATGTAATCAGTTTGTGTTGCAGACATACTAGTGGAAAGACGATGTATTCAGTTTGTGTTACAGACATACTAGTGGAAAGACGATGTATTCAGTTTGTGTTGCAGACATACAAGTGGAAAGACGATGTATTCAGTTTGTGTTGCAGACATACTAGTGGAAAGACGATGTATTCAGTTTGTGTTGCAGACATACTAGTGGAAAGACGATGTATTCAGTTTGTGTTGCAGACATACTAGTGGAAAGACGATGTATTCAGTTTGTGTTACAGACATACAAGTGGAAAGACGATGTATTCAGTTTGTGTTGCAGACATACTAGTGGAAAGACGATGTATTCAGTTTGTGTTACAGACATACTAGTGGAAAGACGATGTATTCAGTTTGTGTTGCAGACATACAAGTGGAAAGACGATGTATTCAGTTTGTGTTACAGACATACTAGTGGAAAGACGATGTATTCAGTTTGTGTTGCAGACATACAAGTGGAAAGACGATGTATTCAGTTTGTGTTACAGACATACAAGTGGAAAGACGATGTATTCAGTTTGTGTTGCAGACATACAAGTGGAAAGACGATGTATTCAGTTTGTGTTACAGACATACTAGTGGAAAGACGATGTATTCAGTTTGTGTTACAGACATACTAGTGGAAAGACGATGTATTCAGTTTGTGTTGCAGACATACTAGTGGAAATACGATGTATTCAGTTTGTGTTACAGACATACTAGTGGAAAGACGATGTATTCAGTTTGTGTTACAGACATACTAGTGAAAGGACGATGTATTCAGTTTGTGTTGCAGACATACTAGTGGAAAGACGATGTATTCAGTTTGTGTTGCAGACATACTAGTGGAAAGACGATGTCATCAGTTTGTGTTGCAGACATACTAGTGGAAAGACGATGTATTCAGTTTGTGTTGCAGACATACTAGTGGAAGGACGATGTATTCAGTTTGTGTTGCAGACATACTAGTGGAAAGACGATGTATTCAGTTTGTGTTGCAGGCAAACCAGTGGAAAGACGATGTCATCAGTTTGTGTTGCAGACATACTAGTGGAAAGACGATGTATACAGTTTGTGTTGCAGGCATACCAGTGGAAAGACGATGTCATCAGTTTGTGTTGCAGACATACTAGTGGAAAGACGATGTTTTCAGTTTGTGTTACAGACATACTAGTGGAAAGACGATGTATTCAGTTTGTGTTGCAGACATACAAGTGGAAAGACGATGTATTCAGTTTGTGTTGCAGACATACTAGTGGAAAGACGATGTATTCAGTTTGTGTTGCAGACATACTAGTGGAAAGACGATGTATTCAGTTTGTGTTACAGACATACTAGTGGAAAGACGATGTATTCAGTTTGTGTTACAGACATACTAGTGGAAAGACGATGTATTCAGTTTGTGTTGCAGACATACTAGTGGAAATACGATGTATTCAGTTTGTGTTGCAGACATACTATTGGAAAGACGATGTATTCAGTTTGTGTTACAGACATACTAGTGGAAAGACGATGTTTTCAGTTTGTGTTACAGACATACTAGTGAAAGGACGATGTATTCAGTTTGTGTTGCAGACATACTAGTGGAAAGACGATGTATTCAGTTTGTGTTGCAGACATACTAGTGGAAAGACGATGTATTCAGTTTGTGTTACAGACATACTAGTGGAAAGACGATGTTTTCAGTTTGTGTTACAGACATACTAGTGAAAGGACGATGTATTCAGTTTGTGTTGCAGACATACTAGTGGAAAGACGATGTATTCAGTTTGTGTTGCAGACATACTAGTGGAAAGACGATGTAATCAGTTTGTGTTGCAGACATACTAGTGGAAAGACGATGTATTCAGTTTGTGTTACAGACATACTAGTGGAAAGACGATGTATTCAGTTTGTGTTGCAGACATACAAGTGGAAAGACGATGTATTCAGTTTGTGTTGCAGACATACTAGTGGAAAGACGATGTATTCAGTTTGTGTTGCAGACATACTAGTGGAAAGACGATGTATTCAGTTTGTGTTGCAGACATACTAGTGGAAAGACGATGTATTCAGTTTGTGTTACAGACATACAAGTGGAAAGACGATGTATTCAGTTTGTGTTGCAGACATACTAGTGGAAAGACGATGTATTCAGTTTGTGTTACAGACATACTAGTGGAAAGACGATGTATTCAGTTTGTGTTGCAGACATACAAGTGGAAAGACGATGTATTCAGTTTGTGTTACAGACATACTAGTGGAAAGACGATGTATTCAGTTTGTGTTGCAGACATACAAGTGGAAAGACGATGTATTCAGTTTGTGTTACAGACATACAAGTGGAAAGACGATGTATTCAGTTTGTGTTGCAGACATACAAGTGGAAAGACGATGTATTCAGTTTGTGTTACAGACATACTAGTGGAAAGACGATGTATTCAGATTGTGTTACAGACATACTAGTGGAAAGACGATGTATTCAGTTTGTGTTGCAGACATACTAGTGGAAATACGATGTATTCAGTTTGTGTTACAGACATACTAGTGGAAAGACGATGTATTCAGTTTGTGTTACAGACATACTAGTGGAAAGACGATGTTTTCAGTTTGTGTTACAGACATACTAGTGAAAGGACGATGTATTCAGTTTGTGTTGCAGACATACTAGTGGAAAGACGATGTATTCAGTTTGTGTTGCAGACATACTAGTGGAAAGACGATGTCTTCAGTTTGTGTTGCAGACATACTAGTGGAAAGACGATGTATTCAGTTTGTGTTGCAGACATACTAGTGTAAAGACGATGTCATCAGTTTGTGTTGCAGACATACTAGTGGAAAGACGATGTATTCAGTTTGTGTTGCAGACATACTAGTGGAAAGACGATGTATTCAGTTTGTGTTGCAGACATACTAGTGGAAAGACGATGTATTCAGTTTGTGTTGCAGGCAAACCAGTGGAAAGACGATGTCATCAGTTTGTGTTGCAGACATACTAGTGGAAAGACGATGTATACAGTTTGTGTTGCAGGCATACCAGTGGAAAGACGATGTCATCAGTTTGTGTTGCAGACATACTAGTGGAAAGACGATGTTTTTAGTTTGTGTTACAGACATACTAGTGGAAAGACGATGTATTCAGTTTGTGTTGCAGACATACAAGTGGAAAGACGATGTATTCAGTTTGTGTTGCAGACATACTAGTGGAAAGACGATGTATTCAGTTTGTGTTGCAGACATACTAGTGGAAAGACGATGTATTCAGTTTGTGTTACAGACATACTAGTGGAAAGACGATGTATTCAGTTTGTGTTACAGACATACTAGTGGAAAGACGATGTATTCAGTTTGTGTTGCAGACATACTAGTGGAAATACGATGTATTCAGTTTGTGTTGCAGACATACTATTGGAAAGACGATGTATTCAGTTTGTGTTACAGAAATACTAGTGGAAAGACGATGTTTTCAGTTTGTGTTACAGACATACTAGTGAAAGGACGATGTATTCAGTTTGTGTTGCAGACATACTAGTGGAAAGACGATGTATTCAGTTTGTGTTGCAGACATACTAGTGGAAAGACGATGTCATCAGTTTGTGTTGCAGACATACTAGTGGAAAGACGATGTATTCAGTTTGTGTTGCAGACATACTAGTGTAAAGACGATGTCATCAGTTTGTGTTGCAGACATACTAGTGGAAAGACGATGTATTCAGTTTGTGTTGCAGACATACTAGTGGAAGGACGATGTATTCAGTTTGTGTTGCAGACATACTAGTGGAAAGACGATGTATTCAGTTTGTGTTGCAGACATACTAGTGGAAAGACGATGTATTCAGTTTGTGTTGCAGGCAAACCAGTGGAAAGACGGTGTCATCAGTTTGTGTTGCAGACATACTAGTGGAAAGACGATGTATACAGTTTGTGTTGCAGGCATACCAGTGGAAAGACGATGTCATCAGTTTGTGTTGCAGACATACTAGTGGAAAGACGATGTTTTCAGTTTGTGTTACAGACATACTAGTGGAAAGACGATGTATTCAGTTTGTGTTGCAGACATACTAGTGGAAAGACGATGTATTCAGTTTGTGTTGCAGACATACTAGTGGAAAGACGATGTATTCAGTTTGTGTTGCAGACATACTAGTGGAAAGACGATGTATTCAGTTTGTGTTACAGACATACTAGTGGAAAGACGATGTATTCAGTTTGTGTTGCAGACATACTAGTGGAAATACGATGTATTCAGTTTGTGTTGCAGACATACTATTGGAAAGACGATGTATTCAGTTTGTGTTACAGACATACTAGTGGAAAGACGATGTATTCAGTTTGTGTTACAGACATACTAGTGGAAAGACGATGTTTTCAGTTTGTGTTACAGACATACTAGTGGAAGGACGATGTATTCAGTTTGTGTTGCAGACATACTAGTGGAAAGACGATGTATTCAGTTTGTGTTGCAGACATACTAGTGGAAAGACGATGTCATCAGTTTGTGTTGCAGACATACTAGTGGAAAGACGATGTATTCAGTTTGTGTTGCAGACATACTAGTGTAAAGACGATGTCATCAGTTTGTGTTGCAGACATACTAGTGGAAAGACGATGTATTCAGTTTGTGTTGCAGACATACTAGTGGAAAGACGATGTATTCAGTTTGTGTTGCAGACATACTAGTGGAAAGACGATGTATTCAGTTTGTGTTGCAGGCAAACCAGTGGAAAGACGATGTCATCAGTTTGTGTTGCAGACATACTAGTGGAAAGACGATGTATACAGTTTGTGTTGCAGGCATACCAGTGGAAAGACGATGTCATCAGTTTGTGTTGCAGACATACTAGTGGAAAGACGATGTTTTTAGTTTGTGTTACAGACATACTAGTGGAAAGACGATGTATTCAGTTTGTGTTGCAGACATACAAGTGGAAAGACGATGTATTCAGTTTGTGTTGCAGACATACTAGTGGAAAGACGATGTATTCAGTTTGTGTTGCAGACATACTAGTGGAAAGACGATGTATTCAGTTTGTGTTACAGACATACTAGTGGAAAGACGATGTATTCAGTTTGTGTTACAGACATACTAGTGGAAAGACGATGTATTCAGTTTGTGTTGCAGACATACTAGTGGAAATACGATGTATTCAGTTTGTGTTGCAGACATACTATTGGAAAGACGATGTATTCAGTTTGTGTTACAGAAATACTAGTGGAAAGACGATGTTTTCAGTTTGTGTTACAGACATACTAGTGAAAGGACGATGTATTCAGTTTGTGTTGCAGACATACTAGTGGAAAGACGATGTATTCAGTTTGTGTTGCAGACATACTAGTGGAAAGACGATGTCATCAGTTTGTGTTGCAGACATACTAGTGGAAAGACGATGTATTCAGTTTGTGTTGCAGACATACTAGTGTAAAGACGATGTCATCAGTTTGTGTTGCAGACATACTAGTGGAAAGACGATGTATTCAGTTTGTGTTGCAGACATACTAGTGGAAGGACGATGTATTCAGTTTGTGTTGCAGACATACTAGTGGAAAGACGATGTATTCAGTTTGTGTTGCAGACATACTAGTGGAAAGACGATGTATTCAGTTTGTGTTGCAGGCAAACCAGTGGAAAGACGGTGTCATCAGTTTGTGTTGCAGACATACTAGTGGAAAGACGATGTATACAGTTTGTGTTGCAGGCATACCAGTGGAAAGACGATGTCATCAGTTTGTGTTGCAGACATACTAGTGGAAAGACGATGTTTTCAGTTTGTGTTACAGACATACTAGTGGAAAGACGATGTATTCAGTTTGTGTTGCAGACATACAAGTGGAAAGACGATGTATTCAGTTTGTGTTGCAGACATACTAGTGGAAAGACGATGTATTCAGTTTGTGTTGCAGACATACTAGTGGAAAGACGATGTATTCAGTTTGTGTTGCAGACATACTAGTGGAAAGACGATGTATTCAGTTTGTGTTGCAGACATACTAGTGGAAATACGATGTATTCAGTTTGTGTTGCAGACATACTATTGGAAAGACGATGTATTCAGTTTGTGTTACAGACATACTAGTGGAAAGACGATGTATTCAGTTTGTGTTACAGACATACTAGTGGAAAGACGATGTTTTCAGTTTGTGTTACAGACATACTAGTGAAAGGACGATGTATTCAGTTTGTGTTGCAGACATACTAGTGGAAAGACGATGTATTCAGTTTGTGTTGCAGACATACTAGTGGAAAGACGATGTCATCAGTTTGTGTTGCAGACATACTAGTGGAAAGACGATGTATTCAGTTTGTGTTGCAGACATACTAGTGTAAAGACGATGTCATCAGTTTGTGTTGCAGACATACTAGTGGAAAGACGATGTATTCAGTTTGTGTTGCAGACATACTAGTGGAAGGACGATGTATTCAGTTTGTGTTGCAGACATACTAGTGGAAAGACGATGTATTCAGTTTGTGTTGCAGGCAAACCAGTGGAAAGACGATGTCATCAGTTTGTGTTGCAGACATACTAGTGGAAAGACGATGTATACAGTTTGTGTTGCAGGCATACCAGTGGAAAGACGATGTCATCAGTTTGTGTTGCAGACATACTAGTGGAAAGACGATGTTTTCAGTTTGTGTTACAGACATACTAGTGGAAAGACGATGTATTCAGTTTGTGTTACAGACATACTAGTGGAAATACGATGTATTCAGTTTGTGTTGCAGACATACTATTGGAAAGACGATGTATTCAGTTTGTGTTGCAGGCATACCAGTGGAAAGACGATGTCATCAGTTTGTGTTGCAGACATACTAGTGGAAAGACGATGTATTCAGTTTGTGTTACAGACATACTAGTGGAAAGACGATGTATTCAGTTTGTGTTGCAGACATACAAGTGGAAAGACGATGTATTCAGTTTGTGTTGCAGACATACTAGTGGAAAGACGATGTATTCAGTTTGTGTTGCAGACATACTAGTGGAAAGACGATGTATTCAGTTTGTGTTACAGACATACTAGTGGAAAGACGATGTATTCAGTTTGTGTTACAGACATACTAGTGGAAAGACGATGTATTCAGTTTGTGTTGCAGACATACTAGTGGAAATACGATGTATTCAGTTTGTGTTGCAGACATACTATTGTAAAGACGATGTATTCAGTTTGTGTTACAGACATACTAGTGGAAAGACGATGTATTCAGTTTGTGTTACAGACATACTAGTGGAAAGACGATGTTTTCAGTTTGTGTTACAGACATACTAGTGAAAGGACGATGTATTCAGTTTGTGTTGCAGACATACTAGTGGAAAGACGATGTATTCAGTTTGTGTTGCAGACATACTAGTGGAAAGACGATGTCATCAGTTTGTGTTGCAGACATACTAGTGGAAAGACGATGTATTCAGTTTGTGTTGCAGACATACTAGTGTAAAGACGATGTCATCAGTTTGTGTTGCAGACATACTAGTGGAAAGACGATGTATTCAGTTTGTGTTGCAGACATACTAGTGGAAGGACGATGTATTCAGTTTGTGTTGCAGACATACTAGTGGAAAGACGATGTATTCAGTTTGTGTTGCAGACATACTAGTGGAAAGACGATGTATTCAGTTTGTGTTACAGACATACTAGTGGAAAGACGATGTATTCAGTTTGTGTTGCAGACATACTAGTGGAAGGACGATGTATTCAGTTTGTGTTGCAGACATACTAGTGGAAAGACGATGTATTCAGTTTGTGTTGCAGACATACTAGTGGAAAGACGATGTCATCAGTTTGTGTTGCAGGCAAACCAGTGGAAAGACGATGTCATCAGTTTGTGTTGCAGACATACTAGTGGAAAGACGATGTATACAGTTTGTGTTGCAGGCATACCAGTGGAAAGACGATGTCATCAGTTTGTGTTGCAGACATACTAGTGGAAAGACGATGTTTTCAGTTTGTGTTACAGACATACTAGTGGAAAGACGATGTATTCAGTTTGTGTTGCAGACATACAAGTGGAAAGACGATGTATTCAGTTTGTGTTGCAGACATACTAGTGGAAAGACGATGTATTCAGTTTGTGTTGCAGACATACTAGTGGAAAGACGATGTATTCAGTTTGTGTTGCAGACATACAAGTGGAAAGACGATGTATTCAGTTTGTGTTGCAGACATACTTGTGGAAAGACGATGTATTCAGTTTGTGTTGCAGACATACTAGTGGAAAGACGATGTCATCAGTTTGTGTTGCAGACATACTAGTGGAAAGACGATGTATTCAGTTTGTGTTGCAGACATACTAGTGTAAAGACGATGTCATCAGTTTGTGTTGCAGACATACTAGTGGAAAGACGATGTATTCAGTTTGTGTTGCAGACATACTAGTGGAAGGACGATGTATTCAGTTTGTGTTGCAGACATACTAGTGGAAAGACGATGTATTCAGTTTGTGTTGCAGACATACTAGTGTAAAGACGATGTCATCAGTTTGTGTTGCAGACATACTAGTGGAAAGACGATGTATTCAGTTTGTGTTGCAGACATACTAGTGGAAGGACGATGTATTCAGTTTGTGTTGCAGACATACTAGTGGAAAGACGATGTATTCAGTTTGTGTTGCAGACATACTAGTGGAAAGACGATGTATTCAGTTTGTGTTACAGACATACTAGTGGAAAGACGATGTATTCAGTTTGTGTTGCAGACATACTAGTGGAAGGACGATGTATTCAGTTTGTGTTGCAGACATACTAGTGGAAAGACGATGTATTCAGTTTGTGTTGCAGACATACTAGTGGAAGGACGATGTATTCAGTTTGTGTTGCAGACATACTAGTGGAAAGACGATGTATTCAGTTTGTGTTGCAGACATACTAGTGGAAAGACGATGTCATCAGTTTGTGTTGCAGGCAAACCAGTGGAAAGACGATGTCATCAGTTTGTGTTGCAGACATACTAGTGGAAAGACGATGTATACAGTTTGTGTTGCAGGCATACCAGTGGAAAGACGATGTCATCAGTTTGTGTTGCAGACATACTAGTGGAAAGACGATGTTTTCAGTTTGTGTTACAGACATACTAGTGGAAAGACGATGTATTCAGTTTGTGTTGCAGACATACAAGTGGAAAGACGATGTATTCAGTTTGTGTTGCAGACATACTTGTGGAAAGACGATGTATTCAGTTTGTGTTGCAGACATACTTGTGGAAATACGATGTATTCAGTTTGTGTTGCAGACATACTAGTGGAAAGACGATGTATTCAGTTTGTGTTACAGACATACCAGTGGAAAGACGATGTATTCAGTTTGTGTTGCAGACATACTAGTGGAAGGACGATGTATTCAGTTTGTGTTGCAGACATACTAGTGGAAAGACGATGTATTCAGTTTGTGTTGCAGACATACTAGTGGAAAGACGATGTCATCAGTTTGTGTTGCAGACATACTAGTGGAAAGACGATGTATACAGTTTGTGTTGCAGGCATACCAGTGGAAAGACGATGTCATCAGTTTGTGTTGCAGACATACTAGTGGAAAGACGATGTTTTCAGTTTGTGTTACAGACATACTAGTGGAAAGACGATGTATTCAGTTTGTGTTGCAGACATACTAGTGGAAAGACGATGTATTCAGTTTGTGTTGCAGACATACTAGTGGAAAGACGATGTATTCAGTTTGTGTTGCAGACATACTAGTGGAAAGACGATGTATTCAGTTTGTGTTACAGACATACTAGTGGAAAGACGATGTATTCAGTTTGTGTTACAGACATACTAGTGGAAAGACGATGTATTCAGTTTGTGTTGCAGACATACTAGTGGAAAGACGATGTCAACAGTTTGTGTTGCAGACATACTATTGGAAAGACGATGTATTCAGTTTGTGTTACAGACATACTAGTGGAAAGACGATGTATTCAGTTTGTGTTACAGACATACTAGTGGAAAGACGATGTTTTCAGTTTGTGTTACAGACATACTAGTGAAAGGACGATGTATTCAGTTTGTGTTGCAGACATACTAGTGGAAAGACGATGTATTCAGTTTGTGTTGCAGACATACTAGTGGAAAGACGATGTCATCAGTTTGTGTTACAGACATACTAGTGGAAAGACGATGTATTCAGTTTGTGTTGCAGACATACTAGTGGAAAGACGATGTATTCAGTTTGTGTTACAGACATACTAGTGGAAAGACGATGTATTCAGTTTGTGTTACAGACATACTAGTGGAAAGACGATGTATTCAGTTTGTGTTGCAGACATACTAGTGGAAAGACGATGTCAACAGTTTGTGTTGCAGACATACTATTGGAAAGACGATGTATTCAGTTTGTGTTACAGACATACTAGTGGAAAGACGATGTATTCAGTTTGTGTTACAGACATACTAGTGGAAAGACGATGTTTTCAGTTTGTGCTACAGACATACTAGTGAAAGGACGATGTATTCAGTTTGTGTTGCAGACATACTAGTGGAAAGACGATGTATTCAGTTTGTGTTACAGACATACTAGTGGAAAGACGATGTATTCAGTTTGTGTTACAGACATACTAGTGGAAAGACGATGTATTCAGTTTGTGTTGCAGACATACTAGTGGAAAGACGATGTCATCAGTTTGTGTTGCAGACATACTAGTGGAAAGACGATGTATTCAGTTTGTGTTGCAGACATACTAGTGGACAGACGATGTATTCAGTTTGTGTTGCAGACATACTAGTGGAAAGACGATGTCAACAGTTTGTGTTGCAGACATACTAGTGGAAAGACGATGTATTCAGTTTGTGTTACAGACATACTAGTGGAAAGACGATGTCATCAGTTTGTGTTACAGACATACTAGTGGAAAGACGATGTATTCAGTTTGTGTTACAGACATACTAGTGGAAAGACGATGTATTCAGTTTGTGTTGCAGACATACTAGTGGAAAGACGATGTATTCAGTTTGTGTTACAGACATACTAGTGGAAAGACGATGTATTCAGTTTGTGTTACAGACATACTAGTGGAAAGACGATGTATTCAGTTTGTGTTGCAGACATACTAGTGGAAAGACGATGTCATCAGTTTGTGTTGCAGACATACTAGTGGAAAGACGATGTATTCAGTTTGTGTTGCAGACATACTAGTGGACAGACGATGTATTCAGTTTGTGTTGCAGACATACTAGTGGAAAGACGATGTCATCAGTTTGTGTTGCAGACATACTAGTGGAAAGACGATGTCATCAGTTTGTGTTGCAGACATACTAGTGGAAAGACGATGTATTCAGTTTGTGTTGCAGACATACTAGTGGAAAGACGATGTATTCAGTTTGTGTTGCAGACATACTAGTGGAAAGACGATGTCATCAGTTTGTGTTGCAGACATACTAGTGGAAAGACGATGTCATCAGTTTGTGTTGCAGACATACTAGTGGAAAGACGATGTATTCAGTTCGTGTTGCAGACATACTAGTGGAAAGACGATGTATTCAGTTTGTGTTGAAACATACTTGTGGAAAGACGATGTCATCAGTTTGTGTTGCAGACATACTAGTGGAAAGACGATGTATTCAGTTTGTGTTGCAGACATACTAGTGGAAGGACGATGTATTCAGTTTATGTTGCAGACATACTTGTGGAAAGACGATGTCAACAGTTTGTGTTGCAGACATACTAGTGGAAAGACGATGTCAACAGTTTGTGTTGCAGACATACTAGTGGAAAGACGATGTCATCAGTTTGTGTTGCAGACATATTAGTGGAAAGACGATGTCATCAGTTTGTGTTGCAGACATACTAGTGGAAAGACGATGTATTCAGTTTGTGTTGCAGACATACTTGTGGAAAGACGATGTCATCAGTTTGTGTTGCAGACATACTAGTGGAAAGACGATGTATTCAGTTTGTGTTGCAGACATACTAGTGGAAAGACGATGTATTCAGTTTGTGTTGCAGACATACTTGTGGAAAGACGATGTCAACAGTTTGTGTTGCAGACATACTAGTGGAAAGACGATGTCAACAGTTTGTGTTGCAGACATACTAGTGGAAAGACGATGTATTCAGTTTGTGTTGCAGACATACTAGAGGAAGGACGATGTATTCAGTTTGTGTTGCAGACATAGTAGTGGAAAGACGATGTATTCAGTTTGTGTTGCAGACATACTAGTGGAAAGACGATGTATTCAGTTTGTGTTGCAGACATACTAGTGGAAAGACGATGTCATCAGTTTGTGTTGCAGACATACTAGTGGAAAGACGATGTATTCAGTTTGTGTTGCAGACATACTTGTGGAAAGACGATGTCAACAGTTTGTGTTGCAGACATACAAGTGGAAAGACGATGTATTCAGTTTGTGTTGCAGACATACTAGTGGAAAGACGATGTATTCAGTTTGTGTTGCAGACATACTAGTGGAAAGACGATGTATTCAGTTTGTGTTACAGACATACTAGTGGAAAGACGATGTATTCAGTTTGTGTTACAGACATACTAGTGGAAAGACGATGTATTCAGTTTGTGTTGCAGACATACTAGTGGAAATACGATGTATTCAGTTTGTGTTGCAGACATACTATTGGAAAGACGATGTATTCAGTTTGTGTTACAGACACACTAGTGGAAAGACGATGTATTCAGTTTGTGTTACAGACATACTAGTGGAAAGACGATGTTTTCAGTTTGTGTTGCAGACATACTAGTGGAAAGACGATGTCATCAGTTTGTGTTGCAGACATACTAGTGGAAAGACGATGTATTCAGTTTGTGTTGCAGACATACTAGTGTAAAGACGATGTCATCAGTTTGTGTTGCAGACATACTAGTGGAAAGACGATGTATTCAGTTTGTGTTGCAGACATACTAGTGGAAAGACGATGTCATCAGTTTGTGTTGCAGACATACTAGTGGAAAGACGATGTATTCAGTTTGTGTTGCAGACATACTAGTGTAAAGACGATGTCATCAGTTTGTGTTGCAGACATACTAGTGGAAAGACGATGTATTCAGTTTGTGTTGCAGACATACTAGTGGAAGGACGATATATTCAGTTTGTGTTGCAGACATACTAGTGGAAAGACGATGTTTTCAGTTTGTGTTGCAGACATACTAGTGGAAATACGATGTATTCAGTTTGTGTTGCAGACATACTATTGGAAAGACGATGTATTCAGTTTGTGTTACAGACATACTAGTGGAAAGACGATGTCATCAGTTTGTGTTACAGACATACTAGTGGAAAGACGATGTTTTCAGTTTGTGTTACAGACATACTAGTGAAAGGACGATGTATTCAGTTTGTGTTGCAGACATACTAGTGGAAAGACGATGTATTCAGTTTGTGTTGCAGACATACTAGTGGAAAGACGATGTCATCAGTTTGTGTTGCAGACATACTAGTGGAAAGACGATGTATTCAGTTTGTGTTGCAGACATACTAGTGGAAGGACGATGTATTCAGTTTGTGTTGCAGACATACTAGTGGAAAGACGATGTATTCAGTTTGTGTTGCAGACATACTAGTGGAAGGACGATGTATTCAGTTTGTGTTGCAGACATACTAGTGGAAAGACGATGTATTCAGTTTGTGTTGCAGACATACTAGTGGAAAGACGATGTCATCAGTTTGTGTTGCAGACATACTAGTGGAAAGACGATGTATACAGTTTGTGTTGCAGGCATACCAGTGGAAAGACGATGTCATCAGTTTGTGTTGCAGACATACTAGTGGAAAGACGATGTTTTCAGTTTGTGTTACAGACATTCTAGTGGAAAGACGATGTATTCAGTTTGTGTTGCAGACATACTAGTGGAAAGAGGATGTATTCAGTTTGTGTTGCAGACATACTAGTGGAAAGACGATGTATTCAGTTTGTGTTGCAGACATACTAGTGGAAAGACGATGTATTCAGTTTGTGTTACAGACATACTAGTGGAAAGACGATGTATTCAGTTTGTGTTACAGACATACTAGTGGAAAGACGATGTATTCAGTTTGTGTTGCAGACATACTAGTGGAAAGACGATGTCAACAGTTTGTGTTGCAGACATACTATTGGAAAGACGATGTATTCAGTTTGTGTTACAGACATACTAGTGGAAAGACGATGTATTCAGTTTGTGTTACAGACATACTAGTGGAAAGACGATGTTTTCAGTTCGTGTTACAGACATACTAGTGAAAGGACGATGTATTCAGTTTGTGTTGCAGACATACTAGTGGAAAGACGATGTATTCAGTTTGTGTTGCAGACATACTAGTGGAAAGACGATGTCATCAGTTTGTGTTACAGACATACTAGTGGAAAGACGATGTATTCAGTTTGTGTTGCAGACATACTAGTGGAAAGACGATGTATTCAGTTTGTGTTACAGACATACTAGTGGAAAGACGATGTATTCAGTTTGTGTTACAGACATACTAGTGGAAAGACGATGTATTCAGTTTGTGTTGCAGACATACTAGTGGAAAGACGATGTCAACAGTTTGTGTTGCAGACATACTATTGGAAAGACGATGTATTCAGTTTGTGTTACAGACATACTAGTGGAAAGACGATGTATTCAGTTTGTGTTACAGACATACTAGTGGAAAGACGATGTTTTCAGTTTGTGTTACAGACATACTAGTGAAAGGACGATGTATTCAGTTTGTGTTGCAGACATACTAGTGGAAAGACGATGTATTCAGTTTGTGTTACAGACATACTAGTGGAAAGACGATGTATTCAGTTTGTGTTACAGACATACTAGTGGAAAGACGATGTATTCAGTTTGTGTTGCAGACATACTAGTGGAAAGACGATGTCTTCAGTTTGTGTTGCAGACATACTAGTGGAAAGACGATGTATTCAGTTTGTGTTGCAGACATACTAGTGGACAGACGATGTATTCAGTTTGTGTTGCAGACATACTAGTGGAAAGACGATGTCAACAGTTTGTGTTGCAGACATACTAGTGGAAAGACGATGTATTCAGTTTGTGTTACAGACATACTAGTGGAAAGACGATGTCATCAGTTTGTGTTACAGACATACTAGTGGAAAGACGATGTTTTCAGTTTGTGTTACAGACATACTAGTGGAAAGACGATGTATTCAGTTTGTGTTGCAGACATACTAGTGGAAAGACGATGTATTCAGTTTGTGTTACAGACATACTAGTGGAAAGACGATGTATTCAGTTTGTGTTACAGACATACTAGTGGAAAGACGATGTATTCAGTTTGTGTTGCAGACATACTAGTGGAAAGACGATGTCATCAGTTTGTGTTGCAGACATACTAGTGGAAAGACGATGTATTCAGTTTGTGTTGCAGACATACTAGTGGACAGACGATGTATTCAGTTTGTGTTGCAGACATACTAGTGGAAAGACGATGTCATCAGTTTGTGTTGCAGACATACTAGTGGAAAGACGATGTCATCAGTTTGTGTTGCAGACATACTAGTGGAAAGACGATGTATTCAGTTTGTGTTGCAGACATACTAGTGGAAAGACGATGTATTCAGTTTGTGTTGCAGACATACTAGTGGAAAGACGATGTCATCAGTTTGTGTTGCAGACATACTAGTGGAAAGACGATGTCATCAGTTTGTGTTGCAGACATACTAGTGGAAAGACGATGTATTCAGTTCGTGTTGCAGACATACTAGTTGAAAGACGATGTATTCAGTTTGTGTTGAAGACATACTTGTGGAAAGACGATGTCATCAGTTTGTGTTGCAGACATACTAGTGGAAAGACGATGTATTCAGTTTGTGTTGCAGACATACTAGTGGAAGGACGATGTATTCAGTTTATGTTGCAGACATACTTGTGGAAAGACGATGTCAACAGTTTGTGTTGCAGACATACTAGTGGAAAGACGATGTCAACAGTTTGTGTTGCAGACATACTAGTGGAAAGACGATGTCATCAGTTTGTGTTGCAGACATATTAGTGGAAAGACGATGTCATCAGTTTGTGTTGCAGACATACTAGTGGAAAGACGATGTATTCAGTTTGTGTTGCAGACATACTAGTGGAAAGACGATGTCATCAGTTTGTGTTGCAGACATACTAGTGGAAAGACGATGTATTCAGTTTGTGTTGCAGACATACTAGTGGAAAGACGATGTATTCAGTTTGTGTTGCAGACATACTTGTGGAAAGACGATGTCAACAGTTTGTGTTGCAGACATACTAGTGGAAAGACGATGTCAACAGTTTGTGTTGCAGACATACTAGTGGAAAGACGATGTATTCAGTTTGTGTTGCAGACATACTAGTGGAAAGACGATGTATTCAGTTTGTGTTGCAGACATAGTAGTGGAAAGACGATGTATTCAGTTTGTGTTGCAGACATACTAGTGGAAAGACGCTGTATTCAGTTTGTGTTGCAGACATACTAGTGGAAAGACGATGTCATCAGTTTGTGTTGCAGACATACTAGTGGAAAGACGATGTATTCAGTTTGTGTTGCAGACATACTTGTGGAAAGACGATGTCAACAGTTTGTGTTGCAGACATACAAGTGGAAAGACGATGTATTCAGTTTGTGTTGCAGACATACTAGTGGAAAGACGATGTATTCAGTTTGTGTTGCAGACATACTAGTGGAAAGACGATGTATTCAGTTTGTGTTACAGACATACTAGTGGAAAGACGATGTATTCAGTTTGTGTTACAGACATACTAGTGGAAAGACGATGTATTCAGTTTGTGTTGCAGACATACTAGTGGAAATACGATGTATTCAGTTTGTGTTGCAGACATACTATTGGAAAGACGATGTATTCAGTTTGTGTTACAGACACACTAGTGGAAAGACGATGTATTCAGTTTGTGTTACAGACATACTAGTGGAAAGACGATGTTTTCAGTTTGTGTTGCAGACATACTAGTGGAAAGACGATGTAATCAGTTTGTGTTGCAGACATACTAGTGGAAAGACGATGTATTCAGTTTGTGTTGCAGACATACTAGTGTAAAGACGATGTCATCAGTTTGTGTTGCAGACATACTAGTGGAAAGACGATGTATTCAGTTTGTGTTGCAGACATACTAGTGGAAAGACGATGTCATCAGTTTGTGTTGCAGACATACTAGTGGAAAGACGATGTATTCAGTTTGTGTTGCAGACATACTAGTGGAAAGACGATGTCATCAGTTTGTGTTGCAGACATACTAGTGGAAAGACGATGTATTCAGTTTGTGTTGCAGACATACTAGTGGAAGGACGATGTATTCAGTTTGTGTTGCAGACATACTTGTGGAAAGACGATGTCATCAGTTTGTGTTGCAGACATACTAGTGGAAAGACGATGTATTCAGTTTGTGTTGCAGACATACTAGTGGAAGGACGATGTATTCAGTTTATGTTGCAGACATACTAGTGGAAAGACGATGTATTCAGTTTGTGTTGCAGACATACTAGTGGAAAGACGATGTATTCAGTTTGTGTTGCAGACATACTAGTGGAAAGACGATGTATTCAGTTTGTGTTGCAGGCATACCAGTGGAAAGACGATGTCATCAGTTTGTGTTGCAGACATACTAGTGGAAAGACGATGTATTCAGTTTGTGTTGCAGACATACTAGTGGAAAGACGATGTATTCAGTTTGTGTTACAGACATACTAGTGGAAAGACGATGTCATCAGTTTGTGTTACAGACATACTAGTGGAAAGACGATGTCATCAGTTTGTGTTACAGACATACTAGTGGAAAGACGATGTTTTCAGTTTGTGTTACAGACATACTAGTGGAAAGTCGATGTCATCAGTTTGTGTTACAGACATACTAGTGGAAAGACGATGTCATCAGTTTGTGTTGCAGACATACTAGTGGAAAGACGATGTCATCAGTTTGTGTTGCAGACATACTAGTGGAAAGACGATGTTTTCAGTTTGTGTTGCAGACATACTAGTGGAAAGACGATGTTTTCAGTTTGTGTTACAGACATACTAGTGGAAAGACGATGTCATCAGTTTCTGTTACAGACATACTAGTGGAAAGACGATGTCATCAGTTTGTGTTGCAGACATACTAGTGGAAAGACGATGTATTCAGTTTGTGTTGCAGACATACTAGTGGAAGGACGATGTATTCAGTTTGTGTTGCAGACATAGTAGTGGAAAGACGATGTATTCAGTTTGTGTTGCAGACATACTAGTGGAAAGACGCTGTATTCAGTTTGTGTTGCAGACATACTAGTGGAAAGACGATGTCATCAGTTTGTGTTGCAGACATACTAGTGGAAAGACGATGTATTCAGTTTGTGTTGCAGACATACTTGTGGAAAGACGATGTCAACAGTTTGTGTTGCAGACATACAAGTGGAAAGACGATGTATTCAGTTTGTGTTGCAGACATACTAGTGGAAAGACGATGTATTCAGTTTGTGTTGCAGACATACTAGTGGAAAGACGATGTATTCAGTTTGTGTTACAGACATACTAGTGGAAAGACGATGTATTCAGTTTGTGTTACAGACATACTAGTGGAAAGACGATGTATTCAGTTTGTGTTGCAGACATACTAGTGGAAATACGATGTATTCAGTTTGTGTTGCAGACATACTATTGGAAAGACGATGTATTCAGTTTGTGTTACAGACACACTAGTGGAAAGACGATGTATTCAGTTTGTGTTACAGACATACTAGTGGAAAGACGATGTTTTCAGTTTGTGTTGCAGACATACTAGTGGAAAGACGATGTCATCAGTTTGTGTTGCAGACATACTAGTGGAAAGACGATGTATTCAGTTTGTGTTGCAGACATACTAGTGGAAAGACGATGTCATCAGTTTGTGTTACAGACATACTAGTGGAAAGACGATGTATTCAGTTTGTGTTGCAGACATACTAGTGGAAAGACGATGTCATCAGTTTGTGTTGCAGACATACTAGTGGAAAGACGATGTATTCAGTTTGTGTTGCAGACATACTAGTGTAAAGACGATGTCATCAGTTTGTGTTGCAGACATACTAGTGGAAAGACGATGTATTCAGTTTGTGTTGCAGACATACTAGTGGAAGGACGATATATTCAGTTTGTGTTGCAGACATACTTGTGGAAAGACGATGTCATCAGTTTGTGTTGCAGACATACTAGTGGAAAGACGATGTATTCAGTTTGTGTTGCAGACATACTAGTGGAAGGACGATGTATTCAGTTTATGTTGCAGACATACTAGTGGAAAGACGATGTATTCAGTTTGTGTTGCAGACATACTAGTGGAAAGACGATGTATTCAGTTTGTGTTGCAGACATACTAGTGGAAAGACGATGTATTCAGTTTGTGTTGCAGGCATACCAGTGGAAAGACGATGTCATCAGTTTGTGTTGCAGACATACTAGTGGAAAGACGATGTATTCAGTTTGTGTTGCAGACATACTAGTGGAAAGACGATGTATTCAGTTTGTGTTACAGACATACTAGTGGAAAGACGATGTCATCAGTTTGTGTTACAGACATACTAGTGGAAAGACGATGTCATCAGTTTGTGTTACAGACATACTAGTGGAAAGACGATGTTTTCAGTTTGTGTTACAGACATACTAGTGGAAAGACGATGTCATCAGTTTGTGTTACAGACATACTAGTGGAAAGACGATGTCATCAGTTTGTGTTGCAGACATACTAGTGGAAAGACGATGTCATCAGTTTGTGTTGCAGACATACTAGTGGAAAGACGATGTTTTCAGTTTGTGTTGCAGACATACTAGTGGAAAGACGATGTTTTCAGTTTGTGTTACAGACATACTAGTGGAAAGACGATGTCATCAGTTTGTGTTACAGACATACTAGTGGAAAGACGATGTCATCAGTTTGTGTTGCAGACATACTAGTGGAAAGACGATGTATTCAGTTTGTGTTGCAGACATATTAGTGGAAAGACGATGTCATCAGTTTGTGTTGCAGACATACTAGTGGAAAGACGATGTTTTCGGTTTGTGTTACAGACATACTAGTGGAAAGACGATGTCATCAGTTTGTGTTGCAGACATACTAGTGGAAAGACGATGTCATCAGTTTGTGTTACAGACATACTAGTGGAAAGACGATGTCATCAGTTTGTGTTGCAGACATACTAGTGGAAAGACAATGTATTCAGTTTGTGTTGCAGACATATTAGTGGAAAGACGATGTTTTCAGTTTGTGTTACAGACATACTAGTGGAAAGACGATGTTTTCAGTTTGTGTTACAGACATACTAGTGGAAAGACGATGTCATCAGTTTGTGTTGCAGACATACTAGTGGAAAGACGATGTCATCAGTTTGTGTTACAGACATACTAGTGGAAAGACGATGTCATCAGTTTGTGTTACAGACATACTAGTGGAAAGACGATGTCATCAGTTTGTGTTACAGACATACTAGTGGAAAGACGATGTAATCAGTTTGTGTTACAAACATACTAGTGGAAAGACGATGTATTCAGTTTGTGTTGCAGACATACTAGTGGAAAGACGATGTATTCAGTTTGTGTTGCAGACATACTAGTGGAAGGACGATGTATTCAGTTTATGTTGCAGACATACTTGTGGAAAGACGATGTCAACAGTTTGTGTTGCAGACATACTAGTGGAAAGACGATGTCAACAGTTTGTGTTGCAGACATACTAGTGGAAAGACGATGTCATCAGTTTGTGTTGCAGACATATTAGTGGAAAGACGATGTCATCAGTTTGTGTTGCAGACATACTAGTGGAAAGACGATGTATTCAGTTTGTGTTGCAGACATACTTGTGGAAAGACGATGTCATCAGTTTGTGTTGCAGACATACTAGTGGAAAGACGATGTATTCAGTTTGTGTTGCAGACATACTAGTGGAAAGACGATGTATTCAGTTTGTGTTGCAGACATACTTGTGGAAAGACGATGTCAACAGTTTGTGTTGCAGACATACTAGTGGAAAGACGATGTCAACAGTTTGTGTTGCAGACATACTAGTGGAAAGACGATGTATTCAGTTTGTGTTGCAGACATACTAGAGGAAGGACGATGTATTCAGTTTGTGTTGCAGACATAGTAGTGGAAAGACGATGTATTCAGTTTGTGTTGCAGACATACTAGTGGAAAGACGCTGTATTCAGTTTGTGTTGCAGACATACTAGTGGAAAGACGATGTCATCAGTTTGTGTTGCAGACATACTAGTGGAAAGACGATGTATTCAGTTTGTGTTGCAGACATACTTGTGGAAAGACGATGTCAACAGTTTGTGTTGCAGACATACAAGTGGAAAGACGATGTATTCAGTTTGTGTTGCAGACATACTAGTGGAAAGACGATGTATTCAGTTTGTGTTGCAGACATACTAGTGGAAAGACAATGTATTCAGTTTGTGTTGCAGACATATTAGTGGAAAGACGATGTTTTCAGTTTGTGTTACAGACATACTAGTGGAAAGACGATGTTTTCAGTTTGTGTTACAGACATACTAGTGGAAAGACGATGTCATCAATTTGTGTTGCAGACATACTAGTGGAAAGACGATGTCATCAGTTTGTGTTACAGACATACTAGTGGAAAGACGATGTCATCAGTTTGTGTTACAGACATACTAGTGGAAAGACGATGTCATCAGTTTGTGTTACAGACATACTAGTGGAAAGACGATGTTTTCAGTTTGTGTTACAGACATACTAGTGGAAAGACGATGTATTCAGTTTGTGTTGCAGACATACTAGTGGAAAGACGATGTTTTCAGTTTGTGTTACAGACATACTAGTGGAAAGACGATGTATTCAGTTTGTGTTGCAGACATACTAGTGGAAAGACGATGTATTCAGTTTGTGTTGTAGACATACTAGTGGAAAGACGATGTCATCAGTTTGTGTTGCAGACATATTAGTGGAAAGACGATGTCATCAGTTTGTGTTGCAGACATACTAGTGGAAAGACGATGTAATCAGTTTGTGTTGCAGACATACTAGTGGAAAGACGATGTCATCAGTTTGTGTTGCAGACATACTAGTGGAAAGACGATGTTTTCAGTTTGTGTTACAGACATACTAGTGGAAAGACGATGTTTTCAGTTTGTGTTGCAGAAAACTAGTTGAAAGACGATGTCATCAGTTTGTGTTGCAGACATACTAGTGGAAAGACGATGTCATCAGTTTGTGTTACAGACATACTAGTGGAAAGACGATGTCATCAGTTTGTGTTACAGACATACTAGTGGAAAGACGATGTATTCAGTTTGTGTTGCAGACATACTAGTGGAAAGACAATGTATTCAGTTTGTGTTGCAGATATATTAGTGGAAAGACGATGTCATCAGTTTGTGTTGCAGACATACTAGTGGAAAGACGATGTCATCAGTTTGTGTTGCAGACATATTAGTGGAAAGACGATGTCATCAGTTTGTGTTGCAGACATACTAGTGGAAAGACGATGTATTCAGTTTGTGTTGCAGACATACTAGTGGAAAGACGATGTCAACAGTTTGTGTTGCAGACATACTAGTGGAAAGACGATGTCATCAGTTTGTGTTGCAGACATATTAGTGGAAAGACGATGTCATCAGTTTGTGTTGCAGACATACTAGTGGAAAGACGATGTATTCAGTTTGTGTTGCAGACATACTAGTGGAAAGACGATGTCAACAGTTTGTGTTGCAGACATACTAGTGGAAAGACGATGTTTTCAGTTTGTGTTGCAGACATACTAGTGGAAAGACGATGTAATCAGTTTGTGTTACAAACATACTAGTGGAAAGACGATGTATTCAGTTTGTGTTGCAGACATACTAGTGGAAAGACGATGTATTCAGTTTGTGTTGCAGATATACTAGTGGAAGGACGATGTATTCAGTTTGTTTTGCAGACATACTAGTGGAAAGACGATGTATTCAGTTTGTGTTGCAGACATACTTGTGGAAAGACGATGTCAACAGTTTGTGTTGCAGACATACTAGTGGAAAGACGATGTATTCAGTTTGTGTTGCAGACATACTAGTGGAAGGACGATGTATTCAGTTTGTGTTGCAGACATACTAGTGGAAAGACGATGTCATCAGTTTGTGTTGCAGACATACTAGTGGAAAGACGATGTATTCAGTTTGTGTTGCAGGCATACCAGTGGAAAGACGATGTCATCAGTTTGTGTTGCAGACATACTAGTGGAAAGACGATGTTTTCAGTTTGTGTTACAGACATACTAGTGGAAAGACGATGTATTCAGTTTGTGTTGCAGACATACTAGTGGAAATACGATGTATTCAGTTTGTGTTGCAGACATACTAGTGGAAAGACGATGTATTCAGTTTGTGTCGCAGACATACTAGTGGAAAGACGATGTATTCAGTTAGTGTTACAGACATACTAGTGGAAAGACGATGTATTCAGTTTGTGTTACAGACATACTAGTGGAAAGACGATGTATTCAGTTTGTGTTGCAGACATACTAGTGGAAATACGATGTATTCAGTTTGTGTTGCAGACATACTAGTGGAAAGACGATGTATTCAGTTTGTGTTACAGACATACTAGTGGAAAGACGATGTATTCAGTTTGTGTTACAGACATACTAGTGGAAAGACGATGTATTCAGTTTGTGTTACAGACATACTAGTGGAAAGACGATGTTTTCAGTTTGTGTTACAGACATACTAGTGGAAGGACGATGTATTCAGTTTGTGTTGCAGACATACTAGTGGAAAGACGATGTCATCAGTTTGTGTTGCAGACATACTAGTGGAAAGACGATGTCATCAGTTTGTGTTGCAGACATACTAGTGGAAAGACGATGTATTCAGTTTGTGTTGCAGACATACTAGTGGAAAGACGATGTCATCAGTTTGTGTTGCAGACATACTAGTGGAAAGACGATGTATTCAGTTTGTGTTACAGACATACTAGTGGAAAGACGATGTATTCAGTTTGTGTTGCAGACATACTAGTGGAAAGACGATGTATTCAGTTTGTGTTACAGACATACTAGTGGAAAGACGATGTATTCAGTTTGTGTTGCAGACATACTAGTGGAAAGACGATGTCATTAGTTTGTGTTGCAGACATACTAGTGGAAAGACGATGTATTCAGTTTGTGTTACAGACATACTAGTGGAAAGACGATGTATTCAGTTTGTGTTACAGACATACTAGTGTAAAGACGATGTAATCAGTTTGTGTTGCAGACAAACTAGTGGAAAGACGATGTAATCAGTTTGTGTTGCAGACATACTAGTGGAAAGACGATGTATTCAGTTTGTGTTGCAGACATACTAGTGGAAAGACGATGTATTCAGTTTGTGTTGCAGACAAACTAGTGGAAAGACGATGTATTTAGTTTGGGTTTCAGATATACTAGTGGAAAGACGATGTATTCAGTTTGTGTTGCAGGCATACCAGTGGAAAGACGATGTAATCAGTTTGTGTTACAGACATACTAGTGGAAAGACGATGTAATCAGTTTGTGTTGCAGGCATACTAGTGGAAAGACGATGTCATCAGTTTGTGTTGCAGACATACTAGTGGAAAGACGATGTATTCAGTTTGTGTTGCAGACATACTAGTGGAAAGACGATGTCAACAGTTTGTGTTGCAGACATACTAGTGGAAAGACGATGTCAACAGTTTGTGTTGCAGACATACTAGTGGAAAGACGATGTATTCAGTTTGTGTTGCAGACATACTAGTGGAAGGACGATGTATTCAGTTTGTGTTGCAGACATACTAGTGGAAAGACGATGTATTCAGTTTGTGTTGCAGACATACTAGTGGAAAGACGATGTATTCAGTTTGTGTTGCAGACATACTAGTGGAAAGACGATGTCATCAGTTTGTGTTGCAGACATACTAGTGGAAAGACGATGTATTCAGTTGGTGTTGCAGACATACTTGTGGAAAGACGATGTCAACAGTTTGTGTTGCAGACATACTAGTGGAAAGACGATGTATTCAGTTTGTGTTGCAGACATACTAGTGGAAGGACGATGTATTCAGTTTGTGTTGCAGACATATTAGTGGAAAGACGATGTATTCAGTTTGTGTTGCAGACATACTAGTGGAAAGACGATGTATTCAGTTTGTGTTGCAGACATACTAGTGGAAAGACGATGTCATCAGTTTGTGTTGCAGACATACTAGTGGAAAGACGATGTATTCAGTTTGTGTTACAGACATACTAGTGGAAAGACGATGTATTCAGTTTGTGTTGCAGACATACTAGTGGAAAGACGATGTATTCAGTTTGTGTTACAGACATACTAGTGGAAAGACGATGTATTCAGTTTGTGTTGCAGACATACTAGTGGAAAGACGATGTCATTAGTTTGTGTTGCAGACATACTAGTGGAAAGACGATGTATTCAGTTTGTGTTACAGACATACTAGTGGAAAGACGATGTATTCAGTTTGTGTTACAGACATACTAGTGAAAAGACGATGTAATCAGTTTGTGTTGCAGACAAACTAGTGGAAAGACGATGTTATCAGTTTGTGTTGCAGACATACTAGTGGAAAGACGATGTATTCAGTTTGTGTTGCAGACATACTAGTGGAAAGACGATGTATTCAGTTTGTGTTGCAGACAAACTAGTGGAAAGACGATGTATTTAGTTTGGGTTTCAGATATACTAGTGGAAAGACGATGTATTCAGTTTGTGTTGCAGGCATACCAGTGGAAAGACGATGTAATCAGTTTGTGTTACAGACATACTAGTGGAAAGACGATGTAATCAGTTTGTGTTGCAGGCATACTAGTGGAAAGACGATGTCATCAGTTTGTGTTGCAGACATACTAGTGGAAAGACGATGTATTCAGTTTGTGTTGCAGACATACTTGTGGAAAGACGATGTCAACAGTTTGTGTTGCAGACATACTAGTGGAAAGACGATGTCAACAGTTTGTGTTGCAGACATACTAGTGGAAAGACGATGTATTCAGTTTGTGTTGCAGACATACTAGTGGAAGGACGATGTATTCAGTTTGTGTTGCAGACATACTAGTGGAAAGACGATGTATTCAGTTTGTGTTGCAGACATACTAGTGGAAAGACGATGTATTCAGTTTGTGTTGCAGACATACTAGTGGAAAGACGATGTCATCAGTTTGTGTTGCAGACATACTAGTGGAAAGACGATGTATTCAGTTGGTGTTGCAGACATACTTGTGGAAAGACGATGTCAACAGTTTGTGTTGCAGACATACTAGTGGAAAGACGATGTATTCAGTTTGTGTTGCAGACATACTAGTGGAAGGACGATGTATTCAGTTTGTGTTGCAGACATACTAGTGGAAAGACGATGTCATCAGTTTGTGTTGCAGACATACTAGTGGAAAGACGATGTATTCAGTTGGTGTTGCAGACATACTTGTGGAAAGACGATGTCAACAGTTTGTGTTGCAGACATACTAGTGGAAAGACGATGTATTCAGTTTGTGTTGCAGACATACTAGTGGAAGGACGATGTATTCAGTTTGTGTTGCAGACATACTAGTGGAAAGACGATGTATACAGTTTGTGTTGCAGGCATACCAGTGGAAAGACGATGTCATCAGTTTGTGTTGCAGACATACTAGTGGAAAGACGATGTTTTCAGTTTGTGTTACAGACATACTAGTGGAAAGACGATGTATTCAGTTTGTGTTGCAGACATACAAGTGGAAAGACGATGTATTCAGTTTGTGTTGCAGACATACTAGTGGAAAGACGATGTATTCAGTTTGTGTTGCAGACATACTAGTGGAAAGACGATGTATTCAGTTTGTGTTACAGACATACTAGTGGAAAGACGATGTATTCAGTTTGTGTTACAGACATACTAGTGGAAAGACGATGTATTCAGTTTGTGTTGCAGACATACTAGTGGAAATACGATGTATTCAGTTTGTGTTACAGACATACTAGTGGAAAGACGATGTATTCAGTTTGTGTTACAGACATACTAGTGGAAAGACGATGTTTTCAGTTTGTGTTACAGACATACTAGTGAAAGGACGATGTATTCAGTTTGTGTTGCAGACATACTAGTGGAAAGACGATGTATTCAGTTTGTGTTGCAGACATACCAGTGGAAAGACGATGTCATCAGTTTGTGTTGCAGACATACTAGTGGAAAGACGATGTTTTCAGTTTGTGTTACAGACATACTAGTGGAAAGACGATGTATTCAGTTTGTGTTGCAGACATACTAGTGGAAAGACGATGTATTCAGTTTGTGTTACAGACATACTAGTGGAAAGACGATGTATTCAGTTTGTGTTACAGACATACTAGTGGAAAGACGATGTATTCAGTTTGTGTTGCAGACATACTAGTGGAAATACGATGTATTCAGTTTGTGTTACAGACATACTAGTGGAAAGACGATGTATTCAGTTTGTGTTACAGACATACTAGTGGAAAGACGATGTTTTCAGTTTGTGTTACAGACATACTAGTGAAAGGACGATGTATTCAGTTTGTGTTGCAGACATACTAGTGGAAAGACGATGTATTCAGTTTGTGTTGCAGACATACTAGTGGAAAGACGATGTCATCAGTTTGTGTTGCAGACATACTAGTGGAAAGACGATGTATTCAGTTTGTGTTGCAGACATACTAGTGTAAAGACGATGTCATCAGTTTGTGTTGCAGACATACTAGTGGAAAGACGATGTATTCAGTTTGTGTTGCAGACATACTAGTGGAAGGACGATGTATTCAGTTTGTGTTGCAGACATACTAGTGGAAAGACGATGTATTCAGTTTGTGTTGCAGGCAAACCAGTGGAAAGACGATGTCATCAGTTTGTGTTGCAGACATACTAGTGGAAAGACGATGTATACAGTTTGTGTTGCAGGCATACCAGTGGAAAGACGATGTCATCAGTTTGTGTTGCAGACATACTAGTGGAAAGACGATGTTTTCAGTTTGTGTTACAGACATACTAGTGGAAAGACGATGTCATCAGTTTGTGTTGCAGACATACTAGTGGAAAGACGATGTCAACAGTTTGTGTTACAGACATACTAGTGTAAAGACGATGTACTCAGTTTGTGTTACAGACATACAAGTGGAAAGACGATGTCAACAGTTTGTGTTACAGACATACTAGTGGAAAGACGATGTATTCAGTTTGTGTTGCAGACATACTAGTGGAAAGACGATGTATTCAGTTTGTGTTGCAGACATACAAGTGGAAAGACGATGTCATCAGTTTGTGTTGCAGACATACTAGTGGAAAGACGATGTATTCAGTTTGTGTTGCAGACATACTAGTGGAAATACGATGTATACAGTTTGTGTTACAGACATACAAGTGGAAAGACGATGTCATCAGTTTGTGTTACAGACATACTAGTGGAAAGACGATGTATTCAGTTTGTGTTGCAGACATACAAGTGGAAAGACGATGTTTTCAGTTTGTGTTACAGACATACTAGTGGAAAGACGATGTATTCAGTTTGTGTTGCAGACATAATAGTGGAAAGACGATGTATTCAGTTTGTGTTGCAGACATACAAGTGGAAAGACGATGTATTCAGTTTGTGTTGCAGACATACAAGTGGAAAGACGATGTATTCAGTTTGTGTTACAGACATACTAGTGGAAAGACGATGTATTCAGTTTGTGTTGCAGACATACTAGTGGAAAGACGATGTATTCAGTTTGTGTTACAGACATACTAGTGGAAATACGATGTATTCAGTTTGTGTTACAGACATACTAGTGGAAAGACGATGTATTCAGTTTGTGTTGCAGACATACTAGTGGAAAGACGATGTATTCAGTTTGTGTTACAGACATACTAGTGGAAATACGATGTCATCAGTTTGTGTTGCAGACATACAAGTGGAAAGACGATGTATTCAGTTTGTGTTACAGACATACTAGTGGAAAGACGATGTATTCAGTTTGTGTTGCAGACATACTAGTGGAAAGACGATGTATTCAGTTTGTGTTGCAGACATACAAGTGGAAAGACGATGTATTCAGTTTGTGTTGCAGACATACTAGTGGAAAGACGATGTATTCAGTTTGTGTTGCAGACATACTAGTGGAAAGACGATGTATTCAGTTTGTGTTGCAGACATACTAGTGGAAAGACGATGTCATCAGTTTGTGTTACAGACATACTAGTGGAAAGACGATGTATTCAGTTTGTGTTGCAGACATACAAGTGGAAGGACGATGTATTCAGTTTGTGTTGCAGACATACTAGTGGAAAGACGATGTTTTCAGTTTGTGTTACAGACATACAAGTGGAAAGACGATGTATTCAGTTTGTGTTGCAGACATACTAGTGGAAAGACGATGTATTCAGTTTGTGTTACAGACATACAAGTGGAAAGACGATGTATTCAGTTTGTGTTGCAGACATACTAGTGGAAAGACGATGTCATCAGTTTGTGTTACAGACATACTAGTGGAAAGACGATGTATTCAGTTTGTGTTGCAGACATACTAGTGGAAAGACGATGTATTCAGTTTGTGTTGCAGACATACAAGTGGAAGGACGATGTATTCAGTTTGTGTTGCAGACATACTAGTGGAAAGACGATGTTTTCAGTTTGTGTTACAGACATACAAGTGGAAAGACGATGTTTTCAGTTTGTGTTACAGACATACTAGTGGAAAGACGATGTCATCAGTTTGTGTTGCAGACATACAAGTGGAAATACGATGTATTCAGTTTGTGTTGCAGACATACTAGTGGAAAGACGATGTATTCAGTTTGTGTTGCAGACATACAAGTGGAAAGACGATGTATTCAGTTTGTGTTGCAGACATACAAGTGGAAAGACGATGTATTCAGTTTGTGTTGCAGACATACTAGTGGAAAGACGATGTATTCAGTTTGTGTTGCAGACATACTAGTGGAAAGACGATGTTTTCAGTTTGTGTTACAGACATACAAGTGGAAAGACGATGTATTCAGTTTGTGTTGCAGACATACTAGTGGAAAGACGATGTCATCAGTTTGTGTTGCAGACATACAAGTGGAAATACGATGTATTCAGTTTGTGTTGCAGACATACTAGTGGAAAGACGATGTTTTCAGTTTGTGTTACAGACATACTAGTGGAAAGACGATGTCATCAGTTTGTGTTGCAGACATACAAGTGGAAATACGATGTATTCAGTTTGTGTTGCAGACATACTAGTGGAAAGACGATGTTTTCAGTTTGTGTTGCAGACATACAAGTGGAAAGACGATGTATTCAGTTTGTGTTGCAGACATACTAGTGGAAAGACGATGTCATCAGTTTGTGTTACAGACATACTAGTGGAAAGACGATGTATTCAGTTTGTGTTGCAGACATACAAGTGGAAGGACGATGTATTCAGTTTGTGTTGCAGACATACTAGTGGAAAGACGATGTCATCAGTTTGTGTTACAGACATACTAGTGGAAAGACGATGTTTTCAGTTTGTGTTACAGACATACTAGTGGAAAGACGATGTCATCAGTTTGTGTTGCAGACATACAAGTGGAAATACGATGTATTCAGTTTGTGTTGCAGACATACTAGTGGAAAGACGATGTTTTCAGTTTGTGTTGCAGACATACAAGTGGAAAGACGATGTATTCAGTTTGTGTTGCAGACATACTAGTGGAAAGACGATGTCATCAGTTTGTGTTACAGACATACTAGTGGAAAGACGATGTATTCAGTTTGTGTTACAGACATACTAGTGGAAAGACGATGTTTTCAGTTTGTGTTGCAGACATACAAGTGGAAGGACGATGTATTCAGTTTGTGTTGCAGACATACTAGTGGAAAGACGATGTCATCAGTTTGTGTTACAGACATACTAGTGGAAAGACGATGTTTTCAGTTTGTGTTACAGACATACTAGTGGAAAGACGATGTCATCAGTTTGTGTTGCAGACATACAAGTGGAAATACGATGTCATCAGTTTGTGTTGCAGACATACTAGTGGAAAGACGATGTTTTCAGTTTGTGTTGCAGACATACAAGTGGAAAGACGATGTATTCAGTTTGTGTTGCAGACATACTAGTGGAAAGACGATGTCATCAGTTTGTGTTACAGACATACTAGTGGAAAGACGATGTATTCAGTTTGTGTTGCAGACATACTAGTGGAAAGACGATGTCATCAGTTTGTGTTACAGACATACTAGTGGAAAGACGATGTATTCAGTTTGTGTTGCAGACATACAAGTGGAAGGACGATGTATTCAGTTTGTGTTACAGACATACTAGTGGAAAGACGATGTATTCAGTTTGTGTTGCAGACATACTAGTGGAAAGACGATGTATACAGTTTGTGTTGCAGACATACAAGTGGAAAGACGATGTCATCAGTTTGTGTTACAGACATACAAGTGGAAAGACGATGTTTTCAGTTTGTGTTACAGACATACTAGTGGAAAGACGATGTCATCAGTTTGTGTTGCAGACATACAAGTGGAAATACGATGTATTCAGTTTGTGTTACAGACATACTAGTGGAAAGACGATGTTTTCAGTTTGTGTTACAGACATACTAGTGGAAAGACGATGTCATCAGTTTGTGTTGCAGACATACAAGTGGAAATACGATGTATTCAGTTTGTGTTGCAGACATACTAGTGGAAAGACGATGTTTTCAGTTTGTGTTGCAGACATACAAGTGGAAAGACGATGTTTTCAGTTTGTGTTGCAGACATACTAGTGGAAAGACGATGTTTTCAGTTTGTGTTACAGACATACTAGTGGAAAGACGATGTATTCAGTTTGTGTTGCAGACATACAAGTGGAAAGACGATGTATTCAGTTTGTGTTGCAGACATACAAGTGGAAAGACGATGTTTTCAGTTTGTGTTACAGACATACTAGTGGAAAGACGATGTATTCAGTTTGTGTTGCAGACATACAAGTGGAAAGACGATGTATTCAGTTTGTGTTGCAGACATACAAGTGGAAAGACGATGTATACAGTTTGTGTTGCAGACATACTAGTGGAAAGACGATGTATTCAGTTTGTGTTGCAGACATACTAGTGGAAAGACGATGTATTCAGTTTGTGTTGCAGACATACTAGTGGAAAGACGATGTATTCAGTTTGTGTTGCAGACATACAAGTGGAAAGACGATGTATACAGTTTGTGTTGCAGACATACTAGTGGAAAGACGATGTATTCAGTTTGTGTTGCAGACATACTAGTGGAAAGACGATGTATTCAGTTTGTGTTGCAGACATACTAGTGGAAAGACGATGTATACAGTTTGTGTTGCAGACATACTAGTGGAAAGACGATGTATTCAGTTTGTGTTGCAGACATACTAGTGGAAAGACGATGTATTCAGTTTGTGTTGCAGACATACAAGTGGAAAGACGATGTTTTCAGTTTGTGTTACAGACATACAAGTGGAAAGACGATGTTTTCAGTTTGTGTTACAGACATACTAGTGGAAAGACGATGTATTCAGTTTGTGTTGCAGACATACTAGTGGAAGGACGATGTATTCAGTTTGTGTTGCAGACATACAAGTGGAAAGACGATGTATTCAGTTTGTGTTACAGACATACAAGTGGAAAGACGATGTATTCAGTTTGTGTTGCAGACATACTAGTGTAAAGACGATGTCATCAGTTTGTGTTACAGACATACAAGTGGAAGGACGATGTATTCAGTTTGTGTTGCAGACATACAAGTGGAAAGACGATGTATTCAGTTTGTGTTGCAGACATACAAGTGGAAAGACGATGTCATCAGTTTGTGTTGCAGACATACAAGTGGAAAGACGATGTATTCAGTTTGTGTTGCAGACATACAAGTGGAAAGACGATGTATTCAGTTTGTGTTGCAGACATACTAGTGGAAAGACGATGTATTCAGTTTGTGTTGCAGACATACAAGTGGAAATACGATGTCATCAGTTTGTGTTGCAGACATACAAGTGGAAAGACGATGTATTCAGTTTGTGTTGCAGACATACAAGTGGAAAGACGATGTATTCAGTTTGTGTTGCAGACATACTAGTGGAAAGACGATGTATTCAGTTTGTGTTACAGACATACTAGTGAAAGGACGATGTATTCAGTTTGTGTTACAGACATACTAGTGAAAGGACGATGTATTCAGTTTGTGTTGCAGACATACTAGTGGAAAGACGATGTATTCAGTTTGTGTTGCAGACATACTAGTGGAAAGACGATGTCATCAGTTTGTGTTGCAGACATACTAGTGGAAAGACGATGTCAACAGTTTGTGTTACAGACATACTAGTGGAAAGACGATGTATTCAGTTTGTGTTACAGACATACAAGTGGAAAGACGATGTATTCAGTTTGTGTTGCAGACATACTAGTGGAAAGACGATGTATTCAGTTTGTGTTACAGACATACTAGTGAAAGGACGATGTATTCAGTTTGTGTTGCAGACATACTAGTGGAAAGACGATGTATTCAGTTTGTGTTGCAGACATACTAGTGGAAAGACGATGTCATCAGTTTGTGTTGCAGACATACTAGTGGAAAGACGATGTCAACAGTTTGTGTTACAGACATACTAGTGTAAAGACGATGTATTCAGTTTGTGTTACAGACATACAAGTGGAAAGACGATGTCAACAGTTTGTGTTACAGACATACTAGTGGAAAGACGATGTATTCAGTTTGTGTTACAGACATACTAGTGGAAAGACGATGTATTCAGTTTGTGTTACAGACATACAAGTGGAAAGACGATGTCAACAGTTTGTGTTACAGACATACTAGTGGAAAGACGATGTCATCAGTTTGTGTTGCAGACATACTAGTGGAAAGACGATGTCAACAGTTTGTGTTACAGACATACTAGTGTAAAGACGATGTATTCAGTTTGTGTTACAGACATACAAGTGGAAAGACGATGTCAACAGTTTGTGTTACAGACATACTAGTGAAAGGACGATGTATTCAGTTTGTGTTGCAGACATACTAGTGGAAAGACGATGTATTCAGTTTGTGTTGCAGACATACTAGTGGAAAGACGATGTCATCAGTTTGTGTTACAGACATACTAGTGGAAAGACGATGTCAACAGTTTGTGTTACAGACATACTAGTGGAAAGACGATGTATTCAGTTTGTGTTGCAGACATACTAGTGGAAAGACGATGTATTCAGTTTGTGTTACAGACATACTAGTGGAAAGACGATGTATTCAGTTTGTGTTGCAGACATACAAGTGGAAAGACGATGTATTCAGTTTGTGTTGCAGACATACTAGTGGAAAGACGATGTATTCAGTTTGTGTTACAGACATACTAGTGAAAGGACGATGTATTCAGTTTGTGTTGCAGACATACTAGTGGAAAGACGATGTATTCAGTTTGTGTTGCAGACATACTAGTGGAAAGACGATGTCATCAGTTTGTGTTGCAGACATACTAGTGGAAAGACGATGTATTCAGTTTGTGTTGCAGACATACTAGTGTAAAGACGATGTCATCAGTTTGTGTTGCAGACATACTAGTGGAAAGACGATGTATTCAGTTTGTGTTGCAGACATACTAGTGGAAGGACGATGTATTCAGTTTGTGTTGCAGACATACTAGTGGAAAGACGATGTATTCAGTTTGTGTTGCAGGCAAACCAGTGGAAAGACGATGTCATCAGTTTGTGTTGCAGACATACTAGTGGAAAGACGATGTATACAGTTTGTGTTGCAGGCATACCAGTGGAAAGACGATGTCATCAGTTTGTGTTGCAGACATACTAGTGGAAAGACGATGTTTTCAGTTTGTGTTGCAGACATACTAGTGGAAAGACGATGTATTCAGTTTGTGTTGCAGACATACAAGTGGAAAGACGATGTATTCAGTTTGTGTTGCAGACATACTAGTGGAAAGACGATGTATTAAGTTTGTGTTGCAGACATACTAGTGGAAAGACGATGTATTCAGTTTGTGTTACAGACATACTAGTGGAAAGACGATGTATTCAGTTTGTGTTACAGACATACTAGTGGAAAGACGATGTATTCAGTTTGTGTTGCAGACATACTAGTGGAAAGACGATGTATTCAGTTTGTGTTACAGACATACTAGTGGAAAGACGATGTATTCAGTTTGTGTTACAGACATACTAGTGGAAAGACGATGTATTCAGTTTGTGTTGCAGACATACTAGTGGAAATACGATGTATTCAGTTTGTGTTGCAGACATACTAGTGGAAAGACGATGTATTCAGTTTGTGTTACAGACATACTAGTGGAAAGACGATGTATTCAGTTTGTGTTGCAGACATACTAGTGGAAAGACGATGTATTCAGTTTGTGTTGCAGACATACTAGTGGAAAGACGATGTATTCAGTTTGTGTTACAGACATACTAGTGGAAAGACGATGTATTCAGTTTGTGTTACAGACATACTAGTGGAAAGACGATGTATTCAGTTTGTGTTGCAGACATACTAGTGGAAAGACGATGTATTCAGTTTGTGTTACAGACATACTAGTGGAAAGACGATGTATTCAGTTTGTGTTACAGACATACTAGTGGAAAGACGATGTATTCAGTTTGTGTTGCAGACATACTAGTGGAAATACGATGTATTCAGTTTGTGTTGCAGACATACTATTGGAAAGACGATGTATTCAGTTTGTGTTACAGACATACTAGTGGAAAGACGATGTATTCAGTTTGTGTTACAGACATACTAGTGGAAAGACGATGTTTTCAGTTTGTGTTACAGACATACTAGTGAAAGGACGATGTATTCAGTTTGTGTTGCAGACATACTAGTGGAAAGACGATGTATTCAGTTTGTGTTGCAGACATACTAGTGGAAAGACGATGTCATCAGTTTGTGTTGCAGACATACTAGTGGAAAGACGATGTATTCAGTTTGTGTTGCAGACATACTAGTGTAAAGACGATGTCATCAGTTTGTGTTGCAGACATACTAGTGGAAAGACGATGTATTCAGTTTGTGTTGCAGACATACTAGTGGAAGGACGATGTATTCAGTTTGTGTTGCAGACATACTAGTGGAAAGACGATGTATTCAGTTTGTGTTGCAGACATACTAGTGGAAAGACGATGTATTCAGTTTGTGTTGCAGGCAAACCAGTGGAAAGACGGTGTCATCAGTTTGTGTTGCAGACATACTAGTGGAAAGACGATGTTTTCAGTTTGTGTTACAGACATACTAGTGGAAAGACGATGTATTCAGTTTGTGTTGCAGACATACAAGTGGAAAGACGATGTATTCAGTTTGTGTTGCAGACATACTAGTGGAAAGACGATGTATTCAGTTTGTGTTGCAGACATACTAGTGGAAAGACGATGTATTCAGTTTGTGTTACAGACATACTAGTGGAAAGACGATGTATTCAGTTTGTGTTACAGACATACTAGTGGAAAGACGATGTATTCAGTTTGTGTTGCAGACATACTAGTGGAAATACGATGTATTCAGTTTGTGTTGCAGACATACTATTGGAAAGACGATGTATTCAGTTTGTGTTACAGACATACTAGTGGAAAGACGATGTATTCAGTTTGTGTTACAGACATACTAGTGGAAAGACGATGTTTTCAGTTTGTGTTACAGACATACTAGTGAAAGGACGATGTATTCAGTTTGTGTTGCAGACATACTAGTGGAAAGACGATGTATTCAGTTTGTGTTGCAGACATACTAGTGGAAAGACGATGTCATCAGTTTGTGTTGCAGACATACTAGTGGAAAGACGATGTATTCAGTTTGTGTTGCAGACATACTAGTGTAAAGACGATGTCATCAGTTTGTGTTGCAGACATACTAGTGGAAAGACGATGTATTCAGTTTGTGTTGCAGACATACTAGTGGAAGGACGATGTATTCAGTTTGTGTTGCAGACATACTAGTGGAAAGACGATGTATTCAGTTTGTGTTGCAGGCAAACCAGTGGAAAGACGATGTCATCAGTTTGTGTTGCAGACATACTAGTGGAAAGACGATGTATACAGTTTGTGTTGCAGGCATACCAGTGGAAAGACGATGTCATCAGTTTGTGTTGCAGACATACTAGTGGAAAGACGATGTTTTCAGTTTGTGTTACAGACATACTAGTGGAAAGACGATGTATTCAGTTTGTGTTGCAGACATACTAGTGGAAAGACGATGTATTCAGTTTGTGTTGCAGGCATACCAGTGGAAAGACGATGTCATCAGTTTGTGTTGCAGACATACTAGTGGAAAGACGATGTCATCAGTTTGTGTTGCAGACATACTAGTATAAAGACGATGTATTCAGTTTGTGTTGCAGACATACAAGTGGAAAGACGATGTATTCAGTTTGTGTTGCAGACATACTAGTGGAAAGACGATGTATTCAGTTTGTGTTGCAGACATACTAGTGGAAAGACGATGTATTCAGTTTGTGTTGCAGACATACTAGTGGAAAGACGATGTATTCAGTTTGTGTTGCAGGCATACCAGTGGAAAGACGATGTCATCAGTTTGTGTTGCAGACATACTAGTGGAAAGACGATGTCATCAGTTTGTGTTGCAGACATACTAGTGGAAAGACGATGTATTCAGTTTGTGTTGCAGACATACAAGTGGAAAGACGATGTATTCAGTTTGTGTTGCAGACATACTAGTGGAAAGACGATGTATTCAGTTTGTGTTGCAGACATACTAGTGGAAAGACGATGTATTCAGTTTGTGTTACAGACATACTAGTGGAAAGACGATGTATTCAGTTTGTGTTACAGACATACTAGTGGAAAGACGATGTATTCAGTTTGTGTTGCAGACATACTAGTGGAAATACGATGTATTCAGTTTGTGTTGCAGACATACTATTGGAAAGACGATGTATTCAGTTTGTGTTACAGACATACTAGTGGAAAGACGATGTATTCAGTTTGTGTTACAGACATACTAGTGGAAAGACGATGTTTTCAGTTTGTGTTACAGACATACTAGTGAAAGGACGATGTATTCAGTTTGTGTTGCAGACATACTAGTGGAAAGACGATGTATTCAGTTTGTGTTGCAGACATACTAGTGGAAAGACGATGTCATCAGTTTGTGTTGCAGACATACTAGTGGAAAGACGATGTATTCAGTTTGTGTTGCAGACATACTAGTGTAAAGACGATGTCATCAGTTTGTGTTGCAGACATACTAGTGGAAAGACGATGTATTCAGTTTGTGTTGCAGACATACTAGTGGAAAGACGATGTATTCAGTTTGTGTTGCAGACATACTAGTGGAAAGACGATGTATTCAGTTTGTGTTGCAGACATACTAGTGGAAAGACGATGTATTCAGTTTGTGTTACAGACATACTAGTGGAAAGACGATGTATTCAGTTTGTGTTGCAGACATACTAGTGGAAGGACGATGTATTCAGTTTGTGTTGCAGACATACTAGTGGAAAGACGATGTATTCAGTTTGTGTTGCAGACATACTAGTGGAAAGACGATGTCATCAGTTTGTGTTGCAGGCAAACCAGTGGAAAGACGATGTCATCAGTTTGTGTTGCAGACATACTAGTGGAAAGACGATGTATACAGTTTGTGTTGCAGGCATACCAGTGGAAAGACGATGTCATCAGTTTGTGTTGCAGACATACTAGTGGAAAGACGATGTTTTCAGTTTGTGTTACAGACATACTAGTGGAAAGACGATGTATTCAGTTTGTGTTGCAGACATACAAGTGGAAAGACGATGTATTCAGTTTGTGTTGCAGACATACTAGTGGAAAGACGATGTCATCAGTTTGTGTTGCAGACATACTAGTGGAAAGACGATGTATTCAGTTTGTGTTGCAGACATACAAGTGGAAAGACGATGTATTCAGTTTGTGTTGCAGACATACTATTGGAAAGACGATGTATTCAGTTTGTGTTGCAGACATACTAGTGGAAAGACGATGTATTCAGTTTGTGTTACAGACATACTAGTGGAAAGACGATGTCAACAGTTTGTGTTACAGACATACTAGTGTAAAGACGATGTATTCAGTTTGTGTTACAGACATACAAGTGGAAAGACGATGTCAACAGTTTGTGTTACAGACATACTAGTGGAAAGACGATGTATTCAGTTTGTGTTACAGACATACTAGTGGAAAGACGATGTATTCAGTTTGTGTTACAGACATACAAGTGGAAAGACGATGTCAACAGTTTGTGTTACAGACATACTAGTGGAAAGACGATGTCATCAGTTTGTGTTGCAGACATACTAGTGGAAAGACGATGTCAACAGTTTGTGTTACAGACATACTAGTGTAAAGACGATGTATTCAGTTTGTGTTACAGACATACAAGTGGAAAGACGATGTCAACAGTTTGTGTTACAGACATACTAGTGAAAGGACGATGTATTCAGTTTGTGTTGCAGACATACTAGTGGAAAGACGATGTATTCAGTTTGTGTTGCAGACATACTAGTGGAAAGACGATGTCATCAGTTTGTGTTACAGACATACTAGTGGAAAGACGATGTCAACAGTTTGTGTTACAGACATACTAGTGGAAAGACGATGTATTCAGTTTGTGTTGCAGACATACTAGTGGAAAGACGATGTATTCAGTTTGTGTTACAGACATACTAGTGGAAAGACGATGTATTCAGTTTGTGTTGCAGACATACAAGTGGAAAGACGATGTATTCAGTTTGAGTTGCAGACATACTAGTGGAAAGACGATGTATTCAGTTTGTGTTACAGACATACTAGTGAAAGGACGATGTATTCAGTTTGTGTTGCAGACATACTAGTGGAAAGACGATGTATTCAGTTTGTGTTGCAGACATACTAGTGGAAAGACGATGTCATCAGTTTGTGTTGCAGACATACTAGTGGAAAGACGATGTATTCAGTTTGTGTTGCAGACATACTAGTGTAAAGACGATGTCATCAGTTTGTGTTGCAGACATACTAGTGGAAAGACGATGTATTCAGTTTGTGTTGCAGACATACTAGTGGAAGGACGATGTATTCAGTTTGTGTTGCAGACATACTAGTGGAAAGACGATGTATTCAGTTTGTGTTGCAGGCAAACCAGTGGAAAGACGATGTCATCAGTTTGTGTTGCAGACATACTAGTGGAAAGACGATGTATACAATTTGTGTTGCAGGCATACCAGTGGAAAGACGATGTCATCAGTTTGTGTTGCAGACATACTAGTGGAAAGACGATGTTTTCAGTTTGTGTTACAGACATACTAGTGGAAAGACGATGTATTCAGTTTGTGTTGCAGACATACAAGTGGAAAGACGATGTATTCAGTTTGTGTTGCAGACATACTAGTGGAAAGACGATGTATTCAGTTTGTGTTGCAGACATACTAGTGGAAAGACGATGTATTCAGTTTGTGTTACAGACATACTAGTGGAAAGACGATGTATTCAGTTTGTATTACAGACATACTAGTGGAAAGACGATGTATTCAGTTTGTGTTGCAGACATACTAGTGGAAAGACGATGTATTCAGTTTGTGTTACAGACATACTAGTGGAAAGACGATGTATTCAGTTTGTGTTACAGACATACTAGTGGAAAGACGATGTATTCAGTTTGTGTTGCAGACATACTAGTGGAAATACGATGTATTCAGTTTGTGTTGCAGACATACTAGTGGAAAGACGATGTATTCAGTTTGTGTTACAGACATACTAGTGGAAAGACGATGTATTCAGTTTGTGTTGCAGACATACTAGTGGAAAGACGATGTATTCAGTTTGTGTTGCAGACATACTAGTGGAAAGACGATGTATTCAGTTTGTGTTACAGACATACTAGTGGAAAGACGATGTATTCAGTTTGTGTTATAGACATACTAGTGGAAAGACGATGTATTCAGTTTGTGTTGCAGACATACTAGTGGAAAGACGATGTATTCAGTTTGTGTTACAGACATACTAGTGGAAAGACGATGTATTCAGTTTGTGTTACAGACATACTAGTGGAAAGACGATGTATTCAGTTTGTGTTGCAGACATACTAGTGGAAATACGATGTATTCAGTTTGTGTTGCAGACATACTATTGGAAAGACGATGTATTCAGTTTGTGTTACAGACATACTAGTGGAAAGACGATGTATTCAGTTTGTGTTACAGACATACTAGTGGAAAGACGATGTTTTCAGTTTGTGTTACAGACATACTAGTGAAAGGACGATGTATTCAGTTTGTGTTGCAGACATACTAGTGGAAAGACGATGTATTCAGTTTGTGTTGCAGACATACTAGTGGAAAGACGATGTCATCAGTTTGTGTTGCAGACATACTAGTGGAAAGACGATGTATTCAGTTTGTGTTGCAGACATACTAGTGTAAAGACGATGTCATCAGTTTGTGTTGCAGACATACTAGTGGAAAGACGATGTATTCAGTTTGTGTTGCAGACATACTAGTGGAAGGACGATGTATTCAGTTTGTGTTGCAGACATACTAGTGGAAAGACGATGTATTCAGTTTGTGTTGCAGACATACTAGTGGAAAGACGATGTATTCAGTTTGTGTTGCAGGCAAACCAGTGGAAAGACGGTGTCATCAGTTTGTGTTGCAGACATACTAGTGGAAAGACGATGTATACAGTTTGTGTTGCAGGCATACCAGTGGAAAGACGATGTCATCAGTTTGTGTTGCAGACATACTAGTGGAAAGACGATGTTTTCAGTTTGTGTTACAGACATACTAGTGGAAAGACGATGTATTCAGTTTGTGTTGCAGACATACAAGTGGAAAGACGATGTATTCAGTTTGTGTTGCAGACATACTATTGGAAAGACGATGTATTCAGTTTGTGTTGCAGACATACTAGTGGAAAGACGATGTATTCAGTTTGTGTTACAGACATACTAGTGGAAAGACGATGTCAACAGTTTGTGTTACAGACATACTAGTGTAAAGACGATGTATTCAGTTTGTGTTGCAGACATACTAGTGGAAAGACGATGTATTCAGTTTGTGTTGCAGACATACTAGTGGAAAGACGATGTATTCAGTTTGTGTTGCAGACATACAAGTGGAAGGACGATGTATTCAGTTTGTGTTACAGACATACAAGTGGAAAGACGATGTCAACAGTTTGTGTTACAGACATACTAGTGGAAAGACGATGTATTCAGTTTGTGTTACAGACATACTAGTGGAAAGACGATGTATTCAGTTTGTGTTACAGACATACAAGTGGAAAGACGATGTCAACAGTTTGTGTTACAGACATACTAGTGGAAAGACGATGTCATCAGTTTGTGTTGCAGACATACTAGTGGAAAGACGATGTCAACAGTTTGTGTTACAGACATACTAGTGTAAAGACGATGTATTCAGTTTGTGTTACAGACATACAAGTGGAAAGACGATGTCAACAGTTTGTGTTACAGACATACTAGTGAAAGGACGATGTATTCAGTTTGTGTTGCAGACATACTAGTGGAAAGACGATGTATTCAGTTTGTGTTGCAGACATACTAGTGGAAAGACGATGTCATCAGTTTGTGTTACAGACATACTAGTGGAAAGACGATGTCAACAGTTTGTGTTACAGACATACTAGTGGAAAGACGATGTATTCAGTTTGTGTTGCAGACATACTAGTGGAAAGACGATGTATTCAGTTTGTGTTACAGACATACTAGTGGAAAGACGATGTATTCAGTTTGTGTTGCAGACATACAAGTGAAAAGACGATGTATTCAGTTTGTGTTGCAGACATACTAGTGGAAAGACGATGTATTCAGTTTGTGTTACAGACATACTAGTGAAAGGACGATGTATTCAGTTTGTGTTGCAGACATACTAGTGGAAAGACGATGTATTCAGTTTGTGTTGCAGACATACTAGTGGAAAGACGATGTCATCAGTTTGTGTTGCAGACATACTAGTGGAAAGACGATGTATTCAGTTTGTGTTGCAGACATACTAGTGTAAAGACGATGTCATCAGTTTGTGTTGCAGACATACTAGTGGAAAGACGATGTATTCAGTTTGTGTTGCAGACATACTAGTGGAAGGACGATGTATTCAGTTTGTGTTGCAGACATACTAGTGAAAAGACGATGTATTCAGTTTGTGTTGCAGGCAAACCAGTGGAAAGACGATGTCATCAGTTTGTGTTGCAGACATACTAGTGGAAAGACGATGTATACAATTTGTGTTGCAGGCATACCAGTGGAAAGACGATGTCATCAGTTTGTGTTGCAGACATACTAGTGGAAAGACGATGTTTTCAGTTTGTGTTACAGACATACTAGTGGAAAGACGATGTATTCAGTTTGTGTTGCAGACATACAAGTGGAAAGACGATGTATTCAGTTTGTGTTGCAGACATACTAGTGGAAAGACGATGTATTCAGTTTGTGTTGCAGACATACTAGTGGAAAGACGATGTATTCAGTTTGTGTTACAGACATACTAGTGGAAAGACGATGTATTCAGTTTGTGTTACAGACATACTAGTGGAAAGACGATGTATTCAGTTTGTGTTGCAGACATACTAGTGGAAAGACGATGTATTCAGTTTGTGTTACAGACATACTAGTGGAAAGACGATGTATTCAGTTTGTGTTACAGACATACTAGTGGAAAGACGATGTATTCAGTTTGTGTTGCAGACATACTAGTGGAAATACGATGTATTCAGTTTGTGTTGCAGACATACTAGTGGAAAGACGATGTATTCAGTTTGTGTTACAGACATACTAGTGGAAAGACGATGTATTCAGTTTGTGTTGCAGACATACTAGTGGAAAGACGATGTATTCAGTTTGTGTTGCAGACATACTAGTGGAAAGACGATGTATTCAGTTTGTGTTACAGACATACTAGTGGAAAGACGATGTATTCAGTTTGTGTTACAGACATACTAGTGGAAAGACGATGTATTCAGTTTGTGTTGCAGACATACTAGTGGAAAGACGATGTATTCAGTTTGTGTTACAGACATACTAGTGGAAAGACGATGTATTCAGTTTGTGTTACAGACATACTAGTGGAAAGACGATGTATTCAGTTTGTGTTGCAGACATACTAGTGGAAATACGATGTATTCAGTTTGTGTTGCAGACATACTAGTGGAAAGACGATGTATTCAGTTTGTGTTACAGACATACTAGTGGAAAGACGATGTATTCAGTTTGTGTTACAGACATACTAGTGGAAAGACGATGTTTTCAGTTTGTGTTACAGACATACTAGTGAAAGGACGATGTATTCAGTTTGTGTTGCAGACATACTAGTGGAAAGACGATGTATTCAGTTTGTGTTGCAGACATACTAGTGGAAAGACGATGTCATCAGTTTGTGTTGCAGACATACTAGTGGAAAGACGATGTATTCAGTTTGTGTTGCAGACATACTAGTGTAAAGACGATGTCATCAGTTTGTGTTGCAGACATACTAGTGGAAAGACGATGTATTCAGTTTGTGTTGCAGACATACTAGTGGAAGGACGATGTATTCAGTTTGTGTTGCAGACATACTAGTGGAAAGACGATGTATTCAGTTTGTGTTGCAGACATACTAGTGGAAAGACGATGTATTCAGTTTGTGTTGCAGGCAAACCAGTGGAAAGACGGTGTCATCAGTTTGTGTTGCAGACATACTAGTGGAAAGACGATGTATACAGTTTGTGTTGCAGGCATACCAGTGGAAAGACGATGTCATCAGTTTGTGTTGCAGACATACTAGTGGAAAGACGATGTTTTCAGTTTGTGTTACAGACATACTAGTGGAAAGACGATGTATTCAGTTTGTGTTGCAGACATACAAGTGGAAAGACGATGTATTCAGTTTGTGTTGCAGACATACTAGTGGAAAGACGATGTATTCAGTTTGTGTTGCAGACATACTAGTGGAAAGACGATGTATTCAGTTTGTGTTACAGACATACTAGTGGAAAGACGATGTATTCAGTTTGTGTTACAGACATACTAGTGGAAAGACGATGTATTCAGTTTGTGTTGCAGACATACTAGTGGAAATACGATGTATTCAGTTTGTGTTGCAGACATACTATTGGAAAGACGATGTATTCAGTTTGTGTTACAGACATACTAGTGGAAAGACGATGTATTCAGTTTGTGTTACAGACATACTAGTGGAAAGACGATGTTTTCAGTTTGTGTTACAGACATACTAGTGAAAGGACGATGTATTCAGTTTGTGTTGCAGACATACTAGTGGAAAGACGATGTATTCAGTTTGTGTTGCAGACATACTAGTGGAAAGACGATGTCATCAGTTTGTGTTGCAGACATACTAGTGGAAAGACGATGTATTCAGTTTGTGTTGCAGACATACTAGTGTAAAGACGATGTCATCAGTTTGTGTTGCAGACATACTAGTGGAAAGACGATGTATTCAGTTTGTGTTGCAGACATACTAGTGGAAGGACGATGTATTCAGTTTGTGTTGCAGACATACTAGTGGAAAGACGATGTATTCAGTTTGTGTTGCAGGCAAACCAGTGGAAAGACGATGTCATCAGTTTGTGTTGCAGACATACTAGTGGAAAGACGATGTATACAGTTTGTGTTACAGACATACTAGTGGAAAGACGATGTATTCAGTTTGTGTTGCAGACATACTAGTGGAAAGACGATGTATTCAGTTTGTGTTGCAGGCATACCAGTGGAAAGACGATGTCATCAGTTTGTGTTGCAGACATACTAGTGGAAAGACGATGTATTCAGTTTGTGTTGCAGACATACTAGTGTAAAGACGATGTCATCAGTTTGTGTTGCAGACATACTAGTGGAAAGACGATGTATTCAGTTTGTGTTGCAGACATACTAGTGGAAGGACGATGTATTCAGTTTGTGTTGCAGACATACTAGTGGAAAGACGATGTATTCAGTTTGTGTTGCAGACATACTAGTGGAAAGACGATGTATTCAGTTTGTGTTGCAGGCAAACCAGTGGAAAGACGGTGTCATCAGTTTGTGTTGCAGACATACTAGTGGAAAGACGATGTATACAGTTTGTGTTGCAGGCATACCAGTGGAAAGACGATGTCATCAGTTTGTGTTGCAGACATACTAGTGGAAAGACGATGTTTTCAGTTTGTGTTACAGACATACTAGTGGAAAGACGATGTATTCAGTTTGTGTTGCAGACATACAAGTGGAAAGACGATGTATTCAGTTTGTGTTGCAGACATACTAGTGGAAAGACGATGTATTCAGTTTGTGTTGCAGACATACTAGTGGAAAGACGATGTATTCAGTTTGTGTTACAGACATACTAGTGGAAAGACGATGTATTCAGTTTGTGTTACAGACATACTAGTGGAAAGACGATGTATTCAGTTTGTGTTGCAGACATACTAGTGGAAATACGATGTATTCAGTTTGTGTTGCAGACATACTATTGGAAAGACGATGTATTCAGTTTGTGTTACAGACATACTAGTGGAAAGACGATGTATTCAGTTTGTGTTACAGACATACTAGTGGAAAGACGATGTTTTCAGTTTGTGTTACAGACATACTAGTGAAAGGACGATGTATTCAGTTTGTGTTGCAGACATACTAGTGGAAAGACGATGTATTCAGTTTGTGTTGCAGACATACTAGTGGAAAGACGATGTCATCAGTTTGTGTTGCAGACATACTAGTGGAAAGACGATGTATTCAGTTTGTGTTGCAGACATACTAGTGTAAAGACGATGTCATCAGTTTGTGTTGCAGACATACTAGTGGAAAGACGATGTATTCAGTTTGTGTTGCAGACATACTAGTGGAAGGACGATGTATTCAGTTTGTGTTGCAGACATACTAGTGGAAAGACGATGTATTCAGTTTGTGTTGCAGGCAAACCAGTGGAAAGACGATGTCATCAGTTTGTGTTGCAGACATACTAGTGGAAAGACGATGTATACAGTTTGTGTTGCAGACATACTAGTGGAAAGACGATGTATTCAGTTTGTGTTGCAGACATACTAGTGGAAAGACGATGTATTCAGTTTGTGTTGCAGGCATACCAGTGGAAAGACGATGTCATCAGTTTGTGTTGCAGACATACTAGTGGAAAGACGATGTATTCAGTTTGTGTTGCAGACATACAAGTGGAAAGACGATGTATTCAGTTTGTGTTGCAGACATACTAGTGGAAAGACGATGTATTCAGTTTGTGTTGCAGACATACTAGTGGAAAGACGATGTATTCAGTTTGTGTTACAGACATACTAGTGGAAAGACGATGTATTCAGTTTGTGTTACAGACATACTAGTGGAAAGACGATGTATTCAGTTTGTGTTGCAGACATACTAGTGGAAATACGATGTATTCAGTTTGTGTTGCAGACATACTATTGGAAAGACGATGTATTCAGTTTGTGTTACAGACATACTAGTGGAAAGACGATGTATTCAGTTTGTGTTACAGACATACTAGTGGAAAGACGATGTTTTCAGTTTGTGTTACAGACATACTAGTGAAAGGACGATGTATTCAGTTTGTGTTGCAGACATACTAGTGGAAAGACGATGTATTCAGTTTGTGTTGCAGACATACTAGTGGAAAGACGATGTCATCAGTTTGTGTTGCAGACATACTAGTGGAAAGACGATGTATTCAGTTTGTGTTGCAGACATACTAGTGTAAAGACGATGTCATCAGTTTGTGTTGCAGACATACTAGTTGAAAGACGATGTATTCAGTTTGTGTTGCAGACATACTAGTGGAAGGACGATGTATTCAGTTTGTGTTGCAGACATACTAGTGGAAAGACGATGTATTCAGTTTGTGTTGCAGACATACTAGTGGAAAGACGATGTATTCAGTTTGTGTTACAGACATACTAGTGGAAAGACGATGTATTCAGTTTGTGTTGCAGACATACTAGTGGAAGGACGATGTATTCAGTTTGTGTTGCAGACATACTAGTGGAAAGACGATGTATTCAGTTTGTGTTGCAGACATACTAGTGGAAAGACGATGTCATCAGTTTGTGTTGCAGGCAAACCAGTGGAAAGACGATGTCATCAGTTTGTGTTGCAGACATACTAGTGGAAAGACGATGTATACAGTTTGTGTTGCAGGCATACCAGTGGAAAGACGATGTCATCAGTTTGTGTTGCAGACATACTAGTGGAAAGACGATGTATTCAGTTTGTGTTACAGACATACTAGTGGAAAGACGATGTATTCAGTTTGTGTTGCAGACATACAAGTGGAAAGACGATGTATTCAGTTTGTGTTGCAGACATACTAGTGGAAAGACGATGTCATCAGTTTGTGTTGCAGACATACTAGTGGAAAGACGATGTATTCAGTTTGTGTTGCAGACATACAAGTGGAAAGACGATGTATGCAGTTTGTGTTGCAGACATACTATTGGAAAGACGATGTATTCAGTTTGTGTTGCAGACATACTAGTGGAAAGACGATGTATTCAGTTTGTGTTGCAGACATACTAGTGTAAAGACGATGTCATCAGTTTGTGTTGCAGACATAATAGTGGAAAGACGATGTATTCAGTTTGTGTTGCAGACATACTAGTGGAAAGACGATGTATTCAGTTTGTGTTACAGACATACTAGTGGAAAGACGATGTATTCAGTTTGTGTTACAGACATACTAGTGGAAAGACGATGTATTCAGTTTGTGTTGCAGACATACTAGTGTAAAGACGATGTCATCAGTTTGTGTTGCAGACATAATAGTGGAAAGACGATGTATTCAGTTTGTGTTGCAGACATACTAGTGGAAAGACGATGTATTCAGTTTGTGTTACAGACATACTAGTGGAAAGACGATGTATTCAGTTTGTGTTACAGACATAATAGTGGAAAGACGATGTATTCAGTTTGTGTTGCAGACATACTAGTGGAAAGACGATGTATTCAGTTTGTGTTACAGACATACTAGTGGAAAGACGATGTTTTCAGTTTGTGTTACAGACATACTAGTGGAAAGACGATGTATTCAGTTTGTGTTGCAGACATACAAGTGGAAAGACGATGTATTCAGTTTGTGTTGCAGACATACTAGTGGAAAGACGATGTCATCAGTTTGTGTTGCAGACATACTAGTGGAAAGACGATGTATTCAGTTTGTGTTGCAGACATACAAGTGGAAAGACGATGTATGCAGTTTGTGTTGCAGACATACTATTGGAAAGACGATGTATTCAGTTTGTGTTGCAGACATACTAGTGGAAAGACGATGTATTCAGTTTGTGTTGCAGACATACTAGTGTAAAGACGATGTCATCAGTTTGTGTTGCAGACATACTAGTGGAAAGACGATGTATTCAGTTTGTGTTGCAGACATACTAGTGGAAAGACGATGTATTCAGTTTGTGTTACAGACATACTAGTGGAAAGACGATGTATTCAGTTTGTGTTACAGACATACTAGTGGAAAGACGATGTATTCAGTTTGTGTTGCAGACATACTAGTGTAAAGACGATGTCATCAGTTTGTGTTGCAGACATAATAGTGGAAAGACGATGTATTCAGTTTGTGTTGCAGACATACTAGTGGAAAGACGATGTATTCAGTTTGTGTTACAGACATACTAGTGGAAAGACGATGTATTCAGTTTGTGTTACAGACATACTAGTGGAAAGACGATGTATTCAGTTTGTGTTGCAGACATACTAGTGGAAATACGATGTATTCAGTTTGTGTTGCAGACATACTATTGGAAAGACGATGTATTCAGTTTGTGTTACAGACATACTAGTGGAAAGACGATGTCATCAGTTTGTGTTACAGACATACTAGTGGAAAGACGATGTTTTCAGTTTGTGTTACAGACATACTAGTGAAAGGACGATGTATTCAGTTTGTGTTGCAGACATACTAGTGGAAAGACGATGTATTCAGTTTGTGTTGCAGACATACTAGTGGAAAGACGATGTCATCAGTTTGTGTTGCAGACATACTAGTGGAAAGACGATGTATTCAGTTTGTGTTGCAGACATACTAGTGTAAAGACGATGTCATCAGTTTGTGTTGCAGACATACTAGTGGAAAGACGATGTATTCAGTTTGTGTTGCAGACATACTAGTGGAAGGACGATGTATTCAGTTTGTGTTGCAGACATACTAGTGGAAAGACGATGTATTCAGTTTGTGTTGCAGACATACTAGTGGAAAGACGATGTATTCAGTTTGTGTTGCAGGCAAACCAGTGGAAAGACGATGTCATCAGTTTGTGTTGCAGACATACTAGTGGAAAGACGATGTATACAGTTTGTGTTGCAGGCATACCAGTGGAAAGACGATGTCATCAGTTTGTGTTGCAGACATACTAGTGGAAAGACGATGTTTTCAGTTTGTGTTACAGACATACTAGTGGAAAGACGATGTATTCAGTTTGTGTTGCAGACATACTAGTGGAAAGACGATGTATTCAGTTTGTGTTGCAGACATACTAGTGGAAAGACGATGTATTCAGTTTGTGTTGCAGACATACTAGTGGAAAGACGATGTATTCAGTTTGTGTTACAGACATACTAGTGGAAAGACGATGTATTCAGTTTGTGTTACAGACATACTAATGGAAAGACGATGTATTCAGTTTGTGTTGCAGACATACTAGTGGAAAGACGATGTCAACAGTTTGTGTTGCAGACATACTATTGGAAAGACGATGTATTCAGTTTGTGTTACAGACATACTAGTGGAAAGACGATGTATTCAGTTTGTGTTACAGACATACTAGTGGAAAGACGATGTTTTCAGTTTGTGTTACAGACATACTAGTGAAAGGACGATGTATTCAGTTTGTGTTGCAGACATACTAGTGGAAAGACGATGTATTCAGTTTGTGTTGCAGACATACTAGTGGAAAGACGATGTCATCAGTTTGTGTTACAGACATACTAGTGGAAAGACGATGTATTCAGTTTGTGTTGCAGACATACTAGTGGAAAGACGATGTATTCAGTTTGTGTTACAGACATACTAGTGGAAAGACGATGTATTCAGTTTGTGTTACAGACATACTAGTGGAAAGACGATGTATTCAGTTTGTGTTGCAGACATACTAGTGGAAAGACGATGTCAACAGTTTGTGTTGCAGACATACTATTGGAAAGACGATGTATTCAGTTTGTGTTACAGACATACTAGTGGAAAGACGATGTATTCAGTTTGTGTTACAGACATACTAGTGGAAAGACGATGTTTTCAGTTTGTGTTACAGACATACTAGTGGAAAGACGATGTATTCAGTTTGTGTTGCAGACATACTAGTGGAAAGACGATGTATTCAGTTTGTGTTACAGACATACTAGTGGAAAGACGATGTATTCAGTTTGTGTTACAGACATACTAGTGGAAAGACGATGTATTCAGTTTGTGTTGCAGACATACTAGTGGAAAGACGATGTCATCAGTTTGTGTTGCAGACATACTAGTGGAAAGACGATGTATTCAGTTTGTGTTGCAGACATACTAGTGGACAGACGATGTATTCAGTTTGTGTTGCAGACATACTAGTGGAAAGACGATGTCAACAGTTTGTGTTGCAGACATACTATTGGAAAGACGATGTATTCAGTTTGTGTTACAGACATACTAGTGGAAAGACGATGTCATCAGTTTGTGTTACAGACATACTAGTGGAAAGACGATGTATTCAGTTTGTGTTACAGACATACTAGTGGAAAGACGATGTATTCAGTTTGTGTTGCAGACATACTAGTGGAAAGACGATGTATTCAGTTTGTGTTACAGACATACTAGTGTAAAGACGATGTATTCAGTTTGGGTTACAGACATACTAGTGGAAAGACGATGTATTCAGTTTGTGTTGCAGACATACTAGTGGAAAGACGATGTCATCAGTTTGTGTTGCAGACATACTAGTGGAAAGACGATGTATTCAGTTTGTGTTGCAGACATACTAGTGGACAGACGATGTATTCAGTTTGTGTTGCAGACATACTAGTGGAAAGACGATGTCATCAGTTTGTGTTGCAGACATACTAGTGGAAAGACGATGTCATCAGTTTGTGTTGCAGACATACTAGTGGAAAGACGATGTATTCAGTTTGTGTTGCAGACATACTAGTGGAAAGACGATGTATTCAGTTTGTGTTGCAGACATACTAGTGGAAAGACGATGTCATCAGTTTGTGTTGCAGACATACTAGTGGAAAGACGATGTCATCAGTTTGTGTTGCAGACATACTAGTGGAAAGACGATGTATTCAGTTCGTGTTGCAGACATACTAGTGGAAAGACGATGTATTCAGTTTGTGTTGAAGACATACTTGTGGAAAGACGATGTCATCAGTTTGTGTTGCAGACATACTAGTGGAAAGACGATGTATTCAGTTTGTGTTGCAGACATACTAGTGGAAGGACGATGTATTCAGTTTATGTTGCAGACATACTTGTGGAAAGACGATGTCAACAGTTTGTGTTGCAGACATACTAGTGGAAAGACGATGTCAACAGTTTGTGTTGCAGACATACTAGTGGAAAGACGATGTCATCAGTTTGTGTTGCAGACATATTAGTGGAAAGACGATGTCATCAGTTTGTGTTGCAGACATACTAGTGGAAAGACGATGTATTCAGTTTGTGTTGCAGACATACTTGTGGAAAGACGATGTCATCAGTTTGTGTTGCAGACATACTAGTGGAAAGACGATGTATTCAGTTTGTGTTGCAGACATACTAGTGGAAAGACGATGTATTCAGTTTGTGTTGCAGACATACTTGTGGAAAGACGATGTCAACAGTTTCTGTTGCAGACATACTAGTGGAAAGACGATGTCAACAGTTTGTGTTGCAGACATACTAGTGGAAAGACGATGTATTCAGTTTGTGTTGCAGACATACTAGTGGAAGGACGATGTATTCAGTTTGTGTTGCAGACATAGTAGTGGAAAGACGATGTATTCAGTTTGTGTTGCAGACATACTAGTGGAAAGACGCTGTATTCAGTTTGTGTTGCAGACATACTAGTGGAAAGACGATGTCATCAGTTTGTGTTGCAGACATACTAGTGGAAAGACGATGTATTCAGTTTGTGTTGCAGACATACTTGTGGAAAGACGATGTATTCAGTTTGTGTTGCAGACATACTAGTGGAAAGACGATGTATTCAGTTTGTGTTGCAGACATACTAGTGGAAAGACGATGTATTCAGTTTGTGTTACAGACATACTAGTGGAAAGACGATGTATTCAGTTTGTGTTACAGACATACTAGTGGAAAGACGATGTATTCAGTTTGTGTTGCAGACATACTAGTGGAAATACGATGTATTCAGTTTGTGTTGCAGACATACTATTGGAAAGACGATGTATTCAGTTTGTGTTACAGACACACTAGTGGAAAGACGATGTATTCAGTTTGTGTTGCAGACATACTAGTGGAAAGACGATGTTTTCAGTTTGTGTTGCAGACATACTAGTGGAAAGACGATGTCATCAGTTTGTGTTGCAGACATACTAGTGGAAAGACGATGTATTCAGTTTGTGTTGCAGACATACTAGTGTAAAGACGATGTCATCAGTTTGTGTTGCAGACATACTAGTGGAAAGACGATGTATTCAGTTTGTGTTGCAGACATACTAGTGGAAAGACGATGTCATCAGTTTGTGTTGCAGACATACTAGTGGAAAGACGATGTATTCAGTTTGTGTTGCAGACATACTAGTGTAAAGACGATGTCATCAGTTTGTGTTGCAGACATACTAGTGGAAAGACGATGTATTCAGTTTGTGTTGCAGACATACTAGTGGAAGGACGATATATTCAGTTTGTGTTGCAGACATACTTGTGGAAAGACGATGTCATCAGTTTGTGTTGCAGACATACTAGTGGAAAGACGATGTATTCAGTTTGTGTTGCAGACATACTAGTGGAAGGACGATGTATTCAGTTTATGTTGCAGACATACTAGTGGAAAGACGATGTATTCAGTTTGTGTTGCAGACATACTAGTGGAAAGACGATGTATTCAGTTTGTGTTGCAGACATACTAGTGGAAAGACGATGTATTCAGTTTGTGTTGCAGGCATACCAGTGGAAAGACGATCTCATCAGTTTGTGTTGCAGACATACTAGTGGAAAGACGATGTATTCAGTTTGTGTTGCAGACATACTAATGGAAAGACGATGTATTCAGTTTGTGTTACAGACATACTAGTGGAAAGACGATGTCATCAGTTTGTGTTACAGACATACTAGTGGAAAGACGATGTCATCAGTTTGTGTTACAGACATACTAGTGGAAAGACGATGTTTTCAGTTTGTGTTACAGACATACTAGTGGAAAGTCGATGTCATCAGTTTGTGTTACAGACATACTAGTGGAAAGACGATGTCATTCGTTTGTGTTGCAGACATACTAGTGGAAAGACGATGTCATCAGTTTGTGTTGCAGACATACTAATGGAAAGACGATGTTTTCAGTTTGTGTTGCAGACATACTAGTGGAAAGACGATGTTTTCAGTTTGTGTTACAGACATACTAGTGGAAAGACGATGTCATCAGTTTCTGTTACAGACATACTAGTGGAAAGACGATGTCATCAGTTTGTGTTGCAGACATACTAGTGGAAAGACGATGTATTCAGTTTGTGTTGCAGACATATTAGTGGAAAGACGATGTCATCAGTTTGTGTTGCAGACATACTAGTGGAAAGACGATGTTTTCGGTTTGTGTTACAGACATACTAGTGGAAAGACGATGTCATCAGTTTGTGTTGCAGACATACTAGTGGAAAGACGATGTCATCAGTTTGTGTTACAGACATACTAGTGGAAAGACGATGTCATCAGTTTGTGTTGCAGACATACTAGTGGAAAGACGATGTATTCAGTTTGTGTTGCAGACATATTAGTGGAAAGACGATGTTTTCAGTTTGTGTTACAGACATACTAGTGGAAAGACGATGTTTTCAGTTTGTGTTACAGACATACTAGTGGAAAGACGATGTCATCAGTTTGTGTTGCAGACATACTAGTGGAAAGACGATGTCATCAGTTTGTGTTACAGACATACTAGTGGAAAGACGATGTCATCAGTTTGTGTTACAGACATACTAGTGGAAAGACGATGTCATCAGTTTGTGTTACAGACATACTAGTGGAAAGACGATGTTTTCAGTTTGTGTTACAGACATACTAGTGGAAAGACGATGTATTCAGTTTGTGTTGCAGACATACTAGTGGAAAGACGATGTTTTCAGTTTGTGTTGCAGACATACTAGTGGAAAGACGATGTATTCAGTTTGTGTTGCAGACATACTAGTGGAAAGACGATGTATTCAGTTTGTGTTGTAGACATACTAGTGGAAAGACGATGTCATCAGTTTGTGTTGCAGACATATTAGTGGAAAGACGATGTCATCAGTTTGTGTTGCAGACATACTAGTGGAAAGACGATGTAATCAGTTTGTGTTGCAGACATACTAGTGGAAAGACGATGTCATCAGTTTGTGTTGCAGACATACTAGTGGAAAGACGATGTTTTCAGTTTGTGTTACAGACATACTAGTGGAAAGACGATGTTTTCAGTTCGTGTTGCAGAAAACTAGTTGAAAGACGATGTCATCAGTTTGTGTTGCAGACATACTAGTGGAAAGACGATGTCATCAGTTTGTGTTACAGACATACTAGTGGAAAGACGATGTCATCAGTTTGTGTTGCAGACATACTAGTGGAAAGACGATGTATTCAGTTTGTGTTGCAGACATACTAGTGGAAAGACAATGTATTCAGTTTGTGTTGCAGATATATTAGTGGAAAGACGATGTCATCAGTTTGTGTTGCAGACATACTAGTGGAAAGACGATGTCATCAGTTTGTGTTGCAGACATATTAGTGGAAAGACGATGTCATCAGTTTGTGTTGCAGACATACTAGTGGAAAGACGATGTATTCAGTTTGTGTTGCAGACATACTAGTGGAAAGACGATGTCAACAGTTTGTGTTGCAGACATACTAGTGGAAAGACGATGTTTTCAGTTTGTGTTGCAGACATACTAGTGGAAAGACGATGTAATCAGTTTGTGTTACAAACATACTAGTGGAAAGACGATGTATTCAGTTTGTGTTGCAGACATACTAGTGGAAAGACGATGTATTCAGTTTGTGTTGCAGATATACTAGTGGAAGGACGATGTATTCAGTTTGTTTTGCAGACATACTAGTGGAAAGACGATGTATTCAGTTTGTGTTGCAGACATACTAGTGGAAAGACGATGTCATCAGTTTGTGTTGCAGACATACTAGTGGAAAGACGATGTATTCAGTTTGTGTTGCAGACATACTAGTGGAAAGACGATGTATTCAGTTTGTGTTGCAGACATACTAGTGGAAAGACGATGTTTTCAGTTTGTGTTGCAGACATACTAGTGGAAAGACGATGTAATCAGTTTGTGTTACAGACATACTAGTGGAAAGACGATGTATTCAGTTTGTGTTGCAGACATACTAGTGGAAAGACGATGTATTCAGTTTGTGTTGCAGACATACTAGTGGAAGGACGATGTATTCAGTTTGTGTTGCAGACATACTAGTGGAAAGACGATGTATTCAGTTTGTGTTGCAGACATACTAGTGGAAAGACGATGTCATCAGTTTGTGTTGCAGACATACTAGTGGAAAGACGATGTATTCAGTTTGTGTTGCAGACATACTAGTGGAAAGACGATGTATTCAGTTTGTGTTGCAGACATACTAGTGGAAAGACGATGTATTCAGTTTGTGTTGCAGACATACTAGTGGAAAGACGATGTAATCAGTTTGTGTTGCAGACATACTAGTGGAAAGACGATGTATTCAGTTTGTGTTGCAGACATACTAGTGGAAAGACGATGTATTCAGTTTGTGTTACAGACATACTAGTGGAAAGACGATGTATTCAGTTTGTGTTGCAGACATACTAGTGGAAAGACGATGTCATCAGTTTGTGTTGCAGACATACTAGTGGAAAGACGATGTATTCAGTTTGTGTTGCAGGCATACTAGTGGAAAGACTATGTCAACAGTTTGTGTTGCAGACATACTAGTGGAAAGACGATGTATTCAGTTTGTGTTGCAGACATACTAGTGGAAGGACGATGTATTCAGTTTGTGTTGCAGACATACTAGTGGAAAGACGATGTATTCAGTTTGTGTTGCAGACATACTAGTGGAAAGACGATGTATTCAGTTTGTGTTGCAGGCAAACCAGTGGAAAGACGATGTCATCAGTTTGTGTTGCAGACATACTAGTGGAAAGACGATGTATACAGTTTGTGTTGCAGGCATACCAGTGGAAAGACGATGTCATCAGTTTGTGTTGCAGACATACTAGTGGAAAGATGATGTTTTCAGTTTGTGTTGCAGACATACTAGTGGAAAGACGATGTTTTCAGTTTGTGTTGCAGACATACTATTGGAAAGACGATGTATACAGTTTGTGTTGCAGACATACTAGTGGAAAGACGATGTATTCAGTTTGTGTTACAGACATACTAGTGGAAAGACGATGTATTCAGTTTGTGTTGCAGACATACTAGTGGAAAGACGATGTATTCAGTTTGTGTTGCAGACATACTAGTGGAAAGACGATGTATTCATGTTGTGTTACAGACATACTAGTGGAAAGACGATGTATTCAGTTTGTGTTGCAGACATACTAGTGGAAAGACGATGTATTCAGTTTGTGTTACAGACATACTAGTGGAAAGACGATGTATTCAGTTTGTGTTACAGACATACTAGTGGAAAGACGATGTATTCAGTTTGTGTTGCAGACATACTAGTGGAAAGACGATGTATTCAGTTTGTGTTGCAGACATACTAGTGGAAAGACGATGTATTCAGTTTGTGTTACAGACATACTAGTGGAAAGACGATGTATTCAGTTTGTGTTGCAGACATACTAGTGGAAAGACGATGTATTCAGTTTGTGTTACAGACATACTAGTGGAAAGACGATGTATTCAGTTTGTGTTACAGACATACTAGTGGAAAGACGATGTATTCAGTTTGTGTTGCAGACATACTAGTGGAAATACGATGTATTCAGTTTGTGTTGCAGACATACTATTGGAAAGACGATGTATTCAGTTTGTGTTACAGACACACTAGTGGAAAGACGATGTATTCAGTTTGTGTTACAGACATACTAGTGGAAAGACGATGTTTTCAGTTTGTGTTGCAGACATACTAGTGGAAAGACGATGTCATCAGTTTGTGTTGCAGACATACTAGTGGAAAGACGATGTATTCAGTTTGTGTTGCAGACATACTAGTGTAAAGACGATGTCATCAGTTTGTGTTGCAGACATACTAGTGGAAAGACGATGTATTCAGTTTGTGTTGCAGACATACTAGTGGAAAGACGATGTCATCAGTTTGTGTTGCAGACATACTAGTGGAAAGACGATGTATTCAGTTTGTGTTGCAGACATACTAGTGTAAAGACGATGTCATCAGTTTGTGTTGCAGACATACTAGTGGAAAGACGATGTATTCAGTTTGTGTTGCAGACATACTAGTGGAAGGACGATATATTCAGTTTGTGTTGCAGACATACTTGTGGAAAGACGATGTCATCAGTTTGTGTTGCAGACATACTAGTGGAAAGACGATGTATTCAGTTTGTGTTGCAGACATACTAGTGGAAGGACGATGTATTCAGTTTATGTTGCAGACATACTAGTGGAAAGACGATGTATTCAGTTTGTGTTGCAGACATACTAGTGGAAAGACGATGTATTCAGTTTGTGTTGCAGACATACTAGTGGAAAGACGATGTATTCAGTTTGTGTTGCAGGCATACCAGTGGAAAGACGATGTCATCAGTTTGTGTTGCAGACATACTAGTGGAAAGACGATGTATTCAGTTTGTGTTGCAGACATACTAATGGAAGGACGATGTATTCAGTTTGTGTTACAGACATACTAGTGGAAAGACGATGTCATCAGTTTGTGTTACAGACATACTAGTGGAAAGACGATGTCATCAGTTTGTGTTACAGACATACTAGTGGAAAGACGATGTTTTCAGTTTGTGTTACAGACATACTAGTGGAAGGACGATGTATTCAGTTTATGTTGCAGACATACTAGTGGAAAGACGATGTATTCAGTTTGTGTTGCAGACATACTAGTGGAAAGACGATGTATTCAGTTTGTGTTACAGACATACTAGTGGAAAGACGATGTATTCAGTTTGTGTTGCAGACATACTATTGGAAAGACGATGTATTCAGTTTGTGTTACAGACACACTAGTGGAAAGACGATGTATTCAGTTTGTGTTACAGACATACTAGTGGAAAGACGATGTTTTCAGTTTGTGTTGCAGACATACTAGTGGAAAGACGATGTCATCAGTTTGTGTTGCAGACATACTAGTGGAAAGACGATGTATTCAGTTTGTGTTGCAGACATACTAGTGTAAAGACGATGTCATCAGTTTGTGTTGCAGACATACTAGTGGAAAGACGATGTATTCAGTTTGTGTTGCAGACATACTAGTGGAAAGACGATGTCATCAGTTTGTGTTGCAGACATACTAGTGGAAAGACGATGTATTCAGTTTGTGTTGCAGACATACTAGTGTAAAGACGATGTCATCAGTTTGTGTTGCAGACATACTAGTGGAAAGACGATGTATTCAGTTTGTGTTGCAGACATACTAGTGGAAGGACGATATATTCAGTTTGTGTTGCAGACATACTTGTGGAAAGACGATGTCATCAGTTTGTGTTGCAGACATACTAGTGGAAAGACGATGTATTCAGTTTGTGTTGCAGACATACTAGTGGAAGGACGATGTATTCAGTTTATGTTGCAGACATACTAGTGGAAAGACGATGTATTCAGTTTGTGTTGCAGACATACTAGTGGAAAGACGATGTCTTCAGTTTGTGTTGCAGACATACTAGTGGAAAGACGATGTATTCAGTTTGTGTTGCAGGCATACCAGTGGAAAGACGATGTCATCAGTTTGTGTTGCAGACATACTAGTGGAAAGACGATGTATTCAGTTTGTGTTGCAGACATACTAATGGAAGGACGATGTATTCAGTTTGTGTTACAGACATACTAGTGGAAAGACGATGTCATCAGTTTGTGTTACAGACATACTAGTGGAAAGACGATGTCATCAGTTTGTGTTACAGACATACTAGTGGAAAGACGATGTTTTCAGTTTGTGTTACAGACATACTAGTGGAAGGACGATGTATTCAGTTTATGTTGCAGACATACTAGTGGAAAGACGATGTATTCAGTTTGTGTTGCAGACATACTAGTGGAAAGACGATGTCATCAGTTTGTGTTACAGACATACTAGTGGAAAGACGATGTCATCAGTTTGTGTTACAGACATACTAGTGGAAAGACGATGTCATCAGTTTGTGTTACAGACATACTAGTGGAAAGACGATGTCATCAGTTTGTGTTGCAGACATACTAGTGGAAAGACGATGTCATCAGTTTGTGTTGCAGACATACTAGTGGAAAGACGATGTTTTCAGTTTGTGTTGCAGACATACTAGTGGAAAGACGATGTTTTCAGTTTGTGTTACAGACATACTAGTGGAAAGACGATGTCATCAGTTTCTCTTACAGACATACTAGTGGAAAGACGATGTCATCAGTTTGTGTTGCAGACATACTAGTGGAAAGACGATGTATTCAGTTTGTGTTGCAGACATATTAGTGGAAAGACGATGTCATCAGTTTGTGTTGCAGACATACTAGTGGAAAGACGATGTATTCGGTTTGTGTTACAGACATACTAGTGGAAAGACGATGTCATCAGTTTGTGTTGCAGACATACTAGTGGAAAGACGATGTCATCAGTTTGTGTTACAGACATACTAGTGGAAAGACGATGTCATCAGTTTGTGTTGCAGACATACTAGTGGAAAGACAATGTATTCAGTTTGTGTTGCAGACATATTAGTGGAAAGACGATGTTTTCAGTTTGTGTTACAGACATACTAGTGGAAAGACGATGTTTTCAGTTTGTGTTACAGACATACTAGTGGAAAGACGATGTCATCAGTTTGTGTTGCAGACATACTAGTGGTTAAGACGATGTCATCAGTTTGTGTTACAGACATACTAGTGGAAAGACGATGCCATCAGTTTGTGTTACAGACATACTAGTGGAAAGACGATGTTTTCAGTTTGTGTTACAGACATACTAGTGGAAAGACGATGTATTCAGTTTGTGTTGCAGACATACTAGTGGAAAGACGATGTTTTCAGTTTGTGTTACAGACATACTAGTGGAAAGACGATGTATTCAGTTTGTGTTGCAGACATACTAGTGGAAAGACGATGTATTCAGTTTGTGTTGTAGACATACTAGTGGAAAGACGATGTCATCAGTTTGTGTTGCAGACATATTAGTGGAAAGACGATGTCATCAGTTTGTGTTGCAGACATACTAGTGGAAAGACGATGTAATCAGTTTGTATTGCAGACATACTAGTGGAAAGACGATGTCATCAGTTTGTGTTGCAGACATACTAGTGGAAAGACGATGTTTTCAGTTTGTGTTACAGACATACTAGTGGAAAGACGATGTCATCAGTTTCTGTTACAGAAAACTAGTTGAAAGACGATGTCATCAGTTTGTGTTGCAGACATACTAGTGGAAAGACGATGTCATCAGTTTGTGTTACAGACATACTAGTGGAAAGACGATGTCATCAGTTTGTGTTACAGACATACTAGTGGAAAGACGATGTATTCAGTTTGTGTTGCAGACATACTAGTGGAAAGACAATGTATTCAGTTTGTGTTGCAGATATATTAGTGGAAAGACGATGTCATCAGTTTGTGTTGCAGACATACTAGTGGAAAGACGATGTCATCAGTTTGTGTTGCAGACATATTAGTGGAAAGACGATGTCATCAGTTTGTGTTGCAGACATACTAGTGGAAAGACGATGTATTCAGTTTGTGTTGCAGACATACTAGTGGAAAGACGATGTCAACAGTTTGTGTTGCAGACATACTAGTGGAAAGACGATGTTTTCAGTTTGTGTTGCAGACATACTAGTGGAAAGACGATGTAATCAGTTTGTGTTACAAACATACTAGTGGAAAGACGATGTATTCAGTTTGTGTTGCAGACATACTAGTGGAAAGACGATGTATTCAGTTTGTGTTGCAGACATACTAGTGGAAGGACGATGTATTCAGTTTGTGTTGCAGACATACTAGTGGAAAGACGATGTATTCAGTTTGTGTTGCAGACATACTAGTGGAAAGACGATGTCATCAGTTTGTGTTGCAGACATACTAGTGGAAAGACGATGTATTCAGTTTGTGTTGCAGACATACTAGTGGAAAGACGATGTATTCAGTTTGTGTTGCAGACATACTAGTGGAAAGACGATGTTTTCAGTTTGTGTTGCAGACATACTAGTGGAAAGACGATGTAATCAGTTTGTGTTACAGACATACTAGTGGAAAGACGATGTATTCAGTTTGTGTTGCAGACATACTAGTGGAAAGACGATGTATTCAGTTTGTGTTGCAGACATACTAGTGGAAGGACGATGTATTCAGTTTGTGTTGCAGACATACTAGTGGAAAGACGATGTATTCAGTTTGTGTTGCAGACATACTAGTGGAAAGACGATGTCATCAGTTTGTGTTGCAGACATACTAGTGGAAAGACGATGTATTCAGTTTGTGTTGCAGACATACTAGTGGAAAGACGATGTAATCAGTTTGTGTTGCAGACATACTAGTGGAAAGACGATGTATTCAGTTTGTGTTGCAGACATACTAGTGGAAAGACGATGTAATCAGTTTGTGTTGCAGACATACTAGTGGAAAGACGATGTATTCAGTTTGTGTTGCAGACATACTAGTGGAAAGACGATGTATTCAGTTTGTGTTACAGACATACTAGTGGAAAGACGATGTATTCAGTTTGTGTTGCAGACATACTAGTGGAAAGACGATGTCATCAGTTTGTGTTGCAGACATACTAGTGGAAAGACGATGTATTCAGTTTGTGTTGCAGGCATACTAGTGGAAAGACTATGTCAACAGTTTGTGTTGCAGACATACTAGTGGAAAGACGATGTATTCAGTTTGTGTTGCAGACATACTAATGGAAATATTAATCTTGCATACCGACATGATTTAGCTATTTCGAAATGTACAAGAATTTGAATCTTATATAACTTAATATCTTTAAAGATAGTAAATGATATAAGATTTTAATTCGTGCACATTTCGACATTTATATTTAAGTATGAGTTGTTTAATGAACAAGATGTGTCACCTAGTACAACATCCATTAAAAACACAGAATACATTCAATAAAAGAACGTACCGCCCGGCTATACGGCCTATGAGACACATAATGTCTAAAATATACAATGACAATGAGCCGCCAGACTATTACAACATGTTTTACAACCGCCTACATCTGCAAACAACGTTCAATATACGTGGACGGTCAGTGAATAGTAGAGAACAGTACAGTACGCTAATTATTGCCATTTTCTTGTTCACTGGCGTATTGCTAAATTACAACCGACCAATACACACTCCGCCTTCTGGCGTAACCTTAGGCGTGTTCAGGACCTGAACGGAAACCTGAGGTCGCGAGTACTTCCCAATATAATTTCAGAATATCATCACCATTTTGGAAAAGTACATGTAGGTGCCTTGCACATAGAAATTGACCAAATTTCAATTGAGGGGGTAATAAAAGAAAGAAGAATGAGGTAATCAAATTTTGTGACACGCGACTCCATTTTAGATAGTTAATACTTGCTTGGTGAGACTGCTCCAAAGTGTTCACGATTACGCGTGTATTCGCGAGTACTCTGAGGCGTGTTCATGATCAGAACCGCATGTATTAGCGAGTTTTCGTGAGTATTCACGAGTACCCGCTCCTGAACGACAACGAAACACGCGCGAACATACTGGAGAATTATTGTTTTTCAATCAATAAAGATATAAAAAACATGATAAATATATCATTTTAAGGCGAAAATATATTACATTAAGCACAATATTTTTCAAGTATAGATGAATAACAGTTTACACGTGAAAGTCCATTGAACAAAGCCCTTTTTTTAAAAATCGTAATTTTCAACAAACTTCAAACGTACACAGTTGCTTATAAAAATAAATAAGCAATTTAAACGTAACTTAAACGTGCGTATGCACATTGTCAAGAGCAACTTTTATGTTGAACCTTTTCATTAAAAAAATTATAGTTAAGCTTCAAACATTGCAAACGTCGTATAGGAGTCCGAATATACGAATTTTTTAGTATTGTCTTGAATATTCAAATGAACATAACGCATTAATTATGTATGCAATCTAAATGATGATTACATCTACACATATGTACTTAAGTGGAAATTAAAAAAGAATTTTTTTTATGTTACACCTTAGTATGAAAATAATGACTGTTTTGTCTCAATCATGAGAAACATAATCTAGGGGTCCATTACTTTATGATTTTTCCATTACCAGAGGGGTATTTTCTTTGGACAATTTTGTCCCCCGCCGCCGCGAAGCGCGGAGCGGGGGATATACTATTCAGTCCGTCCGTCCGTCCGTACGAGAGTTTGAAATTTTCGGGGATAAAATTTTGTTAGCGTATTATTTCGTGAACCGATGCACCTACACTCAACCGCAAAAGAAACGTCACCACATTTTCCACGGTGTAATTAAACGAAATACTGCTGCAGGAGAAAGACGATCTTTATTGATTTTCATAGGGACATTATTTGTAAAGAGGCACCCACAATTTCATACGTCAGGGTGAAATACTTTTATTTTCTTGTTTATTCAAGTACACTTGGGGTGTTGAAATCGCTTTTTCCAAATGTTATTTTGGCCGGACTGTTCGGCATTTTATTTAAAAATTCATAACAAGTAGAAATTTAATTAATAAAAATTGTTATCGACATAAATAACCTTATAGGACTTAAATTTGTTGACGCGTCTTGACTGTAGGACGTCTTAAAACAAGCCAAGAAAGCAGTTTTTTTACTCCCTTATCTCGCCCAGTTATGGAGATTCAAAACGATGACTTCTTAAAACGTGGGTTTCACAGAACTATGTGCATATAATGTTTTGAAATTTTAAACCTAGTTTAGTTGGCTTCTGGAGACATGATGTATCCCTGTTTCAGTAGCCTTTATTAAGCGCGGATTGAATTATCTTAGCTTGTATTTTGTATGGTGACGTTTCTTTTGCGGTTGAGTATAGAGTCTTCAAATATGGTACCGGTCTTCATTTGGGGAACACGCAGACACCAGTCGATTTGGGTGACCTTGACATTATTTTCAAGGTCACTACGAGACTTTGACCAGTTTTTAAAATGTTGTTAGCGCGATTCCTCATGAACCGCTACACCTATAGGTTTTACATTTGGTACCAGTCTTCATTTGGGGAATACGCAGACACCAGTCGATTTGGGTGACCTTGACATTGTTTTCAAGGTCACTACGAGACTTTGACCATTTAAAATTTGCCTGATATAACAATAATTGAATCAAACATGTAATGGTCACTACTCGGTACAAGCTGTGTGTCCATCCTTTTAGCTCATTTCTTAATTGCGGCGGGGGACATGGTCATGTTTGTGACAATTACTTGTTTAAAAAAGACTGAAGATAAGAGACTTGATTTATAGCTCAAATTTAAAGCAGAAAGACTGATTAATTAGATGGGGTTATTGTCAGACATGGAGTTCAAGGTCAAGCAAAACATGTCGCGGAAGTCCTAGTTATTATTAGATCTTCAGACGAATAAAAGTCTGGGAAACCTACTACATGTAGTAGTGTTATTTTCCAGATTATTAGGTCTTGAACAGACAAAAGTCTGGAAGACCTACTGTTATTATCCTAATTTATTATTATACATTATTATTGTTATTATAGTATCTGGCTATCTTTCTCATTGGAAGTGTGAACTAACAATATTTTTTCACAGTGATTTTCAAAGTTGTCTCAAAATACCAAAAGTGCAAAGTTCAAGGGCAGATAAATCAAAACCCTAAATCGGGAACTTTATGATTTGTTTCAGAGAAGGAAGACATGTACGTCCTGTACAAGAAACAATAATAAAACAGTCATTCCCGGTGTATAGAAATATTGAAAACTTTACATTTTTCAAAATTTATATTTTTTACATGGGCAAAATTTTCAAAATGAAACTAGAGACTTGCAACTTGTTGTAAACGACGGACAATGTTATTGTGACAAAAAAGGTAAACCATGACAAAATCGTACGTCACATGGTTCAGCCGCCATTTTGATTTTCTGTACAATAATGCGATTTTGACTTGCACTAAGAGACTTGAAACTTGTTTCAAATGATAGGCAATGTCATTGTGACAAAAAAGTCTACTACGCGTCTTCGTAGGTAACATGGTTTAGTCGCCATTTTGATTTTCACACTTTCTCGGTACCTAATAATGCAAAAACCCATTGAACTAAAATTAGTACCGTGACACTAAGTAAACTGACATTCTTTGAACAAACAACCTAAGTACTGCCACGGTAGTCCTAGTTGATATTATTATTATCATTATTAGTAGTAGTAGTATTATTATTATTCAAATACATCTGTCATTATACAAAAGCTACGTGTAAATCACACAAGGTAGCGCTGTACCCGGCGGGAGGGCATGTACTGAACCCCTAAGAGATGGGTTGTTTGGTACTGCACCAGACACAGGTCACTGACCTAGGCATCGTTGGAAGTGGAATGCTTTATGTAAGATGGTGTGACCATGTAAGTGTAAGTTTGTTCAGGTGTGGGAGTTGCGCGGATGTTCACCTTTTTACCTAAGTGTAACACACAACCGGAACACGGGGGTAGGTAGGTGTTCCTTCCAGAGTTTCGCTCCCACAACACACACTTCTCACTTTGAGCGGTTTGACTGATAGGTTGACGTATGTACTAACCTATTGCAGTTACCTCCCTTTCAACGTAAATACATACACATGTGAGTAACATTTAAGGCGTTTGATGTGTTCTCTTATGATGTTAGCAGAGCCCGGTTTGATGGGTTCGGCCTGTTCAATACTTGACTAATTCACCAGCAATAACTCTTCTCATCAGTTGAGCTCATCGCTTCTTCGAAATGCACAGAACAAGGTAAGCTTGGAATTCATCTTTTAAGTCCTATAATTTTCGCAGTTTTTCTGTAATGATAGCCACCTACTGCAGTACTGTGTTCCTGAGGCGTTGTGTGACATTAAGGCGATATGCGTTGTTCTACGACTACAGCAGTATGTTCTTGTCGCCTTATGATGGTCATCGGGACCGGTATTTGTAACCTTATTATTACTTATATGAAGGTAATTATTGATGTCTAGCAAGTCCACATTATTAATTCAACTGTGCTTTCATAATTTGAATGTGGAATTTTAATCATAAAAGGCCGAATACCCGTGAACATGATATTTTACAACATTATGGAATGGAATTTATTGCCTTCAACAACTGAAGGTTTCAAATGTTTCCAGAGACCGAATCCCCCCCCACCGAATCCCCCCCCCCCCCCCCCCCCCCCCCCCCCCCCCCCAGTCCATCCACCTCTCATTTCAAATCCGCCCTGTGTGATGCAACAAGAAACAGCACGCAGGTCGGACATCTGTATGTCATCCCTAAGAAGGAGTGGAGATGGCGGGAGAGGGGAGAGGGGAGAGGGGAGAAGGGAGAAGGGTTGCATCATTCAGCCACGCTGTACCTCACATCTCACACATTGATAAGGTGTCATGTGGAGAGGCTATCGTCTCCACCACCGTTGCTAGCACTAACATTTGATAGGACGAGAGTGATTCCATCCGATAGTGATCATCAAGGTTTAATGACTTGAGAAATAGCTCACCTTGAACGCATTTGAGGATCATAAGAGTAGGCTACATATATTCTAGAATATGGCACTAGGAAGAAACAACGACATAAGTATTAGCTAAGATACGAAGATGAAATGGCTACAGAAAAAAACTCTGACCATTCAGATATGACCCCACGGCTGGCAAAGCACGAATTTTATTGTATAATAGCAAATTTATTGTGTATATTATACGAACATGTATGGAAGATTGGCGGTCACTGATTTTAAGAGCTATCGGCATTAGCAATAATAACGCCGTCGTCAAATTATATTATTTTGTATCTATTTGGTCTACTTACATGCAACCACGGACTTGAATTTAGTTTAAGTCCGTGATGTAACGCATGCTTTAAAAGAATATACTCAGAATCTTTAAAATATATTCTATTCACATACGGGGTGAGCACGTCTATATTGTAAATATTAAATGAATTTTTACACTTTTTGAAAAAAAACGGCATTTTATTAGCGTTTTACGCATATTGAATAGTATTTTTCACTCACACACATATTTAAGTTATTGTTAAAATGGTTATATGATGTGCACATTTGAGGAAACAAACGAACGTTTTTCACCACATAACGTCATTTTTTAATTTCCTAATTAAACGTAAAAAAAACGACGTCACGGCAGTTTTGATAAACTAAAGTGTAACTTTGCCGGCCTAACGTGTAATTACTGTTGAATACACTATCAATCTAGAAGAACAACTATCGGTTGATTACAGGACTATTTAAATTCACCACTAACTTGAAATGTGTAAGCATGAGACATGACTCACATATCATATTTAACGTAGTGACGGAAACGTCATGTGCGACATGTCGTAAAATGACTGTTAAAAAGGTTAAAATCATTAAAGGCACAAGCGTGATGCAACGTTCAATTTTTGGCTAAAACTGATTTAAATACAGCCTTGTATATGCCAATTATATATGATATAAAGAGTTAGTGTACTGTTTTGCCTATAGGCTACTTCAAACTTCAACGTCATCTGACAAGTCTAGACTTAAACAATACAATAAATTGATGTCGCAAAATGTTACCGTCAATGAGTTGAAATTCTGGATACCATCTCTCCTGGTTTACTAACCTCAGGGTTGTCAAATGGTACTGCAGCATAAACTTTGTATTGTACTTGTATCGACAGCATGCTTTGCACGTGTATCATTCGTCCATATCAACCTTGAACAGCTAAAACACATTTTCGTTGTTTACTCAACAAGTGAAATCGTTTGAAAACTGATTATTTTAAATAGACATTGACTCCTCAACCAATGTGAACTCTATATGGTATATTTGTAAACCTTCTGATAACGGCTTCTGTAAGTTTCTCACTTACACAATGTTTATTCGAGACGGGCGAGCTACAGAGCCAATGGCCCTGTTTTCACATCTTGTATCTGAATCAAACTACACTGAACGAATGTGATCTGGCAAGGTTCTTCAAAATAACTGTTATATAAGCAAGGTAGGCACCATCCAGGGAATGAGTTTACTGAACTGGTTTGATGTAAATGTTTGTCTTTATTAGAGCCGGTTTGAAAGATACATGTGATAAAAACAACTAAATCATAAACACAACAGTCTTTTGTTGTTGTTGTTGTATATTTGGTTGTTTTCCCATGTGTATGCGCACTTACTGCTCCCAATGCACTCAGCCCGCATCTGCTGCCCTCCACTGCACCGGGGCACCGTGCTTGGAGCACCCCGGGCACACTGCACCTCATCAACACCTTCAGTGTGTTTACAAGAGAACAACTTGGCACAACTTGGAAGTAGATGACTGATTTCAAATCAACGTGAAATCAAGAAAATACGGTCAAGCCTAGATTAGTTGCCAGGTAAAGTTAACTGGGTGGGGAGTGTGAGGAATGTGAGAGTGGGCAGGATGCCCAATGGGTCTGTGGGGCGGGAAGCTGCACTGGGAACCAGTACCGGCTCGCAACTCATGATCACATAACCTAACTCAATGAATGTAAACATGCACATGTGCACGAGAAAGATAATACCAGTTTACGATCTTAATATCGGACAATTACTTTGTTGAAAATCTAAGGGGACATCTTTGCTAAAGTTGTATGTATGGGCATATCTAATTATCCTATTAATCTCCTCTTGAAAATTTGCGGCATCAATATGTTAATTAATGATTTGGTGGAGTTAGTTAACCACACATGGTGCGCTAGTTCCAGCCGATGCTCGTAGGTTTCACAACAATACATAGTGTTGCGGGCTTTCTCCCTGCCATTATACTAGCAGTCGTGATCAATAGAAGTGGTATACTCTTGAAAGCAACGTTAAACCCCAAATCACATCACCTATCTTGCTTTAAGTATATTGTACAACTAACACTTTATAAATATTACTACCACTTTGATAGCTCATGATAGTACAATAGTTCAAATATTGGAGGCTGGATGCTGAAGATAACTTAGAAATAATCACATCTTTTTAATATTTGCACTTTTACTTGTCCAGTTTAAGTGATTGGTATATCTCATAGAACATACATAGACAGACATCATCGGTGTGTAACATTAACTGTTTACCACTGACAGTTGTGTTGCATATTTCATGTTAAACCAGCATATTGTTTTGTAAAAAAATTAAAATCGCATTCGCCCATTCAACGTTTAACCTACTGTATAATCTGTATTTTAAGTTTGTCTTGAATGTCCTGTCTGTCATGACCACGCATGAAATAGTATTCATCTTATAGAAAAACTCTTTATATCATATATAATTGGCATATACAAGGCTGTATTTAAATGAGTTTTAGCCAAAAAGTGTACGTTATAAATATGTTGCATCACGCTTATGCCTTTAATGTCCGCAACGTGTCTCTTTTCTCCATCTTTACCTCCCTACTTTCTCATTATTGTCTTCCTCTAACCTCGCTTTACCTCTCTCTCTTCTCCCTCTCCCCAATCTTCTTTTCTTCCTCTCTCCTTCCAATGCCTTCCAATGTCTACTACAGAATGGCAGCAACCACTGCATCTGTGCATGGTATTTTATGGCGCATCATCTCTCCTCCTTTATATCTTTCCTCGCCTCTCCTCTGGCCTTTTCTTCTCTCTCCTTTCTTATGTTCTCCATCTTTCCTCTCCCCCCCCCCTTTCCTTTTTACGCCTCTCATTTTCTTCTTTCTCCTTCTCTCTTCTTCTCTCCCTCCCTCCTCACTTCTTTCTTAAAACTCTCTTTCTTAAAACGTCTCCTCCCCCCCCCCTCTCCCGCCCCTCTCCTAGTTTCCCTTCTGATCTCCCTCTTTTTTCTGTCTTCTCACCTCTTCTCTCTCGCTTCTCTCCGTTTCTCCCCGTCACTATAATGGTTGTTGTTCAGACCAGGCAGATGGAACTAGCTATAACGGTTTAAGCATTATTCTCAATTGCTGAGCGTCAACCAACATATGATACGATCCCTTCAAATACAACTGAAAAAACAACTGGCCTCTGTTCCATAACAGTGAGCGCTTATAATAGCTCATTGAGCGCTACATTGTGCGATGCTTCGGGGTTTGCTCGCTTTGCTACATTGAACAATCGCGTTCAAGAGAGGTTTAAAAGTATTCGCTCATTGAGCGATTACTTGTAAATGCTTATTGAACATGGCCCTGTTGATTTTGCCTTTCATTATTTTTTCTTGAAAGCAACAAGAGTTGAACGAGCTGGTCTCTTCTGTTTGCAGCTTGTGCTGGCTCGTGTTGATATGGCTCCCCGACTCCTTGCTGCAGGGCGACGGTAGGTGTTGGTCAACATTACTAAAGCAAGGTGTCAATCAGCTATGAAGATGCATTCTCAACCAAAAATATGTACCGAAATAGTGTGAAATATTAATAAGTAGGAAAGTGGTGAACATATGTATAAATTTGCCCCTTCCAGTTGATGTGAGCTCGGGCCTGCAGGCGCTGTACCAAGACTTCTACTCGTGGCGCCTTGAGGATTCTCCCGAGTTCGCCACCTACGTGGGGACGTACCGCTACAACGACAGGCTGCAGTCATTCAACATGACGAGGGCAGAACACAGATTTGTAGGTAGCACTCACGTCTAGCTTGTTATACAGTTAGTTAGAATATGCAGCTAGGAGTAAATCTGAAACCTGGTGACGTTAAACATTTTCTCCTGATGAGGATACACCTTTTGTTTCTCCATTGTTAACTTAAAATACACCGAAACGCCGATCATCGTTCATCGTTTTAAATATATGATGTTTACAAGTGTACAGTTTTTACGTTGTCGCGTCATTATGACGTCACTAATGCTAGACATGTACCAATAACTTGTATAAGTACTACGTTATATCTATATATATGATGACGCTAGGCGAAACGGATTGTAGTCAGAACTGAATATTACGTAAGCCTCAGTTTAGTGTGAGAGACAGTTGATAGTCATACTTGGACAACCACTCCCCTCATATAACTCTTTGAATTCTCTATTAACAGTTACTACTGATGTACTCAGTACTTGCGAGAAATCGTTTAGCAGTAAAATATTGTAATAAAAACAGCAAAACAAGTACAGTGATTTGATGATTTGAATTGATTGGCTTTCATTCCGCTTTAACTTCAGCTTAAGATCGTATGATAATATTGTGTTATTATGTATATCAACACCCCAGCAATTTATAGCCACCGGTACCTCATTTTGGTGAAGCAGTTGAAATATTCAGCGCGGAGATTGGCTCCTCACTCTGGGGGTTCGAGACCCGCAATGGAATCGTCCCAAAAAATACATAGTGATTATTACCCGAGGAAGTGTGTCATATGACTTTTACGAAACGAGTGTGAATTTTTGAATTTCCCGAGCGAGAGCCAGGGTTATACATAAATTTGCACGAGTTTCGTAAAGTCATATGGTACACTTTCGAGTATAATAATTTCTTTATTACCCATTTTATTCCGTTTGATTCATGTAAAATAGTTAGAAAACGGCCCACTTCTCTTGCAACGGCACGCTACAGTGAGGTCACGAAAAATCGGGAAGTCGCGGTGAAACAATGGTTGCTAGGCAAACGTGATATGTGCGCATGTGCTCATATCAATAATATGAACTTGGACTGCAGCGGCAGTACTTAGGTCTTCAGACTTCCGCTTTGACCTTCCGTTCTATGTTTGATCCGAGAATGTCACCAAAATTATTCTGTCAAACTACCATATGTAACAAAAATGTCTCATTCAAATAAAACCAAGAAAATTGTAAAGTTTCATTATAAATCACAATATCATAAGCACAACGTGACCTTCATATTCGCCATGATTTACTTTTTTGTTTGTATTTGTACTGTGCATCTTTTAAAAAAAGTTGTAAGTCTCTATGTTGATTTTAAAAATTTGTCCCAAAAGCAGACCGGGCTTCCATACGATGGGAATGTCTTATTACAAAATTATTTTTCCCGCTATGAATATTCTCAGCTTTGTTTATTTGCAAGAAAGGTTATTGTGATTCTTTTAAAACAAGTTGCAAGTATGTAAGTAGATATTTAGAAATAAAACAATGACAATTACACTAAAGAGATGAGATGCAGGTTCCTGCAACCTCCTGCCAATGAGCATGCCGCGAAAGGCAGCGCTTCGAAGTGAACTGATGGACAAGTATTATAATACAGAAAATGTATATGGCGGCTAAACCACGTGAGCTACAAATTCGTAATGATTTACAATTTTGGTCACAACGATATTAGCTATCGTTTAAATTGAGTTGCAAGTGTCTAGTTCTATTTTGAAAATTTTGCCCAAATTAAAAGTTTAAATTTAGAAAAATGTCTTTTTTTTAAAAATTCCTACAGATCGAAAATGACTGTACGCTAGCCATTTAATTATTGATTCCTATACATGACACACTGGGTCTTCCTTCCCTGAAAAATTATAAAGTTCCCGACCTAGATTTTTGAGCTGTCTTGCCCTTGAAATTTGCTTTTTTTTCATGTTCAGACAAATTTCAATGCTCACTGTGCAAAAAGTATAAGGAATTTATGTTTCGTATCGTTTTTAATACAATGCATCAGCTACATTCTGTAGTATCAGAGGAGAAGATTTTTGAAGATGGTTCGAAAATGCTCAAAATTCACTAAAATCAAAATGGCGTCTAAATCACGTGACATACGACTTCGCCATGATTTACTTTTTTGTTTGGAATTGAATTGTGCATCTTTCGAAACACGGTTTAAGTCTCTATGTGCATTTTGATAATTTCCCTCTTAACTTTGAAACGGAAAGAGGTAATTTTTTCATCTGTATCAACTTCAACCCATCCTTGAAAGGTTCATGAAAATCGGCTCAGCCATTTTTTCAGTACGGCTGTCACAAAACAATACGGACATAATAATAACAACTAGGACTGCCGCGACAGTACTTAGGTCTTTAGACTTCCGCTTTGACCTTCGGCTTCATGTTTGATCGAAGAATGTCACCGATACTGTTCTGTCAAAACTACCAATGTAACATAAATCTCTCATACCAACAAAACTCTGAAAATTCAAAATTTTCATTGTAAATAAAAAATGGTGCCTTAACCACGTGACCTACGAATTCAACATGGTTTACTTTTTTGTTTGTGTTAGTATTGCACATCTTTTAAAAAGTCTCTATGTTGATTTTGAAAATGTTCCCCATGTTAAACATCGAAATCCTTATTTTCTGTCATTTTTCAGCCTGTTGTTCAGTCGCCATAGCAACCTGTTTTTCAGTACTTAGTTCAGTGAAGGTTTTGTGAAATTATCTGTTATAGTTAGAGATATTGAGATTTAAATTTTCAACTTACTGGACAAAAATCTAATGAAAGAAGTTGAAAATCCAAAATCGACAGAGGTCATAGACTAAGTTTGGATACAAGCTAACATACCTGAACGTTTCATGACATCAGCCTAATGGTTATATATGTGAAAAAATATTCAAAGAAATTGAACTGAAAAAAGCAACCAGCACATTAATCTGGACAGTGTTGCCAATAGCACTTTTTTAGAAACATAAAGTTTAACATTATTTTGAACATTGAACAAAGTTTTACTTATGGGGATTTGAACTCACGCTGCTGTAGATAGTAACCATTACACCAGCAGTACATGTAATATGATACACTAAATTTAGTCAACATACACTGTACCAACAGAAAATGTTTAGGTTATTTAAGCATGAGTATATCAGCGTAGGAAAAAATCCTCCGGCGGACTCATCAATGTAGTGAGTTAAGTGCATCCATTGTGTTTCATACAATTTGATTTAGCTTTAATACATGCCAACATACGAAATGTGCTGATATCATTTTCAAAATAATTTCACTGAACTTACATATTCATCCCCAATCGCCAATTATATAATAATTACTAGTTTCCAAGTAAAATCTAGTAACATCATTATACTTGTGTAGAAACCGAAAGCACTTGTATCTATAAGAAGTATTAAGCATTATCAACTTAAAGTTTTTCTTTAGTCTGTTGTAAATAAGTTTCCAAAATTACGTTTGACTAATTGACGCGCGCCACACGAGGTGCATTGTTCGGCTTTCGATCAGAAATCGATACTTTTATCTTTATATCGTCGACTGAGTCGACTAAGGTCAAAATTGCAATAACACAATTATTAACGTTTAGCATATGTGACCCCAAACAACTCAATGGATGTACCTTTAAAACGCTCAACAGTTTCATGGTTAAAGGTGCATCCATTGTGTTAAAATGTTATTTGGCTTTAATACGTTCCCACTCACCATATGTGCTGTTTACAATACAAATAAATTCACTCAGCTTGCATATTTATTCCCAATCGCCAAATATATCACAATTACTAGTTTCCAATTAAAATTGAGTAACATCTTTATGCATGTCCCATTTACATGCACAATAGTTATGTGACCTATTAAACATTATCAACTCAAATTAGTCTTTTTGTCTGTTGTAAACAAGATTCCAAAATGACGTTTGACTCATTGACGCGCGCCACACGCTGTGCATTGTCTGGTTTTCTATCAGAAATCACTACTTTTACCTTCATATCGTCGTATGCTAAGTCTACTATCATCAAAATGGTAGTACTAGTTTTCGGTAACAGTCAGTACTTCTTGATAAAGTAACACCATTTATAACGTTTGGAATATGTGACCTCAACAACACAATGGATGTACCTTTAACCAGATAGTTCCTTTTTCTGATCAGCGATAGAACATTTAATACTTAACATAGAGAGACGTCATTAGTTCCAACTGTCTATGTTCAGTGGAAAAGATTTGTGAAGACGGACAGGGTCTAAAATGATGAAAATGCACTAAAATCAAAATAGCGTCTACATCACGTGACGTACGATCTCGCCATTGGTTAATTTTTTGTTTGGAATATAACTGCGCATCTTTTGGAAAAGGTCTCAATTCTCTAGGTGCATTTTGAAAAAAAATCCCATGTTAACATTTCAATTTTTCAAGGCCAGTAACTCAGAAACCTGACCGGAAGTCGAGATCATTTTTCACCTGTATCAAGTTCAGCCGAGAGGTTATCATTCCTGAACATTTCTCGAAAATCGTCTCAGCCATTTTTTTCAGTACGACCGTCACAAAATCCGGTAATAATAATAATCAGAACGATAACAGTAGGTCTTCCAGACTTTCGTCTGAAGACCTAACTAGGTTATGTTCAACCATATGGTTAATAAAATCATATGTGACATTTGTTAAGTACATATGAAAATGGCTTGTATTTCTTGTGTGGAATCTGTAGCATGTCATCTGGTGTATTGGTGATGATAGTTGGGTTGGATCTTTGTTGCAGTACCAAGCTGACACATTCCTATACTCACTCACACAACTGAACACGTCGTCACTGAGTCAACAGGACCGACTCAACTACAGGATCCTGTACGACATGCTGTATACCTTTACAGAGGGCTACAGGTGGAGTCTGTACGTACATTCTAATTTTTTAACAATCGATATCACTGTCATACATTCAACAGTCTGTCAAACAATCAAATCATAACATTGTCAGACTGTAACTAGGTCAAACTGTCTTTCTGTCATACTGCCACGCTGGTTTGCTCAAGTGATACCCTTGATGTTCAGGTTTGGGTCAATAAACCCGATGAATTTCCTGGAAGGCAACCAGTTAGACCCAGTCCATCAGGTGGAAGCCACGCCCTTCTTCACGCGAGGAGACTATGAGAACTACATTGCCAGACTGAGGGACACTCCGACTCAAGTAGGTGACTAGATTTAAATCATATCACTAGCCCGAGGAAAAATCCGAATCTGGTAGATGATTAGACCTCAAGTAATCGCTAGACTAGGTGGCACCCTGACTCTGGTAGGTGACTAGACTTAAATCAAGTCACTAGCCCGAGGAAACACTCAGAATCAAGTAGATGATTAGACCTCAAGTAATCACTAGACTAGGTGGCACCCTGACTCATGTAGGTGACTAGATTTCAAGTAAATCATTAGACTGAGGGACACCCTGACTCAGGTAGGTGACTAGATTTCAAGTAAATCATTAGACTGAGGGACACCCCGACTCAAGTAGGTGACTAGATTTCAAGTAAATCATTAGACTGAGGGACACCCCGACTCAGGTAGGTGACTAGATTTCAAGCAAATCATTAGACTGAGGGACACCCTGACTCATGTAGGTGACTAGATTTCAAGCGAATCATTAGACTGAGGGACACCCTGACTCAGGTAGGTGATTAGATTTCAAGTAAATCATTAGACTGAGTGACACCCTGACTCAGGTAGGTGACTAGATTTCTAGTAAATCATGAGACTGAGGGACACCCTGACTCATGTAGGTGACTAGATTTCAAGCAAATCTTTTGACTAAGGGACACCCTGACTCAGGTAGGTGACTAGCTTTCAAGTAAATCATTAGACTGAGGGACACCCTGACTCAGGTAGGTGACTAGATTTCAAGCAAATCATTATACTGAGGGACACCCTGACTCATGTAGGTGACTAGATTTCAAGTAAATCATTAGACTGAGGGACACCCCGACTCATGTAGGTGACTAGATTTCAAGCAAATCATTATACTGAGGGACACCCTGACACATGTAGGTGACTAGATTTCAAGCAAATCATTAGACTGAGGGACACCCTGACTCAGGTAGGTGACTAGATTTCAAGTAAATCATTAGACTGAGGGACACCCTGACTCATGTAGGTGACTAGATTTCAAGCAAATCATTAGACTGAGGGACACCCTGACTCAGGTAGGTGACTAGATTTCAAGCAAATCATTAGACTGAGGGACACCCCGACTCATGTAGGTGACTGGACTTCAAGCAAATCATTATACTGAGGGACACCCTGACTCATGTAGGAGACTAGATTTCAAGCAAATCATTAGATTGAGGGACACCCTGACTCAGGTAGGTGACTAGATTTCAAGCAAATCATTAGATTGAGGGACACCCTGACTCATGTAGGAGACTAGATTTCAAGCAAATCATTAAACTGAGGACCATCCTTACTAAGGTGACTAAGGGAAACCTTTTCCAAAATCATTGACACGACATGTTTAACACTCCCTCAGGCTACTGGGAACATTATTCACGGTTGTTAAGTGCTCCTCGAGTCTTTGTCACATTAACAAGGATGTAGTCGTATTGTATCAATGGAGCATGAATTTCACCATGTTACACGGGTGTAGTCATACACTGAAATACTGGGATATATCAGAGAAATAAACTGTCTATCGAACTACAGTGAAGATACATGTACCTGATGTTTTCACAGTATCCTGTGACTGATAAACAATTTAATTTGACGTCATAAAACAATACATTGACGTAGCGGATTATCGTATTGTCACATTGTTACTGATCTCAGCCCGTTCAACATGAAAACGACCCTGACTCGTGTAGTAAAAAGTTATCTATTTTCACTCGTGGCTTTCTACCTCACTCAATGAGATAACTATAGTAGTAGTCAAGAAAAAACAAATACCCTCGTTATACATGTATTAACATGGATGTTTGTTATACTATTTTAAAATTAATGAAGCATTGTTGTTATCAGTACACTAAACGCCACGTTACCCCACTTCTTCTTTTAATAACGTTTTAAGTAACAAAGAAATTTTAGAAATGAATGGTTCAAAAGAAAGCTGAATAACGTAGCTTTATGCTAATAACACGTTTAACATTCATGATGTATTCATATTATGGCAAAATGCAGCTTGCTTAAGACGTTTAAAAATATCTTTGTTACTTAAAACGTTATTAAAAAAAGAAGTGGGGTAACGTTTCTTTTGGCGTTTAGTGTATTATTATCATTATTTTGTTATGCATGTCACATTAGTAGATGTATTACATTTTAATGTGAGAAGCTGTCCAGATATAGACAACCCTTTTTCAGTTTTCCCAGTATGCGGAACTGTTTAGCTTCGCTGTGAACTTTTCTGTCTCTATTTCAGTTTTCCCAGTATGCGGAACTGTTTAGCTTCGCTGTGAACTTTTCTGTCTCTATTTCAGTTTTCCCAGTATGCGGAACTGTTTAGCTTCGCTGTGAACTTGAACAGAACCTCGCACAATGTGTCCGTGGTGAGTAGGCTTATATAACTGCAAGATTTTCATTTCACTTTCATGAACTTTGGTAAATATTCCCCAAAATCCAATTCTGGTAATGCTGATTCCGACTTTAACGTTCTTTAGAATTTATACTGTTATTCGCTATTCGCCATTCGTCATTCGTATGATGAATAGCAAATTTATTGCTCACATATTTGAATGACGAAAAGTAAATTTATTTGCTATTCGTGTTTCGTACTGTAGTGAAAAATGAATGACGAATATAAAATTTATTTATTATTCGTCTCTCGTACCGTAGTGAAAAATGAATGTCAAAAAGCAAATTTATATGCTATTCGTCTTTCGTAATATGCTGCAAAACGAATGATGAATAGCAAATGTTTTTGTTTTCCGCTTTTCGTTATTCATTATTCGTCATTCGCCGTTCGCCATTCGCCATTCCCCATTCCCCATCATTATGCTCTAAGGTAAATTAGGAAGATTCCTTACTTCTTTAAGCTTTTTACCAGTGTGATGCCTATTTATTAAATATTTTAATCAAATATTTTAAATAATCACCAATTATAGGAATTGCTCTGGGAGCAATCTGGATTAGGGGTAAGACTTTCCCCCTAGAATGGAAAAACTCAGAACAAATAGGACATAACTTTGAATTAAAATTGATGTGCAAATCCTTTGAATGACGAATGACGAATAGTGAATAACAGTCTAAATTCTGGTTGCCTAAAGTCGATTTCTATTTTTGATCACATCTAATGATCTTAAACCAAAGTCGTTTATAAATCTGTTATTTATTCTGTATTCTGTCAATTTCTGTAATTGTCCCTAGTAGAGTGAGGAAATGTCTTGTTCTTGGAATGTTAAGATGATTAGACATATCTGCATTGCTATAGAAATGTGAAGGTGATTAGATATATCTGCATTGCTATAGAAATGAGAAGGTCATTAGATATATCTGCATTGCTATAGAACTTTAAATGTGATTAGATATATCTGCATTGCTATAGAAATGTGAAGGTGATTAGATATATCTGCATTGCTATAGACATGTGAAGGTGATTAGACATATCTTCATTGCTATAGAACTTTAAATGTGATTAGATATATCTGCATTGCTATAGAAATGTGAAGGTGATTAGATATATCTGCATTGCTATAGAACTTTTAATGTGATTAGATATATCTGTTTTTCTATAGAAATGTGAAGGTGATTAGACATATCTGCATTGCTATAGAAATGTGAAGGTGATTAGATATATCTGCATTGCTATAGAAATGTGAAGGTGATTATATATATCTGTTACTTCAGCTTGCTGGGGACGTAGAGTCTAACCCAGGTCCTATTGTTCATGAAAACAACTTATTGTCAATTTTCCACTTAAATGCTAGGAGTATTCGTACTAAACAAGCGCATTTATCAGAACACCTATCTGAATATGATATAGTAAGTTTCACAGAGACTCATCTAGATGAAAATGTAGATAATGAAACATTAGCATGGGAAAACTTTCACGACCCAATACGTAGAGACAGAACTGCGTTCGGGGGAGGTGTAATGATATATATTTCTCAACAGTTATCATTTGAAAGACTCCATGATCTCGAAAATATATATGATGAGTCGATATGGGTTAAGATTTTTCTTCCTCAAAAACCTTTGATATTATGCACAGCATACAGACCTGAAAGTAATACAGCCAACTTTTGGGGTAGATTTGACAATAGTATTGATGGTGCTTTAGATATTTCAAATAAGATTACCATTGTCGGGGATCTAAATGAAAATTTACTTTCCCTCTCCAAACTGAATTTAACAGACATCCTACTGAAAAATAACTTGCGCAACATCATAACAGAACCAACAAGGGTAACCAAGACAACCAGCACACTTCTAGATCCAATTATAGTCAGTGATGAAGTTAACATTGTAGAAAGTGGTGTTGTTGAGTTTGATAGAACTATAAGTGATCACAAAGGCACATTTGTCAGCATTGACGTGCATATGTCAACTAAGATTGCATATCCTAGAAAGGTTTTGTGTTACAAGGATGGTGATTATAATAAGCTGAATGGACTTATTTACGATACAGATTGGTTATCAATGTTTAGTGACTGTTCGGATATTGACGATGCTTGCTGTGTATTTTATGAACGTTTTAATACTTATGTCAAACAATGTATTCCTTCTAAAATTGTGATAATTAGACCTAATGACAAACCGTGGTATGACTCAAATATTCGTCGTGAAAGTAGGAAGCGGGATCGACTAAGAAAAAAGGCAAAGAGAACTCAGAATGACTCTGACGTTATAAAGTACAAAAAACAGCGTAATAAAGTTAACAACATGAAATGTTATGCGAAAGAACATTTTTATTCGAACCTTGATGAATTTCTATTTGAACTCTATGGCGAAAATAAATCATCGTACTGGAAAATGTTGCGCAGTTTGATAAAGACGTCAGGTTCTGCTTCCTCCATTCCCGCTTTAAAGAGAAATGTTAATGAAGAATGTCCATCAGCATTTTCTGATGTTGATAAAGCTAACATGTTAAATGAATATTTCGAGTCAATATCTAATCTGAAACATGCAGATAGTACTGATCTACCACAGTTTGCCAAGCGTACAGACGTTTCATTAGAGACCATCAAAATAGAAGAGAAAGAAGTTTCAGATGTCATTAAATGTTTAATTCTTAAGAAGGCTGCTGGACCAGACCAGATAAGTCATCAGTTACTGAGAAAAACTGTTAACTCTATTAGCTCAGTCCTATGTATATTGTTTAACATGTCTCTTGATTTGTGTGTATATCCTAGCCAATGGAAGTATGCAAATGTTATGCCTTTATTTAAGAAAGGTGATCATTCACTTGTATCTAATTATCGCCCGATTTCGCTTATTAGTTGTGTTGGTAAACTGTTTGAAAGAGTGGTATTTAAGCATGTTTATAATTATTTTGTGTCAAACAATTTGTTATACAAATATCAGTGTGGTTTCCGCAGAGGACATTCAACTGTACAACAACTTGTAGAAATATATAATCAAATTTGTAGTTCGCTTGATAACAAGGAATATTATTGTATGGTATTTTGTGATGTATCAAAGGCATTTGATAGAGTTTGGCATAGAGGGCTTATGCTTAAATTGCAGATGTATGGAGTACAGGGAAAGCTGCTTGATTGGTTTTATAGTTATGTAAGCGATCGCAATCAATCAGTTTTTGTTCATGGGGCGTTATCTAAGCCAATAGTGTTGAAGGCAGGAGTTCCCCAGGGATCAGTTTTAGGCCCCTTTCTCTTTATTGTGTATGTAAATGAGATAGCAGATAAACTATATTGTATAACCCGGCTTTTCGCCGATGATACTTCGCTTGGGACCAAATCAAAGGAAAAACAATTGGTGGAAAGAGTTATGAATGAAAATCTAGAACTTTTAAGCAATTGGGCAAACGACTGGTTAATTTCTTATAATCCCGAGAAAACAGAGGCTATGCTATTTACATTGAAAGATAACGATCAAGACATTAACTTGAACTTTGACGGCTGCGGTATTAAAACAGTTAATTGTCATAAGCATTTGGGTTTAACATTTTCATCTAATGGGAGTTGGCACCATCATATTGAACACATTGTCAAAAAGACCTCTAAAATGATAGGAGCATTTCGGAAATTAAAGTTTCTACTTAATAGAACAACACTATCTAAAATATATACTGTTTTTATAAGACCACACTTTGAGTATGCATGTGAAGTATGGGATGGATGTTTGATTGAACAAGCTGATAAATTAGAAAAACTTCAACTTGAAGCAGCCCGAATAGTAACTGGTCTTCCAAGATATGCCTCTGCGAGTTCTTTATACTACGAAACAGGGTGGGATTTTCTTTCAGAAAGAAGAAGGAGATGTAAATTAACATTATTTTATAAAATACAGAAAGGCCTTGCGCCAGCTTTTCTTCAGGATTTACTCCCGCCTTTAGTGGGCAATATGACACGATATGGATTAAGAAATTCCAATAATTATAGCCAACCTTATACACGACTCAAGTACTCAATATCATCGTTTATTCCATCATCAATTAAATTATGGAACAACATTCCTTTAGCAATAAGAGACTGTGATTCTGTTGCCTCATTTAAATCGAATATTCAAGTCAAAGTAAAATGTGCACCTGTATACTTTTCTTACGGAATTAGAAAACTAAATATCTTACATACAAGACTAAGATATATGAAGAGCTCACTTAATTACGATTTATTTAAAATAAGTGTAAGAAATAATGCATGTTGTCAATGTGGCCACAACTGTGAAAATGTATTTCATTATTTCCTTGAATGTCCTTTGTATATTACTCAAAGACAAAATATGTTTATTTCATTAGATAATATTGTCAGAAACAGAGCTTTAATTAATATTAGTCTTCTTTTACATGGCAATGCAGGTCTCTCTATTTGTGAAAATCAGAATGTTTTCAAACTTGTACATATCTACATTTCTCAAACTAAACGTTTTCTCTGACTTCTTTTGTACATATCCTGACTGCCTGTCCGTCTCTTGTTGCATATTGTTGTGAGAAGAATCGTGTAATTATCTGGAGAGGGCTTTTCTAAGTTGGATAACTTGTGCCCAATCCATTTCTTGAATGAATAAAATATGTTTCAATCAATCAGATATATCTGCATTGCTATAGAAATGTGAAGATGATTAGATATATCTGTATTGGTTTTGTGTGTGAGGAGACGATAACATAATTCCTTTGCCCGGAGAGTGGTTAGACAATTTTGACAACTGGTTACAGAAATTAATCCTTCTTGGTCCGGAAAGTAATTAGACAATTTAACAACTGGTTACAGGAATGATTAGTTAGTTAGAACAGAACATAACTGAGTTTATTCTAATAAACACACAAAAGTGATATAGAAAACATACAGGTATATACAAATGAATATGACATTATTTAAAAAGGGATAAACAACATTTTATATATTTTAATAGTTTTATCATTAAAGGTTCAAAATCACATTTCATTAGATATATAAAAATTCGACACTGTTGGATTTACACAGAAATAACTTGGCAAGATTTTAATTCTTTGATTATCAAATGATGGACATTTTAATAAAAATTATATTAACCATATACAGCGTGATTACAAAAGTTACATAGACGGCTTACCTTTATTAATTTATGATTTGCAGTTCTTAATCTAGTTAGCCAAACTCTACTTTGATGAGGTAAGTTAATTGATATGTTCATTTTTATACATTCATGGTAATATATTTTAGATGAAAGTTTAACATATAGCCTCCATGGAATGGATAGATAGTTAGATGAATTTCCTCGGTTCAGAGAGTGATTGAACAATTTGACAACTGGTTATAGGAAGGATATAGATAGTTAGATAAACCTCCACCATCAGACAATTGTACAATTCTCAACAATTGTTTGAATGCCATAATATAAGTTTACATACATGTATTTCATTTCAGCTGCTTCACTTATCTTTGTCTTAACCTTTGTTAATAGATATTAACAAAACACTTATTATGCCATTTAACCTTACTCTAAGAAAATATAGATAGTATTTAAAGAGTGACTGTCCTTGGGTGCTAGATATTTTGGATGCAAATACAACTAAAATGCAAAGTAGTCCGTCGAAATATACATTTGTTAATATAGTGTAAATAGATCGTCTTGCCCCGAGAAATAGCGGTTCGAGAAAGTACGTACATAATAATAATTATAATAATAATAATAATAATAATAGGATATTTATACCGCGCAGATATCCATGCGCATTGAATGCTCAAAGTGCAAACATAAAAGTCTTAGAGAAGATAAAGAGAAAGCAGTTGATATTTGAAAGTGGAGAGATTTTGACAGTCTCTGAGATATTGAGGAAGATTGTTCCATAGAGAAGCGGTGGCAAAGGTGAAAGTTCTTTGTGTTGTGTTGTCCTGACCCTTGGAACAACCAGGAGATTGCGGCTCTCATAACGTAGAGATCTTGATGGAGAGTAGGTGGTGAGAAGATCTCTAAGATAGGCGGGTTCTTGAGTAGACAGACAGCGAAAGACGACACAAAGAAGCTTGTAGTTTAATCTATGCTTGATAGGAAGCCAATGTAGGTTATGCAGGATAGGTGTGTGGTACATGATTTCTTTGTCAGATACTGACAAGTGCTGCTGATATTCCCCAAGGCTGTGAACAGGTCATGGCCGTGTTATTGATGTGAGTATCTAGTGTGAAAGCACATTCCACTACAACGCCCAGATCCTTGACCTTCTGTGATGAGTGGATGATGGAATCGTCAAACTCAAACAGTTTGATGTCAGTCTGTGATCTGTTCCTAGATGTACCAACACTCAGACACTCAGTTTTACCACTGTTAAGCTTCAACTTGTTGTTGTACATCCATGACTGTGTGTCATTACAGCACACCGCCATATTCTCCAGCGCAGTATGTGCAGAAACTGGATCTTGGGTGAAGAACTTTAACAAGTGGGCATTGTCTGCATATTGGTGATTGATGTGGCGGTTCTCAATGATAGTACCAAGCTCCTTGATGTACAATGTGAATAGGATAGGGCCCAACACCGAGCCTTGAGGAACGCCACAATCGAGGCTAGCTTTCTCTGAATGGTTGCCATGTATAAGCTTACATATAAAGCTTCGGTATATGCAAACTTTTAGTCGTATATAATCATGCGAAATAGATTGAATGTAACAAGTCTGCTTGAAAGTATAGAACGATAATTTCACTATGTTTTTAGAATCGGGTGCCTGGCCAGATTGACAAGCTGCTAACGGTCGTGGAGGACACAGCATTCTACCAGCCATTCGGCTCTCCCTTGCAGAACCTGCCGATAAACGACGAGGAAAAGTAGGTCTTCAGTTTACATATTTAGCTGGTGGTGCCAAAAGGTCTAAACATGGTTCATTTTATTTATTCATTTATTAAGGCTGCCAAGTTTTAAAGAAGGGGTCACCACATGCCGAGGTTTCCAAAATACGAACATATTTTGTGTAAATCGTTAGAACAAAACGTTGATAGTTATTAGCCTCAAACTATGAAATCATCGTTTAGGGGTCAAGTTATATGCGGGTTTTTTTTAATTTTCAAGGAGTATTTGCTTTGTAGATTTTCTGTTCGAAAACTATTCAAGATAGAACGACATGCTTGATAACTAATTTTAATTTAATTCAAGTCAAACATGAGGTTCAAGGTCAAGCAAAACACTTGAAGACCTAAGTATTTGAGTCAATCCTTTTAGGTTTCTCTTTCTTCAAATGAAGCTTTTCACCGATATATTGCTGCATGATAAGAAAAACGATGTCACAGGAAGATCAAATCGACAAGTCGGACATTTTCTTTCCAGAAGGACACAATTAAACTGAATACGTTTATATTTTGTGAAATCGGGACACACTCGGTGGTGCGTAAGGCAAAGAGCACTCTTCAAACTTGTATTCCTAACACGCACGTGCTTACAGCAAACAAACAAACAGTAGGTGACTGATACTTGATCTTCTGAAATTAACAATAAATTGCTGATAATACACATTATTTACATTTTAAAAGAAAATGTGCTCAAAACGTAAAAAATTATCAAAATTTGTTATGTACTTGACATATATAGCCAAAGCAAGTATATCATTGCAATTTACTGATGATATTTACACACTGAAACTGGTGCATTTTTACCACTGCCCTTTTTACATTACACAAAATATGGCCAAATTACTCTTTGTGAAAATACTAACAAAATATAAGCTGAACTAGAACTGTTTTGCAGAATTATACACAGAGATTTTCTGGAGAGAGATATAAAAAATGTCATTCAGTCTGGTTACTCAACATAGAATCCTGTAATTATTAGTCTCATAAATATATTTTGAAAGGTTGTTGTCACTTGTTGATCTAGTGACAGTAGTGGGATCTTATAAGGATAACCCATGAAACCGAGGATATGGTAAGGTTGTGGACCCTGATAGGAAGGAAAATATTGAGGATCCCTGGGTGATGTCAGCCTGTTTACAGCCGCGCTTTTTGAGTTTCTTTTGTACAGTGAAATTTCGTCTGCCCCCTTAGCGCAGTAGTCTAAGGCGTTGACTCAGTAACTACAGATGATAGTGGATACGGGTTCGAGACGCACTTTCTGCAAAACATTTGCTGTATATATTCTGTCGTATATTTAAGACATTTTTCAAAATTAGTCTAAGTTAATTTCTTCAGATCTTTACTTTCAAGCCGTCATCTTAAAATATATGAGGGTTTACAATCATTAAAATTCCTTATAACAGGGTTTACAACTGTCTGTGTAAACCCTCCTGGAGGGAATTACAATGTTGTAAGTCCCTCGTACCGGGTGATACGGTTTAGAAAGGTCGTTTCAAGTATCACGTTATATGGCTGGTAGGTTGATAATGATAGATCTCGAGCAGCTTGAGAGAACAAGTTAGAATATATCAATCTGTACAAAATAATGTCACTATGAAAAATGAAAACATATAAAAAATGAAATTAAGTTTAACTATACTTAATTCAATATAAATTTTTATTAAACAAATATCAATAATTAATGACAATATCTAAACGTAGAAATAGAAGTTCGTGTATGTGAGTAAGTTAGTTTTCATGAGTTGAGTTCTGTAGGCTGGGGAAATCAGTCAGGAAAAAGTTTTCCTTTCTGTAAGAAGTTTCAGCACCTCACTAGCGGATCCAGGGGGGGGGGGGGGGGGGGGGGGGGGGGGGGTCCAGGGCCCCCCTTTTCAAATCCATGTATAAGATTACGTTCAGAGCGAGTCGAAAATTATTGTGAAACTAGCGCCATCAGTTCAACTACGTGATACAAATTGCGCGCTCTGCACAGCGGGGATAAAGCATTACGTATACTTTCGAAAGGGAGCAGTCATTGATTAAACTGATCATTAAAAATTAAAAGTTCTGGCTGAAATAAAATGTCAACTGTGAAATATGGAATTGAATTATATTCTCAACACTCAGTTACACTGTGAGTTAGTTAAAAATTCAACTTGTTGATGTCTTTTGCAAAATGTATAAAAACCATTGTGGCACCATTGCGCACCACTGCGGACCCTTGCCGATGCATGTCACTCATAGTTTGCGCATATTTTTCGCGATTGTATACACAAGTGCGTACCACTGCGCAGCGCACCATGATTACGTGAAAATGTAAATGGGGTTAGGTTCTAAACATCCGCCTTGATACGGATTAATGTGTACCGTGGCGGAGTCATAATGCGCAAAAGTGTGGGACTGGCGTCTCTTCTGTCCACACCAGCATGCAAACGGATTGCCAGTAAGTGCTCGTTACTTCCTGCAATTTCGCCCAGGTCGCGTTTGCAAGCTCACTCCTCTACCCTTCGCCTGAAGAGTTAGCATTATTGAGGCTGGAGCTCCTCTTGTTATTCTTTGGGTTCGCGTATGAGGAGGAAGAATGCAAAAACGGCCAAGAAGGCAAATAAGCTCCGCATCTCACACACACTCTGCTGGGGAGCAAACTATCTCGGAGTAGCTTAAGGGACCAAGTGTATGATCTTGTTGATGCCAGGCTTGGGCTTCAAGAGAAAGGTGACCTTCGTTGGCCCTTCGGCCTTCCTTCTGCATCTTGCTTCCCCTTGTCATCATCTCGCAGAGTGGTCCGCATAAATTTGTCTCGCTGACTCATATATCCTGTCTATCTTAGGCGTAAGCAGTTAGTAGCCTTTATTAAGCGCGGATTGAATTATCTTGCATTTTGTATGGTGACGTTTCTTTTGCGGTTGAGTGTACAATAGTTGAATCAGATTTTATCCCCATAGTAACCAGTTACAATTTTTTGCAGCTCTTTGAAGTTACCAGGGGGTCAATCCTTTCAAAACTCCAGATTTTAGTTTCTTCTGTGAAATATTCAGTAAGTGATCAACTGACATAATAAATGACATTTACTCAGAAATGTTAAATATTGGTCGATAGTGAAGTCGAATTTATCACTCGATGCTATCTGATCACTTTGCTGTCCTAGCCACAATTAACAAGTCTGAACCAATGAGTCAAAATAAAATCATCTCGTTCCGAAAAGGAAAACCGTTGACATGAGTACCATCAAATGTAATCTGACTTCAGCTCGAACCAAGACGCACTCTTAGCAATCATACACCACTCAAGTTCAGAATGTGGTGGAATTACGGATAAATTTATCTAAAGATAAAAAGCATGTCCTCAGTCTTACAAAGAAATTTTTGTATAAATCGAAATCTGCTACTACTGCTACTGTAATCTGACACATTCTCAAGCTATCTTCTGGATAGCTATAGCGGTTGAGGAAAAAGCTGATTAACTGATAACATCACTTCTGACAATATACCTAATCTGAACAGCTTCCAACCTGTGCAAAAAATGAAGTCAGGAAAGTTGTCGAAGAGGACTGCAAAATCGTGTCCCATCGATGCCGACACTGAAGGAATGCATTGATGAACTCGTACTTGTACCTAGTCTAACTGAAATTGTGAATACCTCTTTTAGGGATGCGTCTGTATGGTAAATTGAACTCTATGAAAACTGCAATTGTCACACCTCTGTTTAAGAAGCCAAACTTGGATGTGAATATGTTGAAAAATACATAGAACTGTCAAATCTTGCTTTTGTTTCTATGGTTCGGGAGAAAGTTTTGGCGAAGCAGTTTAATGAGCACAATGTTAAAACCGGTAAAGCTGAACGCCTGCAATCCGCATACAGTAGCGGAAATAGCACGGAGAACGGTCTGGTGTGTGTGCAGAACGATCTTCTAAAAGCTGTGGATGGTGAGGGTGGGGCCGTGTTGGTATTGCTGGACTTATCAGCGGCCTTTGATACCATTAACCGTGACATCCTCATTGAACGTGTTGGTATTGCTGGACTTATCAGCGGCCTTTGATACCATTAACCGTGACATCCTCATTGAACGTGTTGGTATTGCTGGACTTATCAGCGGCCTTTGATACCATTAACCGTGACATCCTCATTGAACGTGTTGGTATTGCTGGACTTATCAGCGGCCTTTGATACCATTAACCGTGACATCCTCATTGAACGTGTTGGTATTGCTGGACTTATCAACGGCCTTTGATACCATTAACCGTGACATCCTCATTGAACGTGTTGGTATTGCTGGACTTATCAGCGGCCTTTGATACCATTAACCGTGACATCCTCATTGAACGACTCCGGTGCAGATTTGGTGTTACAGATGAAATGGATCAAGTTATACCGAGTGGACCGATTTTAAAGTGTTACAGTATATACACAGACATCGGAGAAGAGGCTCCTGTATGGGCCCAATATACAGCTAGCTCCACAGGGAGATGTGGCTGGTTCTACTGCTATGCTGATGACACACAGCTCTATCTGTCTTTCAAGCCGAATTGCAAGGTGTCAAAAGAGCAGATGATTGAAACTTTTGATTATTGTGTGAATGACATTAAGGTATGGATGTCTCATAACTTTCTGAAGTTGAACAGTGAAAGGACATGGGTGTTGATTGTGAGTCCAAGATTATCCAAAATGCATCTTCCACAGATAACTATTGGTGGCTGTGCGATATGCCCAAGTGCAGATGTTGGCAATCTTGGTGTCTCTTTGGACTCCAACCTCAGCGGTAAAACACGTACAGATTAACGATATGTGCAAGAGGGCATATATACAAACGTAATGAACATAAGCCGCATTCGTAAACTGATTGAGATAAACAGTTCGAGCTGGAACGACCACAATTGCTTGGGAGCTTTGTTGCCATGAAGAAGCCACCCAGTGATGGGTCCTTCTACTATAAGTACACGGGATTCCAAGGCATTGTACTTATGACCCTTGTAGATTCTGTCTACAAATTTGTGTATGTATGTTGTGTGTTGGGGATGACATGGTTGTCTATTCCTGGGACACCTATTTATACGGGGGTGCACAATGCGTGTTCATTGCTTGAAATGCTCAAACTAGTCTTGCCTTTAGCGTGACACAAGGAAATTGTGCACGCATAACACGACACTACAGGAATAAGGTAGGAACAGGTTGAGACAAGTTCATGAATACAATGCGCAATTGGCACGCACTGGAGTGCGTGAAGAAATAACTTAACATTTGGTTATTTCTTTACGCATTGGTAGGCATTCACGAACAGTTAACGAATTGTTCACGCCGGATTGCGATGAAGATTGCCACGAATTAATGCGAATAAATACCCCTCGGAAAAGTAAAAATTACATCAGTGGACCCCCCACAAAATGGTTTTCATTATTCGGACAAACCTGTTAACATTATAACCCTCAGGTGTAATAAAAAGCTGTTATTAAAATTGCCCATACGAATATGTAAGCCACAATAAGATTACATATGAATGACAATAAACATCTCTATTTTCTTCAAAAGTTTGAAGAACTGTCACTACTCATGTTTTTTTAAGTGAATAGAGATTGTTTATTGTCATTCATAGAGCGTGATATACATACATGTACGCTTAAAAGGTGTTGTTCTTAATTAATCAATTAATCAGCCTCAAAATGACCTATCGATCGTGTTGTATTCTAAGTGTTTACGATATAAAATATCCCAAAGAAAATGCCCCTCGACAGATCTCATAATGCCTTTTTTTTAAAGAAAACTCCGAAAACGCGTACCCTAATTTCAGGAATTTAAAGTCGGGTATTTGTAAAATTGAAATCCCCTTTCAATGAATCTCGAAAGTGATCATGGGACATTTCAGTCGATCCTTTTATTAAAGGTCTTGTATAGTTGCCTTGAATATTAGTCGAGAGATCAAGGTTTAAAGTGTTCCCTCTAGGGGAGATAAGTTATAAAAGAAGTCGACAATAAAGTCGGACTCAAAACGAAACCAGTTTAGATCACAAGCTACCAACCCTTAGAATTTCATCGAAATCGCTCTGGCGGCTAGTTCAGTTCAGTTGTCTATACAGAAAAAAAGATTGTGCTCGACAAACGACGGGTTGGTGTGCTGTCAGAGCACTCTTCTCAAATGGGGAAATAATCATGCTTTAAATATACATACACAGTCGGCCAAAAGAAACGCCTACTTGATTTTTCTGAAATTGAAAGATGAAATAATTTCTGAAATATAATTAATGGTGGTCTCGACGTTTTGCCGAGACAACAATTGATATGAAAGTCAATTGAAATCTTGGAAAAACTGTGATTCAAATCAATAACACATGAAAACAACGCGCAATGAAGACCGCTATTTCCGGTTGATACACTTGCGCACCACATACATCTGTAGCGTAATCACCACATTAATGCGAATGCGTGCCTGTATTGGTGCTCGTAGTTGTAGGAAAAAAAATTTCAAATGTTTTTCTGATCAAGCACTGATAAAAAATAATTTCTATTGTCTTATTACAATAAACGCCGTTCTTTTGTGACATGACTTCTGAAATTTAAATACATTATGCAGTAATGTGCCACTTCATAATGCTATAATATTGCAAAACTGTTCATTGTAGTTTTTTTTACGAAATCTGATAATATATCTGGTAGGCGTTTCTTTTGGCCGACAGTAAAGAGAAGTAAGTTAAGCACCCTCAAGTTTTTTCAGTAAAGTATCAGTAAAACTTATCGTATGATATGTATTACTAAGTATCATTATCTAGCAGTTCAAAAAAGAAAAGTCCATTCATGCAACTTTTCACTATTTTAGGATATTTGCATTTATAAAATCCTGATGTATTGGTGTCAAAAAAAATGTTGAGTTATATTGAGAAATGAAAGTAATTGTTTTTCTTGTTATGCCATTAATTCCACTCTTTCAAGAGAACTGATCATATCTTTAGTAACTGCCTGTCAACAAAGTCACTTGTTACAGCAGTATACACCTTCAAAATCAAAATCACAGATTTTGGAAAAAAAGGCAAATTAAAAAAAAAGTGTCCTAATGACGCAATACGATCAGCACCTCTAAAGCATAAAGAAGAGTTTATTCACCGGAATGAACTCAAAAGGATCCCCCAAATACGTTCAAAAATCGTTTGATTATAGCATTTTTTCAATAATAGTTGAAGTTGTAGAAAAGAAATGTAATTTCAACAAGTTACTTCCTTATTTTGCAAAATGAAAGATGTTTTGATGTGTGAAAGACTACTTGATAACAACATTGTTGTTTTTGTAATCTGAAACCTAAAGTTTATCAGGTAGTTTCGTCAGAAAGACAACAGTTATTTTTGGATACATATAAGTACCATTAGAACTTCAGTTGTAATTTCCTAAACTATCAACGTGAATAATTTGTCTTTGAAGAAATTAGTCACATAATCTACTTTCTGATGCCAAGAGAGATGTATCCAGTAAAACAAGGGTAACATATCCACAGCATCACATTTCAGTTTTAAATATAGGAGTGCTTACGGTTTTTCTTTAGGTATAGATCGAGTTGAGACTGGCCGGTATGATACAACTTTTAATATGAAAGAGTTTGTTTATTTCGTGAGGATGAGGTGGTAGATGAATTTTTTCATGAAGTGTCCATTAGCTATGTTTGATAGGTCTGTTTTATTAAACAATGTAATGAAGATTGTAGTAGTTGTAGAATTTTAATAATATTAAACAGTTACAACATATATTATCCATCCTAAATGTTTTACTGCTCACAAAACCTGCCACTGCATTCTCAGTTTTAAAGGTGCATCCATTGTGTTTCATAAACAAATATTTGGCTTTAACACGCCCCATCTCACAGTATGTGCTGTTTACATTACAAACAGATTCACTCAGCTTGCATATGCTTCCTAAATCGCCTAATATATCATAATTACTAGTTTCCAATTAAAATCGAATAAGATAATTATGCATGTTCAGAATCCGAAACTGCACTTTCCCTGTACATGCGCAGTAGTTATGTGACCTATTCAACATTATCAACCCAAATTTGTTATTTTGTATGTTTTAAATAAGGGTCCAAAAGTACGTTTGATTCATTGGCGCGCGCCACACGCGGTGCATTGTCCGGTTTTCGATCAGAAATCACTACTTTTACCTTCATATCGTCAATAAACTAAGTCGACTATCATCAAAATGGTAGTTTTCGGTAACACTCGGTACTTCTCGATAAAGTAACACCATTTATAACGTTTGGAATATGTGACCTCCCACAACACAATGGATGAACCTTAAAACGCAAATCATATGTAAATACAAATTCTGATTGTTCAAATATTTTATTGAGGTAAGACCACCTCTCTGTCATTTCAAACCTGAATTTCTTCAATTCATTATATGTCCAAAGTGGAAATTTACTACCGCTATCCATATTTCACTGACAGAAAAGAGTTGAGACATCGGGGGAAAAGAGCAATTGAAGGCGTTCTGGATGGCTTCAGGAATATGAAGGAGTTTCTAGAGATGGTGAGTGTTTACCGACTGTATATCCATAAGCAATCATACATATCCGGGAGAGTTAGGGGTCCCGTCCAAGGTGATTACTTGTGTGTGTGTATCTGCTGCAGAACTACATCCCCTACACACGAGCCGGGTGGGGTGTGGGCTCCCTGCAGCACGGCAAGGACTACTACAGAGCGTGTCTCAAGTGGCACCTGTCCACAGATCTCAGCCCTGAAGACGTGCACAACATTGGCCTCCGGGAGGTGGACAGGATCGTCTCTCTGATGGAAAAGGTCAGCCACAAATAGGCCAACATGCATGTAAGGCTCTCATTTGAATTAAAAAACTGATGTCATACTTCATGATCACCCATGACATTTTCTTTCCTTCATGGTGAGCTCCACATGTATATATACGTTGATATATATCTACATTGATATATATGCAAATAGTGACCGATGGCCGTTGTTTACACATGTATATCTACATTGATATATATGCAAATAATGACCTATGGCCATTGTTTACATATGTAGATTCAAATATATGATATACCACCAATTTCTGTGTAGATGAAATATATCAGAATTCAGGTTAAAATAAACTACATTTAAAAATATTTTCTTGTTACTATAATCGCTCCATTTTATTATCCAATCGGTATGTAATATCGTGTGATATTGTCGTCGCCCTGTTCGTCTGTCTGTCCGTTCGTCTGTCTGTCCGTCAGTCCGTCCGTCCATTCGTAATCATTTCGCTTCCGGAGCACACCTCGAAAACCGATCATGATATGTTTCTGAAACCCACTGACTGAAGTGGTGCCTTTTGATATTTTTAGATTTTATTTTTTTCCGTTTCCACAGAAACATGTTGAATTTGGGCTTTGTTCAGAAATAGGTCTGCTTCCGGAGCAGAACTCTAAATTAAGCCCTTCATCATACCTGAAAATCAGCTTGAGTATTACCCACTTAATGAGTAAGTAGAGATATATTTAAAAGTATACTGCATTACTTGTTTCTTGTATGACAATTTATAAAACTAATTCGGGCCAGTAATTTGGTAGCAGGTTAATGACAACTCATGCAAAACCCACTGGTGCATGAATTTTTTTCGATAAGATTGTAGGCAAATTGCCCTGTAGGCAGAAGTGGACGTCGCAGGCCAAGAGGCCACTTACTGACTAGCTAAAAATGTCAGCCGCACACAACCCGGATACAAGAGGCTAGTTGCTTACTAGATTAAAGTGTCAGCCGCGCACAGGCCGGATACAAGAGGCCAGTTGCTGACTAGATTAAAGTGTCAGCCGCACACAGGCCGGATACAAGAGGCCAGTTGCTGACTAGATTAAAGTGTCAGCCGCCCACAGGCCGGATACAAGAGGCCAGTTGCTGATTAGATTAAAGTGTCAGCCGCACACAGGCCGGATACAAGAGGCCAGTTGCTGACTAGATTAAAGTGTCAGCCGCACACAGGCCGGATACAAGAGGCCAGTTGCTCACTAGATTAAAGTGTCAGCCGCACACAGGCCGGATACATGAGGCCAGTTGCTGATTAGATTAAAGTGTCAGCCGCACACAGGCCGGATACAAGAGGCCAGTTGCTCACTAGATTAAAGTGTCAGCCGCACACAGGCCGGATACAAGAGGCCAGTTACTCACTAGATTAAAGTGTCAGCCGCGCACAGGCCGGATACAAGAAACCAGTTGCTGATTAGATTAAAGTGTCAGCCGCACACAGGCCGGATACAAGAGGCCAGTTGCTGACTAGAATAAAGTGTCAGCCGCACACAGGCCGGATACAAGAGGCCAGTTGCTGACTAGATTAAAGTGTCAGCCGCCCACAGGCCGGATACAAGAGGCCAGTTGCTCACTAGATTAAAGTGTCAGCCGCACACAGGCCGGATACAAGAGGCCAGTTGCTGATTAGATTTAAGTGTCAGCCGCACACAGGCCGGATACAAGAGGCCAGTTGCTCACTAGATTAAAGTGTCAGCGGCCCACAGGCCGGATACAAGAGGCTAGTTGCTTACTAGATTAAAGTGTCAGCCGCACACAGGCGGGATACAAGAGGCTAGTTCCTGATTAGATTAAAGTGTCAGCCGCACACAGGCCGGATACAAGAGGCCAGTTGCTAACTAGATTAAAGTGGCAGCCGCCAACAGGCCGGATACAAGAGGCCAGTTGCTCACTAGATTAAAGTGTCAGCGGCCCACAGGCCGGATACAAGAGGCTAGTTGCTGACTAGATTAAAGTGTCAACCGCGCACAGGCCGGATACAAGAGGCTAGTTGCTCACTAGATTAAAGTGTCAGCCGCACACAGGCCGGATACAAGAGGCTAGTTGCTCACTAGATTAAAGTGTAAGCCGCACACAGGCCGGATACAAGAGGCCAGTTACTGACTAGATTACAGTGTCAGCCGCACACAGGCCGGATACAAGAGGCTAGTTGCTGACTAGATTAAAGTGTCAGTCGCACACAGGCCGGATACAAGAGGATAGTTGCTGACTAGATTAAAGTGTCAGTCGCACACAGGCCGGATACAAGAGGATAGTTGCTGACTAGATTAAAGTGTCAGCCGCACACAGGCCGGATACAAGAGGATAGTTGCTCACTAGATTAAAGTGTCAGCCGCACACAGGCCGGATACAAGAGGCTAGTTGCTGACTAGATTAAAGTGTCAGCCGCACACAGGCCGGATACAAGAGGATAGTTGTTCACTAGATTAAAGTGTCAGTCGCACACAGGCCGGATACAAGAGGCCAGTTCCTGATTAGATTAAAGTGTCAACCGCGCACAGGCCGGATACAAGAGGCTAGCTGCTGACTAGATTACAGTGTCAACCGCGCACAGGCCGGATACAAGAGGTCAGTTACCGATTAGATTAACGTGTAAGCCGCACACAGGCCGGATACAAGAGGCTAGTTGCTCACTAGATTAATGTGTCAGCCGCACACAGGCCGGATACAAGAGGCCAGTTGCTTACTAGATTAAAGTGTAAGCCGCACACAGGCCGGATACAAGAGGCCAGTTACTGATTAGATTAAAGTGTCAGCCGCACACAGGCCGGATACAAGAGGCTAGTTGCTCATTAGCTAAACGTGTAAGCCGCACACAGGCGGGATACAAGAGGCTAGTTGCTGATTAGATTAAAGTGTCAGCCACACACAGGCCGGATACAAGAGGCTAGTTGCTGACTAGATTAACGTGTAAGCCGCACACAGGCCGGATACAAGAGGCTAGTTGCTCATTAGCTAAACGTGTAAGCCGCACACAGGCGGGATACAAGAGGCTAGTTGCTGACTAGATTAAAGTGTCAACCGCACACAGGCCGGATACAAGAGTCTAGTTGCTGACTAGATTAAAGTGTCAGCCGCACACAGGCCGGATACAAGAGGCTAGTTGCTGACAAGATTAAAGTGTCAGCGGCACACAGGCCGGATGCAAAAGGTCAGTTACTGATTAGATTAACGTGTAAGCCGCACACAGGCCGGATACAAGAGGCTAGTTGCTGACTAGATTAACGTGTAAGCCGCACACAGGCCGGATACAAGAGGCTAGTTGCTCATTAGCTAAACGTGTAAGCCGCACACAGGCGGGATACAAGAGGCTAGTTGCTGACTAGATTAAAGTGTCAGCCGCACACAGGCCGGATACAAGAGTCTAGTTGCTGCAAGATTAAAGTGTCAGCCGCACACAGGCCGGATGCAAGAGGCTAGTTGCTGATTAGATTAAAGTGTCAGCCGCACACCGGCCGGATACAAGAGGCTAGTTGCTGACTAGATTAACGTGTCAGCCGCACACAGGCCGGATGCAAGAGGCCAGTTACTGACTAGATTAAAGTGTCAGCCGCACACAGGCCGGATACAAGAGGCTAGTTGCTCACTAGATTAAAGTGTCAGCCGCACACAGGCCGGATGCAGGAGGCCAGTTCCTGATTAGATTAAAGTGTCAACCGCGCACAGGCCGGATACAAGAGGCTAGCTGCTCACTAGATTAAAGTGTCAACCGCGCACAGGCCGGATACAAGAGGCCAGTTCCTGATTAGATTAAAGTGTCAACCGCACACAGGCCGGATACAAGAGGCTAGTTGCTCACTAGATTAAAGTGTCAGCCGCACACAGGCCGGATGCAGGAGGCCAGTTCCTGATTAGATTAAAGTGTCAACCGCGCACAGGCCGGATACAAGAGGCTAGCTGCTCACTAGATTAAAGTGTCAACCGCGCACAGGCCGGATACAAGAGGCCAGTTCCTGACTAGATTACAGTGTCAACCGCGCACAGGCCGGATACAAGAGGTCAGTTACCGATTAGATTAACGTGTAAGCCGCACACAGGCCGGATACAAGAGGCTAGTTGCTCACTAGATTAATGTGTCAGCCGCACACAGGCCGGATACAAGAGGCCAGTTGCTTACTAGATTAAAGTGTAAGCCGCACACAGGCCGGATACAAGAGGCCAGTTACTGATTAGATTAAAGTGTCAGCCGCACACAGGCCGGATACAAGAGGCTAGTTGCTCATTAGCTAAACGTGTAAGCCGCACACAGGCGGGATACAAGAGGCTAGTTGCTGACTAGATTAAAGTGTCAGCCGCACACAGGCCGGATACAAGAGGCTAGTTGCTGACAAGATTCAAGTGTCAGCCGCACACAGGCCGGATGCAAGAGGTCAGTTACTGATTAGATTAACGTGTAAGCCGCACACAGGCCGGATACAAGAGGCTAGTTGCTCATTAGCTTAACGTGTAAGCCGCACACAGGCGGGATACAAGAGGCTAGTTGCTGACTAGATTAAAGTGTCAGCCGCACACAGGCCGGATACAAGAGTCTAGTTGCTGACTAGATTAAAGTGTCAGCCGCACACAGGCCGGATGTAAGAGGCTAGTTGCTGACTAGATTAAAGTGTCAGCCGCACACAGGCCGGATACAAGAGGCTAGTTGCTGACTAGATTAACGTGTCAGCCGCACACAGGCTGGATGCAAGAGGCCAGTTGCTGACTAGATTAAAGTGTCAGCCGCACACAGGCCGGATACAAGAGGCCAGTTCCTGATTAGATTAAAGTGTCAACCGCGCACAGGCCGGATACAAGAGGCTAGTTGCTGACTAGATTACAGTGTCAACCGCGCACAGGCCGGATACAAGAGGTCAGTTACCGATTAGATTAACGTGTAAGCCGCACACTGGCCGGATACAAGAGGCTAGTTGCTCACTAGATTAATGTGTCAGCCGCACACAGGCCGGATACAAGAGGCTAGTTGCTGACAAGATTAAAGTGTCAGCCGCACACAGGCCGGATGCAAGAGGTCAGTTACTGATTAGATTAACGTGTAAGCCGCACACTGGCCGGATACAAGAGGCTAGTTGCTGACTAGATTAAAGTGTCAGTCGCGCACAGGCCGGATACAAGAGGCTAGTTGCTGACTAGATTAAAGTGTCAGCCGCACACAGGCCGGATACAAGAGGCTAGTTGCTTACTAGATTAAAGTGTCAGTCGCGCACAGGCCGGATACAAGAAGCCAGTTGCTTACTAGATTAAAGTGTAAGCCGCACACAGGCCGGATACAAGAGGCCAGTTGCTTACTAGATTAAAGTGTAAGCCGCACACAGGCCGGATACAAGAGGCCAGTTACTGATTAGATTAAAGTGTCAGCCGCACACAGGCCGGATACAAGAGGCTAGTTGCTCATTAGCTAAACGTGTAAGCCGCACACAGGCGGGATACAAGAGGCTAGTTGCTCACTAGATTAAAGTGTCAGCCGCACACAGGCAGGATACAAGAGGCTAGTTGCTGACAAGATTCAAGTGTCAGCCGCACACAGGCCGGATGCAAGAGGTCAGTTACTGATTAGATTAACGTGTAAGCCGCACACAGGCCGGATACAAGAGGCTAGTTGCTGACTAGATTAACGTGTAAGCCGCACACAGGCCGGATACAAGAGGCTAGTTGCTCATTAGCTAAACGTGTAAGCCGCACACAGGCGGGATACAAGAGGCTAGTTGCTGACTAGATTAAAGTGTCAGCCGCACACAGGCCGGATACAAGAGGCTAGTTGCTGACTAGATTAAAGTGTCAGCCGCACACAGGCCGGATGCAAGAGGCTAGTTGCTGACTAGATTAAAGTGTCAGCCGCACACAGGCCGGATACAAGAGGCTAGTTGCTGACTAGATTAACGTGTCAGCCGCACACAGGCCGGATGCAAGAGGCCGGTTGCTGACTAGATTAAAGTGTCAGTCGCACACAGGCCGGATACAAGAGGCTAGTTGCTCACTAGATTAAAGTGTCAGCCGCACACAGGCCGGATACTGGAGGCTAGTTCCTCACTAGATTAAAGTGTAAGCCGCACACAGGCCGGATACAAGAGGCTAGTTGCTCACTAGATTAAAGTGTCAGCCGCACACAGGCGGGATACAAGAGGCTAGTTGCTCACTAGATTAAAGTGTCAGCCGCACACAGGCAGGATACAAGAGGCTAGTTGCTGACAAGATTCAAGTGTCAGCCGCACACAGGCCGGATGCAAGAGGTCAGTTACTGATTAGATTAACGTGTAAGCCGCACACAGGCCGGATACAAGAGGCTAGTTGCTGACTAGATTAACGTGTAAGCCGCACACAGGCCGGATACAAGAGGCTAGTTGCTCATTAGCTAAACGTGTAAGCCGCACACAGGCGGGATACAAGAGGCTAGTTGCTGACTAGATTAAAGTGTCAGCCGCACACAGGCCGGATACAAGAGTCTAGTTGCTGACTAGATTAAAGTGTCAGCCGCACACAGGCCGGATGCAAGAGGCTAGTTGCTGACTAGATTAAAGTGTCAGCCGCACACAGGCCGGATACAAGAGGCTAGTTGCTGACTAGATTAACGTGTCAGCCGCACACAGGCCGGATGCAAGAGGCCGGTTGCTGACTAGATTAAAGTGTCAGTCGCACACAGGCCGGATACAAGAGGCTAGTTGCTCACTAGATTAAAGTGTCAGCCGCACACAGGCCGGATACTGGAGGCTAGTTCCTCACTAGATTAAAGTGTAAGCCGCACACAGGCCGGATACAAGAGGCTAGTTGCTCACTAGATTAAAGTGTCAGCCGCACACAGGCCGGATACAAGAGGCTAGTTGCTCACTAGATTAAAGTGTCAGCCGCACACAGGCCGGATACCGTCAGTAAAAAGCCTTTAATGTCAAAGCAATTGATATGGTATGGCATAACGGCCACATCCAAAAATTAAATAAAAAAGGCAGCATAATTAATTACATCCAGGATTTCCTACATAAAAGGCAAATAACTGTCGGGGTCGAAAACAAAAAATCTGAACAATTTCTATTAGAAATCGGCACCCCACAAGGCAGCATCATTAGCTTTACCTTATAAAACATCTTGGTAGATGACCTTTTCGAATGCATCTCACCAAAAGTTAAAAGCACGTTGTAAAAACCTTCATACTGCTACCTCCTTACTCCAATCCGAACTAGATAAACTCGACCAATGAGCCGAAAAATTGTGCTTTAAACTAAATATTAAATAATAATAATAATAATAATAATAGTGCATATTTATAAAGCGCACATATCCACGCTCGAAAGCATGCTCAAAGCGCTAAACATATAATGCTAATAATAATAATAATATTGATGCACACTGTAGACGTAGTATGTTGTGTTTGCTGTATGATGTGTGTACGTTGTGACTGTAGACGTAGTATGTTGTGTTTGCTGTATGATGTGTGTACGTTGTGACTGTAGACGTAGTCTGTTGAGTTTGCTGTATGATGTGTGTACGTTGTGACTGTAGACGCAGTATGTTGTGTTTGCTGTATGATGTGTGTACGTTGTGACTGTAGACGTAGTATGTTGTGTTTGCTGTATGATGTGTGTACGTTGTGACTGTAGACGTAGTATGTTGTGTTTACTGTATGATGTGTGTACGTTGTGACTAGACGTAGTATGTTGTGTTTGCTGTATGATGTGTGTACGTTGTGACTGTAGACGTAGTATGTTGTGTTTGCTGTATGATGTGTGTACGTTGTGACTGTAGACGTAGTATGTTGTGTTTACTGCATGATGTGTGTACGTTGTGGCTGTAGGCGTAGTATGTTGTGTTTACTGTATGATGTGTGTACGTTGTGGCTGTAGGCGTGGTATGTTGTGTTTGCTGTATGATGTGTGTACGTTGTGACTGTAGACGTAGTCTGTTGAGTTTGCTGTATGATGTGTGTACGTTGTGACTGTAGGCGTAGTATGTTGTGTTTGCTGTATGATGTGTGTACGTTGTGACTGTAGACGTAGTATGTTGTGTTTACTGTATGATGTGTGTACGTTGTGACTGTAGACGTAGTATGTTGTGTTTACTGTATGACGTGTGTACGTTGTGACTGTAGACGTACTATGTTGTGTTTACTGTATGACGTGTTTACGTTGTGACTGTAGACGTAGTCTGTTGAGTTTGCTGTATGATGTGTATACGTTGTGACTGTAGACGTAGTTTGTTCTGTTTGCTGTATGATGTGTGTACGTTGTGACTGTAGACGTAGTATGTTGTGTTTGCTGTATGATGTGTGTACGTTGTGGCTGTAGACGTAGTATGTTGTGTTTACTGTATGATGTGTGTACGTTGTGGCTGTAGGCGTAGTATGTTGTGTTTACTGTATGATGTGTGTACGTTGTGTCTGTAGGCGTAGTATGTTGTGTTAACTGTATGATGTGTGTACGTTGTGACTGTAGGCGTAGTATGTTGTGTTTACTGTATGATGTGTGTACGTTGTGGCTGTAGGCGTAGTATGTTGTGTTAACTGTATGATGTGTGTACGTTGTGGCTGTAGGCGTAGTATGTTGTGTTTACTGTATGATGTGTGTACGTTGTGGCTGTAGACGTAGTATGTTGTGTTTACTGTATGATGTGTGTACGTTGTGGCTGTAGGCGTAGTATGTTGTGTTTACTGTATGATTTGTGTACGTTGTGGCTGTAGGCGTAGTATGTTGTGTTTACTGTATGATGTGTGTACGTTGTGACTGTAGGCGTAGTATGTTGTGTTTACTGTATGATGTGTGTACGTTGTGGCTGTAGGCGTAGTATGTTGTGTTTTCTGTATGATGTGTGTACGTTGTGACTGTAGACGTAGTATGTTGTGTTTTCTGTATGATGTGTGTACGTTGTGACTGTAGACGTAGTATGTTGTATTTACTGTATGATGTGTGTACGTTGTGACTGTAGACGTAGTATGTTGTGTTTACTGTATGATGTGTGTACGTTGTGACTGTAGACGTAGTATGTTGTGTTTACTGTATGATGTGTGTACGTTGTGACTGTAGGCGTAGTATGTTGTGTTTACTGTATGATGTGTGTACGTTCTGGCTGGAGCGTAGTATGTTGTGTTAACTGTATGATGTGTATACGTTGTGGCTGTAGGCGTAGTCTGTTGAGTTTGCTGTATGATGTGTATACGTTGTGACTGTAGACGTAGTCTGTTGTGTTTGCTGTATGATGTGTGTACGTTGTGACTGTAGACGTAGTATGTTGTGTTTACTGTATGATGTGTGTACGTTGTGACTGTAGACGTAGTATGTTGTGTTTACTGTATGACGTGTGTACGTTGTGACTGTAGACGTAGTATGTTGTGTTTACTGTATGACGTGTTTACGTTGTGACTGTAGACGTAGTCTGTTGAGTTTGCTGAATGATGTGTATACGTTGTGACTGTAGACGTAGTCTGTTGTGTTTGCTGTATGATGTGTGTACGTTGTGACTGTAGACGTAGTATGTTGTGTTTGCTGTATGATGTATGTACGTTGTGACTGTAGACGTAGTATGTTGTGTTTCCTGTATGATGTGTGTACGTTGTGACTGTAGACGTAGTATGTTGTGTTTACTGTATGATGTTTGTACGTTGTGACTGTAGGCGTAGTATGTTGTGTTTACTGTATGATGTGTGTACGTTGTGGCTGTAGACGTAGTATGTTGTGTTTACTGTATGATGTGTGTACGTTGTGGCTGTAGGCGTAGTATGTTGTGTTTACTGTATGATGTGTGTACGTTGTGACTGTAGGCGTAGTATGTTGTGTTTACTGTATGATGTGTGTACGTTGTGACTGTAGGCGTAGTATGTTGTGTTTACTGTATGATGTGTGTACGTTGTGGCTGGAGCGTAGTATGTTGTGTTAACTGTATGATGTGTATACGTTGTGGCTGTAGGCGTAGTCTGTTGAGTTTGCTGTATGATGTGTATACGTTGTGACTGTAGACGTAGTCTGTTGTGTTTGCTGTATGATGTGTGTACGTTGTGACTGTAGACGTAGTATGTTGTGTTTGCTGTATGATGTATGTACGTTGTGACTGTAGACGTAGTATGTTGTGTTTCCTGTATGATGTGTGTACGTTGTGGCTGTAGGCGTAGTATGTTGTGTTTACTGTATGATGTGTGTACGTTGTGGCTGTAGACGTAGTATGTTGTGTTTACTGTATGATGTGTGTACGTTGTGGCTGTAGGCGTAGTATGTTGTGTTTACTGTATGATGTGTGTACGTTGTGGCTGTAGGCGTAGTCTGTTGTGTTTGCTGTATGATGTGTGTATGTTTAGACTGAAGAAATACATGTACTTTGTACAGGTGATGAGACGACAAGGCTTCAATGGATCTGTTGCTGATTATTTTGGTATGTTGAAGAACGACACAAGTCTTCACATGGAAACCGAGGTAATTGTTAATATTCTACACATTGTATTGTACATTCTTCTGTCCTGAAATTAACCCCGGAATAGGACTCAAACTAACAAACAAACTCATGATAACTATCTCAAATTAACTGAAGTATGGAATAAGCTAGTATGCAGTACTTCCTCCTCACAGACAGAGCACAGATCAACATCGCTGACGTTAGTAGTTGAGGAGAGGAGCCCGAGACTAAGTCTGCCGTCAATCAAGAGCGACACTCATCCGTGGTCTATCTGGAGCAAGCTCAAGTGATAAAGTACATGTAACTACCTTGAACTAATCACACATTTTCAAAATCCGCTGGGCATTTTTCATTTCATTTCGAAGATCATGCAACGTATTCATAACTATCAGAGTGTACATTTACCCAGGTAATGGAAACGAGCTATTTAAACATGCTTCGTCCAATTCATGGAAACTGTCAACTCTGCTGTGTTTGAAAACAAGTTTGAAGAAGTTGCGAACAAAAACAAGAACAGAAACCCGCCAGTCTTAATCATGATGAAGATATCGGACATCTACTTTCAGAGACAGAAAACAAGATTCACGGGAAAATACAAAAGGCGTGTTTGAACATTTAACAATCTTTGAACAATGACGTAGATATGAAAAAGCTTTACTTCAGAAACGTGAATAGACGGTTTTCAAAATTTGTTGTTGAAGCACGTAAAGTTAACGGGAACTGCTACCCACAAAACCGTTGTACATGATCATGACAGGGTTTCTAACGGCTGTGACTTAATCTATTACTATACCAGTATAACGTCATGTGACGTAACTCGTAATCACTGTAACAACCAATCATATTGCAATAAAACTGCGCCTTCGGTCTGTTGAACTTGGAGTATTATGTCCATCTGTTACATGGCGTCAGAAAAACTCGAAGAATTTCGTTACATTATGGATAGGTATCAGATACCTGAGCCGTTATCGTTTGAAGGTAATGTCAGTGAAAACTGGAAACGATGAATAACAAAATAAAAGCTCTATTTGACAGCATCAGGGTCAGAAGATAAACCAGAAGAGACGTTGGTCGCCATTTTGTTGCACTGCGGCGGGGATGACCTTGTGGAAGTGTATAATACCTTCACGTGGGCGAGAGAAGGCGACGACAAAAAGTACGACATTGTGATAACGAAAATAGAAGATTATTGTAACCCAAGAAAGAATACAGTGATTCAACGTTATCTCTTCTGAGAACAAAAACGGGGTGAGTCGATTGATCGCTATATCACTGAACTGAAAAACCAAGCGAAATCATGTGAATTTGGCGCTCAGACAGATTTGATGATACCTGATAGAACTGTGTTTGATGTGACTGACGAACGGTTAAAAGAACGTTTATTTAGAGATTCTGCCGATCCTACACTTCAACATGTTGAAATGTGCCCTGCAGCGGAAGCCTGTGCCGCGTAAATTAGTTTGACACAAACACATGATATATCAATTGATGTTGTTAGAACATATCAAAATAAGAAGAAAGAGTCTGACAAAAAGACATTCAGGTGTAAACGATGTGGAACGACACACGACAGTATTGAATGTCCGGCATTTGAAAAACATGTTCTAGATGTAAATTGAGGGGCGTCTCACAAGTCAGTGTTTTGCTAAACTTTCACATGAATCACACAGGGACTCACAAAAGAAGACAAAACATTCAAAGAAAATTCATTTATTGGAAGAAGATTACACTTCTATCAGTGATTCAATGGGTGATTTGTTGGAACAATCAAGATTCTTCAAACACTTCATGGTTTGAAAATGTAAACATTCATGGAAAGAATGTTAATTTTAAGTTGGATACAAATGCAAGGCTAATGTCATTCCTTCACAAATATTTGCAAAATTGGATTGCAAGCAAAAGTTGAAACCATCAACAGTGCGATTGTCAGATTATGGTAACAATGACCTCATTGTTGTGGGCGAGGTAACACTTCCGGGTCAGGTAAATGGGTCATCACAGTCACGTGATCATCGTCGCTGATGTGAAATCCCCAACAGCGCTAAGTTTGTCAACATGTACAGATCTTGGACTCGTGACAGGAAATAAACACACTCATCATCTGACAAAAGAAAGCCTCATGAAAGAATACAGCGACAATTTCACAGGTCTAGGATACTTCAGTGGAAAATATCACATCGAACTTGACCCTACGATGAAACCAGTCTTCCATGCACCACGCAAGGTATCATACAATGTACATTATGCACAAATAATTGAAAGAAACACTTGACAGGCTTGAATAGAATGATGCAGTTGCCAACGTTAAGCAAGCAACTGATTTGTTAAACAGTTTTATCATCGTAGAGAAGACAGACTCATCACTGAGGCTATGTCTAGACCCAAAAGAGCAAATGAAGATGAAGACGTTGCCGCTTAGTTTGTTGGATAAACAGTTTTCTCTATCTTGGACGAAAAGGATGGGTACAGGCATGTGGAGCTAAGTGAAGAAAGTTCATTCTATGCACATTCAAATATACGCCTTTCGGACGCTACCGATTCTGGCGTGTGCCATTTGGAATCAAGTTGAGTCTTCCAAAGAAAGAATCATGAAACATTCGGAGACATACAAGGTGTCAACAAGGTGTCAACATGGTGTCGGATGACATGATCATTGCTGGCTTTCATGAAGGGGAGCATGACAGAACTATTCATCAAGTCATGGAGCGAGCAAAGAAGGCAGGAATTCGGTTCAACAAAAAACAAGATTCAACTCAGAGTTAAAGAGGTTAAATATCTTGGAACCATCATCACATCATCTTGAATGAAATCAGACAGTGAAAAAATCAAAACAACAGTGGACATGCCTAAACCTGAAAACAAACAAGATGTACAGAGATTTCTAGGGACTATGCATTTTCTTTCTCAATTCATTCCAAATATTCTAACTGCAACCATAAGAGAACTTCTGAAGAAGGATACAGCATGGACACGACGAAGCGCTCGACAAGCTGTAAAACGTGTTGACAAGCAAACCAGTACTAAAGTTCTATGATGTTAACAAACAAGTCACCTTTCAAGCTGACGCTTCACAGAACGGTTTAAGTGCATGTCTACTTCAAGATGGTCACCAAGTCGTGTACACGTCCAAAGCCCTTACACCAGCAGACACGAACTACGCACAAATTGAAAAAGAACTTTTGGTAATCGTGTTCGCCTGTGGGTAATTAGCATGGCCTAGTCCTCTGTGTATTCACAGGTAATTATCATGGCCTAGTCCTCTGTGTATTCACAGGTAATTAGCATGGCCTGGTCCTCTGTGCATTTACAGTTAATTAGCATGGCCTAGTCTTCTGTGTATTCACGGGTAATCAGCATGGCCTAGTCCTCTGTGTATTCACAGGTAATTAGCATGACCAAGTCCTCTGTGTATTCACAGGTAATTAGCATGGCGTAGTCATATGTGTATTCACAGGTAATTAGCATGGCGTAGTCCTATGTGTATTCACAGGTAATTAGCATGGCGTAGTCCTATGTGTATTCACAGGTAATCAGCATGGCCTAGTCCTCTGTGTACTCACAAGTAATAAGCATGGCCTAGTCCTCTGTGTACTCACAAGTAATAAGCATGGCCTAGTCCTCTGTGTACTCACAAGTAATAAGCATGGCCTAGTCCTCTGTGTACTTACATGTAATTAGCAAAACCTAGTCCTCTGTGTATTCACAAGTAATGAGCATGGCGTAGTCCTATGTGTATTCGCAGGTAATTAGCATGGCGTAGTCCTGTGTATTCACGGGTAATTAGCATGACCTAATCCTCTGTGTACTTACAGGTAATTAGCATGACCTAATCCTCTGTGTACTTACAGGTAATTAGCATGACCTAATCCTCTGTGTACTTACAGGTAATTAGCATGACCTAATCCTCTGTGTACTTACAAGTAATTAGCAAAACCTAGTCCTCTGTGTACTCACAAGTAACTGAATGGCCTAGTCCTCTGTGTATCCAGAAGTTATTAGCATTGCCTAGTCCTCTGTGTACTCACAGGTATTTTGAATGGCCTAGTCCTCTGTGTATTCAGAAGTTATTAGCATTGCCTAGTCCTCTGTGTACTCACAGGTAATTAGCAAAACCTAGTCCTCTATGTATTCACAGGTTATCAGCATTGCCAAGTTCTCTGTGTATTCAAGGATGCGTGTCAACAGCCATACTATCTGTAATTGATTGTTGATTCTGTAATAAACCGTGTTCGTCCATCTTATTCACTTGGCATTGTTTCAGGTTTTGAAAATGTCGATCAAGTTGATATAGCCAGCATGAAGATGCTAAACTAATGCTCTGGCCAGCACGTGTTCAAGTATGAAATGTCAACCTTACAAGTAAATATCTTAGCATGCAAGACAATCCTGCGAACATAAGACGGTTTGTTGATAAATGGATGGAAACCAGATGGTTGACATTGATGAACACAGAAGTGGCTGTGTGAAGAGAGAAACAGGTGATTAGGTGACATTCACATTCAATTTTATTTTCAAATGTATGCAAGGATAATATACATTCTGTGGTACAACCATTTCGTCTCCAGGAAGAAGTCCTGAGAAGCTTCCAGCAAATTGTCAACGAACGGGTGAAGCCAAGACTCTCGGAAATGTTCAACAACCTCCCAAACCTGCCAGTTAGGTAATTACACCTAAAATGTTCAACAACCTCCCAAACCTGCCTGTTAGGTAATTACATCTGAACTGTTCAACAACCTCCCAAATCTGCCTGTTAGGTAGTTACGTCTGAAATGTTCAACAACCTCCCAAACCTGCCTGTTAGGTAATTACGTCTGAAATGTTCAACAACCTCCCAAACCTGCCTGTTAGGTAATTACATCTGAAATGTTCAACAACCTCCCAAACCAGCTGCCTGTTAGGTAATTACGTCTGAAATGTTTAACAACCTCTCAAACCTGCCTGTCAGATAATTACGTCTGAACTGTTCAACAACCTCCCAAATGTGCCTGTTAGGTAATTACGTCTGAACTGTTCAACAACCTCCCAAACCTGCCTGTTAGGTAATTACGTCTGAAATGTTCAACAACCTCCCAAACCTGCCTGTTAGGTAATTACGTCTGAAATGTTCAACAACCTCCCAAACCTGCCTGTTAGGTAATTACATCTGAACTGTTCAACAACCTCCCAAATTTGCCTGTTAGGTAATTACGTCTGAAATGTTCAACAACCTCCCAAACCAGCTGCCTGTTAGGTAATTACGTCTGAAATGTTCAACAACCTCCCAAACCAGCTGCCTGTTAGGTAATTACGTCTGAAATGTTCAACAACCTCCCAAACCTGCCTGTAAGGTAATTACGTCTGAAATGTTCAACAACCTCCCAAACCTGCCTGTTAGGTAATTACATCTGAAATGTTCAACAACCTCCCAAACCAGCTGCCTGTTAGGTAATTACGTCTGAAATGTTCAACAACCTGCCAAACCAGCTGCCTGTTAGGTAATTACGTCTGAAATGTTCAACAACCTCCCAAACCAGCTGCCTGTTAGGTAATTACGTCTGAAATATTCAACAACCTCCCAAACCAGCTGCCTGTTAGGTAATTACGTCTGAAATGTTCAACAACCTCTCAAACCAGCTGCCTGTTAGGTAATTACGTCTGAAATGTTCAACAACCTCCCAAACCAGCTGCCTGTTAGGTAATTACGTCTGAAATGTTCAACAACCTCCCAAACCTGCCTGTTAGGTAATTACGTCTGAAATGTTCAACAACCTCCCAAACCAGCTGCCTGTTAGGTAATTACATCTGAAATGTTCAACAACCTCCCAAACCTGCCTGTTAGGTAATTACGTCTGAAATGTTCAACAACCTCCCAAACCTGCCTGTTAAGTAATTACGTCTGAAATGTTCAACAACCTCCCAAACCAGCTGCCTGTTAGGTAATTACGTCTGAAATGTTCAACAACCTCCCAAACCAGCTGCCTGTTAGGTAATTACGTCTGAAATGTTCAACAACCTCCCAAACCAGCTGCATGTTAGGTAATTACGTCTGAAATGTTCAACAACCTCCCAAACCTGCCTGTTAGGTAATTACATCTGAAATGTTCAACAACCTCCCAAACCAGCTGCCTGTTAGGTAATTACGTCTGAAATGTTCAACAACCTCCCAAACCTGCCTGTTAGGTAATTACATCTGAAATGTTCAACAACCTCTCAAACCAGCTGCCTGTTAGGTAATTACGTCTGAAATGTTCAACAACCTGCCAAACCAGCTGCCTGTTAGGTAATTACGTCTGAAATGTTCAACAACCTCCAAAACCTGCCTGTTAGGTAATTACGTCTGAAATGTTCAACAACCTCCCAAACCAGCTGCCTGTTAGGTAATTACGTCTGAAATGTTCAACAACCGCCCAAACCTGCCTGTTAGGTAATTACGTCTGAAATGTTCAACAACCTCCCAAACCTGCCTGTTAGGTAATTACGTCTGAAATGTTCAACAACCTCCCAAACCAGCTGCCTGTTAGGTAATTACATCTGAAATGTTCAACAACCTCCCAAACCTGCCTGTTAGGTAATTACGTCTGAAATGTTCAACAACCTCCCAAACCTGCCTGTTAGGTAATTACGTCTGAAATGTTCAACAACCTCCCAAACCAGCTGCCTGTTAGGTAATTACGTCTGAAATGTTCAACAACCTCCCAAACCAGCTGCCTGTTAGGTAATTACGTCTGAAATGTTCAACAACCTCCCAAACCAGCTGCATGTTAGGTAATTACGTCTGAAATGTTCAACAACCTCCCAAACCTGCCTGTTAGGTAATTACATCTGAAATGTTCAACAACCTCCCAAACCAGCTGCCTGTTAGGTAATTACGTCTGAAATGTTCAACAACCTCCCAAACCTGCCTGTTAGGTAATTACATCTGAAATGTTCAACAACCTCTCAAACCAGCTGCCTGTTAGGTAATTACGTCTGAAATGTTCAACAACCTGCCAAACCAGCTGCCTGTTAGGTAATTACGTCTGAAATGTTCAACAACCTCCAAAACCTGCCTGTTAGGTAATTACGTCTGAAATGTTCAACAACCTCCCAAACCAGCTGCCTGTTAGGTAATTACGTCTGAAATGTTCAACAACCTCCCAAACCTGCCTGTTAGGTAATTACGTCTGAAATGTTCAACAACCTCCCAAACCTGCCTGTTAGGTAATTACATCTGAAATGTTCAACAACCTCCCAAACCAGCTGCCTGTTAGGTAATTACGTCTGAAATGTTCAACAACCTGCCAAACCAGCTGCCTGTTAGGTAATTACGTCTGAAATGTTCAACAACCTCCCAAACCAGCTGCCTGTTAGGTAATTATGTCTAAAATATTCAACAACCTGCCAAACCAGCTGCCTGTTAGGTAATTACATCTGAAATGTTCAACAACCTCCCAAACCAGCTGCCTGTTAGGTAATTACATCTGAAATGTTCAACAACCTCCCAAACCTGCCTGTTAGGTAATTACATCTGAAATGTTCAACAACCTCCCAAACCTGCCTGTTAGGTAATTACGTCTGAAATGTTCAACAACCTCCCAAACCTGCCTGTTAGGTAATTACGTCTGAAATGTTCAACAACCTCCCAAACCTGCCTGTTAGGTAATTACATCTGAAATGTTCAACAACCTCCCAAACCTGCCTGTTAGGTAATTACATCTGAAATGTTCAACAACCTCCCAAACCAGCTGCCTGTTAGGTAATTACGTCTGAAATGTTCAACAACCTCTCAAACCAGCTGCCTGTTAGGTAATTACGTCTGAAATGTTCAACAACCTGCCAAACCAGCTGCCTGTTAGGTAATTACGTCTGAAATGTTCAACAACCTCCCAAACCAGCTGCCTGTTAGGTAATTACGTCTGAAATGTTCAACAACCTCCCAAACCAGCTGCCTGTTAGGTAATTACGTCTGAAATGTTCAACAACCTCCCAAACCTGCCTGTTAGGTAATTACATCTGAAATGTTCAACAACCTCCCAAACCAGCTGCCTGTTAGGTAATTACGTCTGAAATGTTCAACAACCTGCCAAACCAGCTGCCTGTTAGGTAATTACGTCTGAAATGTTCAACAACCTCCCAAACCAGCTGCCTGTTAGGTAATTACGTCTGAAATGTTCAACAACCTCCCAAACCTGCCTGTTAGGTAATTACGTCTGAAATGTTCAACAACCTCCCAAACCTGCCTGTTAGGTAATTACGTCTGAAATGTTCAACAACCTGCCAAACCAGCTGCCTGTTAGGTAATTACGTCTGAAATGTTCAACAACCTCCCAAACCAGCTGCCTGTTAGGTAATTACGTCTGAAATGTTCAACAACCTCCCAAACCTGCCTGTTAGGTAATTACGTCTGAAATGTTCAACATCCTCCCAAACCTGCCTGTTAGGTAATTACGTCTGAAATGTTCAACAACCTCCCAAACCAGCTGCCTGTTAGGTAATTACGTCTGAAATGTTCAACAACCTCCCAAACCTGCCTGTTAGGTAATTACATCTGAAATGTTCAACAACCTCCCAAACCAGCTGCCTGTTAGGTAATTACGTCTGAAATGTTCAACAACCTCCCAAACCTGCCTGTTAGGTAATTACGTCTGAAATGTTCAACAACCTCCCAAACCTGCCTGTTAGGTAATTACGTCTGAAATGTTCAACAACCTCCCAAACCAGCTGCCTGTTAGGTAATTACGTCTGAAATGTTCAACAACCTCCCAAACCTGCCTGTTAGGTAATTACGTCTGAAATGTTCAACAACCTCCCAAACCTGCCTGTTAGGTAATTACGTCTGAAATGTTCAACAACCTGCCAAACCAGCTGCCTGTTAGGTAATTACGTCTGAAATGTTCAACAACCTCCCAAACCAGCTGCCTGTTTGGTAATTACGTCTGAAATGTTCAACAACCTCTCAAACCTGCCTGTCAGATAATTACATCTAAAATGTTCAACAACCTCCCAAACCTGCCTGTTAGGTAATTACATCTGAACTGTTCAACAACCTCCCAAATCTGCCTGTTAGGTAATTACGTCTGAAATGTTCAACAACCTCCCAAACCTGCCTGTTAGGTAATTACGTCTGAAATGTTCAACAACCTCCCAAACCTGCCTGTTAGGTAATTACATCTGAAATGTTCAACAACCTCCCAAACCAGCTGCCTGTTAGGTAATTACGTCTGAAATGTTTAACAACCTCTCAAACCTGCCTGTCAGATAATTACGTCTGAACTGTTCAACAACCTCCCAAATCTGCCTGTTAGGTAATTACGTCTGAACTGTTCAACAACCTCCCAAACCTGCCTGTTAGGTAATTACGTCTGAAATGTTCAACAACCTCCCAAACCTGCCTGTTAGGTAATTACGTCTGAAATGTTCAACAACCTCCCAAACCTGCCTGTTAGGTAATTACGTCTGAAATGTTCAACAACCTCCCAAACCTGCCTGTTAGGTAATTACATCTGAACTGTTCAACAACCTCCCAAATTTGCCTGTTAGGTAATTACGTCTGAAATGTTCAACAACCTCCCAAACCAGCTGCCTGTTAGGTAATTACGTCTGAAATGTTCAACAACCTCCCAAACCAGCTGCCTGTTAGGTAATTACGTCTGAAATGTTCAACAACCTCCCAAACCTGCCTGTAAGGTAATTACGTCTGAAATGTTCAACAACCTCCCAAACCTGCCTGTTAGGTAATTACATCTGAAATGTTCAACAACCTCCCAAACCAGCTGCCTGTTAGGTAATTACGTCTGAAATGTTCAACAACCTGCCAAACCAGCTGCCTGTTAGGTAATTACGTCTGAAATGTTCAACAACCTCCCAAACCAGCTGCCTGTTAGGTAATTACGTCTGAAATATTCAACAACCTCCCAAACCAGCTGCCTGTTAGGTAATTACGTCTGAAATGTTCAACAACCTCTCAAACCAGCTGCCTGTTAGGTAATTACGTCTGAAATGTTCAACAACCTCCCAAACCAGCTACCTGTTAGGTAATTACGTCTGAAATGTTCAACAACCTCCCAAACCTGCCTGTTAGGTAATTACGTCTGAAATGTTCAACAACCTCCCAAACCAGCTGCCTGTTAGGTAATTACATCTGAAATGTTCAACAACCTCTCAAACCTGCCTGTTAGGTAACTACGTCTGAAATGTTCAACAACCTCCCAAACCTGCCTGTTAGGTAATTACGTCTGAGATGTTCAACAACCTCCCAAACCAGCTGCCTGTTAGGTAATTACGTCTGAAATGTTCAACAACCTCCCAAACCAGCTGCCTGTTAGGTAATTACGTCTGAAATGTTCAACAACCTCCCAAACCAGCTGCATGTTAGGTAATTACGTCTGAAATGTTCAACAACCTCCCAAACCTGCCTGTTAGGTAATTACATCTGAAATGTTCAACAACCTCCCAAACCAGCTGCCTGTTAGGTAATTACGTCTGAAATGTTCAACAACCTCCCAAACCTGCCTGTTAGGTAATTACATCTGAAATGTTCAACAACCTCTCAAACCAGCTGCCTGTTAGGTAATTACGTCTGAAATGTTCAACAACCTGCCAAACCAGCTGCCTGTTAGGTAATTACGTCTGAAATGTTCAACAACCTCCAAAACCTGCCTGTTAGGTAATTACGTCTGAAATGTTCAACAACCTCCCAAACCAGCTGCCTGTTAGGTAATTACGTCTGAAATGTTCAACAACCTCCCAAACCTGCCTGTTAGGTAATTACGTCTGAAATGTTCAACAACCTCCCAAACCTGCCTGTTAGGTAATTACGTCTGAAATGTTCAACAACCTCCCAAACCAGCTGCCTGTTAGGTAATTACATCTGAAATGTTCAACAACCTCCCAAACCTGCCTGTTAGGTAATTACGTCTGAAATGTTCAACAACCTCCCAAACCTGCCTGTTAGGTAATTACATCTGAAATGTTCAACAACCTCCCAAACCAGCTGCCTGTTAGGTAATTACGTCTGAAATGTTCAACAACCTCCCAAACCAGCTGCCTGTTAGGTAATTACGTCTGAAATGTTCAACAACCTCCCAAACCAGCTGCATGTTAGGTAATTACGTCTGAAATGTTCAACAACCTCCCAAATCGCCTGTTAGGTAATTACATCTGAAATGTTCAACAACCTCCCAAACCAGCTGCCTGTTAGGTAATTACGTCTGAAATGTTCAACAACCTCCCAAACCTGCCTGTTAGGTAATTACATCTGAAATGTTCAACAACCTCTCAAACCAGCTGCCTGTTAGGTAATTACGTCTGAAATGTTCAACAACCTGCCAAACCAGCTGCCTGTTAGGTAATTACGTCTGAAATGTTCAACAACCTCCAAAACCTGCCTGTTAGGTAATTACGTCTGAAATGTTCAACAACCTCCCAAACCAGCTGCCTGTTAGGTAATTACGTCTGAAATGTTCAACAACCTCCCAAACCTGCCTGTTAGGTAATTACGTCTGAAATGTTCAACAACCTCCCAAACCTGCCTGTTAGGTAATTACATCTGAAATGTTCAACAACCTCCCAAACCAGCTGCCTGTTAGGTAATTACGTCTGAAATGTTCAACAACCTGCCAAACCAGCTGCCTGTTAGGTAATTACGTCTGAAATGTTCAACAACCTCCCAAACCAGCTGCCTGTTAGGTAGTTACGTCTGAAATGTTCAACAACCTCCCAAACCAGCTGCCTGTTAGGTAATTATGTCTAAAATGTTCAACAACCTGCCAAACCAGCTGCCTGTTAGGTAATTACATCTGAAATGTTCAACAACCTCCCAAACCAGCTGCCTGTTAGGTAATTACATCTGAGATGTTCAACAACCTCCCAAACCTGCCTGTTAGGTAATTACATCTGAAATGTTCAACAACCTCCCAAACCAGCTGCCTGTTAGGTAATTACGTCTGAAATGTTCAACAACCTCCCAAACCTGCCTGTTAGGTAATTACATCTGAAATGTTCAACAACCTCCCAAACCTGCCTGTTAGGTAATTACGTCTGAAATGTTCAACAACCTCCCAAACCTGCCTGTTAGGTAATTACGTCTGAAATGTTCAACAACCTCCCAAACCTGCCTGTTAGGTAATTACATCTGAAATGTTCAACAACCTCCCAAACCTGCCTGTTAGGTAATTACATCTGAAATGTTCAACAACCTCCCAAACCAGCTGCCTGTTAGGTAATTACGTCTGAAATGTTCAACAACCTCTCAAACCAGCTGCCTGTTAGGTAATTACGTCTGAAATGTTCAACAACCTGCCAAACCAGCTGCCTGTTAGGTAATTACGTCTGAAATGTTCAACAACCTCCCAAACCAGCTGCCTGTTAGGTTATTACGTCTGAAATGTTCAACAACCTCCCAAACCTGCCTGTTAGGTAATTACATCTGAAATTTTCAACAACCTCCCAAACCAGCTGCCTGTTAGGTAATTACGTCTGAAATGTTCAACAACCTGCCAAACCAGCTGCCTGTTAGGTAATTACGTCTGAAATGTTCAACAACCTCCCAAACCAGCTGCCTGTTAGGTAATTACGTCTGAAATGTTCAACAACCTCCCAAACCTGCCTGTTAGGTAATTACGTCTGAAATGTTCAACAACCTCCCAAACCTGCCTGTTAGGTAATTACGTCTGAAATGTTCAACAACCTGCCAAACCAGCTGCCTGTTAGGTAATTACGTCTGAAATGTTCAACAACCTCCCAAACCAGCTGCCTGTTAGGTAATTACGTCTGAAATGTTCAACAACCTCCCAAACCTGCCTGTTAGGTAATTACGTCTGAAATGTTCAACATCCTCCCAAACCTGCCTGTTAGGTAATTACGTCTGAAATGTTCAACAACCTCCCAAACCAGCTGCCTGTTAGGTAATTACGTCTGAAATGTTCAACAACCTCCCAAACCTGCCTGTTAGGTAATTACATCTGAAATGTTCAACAACCTCCCAAACCAGCTGCCTGTTAGGTAATTACGTCTGAAATGTTCAACAACCTCCCAAACCTGCCTGTTAGGTAATTACGTCTGAAATGTTCAACAACCTCCCAAACCTGCCTGTTAGGTAATTACGTCTGAAATGTTCAACAACCTCCCAAACCAGCTGCCTGTTAGGTAATTACGTCTGAAATGTTCAACAACCTCCCAAACCTGCCTGTTAGGTAATTACGTCTGAAATGTTCAACAACCTCCCAAACCTGCCTGTTAGGTAATTACGTCTGAAATGTTCAACAACCTGCCAAACCAGCTGCCTGTTAGGTAATTACGTCTGAAATGTTCAACAACCTCCCAAACCAGCTGCCTGTTAGGTAATTACGTCTGAAATGTTCAACAACCTCTCAAACCTGCCTGTCAGATAATTACATCTAAAATGTTCAACAACCTCCCAAACCTGCCTGTTAGGTAATTACATCTGAACTGTTCAACAACCTCCCAAATCTGCCTGTTAGGTAATTACATCTGAAATGTTCAACAACCTCCCAAACCTGCCTGTTAGGTAATTACGTCTGAAATGTTCAACAACCTCCCAAACCTGCCTGTTAGGTAATTACGTCTGAAATGTTCAACAACCTCTCAAACCTGCCTGTCAGATAATTACATCTAAAATGTTCAACAACCTCCCAAACCTGCCTGTTAGGTAATTACATCTAAAATGTTCAACAACCTACCAAACCTGCCTGTTCGGTTATTACATTTGTCGAGTCGGAGATACCGGGTTTATATTGTTTTTGGCCTATCCGTCTGTCTGTATGTCTGTCCGTTTGTCCGAATAACTTGAACCTTGGTCATAACTTGTGATAGTTCAGTGATAAGATTTTGATTCTTGACACGTGCATCTATGATGGCTGAGAGGGGCAATTTGATATTGTGTTAACTTTCCAGCACGAAATCGCGAAATTGAAATTGAAAAAGTCAAAAATAAATCACGAAATTGTGAAACGAGGTCTCAGCGAAACCACGAAATAGTGACACAAAATCGCGAAAAAGTGACACGAAATTGTGAAGGAGTGACACGAAATTGTGAAGAAGTGAAATTTGCGGGAAACGAAATCGTGACGGAGAGAAAAGCCGGGGAAACAAAATTGTGATGGATTGAAACTTTTGCGAAATGAACTTGCAAAGGAGCAAAACCACAGGAAGCCAAAGAGCAATACTGCAAAGAAGCAAAATTACGAAGAAGCAAAATCGTGAAGGAGCGGAAGAGCGAAACCGCGAAAGAGCGAAAGAGCGAAAATTGCTATTTCGCCACTTCACTACTTCTTTAACTAGTTTGTATTGGCTGATTTCTGCCATTCGTATGGTGGCTGATTTCTGCCATTCGCGTCTTCGCTACTTCGTGTTATTAGAATCTAGGGCGAAATAGCGAAGTGGCGATGCGAAGTGGCGATGCGAAGTGGCGATGCGAAGTAGCGAAGACGCGATGCGAAGTAGAGAAAATGCGATGCGAAGTAACGAAAAGGCGATGCGAAGTAGCGATGCAACATAGCTAAATAGCGAAGATTTTTGCTTCGCTACTTCGCATCGCCACTTCGCTACTTCTCATCGCATCTTCGCTATTTCTCATCCCCACTTCGCTTCTTCGCTCCATCGTGTCTTCGCTACTTCGCCACGAAGTAGCAAAGTTGCGAAGAGGCAAACAAGCGAAGTAGCGATGCGAAGTAGCGAAGTGGCGATGCGAAGTAGCGAAGTGGCGATGCGAAGTAGCGAAGACGCGAAATGGCGAAATGACGAATTGGCGAAATGGCGAAATGACGAATTGGTGAAGAAGCGAAGAAGCGAATTGGCGAAGTGGCGAAATAACGTACTGACGAAGTGGCGAAGTAACGATGCGAAGTAGCAAAGTGGCGATGGGAAGTAGCGAAGTTGCGATACGAAGTAGAGAAGTCGCGATGCGAAGTAGTGAAGTAGCGATGCGAAGTAGCGAAGCAAAATCTTCGCTATTTCGCATCGCTACTTCGTATCGCGTCTTCGCTACTTCGCATCGCAACTTTGTTACTTCTTGCCGCTTCGCTACTTCGCATCGCCACCTCGCTACTTCGCATCGCCAGTTCGCTATTTCGCCCTTGCTTAGAATAACAGGAAGTAGCGAAGACGCGAATGGCAGAAATCAGCCACCATAGATTCGTGTATTCGCTACTTCCTGTTATTAGAACCTAGGGCGAAGTAGAGAACACGATGTGAAGAAGCGAAGCGGCGTTTCGAAGTAGCGATGCGAAATAGCAAAATTATGGTGCCTGATTTCTGCCATTCGCGTCTTCGCTACGTCCTGTTATTCTAAGCTAGGGCGAAATAGCGAAGTGGCAATGCAAAGTAGCGAAGTGGCGATGCGAAGTGGCGATGCGAAGTGGCGATGCGAAGTATCGAAGCGGCGATGCGAAGTAGCGAAGATGCGATGCGAAGTAGCAAAGTAGCGATGCGAAGACGCGATGCGAAATAGCGAAGACGCGAAGGTTTTGCTTCGCTGCTTCGCATCGCTACTTCACTACTTCGCATCGCCACTTCTCTACTTCACATCGCCACTTCGCTATTTCGCCCCAGCTTAGAATAACATGAAGTAGAGAATACGCGAATGGCAGATATCATCCACTATCAGTTTGAGTGACTCTACAATAAATAACTATCTACCTATACATACTATTTTGATGTGTTCAAATATCGACGATATAGTTTGTAGTTAGATTTTGATCCAGATGAACCATCAAACCTGAAATCAGACAGTACACCTGTAATCCAGTGCGTATGTTATAAAGGATATTCATTAACATCTTTCCGAATGACATAATAATGCAGTCTAATAAATTATGATATTTAATATTTCTCCAGGACACGGTATAATTTATCCGAGCACAATATGCTTTACGGATGATAAAGTTGACTCTATTTGTGACGGTTGTTTTCTTTATATGATTCACACCCAATTTTACCGTCTTACATATTTATATATTTCTTAATTCTATGTCTATCGTATATCCTTGTTTTCTGTTAATTCATATCCCAAATAAGGCCATGTCGACATACTATTTCGAAGATGGTATCACTTACTCCGAAAGTTAATCACTTAAAACGTATCTGTACTTGACAAAAAACGTGTTGACTCTGGCTGTAGAACTTGTGTTTAATACTTAAATACTTAATACTTAAAATACAAAACACATATATTTATACAAATGGATTAATACCGAACAATCGGTGAATGTATCGTATTCAATGCTTTGTTTCAGAAATATAGTTTATAATCCAAAACGTACTTTCGGGAAAAGAATTCCTCCAAATAACGCAGTGAATAAGAACATGTATGAACCAATGTATAGGACGTATAGCTCCTATTCTTTGTGAACGTTTCTGTGAAACAGTGTCCCAATTTCCCGGTACGTAGGGTCGTGATGTTGTTAGTTTTTTAAAGTGCCACCCCTCCCCCCTTAACACGCAAACTAGTGATATGATTCATAAAACAATACCAACCCATATCCGTATTTTTGTTTGCTACAGATAAGTGTCGAGAAGTACCGACTTATGCTGAAAATAATAAATTTAACGCTTTTGCATTTAATATAGTGACAGTATACACATGTAAAGGTCAAAGTCGTGCGATGTATGATCTAAAACTTGACAATGACGCCCGTCGTAACAGGCAAAGAGACAGATGTGGGTTGGTAATGTGTAATAGGTCATACACCTACTGTGCATATGTATGAGACGTGTATTGTAGGTTACTGCATATGACAAAGGCTGTTGGTCGACTTTCAGTAGGAAAAAGTAATTATTATATATTTGGCGATAGGGTATGAATATGCAAGTCAAGTGAATTTATTTGAATAACGTAAAACATTTATATGAAATTACATGTACATCGATTTCAACTTAATCAAAAGTGCTTCCTTACACGGTGGACATCACACTTTCCAAATTTTCAGCTAATGATAAACTGTTTCTGTTTCAACGACAATATTCTGAGTTACGTTAGTAGACAAAGTAAAGTACTTGTTATTTATTAAAGTTATAAGACGCAAGTACAAATTAAAGCTTATTTTACTACCAGAATCAGTTGTTGAAGCGTAAACTCTACGTGGCGAACAACGTTTGCTGCAGGTTTAATAAATTATCATAATAATGCAACTGCTAAGTGTAATTTCAACCTTCTGTATATACTATTCCATGTTTTAGGTTTATAGGAAATGATGTCCAATGCATCTTGCTTTTCTTATGAATGACTAGCTGTCTTATTTCTATCATTATTAAGATAACGTTAATTAAATGTTTAAACTATATTTACAACATTAAAAGAGCCGATCCTTTTGGAGTTATGAGAGACGGAAATATTTAACTACATTGTAAACAGATCACAATAAAATAAATACCATAAAACGAATATAATACACAGATAAATCTCCAAATTTCTAAACATACATTGTGTAGTTTTAAGTGAACTTCGTACTTGTCGTCATTGTACTGGGTGGAACATATCGGACTTAAGAAATTTGATTTACATAAGTTAACCCTGTAAGACAAATATATTTTATTTTAGTGACTGACTAAACATATTTCTAGCAATGTTAATACAATAGATATCAAACATACGGATATTTGTAGAGTGCGCCGATTTGTATAAACTGCAGTTAGCTTTTCGCAATCTAATCAAATTATCTAATGTATGGAGGTACAGCTTTATGGAAATGTCTTCTTTTAGTGATATGGATTTCTTAATTCAAATAAAATTATCCAGTTATTTGAAAGGAAAATGTTATTTAAATTAAATGATACTAAAATAACTTTGTATAATTTGTTTGTACATATATAGCGACCTTTGGAAATGTTAAGTGAATTCACTTATCTAAAAATTATCATGGTTTATATGAATGCTCGGGGAAAACAGTAAGTTAAGTTACTGTTAGAGAAGACGCGAAGTGGCAAGGTAGCGATGCAAAATAGCGAAGTAGCGAAAAGGGGATGCGAAGTAGCAAAGTGGCGATGCGAGGTAGCGAGTGGGCAATGCGAAGTAGCGAAGCATAAACCTTCGCGTCTTCGCTATTTGCATCGCGTCTTCGTTAATTCGCATTGCCACTTCGCATCCCCACTTCGCTACTTCGCATCGCCACTTCGCTATTTCGCCCTAGGTTCGAAAAACACGAAGAAGGCGAAGAGGTATGGTGGCTGATTTCTGCCATTCGCGTCTTCGCTACTATCTGTTATTTTAAGCTAGGGCGAAATAGCGAAGTGGCAATGTAAAGTAGCGAGGTGGCGATGCGAAGTAGCGAAGCGGCGATGCTAAGTAACCAAGATGCGATGCGAAATAGCGAACACGCGATGCGAAGTAGTGAAGGTTTTTTGCTACTTCGTCACTTCGCGACGAAGTAGCGAAGACACGATGTAGCGAAGAAGCGAAGACGAGAATTTGCAAAGTAGTGAAGTAGCGATGCTAAGTAGCGAAGTGGCGATGCGAAGTAGCGAAGCAAAAATCTTCGCTATTTCGCTATTTCGCACCGCTACTTCGCATCGCCTCTTCGCTACTTCGCATCGCCATTTCGCTTCTTCGCATCGTTACTTCGCCACTTCGTCAGTTTGTCATTTCGCCACATCGCCACTTCGCTACTTTGCCAATTCGTCATTTCGCCATTTCGTGTCTTCGCTATTTCGCCACTTCGCATCGCCACTTCGCTACTTCGCATCGCCACTTCGCTACTTAGCATCGCTACTTCACTACTTCGCAAATTCGCGTCATCGCTATTTCGTAACATCGTGTCTTCGCTACTTCGTCACTTCGCGACGAAGTAGCGAAGACACGATGTAGCGAAGAAGCGAAGACGCGAATCTGCGAAGAAGTGAAGTAGCGATGCTAAGTAGCGAAGTGGCGATGCGAAGTAGCGAAGCAAAAATCTTCGCTATTTTGCTATTTCGCACCGCTACTTCGCATCGCCTCTTCGTTACTTCGCATCGCGTTTTCGCTACTTCGCATCGCGTCTTCGCTACTTCGCATCGCCTCTTCGCTATTTCGCCCTAGATTCTAATAACACGAAGTAGCGAAGTCGCGAATGGCAGAAGAGAAGAATGGCAGAAATCAGCCACCATACGTTGCGTGGGCATTTCGCTCCTTCGCTCTTTGGTTTTGCTCCTTCATGATTTAATTTTTTTATTTATTTTCTTTAATTTCACGGTTTCGCTGAGACATATTTTCGCATTTCGCGATTTTGTTGTGATATTTTCGCGTTTTTTTCGCGATTTCATGCTTGAATTTTGACACGAAATTGAAATGGCCCCTAACAGCCATCATATGCATCTCTTGTGATGATACCTTCAGAAGTGGCCGTTTAGCTTGGGATCTTCACCTTGATGCAGGGAGCCTTTCCAAAAAAAATCTTAACCATGAACACAACTTTTCATAAATTACTTAAAAATAAAATGCTTAACCTGACCAATGGCATGAATAAACGGTAGTACATTTCTGTCTTCAAAACACTGATATTTTAATCGAAACTATATTTATACGGGGGCATCAGTGTTTAACAAACACATATTATTGTCATTTTCTTTGAAGTAAGGGCAATACCTACTTTATCCGAATTTTGGATAATGGGTCACGGGGGAACTGTGTGTGAATCTGATTAGTTAACGTGTGTTTTGAATGTAACAGAGTGAAACTGACGAGTAACCTTGTATGTTGAATACTATAGATCGAAATAGACGAGCGAAGATGGTTCTTGAATGTTACAGAACGAAACTGATGAATTAACGTGTGTGTTGAATGTTACTGACGAGTAAACTGACGAGTAGACATGTGTGTTGAATGTTACAGAGTGACACTGACGAGTAAACGTGCGTGTTGAATGTTAAAGAGCGAAACTGACGAGTAAACGTGTGTGTTGAATGTTACAGAGTGAAACTGACGAGTAAACGTGCGTGTTGAATGTTAAAGAGCGTAACTGACCATTAAACGTGTGTATTGAATGTTAAAGAGCGAAACTGTCGAGTAAACGTGTGTGTTGAATGTTACAGAGTGAAACTGACAAGTAAATGTGTTTTGATTGTTACAGAGCGAAACTGACGAGTAGACGTGTATGTTGAATGTTAATTACAGAGCGAAGCTGACGAGTAGACATGTGTGTTGAATGTTAAAGAGCGAAACTGACGAGTTAACGTGTGTATTGAATGTTACAGAGTGAAACTGACGGGTAAACGTGTTTGTTGATTGTTACAGAGTCAAACTGGCGAGTCAACATGTGTGTTGAATGTTACAGAGTGAAACTGACGAGTAGACATGTGTGTTGAATGTTACAGAGTGAAACTGACGAGTAGACGTGTAGGTTGAATGTTACTTACAGACTGAAACTGACGAGTAGACATGTGTATTGAATGTTAATTACAGAGAAACTTACGAGTAAGCGTTTGTGTTGAATGTTACAGGGTGAAACGTACGAGTAGACGTGTATGTTGAATGTTACAAGAGTGAAAATGACGAGTAAACGTGTGTGTTGAATGTTACAGAGCGAAAATGACGAGTAAACGTGTGTGTTGAATGTTAATTACCAAGTGAAACTGACGAGTAGACGTGTTGGTTGAATGTCAATTACAGAGTGAAACTGACGAGTAGACATGTGTGTTGAATGTTACAGAGCGAAAATGACGAGTAAACGTGTGTGTTGAATGTTAATTACCAAGTGAAACTGACGAGTAGACGTGTAGGTTGAATGTCAATTACAGAGTGAAACTGACGAGTAGACATGTGTGTTGAATGTTACAGAGTGAAACTGACGAGTAGACATGTATGTTGAATGTTAATTACAGCGTGAAACTGACGTGTAGACATGTGTGTTGAATGTTAATTACAGAGAAATGGACGAGGTCGCGTTGATGTTGAATGTTACAAAATGAAACTGACGACTGGTATGTTGAATGTTACAGGGTGAAACTGACGAGTAGACGTGTATGTTGAATGTTACAAGAGTGAAAATGACGAGTAAACGTGTGTGTTGGATGTTACAGAGCGAAAATGACGAGTAAACGTGTGTGTTGAATGTTAATTACAGAGTGAAACTGACGAGTAGACGTGAATATTGAATGCCAATTACAGAGTGAAACTGACGAGTAGACATGTGTGTTGAATGTTACAGAGTGAAACTGACGAGTAGACGTGTATGTTGAATGTTACAGAGTGAAACTGACGAGTAGACATGTGTGTTGAATGTTACAGAGTGAAACTGACGAGTAGACGTGTATGTTGAATGTTACAGAGTGAAACTGACGAGTAGACATGTGTGTTGGATGTTACAGAGCGAAAATGACGAGTAAACGTGTGTGTTGAATGTTAATTACAGAGTGAAACTGACGAGTAGACGTGAATATTGAATGCCAATTACAGAGTGAAACTGACGAGTAGACATGTGTGTTGAATGTTACAGAGCGAAAATGACGAGTAAACGTGTGTGTTGGATGTTACAGAGCGAAAATGACGAGTAGACATGTGTGTTGAATGTTACAGAGTGAAACTGACGAGTAGACATGTGTGTTGAATGTTACAGAGTGAAACTGACGAGTAGACATGTGTGTTGAATGTTACAGAGTGAAAATGACGAGTAAACGTGTGTGTTGGATGTTACAGAGCGAAAATGACGAGTAAACGTGTGTGTTGAATGTTAATTACAGAGTGAAACTGACGAGTAGACGTGAATATTGAATGCCAATTACAGAGTGAAACTGACGAGTAGACATGTGTGTTGAATGTTACAGAGTGAAACTGACGAGTAGACATGTGTGTTGAATGTTACAGAGTGAAACTGACGAGTAGACGTGTATGTTGAATGTTACTTACAGAGTGAAACTGACGAGTAGACATGTGTATTGAATGTTAATTACAGAGAAACTTACGAGTAAGCGTTTGTGTTGAATGTTACAGGGTGAAACGTACGAGTAGACGTGTATGTTGAATGTTACAAGAGTGAAAATGACGAGTAAACGTGTGTGTTGAATGTTACAGAGCGAAAATGACGAGTAAACGTGTGTGTTGAATGTTAATTACCAAGTGAAACTGACGAGTAGACGTGTTGGTTGAATGTCAATTACAGAGTGAAACTGACGAGTAGACATGTGTGTTGAATGTTACAGAGCGAAAATGACGAGTAAACGTGTGTGTTGAATGTTAATTACCAAGTGAAACTGACGAGTAGACGTGTAGGTTGAATGTCAATTACAGAGTGAAACTGACGAGTAGACATGTGTGTTGAATGTTACAGAGTTAAACTGACGAGTAGACATGTATGTTGAATGTTAATTACAGCGTGAAACTGACGTGTAGACATGTGTGTTGAATGTTAATTACAGAGAAATGGACGAGGTCGCGTTGATGTTGAATGTTACAAAATGAAACTGACGACTGGTATGTTGAATGTTACAGGGTGAAACTTACGAGTAGACGTGTATGTTGAATGTTACAGAGCGAAACTGACGAGTAAACATGTGTGGTGAATGTTAAAGAGGTAAAATGACGAGTGAACGTGTGTGTTGAATGTTACAGAGTGAAACCTACGAGTACGCGTTTGTGTTGAATGTTACAGAGTGAAACTAATGAGTATTAAATGTTACACAAGGGAACAAATACGTTATCGTGAAAGACGTTGAATGTTACAGAGTGGAACCAATGCCCTATGACGGACCAGGAGGTCAATATATCTCGGGTTCTGAAGATGGATCCAGACCTGGAATATTCATGGTGAACCTTTTCCGGCCTAAAGAAACGTAAGTGCTTATTTGTAATCTGAGCTAATATCAAATCCATTTGGCAGTGAGCATGTGCAGTGGCCTCTGTTCTACACGGCCTAAACAAAAGTGAGAACCCCAGTCTGATTAATTATACAGTTTTCCGAGGAATAAAAGTTGCAAAATAGTACATTAACATCGGGATACAAACTCATATCGTTTAGAGATTTCCACTTCAGAATGCTAAAATAAAAGTATGATAAATGTTTTCTAGTTTAATGTATTTTCCCCGAAATATGCTATTTGATTTTTCATCATAAACATGCTGATCAATAAAGAAGACCAAATCAGACAAATATCGAAAATATTTCATTTTGTTTTATTTACATCAGACATAATCGAAGGACATATGCTCTTGGTCGACATAGCCGCTGAAAGATGATTTTCATTGGTTAAGAAGCAGGGATACAGTATGAAGTTAGCCTTTTCCCTGCTAGTGAATTTCCTGGAGACGAGAGATCCAGCCCTAGTAGAACAATGGTTAGGATCGGAAATTTGATTGATATTATCAATGCAATTATTTCATACCTCAGCCATACAGATGTCACACGACATAAACTTACACACGTGTTATAAAACCAACAATTTCACATATAAACCTCACTGACGTCACACGACAATACATGCGCACACATTATCAAGGCATTTATTTCACACGTCAGCCTTACTGATGTCCCAAGACATTAACATTCATACGTATACGTGGAGAAAATTTCTAATTATTATTTTCTCTGTATCTGCATGCACAATATGTACACAATATGTACTATAGGCCAGTGGCCTTGAATTCTCGAAATAAAGCTATTCTATTCTATTTCACATAGCCTTTCTGATGTCACACGACACACATGCGTACGTATTATCAAGGCAATAATTTCACACGTAAGCCTTACTGATGTCATACGACATAAACAAGCATACGTATTACCAAAGTAACTATTTCACACATGAGCCTAACTGATGACACACGACACACGTGCACACGTATTATCTTATCAACTATTTCACACATGAGTCTTACTGATGTCACACGACACATGCGTACATATTATCTAAGCAAATGTATCACAAAATCAGCCATACAGATGTGACATTAACATGCATACGTATTATCACAACTACTGCATTCTATATCGACTCTGCCGACACTCTACATAAACATGCATACATATTCTCAAAACTATATTCCACATCAGTCTTACCGATGTTACCCGACACACATGCATACATAGTATCATATATCATCCTTCACATCATCTTTACCTTTACCACATGCCATAAACATTCACTCGTCTTATCAAAATTTCTTACTTCAGCTTTATATATTCTCAATGACCCATTTCCTGTAACATGCACCCGCATTAATACAGTATATCATGTAACAAGCCTTCCAATGTAACCTGATATCAATCATGTTGTCTTAATAGAGTTCCATCAACTTACCGATGTCAATCGACATCAACTTGCACTGGTGTCGTCAAAACAACTTGCCTCAACATTGAACATCAGCTTCAACGTGCATCCGCATCATAAAATAGTTCATCACAACAGTCAACTTTGATTAAACATGCACTCGTGTTATCGAAACATTTCCATTCCACCGTTTTCGCTCCCACTCAATGTCACGTGACCTTTAGATTGCACCACATCTGAAAGCAGCATATCACACAACAGCATTACAGAAATCACATGCAAACATTCACCCCTATGATAAGAATCTTCGTCAGCATTATCAGTATCACACGACATAAACATGAACGCGTATTATAAACAAACTTAAAGACGTACAAAGGTGAAAATATTTAACATACTGAAAACAGTTGATAAAATCAATGAGTAGTAACCATGCTCGTCAACGATAGCGAAGACCTCGAATGAAGAGACAACTTCTTCAACCTTACTTATAACCTCTGCCACGTGACCACACACGCACGTCCTTCACGTGCATTGAATGCACCTGCCTGCGGTAGTAATCTCTCATAATACCGTATTCACAATAAGTAAATACATGTATTCAGCGATAATCCGACAGTGAGCATGATGCCCTTTACAAACCGTGCAAGTGGTCTACATAGCGTGCATTCAGCGATAATCCGACACTATGCATGATGATGATCGTAAAAAGAGGTAGCCATTTTTTGGAAACATTTTCAAAGTCATGATTTCTTTTGGATATGAATTTTTCAACAGTGAATACGTGTTTTAAAATTTTAATTATTTAAAAAATATTATAAACAATAGTTTTTAGGCTGCTAATAAACATGTGTCGTTTGACGTAAAAGAGTATATGATTAGATAATGGGTCAGTACTTAAAGTAGGAAACCAAACAATACAGTTTGTAAAATTGAATATCTGTATGTTTTTATTAAACCAATTCTGAAGTTATTTCCAAAATATTTGTGTTTCCTCTGACTTCCATTATATATGACATAAACTTTCAACATCATTCCAGAATGAATTTATTGCAATGTCAACTTATTTCATTTTATTTTTATAGTATAAAAGATTCCATGCAAAAATATAAATTGTAACCCTTACACTTTAATTCTTTCAATTTTTTTCTATTTAAGATCAATGTCATTCAGAGTCAATATTTCAAACATATTTTCCAATTTTGGCAATTAGAAGTTATAATTTTATCAGATAGTAATTTATCATAAAACTTTCATGAACCTTTTGTTGGAGCCATGAATTCTTTATGTTAGGAGTTAATATCGCGGTGATTCACATGCATATATAGGTCCTTTTCTATGAGTCAGGTAGGCCTTACTCAGTTGATTACAATTCAACTGGTTTGGCACCAACTTCATGCAGTCATGTGTACAGTCTGAACAGTTTGATCTCACCATCACTGTCCGATGATTCAGTTTCATCCTCAGCAAGTGCCTGTAAGTCATCTAAGTAGTCTGTGTCATGTGTACAGTCTGAACAGTTTGATCTCACCATCACTGTCCGATGATTCAGTTTCATCCTCAGCAAGTGCCTGTAAGTCATCTAAGTAGTATGTGTCATGTGTACAGTCTGAACAGTTTGATCTCACCATCACTGTCCGATGATTCAGTTTCATCCTCAGCAAGTGCCTGTAAGTCATCTAAGTAGTCTGTGTCATGTGTACAGTCTGAAAAGTTTGATCTCACCATCACTGTCCGTTGATTCAGTTTCATCCTCAGCAAGTGCCTGTAAGTCATCTAAGTAGTCTGTGTCATGTGTACAGTCTGAACAGTTTGATCTCACCATCACTGTCCGATGATTCAGTTTCATCCTCAGCAAGTGCCTGTAAGTCATCTAAGTAGTCTGTGTCATGTGTACAGTCTGAACAGTTTGATCTCACCATCACTGTCCGATGATTCAGTTTCATCCTCAGCAAGTGCCTGTAAGTCATCTAAGTAGTCTGTGTCATGTGTACAGTCTGAACAGTTTGATCTCACCATCACTGTCCGATGATTCAGTTTCATCCTCAGCAAGTGCCTGTAAGTCATCTAAGTAGTCTGTGTCATGTGTACAGTCTGAACAGTTTGATCTCACCATCACTGTCCAATGATTCAGTTTCATCCTCAGCAAGTGCCTGTAAGTCATCTAAATTGTCTGTGTCATGTGTACAGTCTGAACAGTTTGATCTCACCATCACTGGTCGATGATTCAATTTCATCCTCAGCAAGTGCCTGTAAGTCATCTAAGTAGTCTGTGTCATGTGTACAGTCTGAACAGTTTGATCTCACCATCACTGTCCGTTGATTCAGTTTCATCCTCAGCAAGTGCCTGTAAGTCATCTAAGTAGTCTGTGTCATGTGTACAGTCTGAACAGTTTGATCTCACCATCACTGTCCGATGATTCAGTTTCATCCTCAGCAAGTGCCTGTAAGTCATCTAAGTAGTCTGTGTCATGTGTACAGTCTGAACAGTTTGATCTCACCATCACTGTCCGATGATTCAGTTTCATCCTCAGCAAGTGCCTGTAAGTCATCTAAGTAGTCTGTGTCATGTGTACAGTCTGAAAAGTTTGATCTCACCATCACTGTCCGATGATTCAGTTTCATCCTCAGCAAGTGCCTGTAAGTCATCTAAGTAGTCTGTGTCATGTGTACAGTCTGAAAAGTTTGATCTCACCATCACTGTCCGATGATTCAGTTTCATCCTCAGCAAGTGCCTGTAAGTCATCTAAGTAGTCTGTGTCATGTGTACATTCTGAACAGTTTGATCTCACCATCACTGTCCGATGATTCAGTTTCATCCTCAGCAAGTGCCTGTAAGTCATCTAAGTAGTCTGTGTCATGTGTACAGTCTGAACAGTTTGATCTCACTATCACTGTCCGATGATTCAGTTTCATCCTCAGCAAGTGCCTGTAAGTCATCTAAGTAGTCTGTGTCATGTGTACAGCCTGAACAGTTTGATCTCACCATCACTGTCCGATGATTCAGTTTCATCCTCAGCAAGTGCCTGTAAGTCATCTAAGTAGTCTGTGTCATGTGTACAGTCTGAACAGTTTGATCTCACCATCACTGTCCGATGATTCAGTTTCATCCTCAGCAAGTGCCTGTAAGTCATCTAAGTAGTCTGTGTCATGTGTACAGTCTGAACAGTTTGATCTCACCATCACTGTCCGATGATTCAGTTTCATCCTCAGCAAGTGCCTGTAAGTCATCTAAGTAGTCTGTGTCATGTGTACAGTCTGAAAAGTTTGATCTCACCATCACTGTCCGATGATTCAGTTTCATCCTCAGCAAGTGCCTGTAAGTCATCTAAGTAGTCTGTGTCATGTGTACAGTCTGAACAGTTTGATCTCACCATCACTGTCCGATGATTCAGTTTCATCCTCAGCAAGTGCCTGTAAGTCATCTAAGTAGTCTGTGTCATGTGTACAGTCTGAACAGTTTGATCTCACCATCACTGTCCGATGATTCAGTTTCATCCTCAGCAAGTGCCTGTAAGTCATCTAAATTGTCTGTGTCATGTGTACAGTCTGAACAGTTTGATCTCACCATCACTGGTCGATGATTCAATTTCATCCTCAGCAAGTGCCTGTAAGTCATCTAAGTAGTCTGTGTCATGTGTACAGTCTGAACAGTTTGATCTCACCATCACTGTCCGTTGATTCAGTTTCATCCTCAGCAAGTGCCTGTAAGTCATCTAAGTAGTCTGTGTCATGCGTACAGTCTGAACAGTTTGATCTCACCATCACTGTCCGATGATTCAGTTTCATCCTCAGCAAGTGCCTGTAAGTCATCTAAGTAGTCTGTGTCATGTGTACAGTCTGAACAGTTTGATCTCACCATCACTGTCCGATGATTCAGTTTCATCCTCAGCAAGTGCCTGTAAGTCATCTAAGTAGTCTGTGTCATGTGTACAGTCTGAACAGTTTGATCTCACCATCACTGTCCGTTGATTCAGTTTCATCCTCAGCAAGTGCCTGTAAGTCATCTAAGTAGTCTGTGTCATGTGTACAGTCTGAACAGTTTGATCTCACCATCACTGTCCGATGATTCAGTTTCATCCTCAGCAAGTGCCTGTAAGTCATCTATGTAGTCTGTGTCATGTGTACAGTCTGAACAGTTTGATCTCACCATCACTGTCCGATGATTCAGTTTCATCCTCAGCAAGTGCCTGTAAGTCATCTAAGTAGTCTGTGTCATGTGTACAGTCTGAACAGTTTGATCTCACCATCACTGTCCGATGATTCAGTTTCATCCTCAGCAAGTGCCTGTAAGTCATCTAAGTAGTCTGTGTCATGTGTACAGTCTGAACAGTTTGATCTCACCATCACTGTCCGATGATTCAGTTTCATCCTCAGCAAGTGCCTGTAAGTCATCTAAGTAGTCTGTGTCATGTGTACAGTCTGAACAGTTTGATCTCACCATCACTGTCCGATGATTCAGTTTCATCCTCAGCAAGTGCCTGTAAGTCATCTAAGTAGTCTGTGTCATGTGTACAGTCTGAACAGTTTGATCTCACCATCACTGTCCGATGATTCAGTTTCATCCTCAGTAAGTGCCTGTAAGACATCTAAGTAGTCTGTGTCATGTGTACAGTCTGAACAGTTTGATCTCACCATCACTGTCCGATGATTCAGTTTCATCCTCAGCAAGTGCCTGTAAGTCATCTAAGTAGTCTGTGTCATGTGTACAGTCTGAACAGTTTGATCTCACCATCACTGTCCGATGATTCAGTTTCATCCTCAGCAAGTGCCTGTAAGTCATCTAAGTAGTCTGTGTCATGTGTACAGTCTGAAAAGTTTGATCTCACCATCACTGTCCGTTGATTCAGTTTCATCCTCAGCAAGTGCCTGTAAGTCATCTATGTAGTCTGTGTCATGTGTACAGTCTGAAAAGTTTGATCTCACCATCACTGTCCGATGATTCAGTTTCATCCTCAGCAAGTGCCTGTAAGTCATCTAAGTAGTCTGTGTCATGTGTACAGTCTGAACAGTTTGATCTCACCATCACTGTCCGATGATTCAGTTTCATCCTCAGTAAGTGCCTGTAAGACATCTAAGTAGTCTGTGTCATGTGTACAGTCTGAACAGTTTGATCTCACCATCACTGTCCGATGATTCAGTTTCATCCTCAGCAAGTGCCTGTAAGTCATCTAAGTAGTCTGTGTCATGTGTACAGTCTGAACAGTTTGATCTCACCATCACTGTCCGATGATTCAGTTTCATCCTCAGCAAGTGCCTGTAAGTCATCTAAGAAGTCTGTGTCATGTGTACAGTCTGAACAGTTTGATCTTACCATCACTGTCCGATGATTCAGTTTCATCCTCAGCAAGTGCCTGTAAGTCATCTAAGTAGTCTGTGTCATGTGTACAGTCTGAACAGTTTGATCTCACCATCACTGTCCGATGATTCAGTTTCATCCTCAGCAAGTGCCTGTAAGTCATCTAAGTAGTCTGTGTCATGTGTACAGTCTGAACAGTTTGATCTCACCATCACTGTCCGATGATTCAGTTTCATCCTCAGCAAGTGCCTGTAAGTCATCTAAGTAGTCTGTGTCATGTGTACAGTCTGAAAAGTTTGATCTCACCATCACTGTCCGTTGATTCAGTTTCATCCTCAGCAAGTGCCTGTAAGTCATCTAAGTAGTCTGTGTCATGTGTACAGTCTGAAAAGTTTGATCTCACCATCACTGTCCGATGATTCAGTTTCATCCTCAGCAAGTGCCTGTAAGTCATCTAAGTAGTCTGTGTCATGTGTACAGTCTGAACAGTTTGATCTCACCATCACTGTCCGATGATTCAGTTTCATCCTCAGCAAGTGCCTGTAAGTCATCTAAGTAGTCTGTGTCATGTGTACATTCTGAACAGTTTGATCTCACCATCACTGTCCGATGATTCAGTTTCATCCTCAGCAAGTGCCTGTAAGTCATCTAAGTAGTCTGTGTCATGTGTACAGTCTGAACAGTTTGATCTCACTATCACTGTCCGATGATTCAGTTTCATCCTCAGCAAGTGCCTGTAAGTCATCTAAGTAGTCTGTGTCATGTGTACAGTCTGAACAGTTTGATCTCACCATCACTGTCCGATGATTCAGTTTCATCCTCAGCAAGTGCCTGTAAGTCATCTAAGTAGTCTGTGTCATGTGTACAGTCTGAACAGTTTGATCTCACCATCACTGTCCGTTGATTCAGTTTCATCCTCAGCAAGTGCCTGTAAGTCATCTAAGTAGTCTGTGTCATGTGTACAGCCTGAACAGTTTGATCTCACCATCACTGTCCGATGATTCAGTTTCATCCTCAGCAAGTGCCTGTAAGTCATCTAAGTAGTCTGTGTCATGTGTACAGTCTGAACAGTTTGATCTCACCATCACTGTCCGATGATTCAGTTTCATCCTCAGCAAGTGCCTGTAAGTCATCTAAGTAGTCTGTGTCATGTGTACAGTCTGAACAGTTTGATCTCACCATCACTGTCCGATGATTCAGTTTCATCCTCAGCAAGTGCCTGTAAGTCATCTAAGTAGTCTGTGTCATGTGTACAGTCTGAAAAGTTTGATCTCACCATCACTGTCCGATGATTCAGTTTCATCCTCAGCAAGTGCCTGTAAGTCATCTAAGTAGTCTGTGTCATGTGTACAGTCTGAACAGTTTGATCTCACCATCACTGTCCGATGATTCAGTTTCATCCTCAGCAAGTGCCTGTAAGTCATCTAAGTAGTCTGTGTCATGTGTACAGTCTGAACAGTTTGATCTCACCATCACTGTCCGATGATTCAGTTTCATCCTCAGCAAGTGCCTGTAAGTCATCTAAATTGTCTGTGTCATGTGTACAGTCTGAACAGTTTGATCTCACCATCACTGGTCGATGATTCAATTTCATCCTCAGCAAGTGCCTGTAAGTCATCTAAGTAGTCTGTGTCATGTGTACAGTCTGAACAGTTTGATCTCACCATCACTGTCCGTTGATTCAGTTTCATCCTCAGCAAGTGCCTGTAAGTCATCTAAGTAGTCTGTGTCATGTGTACAGTCTGAACAGTTTGATCTCACCATCACTGTCCGATGATTCAGTTTCATCCTCAGCAAGTGCCTGTAAGTCATCTAAGTAGTCTGTGTCATGTGTACAGTCTGAACAGTTTGATCTCACCATCACTGTCCGATGATTCAGTTTCATCCTCAGCAAGTGCCTGTAAGTCATCTAAGTAGTCTGTGTCATGTGTACAGTCTGAACAGTTTGATCTCACCATCACTGTCCGATGATTCAGTTTCATCCTCAGCAAGTGCCTGTAAGTCATCTAAGTAGTCTGTGTCATGTGTACAGTCTGAACAGTTTGATCTCACCATCACTGTCCGATGATTCAGTTTCATCCTCAGCAAGTGCCTGTAAGTCATCTAAGTAGTCTGTGTCATGTGTACAGTCTGAACAGTTTGATCTCACCATCACTGTCCGATGATTCAGTTTCATCCTCAGTAAGTGCCTGTAAGACATCTAAGTAGTCTGTGTCATGTGTACAGTCTGAACAGTTTGATCTCACCATCACTGTCCGATGATTCAGTTTCATCCTCAGCAAGTGCCTGTAAGTCATCTAAGTAGTCTGTGTCATGTGTACAGTCTGAACAGTTTGATCTCACCATCACTGTCCGATGATTCAGTTTCATCCTCAGCAAGTGCCTGTAAGTCATCTAAGTAGTCTGTGTCATGTGTACAGTCTGAACAGTTTGATCTCACCATCACTGTCCGATGATTCAGTTTCATCCTCAGCAAGTGCCTGTAAGTCATCTAAGAAGTCTGTGTCATGTGTACAGTCTGAACAGTTTGATCTCACCATCACTGTCCGATGATTCAGTTTCATCCTCAGCAAGTGCCTGTAAGTCAACTTATTAGTCTGTGTCATGTGTACAGTCTGAACAGTTTGATCTCACCATCACTGTCCGATGATTCAGTTTCATCCTCAGCAAGTGCCTGTAAGTCATCTAAGTAGTCTGTGTCATGTGTACAGTCTGAACAGTTTGATCTCACCATCACTGTCCGATGATTCAGTTTCATCCTCAGCAAGTGCCTGTAAGTCATCTAAGTAGTCTGTGTCATGTGTACAGTCTGAACAGTTTGATCTCACCATCACTGTCCGATGATTCAGTTTCATCCTCAGCAAGTGCCTGTAAGTCATCTAAGTAGTCTGTGTCATGTGTACAGTCTGAACAGTTTGATCTCACCATCACTGTCCGTTGATTCAGTTTCATCCTCAGCAAGTGCCTGTAAGTCATCTAAGTAGTCTGTGTCATGTGTACAGTCTGAACAGTTTGATCTCACCATCACTGTCCGATGATTCAGTTTCATCCTCAGCAAGTGCCTGTAAGTCATCTTAGTAGTCTGTGTCATGTGTACAGTCTGAACAGTTTGATCTCACCATCACTGTCCGATGATTCAGTTTCATCCTCAGCAAGTGCCTGTAAGTCATCTAAGTAGTCTGTGTCATGTGTACAGTCTGAACAGTTTGATCTCACCATCACTGTCCGATGATTCAGTTTCACCCTCAGCAAGTGCCTGTAAGTCATCTAAGTAGTCTGTGTCATGTGTACAGTCTGAACAGTTTGATCTCACCATCACTGTCCGATGATTCAGTTTCATCCTCAGCAAGTGCCTGTAAGTCATCTAAGTAGTCTGTGTCATGTGTACAGTCTGAACAGTTTGATCTCACCATCACTGTCCGATGATTCAGTTTCATCCTCAGCAAGTGCCTGTAAGTCATCTAAGTAGTCTGTGTCATGTGTACAGTCTGAACAGTTTGATCTCACCATCACTGTCCGATGATTCAGTTTCATCCTCAGCAAGTGCCTGTAAGTCATCTAAGTAGTCTGTGTCATGTGTCCATTGCTCAGCTTGCTTTTTCTACCAAAGGCATATTTTCAAAAGTTTTTTTTTATTTTTATAAATTATATCATTCATTCCTTCTTGCGTTTCTTATCTGTTTTAATTTTAGAATAGTCCAAATATCTGTCTAAATCTGACACAAAAGTTTTTCAACACGCACAGTATTGATGCTCTATTGATAATTGTTAAACAATACTCCTATCTCCGAGTCTTATCTGTTTTGTAATGTCTACGTTATTGAGGTGATGAATATATTTTTGAAAGATGTCAGGGGGAACAAGGTACTATTGGGAAAATTAATTGATTTCGTTAACACATTTTGAAAGATTAATTTGCCTTTTTTTACGTAAAAAAAGGACAATTTGATGAAGAAAAAGTGAGAATACACTCTGAAACGTCGTCGTGAATTTTCACATTAAAGAAGTTGTTTATCCAAAAAACCTTGTTATTCTTAAACACTATCCTGTATATGCCACTTTAAATACGTTGTTATGTAACTTCCGCAATGGTGCACGAGGTTAACGATAATCTATTGGACAAGTTGGATTCGGATTTTTCAAAACATCCATGTAATGGTCTTGGTTATCAGCATCAGGGTATGGGCATGGTGTGATATCCTTGTCAGTCTTGGATCTGACCATTCAGAACAAACAACACAAGTTGGATCACAGTTTTTCTTAATGAATTCCATGTAGAGCTCCGCTGATTCATAGTGAGTAGAAACAAAGTCCACAACATTCAAGACATTAATTCATTCATCGAGAGTTACTACTTGAAATTAATGTTTGGGTATCGATTGAGTGTTGATTTGCTGGTTTTGAAACGTTATAGTTTATAGATACATTTAAATCGAAACAAATAAAGTGTTTTAAAATATGTAAACTTGTGTGTCTGTCTAATTGATTATTGAAAATACCATATTCTCTCACACAATAGCATATTCGCAGGTGGAAACTTGTACATAATTGTTTCAAAACAGAAATAAAGCAAAATGATATAAAATTAGTAAACTTGTTGATAGCAATGATAACAATTACTAAGGAGATATCTTGGCCATGTTTTTGATCATTTGCATACTACTGTCTAGATACATGGCGGTGGTGGTGTGTGTGTGTGGGGGGGGGGGGGGGGGGGGGGGGGAGATGTTTTTGTACAGAGACTGCTATTTGTTTTATGTATATGTTATATGTATTACGGGGGTGGGGGGGGGGGGGGGGGGGGGGGGGGGGGTACAATAAGTGTACCTCTCAAAAAAAATTATTTTGCTCAAATTATGGAATAAAAAGACAACAACAGACCCATACTTAGCATTTTATTGAGTTTAGACTGTGTAGCTTCTACCTCGTGTCTGTCTACATCCAGGGGAATCTACGTCATGGTGCCCATCACTCTACACGAGTCCATCCCGGGACATCATCTCCAGGTGCGTTCCGTTCACTCTTAAATATCTTACGAAATCTTTAATGTGGTTGATTATATAAACATATTTCACATAAATAACCTTAACCCTGTTAATCTCTATGTTTCAGGCAAGCTATGCCCTGAAAGCGAACCTACCCAATTTTCGTCGCAATATGGAATTAACTCGTTATTACGAGATTCCATATCATTTTCCTGTGTACACTGCCTATGTCGAGGTAAGGTCTTACTTTTAAAAATATCGGAATATAATAACTGTACGATGTTTTGAGAATGCATGTATTCATTGGAGCCCTGGTGTGTTTCAGGGCTGGGCGCTGTATGCTGAATCCCTTGGAGAGGAGCTTGGGCTCTATAGATACGACCATGAACTGTACGTGACATGTGTTCAATACGCCTCAATCCTTCATTACAGTAGTGCATGTGTTCAATACGTCTCCATCCTTCATCACAGTAGTGCATGTCTTCAATACGTCTCCATCCTACATCACTGTATTACATGTGCATGTCTTCAATACGTCTCCACCCTACATCTGTGTATTACATGTGCATGTCCTCAATACGTCTCCATCCTACATCACAGTATTACATGTTCATGTCTTCAATACGTCTCCATCCTACATTACAGTATTACATGTGCATGTCTTCAATACGTCTCCATCCTACATTACAGTATTACATGTGCATGTCTTCAATACGTCTCCATCCTACATCACTGTTATACATGTGCATGTCTTCAATACGTCTCCTTCCTACATCACTGTATTACATGTGCATGTCTTCAATACGTCTCATTCCTACATCACAGTATTACATGTGCATGTCTTCAATACGTCTCCATCCTACATCACAGTATTACATGTCCATATCTTCAATACGTTTTCATCCTACATCACAGTATTACATGTGCATGTCTTCAATACGTCTCCATCCTACATCACAGTATTACATGTGCATGTCTTCAATACGTCTCCATCCTACATCACAGTATTACATGTGCATGTCTTCAATACGTCTCCATCCTACATCACTGTACTACATGAGCATGTCTTCAATACGTCTCCACCCTACATCACAGTATTACATGTGCATGTCTTCAATACGTCTCCATCCTACATTACAGTATTACATGTGCATGTCTTCAATACGTCTCCTTCCTACATCACTGTATTACATGTGCATGTCTTCAATACGTCTCCTTCCTACATCACAGTATTACATGTGCATGTCTTCAATACGTCTCCATCCTACATCACAGTATTACATGTCCATATCTTCAATACGTTTTCATCCTACATCACAGTATTACATGTGCATGTCTTCAATACGTCTCCATCCTACATCACAGTATTACATGTGCATGTCTTCAATACGTCTCCATCCTACATCACAGTATTACATGTGCATGTCTTCAATACGTCTCCATACTACATCACTGTACTACATGAGCATGTCTTCAATACGTCTCCACCCTACATCACAGTATTACATGTGCATGTCTTCAATACGTCTCCATCCTACATTACTGTATTACATGAGCATGTCTTCAATACGTCTCCATCCTACATCACAGTATTACATGTGCATGTCTTCAATACGTCTCCACCCTACATTACTATATTGCATGAGTATGTCTTCAATACGTCTCCATCCTACATCACAGTATTACATGTGCATGTCTTCAATACGTCTCCTTCCTACATCACTGTATTAGATGTGCATGTCTTCAATACGTCTCCTTCCTACATCACAGTATTACATGTGCATGTCTTCAATACGTCTCCATCCTACATCAAAGTATTACATGTGCATGTCTTCAATACGTCTCCACCCTTCATCACAGTATTACATGTGCATGTCTTCAATACGTCTCCATCCTACATCACTGTACTACATGAGCATGTCTTCAATACGTCTCCATCCTACATCACAGTATTACATGTGCATGTCTTCAATACGTCTCCATCCTACATCACAGTATTACATGTGCATGTCTTCAATACGTCTCCATCCTACATCACTGAACTCTATGTGCATGTATTCAATACGTCTCCACCCTACATCTGTGTATTACATGTGCATGTCTTCAATACGTCTCCATCCTACATCACAGTATTACATGTGCATGTCTTCAATACGTCTCGATCCTACATCACTGAACTCCATGTGCATGTATTCAATACGTCTCCACCCTACATCTCTGTATTACATGTGCATGTCCTCAATACGACTCCATCCTACATCACAGTATTACATGTGCATGTCTTCAATACGTCTCCATCCTACATCACAGTATTACATGTGCATGTCTTCAATACGTCTCCATCCTACATGACTGTATTACATGAGCATGTTTTCAATACATCTCCATCCTACATCGCAGTATTACATGTGCATGTCTTCAATACGTCTCCATCCTACATCACTGTATTACATGTGCATGTCTTCAATACGTCTCCCTCCTACATCACTGTAAAACATGTGCAAGTCTTCAATACGTCTCCATCTTACATCATAGTATTACATGTGCATGTCCTCAATACGACCCCATCCTACATCACAGTATTACATGTGCATGTCTTCAATACGTCTCCATCCTACATCACAGTATTACATGTGCATGTCTTCAATACGTCTCCTTCCTACATCACTGTATTACATGAGCATGTCTTCAATACGTCTCCATCCAACATCATAGTATTACATGTGCATGTCTTCAATACGTCTCCATCCTACATCACAGTATTACATGTGCATGTCTTCAATACGTCTCCCTCCTACATCACTGTAAAACATGTGCAAGTCTTCAATACGTCTCCATCTTACATCATAGTATTACATGTGCATGTCTTCAATACGTCTCCACCCTACATTACTATATTGCATGAGTATGGCTTCAATACGTCTCCATCCTACATCACAGTATTACATGTGCATGTCTTCAATACGTCTCCTTCCTACATCACTGTATTACATGAGCATGTCTTCAATACGTCTCCATCCAACATCATAGTATTACATGTGCATGTCTTCAATACGTCTCCATCCTACATCAAAGTATTACATGTGCATGTCTTCAATACGTCTCCACCCTTCATCACAGTATTACATGTGCATGTCTTCAATACGTCTCCATCCTACATCACTGTACTACATGAGCATGTTTTCAATACGTCTCCATCCTACATCACAGTATTACATGTGCATGTCTTCAATACGTCTCCATCCTACATCACAGTATTACATGTGCATGTCTTCAATACGTCTCCATCCTACATCACTGAACTCTATGTGCATGTATTCAATACGTCTCCTTCCTACATCACAGTATTACATGTGCATGTCTTCAATACGTCTCCATCCTACATCAAAGTATTACATGTGCATGTCTTCAATACGTCTCCACCCTTCATCACAGTATTACATGTGCATGTCTTCAATACGTCTCCATCCTACATCACTGTACTACATGAGCATGTCTTCAATACGTCTCCATCCTACATCACAGTATTACATGTGCATGTCTTCAATACGTCTCCATCCTACATCACAGTATTACATGTGCATGTCTTCAATACGTCTCCATCCTACATCACTGAACTCTATGTGCATGTATTCAATACGTCTCCACCCTACATCTGTGTATTACATGTGCATGTCTTCAATACGTCTCCATCCTACATCACAGTATTACATGTGCATGTCTTCAATACGTCTCGATCCTACATCACTGAACTCCATGTGCATGTATTCAATACGTCTCCACCCTACATCTCTGTATTAGATGTGCATGTCCTCAATACGACTCCATCCTACATCACAGTATTACATGTGCATGTCTTCAATACGTCTCCATCCTACATCACAGTATTACATGTGCATGTCTTCAATACGTCTCCATCCTACATGACTGTATTACATGAGCATGTTTTCAATACATCTCCATCCTACATCGCAGTATTACATGTGCATGTCTTCAATACGTCTCCATCCTACATCACTGTATTACATGTGCATGTCTTCAATACATCTCCATCCTATATCGCAGTATTACATGTGCATGTCTTCAATACGTCTCCATCCTACATTACTATATCTCATGAGCATGTCTTCAATACGTCTCCATCCAACATCATAGTATTACATGTGCATGTCTTCAATACGTCTCCATCCTACATCACAGTATTACATGTGCATGTCTTCAATACGTCTCCCTCCTACATCACTGTAAAACATGTGCAAGTCTTCAATACGTCTCCATCTTACATCATAGTATTACATGTGCATGTCTTCAATACGTCTCCATCCTACATCACAGTATTACATGTGCATGTCTTCAATGCGTCTCCTTCCTACATCACTGTATTACATGTGCATGTCTTCAATACGTCTCCTTCCTACATCACTGTATTACATGTGCATGTCTTCAATACGTCTCCTTCCTACATCACAGTATTACATGTGCATGTCTTCAATACGTCTCCATCCTACATCACAGTATTACATGTCCATATCTTCAATACGTTTTCATCCTACATCACAGTATTACATGTGCATGTCTTCAATACGTCTCCATCCTACATCACAGTATTACATGTGCATGTCTTCAATACGTCTCCATCCTACATCACAGTATTACATGTGCATGTCTTCAATACGTCTCCATACTACATCACTGTACTACATGAGCATGTCTTCAATACGTCTCCATCCTACATCACAGTATTACATGTGCATGTCTTCAATACGTCTCCCTCCTACATCACTGTAAAACATGTGCAAGTCTTCAATACGTCTCCATCTTACATCATAGTATTACATGTGCATGTCTTCAATACGTCTCCACCCTACATTACTATATTGCATGAGTATGTCTTCAATACGTCTCCATCCTACATCACAGTATTACATGTGCATGTCTTCAATACGTCTCCTTCCTACATCACTGTATTACATGTGCATGTCTTCAATACGTCTCCTTCCTACATCACAGTATTACATGTGCATGTCTTCAATACGTCTCCATCCTACATCAAAGTATTACATGTGCATGTCTTCAATACGTCTCCACCCTTCATCACAGTATTACATGTGCATGTCTTCAATACGTCTCCATCCTACATCACTGTACTACATGAGCATGTCTTCAATACGTCTCCATCCTACATCACAGTATTACATGTGCATGTCTTCAATACGTCTTCATCCTACATCACAGTATTACATGTGCATGTCTTCAATACGTCTCCATCCTACATCACTGAACTCTATGTGCATGTATTCAATACGTCTCCACCCTACATCTGTGTATTACATGTGCATGTCTTCAATACGTCTCCATCCTACATCACAGTATTACATGTGCATGTCTTCAATACGTCTCGATCCTACATCACTGAACTCCATGTGCATGTATTCAATACGTCTCCACCCTACATCTCTGTATTACATGTGCATGTCCTCAATACGACTCCATCCTACATCACAGTATTACATGTGCATGTCTTCAATACGTCTCCATCCTACATCACAGTATTACATGTGCATGTCTTCAATACGTCTCCATCCTACATGACTGTATTACATGAGCATGTTTTCAATACATCTCCATCCTACATCGCAGTATTACATGTGCATGTCTTCAATACGTCTCCATCCTACATCACTGTATTACATGTGCATGTCTTCAATACATCTCCATCCTATATCGCAGTATTACATGTGCATGTCTTCAATACGTCTCCATCCTACATTACTATATTACATGAGCATGTCTTCAATACGTCTCCATCCAACATCATAGTATTACATGTGCATGTCTTCAATACGTCTCCATCCTACATCACAGTATTACATGTGCATGTCTTCAATACGTCTCCCTCCTACATCACTGTAAAACATGTGCAAGTCTTCAATACGTCTCCATCTTACATCATAGTATTACATGTGCATGTCTTCAATACGTCTCCATCCTACATCACAGTATTACATGTGCATGTCTTCAATGCGTCTCCCTCCTACATCACTGTATTACATGAGCATGTCTTCAATACGTCTCCATCCTACATCACTGTATTACATGTGCATGTCTTCAATACGTCTCCATCCTACACCACAGTATTACATGTGCATGTCTTCAATACGTCTCCATCCTTCATCACTGTACTACATGTGCATGTCTTCAATATATCTTCATCCTACATCACTGTACTACATGTGCATGTCTTCAATACGTCTCTACCCTTCATCACTGTACTACATGAGCATGTCTTCAATACATCTTCATCCTACATCACTGTACTACATGTGCATGTCTTCAATACATCTTCATCCTACATCACTGTAATACATGTGCATGTCTTCAATACGTCTCCATCCTTCATCACTGTACTACATGTGAATGTCTTCAATACGTTTCCATCCTACATCACAGTATTACATGTGCATGTCTTCAATACATCTTCATCCTACATCAGTGTACTACATGTGCATGTCTTCAATGCGTCTCCTTCCTACATCACAGTATTACATGTGCATGTCTTCAATACGTCTCCATCCTTCATCACTGTACTACATGTGCATGTCTTCAATATATCTTCATCCTACATCACTGTACTACATGTGCATTTCTTCAATACGTCTCCATCCTTCATCACAGTATTACATGTGCATGTCTTCAATACGTCTCTACCCTTCATCACTGTACTACATGAGCATGTCTTCAATACGTCTCCATCCTATATCACAGTATTACATGTGCATGTCTTCAATACATCTTCATCCTACATCACTGTACTACATGTGCATGTCTTCAATACGTCTCCATCCTACGTTAGTGTATTACATGAGCATGTCTTCAATACGTCTCCATCATAGATCACTGTACTACATGTGCATGTCTTCAATACGTCTCCATCCTACATCACTGTACTACATGTGCATGTCTTCAATACGTCTCCATCCTACATGACTGTACTACATGTGCATGTCTTCAATATATCTTCATCCTACATAACTGTAAAACATGTGCAAGTCTTCAATACGTCTCAATCCTACATCACTGTTATACATGTGCATGTCTTCAATACGTCTCCATCATTCATCACTGTACTACATGTGCATGTCTTCAATATATCTTCATCCTACATCACTGTACTACATGTGCATGTCTTCAATACGTCTCCATCCAACATCACAGTATTACATGTGCATGTCTTCAATACGTCTCCATCCTACATCACTGTATTACATGAGCATGTATTCAATACGTCTCCATCCTACATCACAGTATTACATGTGCATGTCTTCAATACGTCTCCATCCTACATCACAGTATTACATGTGCATGTATTCAATACGTCTCCATCCTACATAACTGAACTCCATGTGCATGTATTCAATACGTCTCCACCCTACATCACAGTATTACATGTGCATGTCTTCAATACGTCTCCATCCTGCATCACTGTACTACATGAGCATGTATTAAATACGTCTCCATCCTACATCACAGTTTTACATGTGCATGTCCTCAATACGACTCCATCCTACATCACAGTATTACATGTGCATGTCTTCAATACGTCTCCATCCTACATCACAGTATTACATGAGCATGTCTTCAATACGTCTCCATCCTACATGACTGTATTACATGAGCATGTCTTCAATACATCTCCATCCTACATCGCAGTATTACATGTGCATGTCTTCAATACGTCTCCATCCTACATTACTATATTACATGAGCATGTCTTCAATACGTCTCCTGCCAACATCATAGTATTACATGTGCATGTCTTCAATACGTCTCCATCCTACATCACAGTATTACATGTGCATGTCTTCAATACGTCTCCCTCCTACATCACTGTAAAACATGTGCAAGTCTTCAATACGTCTCCATCCTACATCACAGTATTACATGTGCATGTCTTCAAAAAGTCTCCATCCTACATCATAGTATTACATGTGCATGTCTTCAATACGTCTCCATCCTACATCACTGTATTACATGAGCATGTATTCAATACGTCTCCATCCTACATCGCAGTATTACATGTGCATGTCTTCAATACGTCTCCATCCTTCATCACAGTATTACATGTGCATGTCTTCAATACGTCTCTACCCTTCATCACTGTACTACATGAGCATGTCTTCAATACGTCTCCATCCTACATCACAGTATTACATGTGCATGTCTTCAATACATCTTCATCCTACATCACTGTACTACATGTGCATGTCTTCAATACGTCTCCATCCTACGTTAGTGTATTACATGAGCATGTCTTCAATACGTCTCCATCATAGATCACTGTACTACATGTGCATGTCTTCAATACGTCTCCATCCTACATCACTGTACTACATGTGCATGTCTTCAATACGTCTCCATCCTACATGACTGTACTACATGTGCATGTCTTCAATATATCTTCATCCTACATAACTGTAAAACATGTGCAAGTCTTCAATACGTCTCAATCCTACATCACTGTTATACATGTGCATGTCTTCAATACGTCTCCATCATTCATCACTGTACTACATGTGCATGTCTTCAATATATCTTCATCCTACATCACTGTACTACATGTGCATGTCTTCAATACGTCTCCATCCTACATCACAGTATTACATGTGCATGTCTTCAATACGTCTCCATCCTACATCACTGTATTACATGAGCATTTATTCAATACGTCTCCATCCTACATCACAGTATTACATGTGCATGTCTTCAATACGTCTCCATCCTACATCACAGTATTACATGTGCATGTATTCAATACGTCTCCATCCTACATAACTGAACTCCATGTGCATGTATTCAATACGTCTCCACCCTACATCACAGTATTACATGTGCATGTCTTCAATACGTCTCCATCCTACATCACTGTACTACATGAGCATGTCTTCAATACGTCTCCATCCTACATCACAGTTTTACATGTGCATGTCCTCAATACGACTCCATCCTACATCACAGTATTACATGTGCATGTCTTCAATACGTCTCCATCCTACATCACAGTATTACATGAGCATGTCTTCAATACGTCTCCATCCTACATGACTGTATTACATGAGCATGTCTTCAATACATCTCCATCCTACATCGCAGTATTACATGTGCATGTCTTCAATACGTCTCCATCTTACATTACTATATTACATGAGCATGTCTTCAATACGTCTCCTTCCAACATCATAGTATTACATGTGCATGTCTTCAATACGTCTCCATCCTACATCACAGTATTACATGTGCATGTCTTCAATACGTCTCCCTCCTACATCACTGTAAAACATGTGCAAGTCTTCAATACGTCTCCATCCTACATCACAGTATTACATGTGCATGTCTTCAAAAAGTCTCCATCCTACATCATAGTATTACATGTGCATGTCTTCAATACGTCTCCATCCTACATCACTGTATTACATGAGCATGTATTCAATACGTCTCCATCCTACATCATAGTATTACATGTGCATGTCTTCAATACGTCTCCATCCTACATGACTGTACTACATGTGCATGTCTTCAATATATCTTCATCCTACATAACTGTAAAACATGTGCAAGTCTTCAATACGTCTCCATCCTACATCACTGTTATACATGTGCATGTCTTCAATACGTCTCCATCCTTCATCACTGTACTACATGTACATGTCTTCAATATATCTTCATCCTACATCACTGTACTACATGTGCATGTCTTCAATACGTCTCCATCCTACATCACAGTATTACATGTGCATGTCTTCAATACGTCTCCATCCTACATCACTGTATTACATGAGCATGTATTCAATACGTCTCCATCCTACATCACAGTATTACATGTGCATGTCTTCAATACGTCTCCATCCTACATCACAGTATTACATGTGCATGTCTTCAATACGTCTCCATCCTACATCACTGAACTCCATGTGCATGTATTCAATACGTCTCCACCCTACATCACAGTATTACATGTGCATGTCTTCAATACGTCTCCATCCTACATCACAGTATTACATGTGCATGTCTTCAATACGTCTCCATCCTACATCACAGTTTTACATGTGCATGTCCTCAATACGACTCCATCCTACATCACAGTATTACATGTGCATGTCTTCAATACATCTCCATCCTACATCACAGTATTACATGTGCATGTCTTCAATACGTCTCCATCCTACATCACAGTATTACATGTGCATGTCTTCAATACGTCTCCATCCTACATGACTGTAAAACATGTGCAAGTCTTCAATACGTCTCCATCCTACATCACAGTATTACATGAGCATGTCTTCAATACGTCTCCATCCTACATGACTGTATTACATGAGCATGTATTCAATACGTCTCCATCCTACATCACAGTATTACATGTGCATGTCTTCAATACGTCTCCATCCTACATGACTGTACTACATGTGCATGTCTTCAATATATCTTCATCCTACATAACTGTAAAACATGTGCAAGTCTTCAATACGTCTCCATCCTACATCACAGTATTACATGTGCATGTCTTCAATACGTCTCCATCCTACATCATAGTATTACATGTGCATGTCTTCAATACGTCTCCGTCCTACATCACAGTATTACATGTGCATGTCTTCAATGCGTCTCCCTCCTACATCACTGTATTACATGTGCATGTCTTCAATACGTCTCCATCCTTCATCACTGTACTACATGTGCATGTCTTCAATACATCTTCATCCTACATCACTGTACTACATGTGCATGTCTTCAATACGTCTCCATCCTTCATCACTGTACTACATGTGCATGTCTTCAATACGTCTCCATCCTACATCACAGTATTACATGTGCATGTCTTCAATACGTCTCCATCCTTCATCACAGTATTACATGTGCATGTCTTCAATACATCTTCATCCTACATCACCATAATACATGTGCATGTCTTCAATACGTCTCCATCCTACATCACAGTATTACATGTGCATGTCTTCAATACGTCTCCATCCTACATCACTGAACTCCATGTGCATGTATTCAATACGTCTCCACCCTACATCACAGTATTACATGTGCATGTCTTCAATACGTCTCAATCCTACATCACAGTATTACATGTGCATGTATTCAATACGTCTCCATCCTACATCACTGTATTACATGTGCATGTCTTCAATACGTCTCCCTCCTACATCACTGTAAAACATGTGCAAGTCTTCAATACGTCTCCATCCTACATCACAGTATTACATGTGCATGTCTTCAATACGTCGCCATCCTACATCATAGTATTACATGTGCATGTCTTCAATACGTCTCCGTCCTACATCACAGTATTACATGTGCATGTCTTCAATGCGTCTCCCTCCTACATCACTGTATTACATGAGCATGTCTTCAATACGTCTCCATCCTACATCACAGTATTACATGTGCATGTCTTCAATACGTCTCCATCCTTCATCACAGTATTACATGTGCATGTCTTCAATACATCTTCATCCTACATCACCATAATAAATGTGCATGTCTTCAATACGTCTCCATCCTACATCACAGTATTACATGTGCATGTCTTCAATACGTCTCCATCCTACATCACTGAACTCCATGTGCATGTATTCAATACGTCTCCACCCTACATCACAGTATTACATGTGCATGTCTTCAATACGTCTCCATCCTACATCACAGTATTACATGTGCATGTATTCAATACGTCTCCATCCTACATTACAGTATTACATGTGCATGTCTTCAATACGTCCCTACCCTTCATCACTGTACTACATGTGCATGTATTCAATACGTCTCCACCCTACATCACAGTATTACATGTGCATGTCTTCAATACGTCTCCATGCTACATCACAATTTTACATGTGCATGTCCTCAATACGACTCCATCCTACATCACAGTATTACATGTGCATGTCTTCAATACGTCTCCATCCTACATCACAGTATTACATGTGCATGTCTTCAATACGTCTCCATCCAACATCATAGTATTACATGTGCATGTCTTCAATACGTCTCCATCCTACATCACAGTATTACATGTGCATGTCTTCAATACGTCTCCATACTACATCACTGTATTACATGAGCATGTCTTCAATACGTCTCCATCCTTCATCACTGTACTACATGTGCATGTCTTCAGTACGTCTCCATCCTACATCACTGTACTACATCTGCATGTCTTCAATACATCTTCATCCTACATCACTGTACTACATGTGCATGTCTTCAATACGTCTCCATCCTTCATCACTGTACTACATGTGCATGTCTTCAATACGTCTCCATCCTACATCACAGTATTACATGTGCATATCTTCAATACGTCTCCATCCTACATCACAGTATTACATGTGCATGTCTTCAATACGTCTCCATCCTTCATCACAGTATTACATGTGCATGTCTTCAATACATCTTCATCCTACATCACCATAATACATGTGCATGTCTTCAATACGTCTCCATCCTACATCACAGTATTACATGTGCATGTCTTCAATACGTCTCCATCCTTCATCAGTGTACTACATGAGCATGTCTTCAATACATCTTCATCCTACATCACTGTAATACATGTGCATGTCTTCAATACGTCTCCATCCTTCATCACAGTATTACATGTGCATGTCTTCAATACATCTTCATCCTACATCACCATAATACATGAGCATGTCTTCAATACATCTTCATCCTACATCACTGTAATACATGTGCATGTCTTCAATACGTCTCCATCCTACATCACAGTATTACATGTGCATGTCTTCAATACGTCTCCATCCTTCATCACTGTACTACATGAGCATGTCTTCAATACATCTTCATCTTACATCACTGTAATACATGTGCATGTCTTCAATACGTCTCCATCCTTCATCACAGTATTACATGTGCATGTCTTCAATACGTCTCCATCCTTCATCACTGTTCTACATGTGCATGTCTTCAATATATCTTCATCCTACATCACTGTACTACATGTTCATGTCTTCAATACGTCTCCATCCTTCATCACTGTACTACATGTGCATGTCTTCAATACATCTTCATCCTACATCACTGTACTACATGTGCATGTCTTCAATACGTCTCCATCCTTCATCACTGTACTACATGTGCATGTCTTCAATACGTCTCCATCCTACATCACAGTATTACATGTGCATGTCTTCAATACGTCTCCATCCTTCATCACAGTATTACATGTGCATGTCTTCAATACATCTTCATCCTACATCACCATAATACATGTGCAAGTCTTCAATACGTCTCCATCCTACATCACAGTATTACATGTGCATGTCTTCAATACGTCTCCATCCTACATCACTGAACTCCATGTGCATGTATTCAATACGTCTCCACCCTACATCACAGTATTACATGTGCATGTCTTCAATACGTCTCCATCCTACATCACAGTATTACATGTGCATGTATTCAATACGTCTCCATCCTACATCACAGTTTTACATGTGCATGTCCTCAATACGACTCCATCCTACATCACAGTATTACATGTGCATGTCTTCAATACGTCTCCATCCTACATCACAGTATTACATGTGCATGTCTTCAATACGTCTCCATCCTACATGACTGTATTACATGAGCATGTCTTCAATACATCTCCATCCTACATCGCAGTATTACATGTGCATGTCTTCAATACGTCTCCATCCTACATTACTATATTACATGAGCATGTCTTCAATACGTCTCCATCCAACATCATAGTATTACATGTGCATGTCTTCAATACGTCTCCATCCTACATCACAGTATTACATGTGCATGTCTTCAATACGTCTCCCTCCTACATCACTGTAAAACATGTGCAAGTCTTCAATACGTCTCCATCCTACATCACTGTATTACATGTGCATGTCTTCAATACGTCTCCATCCTACATCATAGTATTACATGTGCATGTCTTCAATACGTCTCCGTCCTACATCACAGTATTACATGTGCATGTCTTCAATGCGTCTCCCTCCTACATCACTGTATTACATGAGCATGTCTTCAATACGTCTCCATCCTACATCACTGTATTACATGAGCATGTCTTCAATACGTCTCCATCCTTCATCACTGTACTACATGTGCATGTATTCAATACGTCTCCATCCTACATCACTGTACTACATCTGCATGTCTTCAATACATCTTCATCCTACATCACTGTACTACATGTGCATGTCTTCAATACGTCTCCATCCTTCATCACTGTACTACATGTGCATGTCTTCAATACGTCTCCATCCTACATCACAGTATTACATGTGCATATCTTCAATACGTCTCCATCCTACATCACAGTATTACATGTGCATGTCTTCAATACGTCTCCATCCTTCATCACAGTATTACATGTGCATGTCTTCAATACATCTTCATCCTACATCATCATAATACATGTGCATGTCTTCAATACGTCTCCATCCTACATCACAGTATTACATGTGCATGTCTTCAATACGTCTCCATCCTTCATCACTGTACTACATGAGCATGTCTTCAATACATCTTCATCCTACATCACTGTAATACATGTGCATGTCTTCAATACGTCTCCATCCTTCATCACAGTATTACATGTGCATATCTTCAATACGTCTCCATCCTTCATCACTGTACTACATGTGCATGTCTTGAATACGTCTCCATCCTTCATCACTGTACTACATGAGCATGTCTTCAATACATCTTCATCCTACATCACTGTAATACATGTGCATGTCTTCAATACGTCTCCATCCTACATCACAGTATTACATGTGCATGTCTTCAATACGTCTCCATCCTTCATCACTGTACTACATGAGCATGTCTTCAATACATCTTCATCCTACATCACTGTAATACATGTGCATGTCTTCAATACGTCTCCATCCTTCATCACAGTATTACATGTGCATGTCTTCAATACGTCTCCATCCTTCATCACTGTTCTACATGTGCATGTCTTCAATATATCTTCATCCTACATCACTGTACTACATGTGCATGTCTTCAATACGTCTCCATCCTTCATCACTGTACTACATGTGCATGTCTTCAATACATCTTCATCCTACATCACTGTAATACATGTGCATGTCTTCAATACGTCTCCATCCTACACCACAGTATTACATGTGCATGTCTTCAATACGTCTCCATCCTTCATCACTGTACTACATGTGCATGTCTTCAATATATATTCATCCTACATCACTGTACTACATGAGCATGTCTTCAATACGTCTCTACCCTTCATCACTGTACTACATGAGCCTGTCTTCAATACATCTTCATCCTACATCACTGTAATACATGTGCATGTCTTCAATACGTCTCCTTCCTACATCACTGTATTACATGTGCATGTCTTCAATACGTCTCCATCCTACATTACAGTATTACATGTGCATGTCTTCAATACGTCCCTACCCTTCATCACTGTACTACATGTGCATGTCTTCAATACATCTTCATCCTACATCACTGTAATACATGTGCATGTCTTCAATACGTCTCCATCCTTCATCACTGTACTACATGTGCATGTCTTCAATACGTCTCCATCCTACATCACAGTATTACATGTGCATGTCTTCAATACATCTTCATCCTACATCACTGTACTACATGTGCATGTCTTCAATACGTCTCCTTCCTACATCACTGTTATACATGTGCATGTCTTCAATACGTCTCCATCCTTCATCACTGTACTACATGTGCATGTCTTCAATACATCTTCATCCTACATCACTGTAATACATGTGCATGTCTTCAATACGTCTCCATCCTACACCACAGTATTACATGTGCATGTCTTCAATACGTCTCCATACTTCATCACTGTACTACATGTGCATGTCTTCAATACGTCTCCATCCTTCATCACTGTATTACATGTGCATGTCTTCAATACGTCTCCATCCTACATCACTGTACTACATGACCATGTCTTCAATACGTCTCCATCCTACATCAAAGTATTACATGTGCATGTCTTCAATACGTCTCCATCCTACATCACTGTACTACATGTGCATGTCTTCAATACGTGTCCATCCTACATGACTGTACTACATGTGCATGTCTTCAATATATCTTCATCCTACATAACTGTAAAACATGTGCAAGTCTTCAATACGTCTCAATCCTACATCACTGTTATACATGTGCATGTCTTCAATACGTCTCCATCATTCATCACTGTACTACATGTGCATGTCTTCAATATATCTTCATCCTACATCACTGTACTACATGTGCATGTCTTCAATACGTCTCCATCCTACATCACAGTATTACATGTGCATGTCTTCAATACGTCTCCATCCTACATCACTGTATTACATGAGCATGTATTCAATACGTCTCCATCCTACATCACAGTATTACATGTGCATGTCTTCAATACGTCTCCATCCTACATCACAGTATTACATGTGCATGTATTCAATACGTCTCCATCCTACATAACTGAACTCCATGTGCATGTATTCAATACGTCTCCACCCTACATCACAGTATTACATGTGCATGTCTTCAATACGTCTCCATCCTACATCACTGTACTACATGAGCATGTATTCAATACGTCTCCATCCTACATCACAGTTTTACATGTGCATGTCCTCAATACGACTCCATCCTACATCACAGTATTACATGTGCATGTCTTCAATACGTCTTCATCCTTCATCACTGTACTACATGACCATGTCTTCAATACGTCTCCATCATAGATCACTGTACTACATTTGCATGTCTTCAATACGTCTCCATCCTACATCACTGTACTACATGTGCATGTCTTCAATACGTCTCCATCCTACATGACTGTACTACATGTGCATGTCTTCAATATATCTTCATCCTACATAACTGTAAAACATGTGCAAATCTTCAATACGTCTCAATCCTACATCACTGTTATACATGTGCATGTCTTCAATACGTCTCCATCATTCATCACTGTACTACATGTGCATGTCTTCAATATATCTTCATCCTACATCACTGTACTACATGTGCATGTCTTCAATACGTCTCCATCCTACATCACAGTATTACATGTGCATGTCTTCAATACGTCTCCATCCTACATCACTGTACTACATGTGCATGTCTTCAATACGTCTCCATCCTACATGACTGTACTACATGTGCATGTCTTCAATATATCTTCATCCTACATAACTGTAAAACATGTGCAAGTCTTCAATACGTCTCAATCCTACATCACTGTTATACATGTGCATGTCTTCAATACGTCTCCATCATTCATCACTGTACTACATGTGCATGTCTTCAATATATCTTCATCCTACATCACTGTACTACATCTGCATGTCTTCAATACGTCTCCATCCTACATCACAGTATTACATGTGCATGTCTTCAATACGTCTCCATCCTACATCACTGTATTACATGAGCATGTATTCAATACGTCTCCATCCTACATCACAGTATTACATGTGCATGTCTTCAATACGTCTCCATCCTACATCACAGTTTTACATGTGCATGTATTCAATACGTCTCAATCCTACATAACTGAACTCCATGTGCATGTATTCAATACGTCTCCACCCTACATCACAGTATTACATGTGCATGTCTTCAATACGTCTCCATCCTACATCACTGTACTACATGAGCATGTATTCAATACGTCTCCATCCTACATCACAGTTTTACATGTGCATGTCCTCAATACGACTCCATCCTACATCACAGTATTACATGTGCATGTCTTCAATACGTCTTCATCCTTCATCACTGTACTACATGACCATGTCTTCAATACGTCTCCATCATAGATCACTGTACTACATTTGCATGTCTTCAATACGTCTCCATCCTACATCACTGTACTACATGTGCATGTCTTCAATACGTCTCCATCCTACATGACTGTACTACATGTGCATGTCTTCAATATATCTTCATCCTACATAACTGTAAAACATGTGCAAGTCTTCAATACGTCTCAATCCTACATCACTGTTATACATGTGCATGTCTTCAATACGTCTCCATCATTCATCACTGTACTACATGTGCATGTCTTCAATATATCTTCATCCTACATCACTGTACTACATGTGCATGTCTTCAATACGTCTCCATCCTACATCACAGTATTACATGTGCATGTCTTCAATACGTCTCCATCCTACATCACTGTATTACATGAGCATGTATTCAATACGTCTCCATCCTACATCACAGTATTACATGTGCATGTCTTCAATACATCTCCATCCTACATCACAGTATTACATGTGCATGTATTCAATACGTCTCCATCCTACATAACTGAACTCCATGTGCATGTATTCAATACGTCTCCACCCTACATCACAGTATTACATGTGCATGTCTTCAATACGTCTCCATCCTACATCACTGTACTACATGAGCATGTATTCAATACGTCTCCATCCTACATCACAGTTTTACATGTGCATGTCCTCAATACGACTCCATCCTACATCACAGTATTACATGTGCATGTCTTCAATACGTCTCCATCCTACATCACAGTATTACATGAGCATGTCTTCAATACGTCTCCATCCTACATGACTGTATTACATGAGCATGTCTTCAATACATCTCCATCCTACATCGCAGTATTACTTGTGCATGTCTTCAATACGTCTCCATCCTACATTACTATATTACATGAGCATGTCTTCAATACGTCTCCTTCCAACATCATAGTATTACATGTGCATGTCTTCAATACGTCTCCATCCTACATCACAGTATTACATGTGCATGTCTTCAATACGTCTCCCTCCTACATCACTGTAAAACATGTGCAAGTCTTCAATACGTCTCCATCCTACATCACAGTATTACATGTGCATGTCTTCAAAAAGTCTCCATCCTACATCATAGTATTACATGTGCATGTCTTCAATACGTCTCCATCCTACATCACTGTATTACATGAGCATGTATTCAATACGTCTCCATCCTACATCACAGTATTACATGTGCATGTCTTCAATACGTCTCCATCCTACATGACTGTACTACATGTGCATGTCTTCAATATATCTTCATCCTACATAACTGTAAAACATGTGCAAGTCTTCAATACGTCTCCATCCTACATCACTGTTATACATGTGCATGTCTTCAATACGTCTCCATCCTTCATCACTGTACTACATGTACATGTCTTCAATATATCTTCATCCTACACCACTGTACTACATGTGCATGTCTTCAATACGTCTCCATCCTACATCACAGTATTACATGTGCATGTCTTCAATACGTCTCCATCCTACATCACTGTATTACATGAGCATGTATTCAATACGTCTCCATCCTACATCACAGTATTATATGTGCATGTCTTCAATACGTCTCCATCCTACATCACAGTATTACATGTGCATGTCTTCAATACGTCTCCATCCTACATCACTGAACTCCATGTGCATGTATTCAATACGTCTCCACCCTACATCACAGTATTACATGTGCATGTCTTCAATACGTCTCCATCCTACATCACAGTATTACATGTGCATGTCTTCAATACGTCTCCATCCTACATCACAGTTTTACATGTGCATGTCCTCAATACGACTCCATCCTACATCACAGTATTACATGTGCATGTCTTCAATACATCTCCATCCTACATCACAGTATTACATGTGCATGTCTTCAATACGTCTCCATCCTACATGACTGTATTACATGAGCATGTCTTCAATACATCTTCATCCTACATCGCAGTATTACATGTGCATGTCTTCAATACTTCTCCATCCTACATTACTATATTACATGAGCATGTCTTCAATACGTCTCCATCCAACATCATAGTATTACATGTGCATGTCTTCAATACGTCTCCATCCTACATCACAGTATTACATGTGCATGTCTTCAATACCTCTCCCTCCTACATCACTGTAAAACATGTGCAAGTCTTCAATACGTCTCCATCCTACATCACAGTATTACATGTGCATGTCTTCAATACGTCTCCATCCTACATCACAGTATAACATGTGCATGTCTTCAATACGTCTCCGTCCTACATCACAGTATTACATGTGCATGTCTTCAATGCGTCTCCCTCCTACATCACTGTATTACATGTGCATGTCTTCAATACGTCTCCATCCTACATCACTGTATTACATGAGCATGTCTTCAATACGTCTCCATCCTTCATCACTGTACTACATGTGCATGTCTTCAGTACGTCTCCATCCTACATCACTGTACTACATCTGCATGTCTTCAATACATCTTCATCCTACATCACTGTACTACATGTGCATGTCTTCAATACGTCTCCATCCTTCATCACTGTACTACATGTGCATGTCTTCAATACGTCTCCATCCTACATCACAGTATTACATGTGCATGTCTTCAATACGTCTCCATCCTTCATCACAGTATTACATGTGCATGTCTTCAATACATCTTCATCCTACATCACCATAATACATGTGCATGTCTTCAATACGTCTCCATCCTACATCACAGTATTACATGTGCATGTCTTCAATACGTCTCCATCCTACATCACTGAACTCCATGTGCATGTATTCAATACGTCTCCACCCTACATCACAGTATTACATGTGCATGTCTTCAATACGTCTCAATCCTACATCACAGTATTACATGTGCATGTATTCAATACGTCTCCATCCTACATCACTGTATTACATGTGCATGTCTTCAATACGTCTCCCTCCTACATCACTGTAAAACATGTGCAAGTCTTCAATACGTCTCCATCCTACATCACAGTATTACTTGTGCATGTCTTCAATACGTCTCCATCCTACATCATAGTATTACATGTGCATGTCTTCAATACGTCTCCGTCCTACATCACAGTATTACATGTGCATGTCTTCAATGCGTCTCCCTCCTACATCACTGTATTACATGAGCATGTCTTCAATACGTCTCCATCCTACATCACAGTATTACATGAGCATGTCTTCAATACGTCTCCATCCTTCATCACTGTACTACATGTGCATGTCTTCAGTACGTCTCCATCCTACATCACTGTACTACATCTGCATGTCTTCAATACATCTTCATCCTACATCACTGTACTACATATGCATGTCTTCAATACGTCTCCATCCTTCATCACTGTACTACATGTGCATGTCTTCAATACGTCTCCATCCTACATCACAGTATTACATGTGCATGTCTTCAATACGTCTCCATCCTTCATCAAAGTATTACATGTGCATGTATTCAATACATCTTCATCCTACATCACCATAATACATGTGCATGTCTTCAATACGTCTCCATCCTACATCACAGTATTACATGTGCATGTCTTCAATACGTCTCCATCCTACATCACTGAACTCCATGTGCATGTATTCAATACGTCTCCACCCTACATCACAGTATTACATGTGCATGTCTTCAATACGTCTCCATCCTACATCACAGTATTACATGTGCATGTATTCAATACGTCTCCATCCTACATCACAGTTTTACATGTGCATGTCCTCAATACGACTCCATCCTACATCACAGTATTACATGTGCATGTCTTCAATACGTCTCCATCCTACATCACAGTATTACATGTGCATGTCTTCAATACGTCTCCATCCAACATCATAGTATTACATGTGCATGTCTTCAATACGTCTCCATCCTACATCACAGTATTACATGTGCATGTCTTCAATACGTCTCCATACTACATCACTGTATTACATGAGCATGTCTTCAATACGTCTCCATCCTTCATCACTGTACTACATGTGCATGTCTTCAGCACGTCTCCATCCTACATCACTGTACTACATCTGCATGTCTTCAATACATCTTCATCCTACATCACTGTACTACATGTGCATGTCTTCAATACGTCTCCATCCTTCATCACTGTACTACATGTGCATGTCTTCAATACGTCTCCATCCTACATCACAGTATTACATGTGCATATCTTCAATACGTCTCCATCCTACATCACAGTATTACATGTGCATGTCTTCAATACGTCTCCATCCTTCATCACAGTATTACATGTGCATGTCTTCAATACATCTTCATCCTACATCACTGTAATACATGTGCATGTCTTCAATACGTCTCCATCCTACATCACAGTATTACATGTGCATGTCTTCAATACGTCTCCATCCTTCATCAGTGTACTACATGAGCATGTCTTCAATACATCTTCATCCTACATCACTGTAATACATGTGCATGTCTTCAATACGTCACCATCCTTCATCACAGTATTACATGTGCTATCTTCAATACGTCTCCATCCTTCATCACTGTACTACATGTGCATGTCTTGAATACGTCTCCATCCTTCATCACTGTACTACATGAGCATGTCTTCAATACATCTTCATCCTACATCACTGTAATACATGTGCATGTCTTCAATACGTCTCCATCCTACATCACAGTATTACATGTGCATGTCTTCAATACGTCTCCATCCTTCATCACTGTACTACATGAGCATGTCTTCAATACATCTTCATCCTACATCACTGTAATACATGTGCATGTCTTCAATACGTCTCCATCCTTCATCACAGTATTACATGTGCATGTCTTCAATACGTCTCCATCCTTCATCACTGTTCTACATGTGCATGTCTTCAATATATCTTCATCCTACATCACTGTACTACATGTGCATGTCTTCAATACGTCTCCATCCTTCATCACTGTACTACATGTGCATGTCTTCAATACATCTTCATCCTACATCACTGTACTACATGTGCATGTCTTCAATACGTCTCCATCCTTCATCACTGTACTACATGTGCATGTCTTCAATACGTCTCCATCCTACATCACAGTATTACATGTGCATGTCTTCAATACGTCTCCATCCTTCATCACAGTATTACATGTGCATGTCTTCAATACATCTTCATCCTACATCACCTTAATACATGTGCATGTCTTCAATACGTCTCCATCCTACATCACAGTATTACATGTGCATGTCTTCAATACGTCTCCATCCTACATCACTGAACTCCATGTGCATGTATTCAATACGTCTCCATCCTACATCACAGTATTACATGTGCATGTCTTCAATACGTCTCCATCCTACATCACAGTATTACATGTGCATGTATTCAATACGTCTCCATCCTACATCACAGTTTTACATGTGCATGTCCTCAATACGACTCCATCCTACATCACAGTATTACATGTGCATGTCTTCAATACGTCTCCATCCTACATCACAGTATTACATGTGCATGTCTTCAATACGTCTCCATCCTACATGACTGTATTACATGAGCATGTCTTCAATACATCTCCATCCTACATCGCAGTATTACATGTGCATGTCTTCAATACGTCTCCATCCTACATTACTATATTACATGAGCATGTCTTCAATACGTCTCCATCCAACATCATAGTATTACATGTGCATGTCTTCAATACGTCTCCATCCTACATCACAGTATTACATGTGCATGTCTTCAATACGTCTCCCTCCTACATCACTGTAAAACATGTGCAAGTCTTCAATACGTCTCCATCCTACATCACTGTATTACATGTGCATGTCTTCAATACGTCTCCATCCTACATCATAGTATAACATGTGCATGTCTTCAATACGTCTCCGTCCTACATCACAGTATTACATGTGCATGTCTTCAATGCGTCTCCCTCCTACATCACTGTATTACATGAGCATGTCTTCAATACGTCTCCATCCTACATCACTGTATTACATGAGCATGTCTTCAATACGTCTCCATCCTTCATCACTGTACTACATGTGCATGTATTCAATACGTCTCCATCCTACATCACTGTACTACATCTGCATGTCTTCAATACATCTTCATCCTACATCACTGTACTACATGTGCATGTCTTCAATACGTCTCCATCCTTCATCACTGTACTACATGTGCATGTCTTCAATACGTCTCCATCCTACATCACAGTATTACATGTGCATATCTTCAATACGTCTCCATCCTACATCACAGTAGTACATGTGCATGTCTTCAATACGTCTCCATCCTTCATCACAGTATTACATGTGCATGTCTTCAATACATCTTCATCCTACATCATCATAATACATGTGCATGTCTTCAATACGTCTCCATCCTACATCACAGTATTACATGTGCATGTCTTCAATACGTCTCCATCCTTCATCACTGTACTACATGAGCATGTCTTCAATACATCTTCATCCTACATCACTGTAATACATGTGCATGTCTTCAATACGTCTCCATCCTTCATCACAGTATTACATGTGCATATCTTCAATACGTCTCCATCCTTCATCACTGTACTACATGTGCATGTCTTGAATACGTCTCCATCCTCCATCACTGTACTACATGAGCATGTCTTCAATACATCTTCATCCTACATCACTGTAATACATGTGCATGTCTTCAATACGTCTCCATCCTACATCACAGTATTACATGTGCATGTCTTCAATACGTCTCCATCCTTCATCACTGTACTACATGAGCATGTCTTCAATACATCTTCATCCTACATCACTGTAATACATGTGCATGTCTTCAATACGTCTCCATCCTTCATCACAGTATTACATGTGCATGTCTTCAATACGTCTCCATCCTTCATCACTGTTCTACATGTGCATGTCTTCAATATATTTTCATCCTACATCACTGTACTACATGTGCATGTCTTCAATACGTCTCCATCCTTCATCACTGTACTACATGTGCATGTCTTCAATACATCTTCATCCTACATCACTGTAATACATGTGCATGTCTTCAATACGTCTCCATCCTACACCACAGTATTACATGTGCATGTCTTCAATACATCTCCATCCTTCATCACTGTACTACATGTGCATGTCTTCAATATATATTCATCCTACATCACTGTACTACATGAGCATGTCTTCAATACGTCTCTACCCTTCATCACTGTACTACATGAGCATGTCTTCAATACATCTTCATCCTACATCACTGTAATACATGTGCATGTCTTCAATACGTCTCCTTCCTACATCACTGTATTACATGTGCATGTCTTCAATACGTCTCCATCCTACATTACAGTATTACATGTGCATGTCTTCAATACGTCCCTACCCTTCATCACTGTACTACATGTGCATGTCTTCAATACATCTTCATCCTACATCACTGTAATACATGTGCATGTCTTCAATACGTCTCCATCCTACATCACAGTATTACATGTGCATGTCTTCAATACATCTTCATCCTACATCACTGTACTACATGTGCATGTCTTCAATACGTCTCCTTCCTACATCACTGTTATACATGTGCATGTCTTCAATACGTCTCCATCCTTCATCACTGTACTACATGTGCATGTCTTCAATACATCTTCATCCTACATCACTGTAATACATGTGCATGTCTTCAATACGTCTCCATCCTACACCACAGTATTACATGTGCATGTCTTCAATACGTCTCCATCCTTCATCACTGTACTACATGTGCATGTCTTCAATACATCTTCATCCTACATCACTGTAATACATGTGCATGTCTTCAATACGTCTCCTTCCTACATCACTGTATTACATGTGCATGTCTTCAATACGTCTCCATCCTACATTACAGTATTACATGTGCATGTCTTCAATACGTCCCTACCCTTCATCACTGTACTACATGTGCATGTCTTCAATACATCTTCATCCTACATCACTGTAATACATGTGCATGTCTTCAATACGTCTCCATCCTACATCACAGTATTACATGTGCATGTCTTCAATACATCTTCATCCTACATCACTGTACTACATGTGCATGTCTTCAATACGTCTCCTTCCTACATCACTGTTATACATGTGCATGTCTTCAATACGTCTCCATCCTTCATCACTGTACTACATGTGCATGTCTTCAATACATCTTCATCCTACATCACTGTAATACATGTGCATGTCTTCAATACGTCTCCATCCTACACCACAGTATTACATGTGCATGTCTTCAATACGTCTCCATCCTTCATCACTGTACTACATGTGCATGTCTTCAATACGTCTCCATCCTTCATCACTGTATTACATGTGCATGTCTTCAATACGTCTCCATCCTACATCACTGTACTACATGACCATGTCTTCAATACATCTTCATCCTACATCACTGTACTACATGTGCATGTCTTCAATACGTCTCCTTCCTACATCACTGTTATACATGTGCATGTCTTCAATACGTCTCCATCCTACATCACTGTACTACATGACCATGTCTTCAATACGTCTCCATCCTACATCACAGTATTACATGTGCATGTCTTCAATACGTCTTCATCCTACATTACTGTACTACATGAGCATGTCTTCAATACGTCTCCATCCTACATCACAGTATTACATGTGCATGTCTTCAATACGTCTCCATCCTGCATCACAGTATTTCATGAGCATGTCTTCAATACGTCTCCATCCTACATCACTGTACTACATGACCATGTCTTCAATACGTCTTCATCCTACATTACTGTATTACATGAGCATGTCTTCAATACGTCTCCATCCTACATCACAGTATTACATGTGCATGTCTTCAATACGTCTCCATCCTGCATCACAGTAGTACATGTGCATGTCTTCAATACGTCTCCATCCTACATCATAGTATTACATGTGCATGTCTTCAATACGTCTCCATCCTACATCACTGTACTACATGAGCATGTCTTCAATACATGTACATCTCCATCCTACATCACTGTATTACATGTCCATGTCTTCAATACGTCTCCATCCTACATCACTGTGTTACATGTGCATGACTTCAATACGTCTCCATCCTTCATCACTGTACTACATGAGCATGTCTTCAATACATCTTCATCCTACATCACAGTATTACATGTGCATGTCTTCAATACGTCTCCATCCTTCATCACAGTATTACATGTGCATATCTTCAATACGTCTCCATCCTTCATCACTGTACTACATGTGCATGTCTTGAATACGTCTCCATCCTTCATCACTGTACTACATGAGCATGTCTTCAATACATCTTCATCCTACATCACTGTAATACATGTGCATGTCTTCAATACGTCTCCATCCTACATCACAGTATTACATGTGCATGTCTTCAATACGTCTCCATCCTTCATCACTGTACTACATGAGCATGTCTTCAATACATCTTCATCCTACATCACTGTAATACATGTGCATGTCTTCAATACGTCTCCATCCTTCATCACAGTATTACATGTGCATGTCTTCAATACGTCTCCATCCTTCATCACTGTTCTACATGTGCATGTCTTCAATATATCTTCATCCTACATCACTGTACTACATGTGCATGTCTTCAATACGTCTCCATCCTTCATCACTGTACTACATGTGCATGTCTTCAATACATCTTCATCCTACATCACTGTAATACATGTGCATGTCTTCAATACGTCTCCATCCTACACCACAGTATTACATGTGCATGTCTTCAATACGTCTCCATCCTTCATCACTGTACTACATGTGCATGTCTTCAATATATATTCATCCTACATCACTGTACTACATGAGCATGTCTTCAATACGTCTCTACCCTTCATCACTGTACTACATGAGCATGTCTTCAATACATCTTCATCCTACATCACTGTAATACATGTGCATGTCTTCAATACGTCTCCTTCCTACATCACTGTATTACATGTGCATGTCTTCAATACGTCTCCATCCTACATTACAGTATTACATGTGCATGTCTTCAATACGTCCCTACCCTTCATCACTGTACTACATATGCATGTCTTCAATACATCTTCATCCTACATCACTGTAATACATGTGCATGTCTTCAATACGTCTCCATCCTTCATCACTGTACTACATGTGCATGTCTTCAATACGTCTCCATCCTACATCACAGTATTACATGTGCATGTCTTCAATACATCTTCATCCTACATCACTGTACTACATGTGCATGTCTTCAATACGTCTCCTTCCTACATCACTGTTATACATGTGCATGTCTTCAATACGTCTCCATCCTTCATCACTGTACTACATGTGCATGTCTTCAATACATCTTCATCCTACATCACTGTAATACATGTGCATGTCTTCAATACGTCTCCATCCTACACCACAGTATTACATGTGCATGTCTTCAATACGTCTCCATCCTTCATCACTGTACTACATGTGCATGTCTTCAATACGTCTCCATCCTTCATCACTGTATTACATGTGCATGTCTTCAATACGTCTCCATCCTACATCACTGTACTACATGACCATGTCTTCAATACATCTTCATCCTACATCACTGTACTACATGTGCATGTCTTCAATACGTCTCCTTCCTACATCACTGTTATACATGTGCATGTCTTCAATACGTCTCCATCCTACATCACTGTACTACATGACCATGTCTTCAATACGTCTCCATCCTACATCACAGTATTACATGTGCATGTCTTCAATACGTCTTCATCCTACATTACTGTATTACATGAGCATGTCTTCAATACGTCTCCATCCTACATCACAGTATTACATGTGCATGTCTTCAATACGTCTCCATCCTGCATCACAGTATTTCATGAGCATGTCTTCAATACGTCTCCATCCTACATCACTGTACTACATGACCATGTCTTCAATACGTCTTCATCCTACATTACTGTATTACATGAGCATGTCTTCAATACGTCTCCATCCTACATCACAGTATTACATGTGCATGTCTTCAATACGTCTCCATCCTGCATCACAGTATTACATGTGCATGTCTTCAATACGTCTCCATCCTACATCATAGTATTACATGTGCATGTCTTCAATACGCCTCCATCCTACATCACTGTACTACATGAGCATGTCTTCAATACATGTACATCTCCATCCTACATCACTGTATTACATGTCCATGTCTTCAATACGTCTCCATCCTACATCACTGTGTTACATGTGCATGACTTCAATACGTCTCCCTCCTACATCACTGTACTACATGTGCATGTCTTCAATACGTCTCCATCCTTCATCAATGTACTACATGAGCATGTCTTCAATACATCTTCATCCTACATCACTGTAATACATGTGCATGTCTTCAATACGTCTCCTTCCTACATCACTGTATTACATGTGCATGTCTTCAATACGTCTCCATCCTTCACCACTGTACTACATGTGCATGTCTTCAATACGTCTCCATCCTACATCACTGTACTACATGAGCATGTCTTCAATACGTCTCCATCCTACATTAGTGTATTACATGAGCATGTCTTCAATACGTCTCCATCCTACATCACAGTATTACATGTGCATGTCTTCAATACGTCTCCATCCTACATCACTGTATTACATGTGCATGTCTTCAATACGTCTCCATCCTACATCACTGTATTACATGTGCATGTCTTCAATACGTCTCCATCCTACATCACAGTATTACATGTGCATGTCTTCAATATGTCTCCATCCTACATCACAGTATTACATGTGCATGTCTTCAATACGTCTCCATCCTACATCACAGTATTACATGTGCGTGTCTTCAATACGTCTCCATCCTACATCACAGTATTACATGTGCATGTCTTCAATACGTCTCCTTCCTACATCACAGTATTACATGTGCATGTCTTCAATACGTCTCCATCCTACATCGAAGTATTACATGTGCATGTCTTTTATTAAGAAAATGAATTTGGTGAAAAATAACTTTGATGAGGAAAAAAAAGAAATAAAGACTTTATGAAAAAAATACTTTAATTAAATACAATTAGATAATGACTTTTATTAAATAAATGATTTTGATGCAAAACATAGTTTGATGAAACATTATATTTCATTTTATTTCAATAAATGTTTCTCATCAACATCAATACTAGTCTTTATCCAAATTATTTTGTAATCGACATTTCATTTCAAAAATGAATTTTTATCAAAATCTTTTTTTTTCTCATTAAAATTAAATATTCCTTTTCAAAATTGAAATTTCTCATCAAGTTCATTTTTAGTATTTCTGTTCAAAACAAATATTTTCGGACTTTTAACATTTATGTCTTATTTTGAGAGGACCAATTGAAAGAAGGATTATTTGTTCTTACAGATGTTTATCAAGAAAACCCTGAAGGCATAAAAGTGTATTACATTATATATATTATACTATATTTTTATTCACATCATTAAACTAAATAAATGTTGTCAAAACAGGTTTCTGCTTATTTCCTTTAGCTTTGGTGGAAATTTGGTCCGAGTTGGCAATTGTCCTGGGTGGCAATTGTCCGGGTGGTTATTGTCCGGTGGGCAATTGTCCGGATAGCAATTGTCCCAGACCCGTCCCTGTCTACAACAGTATACAGCATGCTTTTCGTGATCAACATGTTAGTAGTATACTAACAAATTAATAACATTTCGAAACTTTCCTACAAATTTTTAATTTGCTGGAAGTTTCAAATTTAGGTTGTTCGTGGTCAGATCCAACTTCCAAACACAAGGCATAACTCTTGCCAGTCTGCATTACTGGCTGATTTAACCCTTGCGGTATTTCCCTCGCTTTCTTGTGTCGAGGCAGTGAATCGCTGCACTGGAAATGCATAGCGGGCCTGGATTTCTAAACACAGATTTCTTAAGGAAATACTGCAAGGCCTAAATCAGCCAGTAATGGAGACTGGCAAGAGTTATGCCTTGCATTGGGAAGTTGGGTCAGATCTTACTCAATTCAATTTCATTTTGTCAAAGAAATAACTTGCATTTAATGTCCGGATCCATATCCCTGTGGTTTTCCCTGATTGAAAGAAAATGTCGGGGTCATTTCGTTAATCATATTTTCATGAAAGTTTCTACCAAGCAAGCAGAACAGAAGCGAAATGATTTTTCTTTCTAATCGTTTTCATGGCAACGTAACTGAGAATTTCGTTTCAATGTTACTTGGTATTTTTAACAATTATGTCGATAGGGAACTTGACCTTGGCGTGGGCCGACGTTTCTGAAACTTTAAGCTTGACCTTTGGTTTGTTAGTGAGAAGCATTTGACATTTGACATAACAGTTATGTATTTCTTGTCACACATTGAAATCCGAATCCTAGATCTTGTCATATTGACCACATTTTCTGAAAAAATAATGTATCAAGGCTTTAATTTCTGAATGGTTAGTGATTGACCGTTGATATTGACATGTGTATTCATGAATTGTCAGGACACCACTCTTGTTCCAAATGGTTTGAATAGCTTCTACATCAAAAGTGTCAACACACAACGAGAGTGATAAGTTTGAGTTCAAAATAAGGCTTCATATTCACTGTTTAATATATTTCACGCATGTCCAACTCGGCGAGAAATATAGTTGTCTCTTTACATGTTTAAATGCGAAGTTCATTTTAGTATGTTCAATGTATCTAAAACCAGTTTACCTGCAGTTTAATTTCACAGAATGGGGCGGTACAGTCTGGAGATGTTTCGTGCGTGTAGATTGGTTGTGGACTCTGGCTTGCACTACTATGGGTAGGTCCATTATAACAATCAGTAGGGTAGGTCCATTATACCAACCAGTAGAGTTTATTTGAACTTGTTCATCGCTGTCATAACTTTCATCAGTTCCGTGGATATCATAATCTGATACATGTTCTGTTGACCAGATGGGAGAGGGAGACGGCGATCCAGTATCTGCTCAACTACACGTCCTTCTCCAGGGCCGAGATGTCTATAGAAGTCGACCGCTACATCACCTGGCCCGGCCAGGCATGTGCCTATAAGATAGGAGAAATCAAGATTAGAGAATTGAGAAAACAAGCCGAAAATGTTCTTGGTAAGCTGTCCTCCAAAAACGAAAGCATTCTATCGTACAAACGTTGAGACTTCAACTCGCATGCTCGGTTATGTATTGCTATATTACTCAATCTCATTAAAATGAGCTCTTATTTAGTTGCAAACGTTACCTCATATACACGTTTATGCTGTAATGTAGTGAAACTAATTACGGTCTGATTTTAGTGAGACAGTTATATTAATCGTCCTTAATAGTATAAGCTGTAAATCATCCAAATTGGTACAAAAGCTCAAAAGCAATTTCAAAATATCATGGGTTTAATTGCAAGCAAAATTCTTGAATGAAAGACCGAAGCTGATCAATGTAACAAGTTTTTCGAGTGACCAGGGATGATTATGAAATAACAAGTTTATGAAGACTAAGTCAATGTGCTTGTCCATACAGGAGCGCAGTTCGACATCAAGGCCTTCCACTCGGTGGTGCTGGAGAACGGACCGATGCCGCTACACATACTGGAGGAGGTGGTGGGCGACTGGGTTGCTAACTACTCTCCTGTAGAGCCTGGGGAACAGTGCCACACAAGCGGCTCTTCTCTCACAGCCTGCTCCCACACTCTCACTCTCCTCTGCTTATGTGCCATGTGTTTAGCAGCCTTAGTCAAGTAAATCTATCTCCGTTCACTTTTAGTTGTCATTATTGTTTGTCCACACAACAGTCATTCAATGTGTCATTCATGTACATTTGACCTTACGCCATCGATTTTGTTCGTTTCCCAGGAAACACGATGTAACTGGGTCAGTACTGACAGTTTTTAATTTGGTTTGCAGAGGTTACAAATACTGAACTAAAGCCTCGCGCGTTTTTAAGGCATTGGATTCTATCTTCAGAGCGGTCGGTATATCATCAGATCAACCGAGCACACTAACTGTTAAATCAAACCGAGGTACACAGCTCGAATCAGAAACTCAAACTAGAGCATTTGGCTTTGTAGCTCATTAACATGATTTAAATCTGAGCTTGGACTTCTAAAAAAGTAATAAAATGGTCAAAATTTCTATGTCATAAATAAGAAAGCTAAGAAAGAATGTGCCACATAGAAAGCTAAGTAAAGGCTTTTTGTTCACGTGAAATAATGTCCCTCACCCCTGTATCATCCCCTTCTAAATGCTTACCAAACCGTTTCTGTCGTATGTATTAGTTGAGACGGTATCCCCCTATTATGTACATATGTCAGTTGTCACACACACCCACAGGCTGGGGAGGAAAATATAGATATAGGTAGATATAGGTAATACAGTATATATATAACAAGGCTTATCAACCGGAATTTTGAACTCCGATATAAATGTTGTTTTAAACGTTACCATTAAATGGCATCGGTAAGTATCGCCGAACACGTGTTCCCTAATGCATTATCTATCATCAACATCGGTCTTACTTCTATGTCACCTCATCAATTAGAGCTACATCACTTAAATTACGCCAGACAATAATTACGGCGTTTCGTTAAGACGGCTTGAGTAAAAATAGCCCTTGATCTCAGCGTCAGGAAGGTAAATATCCTGGGTATCTGCATGTTCAAAGCCTGTTTGAACATTGGGTGGAACAAGGTCTCTCTGCAATATGTACAAACTGGTACATGTAACTAACGGGAGGTTAACTGATCTTGGCTGTTATGCAATAATCAGAGCCACAAGCCAGTCTAATGACCCCTCTCAACCACACTCTGTCCTCAATATACAGCCAATAGCGAATACATAATGCTTGACTGTCACTGTGAAGTCAAGCAAATAAAAATGACTCTAATTTCCTTATTTGATTGTGCTACAGACATCACTTTAGGTTCGTTTGAAAGCCGTGGAGCAGGACCATTGAATAGACCATCATACCCTAGTTGCATGATACCTCCCCAAACAGGTTGAAAATGTGAAAAGTCTACTGGCGACGGACGGATGCTGGACAACGGCCCATGTTATGAACCAATCTGGCAACTATCTTGATTGGAATTTGCAGACTTACTTGTTTTGTTAAGCTACCTAACTAGATTTGTTTCAAGTGCACTCACAAAACTCTCTTGACTGACAATTTCAAGGTTTAGACGTTTTGAGTCACTCATGCTTGACTCCAGACAACGTCACGCCTGTTGCCAATGGGAACGAGTCTTATTTTGTCGTTTCAAAAAACAAATTGACCAGGAATTGAACTTGAATAATCAAGTCAAAAAGTCGTTCTTTTATGTCAGAAAAAATTGACAGCCACCTATATATGTTCCTATTGCAACAACTGTACGTATGTGAGCATATGCATATGATGTTATAATCATCCGTGCGTGTGTTGCAACAACTGTACGTATGTGATCAAATGATGTTATAATCATCCTTGCGTGTTGCGACAACTGTACGTATGTGATCAAATGATGTTATAATAATCCGTGCGTGTTGCAACAACTGTACATATGCGATCAAATGATGTTATAATCATCCTTGTGTGTTGCAACAACTGTACGTATGTGATCAAATTATGTTATAATCATCCTTGTGTGTTGCAACAACTGTACGTATGTGATCATATGATGTTATAATCATCCTTGCGTGTTACGACAACTGTACGTATGTGATCAAATGATGTTATAATCATCCTTGCGTGTTGCAACAACTGTACGTATGTGATCAATGATGTTATAATCATCCTTGCGTGTTGTGACAACTGTACGTATTTGATCATATGATGTTATAATCATCCATGTGTGTTGTGACAACTGTACGTATTTGATCATATGATGTTATAATCATCCATGTGTGTTGCGAAAACTGTACGTATTTGATCAAATGATGTTATAATCATCCTTGCATGTGTTGTGACAACTGTACGTATGTGATCATATGATGTTATAATCATCCGTGCATGTGTTGTCACAGCTGTACGTATGTGATCAAATGATGTTATAATCATCTGAGCGTGTTGCGACAACTGTACGTATGTGATCAAATGATGTTATAATCATCCGTGCGTGTTGCGACAACTGTACGTATGTGATCAATGATGTTATAATCATCCTTGCGTGTGTTGCCACAACTGTACGTATGTGATCAAATGATGTTATAATCATCCGTGCGTGTTGCGACAACTGTACGTATGTGATCAATGATGTTATAATCATCCTTGCGTGTTGTGACAACTGTACGTATTTGATCAAATTATGTTATAATCATCCTTGCGTGTGTTGTGACAACTGTACGTATGTGATCATATGATGTTATAATCATCCTTGTGTGTTGCGACAACTGTACATATGTGATCATATGATGTTATAATCATCCTTGCGTGTGTTGCCACAACTGTACGTATGTGATCAAATGATGTTATAATCATCCGTGCGTGTTGCGACAACTGTACGTATGTGATCAATGATGTTATAATCATCCATGCGTGTATTGCGACAACTGTACGTATGTGATCAAATGATGCTATAATCATCATTGCGTGTCTTGTGACAACTGTACGTATTTGATCAAATGATGTTATAATCATCCTTGCGTGTGTTGTGACAACTGTACATATGTGATCAAATGATGTTATAATCATCCTTACTTGTGTTGTGACAACTGTACGTATGTTATCAAATGGTGATATAATAATCCTTGCGTGTGTTGTGACAACTGTACGTATGTGATCAAATGATGTTATCATCATCTGTGCGATGGTTGTGACAACTGTATGTATGTGATCAAATGATGTTATAATAATCCTTGTGTGTGTTGTGACAACTGTACGTATGTGATCAAATGAAGTTATAATCATCCCTGTGTGTGTTGTGACAACTGTACGTATGTGATCAAATGAAGTTATAATCATCCGTGCGTGTGTTTCGACAACTCTACGTAGGTGATCAAATGATGTTATAATCATCCGTGTGTGTTGCGACAACTGTACGTATGTGATCAAATTATGTTATAATCATCCTTTTTAGTGTTGCGACAACTGTACGTATGTGATCAAATGATGTTATAATCATCCATGTGTGTAATGCATCAACTGTACGTATGTGATCAAATGATGTACTAATCATCCTTGCGTGTTGCGACAACTGTACGTATGTGATCAAATGATGTTATAATCATCCTTGCTAGTGTTGTGACAACTGTACGTATGTAATCAAATGATTGCGTGTGTTGTGACAACTGTACGTATGTGATCAAATGATGTTATAATCATCCTTGCGTGTGTTGTGACAACTGTACGTTTGTGATCAAATGATGTTATAATCATCCGTGTGTGTTTTGCAACAACTGTACGTATGTGATCAAATGATGTTATAATCATCCTTGCGTGTTACGACAACTGTACGTATGTGATCAAATGATGTAATAATCATCCTTGCGTGTTGCGACAACTGTACGTATGTGATCAAATGATGTTATAATCATCCTTGCTTGTCGCCACAATTGTACGTATTTGATCAAATGATGTTATAATTATCCTTGCTAGTGTTGCGACAACTCTACGTATGTGATCAAATGATGTTATAATCATCCTTGCGTGTGTTGTGACAACTGTACGTATGTGATCAAATGATGTTATAATCATCCTTGCTTGTGTTGCAACAACTGTACTTATGTGATCAAATGATGTTATAATCATCCTTGCATGTGTTGTCACAACTGTACGTATGTGAACAAATGATGTAATGATCATTCGCAAGTGTGTTGTGACAACTGTACGTATGTGATCAAATGATGTTATAATCATCCTTGCGTGTTGTGACAACTGTACGTATTTGATCAAATTATGTTATAATCATCCTTGCGTGTGTTGTGACAACTGTACGTATGTGATCATATGATGTTATAATCATCCTTGCGTGTTGCGACAACTGTACATATGTGATCATATGATGTTATAATCATCCTTGCGTGTGTTGCCACAACTGTACGTATGTGATCAAATGATGTTATAATCATCCGTGCGTGTTGCGACAACTGTACGTATGTGATCAATGATGTTATAATCATCCATGCGTGTATTGCGACAACTGTACGTATGTGAACAAAGATGCTATAATCATCATTGCGTGTCTTGTGACAACTGTACGTATTTGATCAAATGATGTTATAATCATCCTTGCGTGTGTTGTGACAACTGTACATATGTGATCAAATGATGTTATAATCATCCTTACTTGTGTTGTGACAACTGTACGTATGTTATCAAATGGTGATATAATAATCCTTGCGTGTGTTGTGACAACTGTACGTATGTGATCAAATGATGTTATCATCATCTGTGCGATGGTTGTGACAACTGTATGTATGTGATCAAATGATGTTATAATAATCCTTGTGTGTGTTGTGACAACTGTACGTATGTGATCAAATGAAGTTATAATCATCCCTGTGTGTGTTGTGACAACTGTACGTATGTGATCAAATGAAGTTATAATCATCCGTGCGTGTGTTTCGACAACTCTACGTAGGTGATCAAATGATGTTATAATCATCCGTGTGTGTTGCGACAACTGTACGTATGTGATCAAATTATGTTATAATCATCCTTTTTAGTGTTGCGACAACTGTACGTATGTGATCAAATGATGTTATAATCATCCATGTGTGTAATGCATCAACTGTACGTATGTGATCAAATGATGTACTAATCATCCTTGCGTGTTGCGACAACTGTACGTATGTGATCAAATGATGTTATAATCATCCTTGCTAGTGTTGTGACAACTGTACGTATGTAATCAAATGATTGCGTGTGTTGTGACAACTGTACGTATGTGATCAAATGATGTTATAATCATCCTTGCGTGTGTTGTGACAACTGTACGTTTGTGATCAAATGATGTTATAATCATCCGTGTGTGTTTTGCAACAACTGTACGTATGTGATCAAATGATGTTATAATCATCCTTGCGTGTTACGACAACTGTACGTATGTGATCAAATGATGTAATAATCATCCTTGCGTGTTGCGACAACTGTACGTATGTGATCAAATGATGTTATAATCATCCTTGCTTGTCGCCACAATTGTACGTATTTGATCAAATGATGTTATAATTATCCTTGCTAGTGTTGCGACAACTCTACGTATGTGATCAAATGATGTTATAATCATCTTTGCGTGTGTTGTGACAACTGTACGTATGTGATCAAATGATGTTATAATCATCCTTGCTTGTGTTGCAACAACTGTACTTATGTGATCAAATGATGTTATAATCATCCTTGCGTGTGTTGTCACAACTGTACGTATGTGAACAAATGATGTAATGATCATTCGCAAGTGTGTTGTGACAACTGTACGTATGTGATCAAATGATGTTATAATCATCATTGCATGTGTTTTGACAACTGTACGTATGTGATCAAATGACCTTTCCTTATAATCATCTGGTGGAGGCAAGTATTCAGGATTGTCATCAATTATGAAGTCGTCTAGATAACATTCTATAATCATTGTTATAATATGCTGAAAATCCTTGACGATTATGGAGATACTAACTTGACATCAGCTCGAATATTGTTTTTTCAATATGGTTTTGCACATGTATGGATTCACAAAACAGTTGGAGATCCTGCCACGATCCTTAATCTATTCAAACAAGGTTGTATGGATATATATTACCAAGAAAGGTCGTCAAAGATTGCAAGTTCGAAATATCTGAATATTTCATTTTATTCATTATTAAGAAAATGACATTGTCCATGAAACTTATTTAAATGTTTTAAAGAGCCATCACGGATGTTAGTATTTCAAAATTTTGGAAAATATACTTATAACGTCATTTGCCAGAGAAATCTTTTATCTACAACATGGCATATGTTAAATAATTTTCACATCACGACAATGTATTGCAAATTGGTTTCAAAGAGAAGTACCACTTCGACTAGCGCGCGCTAAGGGTATCTGACGTATATAAACAGAATCCCCTTTTTTGCGTAATACGTACAACACAAACAACAAGCGCTTCCGAAGCGTGAAGACTCGTCTCTAGCGCAAGTCGCCATAACAACCCATATGCTGCACGTGCTTCACGTACTTCACGTACTTCACGTGTCTCTCTTGCAAGTTACCCTTGTCACACATTACTGAATGTGACGATTGCTTTACAAACAATGTTTCTAAATGTCCTGAGAATATACAAATTATTTCCTGTTTAATGTACTTTTTATTGAGATAAGACCAGCAAATTATGACAAATTTTTACTCTCATTAATTATAAAATTCAAGAAAAATTCCTAGTTGGGTAAAACAATTATTCGAATATCTGTAGCAAATACATAATTAAATGAAATATTAAATAAATCACCGTCAAAAAAGATTATATTTCGATATCTTTCATTGCTCATATTTTTTGTTATTCTTTCGTGTCTTTGTTTACTGTGTGTGAGCTAGACCATAATGCTTTGCGCTTGAAAATAATAGACTGGATCTATATTTAGACTGGAAAACACCTCTACTAATTAATGGAATTTCTCGGCTTATTTTAAGTTTGAAAAATTAGGGGAAAATTAAGTGTATTTATTTCACGGAGATGGATTTTTGGAATTTTTTTGATATTTTCATCAACATCCGTGATGGCTCTTTAACATCCATGCAACTCCGAATATATGAACTCTCACAAAATTTATATGTGACATAAGTAAACTTAATGTTCTATAGAAAATCTAAAGACGATGATCTAAATTTAGCCATGTGTTCCCATTGTGTAAACGTTGTTGACGATGTGTATCGCTGCAATGCCCGTTGTAATCTGATATCCGCAGCAAATATATTACTCAACACTATCAGTTAAACCCAAGCATGTCGAAGCTTGTATATCTACTTAAAAACTAAAATGCAAGTTATCTTACGCATAGCCATATTTGTAAACAAACTACACCAAACTGTATATATGTTTATACTGAATGTATTTTACATGCCAGCGCTCTGAGAAATTGTTGGTAAATGGTTGTCATTGTACTGTTGGCCTCATGGCCACTCTACGAAATTAACCTGGCCGTCTGGTAGAGGCAAGTAGTCCGGATTGTCATCAAGTATGACGTCGTCCAGGTTACTCGTCCTTGCATTGAACTCGCCACTAAGTATAAACAAAGAATCGTTACTAAAATCTTGCATATTTGGAAAGGTTTTTACTCAAGTAAATCAATACCATATACTTCTGCGTCATTATAGGATGTTGATTTGTCAGGAAGAACATATACAAATCCAAGAAAAACAATATATTATCAATAGAAGCATTGAGACCCTGATGAAACACACAGTTTTCCCAATGACCATGTCCATGTGAAAAGGACTTATGACTAAACCAGCCTCACACACAGACAGTAACAAAGCTAAAAAACTTAAAGTAATCTGAAACTTCTGTGTATTAGCACTGGCACCTGTTGTTTGGATCTACCAGGGAGTGGTCACTGCCCAGGTCAACACAATGCAATTACACAAAATGCAGATCCTGAACTCACAGCCAGTGAATTATATATTTTAATTGTTGTTTTCCTCACACCTCACACACTATTTGTCTGTACTGGAGAAGAAGATGTGGTATCACGATCTCATGATCTTATTATTTTATCACCAGTCATAATCAGTTCACATATCTCATGTGAAATACAAACTTTCTTAACTCCTCTTCAATTTATTCCTTTGCCACCTGTCACAATATTCAGTTCATAGGCAATTCATCAGTTCTCATTTCACATTGGTTACATCATTAAACATGTCAATAATGTAGATATTAATCTTAAGTCAACATATATTTCACATTCCTATTGAATACGATTAACTGCAAAGTTACTTTCTTTTCTCAATTTCTGCATTTCTTAAACCACATGTTAGGACTCTCACATGAAAAAGATGAGATGGCTCTCTCTCTCAGGTCATTTATAAGGGATTACTTTTATTCAGTGAAACACTCATAAAATCTCAGAGTTCAAACCTTATTACAACATGTTTTATAGACTGTGACCCATATTTGGGGTAATAGGTTCACCAAATCTACAATTTAGAATCCCCATTGGTCAAAGAGTCTGCACACAACTTTTCAGCTCTCTAGACCGTTTGGAACTTGAGAAGGAGATGATAATAGGTTTTTAAGGATGTGACCCCTGTGACCCCAATTTGTGGTCACATAACATAACATAACATGTACATAACAATCCAGCTTTCTGGAGCTTTTGGAACTGGAATAAATGATGAAAATAGCTTTTTAGGTCATGACCCCTGTGACCCACATATGAGGTCACAGGATCACAAAATCTACAATTTAGAATCCTCTTTAGTCAAGGAGTCTATACATACAATTTCAGCTCTCTAGAGTCATTGGTTCTTGAGAAGAAGTCGAAAAAGCGAAAAGTTTACGGACGGACGGACGCCATGCCATGCCATCAGCCGACAGGGCCTTTCAGGCCTGATAATATAAAAAAAAATGTTTTAATGCTAACAAGTTCCGTAAAGTGACAATAGTCGTAATTGAAAACCGGACAATATACCGTGGCTGGCGCACCAATTAATCAAATATATTGGAAATTTATCTATAGCGGGTAAAAAGACAAACTTGAGTTGGTAGTGTTTAATAGTAGCGAGTAAACATGTAATCTGCTACAACTCTCTGGAATGCTCTGACTATTGAGACGAGAAGATGCCCGTCTTTAAAATGTTTCAAATCAAATTGAAGTCACCTCATTAACCCGATCAGAGTGACATTTATTGTTCATCATTTGAAAGCACGACCTATGGATAAACCGCTAGATCAATACTAATTTATTATTCATTAACAAATGGGGCGTGTAATTTCAGCTTTTGAACAGGTATACGGTTTCTGCATGATTTCCATTAAAACATGCAATTGGTATAATTATATTTCCATTCTAGCAAGATTTAAGTCGAGTGAGATGATATGAACTTTATTTAGCATTTATGTTATTTCCTAACGCATCAAATAATGTAATATTAATGACATTTGGTCTGAGCAAATTATCAAATTTGGGAACAAACTTAAATGTTGATTTTACAATGTTTATAAGCTTTTCTCTGTATATATACTCTCCCAAAAAGAAATATATCGGGGTGGTAAAGCAAGTGATTTCAACAAAATTTCACATGGAGACAGTCACAGTATCACGTCATAGAGTGACTTCGGGAAAAGTCAGTTAGTGAGTCAAACTGATGCGTTTGGTGGCGTTGACGTCAGTACCTCGTGTGTCCACCATTGGAGTCAAGAACTGCACGGCATCGTCTGGGCATGGAGCGAATAAGTATCTGAATCTGGTTCTGTGGTATTGCAGCCCACTCGGTCCTTAGTGCATTTGCAAGTTGCGGAAGTGTCTGTGGCTGTGGGTAACGTTGCCGCACTCGTTTGTCCAGGGCATCCCAGAGATGCCTTTAGAGTTCAAATCTGGGGATTTGGAGGGCCATGGAAGGACATTGATGTTCTCATTCTGTAGAAAGGTTGTGGTCAAACAAGCTGTATGTGGCCTGGCGTTGTCCTGTTGGAATAACTCCCTCTGGCGGCGGACAATATAGGAAGGACATGTGGCCTTAGAATTTCATCACAGAAGCGTTTTGCTGTCAAATTGCCTTGGATCAACACCAATTGACTCTTTCCGGTGTAGGAGATGGCTCCCCACATCATCACATTCCCCCTGCCGAATCTGCCTACCCGGGGGACGCAGGTGTCGGCAAAACGTTCATGACGGCGTCTGTATACACGCATCCTTCCATCGCGCCGTTCCAAAAGAAATCTCGATTCATCACTGAACCAGAATCGCCGCCAATTAGTCAAGTTCCAGGCCTGAACATTGGTACACCAGCATACCCGATGTCGTCGATGCTGTTGGCGCACCACAGGGCCAAAGTAGGGTATTCTTGCTCTAAGTCCTGCGGCTCGAAGTCTATTCCTCACGGTCTGCGCAGAAATCCTTCTCAATCCGGGTATTTGTCTAGCTGTAGTGGTTGCTGTAGCTGTACGATGACGTAGGTGGTGTACCCGGATGTATCGATCCTGAGCTTCAGTTGTTATTCTTGGTCGACCACTTCTAGGCATGTCTGCCACCGAATTCTGCTTGCGTTACCTATCCCATAAACGAGATATGGTGCTTTGGTGAGTGTTAGCTGTGACTGTCCTGCTTCAAGAAGGCCAATTGCGATGTTTCGGTATTCTATTGTCAGTCGAGGCATTTTCAATCCATCAACAAACTCTTAAATCTGGTGAATGTACCGAGAACAGTGTTCGACCTTTTATACCCTTCACTGACATGACTCGATCACTAAACTTTACATGCAAATCACGTGCATTACGTGTTCTCTCAAATTGCATGCCTATCTTGGATTTCTTACTCTCAAATAAAGGTAAATTTTGTGGGTTGCGTTTTGACGTGGTGTTCTTGTACGAAAACACCATAGAAATCAAATCTTAAACAATTAACTTTTTTTAAATTATTGCTTATCCAAAAATCGAGTTTATCAAAAACACATATCCACTATGCGTTTCTTTTTTTGGAGAGTATAGTCTATGGTATTAATATTGAGGTTGCTAAGCGTACGATATGATATTTTTGGAAGACATCTTCGTTATTGTGAATATACATGACTTTTCAGAATGTATGCTTACTTCTTCAACAGATGGAAAATATATGTTAACAATGAAGAAGTTGAATTCCGGAAATCTTGTTTTCTGAAAATGTTAATAAACACTGTTGATAATTAAAATAAATATCACATAAGAGCTTGTGACATATTTCTAAACACTGTACTTGTACATGTGTTTACGTACAAAAAAACATCACGAATTTAGAAGAGGTTTAGCAACTATGGAAAGGATATGGCTTGTATATTGCCTAAAACGAATTAATAGAGTCTTCTTTCAAAGTAAAATCGAGCCCTTTTATGATAATAATTATCCATCGAGTTTCTATATGTGCCTAATCCAATGTATGAAATAGTTTTAAAATGTAACAAGCCAACAGGGCTTGTTAACTAAAAATCTTACAAGCCCTCGTCAAGCTTAGCAAGCCCTCAAAGTTTTAAGTGATAATAAAAAGAACACATTATTTACTTCATACAAATTTACTACTATGAAATCAGCCGGACGTCCAGGCTATTCTAAAACTTACTAGTTACCAGATTTGTAGTATTTCATTGAATTAATTAGCATGTGCTTTAGATATGGGTGAAGGAGTAAGAGCAGTGTTTTGTGACAGAGTTTTCGTAGTTATCTAACTGACAGACTTCAGAAGTCATAAACAGATAAAACTCCAAATTTAAACCTGTTTTTCCCGGTGTTCCACAAGGATCAGTTTCAGGACCTTTGTTATTTTTGATATATTAATGACCTTGTTGATTACATAGATTGTAACATACGTCCTTTTGATGATTACATTTCATTGTATGTAATAATTGAAGATCCGGTTTTATCAGCAAACAGCTGCAGACTGAACGAAGTTTTACTAAAGAAAATCGCAGTGGGCAAATAAATGGCAGGTGAAGTATTGCCACGAAAAAAGGAAACTATTCAATTTAGTCACAAAGCGGGTCGCCAGTCCAAAACCTCAGTTATATCAATGCAAGGGACTCCTATAACTGAAGTTGATGAACATAAACAACTGGGCTGCTCACGTTAACAGTGTTGTAGATAGAGTTACTCCCATGATGATAAATTGCTTAAGAAGTTTGAAATATCAATTATTACGCAGATTATTACGCAAATCATTTCACATTACGGATCAGTCCTTCATTTTACCGCTTTTTGTCGTTTTGTTTAGAATAACCGTACTCAGGTTCAAAATGCAAATCTTGAAAAATACAATTAGATGCATTGAGACGATATGCAGGGCAACGCTAGGCACAATTCATAATAAACTATATACTGAAAAAAATTTCATACCCCTTGTTGAAAGAAGACACTTCCAAACATTAACTCTTTTTCATAAAATGATAAATGAAAAAGCACCGAATAACTTAAATATGTAAATTCGTCCCTGACTGCGTTTCGGCCACCGATTCGTACGAATTGAGAAACTTATTCAAAATGTGTTTTACCTAGTACAGTAGACCTTTGGAATTCTTCTTGTAGATTTGAAAACAATTAAAATTGAACAAATGTTAGCTTTAATAGATACGTGTACGTAAATATATACTTATTGATAATTGATCATGTTGTGATTGTACATCAGCCTTGTGGTTTCACATGAAAATGCTTTGACTGAATGTAATTTGTTGAATTCACCTTTGTAATTTGGGAGCGGCATTTACATAAGTTTGCCAATCCATTTCAATGATGAATAAAATATGTATAAACTTAAAAGCGCATCAAGTTTCAAATTCTTACAACCCTGGACAAACGGATCTTTCTTGTATTTCTCATAGCATACTGCATTGTAAAATTGCTGAGTGTTCAGCTTCAGCTATTTCTCGATTTCAATTCAAAATTCTTTCCAGATTATTGCTGTAGGTATTCTAATATAGTTACAGTGCGATGCAGTGCTACTGAGAAGTTATAGTGACAAAATCTAATTTTAGAACAAGGAAGTAAATGTTCCAACTCCCGACCGCTAAACAGAAATATTCCTTAGTTAAATTTCAAAATAATTTGTAAATTTCTAATTGATGTTTGTATCATTCAAGTCTTGGAAGTCATTAATAGATAAGCTCAAAATTCCAACAAGCCAGTCGGGCCTGCTTGTAATATTTTCTACAAGCCCGATCGGAAATTAACCAGCAATTGGCAGGCGTGCAGGTAGCTATTTCGAACGCTGGGCCCTAATCCTGTCATCCACCACTTCGACAATTATATCTACATGCGCTAATAGCATTTGCGGTCTCATTGCTTCAGTTATGCTGCAAAGATACCAATAGATCTCAAACTCCTCCTCTATTCGAGAGATAACTAGAAATACGTGCATGTGATGCACTGTGATGTCCCCGCTCCACCTTTCAATCAAACCTTATTTTTCACCAGAGACAATCCCAAAAGGTTAATCTATTAGAATAAATGAACTTCTTTCCATGTAACCTCTTAGTTCAAAATTGTGCCCCTTTTCTGGCCTCTTTGTTAAACGTCGTTCCATGGAAACCAGGAGAACAAATCAGAATGATTTAAGTAGCAAAAGACTGGCATTATTCCATCTTTTAGGCCAAACACATACCAAGTCTCATTTTATAATAATGATTAGATTTTGAGATAGAGGTCGGAAATGGTTTCTTAACCCTATATGCAGTAAGTTCAAACTGTTTCCATAGAAACCAGCAAAAAAATCCCAAAAAAATCAGAATAACCTAATTAGCAAAAGGCACCACACTAAGACTAGGTCTAACCACACACAAAGTTTCGTGAAAAAATACTTCATAGATTTTGAGAAAGAAAATTTCGACTTCAACATTAGAACACCCAACAATAGGCGTGACAGGGGATCAACTCTGAAAACTTTAAACAATTTCTCCCCAGAACCATACATTTGGAGGGGTGTGATTTTTGTTTGAAGGAAAAGAAGAATTATGTAATCTTAATTGACTTACTCCTGAACATAAAGGCGTGACAGTGGTACACCCCTTTGATGACTATAAGATATATTCATTTGATACAATAACCATGTATGTATCACAGACAAAACATGTGTCATCAGTAGACAGTGCATGTATATCAACTGAATTTATACACCAAGTCACAATGCAACAACATGTATCACATTGAGTACAAACATTTATGAAATCTGGAAATAACAGTTTTGAAAATAATTATGTATGTATGAATTACTACATAATGTTTTGAAAACTGTATTATCTACTATATTATGTTTGATTTCATCAACACTTGCTGCCAGAGTAAAATGCCAATTGTGGAAGAAATACCCTGGTGACATGCTGGTGACTTAAATTATGTTGTTCTTTCTTTGATGCCAATAATGAAGATGGTGACCAAGTCTGGGTGCTTCACGTGAGTCAGAGTTAACCAGCGTTAGGGGCGAGGGTATAGCAGAGAGAAACATTAAGAAGCAAATATAAGAGCCATTGGCTACATTCATTGATATCAAAACCAGGAAAATGATTGTAAAATTTTAATTCTGAAAGGAATAACAATATCAATCTGAATTGACATTTTATGGAATGTATAATATATTAGATTTATACAGAGTAATACAGACAGATAGCTAGCACCCTTTTGGATCACAGTGTCAGAACACGTTACTCTTCAAGCAATCGGGGAGTACAAATCAACTTCCCACATGTCGAAATGATAAAATAATGCACATATGTGTACAATGTGAAGTGGCCTACCTTTAAATGTTCACAAATAAAATACAACTGTTAGTACATTTGAGACAATATATGATAATTGTGTAGTGCCGTGAGACAATCACATCCTTACCCCTCCCATGTATCACAGACAGACAGCTGTCCATGGATCACTACTAGTCGGAAGTAGAGTCCATCCTATTTTATGCTACCTCACAGAGTGCTCAACAAAATAACATTCTATTAGATCTAGGAGATTTAAGTCATTGTTTTCCTTCGTTGACATATAATGAATGATACAAGGAGCACCATCTTTAGTACCGGAAAATATATATCAATACAAAAAGACTAATAGAACAATCAATATGTTCCGAATTTGATTCAAAGTGACTGCAATGTTTTCAGGGTAAAGGTTTACCCATTGCTTTAAACATTTTTATTGCTCTGACCCCTCTCATTAGTTTAGTTTTAGCGTTTTCAAACTTTTGGATGATTACGTGGTTTTCGGGATCAATGTCCATCTTGCTTGGGTCAGCCACAACTCTGGCTTTGATGAAGCCCTTCATGATTGCCTCGTGAACGGCAACCTTCTGGCCCGTCTTGTTGTTAATGTAGACGCCCGTGGTCTTGTCGAGAAGACCCAGCTTGACGGCGTCACTGAAGGGCACCTTCTCCTTTCGGACCTGGTCGACGACGCCGCTCACACTGTACGTCTTAACCACCACGTCCGGCTTGCTGGCTTCAGGCAAATGCTTCTCATCGTACTCCACTAAAACAAGCCCGCTGGAGATCGCGTCCGCCATGGACAGCTTCTCGCCACTCTCCGTCTTATACTCGGAGCAGGCGTGGTCCAGGATGCCCATCTCTATCGCTTTCTCAAGTGTCAACTTACTGTCTGTGCGTGAGTCGACAACAGCTTCGATAGTGTAGGGACGAGTCTCATGAATCGTTTTGATAGTGATCAGCCCAAACGTCTTCTTTTCTTCGCGAATCTTCTCCTTCTTTATTATTTCCATAACAATTTTCCCATCGTTGATAGCTTCATTGACATCAATGGCTTTACCCGTTCTGGGATTAACATAAAGATTCTTCGCCTGGTCAATTATTCCAACCATTATGGCTTCCTGAAGCGACATCTCTCTGTTGTTATTAGGATCTCTAACACCCTGCAAAGAACAGAAGAGAATTTTATTCTTAAAAATCATTCAAAATGATATAGAGAACATACAAACAATCATTCATAGTATACAATGTAAAGCTAAGACTGAGAACGGTTTGTGTAAAATGTGAAGTTGAATACGATAGGGGTATAATCAGATTTCATAAGTGAGATAAGATTGTGGATATGTGGATTATAACAAAAATAGGAGGGAACAATCTTCTTACGTTCATCATCAAGATGTGTACATAATAAGATTATATGAAACGTATCATCAAGATGTGTACATGATAAGATTATATGAAACTCATCATCAAAATGTGTACACGATGAGATTATATGAAACTCATCATCAAGATGTGTACACGATGAGATTATATGAAACTCATCATCAAGATGTGTACACGATAAGATTATATGAAACTCATCATCAAGATGTGTACACGATGAGATTATATGAAACTCATCATCAAGATGTGTACATGATAAGATTATATGAATCTCATCATCAAGATGTGTACATGATAAGATTATATGAAACTCATCATCAAGATGTGTACACGATGAGATTATATGAAACTCATCATCAAGATGTGTACACGATGAGATTATATGAACCTCATCATCAAGATGTGTACACGATAAGGTTATATGAAACTCATCATCAAGATGTGTACACGATGAGATTATATGAACCTCACCATCAAGATGTGTACACGATAAGATTATATGATAATTATGATCAAGATGTGTACACGATGAGATAATATGAAACTCATCATCAAGATGTGTAGACAATAAGGTTATATGAACCTCATCATCAAGATGTGTACACGATAAGGTTATATGAAACTCATCATCAATATGTGTACACGATAAGATTATATGAAACTCATCATCAAGATGTGTACATGATAAGATTATATGAAACTCATCATCAAGATATGTACACGATGAGATTATATGAAACTCATCATTAAAGATGTGTACACGGTGAGATCATATGAAACTCATCATCAAGATGTGTAGACGATGAGATTATATGAAACTCATCATCAAGATGTGTACACGATGAGATTATATGAACCTCACCATCAAGATGTGTACACGATAAGATTATATGATAATTATGATCAAGATGTGTACACGATGAGATAATATGAAACTCATCATCAAGATGTGTAGACGATGAGATTATATGAAACTCATCATCAAGATGTGTACACGATGAGATTATATGAAACTCATCATCAAGATGTGTAGACGATGAGATTATATGAAACTCATCATCAAGATGTGTACACGATAAGATTATATGAAAATTATGATCAAGATGTGTACACGATGAGATTATATGAAACTCATCATCAAGATGTGTACACGATGAGATTATATGAACCTCATCATCAAGATGTGTACACGATAAGGTTATATGAAACTCATCATCAAGATGTGTACACGATGAGATTATATGAACCTCACCATCAAGATGTGTACACGATAAGATTATATGATAATTATGATCAAGATGTGTACACGATGAGATAATATGAAACTCATCATCAAGATGTGTAGACAATAAGGTTATATGAACCTCATCATCAAGATGTGTACACGATAAGGTTATATGAAACTCATCATCAATATGTGTACACGATAAGATTATATGAAACTCATCATCAAGATGTGTACATGATAAGATTATATGAAACTCATCATCAAGATATGTACACGATGAGATTATATGAAACTCATCATTAAAGATGTGTACACGGTGAGATCATATGAAACTCATCATCAAGATGTGTAGACGATGAGATTATATGAAACTCATCATCAAGATGTGTACACGATGAGATTATATGAACCTCACCATCAAGATGTGTACACGATAAGATTATATGATAATTATGATCAAGATGTGTACACGATGAGATAATATGAAACTCATCATCAAGATGTGTAGACGATAAGGTTATATGAACCTCATCATCAAGATGTGTACACGATAAGGTTATATGAAACTCATCATCAAGATGTGTAGACGATGAGATTATATGAAACTCATCATCAAGATGTGTACACGATGAGATTATATGAAACTCATCATCAAGATGTGTAGACGATGAGATTATATGAAACTCATCATCAAGATGTGTACACGATAAGATTATATGAAAATTATGATCAAGATGTGTACACGATGAGATTATATGAAACTCATCATCAAGATGTGTACACGATGAGATTATATGAACCTCATCATCAAGATGTGTACACGATAAGGTTATATGAACCTCATCATCAAGATGTGTACACGATGAGATTATATGAACCTCATCATCAAGATGTGTACACGATGAGATTATATGAAACTCATCATCAAGATGTGTACACGATGAGATTATATGAACCTCACCATCAAGATGTGTACACGATAAGATTATATGATAATTATGATCAAGATGTGTACACGATGAGATAATATGAAACTCATCATCAAGATGTGTAGACAATAAGGTTATATGAACCTCATCATCAAGATGTGTACACGATAAGGTTATATGAAACTCATCATCAATATGTGTACACGATAAGATTATATGAAACTCATCATCAAGATGTGTACATGATAAGATTATATGAAACTCATCATCAAGATATGTACACGATGAGATTATATGAAACTCATCATTAAAGATGTGTACACGGTGAGATCATATGAAACTCATCATCAAGATGTGTAGACGATGAGATTATATGAAACTCGTCATCAAGATGTGTACACGACGAGATTATATGAACCTCACCATCAAGATGTGTACACGATAAGATTATATGATAATTATGATCAAGATGTGTACACGATGAGATAATATGAAACTTATCATCAAGATGTGTAGACGATAAGGTTATATGAACCTCATCATCAAGATTTGTACACGATAAGGTTATATGAAACTCATCATCAAGATGTGTAGACGATGAGATTATATGAAACTCATCATCAAGATGTGTACACGATGAGATTATATGAAACTCATCATCAAGATGTGTAGACGATGAGATTATATGAAACTCATCATCAAGATGTGTACACGATAAGATTATATGAAAATTATGATCAAGATGTGTACACGATGAGATTATATGAAACTCATCATCAAGATGTGTACACGATGAGATTATATGAAACTCATCATCAAGATGTGTACACGATGAGATAATATGAAACACATAATCAAGATGTGTACACAATAAGATTATATGAACCTCATCATCAAGATGTGTACACGATAAGATTATATGAAAATTATGATCAAGATGTGTACACGATGAGATAATATGAACTCATCATCAAGAAGTGTAGACGATAAGGTTATATGAACCTCATCATCAAGATGTGTACACGATAAGGTAATATGAAACTCATCATCAAGATGTGTAGACGCTGAGATTATATGAAACTCATCATCAAGATGTGTACACGATGAGATTATATGAAACTCATCATCAAGATGTGTAGACGATGAGATTATATGAACCTCATCATCAAGATGTGTACACGATAAGATTATATGAAAATTATGATCAAGATGTGTACACGATGAGATTATATGAAACTCATCATCAAGATGTGTACACGATAAGATTATATGAAAATTATGATCAAGATGTGTACACGATGAGATAATATGAAACTCATCATCAAGATGTGTAGACAATAAGGTTATATGAACCTCATCATCAAGATGTGTACACGATAAGGTTATATGAAACTCATCATCAATATGTGTACACGATAAGATTATATGAAACTCATCATCAAGATGTGTACATGATAAGATTATATGAAACTCATCATCAAGATATGTACACGATGAGATTATATGAAACTCATCATTAAAGATGTGTACACGGTGAGATCATATGAAACTCATCATCAAGATGTGTAGACGATGAGATTATATGAAACTCATCATCAAGATGTGTACACGATGAGATTATATGAACCTCACCATCAAGATGTGTACACGATAAGATTATATGATAATTATGATCAAGATGTGTACACGATGAGATAATATGAAACTCATCATCAAGATGTGTAGACGATAAGGTTATATGAACCTCATCATCAAGATGTGTACACGATAAGGTTATATGAAACTCATCATCAAGATGTGTAGACGATGAGATTATATGAAACTCATCATCAAGATGTGTACACGATGAGATTATATGAAACTCATCATCAAGATGTGTAGACGATGAGATTATATGAAACTCATCATCAAGATGTGTACACGATAAGATTATATGAAAATTATGATCAAGATGTGTACACGATGAGATTATATGAAACTCATCATCAAGATGTGTACACGATGAGATTATATGAACCTCATCATCAAGATGTGTACACGATAAGGTTATATGAACCTCATCATCAAGATGTGTACACGATGAGATTATATGAACCTCATCATCAAGATGTGTACACGATGAGATTATATGAAACTCATCATCAAGATGTGTACACGATGAGATTATATGAACCTCACCATCAAGATGTGTACACGATAAGATTATATGATAATTATGATCAAGATGTGTACACGATGAGATAATATGAAACTCATCATCAAGATGTGTAGACAATAAGGTTATATGAACCTCATCATCAAGATGTGTACACGATAAGGTTATATGAAACTCATCATCAATATGTGTACACGATAAGATTATATGAAACTCATCATCAAGATGTGTACATGATAAGATTATATGAAACTCATCATCAAGATATGTACACGATGAGATTATATGAAACTCATCATTAAAGATGTGTACACGGTGAGATCATATGAAACTCATCATCAAGATGTGTAGACGATGAGATTATATGAAACTCATCATCAAGATGTGTACACGACGAGATTATATGAACCTCACCATCAAGATGTGTACACGATAAGATTATATGATAATTATGATCAAGATGTGTACACGATGAGATAATATGAAACTCATCATCAAGATGTGTAGACGATAAGGTTATATGAACCTCATCATCAAGATTTGTACACGATAAGGTTATATGAAACTCATCATCAAGATGTGTAGACGATGAGATTATATGAAACTCATCATCAAGATGTGTACACGATGAGATTATATGAAACTCATCATCAAGATGTGTAGACGATGAGATTATATGAAACTCATCATCAAGATGTGTACACGATAAGATTATATGAAAATTATGATCAAGATGTGTACACGATGAGATTATATGAAACTCATCATCAAGATGTGTACACGATGAGATTATATGAAAATTATGATCAAGATGTGTACACGATGAGATAATATGAAACACATAATCAAGATGTGTACACAATAAGATTATATGAACCTCATCATCAAGATGTGTACACGATAAGATTATATGAAAATTATGATCAAGATGTGTACACGATGAGATAATATGAACTCATCATCAAGATGTGTAGACGATAAGGTTATATGAACCTCATCATCAAGATGTGTACACGATAAGGTTATATGAAACTCATCATCAATATGTGTACACGATAAGATTATATGAAACTCATCATCAAGATGTGTACATGATAAGATTATATGAAACTCATCATCAAGATATGTACACGATGAGATTATATGAAACTCATCATTAAAGATGTGTACACGGTGAGATCATATGAAACTCATCATCAAGATGTGTAGACGATGAGATTATATGAAACTCATCATCAAGATGTGTACACGATGAGATTATATGAACCTCACCATCAAGATGTGTACACGATAAGATTATATGAAAATTATGATCAAGATGTGTACACGATGAGATAATATGAAACTCATCATCAAGATGTGTAGACGATAAGGTTATATGAACCTCATCATCAAGATGTGTACACGATAAGGTTATATGAAACTCATCATCAAGATGTGTACACGATGAGATTATATGAAACTCATCATCAAGATGTGTACACGATGAGATTATATGAAACTCATCATCAAGATGTGTAGACGATGAGATTATATGAAACTCATCATCAAGATGTGTACACGATAAGATTATATGAAAATTATGATCAAGATGTGTACACGATGAGATTATATGAAACTCATCATCAAGATGTGTACACGATGAGATTATATGAACCTCATCATCAAGATGTGTACACGATAAGGTTATATGAACCTCATCATCAAGATGTGTACACGATGAGATTATATGAACCTCATCATCAAGATGTGTACACGATGAGATTATATGAAACTCATCATCAAGATGTGTACACGATGAGATTATATGAACCTCATCATCAAGATGTGTACACGATAAGGTTATATGAAACTCATCATCAATATGTGTACACGATAAGATTATATGAAACTCATCATCAAGATGTGTACACGATGAGATTATATGAACCTCACCATCAAGATATGTACACGATGAGATTATATGAAACTCATCATCAAGATGTGTACACGGTGAGATTATATGAAAATTATGATCAAGATGTGTACACGATGAGATAATATGAAACACATAATCAAGATGTGTACACAATAAGATTATATGAACCTCATCATCAAGATGTGTACACGATAAGATTATATGAAAATTATGATCAAGATGTGTACACGATGAGATAATATGAACTCATCATCAAGATGTGTAGACGATAAGGTTATATGAACCTCATCATCAAGATGTGTACACGATAAGGTAATATGAAACTCATCATCAAGATGTGTAGACGCTGAGATTATATGAAACTCATCATCAAGATGTGTACACGATGAGATTATATGAAACTCATCATCAAGATGTGTAGACGATGAGATTATATGAACCTCATCATCAAGATGTGTACACGATAAGATTATATGAAAATTATGATCAAGATGTGTACACGATGAGATTATATGAAACTCATCATCAAGATGTGTACACGATAAGATTATATGAAAATTATGATCAAGATGTGTACACGATGAGATAATATGAAACTCATCATCAAGATGTGTACACGATAAGATTATATGAACCTCATCATCAAGATGTGTACACGATAAGATTATATGAAAATTATGATCAAGATGTGTACACGATGAGATCATATGAAACTCATCATCAAGATGTGTAGACGATGAGATTATATGATAATTATGATCAAGATGTGTACACGATGAGATAATATGAAACTCATCATCAAGATGTGTACACGATATGATTATATAAAACTCAAATAACATTGTTTTCACAAAGAGTACATACTCTGTTTAACCAAATACGAAATTTTGATTGGAGATCTACAAGATACGGTTCTTAAGTGAATGAAGTTTTGTATAAATGAAAATAGCCTCCTTTGAAGAATTTTGAGCATCGACATACCATGATTGTTTGAACTGGTCAATTAATGAAATTTTAACATATTCTTTTAACTATTGTATTCTAGGTAATCTTTTTGGATTGCCAAATAATAAGAGAGCCCGACATTTTGAAGAATATTTTAGACAATGTTAAGTTGGTCGAAATCAGCATCCTGGAAACACCCTGAAACTAAAGAAAGCAGTGGAGGACACGTGAGATACTGGAAGTGAGACACCTGGCCTGTGTGATATAATTACTGAACTGACCTTGACGATGAAGGTGTGACACTCCTCCACCTCCTCCGACACGACTTCCTCCGACGTGGTCTCTTCACGCTCTGTTTCCACCGTAACTTCGCTCGTCACCGGAGACAGGGGTTGCTTCGGGGTCTCATAGAGAGTCAAAGACGCCTGCGACTTTTTCATGTCTTCGATCTCAAGGTGCGTGTCCCAAAACCTGCAGCCACAAAATAAGATGTACCAATGCAGACAAGTATTTAGTTCTCATGTATAAATGTGGTACTGTAAGGCATAAGTTTCCTGGGGGTAATAATGTACATGTTACTCTTGGATTAAAGACAGAAATCGCATGTGGGTAAGGTATATTGCCGGTGTAAGATTGAAAAGATACCTGGCGGGTACTTTTTCAACGTTGAATAATGACCCGGGGTCACTTTTCAACGCCTCGGGTCTTATGTCAACGTTGAATAATTACACAGTAGGGTCATAATTCAACGTTGAAAACATACCCGAGGTGTTGAAAAGTGACCCCGGGTCATAATTCAACGTTGAAAAAGTACCCACCGGGTGTGTTGTCAACGATGGTACGTTTTCAATCTTACACCTGCGGGTAATGTATATATACTATACTGACTTGACGAAGTGCGCTGTGGTGATGTATCGTAGCTGCTCCCACTTGTCGCACACCAGCAAGTACTTTGGCTGTTTCAAGAGCTCAACGATCACACGAAACGTCTCCCAGTACGTCCAGAAGTCCTGTGAATGTGAAGAAATACATTATTACCTTATCTCAAGAAAAGAAAATTGCCGCTAATGGCTGTGAAGATGCCGGAGATGTGAAGTGGCGTTACACACTTACTCACTCACTCACTCACTCACTCACTCACTCACTCACTCAAGAAAAAATATGTTCAACTTTTGAGGAAAAGTATAAGAAAATGTTTTTACTCACACTGTATTTCAGAAGAAGTTCCTCCAGAGTCTTAATCTGAACGACCACTGTCGTCAACAGGTCATTATCTGCAGAGACAAGATGCAAAATTACCGACAGGACATGCTGCCACACTCTGGATAGTTTGCTTACAGAATTCTTATCAAAAAGTACAGCGTCGATAAAGAAAGTTTATCATCTGTAAATAAATTTTTCATCGAAAGATTTTTGTTCTAGATAACAATGTCTTGTCAACGTACACGACGTCTCGGGATATATGCCTACGTATGCCACTTGGAAAAGCCGTGCAAACAACAGATTTCACCCCTTCGCAATAGAGAGAATGAAGGCGTTAAACGTGAAAAGCACTCTGTAAGTGATTTGCCGACACGGCGCCTCATGATCGCACCTGAGTGACTTCCTTCCGGGGCCTCCTCTAGGATCATGCGCAGTCGAGCGATGCGCTCCTCCAACTCGCTGTAGTCGCTGTAGCCGCTCCAGTTCTTACCCAGAGTACTCTCCAGGAAGTGCAGGATTCGTAATAGCTCCAGCTTGTCTGTCTCCTTCATGCACTGCAGGATGGCCACCTGGACAGAACATGAAAACAGTAGTATTCCTTCTACTGGACTGCAGTTAGATGTAGTTGATTACGGTTTCGTATTTAAATAATAATAATAAAAAAAATTAACGCCTAATAACCAACGCACATGATGCTCACTGGAGGTACATAACTTACATTAGCAGTTAAGTACTTTCGATGCCGCTACTAAGCGTTCCACAAGACGGTATAGGTCTATACTTTCATGTGCAGGTACCCATTTAAGCAGCTGCATGGTAAGGACAGGTGAAATGTGGATGGTGTGCTTTGTCCAAGGGGATAAGGCAGCATTAGACCAAGGTCACACATATTAAGTCTCTCAACCAGGATTAGATCCGGGCCTCTGGCGTGTATGGCCAGCTCACGCTAACCACAAAATCCACGCGCTCCATAATTATAATATAAAACATGAACAGTGTACCAAAACCCCTACATTCCATTTCAACCACATATCCCAGTTCCCCTACAATTAGTTAAAACAACACACGAAATTCACTTGTCTGCTATAATGAACTCACCTAAAGGAATGATTAAAAGGCGCTGAAGAACGTTTTTAGCATATCATTGTTTTTCAAATTTGCGATATATTATTTAAGTTCACACAATATATTGTTTCGTTAGAGGGGAAAACATCTCATCACACGACACGATAAGCCGTATCCATAGACAGTTATCCGAATTGGAAGAACATGGTCGGACGTATAAAGTGTCAATTTTGTGGAACTCTTCAGTGTGTGAGGTACATTTGTAAGCCTCATGCGATTTTGGTAGTTCAGACAGCAAAATGGTTGCCCATTCTATCATCGTACCATATCTAAAACTCTACTCTTTTTGGTACCGCTACATCATTCGTAACTCTTGAACTACCTCTGAGGGGCCATTTTAACGTGAACACATAAAACGGTCGCTCGATGGGAAATGAACTCGCATGGCTTAACCGATTCATGAACATTCGTTTTAGAACTGTTTTTGTTAATTCATGACAGGACAACTAGCCCGACTGGTGCCACTACCATACCTACAGGACGACTAGTGCGACTGGTGCCACTACCATACCAGTCACAGGGTTACCATATCTACAATTTAGAATTCCCTACAGCCAAAGAGTATATGTACATACAATTTCAGCTCTCTAGAGCAATTGGTTCTGGAGAAAAATAGAGCCGCTGGCTCTGTAGCTCATCAGATTTATATAATGATAAACTATTAATTTTTACTTAAATGAAATATGATAAAAGTTACAAAAAGACTCTCAATTATTAATTTTCAAGTCTCAACTTCTCTTTTCTCAACAACCATTTCTCAAAGTAAATGTTAAAACTCATTACCTCCCTTAGTCTGAAGTGATGGGCATATACAATCTCAAGAGTACTGTTCAAAGCTTGCTACAATAGGTTTTCTTAGTGTTGTGACCCTGTGAACATACTTAAGGTCACAGGGTCATTAAATTTACAATTGAGATCTAAAAAGAAGCAACAAATTGGTTGATTTAACAAGCTATTTTGCATTTATATGTAACTCAACCTAAATACATACCGAGGCAAAAGTTTGATATATCTATACCGAATGGGGTTCATCAAGCTGATTTGCTATTCTTACCACATGATCGAGTGAAAAGAAAAACATATAAGTATGCATTAACCGTAATAGATGTTGCAAATAGATATAAGGAAGCAGAACAATTAACTTCTAAAAACTCTTCCGAGGTTGCTTCTGCTTTAGAAAAAATAGAGCCATGGGCTCTGTAGCTCATCAGGATTTGATTTATTATCTAAGGTTGAATATCTAAGTTATCTCAAGTAATACATTGTTAACAAGCAAAAAATAGGTTTTTAGATCATGACCCCTGTGACCTGTATTTGGAGTCACAGGGTCACCAATCCTACAATTAAGAATCACCTTTGACCAAAGAGTCTCAACTTTTCAGCTCTCTAGACCTTTTGGAACTGGAGAAGAAGATGAAAATAGGTTTTTTGGGTTGTGACCTCTGTGACCCCATTTGGGTTCACGGGGTCACGAAATCTACAATTTTGAATCCCCATTGGCCAAGGAGTCTGCACACAACTTTTCGGCTCTCTAGACCTTTTGGAACTTGAGAAGGAGATGATAATAGGTTTTTAAGGATGTGACCCCTGTGACCCCAATTTGGGGTCACAGGGTCACAAAATCTACAATTTAGAATCCCCATGGGCCAAGGAGAATGCACACAACTTTTCAGCTCTCTAGACCTTTGGAACTGGAGAAGAAGATGAAAATAGGTTTTTTAAGGATGTGACCCCTATGACCCAATGTGGGGTCACGGGGTCAGGAAATCTACAATTTATTATCCCCTTTGGCCAAGGAGTATGCACACAACTGTTCAGCTCTCTAGACCTTTTGGAACTGAAGAAGAAGATGAAAATATGTTTTTGGGGTTGTGACCCCTGTGACCCCATTTGGGGTCATGGGGTCACGAGATCTACAATTTAGAATCCCCATGAGCAAAGGCGTCTGCACACAACTTTTCAGCTCTCTAGACCTTTTGGAACTGGAGAAGAAGATGAAAATAGGTTTTTAAGGATGTGACCCCTGTGACCCCATTTGGTGTCATGGGGTCACGAGATCTACAATTTAGAATCCCCATTGGCCAAGGAGTCTGCACATAAAATTTCAGCTCTGTGGAGTCATTGGTTCTGGAGAAGAAGTCGAAAAAGCGAAAAGTTTACGGATGGACGGACGGACGGACGGATGGACGGACGCCGGACACCATGCCATGCCATAAGCCCATCGGGCCTTTCAGGCCTGATGAGCTAAAAACAGAGCCATGGGCTTTGTAGCTCATCAGGAAATAATTTGTTTATGTTCAAGTCGGAAATAGATTGTTCTTCAGATAAAGCACAATCCCTAGACATGACCTTTAACAAAGCCATGGATACCAAAACTGTTCAGTGTCAGTGCATAAAAAACTACATTTTAAGGAAATTGGTTAGCCAAGTATCACAATTACTGAAATCATCTTGAAAAGAAGGTGACTCTTCCAATTTAAATGGTGGCACTAAGACATATCTCTCAAATCATGTTACAAAATGGTAAAGAAATCGGTGAGAAAAAATATTTTCAACTAAAATACGATGCTTAAAGGTGTCCGGACTACATGTAGAGAACCAACAAACTAAGCTATAAAATATATCCATTCTCTCTACAAGTTAAACCAAGCCTCCTCCCAAAACAGCCCTGGGGGACTCTTAGTAGTCCTGCCCAATGACGGCAAAATAAGAGCCTTTAATAAAGTCTGGTATTACGAGCGTCACTCACTGACTCTTACTCCCAAGCACTGCATGGCCGGCTGCTTTTCAGTGTGGAACATGATATCATTACATAACATGAAGCTCTGGTTACCATAAACCACTGCTTTCTTGGTCACCCAGGTCAGCTCATATTACATTAGCCCAAGGACAGTTTGAGTGACTGGCTTAAATTTGGGAATTTGCTAAGGCTTAGAGGAGTCTGCACACAATATTACAACCCTCTAGGTCTGTTTGTTCTGGAGAAGATGAAAATAGGTTTTTAGGGCATGGCCTGTGAGGCCCATATTTGGGGCCACAGGGTCAGCAAATCTACAATTTAGAATCCCCATTGGCTAAAGATTCTGCAAACAATATCACGGCTTTCTAGGTCTTTTTGTTTCCAATCTACATTTTAGTATCCCCATTGAGCAAGGAGGGTGCACTCTAGAGTCATTGGTTCTGGAGAAGAAGTCGAAAAAGCGAAAAGTTTACGAACGGACGGATGGAAGGACGGACCGACGCCTGAAGCCATACCATAAGCCCATCGGGCCTATCAGGCCTGATGAGCAAAAAAGTCAAAAAAAGGGAAGAGTTTATGGACGGAGTTTACGAACGGACGCCATGCCAGGCCATAAGCCCATCGGGCTTTTCAAGCCTGATGAGCTAAAATAAAATTGTTAAATATATAAATATAAAACTTGGTAATTGGGTGAAAAAAAACTAAGAGAATGTTAATTGCACATATGGATCCTCTTCAGATTGATCTCACAAAAGTACGTTTGTTCAATAGCTGTACATATAAGCCAATTTTGCCAGTATCACTTCCTTGCAGTTGCTGGTCAAGTTGTACATTGTTCAGTACATGATGAAAAGTATGAACACAAAAGACGTGAACACCTATATATACAGTAAACATATTAAAGCTTTCGAAAACAAATAACAACATCTAGTGAAATTTAATCAAGCAACGACAACATGATAACATGCAGGATGTGAGGGTGTGTTACAAGGACGAGGTGACACAGGAGCAAGAATGTGTAGGGATGTGGGGCGAAATTATACAAGTCATGTGTGTGTAGGGATGTGGGGCGAAGTTATACAAGTCATGAGTGTGTAGGGATGTGGGGCGAAGTTATACAAGTCATGTGTGTATAGGGATGTGGGGCGAAGTTATACAAGTCATGTGTGTGTAGGGATGTGGGGCGAAGTTATACAAGTCATGAGTGTGTAGGGATGTGGGGCGAAGTTATACAAGTCATGTGTGTGTAGGGAAGGGGGGGGGGGGGGGGGGGGGGGGGCGTAGTTATACAAGTCATGTGTGTGTAGGTATGTGGGCCGAGATGATACAAACCATCAGTGTCGGGTGTGTCGGGCGAAGATATATACAAGGCATAAGCGGCGGGGATTGTTGGCCGAAATGAAACAAGACATGAGTGTCGGGGGTTGTGGGGCAAAGTTATACAAGACATGAGCGACGGGGGTTGTGGGCCGATGTGATACAACTGTGCGTGACCGCCTTTGACAGAAAGGTAAACGTGGAAGAATCGGGAGCGCTTGTATTCTGTTAACATGTACAACGTTTTCACAATCGTGTATCCCATTTAATCATTTCGCCGTGACCATCTGGGGCAAGGGGTTTTAACTTTTAACTTATCCCATTACTCTGAAAGGGTTTATGGTTATAGGGTATAGAATTGAGACTTACCATGTTTAACTAAAACGTACACATATACAACGACAAAACAAAAAACAGACAACAACTAGATAACCTGTTACCTTGTCCTCACCATTGGCGGCCTGAGTAAAGAAAAATATTACAAATTTAAGTTACAAACGTTTATGTGAATGGAAAGCTCCTGTCGCCTTACCCAGTTTATTCATGTCATGTATGTGCCAAGCAACGTAGGCCTACTTCAAACTATTATATATATGAAGTAGACGTTGAATTACACATAGGCATACAATGTTGTTTATCAAGATATGACAAAAAGAAATTATTTAGTCAAATGTTTAATCAACTCAAATAATGTTAATCTAAAGATAAATTAGAGATGTAGTATGTAAATAATTATTGGTATACATATAATTTAATTCAAGACATGTTATGTTGCCTTCGAAAAGAACAAACCATCGAATTGGGCTATTCCTTTTTATCTAGACAGCAATATCGGGCAAAAAGCAGTCACGTGTCACATCAGGTATATATTTCTACGTTAAACTAGGAACTTCTATTTCCCCAGGAACCCCGCTAAGAGTTAACTCCCTTGTTCTCGCTGTTCGGATTGTTTTACGGATATACAGGATATTTTACGCTACATTGTCGTACCATCACACGCTCAGGGGAATGTTTCGTTAAATATCCTGTAGGCCTAAATACATGCGTAAATACGTGGACATTTTACGCTACATGCGAGATGAAGGTACTAAACAAAGTATAACCTCAATGTAAGATGTAGGTACTAAACACTGACTGTATAACCTCAATGTGAGATGTAGGTACTAAACAAAGTATAACCTCAAGGTGAGATGTAGGTATACTAAACACTGATTGTATAACCTCAATGTGAGATGTAGGTACTAAACACTGACTGTATAACCTCAATGTGAGATGTAGGTACTAAACAAAGTATAACCTCAAGGTGAGATGTAGGTACTAAACACTGACTGTATAACCTCAAGGTGAGATGTAGGTACTAAACATTGTATAACCTCAAGGTGAGATGTATGACTAAACACTGACTTATAACCTCAAGGTGAGATGTAGGTATACTAAACACTGACTGTATAACCTCAATGTGAGATGTAGGTATACTAAACACTGATTGTACAACCTCAATGTAAGATGTAGGTACTAAACACTGACTGAATAACCTCAAGGTGAGATGTAGGTACTAAACATTGTATAACCTCAAGGTGAGATGTATGACTAAACACTGACTGTATAACCTCAAGGTGAGATGTAGGTATACTAAACACTGACTGTATAACCTCAATGTAAGATGTAGGTACTAAACACTGACTGTATAACCTCAAGGTGAGATGTAGGTATACTAAACACTGACTGTATAACCTCAAGGTGAGATGTAGGTATACTAAACACTGACTGTATAACCTCAAGGTGAGATGTAGGTATACTAAACACTGACTGTATAACCTCAAGGTGAGATGTAGGTATACTAAACACTGACTGTATAACCTCAAGGTGAGATGTAGGTACTAAACAATGTATAACCTCAAGGTGAGATGTAGGTATACTAAACACTGACTGTATAACCTCAAGGTGAGATGTAGGTATACTAAACACTGACTGTATAACCTCAAGGTGAGATGTAGGTACTAAACAATGTATAACCTCAAAGTGAGTTGTATGACTAAACACTGACTTATAACCTCAAGGTGAGATGTAGGTATACTAAACACTGACTGTATAACCTCAATGTGAGATGTAGGTACTAAACACTGACTGTATAACCTCAAGGTGAGATGTAAGTACTAAACATTGTATAACCTCAATGTAAGATGTAGGTACTAAACACTGACTGTATAACCTCAATGTAAGATGTAGGTACTAAACACTGACTGTATAACCTCAAGGTGAGATGTAGGTACTAAACACTGACTTATAACCTCAAGGTGAGATGTAGGTACTAAACACTGACTGTATAACCTCAAGGTGAGATGTAGGTACTAAACACTGACTGTATAACCTCAAGGTGAGATGTAAGTACTAAACATTGTATAACCTCAATGTGAGATGTAAGTACTAAACATTGTATAACCTCAATGTAAGATGTAGGTACTAAACACTGACTGTATAACCTCAAGGTGAGATGTAGGTATACTAAACACTGATTGTATAACCTCAATGTGAGATGTAGGTACTTAACACTGACTGTATAACCTCAAGGTGAGATGTAAGTACTAAACATTGTATAACCTCAATGTGAGATGTAAGTACTAAACATTGTATAACCTCAATGTAAGATGTAGGTACTAAACACTGACTGTATAACCTCAAGGTGAGATGTAGGTATACTAAACACTGATTGTATAACCTCAATGTGAGATGTAGGTACTTAACACTGACTGTATAACCTCAAGGTGAGATGTAAGTACTAAACATTGTATAACCTCAATGTAAGATGTAGGTACTAAACACTGACTGTATAACCTCAAGGTGAGATGTAGGTATACTAAACACTGATTGTATAACCTCAATGTGAGATGTAGGTACTAAACACTGACTGTATAACCTCAAGGTGAGATGTAAGTACTAAACATTGTATAACCTCAATGTAAGATGTAGGTACTAAACACTGACTGTATAACCTCAAGGTGAGATGTAGGTACTAAACACTGACTGTATAACCTCAATGTGAGATGTAGGTACTAAACACTGACTGTATAACCTCAAGGTGAGATGTAAGTACTAAACATTGTATAACCTCAATGTAAGATGTAGGTACTAAACACTGACTGTATAACCTCAAGGTGAGATGTAGGTACTAAACATTGTATAACCTCAATGTAAGATGTAGGTACTAAACACTGACTGTATAACCTCAAGGTGAGATGTAAGTACTAAACATTGTATAACCTCAATGTAAGATGTAGGTACTAAACACTGACTGTATAACCTCAAGGTGAGATGTAGGTACTAAACACTGACTGTATAACCTCAAGGTGAGATGTAAGTACTAAACATTGTATAACCTCAATGTAAGATGTAGGTACTAAACACTGACTGTATAACCTCAAGGTGAGATGTATGACTAAACACTGACTTATAACCTCAAGGTGAGATGTAGGTACTAAACACTGATTGTATAACCTCAATGTAAGATGTAGGTACTAAACACTGACTTATAACCTCAAGGTGAGATGTAGGTACTAAACACTGACTGTATAACCTCAATGTGAGATGTAGGTACTAAACACTGACTGTATAACCTCAATGTAAGATGTAGGTACTAAACACTGACTGTATAACCTCAAGGTGAGATGTAATTACTAAACATTGTATAACCTCAATGTGAGATGTAAGTACTAAACATTGTATAACCTCAATGTAAGATGTAGGTACTAAACACTGACTGTATAACCTCAATGTGAGATGTAGGTACTAAACAAAGTATAACCTCAAGGTGAGATGTAGGTACTAAACACTGACTGTATAACCTCAAGGTGAGATGTAGGTATACTAAACACTGACTGTATAACCTCAAGGTGAGATGTAGGTACTAAACATTGTATAACCTCAAGGTGAGATGTATGACTAAACACTGATTGTATAACCTCAATGTGAGATGTAGGTATACTAAACACTGACTGTATAACCTGAATGTGAGATGTAGGTATACTAAACACTGATTGTATAACCTCAATGTAAGATGTAGGTACTAAACACTGACTGTATAACCTCAAGGTGAGATGTAGGTACTAAACATTGTATAACCTCAAGGTGAGATGTATGACTAAACACTGACTGTATAACCTCAATGTAAGATGTAGGTACTAAACACTGACTGTATAACCTCAAGGTGAGATGTAGGTATACTAAACACTGACTGTATAACCTCAAGGTGAGATGTAGGTATACTAAACACTGACTGTATAACCTCAAGGTGAGATGTAGGTACTAAACATTGTATAACCTCAAGGTGAGATGTATGACTAAACACTGACTTATAACCTCAAGGTGAGATGTAGGTATTCTAAACACTGACTGTATAACCTCAATGTGAGATGTAGGTACTAAACACTGACTGTATAACCTCAAGGTGAGATGTAAGTACTAAACATTGTATAACCTCAAGGTGAGATGTAGGTATACTAAACACTGACTGTATAACCTCAAGGTGAGATGTAGGTACTAAACACTGACTGTATAACCTCAAGGTGAGATGTAAGTACTAAACATTGTATAACCTCAATGTGAGATGTAAGTACTAAACATTGTATAACCTCAATGTAAGATGTAGGTACTAAACACTGACTGCATAACCTCAAGGTGAGATGTAAGTACTAAACACTGACTGTATAACCTCAATGTAAGATGTAGGTACTAAACACTGACTGTATAACCTCAATGTAAGATGTAGGTACTAAACACTGACTGTATAACCTCAAGGTGAGATGTAGGTACTAAACACTGACTTATAACCTCAAGGTGAGATGTAGGTATACTAAACACTGACTGTATAACCTCAAGGTGAGATGTAGGTACTAAACACTGACTGTATAACCTCAAGGTGAGATGTAAGTACTAAACATTGTATAACCTCAATGTGAGATGTAAGTACTAAACATTGTATAACCTCAATGTAAGATGTAGGTACTAAACACTGACTGTATAACCTCAAGGTGAGATATAGGTATACTAAACACTGATTGTATAACCTCAATGTGAGATGTAGGTACTAAACACTGACTGTATAACCTCAAGGTGAGATGTAAGTACTAAACATTGTATAACCTCAATGTAAGATGTAGGTACTAAACACTGACTGTATAACCTCAAGGTGAGATGTAGGTACTAAACACTGACTGTATAACCTCAATGTGAGATGTAGGTACTAAACACTGACTGTATAACCTCAAGGTGAGATGTAAGTACTAAACATTGTATAACCTCAATGTAAGATGTAGGTACTAAACACTGACTGTATAACCTCAAGGTGAGATGTAGGTACTAAACACTGACTGTATAACCTCAAGGTGAGATGTAGGTACTAAACACTGACTGTATAACCTCAAGGTGAGATGTAAGTACTAAACATTGTATAACCTCAAGGTGAGATGTAGGTATACTAAACACTGACTGTATAACCTCAAGGTGAGATGTAGGTACTAAACACTGACTGTATAACCTCAAGGTGAGATGTAAGTACTAAACATTGTATAACCTCAATGTGAGATGTAAGTACTAAACATTGTATAACCTCAATGTAAGATGTAGGTACTAAACACTGACTGCATAACCTCAAGGTGAGATGTAAGTACTAAACATTGTATAACTTCAATGTCAGATGTAGGTACTAAACACTGACTGTATAACCTCAAGGTGAGATGTAGGTACTAAACACTGACTGTATATCCTCAAGGTGAGATGTAGGTACTTAACATTGTATAACTTCAATGTCAGATGTAGGTACTAAACACTGACTTATAACCTCAAGGTGAGATGTAGGTATTAAACATTGTATAACCTCAATGTAAGATGTGGGTACTATAAAACACTGACTGTATAACCTCAAGGTGAGATGTAGGTATACTAAACACTGACTGTATAACCTCAAGGTGAGATGTAGGTACTAAACACTGACTTATAACCTCAAGGTGAGATGTAGGTATACTAAACACTGACTGTATAACCTCAATGTAAGATGTAGGTACTAAACACTGACTGTATAACCTCAATGTAAGATGTAGGTACTAAACACTGACTGTATAACCTCAAGGTGAGATGTAGGTACTAAACATTGTATAACCTCAAGGTGAGATGTATGACTAAACACTGACTGTATAACCTCAATGTAAGATGTAGGTACTAAACACTGACTGTATAACCTCAATGTAAGATGTAGGTACTAAACACTGACTGTATAACCTCAAGGTGAGATGTAGGTATACTAAACACTGATTGTATAACCTCAATGTGAGATGTAGGTACTAAACACTGACTGTATAACCTCAAGGTGAGATGTAGGTACTAAACACTGATTGTATAACCTCAATGTGAGATGTAGGTACTAAACACTGACTGTATAACCTCAAGGTGAGATGTAGGTACTAAACACTGACTGTATAACCTCAAGGTGAGATGTATGTACTAAACACTGACTGTATAACCTCAAGGTGAGATGTAGGTACTAAACACTGATTGTATAACCTCAATGTGAGATGTAGGTACTAAACACTGACTGTATAACCTCAAGGTGAGATGTAGGTACTAAACACTGACTTATAACCTCAAGGTGAGATGTAGGTATACTAAACACTGACTGTATAACCTCAATGTAAGATGTAGGTACTAAACACTGACTGTATAACCTCAAGGTGAGATGTAGGTATACTAAACACTGATTGTATAACCTCAATGTGAGATGTAGGTACTAAACACTGACTGTATAACCTCAATGTGAGATGTAGGTACTAAACACTGACTGTATAACCTCAAGGTGAGATGTAGGTACTAAACACTGACTGTATAACCTCAAGGTGAGATGTATGTACTAAACACTGACTGTATAACCTCAAGGTGAGATGTAGGTACTAAACACTGATTGTATAACCTCAATGTGAGATGTAGGTACTAAACACTGACTGTATAACCTCAAGGTGAGATGTAGGTACTAAACACTGACTGTATAACCTCAAGGTGAGATGTAGGTACTAAACACTGACTGTATAACCTCAATGTAAGATGTAGGTACTAAACACTGACTGTATAACCTCAAGGTGAGATGTAGGTATACTAAACACTGATTGTATAACCTCAATGTGAGATGTAGGTACTAAACACTGACTGTATAACCTCAAGGTGAGATGTAGGTATACTAAACAATGACTGTATAACCTCAATGTGAGATGTAGGTACTAAACAATGACTGTATAACCTCAATGTGAGATGTAGGTACTAAACACTGACTGTATAACCTCAAGGTGAGATGTAGGTATACTAAACACTGATTGTATAACCTCAATGTAAGATGTAGTTACTAAACATTGTATAACCTCAATGTGAGATGTAGGTACTAAACAAAGTATAACCTCAATGTAAGATGTAGGTACTAAACACTGACTGTATAACCTCAAGGTGAGATGTAGGTATACTAGACACTGATTGTATAACCTCAATGTGAGATGTAGGTACTAAACACTGACTGTATAACCTCAAGGTGAGATGTAGGTATACTAAACACTGATTGTATAACCTCAATGTAAGATGTAGTTACTAAACATTGTATAACCTCAATGTGAGATGTAGGTACTAAACAAAGTATAACCTCAATGTAAGATGTAGGTACTAAACACTGACTGTATAACCTCAAGGTGAGATGTAGGTATACTAAACACTGATTGTATAACCTCAATGTGAGATGTAGGTACTAAACAAAGTATAACCTCAATGTAAGATGTAGGTACTAAACACTGACTGTATAACCTCAAGGTGAGATGTAGGTATACTAAACACTGACTGTATAACCTCAAGGTGAGATGTAGGTATACTAAACACTGACTGTATAACCTCAAGGTGAGATGAAGGTACTAAACATTGTATAACCTCAAGGTGAGATGTATGACTAAACACTGACTTATAACCTCAAGGTGAGATGTAGGTATTCTAAACACTGACTGTATAACCTCAATGTGAGATGTAGGTACTAAACACTGACTGTATAACCTCAAGGTGAGATGTAAGTACTAAACATTGTATAACCTCAAGGTGAGATGTAGTTATACTAAACACTGACTGTATAACCTCAAGGTGAGATGTAGGTACTAAACACTGACTGTATAACCTCAAGGTGAGATGTAAGTACTAAACATTGTATAACCTCAATGTGAGATGTAAATACTAAACATTGTATAACCTCAATGTAAGATGTAGGTACTAAACACTGACTGCATAACCTCAAGGTGAGATGTAAGTACTAAACATTGTATAACCTCAATGTAAGATGTAGGTACTAAACACTGACTGTATAACCTCAATGTAAGATGTAGGTACTAAACACTGACTGTATAACCTCAAGGTGAGATGTAGGTACTAAACACTGACTTATAACCTCAAGGTGAGATGTAGGTATACTAAACACTGACTGTATAACCTCAAGGTGAGATGTAGGTACTAAACACTGACTGTATAACCTCAAGGTGAGATGTAAGTACTAAACATTGTATAACCTCAATGTGAGATGTAAGTACTAAACATTGTATAACCTCAATGTAAGATGTAGGTACTAAACACTGACTGTATAACCTCAAGGTGAGATGTAGGTATACTAAACACTGATTGTATAACCTCAATGTGAGATGTAGGTACTAAACACTGACTGTATAACCTCAAGGTGAGATGTAAGTACTAAACATTGTATAACCTCAATGTAAGATGTAGGTACTAAACACTGACTGTATAACCTCAAGGTGAGATGTAGGTACTAAACACTGACTGTATAACCTCAATGTGAGATGTAGGTACTAAACACTGACTGTATAACCTCAAGGTGAGATGTAAGTACTAAACATTGTATAACCTCAATGTAAGATGTAGGTACTAAACACTGACTGTATAACCTCAAGGTGAGATGTAAGTACTAAACACTGATTGTATAACCTCAATGTAAGATGTAGGTATACTAAACACTGACTGTATAACCTCAAGGTGAGATGTAGGTACTAAACACTGACTGTATAACCTCAAGGTGAGATGTAGGTACTAAACACTGACTGTATAACCTCAAGGTGAGATGTAAGTACTAAACATTGTATAACCTCAATGTAAGATGTAGGTACTAAACACTGACTGTATAACCTCAAGGTGAGATGTATGACTAAACACTGACTTATAACCTCAAGGTGAGATGTAGGTACTAAACACTGATTGTATAACCTCAATGTGAGATGTAGGTACTAAACACTGACTGTATAACCTCAATGTAAGATGTAGGTACTAAACACTGACTGTATAACCTCAAGGTGAGATGTAATTACTAAACATTGTATAACCTCAATGTGAGATGTAAGTACTAAACATTGTATAACCACAATGTAAGATGTAGGTACTAAACACTGACTGTATAACCTCAATGTGAGATGTAGGTACTAAACAAAGTATAACCTCAAGGTGAGATGTAGGTACTAAACACTGACTGTATAACCTCAAGGTGAGATGTAGGTATACTAAACACTGACTGTATAACCTCAAGGTGAGATGTAGGTATACTAAACACTGACTGTATAACCTCAAGGTGAGATGTATGACTAAACACTGATTGTATAACCTCAATGTGAGATGTAGGTATACTAAACACTGACTGTATAACCTGAATGTGAGATGTAGGTATACTAAACACTGACTGTATAACCTGAATGTGAGATGTAGGTATACTAAACACTGATTGTATAACCTCAATGTAAGATGTAGGTACTAAACACTGACTGTATAACCTCAAGGTGAGATGTAGGTACTAAACATTGTATAACCTCAAGGTGAGATGTATGACTAAACACTGACTGTATAACCTCAATGTAAGATGTAGGTACTAAACACTGACTGTATAACCTCAAGGTGAGATGTAGGTATACTAAACACTGACTGTATAACCTCAAGGTGAGATGTAGGTATACTAAACACTGACTGTATAACCTCAAGGTGAGATGTAGGTACTAAACATTGTATAACCTCAAGGTGAGATGTATGACTAAACACTGACTTATAACCTCAAGATGAGATGTAGGTATTCTAAACACTGACTGTATAACCTCAATGTGAGATGTAGGTACTAAACACTGACTGTATAACCTCAAGGTGAGATGTAAGTACTAAACATTGTATAACCTCAAGGTGAGATGTAGGTATACTAAACACTGACTGTATAACCTCAAGGTGAGATGTAGGTACTAAACACTGACTGTATAACCTCAAGGTGAGATGTAAGTACTAAACATTGTATAACCTCAATGTGAGATGTAAGTACTAAACATTGTATAACCTCAATGTAAGATGTAGGTACTAAACACTGACTGCATAACCTCAAGGTGAGATGTAAGTACTAAACATTGTATAACTTCAATGTCAGATGTAGGTACTAAACACTGACTGTATAACCTCAAGGTGAGATGTAGGTACTAAACACTGACTGTATAACCTCAAGGTGAGATGTAGGTACTAAACATTGTATAACTTCAATGTCAGATGTAGGTACTAAACACTGACTGTATAACCTCAAGGTGATGTAGGTACTAAACACTGACTTATAACCTCAAGGTGAGATGTAGGTATTAAACATTGTATAACCTCAATGTAAGATGTAGGTACTATAAAACACTGACTGTATAACCTCAATGTAAGATGTAGGTACTAAACACTGACTGTATAACCTCAATGTAAGATGTAGGTACTAAACACTGACTGTATAACCTCAAGGTGAGATGTAGGTACTAAACATTGTATAACCTCAAGGTGAGATGTATGACTAAACACTGACTGTATAACCTCAATGTAAGATGTAGGTACTAAACACTGACTGTATAACCTCAATGTAAGATGTAGGTACTAAACACTGACTGTATAACCTCAAGGTGAGATGTAGGTATACTAAATACTGATTGTGTAACCTCAATGTGAGATGTAGGTACTAAACACTGACTGTATAACCTCAAGGTGAGATGTAGGTATACTAAACAATGATTGTATAACCTCAATGTGAGATGTAGGTACTAAACACTGACTTATAACCTCAAGGTGAGATGTAGGTACTAAACACTGATTGTATAACCTCAATGTGAGATGTAGGTACTAAACACTGACTGTATAACCTCAAGGTGAGATGTAGGTACTAAACACTGACTGTATAACCTCAAGGTGAGATGTATGTACTAAACACTGACTGTATAACCTCAAGGTGAGATGTAGGTACTAAACACTGATTGTATAACCTCAATGTGAGATGTAGGTACTAAACACTGACTGTATAACCTCAAGGTGAGATGTAGGTACTAAACACTGACTTATAACCTCAAGGTGAGATGTAGGTACTAAACACTGACTGTATAACCTCAAGGTGAGATGTAGGTACTAAACACTGACTGTATAACCTCAAGGTGAGATGTAGGTATACTAAACACTGATTGTATAACCTCAATGTGAGATGTAGGTACTAAACACTGACTGTATAACCTCAAGGTGAGATGTAGGTATACTAAACACTGATTGTATAACCTCAATGTGAGATGTAGGTACTAAACACTGACTGTATAACCTCAAGGTGAGATGTAGGTATACAAAACACTGATTGTATAACCTCAAGGTGAGATGTAGGTACTAAACACTGACTGTATAACCTCAAGGTGAGATGTAGGTATACTAAACACTGATTGTATAACCTCAATGTGAGATGTAGGTACTAAACACTGACTGTATAACCTCAATGTAAGATGTAGGTACTAAACACTGACTGTATAACCTCAATGTGAGATGTAAGTACTAAACACTGACTGTATAACCTCAATGTAAGATGTAGGTACTAAACACTGACTGTATAACCTCAATGTAAGATGTAGGTACTAAACACTGACTGTATAACCTCAATGTGAGATGTAAGTACTAAACACTGACTGTATAACCTCAATGTAAGATGTAGGTACTAAACACTGACTGTATAACCTCAAGGTGAGATGTAGGTATACTAAACACTGATTGTATAACCTCAATGTGAGATGTAGGTACTAAACACTGACTGTATAACCTCAAGGTGAGATGTAGGTATACAAAACACTGATTGTATAACCTCAATGTGAGATGTAGGTACTAAACACTGACTGTATAACCTCAAGGTGAGATGTAGGTACTAACCACTGACTGTATAACCTCAAGGTGAGATGTATGTACTAAACACTGACTGTATAACCTCAAGGTGAGATGTAGGTACTAAACACTGATTGTATAACCTCAATGTGAGATGTAGGTACTAAACACTGACTGTATAACCTCAAGGTGAGATGTAGGTACTAAACACTGACTTATAACCTCAAGGTGAGATGTAGGTATACTAAACACTGACTGTATAACCTCAATGTAAGATGTAGGTACTAAACACTGACTGTATAACCTCAAGGTGAGATGTAGGTATACTAAACACTGATTGTATAACCTCAATGTGAGATGTAGGTACTAAACACTGACTGTATAACCTCAAGGTGAGATGTAGGTATACTAAACAATGACTGTATAACCTCAATGTGAGATGTAGGTACTAAACACTGACTGTATAACCTCAAGGTGAGATGTAGGTATACTAAACACTGATTGTATAACCTCAATGTAAGATGTAGTTACTAAACATTGTATAACCTCAATGTGAGATGTAGGTACTAAACAAAGTATAACCTCAATGTAAGATGTAGGTACTAAACACTGACTGTATAACCTCAAGGTGAGATGTAGGTATACTAAACACTGATTGTATAACCTCAATGTGAGATGTAGGTACTAAACACTGACTGTATAACCTCAAGGTGAGATGTAGGTATACTAAACACTGATTGTATAACCTCAATGTAAGATGTAGTTACTAAACATTGTATAACCTCAATGTGAGATGTAGGTACTAAACAAAGTATAACCTCAATGTTAGATGTAGGTACTAAACACTGACTGTATAACCTCAAGGTGAGATGTAGGTATACTAAACACTGATTGTATAACCTCAATGTGAGATGTAGGTACTAAACAAAGTATAACCTCAATGTAAGATGTAGGTACTAAACACTGACTGTATAACCTCAAGGTGAGATGTAGGTATACTAAACACTGATTGTATAACCTCAATGTGAGATGTAGGTACTAAACACTGACTGTATAACCTCAAGGTGAGATGTAGGTATACTAAACACTGACTGTATAACCTCAAGGTGAGATGTAGGTACTAAACACTGACTGTATAACCTCAAGGTGAGATGTATGACTAAACAAAGTATAACCTCAATGTAAGATGTAGGTACTAAACATTGACTGTATAACCTCAAGGTGAGATGTAGGTATACTAAACACTGATTGTATAACCTCAATGTGAGATGTAGGTACTAAACAAAGTATAACCTCAATGTAAGATGTAGGTACTAAACACTGACTGTATAACCTCAAGGTGAGATGTAGGTATACTAAACACTGATTGTATAACCTCAATGTGAGATGTAGGTACTAAACACTGACTGTATAACCTCAAGGTGAGATGTAGGTATACTAAACACTGACTGTATAACCTCAAGGTGAGATGTAGGTACTAAACACTGACTGTATAACCTCAAGGTGAGATGTATGACTAAACACTGACTTATAACCTCAAGGTGAGATGTAGGTATACTAAACACTGACTGTATAACCTCATTGTGAGATGTAGGTACTAAACACTGACTGTATAACCTCAAGGTGAGATGTATGACTAAACACTGACTTATAACCTCAAGGTGAGATGTAGATAGATGTGGCATGGTGTATGTGGTTTGGTGTATGTGATATGATATATGTAGCATGGTGTATGTGGTTTGCATTGGTGTATGTGGTATGATGGTGTGTGTGTGTGTGTGTGTGTGTGTGTGTGTGTGTGTGTGTGTGTGTGTGTGGTATGATGATGATGTGTGTGTGTGTGTGTGTGTGTGTGTGTGTGTGTGTGTGTTGTTTCTCACCTCATTCTCGTCCCAGTCTTTGAAGACAATAACCATAAAGGCCAGAAGCTGATACCCCAGCCGCTTTACGGATGTTGTCCACAGCGAGAGTAACTGCAGTCGCAGTCTGAAATAAACCACATATTGTTGACCCGGGGTTCACTTACTCCAATGTTTTTATTCACAGACATTGACAAACATTAACTTTTACTTCTTGGAATGGAATCAAAATGTTTTAACTTTATAGTTGTTATTATAAATCAATACAACACAAAACGACAGCTCACTTCAAGGCAGCATCAACAGCTTCGCCAGAGGGTCCAGGAATGACAAGCAGTACTGCAGGCACCTCGCCTGACTGCCCGCGGCTGTTCGTCACCTGCAGGCATACATGTGTACAGTCTGAGAACTTCACACTGTTAGCGATGTACTTATGTACTTGAGCTGATTGAATACAAACATATTTTTTTTAAATATATCTGTTTACTGCATGAGTCTTCATATTTCATAATCATATACATAATTTGTATGTGTAAAACTTAAGCGACTTACCCGCCATGTCCTCCTATTGCTGTTATCTACTACTGTGACCGTCTCTCCTTCACAAAGTTCGATCTGCATACAATGATACATTAGTATAAGTGCTCAAAATGTAGGGTATCATAGGCAGCTCGGAAAATAATTTAAACTATGTTGAATATTGTTCATCATTTGAAAGTCTATAAGGAGAAGACGTGATATATGTATGAGGTTTGAACAACTGTAGCTGTCAGCCGACCTGTTCCGAGGTGAAGTCCGTGAGCACTAGAGCAGGGCGAGGCTCCTGCAGGGTCTTGAGGCGCAGAGGGACGGGCACGATGTTGCGGCTCCTGTCAAACAGGTTGTCTACCTTGGTCTGCCATTGCAGATATGCCATAAGCACGTCCTGCATAACAGGAGAGACGATCAGTTCACTAAACATGTGCAGTTGAACAATAACAGTAAATCGATTAGTCATTCACATTTAGCTAGTAATTTTTGACATAAATGTTTCGCCGTTCTATATTGGTTGTAATGCCAACCTTGATTTCGGATAGGATCGCCTTCGCATCTGCCCTATCTCCGCTGAGTTTCTGCCTGTCGAAGGAGAGATGGATGCGCGACAAGGTGGTGTTCATCCAGTACTCCGCCTCCTCAACCTCATGGAAGAACTGAAGCATACAATAGTGCCAACATACGGAATGGACCTCTGATGAATCGATCTAAATGTTCTGAACAGATAATGGCGGTTACTTTTCAAGTGCTTAAGAAGTAAAGCTTTACCTCCTGATATGCTGCAGCGTTCTTGAGGTGGACCTCCGCACATTGCATCGTTGTTTGAATCCACCTCCAGTTCTTTCTCACAGCCATGATACAGTTCTGTAAACATGAATACTTTTTTAATTCAAAGATTGTTGTAATCTAAGTCCATGATGAAAGTAACAAATTCTTCGGGTTTTCAAAGGACATATTTACTTAACATAATCACAGAGTTATTTGATATATTTGATATCATCATAGATCATACCATTTTGACATCATCAGCATTATGATATCATATCACTGTTACGTCAATTTTGTGATGTGATAGCATTATATCGATCCTTTTTCTACACACACATATATATATATATATATATATATATATATATATATATATATATATATATATATATATATGACAAACCTTCCTAAACTGAATTCAAATCCTCGAAAACTGAATTCATATAAAACTGAATTCATATCCCGAAAACTGAATTCATATCCCCATAAATAAATTCATATCCTCTAAGACGGGCGACAAATCGCTTGAAAGGGACATTTTGGCCGCAAAATGGACCACAAATAAACGGAATGGTCAACAAATCGCCTAGCAAAATGGCGACTCGGCAACAAAACGTATCAAAATACAATGTAATAGGAAGGGTTGCTTTCTTATATTTCGACTCTTATCTTCTTTGTAAGGAGTCGATATATGGCGCACGCAATTCTTATTGTAATAAACTTCAGATCTATGGCCTTACATGTTATTGCCAGACTTGCGTTTTTCCTCAGGTTGGTACCCAGATCGACCAAATGCGGTTTGCTTTTCTACTTTAAAATTGTGTAGACTATATTCGGAGTCACTATTTGGTGATAACAGTTGTTCTTCGACCAGTATGACTCAAAATGTTGCTGTTTACACGGGCCACTCTGTTGATGACAAACCTACCTGTGCGGTTCTCGCTAGGCTCTCGTTGGTCTGCTCTGGGGCGCCCTTCTGCATGCTCGCTTCTCCAACCTTCACCAGGTGCACGGAGCGAGAGTCGAACTCGATAGACATGTTCTGCAATAATCGACACATGCTTAATATTGTTTATTGAAACGCTTTCTTTAACATATGTTCAAAAGAAAAGGCAATGCATAACGAATTATTACCTATAAATATCATATCACTTTGTCAAATTCAGATTAATAAAGTAGTAGATTTAGATGTGACTGTCATTGTGAACGAACCGTGAACCGTAAACCGTCATATTTAATCACTTTTACGATTCTATGCTCTTTACCAGTATTCTCAGTAATAGAATTATTTTATGTTTAAGAAGATTAACTTTACAAATCACATAACAAATGATTGATTCCTTCAATGTCTTGTTTTCTTACTTGGCAAACTATTTCGTTAATTAATTGATTTTAAATATTTTACAGTGTAACGCTGGCAGGATTGTTGAATAAATTGAATGAATGTTTGATATCAGTGGTCTTCTATATCAATGTTAGACTTATACACTATATAGTTTTCTCATATAAATGCGAATGACATTGTCATTTTCATAATTCCTAAAAACTAAAATTGACAATAAATGTTGAAAACAACTTATTAATTTATTTGGGGTAACGCAGTGTAATTTGCATATTTGATACATGTAATTTGTTAACTCAGACTATGACGTGACGAGAGGAAATATGTAACATACATCAACGTATACGTCTCATGACGGCAGGAGATATACAGCATACATCGATGTATATGTCTCATGACGGCAGGAGATATACAGCATACATCGATGTATATGTCTCATGACGGCAGGAGATATACAGCATACATCAATGTATATGTCTCATGACGGCAGGAGATATACAGCATACATCAACGTATACGTCTCATGACGGCAGGAGATATACAGCATACATCAACGTATACGTCTCATGACGGCAGGAGATATACAGCATACATCGATGTATATGTCTCATGACGGCAGGAGATATACAGCATACATCGATGTATACGTCTCATGACGGCAGGAGATATACAGCATACATCGATGTATATGTCTCATGACGGCAGGAGATATACAGCATACATCAATGTATATGTCTCATGACGGCAGGAGATATACAGCATACATCGATGTATATGTCTCATGACGGCAGGAGATATACAGCATACATCGATGTATATGTCTCATGACGGCAGGAGATATACAGCATACATCAATGTATATGTCTCATGACGGCAGGAGATATACAGCATACATCGATGTATATGTCTCATGACGGCAGGAGATATACAGCATACATCGATGTATATGTCTCATGACGGCAGGAGATATACAGCATACATCAATGTATATGTCTCATGACGGCAGGAGATATACAGCATACATCAATGTATATGTCTCATGACGGCAGGAGATATACAGCATACATCAATGTACATGTCTCATGACGGCAGGAGATATACAGCATACATCGATGTATATGTCTCATGACGGCAGGAGATATACAGCATACATCGATGTATATGTCTCATGACGGCAGGAGATATACAGCATACATCGATGTATATGTCTCATGACGGCAGGAGATATACAGCATACATCAATGTATATGTCTCATGACGGCAGGAGATATACAGCATACATCAATGTATATGTCTCATGACGGCAGGAGATATACAGCATACATCAATGTATATGTCTCATGACGGCAGGAGATATACAGCATACATCCATGTATATGTCTCATGACGGCAGGAGATATACAGCATACATCAATGTATATGTCTAATGACGGCAGGGGATATACAGCATACATCGATGTATATGTCTCATGACGGCAGGAGATATACAGCATACATCCATGTATATGTCTAATGACGGCAGGGGATATACAGCATACATCCATGTATATGTCTCGTGACGGCAGGAGATATACTGCATACATCAATGTATATGTCTCATGACGGCAGGAGATATACAGCATACATCCATGTATATGTCTAATGACGGCAGGGGATATACAGCATACATCCATGTATATGTCTCGTGACGGCAGGAGATATACTGCATACATCAATGTATATGTCTCATGACGGCAGGAGATATACAGCATACATCAATGTATATGTCTCATGACGGCAGGAGATATACAGCATACATCAATGTACATGTCTCATGACGGCAAGAAATATACAGCATACATCGATGTATATGTCTCATGACGGCAGGCGATATACAGAATACATCAATGTATATGTCTCATGACGGCAGGAGATATACAGCATACATCAATGTATATGTCTCATGACGGCAGGAGATATACAGCATACATCAATGTATATGTCTCATGACGGCAGGAGATATACAGCATACATCAATGTACATGTCTCATGACGGCAAGAAATATACAGCATACATCGATGTATATGTCTCATGACGGCAGGCGATATACAGAATACATCAATGTATATGTCTCATGACGGCAGGAGATATACAGCATACATCAATGTATATGTCTCATGACGGCAGGAGATATACAGCATACATCAATGTACATGTCTCATGACGGCAGGAGATATACAGCATACATCGATGTATATGTCTCATGACGACAGGAGATATACAGCATACATCGATGTATATGTCTCATGACGACAGGAGATATACAGCATACATCCATGTATATGTCTCATGACGGCAGGAGATATACAGCAAACATCGATGTATATGTCTCATGACGGCAGGAGATATACAGCATACATCCATGTATATGTCTCATGACGGCAGGAGATATACAGCATACATCAATGTATATGTCTCATGACGGCAGGAGATATACAGCATACATCAATGTATATGTCTCATGACGGCAGGAGATATACAGCATACATCGATGTATATGTCTCATGACGGCAGGAGATATACAGCATACATCCATGTATATGTCTCATGACGGCAGGAGATATACAGAATACATCAATGTATATGTCTCATGACGGCAGGAGATATACAGCATACATCAATTATGTGTCATGACGGCAGGAGATATACAGCATTCATCAATGTATATGTCTCATGACGGCAGGGGATATACAGCTTACATCAATGTATATGTCTCATCTTTGTTTGTTATAATGTTTATAACATTGTGTTCACCTCCTGTGAAGACCATCTGTGAAATGTAGACTTCTTTGTTAGTGTCAATTAAGTTACTCAGACAATACTAGTAATTCACTTGTGACCAGCTAAGCAGGTGTGAACTCGTCACCTGTAAAAACACACACGGGTGGCTTATGGGAAGGTGACTAATTGCCTGTCACAGCTAATGGATGATACATGTATACTGTTTTGAGTTATCAATGAAATCAGTTAAGTGATATACCAATGAGATTTGAGCTGAAACCCGGGATAATCAATTGGGCAAGATGTTTACCACTTATCTCGAGTTACTACACGTGTAAACACCTAAGAGTTGCATCAATGGTGGATACACATCGTGTCATGTTCATACCTGCATTTGATTTGCATATTCATATTGTTCTTTCGGATACGCTTTTTTAAAAGGTGAGTTTCAGGTTTTTCATACATCTATCACGACCTAGACAACAATTATAAAACAACTTGTATAAAGAACTTTATTGCAGGTAACTAATGCATTTGATACTGATATATATCATAGGGAAGCAACAGTGACAACGAGCAACAAGCTCCAAACGTGATTTTACACATGCTTCAATGTATAATTTTCTCAAAAAAGCGTCTACATGAATTTAATGTCGTCTGACAGAAACAACTTATGCCAAAACTGTATGACAGGGGTAAACCGCGTATGTCTGTGGTATAATTTGTAGTGTTATATGTAGGATTTATAAATGTCTAACAATTTCCGATAGTTTAATATAGTTTCCTGAAGTATCCTGAATCAGGAAACCTAGAGTATCCAGAACAGGATATTTTTGGATACCCCGAGTATCCTATTGTATACTGAGTATTGTATTCGGAGTGTCCTGGTCATGATACCTCATGAAATCGCTTATGTTTCTCCTGTGAAGGAGTCTGTACATAAAATATCAGCTCTCTAGAGTTATTGGTTCTGGAGAAGATGATGAGCTAAAAATGGACAACATGTAACCAATCATGTCATTTTTACTGAACATTCTGGAGTTGTAATCTCTAAAAGGCCAACAGCACCACATAAGTAAGCTTCATACCAAATTTGAAGTTTCAAAATCATATTGTTTTCGAGTTATAATCCGGAAACGAATACGGACGGACGCTTGGACGGACGCCGCACGCCAATGTCATGCAATAAGCCCATCAGGCCTTTCACTGTGTGTCATATATGGTGACAGCAGTTCTATGTAACAATGCGTTTCATATATGGTGACAGCAGTTCTATATAACACTGTATGTCATATATAGTGACAGCAGTTCTATATAACACTGTATGTCATATATAGTGACAGCAGTTCTATACAACACTGTCTGTCATATAAAGTGACAGCTGTTCTATATAACACTGTGTGTCATATATAGTGACATCTGTTCTATATAACACTGTATGTCATATATAGTGACAGCAGTTCTATACAACACTGTCTGTCATATAAAGTGACAGCTGTTCTATATAACACTGTGTGTCATATATAGTGACAGCAGTTCTATATAACACTGTATGTCATATATAGTGACAGCAGTTCTATACAACACTGTCTGTCCATAACACTGTGTGTCATATATAGTGACAGCTGTTCTATATAACACTGTGTGTTATATATGGTGACAGCAGTTCTATGTAACAATGCGTTTCATATATGGTGACAGCAGTTCTATATAACACTAATAGAGATTATTACCCGAGGAAGTGTGTCATATGACTCTTACGAAACGAGTGTGAATTTTTGTATTGCCCGAGCGAGAGCGAGGGTTATACACAAATTCGGACGAGTTTCGTAAAAGTCATATGACACACTTTCGAGTGTAATAATTTCTTTATTACCCGTTCTATTCCAAAAAAAAAGTCAGAAAGCCGCCCACTTCTCTTGCGACGACAAGCAACAGTGACGTCACGAACAATCGTTTTATGACGTCACAGGCAACTAAATACGGGAAGCCGCGGTGAAACAATCGTTGCTAGGCAAACGTGATATGTGCACATGTGCTCATATCAATAATATTAACTCGGTTATTTTCAACTATATGGGTAATAAATTGTCGTATATGGTGACAGCAGTTCTGTTCATATATAACAACACTTTATTACACTCTCGTTGAAGATACTACTGTTGTGAAACATTGAAATGTTATTCAACACTGTTGTGAAACATTGCACGTGAAAGCGATCGTAGTCGGGACTACTTTCCCGTAGTCACATGGCTTTTGGGATAGCACTGGATTTCTAAATACACGGTTTATCACATAAAGTCTTATGATTATATTGTACGGACGCTTCTATCACAATTCACTGTCAAACAGTATCACTTGGTTGATTCAGAGTTAGTTCCCTTGACATGTTTAATCACGTTAGCGCTCTCGCGATTTGACCGCCATTTGCATTGCTTTGTCATGCAACTTGACTTAGTCTAGATTCTAAATTCATAAGGAATAAACTTCATGTTCAACCCACGAATCATGTGACAATCGTCAGTTGAGTATTAATGTGACTACATTGTTATCCTTATACTTATAGGTACGTTTTGATATTTTCTTCTCCTTTTTTGCGGAATGGGTTTGATTGTTTAGAATGTAAACATCTACTGTAACTTCGTGTCGACACGTAGGCCTAAGTTTCAAGGTTGTGGAGGCATCGTTCACGTCTGTCTGTTGTTACAGAGGATACCATACCAAGATATATATGAATAAAAAATGCTTCAAGGTAACTGTCAATGTTGATATAGGCCTAACATTTTAACGTTCACTAAAAATGTCGGAACTCCATTTTCAGGCCTTCTGTTAGCAATTTGTGCCGTCAATGTTAACTTCATCGGCAACAAAGACACTGATCACCACAATTTCGCTAGATAAAACTATCATCAGGACTGTATGCAACTTTACTCCCCAGTATCATTGTCATCTGGGTGTTACAGGTCCTATTTTGGCAAATCAACCGCAGCTACGTACAGCTGTTACTAGCCTAACTGAATCGCGCTTGAAAACAGTCGCATTCCGATGACGTCACAATCACCTGACATCATTCATAAGATCTAGCGAGATTAATACGATGTTTTTGTTTACTCGCCAATTTGCGATTCTTATCGTTTCAACATAAAGACAATGTAATGAGTGTTTTGAAATTGTTTTGTTCAAAATTGAAACTGTTGTTAAGGGATATTTGCTTGGTCTATTTTTGGTGTTTAGTGAGATGGCGTTATGCGTCCATGGTAAGAGATGTATCCCTACGCACATCTACATGAATGAAGAGTGAACTTTAATTACATATTTCATTAATTTAGAGCGTGTAATAAATAAAATACTAAACTCCGTCCCGTTTAATAACATATTTATGAAACTCGTGGATGGTATTGGTATCTAACTCGCTTTCGCTCGTTAGATACCAAAACCATCAACTCGTTTCATAAATGTGTTCTTAAACGGGACGTCGTTTAGTATTCTCTATATATAACACTGTATGTCATATATAGGGACGGCAGTTTTATATAACACTGTATGTCATATATAGGGACAGCAGTTCTATATAACACTGTATGTCATATATAGTGACAGCAGTTCTATATAATATTGTATGTCATATATAGTGACAGCAGTTCTATATAACACTGTATGTCATATATAGTGACAGCAGTTCTATGTAACACTGTATGTCATATATAGTGACAGCAGTTCTATATAACACTGTATGTCATATATAGTGACAGCAGTTCTATATAACACTGTATGTCATATATAGTGACAGCAGTTCTATATAACACTGTATGTCATATATAGTGACAGCAGTTCTATATAACAATTTATTACACTCTCGTTGAATATACTACTGTTGTGAAACATTGAAATGTTATTCAACACTGTTGTGAAACATTGAAATGTTATTCAACACTGTTGTGAAACATTGCACGTTCAAGCGATCGCAGCCGGACGTCATAATCGGTTCATGACGTCATAATTGCCAAAGTTTGACGTCACAAACGTTTAGATCTGACGTCACAGTGCTTGCGGCCCGGTGGCGATGGCGGGTGTCCCCCTTTCAAGTCAAGTTTTCTTGCAGTATAGCTTCATTTCTATCAGCGTGTAATAAATAAAATACTAAACTCAGTCCCGTTTAATAACATATTTATGAAACTCGTGGATGGTATGGTATTTAACTCGCTTTCGCTCGTTAAATACCAAACCACCACTCGTTTCATAAATATGTTATTAAACGGGACATCGTTTAGTATTCTCTATGTATGTCATATATAGTGACAGCAGTTCTATATAACACTGTATGTCATATATAGTGACAGCAGTTCTATATAACACTGTATGTCATATCAATGTGTTCCACATCACAACTTCAGATAGATCAAATAGTGTACCTTATGAGGTGAGGTTGGGTTTAACCCCCCTTTCAAGATTGTTTCACTTATATCAGCAACGGCTGAAACTAGCGAACCGTGGGTGGTACAAATCTGAAATTCACAGTAGCATTGCACCCAAACCTTACTGTGTACAAAGTTGCCGTGTCCCTGGCGGGATTCTAACCCCGGACCCTCGGACCCCTTGACCCGAAGTCGAACGCGCTAACCACTGCGCAATCCCGCCCCCTGTGTCGTATGACGCATGCACACACGATAGAACAGTGTGCCAGATGACGCCCGCAGATTTAATAGAACAGTGTGACTCACGGCGACTGCAGACATGATAACAGTGTGTACGTATGATGAAAGAAGCCATGATAACACTGGGTGCCATATGACGATATGCAGATGCTACTAATACAGATGAGTGTCTCTACCTCCACGAGTTCTTCCAGGGACGAGATCTGCGATATCACCTCCAAACACGAGCCTCGCTTCCCCGATAGCGCCTGAAACACAAGACCTTCAGTCAGCATCTCTCTGTTCTGTAGTCACAGCAGTCATGGCCCATAGCAAAGTATAAAGTGAACTAACTTCTGCAACTGATGCATTTGGTTCTACACCGCCATTGTCTCACCTGAACTGCAGTGTAGTTAGCCAACAGATCCGCTGAGTCATCTTCGGCTACTTTCTGCAACATACAAGATGAATTGTGAGCATCTTTAAAATGTATTTATTCAAAATACACCGGGCTCTTATTCTCGAAACGTTCGTAGCCTTAAGAATTCTTAACTTTGATCGTAACCAATGTGTTAAAAATGGGCTTAAGAAGTTCGTCCGTTTCAAGAGTAAGGGCCCTGGAACTGAAACAATAAATGTTTGACTAGGATACTTTGGTTGAGTGATAAGTATACATGTAAGATATTACACTTCACGTAGATAAAAAAAAGAAGTTTTCGAATCACATCAGACACATCCCATGTAGCTATGACCTTCAGTCACATGAAGCACGTGCATCACGTTGTTTCTCCCCTCGAGCTACCCTGATAGACTAGTAGACTGAACAAAGAGGATCGAGACTCACTGGGTCCTGCACGAGTTTGTCGATCTGACCCTCCAACTGCTGGAGTGCAGCAGCCTTCCCTCGCTGCTGGTTCAGTGCTCTAGCCACTCCTCGCTCGCCCTGGCCGAAACTTGCACTCTCCAACTCGCCCTGAAAGAAACACGTTTATATCTTCAATTATCCTCAAAGTTGGCGTAACTTGCAAACAGATAAACATATATTGACATTTAATTACTTTACCCATAATTCTTAAATCAGAAACATATAACCTGTGAGGTGAGGTGAGTTGGGGTTTTCAAGAGTATTATAACTTATATCGCGGCTACTAGTATTATGGCAGGGAGAAAGCCCGCAACGCCATGTGGCTATGCATTGCATATAACTTGTTGCAGAGAAATACTTTCTACCAGAGCATACGTATAACTACCATTATCGTGACTCAATCACACTTTGAAATTTAATGAAATCTGTTGATCCCATTCTTGAAAAAAATATGATGTTCGGTATTGATAGAGGGGAAGGGATATCTTTATGCACATTCTCTATGATGTTCGGTATTAGTAGAGGGGAAGCTAGGGATATCTTCATGCACATTGTCTATGATGTTCGGTATTAGTAGAGGGGAAGCTAGGGATATATTTATGCACATTCTCTATGATGTTCGGTATTAGTAGAGGGGAAGCTAGGAATATCTTTATGCACATTCTCTATGATGTTCGGTATTAGAAGAGGGGAAGCTAGGGATATCTTTATGCACATTCTCTATGATGTTCGGTATTAGTAGAGGGGAAGCTAGGGATATATTTATGCACATTCTCTATGAAGTTCGGTATTAGTAGAGGGGAAGCTAGGGATATATTTATGCACATTCTCTATAATGTTCGGTATTAGTAGAGGGGAAGCTAGGGATATCTTTATGCACATTCTCTATGATGTTCGGTATTAGTAGAGGGGAAGCTAGGGATATATTTATGCACATTCTCTATGAAGTTCGGTATTAGTAGAGGGGAAGCTAGGGATATCTTTATGCACATTCTCTATGATGTTCGGTATTAGTAGAGGGGAAGCTAGGGATATCTTTATGCACATTCTCTATGATGTTCGGTATTCGTAGAGAGGAAGCTTGGGATATCCTTATGCACATTCTCTATGAAGTTCGGTATTCGTAGAGGGGAAGGTTTATCTCTTTATACCCCACTTCCGGTCTCGTTGCTATGGTTTCTTTTGTTACAAGTGTAGGTGCATTAGTCGATACACCTACACTTTTTCTGATACACCTACGTGTTTTCTGATATACCTATACTTTTTCTGTTATACCTACCATTTTTTAAAATATACCTACACTTTTTAACAACTGAGAAATTAATAGAGTCAATTTTCTAAATTTTCAAATCTAAGTGGTGATAGTTTATAAACTGTCAGATTATATATGAACATACAAGACACGTGGGATCAAACCTGTTTCCTGTTGCTTTCTGGCCGAACGTCCCAACCATTAGACCACGAGGCCAATTGAAACTTTGTACTTGTTTCATGATGAGGTTATTATAATGCGTGATATAATATCATAAATTTCGGTATTTCCTTTTATACAAAAGTGTTATTTAATATTGGTTGCAAAATGTCTTAACATACTGAAAGTTGCTTCCGTTCCCACTCGACCGTAAGTGGGGAATAAGACAGATATACCCATGCTTTTCCTCGTGCATCAAATGATAACCTACACTTTTCCCCGTGGAGCCTTACTCGGCTTGCGCATCGTAAGGGCCCCGAAAGGAAAAGTGTAGGGTATCATTCGATACACTCGGAAAGGTATGAGTATATCTCACTTGCACAATGTATACAATGTTCGGTATTGGTAGAGAGTGTTATCTTTATGCATATTGTATATGACATTCGGTATTAGTAGAGGGGAAGGGATATCTTTATGCACATTGTATATGATGTTCGGTGTTGGTAGAGGGGAAGGAATATCTTATGCACATTGTATATGATGTTCGGTGTTGGTAGAGGGGAAGGAATATCTTATGCACATTGTATATGATGTTTGGTATTGGTAGAGGGGAAGGAATATCTTATGCACATTGTATATAATGTTCGGTATTGGTAGAGGGGAAGAGTAACCTTCGTACACATTGTATATGATGTTCGGTATTGGTCGAGGGAAAGGGATATCTTATGCACATCGTATATGATGTTTGGTATTGGTAGAGGGGAAGGAAAATCTTATGCACATTGTATTTGATGTTCGGTATTGGTAGAGGGGAAGGAATATCTTATGCACATTGTATATGATGTTCGGTATTGGTAGAGGGGAAGGAAAATCTTATGCACATTGTATTTGATGTTCGGTATTGGTAGAGGGGAAGGAATATCTTATGCACATTGTATATGATGTTCGGTATTGGTAGAGGGGAAGGAAAATCTTATGCACATTGTATATGATGTTTGGTATTGGTCGAGAGAAAGGGATATCTTATGCACATTGTATATGATGTTTGGTATTGGTAGAGGGGAAGGAAAATCTTATGCACATTGTATTTGATGTTCGGTGTTGGTAGAGGGGAAGGAATATCTTATGCACATTGTATATGATGTTCGGTATTGGTCGAGGGAAAGGGATATCTTATGCACATTGTATATGATGTTTGGTATTGGTAGAGGGGAAGGAAAATCTTATGCACATTGTATTTGATGTTCGGTATTGGTAGAGGGGAAGGAATATCTTATGCACATTGTATATGATGTTCGGTATTGGTAGAGGGGAAGGGATATCTTTATGCACATTGTATATGATGTTCGGTATTGGTAGAGGGGAAGGAATATCTTATGCACATTGTATATGATGTTCGGTGTTGGTAGAGGGGAAGGAATATCTTATGCACATTGTATATGATGTTCGGTATTGGTAGAGGGGAAGGAAAATCTTATGCACATTGTATATGATGTTTGGTATTGGTCGAGAGAAAGGGATATCTTATGCACATTGTATATGATGTTTGGTATTGGTAGAGGGGAAGGAAAATCTTATGCACATTGTATTTGATGTTCGGTGTTGGTAGAGGGGAAGGAATATCTTATGCACATTGTATATGATGTTCGGTATTGGTCGAGGGAAAGGGATATCTTATGCACATTGTATATGATGTTTGGTATTGGTAGAGGGGAAGGAAAATCTTATGCACATTGTATTTGATGTTCGGTATTGGTAGAGGGGAAGGAATATCTTATGCACATTGTATATGATGTTCGGTATTGGTAGAGGGGAAGGAAAATCTTATGCACATTGTATTTGATGTTCGGTATTGGTAGAGGGGAAGGAATATCTTATGCACATTGTATATGATGTTCGGTATTGGTAGAGGGGAAGGAAAATCTTATGCACATTGTATATGATGTTTGGTATTGGTCGAGAGAAAGGGATATCTTATGCACATTGTATATGATGTTTGGTATTGGTAGAGGGGAAGGAAAATCTTATGCACATTGTATTTGATGTTCGGTATTGGTAGAGGGGAAGGAATATCTTATGCACATTGTATATGATGTTCGGTATTGGTAGAGGGGAAGGAAAATCTTATGCACATTGTATATGATGTTTGGTATTGGTAGAGGGGAAGGAATATCTTATGCACATTGTATATGCTGTTTGGTATTGGTAGAGGGGAAGGAATGTCTTATGCACATTGTATATGATGTTTGGTATTGGTAGAGGGGAAGGAATATCTTATGCACATTGTATATAATGTTCGGTATTGGTAGAGGGGAAGAGTAACCTTCGTACACATTGTATTTGATGTTCGGTATTGGTCGAGGGAAAGGGATATCTTATGCACATTGTATATGATGTTTGGTATTGGTAGAGGGGAAGGAAAATCTTATGCACATTGTATTTGATGTTCGGTATTGGTAGAGGGGAAGGAATATCTTATGCACATTGTATATGATGTTCGGTATTGGTAGAGGGGAAGGAAAATCTTATGCACATTGTATTTGATGTTCGGTATTGGTAGAGGGGAAGGAATATCTTATGCACATTGTATATGATGTTCGGTATTGGTAGAGGGGAAGGAAAATCTTATGCACATTGTATATGCTGTTTGGTATTGGTCGAGAGAAAGGGATATCTTATGCACATTGTATATGATGTTTGGTATTGGTAGAGGGGAAGGAAAATCTTATGCACATTGTATTTGATGTTCGGTATTGGTAGAGGGGAAGGAATATCTTATGCACATTGTATATGATGTTCGGTATTGGTAGAGGGGAAGGAAAATCTTATGCACATTGTATATGATGTTTGGTATTGGTAGAGGGGAAGGAATATCTTATGCACATTGTATATGCTGTTTGGTATTGGTAGAGGGAAAGGAATATCATATGCACATTGTATATGATGTTTGGTATTGGTAGAGGGGAAGGAATATCTTATGCACATTGTATATAATGTTTGGTATTGGTAGAGGGGAAGGAATATCTTATGCACATTGTATATGATGTTTGGTATTGGTAGAGGGGAAGGAATATCTTATGCACATTGTATATGATGTTTGGTATTGGTATAGGTGAAGGAATATCTTATGCACATTGTATATAATGTTCGGTATTGGTAGAGGGGAAGGAATATCTTATGCACATTGTATATGATGTTTGGTATTGGTAGAGGGGAAGGAATATCTTATGCACATTGTATATGATGTTTGGTATTGGTAGAGGGGAAGGAATATCTTATGCACATTGTATATAATGTTTGGTATTGGTAGAGGGGAAGGAATGTCTTATGCACATTGTATATGATGTTTGGTATTGGTAGAGGGGAAGGAATATCTTATGCACATTGTATATGATGTTTGGTATTGGTAGAGGGGAAGGAATATCTTATGCACATTGTATATAATGTTTGGTATTGGTATAGGGGAAGGAATGTCTTATGCACATTGTATATGATGTTCGGTGTGGGTAGAGGGGAAGAAAAATCTTATGCACATTGTATATGCTGTTTGGTATTGGTAGAGGGGAAGGAATGTCTTATGCACATTGTATATGATGTTTGGTATTGGTAGAGGGGAAGGAATATCTTATGCACATTGTATATGCTGTTTGGTATTGGTAGAGGGGAAGGAATATCTTATGCACATTGTATATGATGTTTGGTATTGGTAGAGGGGAAGGAATATCTTATGCACATTGTATATAATGTTCGGTATTGGTAGAGGGGAAGGAATATCTTATGCACATTGTATATGATGTTCGGTGTTGGTAGAGGGGAAGGAATATCTTATGCACCTTGTATATGATGTTTGGTATTGGTAGAGGGGAAGGAATATCTTATGCACATTGTATATGCTGTTTGGTATTGGTAGAGGGGAAGGAATATCTTATGCACATTGTATATGATGTTTGGTATTGGTAGAGGGGAAGGAATATCTTATGCACATTGTATATAATGTTCGGTATTGGTAGAGGGGAAGAGTAACCTTCGTACACATTGTATTTGATGTTCGGTATTGGTCGAGGGAAAGGGATATCTTATGCACATTGTATATGATGTTCGGTGTTGGTAGAGGGGAAGGAAAATCTTATGCACATTGTATTTGATGTTCGGTATTGGTCGAGAGAAAGGGATATCTTATGCACATTGTATATGATGTTTGGTATTGGTAGAGGGGAAGGAATATCTTATGCACATTGTATATGCTGTTTGGTATTGGTAGAGGGGAAGGAATATCTTATGCACATTGTATATAATGTTCGGTGTTGGTAGAGGGGAAGGAAAATCTTATGCACATTGTATTTGATGTTCGGTATTGGTCGAGAGAAAGGGATATCTTATGCACATTGTATATGATGTTTGGTATTGGTAGAGGGGAAGGAATATCTTATGCACATTGTATATGCTGTTTGGTATTGGTCGAGAGAAAGGGATATCTTATGCACATTGTATATGATGTTTGGTATTGGTATAGGTGAAGGAATATCTTATGCACATTGTATATGATGTTTGGTATTGGTAGAGGGGAAGGAATATCTTATGCACATTGTATATGCTGTTTGGTATTGGTAGAGGGGAAGGAATATCTTATGCACATTGTATATGCTGTTTGGTATTGGCAGAGGGGAAGGAAAATCTTATGCACATTGTATATGCTGTTTGGTATAGGTAGAGGGGAAGGAATATCTTATGCACATTGTATATGATGTTTGGTATTGGTAGAGGGGAAGGAATATCTTATGCACATTGTATATGCTGTTTGGTATTGGTAGAGGGGAAGGAATATCTTATGCACATTGTATATGCTGTTTGGTATTGGTAGAGGGGAAGGAATATCTTATGCACATTGTATATGATGTTTGGTATTGGTAGAGGGGAAGGAATATCTTATGCACATTGTATATGCTGTTTGGTATTGGTAGAGGGGAAGGAATATCTTATGCACATTGTATATGCTGTTTGGTATTGGTAGAGGGGAAGAGTAACCTTCGTGCACATTGTATATGATGTTCGGTATTGGAGACTCCGGAGTTCCTGTGCAGCTTGGTTACAACCACTACATTCAGACTCCGGAGTTCCTGTGCAGCTTGGTTACAACCACTACATTCAGACTCCGGAGTTCCTGTGCAGCTTGGTTACAACCACTACATTCAGACTCCGGAGTTCCTGTGCAGCTTGGTTACAACCACTATATTCAGACTCCGGAGTTCCTGTGCAGCTTGGTTACAACCACTATATTCAGACTCCGGAGTTCCTGTGCAGCTTGGTTACAACCACTTTATTCAGACTCCGGAGTTCCTGTGCAGCTTGGTTACAACCACTATATACAGACTCGTCATCCTTATACATACCCGCTGCTCAAATAACCAATCCAAACATTTCTGCACTTCAGACTTGGCCATTTTCCTCTGAAATAGAACAAACGATTTTAGGACTGTATTGTGTAACACAGGGTTCGAGCAGTCGCCATTAAGTTATAAAACGTGCGACACATCTTTGTGCTACATGCAGGTGATTTCAACCTTCGATTTGTGACAGAACATATAAGAAAAATTCTCTAGATTTTAAGACAATGAGAACTTTCAAACACTTTCTAGGATTTATATTTATATAAAAGTTAGATTAAGGCATACTTTTGGTTTCACTTCCAATTAAGTGACAAACGTGGGTCTTCGTTACCACGAAATTAACATAAAAAACGTTCTAGGTACATGATGTCAAACGCTGTCACATGTTATATAACTTGTATGATGGTTTCTAAAGTGTGTGGGAGTCTATATGACACTCTGATTTATAAAGAAACATTGAAAAATATATACTGATCTCCATGAAAGAAGCAGATATTAAAGGCGCTGTAACACGTTGTTTGCATGTTATGTTTTCTCAAATTTGCCATTTATTATTAAAGTTGATACAGTATATTCACTATATTGGTAGGTTAATCGATAAAACATCTCATTACACGACCCAATAAGCCATTGAAAAAGGCTATCGGAAGCCGAAGAAATGGTGCGAGGTATAAAGCGACAGTGTTAGAGGTAGAGTTGTAGATCTCATAAGTATTTCATAAGAGTTCAGACAGCAAGATGATTGACCATTCCATCGTTGTATCATATTTAAAACTCTACTCTGAGTGTGTAGGTTTCGCTTCATGACTCAGATCACTTGAACTATCTCCGAGCGCTCGATGGGGAAATGGCATACACTCGTTTCAGAACTCATTGTATTGATTAAGGAGTATCATTAAGCCATATATTTTATTGAGAGCACTTTATTTCAGTAAGAAAATCGTGTCACATCGCCTTGAAAGAGCCATCAAGTATGTTGATAGACATACCGGAAACTTGCTAAAAAAGCTATCTCCTTGAAATATAAACATTTAATGTTTCGCAGATCCAGACCAAAAATAAGCGGAGAAATTAGTAAATAAGTAAAGGAGTTTTCTAGTCTAAATATAGATCAGGTCTATTATTTTCAAGAGGAAAGCGGTGTGGTTTACTCCCACACAGTAAACAAACAAGTAAAAGGGAAACACAGTTTACGAGTCCTCAACGAGATAGAAATTAAAAAAAATTGGCGTTTATCTATAAATCTCATTCAATTATGTAGTTCCTAGAGATATTGAAATAAATGTATCGCCCAACTAGGTATTTTGCTTGACTTATATAATCAATGAGAATATAAACATAATATATTTGTAATAGTTTTCTGGCATAATAAAATAGTATTTAACAGCTAAAATGTCAATAATGTGTATATTCACAGGATATTGAGAAATATGTTAATGTAACAATCGTCACATTCAGTGACGTGAGACAAGGGAGGAAAAACAATTGAGAAAACCCTGTGGGTTGCTATGGTGACTTGTGAAATGTACACACCTACGTGCATCGGAAACGCATGTTGCTGTGTAGTATGTTTTATTCAGAAAAGGGAAATCTGTTTACTTGATGTCAGAGTTAATTTCGTATATTTGGCCATGAGACCAATAGTACAGCAGTCGTAATGTTTATGATGCCAAGTAAATGAGGGCGCTTATCGCTTCACAGAGTTTCTTAATCTGGACATTTTTCCACAGAAAAGAGCTAGCTTAAATAACAATTCATCATTTTGAGTAGTAATCAGAGATATAAACTTTAACATTGATGGGTACTTATAATAATATACGGGTAAATATCTTATACGCAGTTGTTGATAATATGGACACATCAGCAAAATATGATATTCATCTTCTCCCCCTTCTGTACAGAATTCGCATGAAGCGTCATTAAAATCTAGACCATTGGGTAATCTACTAAAGTCCTTCTTAAATTTGATGGTTGAATTCAACTTAGATATTTCTCAGGTTGAAGGAGAGATTTCAAAATAGAATACATACTTAAATTGGACGAAACAGAAATAGAAGTAAACCAATTTTGGGCAAACACATACCTTATTTCAATTTAAATGTATTTATGAACATAATCCCCAATGTCCTGCATTAGTCAACTACTTCAAAATCCATAACTAAAAAGTATATATCTAACAAAAGAAGCCCAATTAACATATCCTAATTCATCATATCTACAAAGCATTAAATAACAATGTCTTGGATGTTTGCCCACTGGCATTCTTAGCAGTCTAATCCAAAAATTTATAACCTTCATTATGCAATGTTCATATATTCTCACTCTTCCCATTTCAACCAGTACAGCATTATTGGATTGTCTATAAGTTATTCTCGACACATATTTACACTATTTTGTATGTATAACTTAAATAGATTTCCTTAGTTAAGTACACCGTGTACTTGATGTCAGATTCTATTGGCTAAATTGTATTAGGAACCAAATATCATCGGATCGTCGTGATGTGAATTAACGATTTGTCTGGCAATTGACTTCATCAGTATGTTTCCCCAAAAATAATGTTGTATTTGAAAATCTAGAGTACTCGCTGGCCCTTTATATTATGTAAAATGTCTACCTTGTGCAATGTAAGGTAAAATGTCTACCTGGTGCAATGTAAGGTAAAATGTCTACCTGGTGCAATGTAAGGTAAAATGTCTACCTTGTGCAATGTAAGGTAGAATGTCTACCTTGTGCAATGTAAGGTAGAATGTCTACCTGGTGCAATGTAAGGTAAAATGTCTACCTGGTGCAATGTAAGGTACAATGTCTACCTGGTGCAATGTAAGGTAAAATGTCTACCTGGTGCAATGTAAATGTAAAATGTCTACCTGGTGCAATGTAAGGTAAAATGTCTACCTGGTGCAATGTAAGGTAAAATGTCTACCTGGTGCAATGTAAGGTTAAATGTCTACCTGGTGCAATGTAAATGTAAAATTCTACCTGGTGCAATGTAAGGTAAAATGTCTACCTGGTGCAATGTAAGGTAAAATGTGTACCTGGTGCAATGTAAGGTAAAATGTCTACCTGGTGCAATGTAAGGTAAAATGTCTACCTGGTGCAATGTAAGGTAAAATGTCTACCTGGTGCAATGTAAGGTAGAATGTCTACCTGGTGCAATGTAAGGTAGAATGTCTACCTGGTGCAATGTAAGGTAGAATGTCTACCTGGTGCAATGTAAGGTAAAATGTCTACCTGGTGCAATGTAAGGTAGAATGTCTACCTGGTGCAATGTAAGGTAGAATGTCTACCTGGTGCAATGTAAGGTAGAATGTCTACCTGGTGCAATGTAAGGTAGAATGTCTACCTGGTGCAATGTAAGGTAAAATGTCTACCTGGTGCAATGTAAGGTAAAATGTCTACCTGGTGCAATGTAAATGTAAAATGTCTACCTGGTGCAATGTAAGGTAAAATGTCTACCTGGTGCAATGTAAGGTAAAATGTCTACCTGGTGCAATGTAAATGTAAAATTCTACCTGGTGCAATGTAAGGTAAAATGTCTACCTGGTGCAATGTAAGGTAAAATGTGTACCTGGTGCAATGTAAGGTAAAATGTCTACCTGGTGCAATGTAAGGTAAAATGTCTACCTGGTGCAATGTAAGGTAAAATGTCTACCTGGTGCAATGTAAGGTAGAATGTCTACCTGGTGCAATGTAAGGTAGAATGTCTACCTGGTGCAATGTAAGGTAAAATGTCTACCTGGTGCAATGTAAGGTAAAATGTCTACCTGGTGCAATGTAAATGTAAAATGTCTACCTGGTGCAATGTAATGTAAACAGTCACAATGCTTTAAACATGGATAATGCACGTGCAATCATGGAATTCTCTATGAAGAAGTCTGTCCCGAAAACAATCAAATCGAATATAACGTGAATGGTGTTCATAATAAACGAGACCGCCAAGCTTTGTTCGACTTCAATGGGCAATACATCGTCAGCTTGGGGTGATGTAGACTGGCCATGTGCTCTCTAGTCGGACGAGTCGGGATTTCATATGTCCCATGCTGACGATCAATGGTGTGTTTGGTGTCAACGTAATGAGCGCTACGCAGATTTCCGTGTGGTGATATGGACATCCCCCAGGTACCATCACCATGTGATGATATGGACAGCCTACAGGTATCATTGTCGAGTGGTGATATGGAGAGCCCCCAGGTACAATTGCCGTGTGATGATATGGAGAGCCCCAGGTACCATCACCGTGTGATGATATGGAGAGCCCCCAGGTACCATTGCCGTGTGGGGATATGGAGAGCCCCAGGTACCATTGCCGTGTGATGATATTGACAGCCCCCTGGTACCATTGCCGTGTGGTGATATGGAGAGTCCCCAGGTACCATTGTCGAGTGGTGATATGGAGAGTCCCCAGGTACCATTGTCGAGTGGTGATATGGAGAGTCCCCAGGTACCATTGTCGAGTGGTGATATGGGGAGCCCCCAGGTACCATTGCCGTGTGATGATATTGACAGCCCCCTGGTACCATTGCCGTGTGGTGATATGGAGAGTCCCCAGGTACAATTGCCGTGTGATGATATGGAGAGCTCCCTGGTACCATCACCGTGTGATAATATGGAGAGCCCCCAGTTACAATTGCCGTGTGATGATATGGAGAGCCCCTGGTACCATTGCCGTGTGATGATATTGACAGCCCCCAGGTACCATTGCCGTGTGATGATATGGAGAGCCCCAGGTACCATTGCCGTGTGGTGATATGGAGAGCTCCTGGTACCATTGCCGTGTGATGATATTGACAGCCCCCTGGTACCATTGCCGTGTGGTGATATGGAGAGTCCCCAGGTACCATTGCCGTGTGATGATATGGATAGCCCCCTGGTACCATTGCCATGTGATGATATGGAGAGTCCCCAGGTACAATTGCCGTGTGATGATATGGAGAGCTCCCTGGTACCATCACCGTGTGATAATATGGAGAGCCCCCAGTTACAATTGCCGTGTGATGATATGGAGAGCTCCCTGGTACCATCACCGTGTGATAATATGGAGAGCCTCCAGTTACAATTGCCGTGTGATGATATGGAGAGCCCCAGGTACCATTGCCGTGTGGTGATATGGAGAGCCCCCAGGTACCATTTCCGTGTGGTGATATGGAGATCCCCCAGGTACCAGCACCGTGTGATGATATGGGGAACACTCAGGTACCATTGCCGTGTGATGATATGGAGAGCCCCCAGGTACCATTGCCGTGTGGTGATTTGGAGAGCCCCAAGGTACCATTGCCGTGTGATGATATTGGGAGCTCTCAGGTACCATTGCCGTGTGGTGATATGGACAGCCCTGATACCATCACCGTGTGATGATATGGAAAGCCCCCAGGTACCATTGTCGAGTGGTGATATGGAGAGCCCCCAGGTACCATTGCCGTGTGATGATATGGACAGTCCCCTGGTACCATCACCGTGTGATGATATGGACAGCCCCCAGGTACCATTGCCGTGTGGTGATATGCAGAGCCCCAGGTACCATCACCGTGTGATGATATGGGGAGCTCTCAGGTACCATTGCCGTGTGGTGATATGGACAGCCCCCTGGTACCATCACCTTGTGATGATATGGAGAGCCCCCAGGTACCATTGCCGTGTGGTGATATGGAGAGCCCCCAGGTACCATTGCCGTCTGATGATATGGACAGCCCCCTGGTACCAGCAGCGTGTGATGATATGGGGAGCTCTCAGGTACCATCACCGTCTGATGATATCGGGAGCCCCCAGGTACCATCACCATGTGATGAAATGGGGAGCTCTCAGGTACCATTGCCGTGTGGTGATATTGACAGCCCCCTGGTACCATCACCGTGTGATGATATGGAAAGCCCCCAGGTACCATCACCGTGTGATGATATGGAAAGCCCCCAGGTACCATTGCCGTGTGGTGATATGCAGAGCCCCAGGTACCATCACCGTGTGATGATATGGGGAGCTCTCAGGTACCATTGCCGTGTGGTGATATGGAGAGCTCCCTGGTACCATCACCGTGTGATAATATGGAGAGCCCCCAGTTACAATTGCCGTGTGATGATATGGAGAGCCCCTGGTACCATTGCCGTGTGATGATATTGACAGCCCCCAGGTACCATTGCCGTGTGATGATATGGAGAGCCCCAGGTACCATTGCCGTGTGGTGATATGGAGAGCTCCTGGTACCATTGCCGTGTGATGATATTGACAGCCCCCTGGTACCATTGCCGTGTGGTGATATGGAGAGTCCCCAGGTACCATTGCCGTGTGATGATATGGATAGCCCCCTGGTACCATTGCCATGTGATGATATGGAGAGTCCCCAGGTACAATTGCCGTGTGATGATATGGAGAGCTCCCTGGTACCATCACCGTGTGATAATATGGAGAGCCCCCAGTTACAATTGCCGTGTGATGATATGGAGAGCTCCCTGGTACCATCACCGTGTGATAATATGGAGAGCCTCCAGTTACAATTGCCGTGTGATGATATGGAGAGCCCCAGGTACCATTGCCGTGTGGTGATATGGAGAGCCCCCAGGTACCATTTCCGTGTGGTGATATGGAGATCCCCCAGGTACCAGCACCGTGTGATGATATGGGGAACACTCAGGTACCATTGCCGTGTGATGATATGGAGAGCCCCCAGGTACCATTGCCGTGTGGTGATTTGGAGAGCCCCAAGGTACCATTGCCGTGTGATGATATTGGGAGCTCTCAGGTACCATTGCCTTGTGGTGATATGGACAGCCCTGATACCATCACCGTGTGATGATATGGAAAGCCCCCAGGTACCATTGTCGAGTGGTGATATGGAGAGCCCCCAGGTACCATTGCCGTGTGATGATATGGACAGTCCCCTGGTACCATCACCGTGTGATGATATGGACAGCCCCCAGGTACCATTGCCGTGTGGTGATATGCAGAGCCCCAGGTACCATCACCGTGTGATGATATGGGGAGCTCTCAGGTACCATTGCCGTGTGGTGATATGGACAGCCCCCTGGTACCATCACCTTGTGATGATATGGAGAGCCCCCAGGTACCATTGCCGTGTGGTGATATGGAGAGCCCCCAGGTACCATTGCCGTCTGATGATATGGACAGCCCCCTGGTACCAGCAGCGTGTGATGATATGGGGAGCTCTCAGGTACCATCACCGTCTGATGATATCGGGAGCCCCCAGGTACCATCACCATGTGATGAAATGGGGAGCTCTCAGGTACCATTGCCGTGTGGTGATATTGACAGCCCCCTGGTACCATCACCGTGTGATGATATGGAAAGCCCCCAGGTACCATCACCGTGTGATGATATGGAAAGCCCCCAGGTACCATTGCCGTGTGGTGATATGCAGAGCCCCAGGTACCATCACCGTGTGATGATATGGGGAGCTCTCAGGTACCATTGCCGTGTGGTGATATGGACAGCCCCCTGGTACCATCACCGTGTGATGATATGGACAGCCACCAGGTATCATTGTCGAGTGGTGATATGGAGAGCCCCCAGGTACCATCACCGTGTGATGATATGGGGAGCTCTCAGGTACCATTGCCGCGTGATGATATGGGGAGCTCTCAGGTACCATTGCCGCGTGATGATATGGAGAGCCCCCAGGTACCATCACCGTGTGGTGATATGGGGAGCTCTCAGGTACCATTGCCGTGTGGTGATATTGACAGCCCCCTGGTACCATCACCGTGTGATGATATGGAAAGCCCCCAGGTACCATCACCGTGTGATGATATGGAAAGCCCCCAGGTACCATTGCCGTGTGGTGATATGCAGAGCCCCAGGTACCATCACCGTGTGATGATATGGGGAGCTCTCAGGTACCATTGCCGTGTGGTGATATGGACAGCCCCCTGGTACCATCACCGTGTGGTGATATGGAGAGCCCCCAGGTACCATTGCCGTGTGATGATATGGACAGCCCCCTGGTACCATCACCGTGTGATGATATGGACAGCCACCAGGTATCATTGTCGAGTGGTGATATGGAGAGCCCCCAGGTACCATCACCATGTGATGATATGGGGAGCTCTCAGGTACCATCACCGTGTGATGATATGGAGAGCCCCCAGGTACCATTGCCGTGTGGTGATATGGAGAGCCCCCAGGTACCATTGCCGTGTGATGATATGGACAGCCCCCTGGTACCATCACCGTATGATGATATGGACAGCCACCAGGTATCATTGTCGAGTGGTGATATGGAGAGCCCCCAGGTACCATTGCCGTGTGATGATATGGGGAGCTCTCAGGTACCATCACCGTGTGATGATATGGGGAGCCCCCAGGTACCATTGCCGTGTGATGATATGGACAGCCCCCAGGTACCATTGCCGTGTGGTGATATGGAGAGCCCCCAGGTACCATTGCCGTGTGGTGATATGGACAGCCCCCTGGTACCATCACCGTGTGATGATATGGAAAGCCCCCAGGTACCATTGCCGTGTGATGATATGGACAGCCCCCAGGTACCATTGCCGTGTGGTGATATGGAGAGCCCCCAGGTACCATTGCCGTGTGGTGATATGGGGAGCCCCCAGGTACCATTGCCGTGTGATGATATGGGGAGCCCCCAGGTACCATTGCCGTGTGATGATATGGACAGCCCCCAGGTACCATTGCCGTGTGGTGATATGGAGAGCCCCCAGGTACCATTGCCGTGTGGTGATATGGACAGCCCCCTGGTACCATCACCGTGTGATGATATGGGGAGCCCCCAGGTACCATTGCCATGTGATGATATGGACAGCCCCCAGGTACCATTGCCGTGTGGTGATATGGAGAGCCCCCAGGTACCATTGCCGTGTGGTGATATGGACAACCCCCTGGTACCATCACCGTGTGATGATATGGAGAGCCCCCAGGTACCATTGCCGTGTGGTGATATGGAAAGCCACCAGGTATCATTGTCGAGTGGTGATATGGAGAGCTCCCAGGTACCATTGCCGTGTGATGATATGGACAGCCCCCTGGTACCATCACCGTGTGATGATATGGAAAGCCACCAGGTATCATTGTCGAGTGGTGATATGGAGAGCCCCCAGGTACCATTGCCGTGTGATGATATGGACAGCCCCCTGGTACCATCACCGTGTGATGATATGGACAGCCACCAGGTATCATTGTCGAGTGGTGATATGGAGAGCCCCCAGGTACCATCACCGTGTGGTGATATGGAGAGCCCCCAGGTACCATCACCGTGTGATGATATGGAGAGCCCCCAGGTACCATTGCCGTGTGATGATATGGACAGCCCCCTGGTACCATCACCGTGTGATGATATGGACAGCCACCAGGTATCATTGTCGAGTGGTGATATGGAGAGCCCCCAGGTACCATCACCGTGTGGTGATATGGGGAGCCCCCAGGTACCATTGCCGTGTGGTGATATGGAGAGCCCCCAGGTACCATCACCGTGTGATGATATGGAGAGCCCCCTGGTATCATCACCGTGATGATATGGACAGCCACCAGGTACCATTGCCGTGTGATGATATGGATAGCCCCCAGGTACCATTGCCGTGTGATGATATGGACAGCCACCAGGTACCATTGCCGTGTGATGATATGGAGAGCCCCCAGGTACCATTGCCGTGTGATGATATGGACAGCCACCAGGTACCATTGCCGTGTGATGATATGGAGAGCACCCAGGTACCATCACCGTGTGATGATATGGAAAGCCCCCTGGTATCATTGCCGTGTGATGATATGGACAGCCTACCGGTACCATTGCCGTGTGATGATATGGACAGCCACCAGGTATCATTGCCGTGTGATGATATGGAAAGCCCCCTGGTACCATCACCGTGTGATGATATGGAGAGCCCCCAGGTACCATTGCCGTGTGGTGATATGGAGAGCCCCCAGGTACCATTGCCGTCTGATGATATGGACAGCCCCCTCGTATCATCACCGTGTGATGATATGGACAGCCACCAGGTATCATTGTCGAGTGGTGATATGGAGAGCCCCCAGGTACCATTGCCGTGTGGTGATATGGAGAGCCTCCAGGTACCATCACCGTGTGATGTTATGGGGAGCTCTCAGGTACCATTGCCGTGTGATGATATGGGGAGCTCTCAGGTACCATCACCGTGTGATGATATGGAGAGCCCCCAGGTACAATTGCCGTGTGGTGATATGGAGAGCCCCCAGGTACAATTGCCGTGTGATGATATGGAGAGACCCCAGGTACCGTCACCTTGTGGTGATATGGAGAGCCCCCAGGTACCATCACCGTGTGATGATATGGAGACCCTCCAGGTATCATTTTCGAGTGGTGATATGGAGAGCCTCCAGGTATCATTGTCGAGTGGTGATATGGAGAGCCCCCAGGTACAATTGCCGTGTGGTGATATGGAGAGCCCCCAGGTACCATTGCCGTGTGGTGATAAGGAGAGCACCCAGGTACCATCACCGTGTGATGATATTGGGAGCTCTCAGGTACCATTGCCGTGTGGTGATAAGGACAGCCCCCTAGTACCATCAGCGTGTGATGATATGGAGAGCCCCCAGGTACCATCACCGTGTGATGATATGGAGAGCCCCCAGGTATCATTGTCGAGTGGTGATATGGAGAGCCCCAGGTACCATTGCCGTGTGATGATATAGAGAGCCCCCTGGTACCATCACCGTGTGATGATATGGACAGCCCCCAGGTACCATTGCCGTGTGGTGATATGGAAAGCCCCCAGGTATCATTGCCGTGTGATGATATGGACAGCCCCCTGGTACCATCACCGTGTGATGATATGGACAGCCACCAGGTATCATTGTCGAGTTGTGATGTGGAGAGCCCCCAGGTACCATTGCCGTGTGGTGATATGGAGAGCCCCCAGGTACCATCACCGTGTGATGATATGGGGAGCTCTCAGGTACCATTGCCGTGTGATGATATGGGGAGCTTTCAGGTACCATCACCGTGTGATGATATGGAGAGCCCCCAGGTACAATTGCCGTGTGGTGATATGGAGAGCCCCCAGGTACAATTGCCGTGTGGTGATATGGAGAGCCCCCAGGTACCATTGCCGTGTGGTGATATGGAGAGCCCCCAGGTACCATTGCCGTGTGGTGATATGGAGAGCCCCCAGGTACCATCACCGTGTGGTGATATGGAGAGCCTCCAGGTATCATTGTCGAGTGGTGATATGGAGAGCCCCCAGGTACCATTGCCGTGTGGTGATATGGAGAGCCCCCAGGTACCATCACCGTGTGGTGATATGGAAAGCCCCCAGGTACAATTGCCGTGTGGTGATATGGAGAGCCCCCAGGTACAATTGCCGTGTGGTGATATGGAGAGCCCCCAGGTACCACTGCCGTGTGGTGATATCGAGAGACCCCAGGTACCATCACCGTGTGATGATATGGAGAGCCCCCAGGTACCATTGCCGTGTGATGATATGGATAGCCCCAAAGTACCATTGCCGCGTGATGATATGGAGAGCCCCCAGGTACAATTGCCGTGTGGTGATATGGAGAGCCCCCAGGTACCATTGTCGTGTGGTGATATGGAGAGCCCCCAGGTACCATTGCCGTGTGATGATATGGAGAGCCCCCAGGTACCATCACCGTGTGATGATATGGAGAGCCCCCAGGTACAATTGCCGTGTGGTGATATGGAGAGCCCTCAGGTACCATTGCCGTGTGATGATATGGAGAGCTCCCAGGTACAATTGCCGCGTGGTGATATGGGGAGCCCCCAGGTACCATCACCGTGTGATGATATGGAGAGCCCCCAGGTACCATTGCCGTGTGGTGATATGGATAGCCCCCAGGTACCATCACCGTGTGATGATATGGAAAGCCCCCAGGTACAATTGCCGTGTGGTGATATGGAGAGCCCCCAGGTACCATCACCGTGTGATGATATGGAAAGCCCCCAGGTACAATTGCCGTGTGATGATATGGAGAGCCCCCAGGTACAATTGCCGTGTGGTGATATGGATAGCCCCCAGGTACCATCACCGTGTGATGATATGGAAAGCCCCCAGGTACAATTGCCGTGTGATGATATGGAAAGCCCCCAGGTATCATTGTCGAGTGGTGATATGGAGAGCCCCCAGGTACCATTGCCGTGTGGTGACATGGAGAGCCCCCAGGTACCATCACCGTGTGATGATATGGGGAGCTCTCAGGTACCATTGCCGTGTGGTGATATGGACAGCCCGCTAGTACCATCACCGTGTGATGATATGGAGAGCCCCCAGGTACAATTGCCGTGTGATGATATGGAGAGCCCCCAGGTATCATTGTCGAGTGGTGATATGGAGAGCCCCCAGGTACCATTGCCGTGTGGTGATATGGAGAGCCCCCAGGTACCATTGCCGTGTGGTGATATGGAGAGCCCCCAGGTACCATTGCCGTGTGATGATATGGGGAGCCCCCAGGTACCATCACCGTGTGATGATATGGAAAGCCCCCAGGTACAATTGCCGTGTGGTGATATGGAGAGCCCCCAGGTACAATTGCCGTGTGATGATATGGAGAGCCCCCAGGTACCATCACCGTCTGATGATATGGGGAGCTCTCAGGTACCATTGCCGTGTGGTGATATGGGGAGCTCTCAGGTACCATTGCCGTGTGGTGATATGGACAGCCACCTAGTACCATCACCGTGTGATGATATGGAGAGCCCCCAGGTACCATCACCGTGTGATGATATGGAGAGCCCCCAGGTACAATTGCCGTGTGATGATATGGAGAGCCCCCAGGTATCATTGTCGAGTGGTGATATGGAGAGCCCCCAGGTACAATTGCCGTGTGATGATATGGAAAGCCCCCAGGTACAATTGCCGTGTGGTGATATGGAGAGCCCCCAGGTACAATTGCCGTGTGGTGATATGGAGAGCCCCCAGGTACCATTGCCGTGTGGTGATATGGAGAGCCCCCAGGTACCATCACCTTCTGATGATATGGGGAGCTCTCAGGTACCATTGCCGTGTGGTGATATGGACAGCCCCCTAGTACCATCACCGTGTGATGATATGGAGAGCCCCCAGGTACCATCACCGTGTGATGATATGGAGAGCCCCCAGGTACAATTGCCGTGTGATGATATGGAGAGCCCCCAGGTACCATTGCCGCGTGGTGATATGGAGAGCCACCAGGTATCATTGTCGAGTGGTGATATGGAGAGCCCCCAGGTACCATCACCGTGTGGTGATATGGAGAGCCACCAGGTACACTTGCCGTGTGATGATATGGAGAGCCCCAGGTACCATTGTCGAGTGGTGATATGGATAGCCCCCAGGTACCATCACCGTGTGGTGATATGGAGAGCCCTCAGGTACCATTGCCGCGTGGTGATATGGAGAGCCCCCAGGTACAATTGCCGGGTGGTGATATGGAGAGCCCCAGGTACCATTGTCGAGTGGTGATATGGAGAGCCCCAGGTACCATTGTCGTGTGGTGATTTGGAGAGCCACCAGGTACCATTGCCGTGTGATGATATGGAGAGCCCCAGGTACCATTGTCGTGTGGTGATATGGGGAGCCCCCAGGTACCATTGCCGCGTGGTGATATGGGGAGCCCCCAGGTACCATTGTCGTGTGATGATATGGAGAGCCCCCAGGTACCATTGCCGTGTGATGATATGGAGAGCCCCAGGTACCATTGCCGTGTGGTGATATGGATAGCCCCCAGGTACCATCACCGTGTGATGATATGGAGAGCCCCAGGTACAATTGCCGTGTGATGATATGGAGAGCCCCCAGGTACCATTGCCGTGTGATGATATGGAGAGCCCCAGGTACCATTGCCGTGTGATGATATGGAGAGCCACCAGGTACAATTGCCGGGTGGTGATATGGAGAGCCCCAGGTACAATTGCCGGGTGGTGATATGGAGAGCCACCAGGTACCATTGCCGCGTGGTGATATGGAGAGCCACCAGGTATCATTGTCGAGTGGTGATATGGAGAGCCCCCAGGTACCATTGCCGTGTGGTGATATTGAGAGCCACCAGGTACAATTGCCGCGTGGTGATATGGGGAGCCCCCAGGTACCATCACCGTGTGATGATATGGAGAGCCCCCAGGTACCATCACCGTGTGATGATATGGAAAGCCCCCAGGTACCATCACCGTGTGATGATATGGAGAGCCCCCAGGTACCATCACCGTGTGATGATATGGAAAGCCCCCAGGTACAATCACCGTGTGATGATATGGAGAGCCCCCAGGTATCATTGCCGTGTGATGATATGGATAGCCCCCAGGTACAATCACCGTGTGATGATATGGAGAGCCCCCAGGTACCATCACCGTGTGATGATATGGAAAGCCCCCAGGTACAATTGCCATGTGGTGATATGGAGAGCCCCCAGGTACAATTACCGTGTGGTGATATGGAGAGCCCCCAGGTACCATTGCCGTGTGGTGATATGGAGAGCCCCCAGGTACCATCACCGTGTGATGATATGGGGAGCTCTCAGGTACCATTGCTGTGTGATGATATGGAGAGCCCCCAGGTACCATTGCCGTGTGATGATATGGAAAGCCCCCAGGTACAATTGCCATGTGGTGATATGGAGAGCCCCCAGGTACAATCACCGTGTGATGATATTGAAAGCCCCCAGGTACAATTGCCATGTGGTGATATGGAGAGCCCCCAGGTACAATTACCGTGTGGTGATATGGAGAGCCCCCAGGTACCATTGCCGTGTGGTGATATGGAGAGCCCCCAGGTACCATCACCGTGTGATGATATGGGGAGCTCTCAGGTACCATTGCTGTGTGATGATATGGAGAGCCCCCAGGTACCATTGCCGTGTGATGATATGGAGAGCCCCCAGGTACAATTGCCGGGTGGTGATATGGAGAGCCCCCAGGTACCATTGCCGCGTGATGATATGGAGAGCCCCCAGGTACCATCACCGTGTGATGATATGGAAAGCCCCCAGGTATCATTGCCGTGTGATGATATGGAGAGCCCCCAGGTACAATTGCCGCGTGGTGATATGGGGAGCCCCCAGGTACCATCACCGTGTGATGATATGGAGAGCCCCCAGGTACCATCACCGTGTGATGATATGGAAAGCCCCCAGGTACAATTGCCATGTGGTGATATGGAGAGCCCCCAGGTACAATTACCGTGTGGTGATATGGAGAGCCCCCAGGTACCATTGCCGTGTGGTGATATGGAGAGCCCCCAGGTACCATCACCGTGTGATGATATGGGGAGCTCTCAGGTACCATTGCTGTGTGATGATATGGAGAGCCCCCAGGTACCATTGCCGTGTGATGATATGGAGAGCCCCAGGTACCATTGCCGTGTGGTGATATGGAGAGCCACCAGGTACAATTGCCGGGTGGTGATATGGAGAGCCCCCAGGTACAATTGCCGGGTGGTGATATGGAGAGCCCCCAGGTACCATTGCCGCGTGATGATATGGAGAGCCCCAGGTACCATTGCCGCGTGATGATATGGAGAGCCCCAGGTACCATTGTCGTGTGGTGATATGGAGAGCCACCAGGTACCATTGCCGCGTGATGATATGGAGAGCCCCAGGTACCATTGTCGTGTGGTGATATGGGGAGCCCCCAGGTACCATTGCCGCGTGGTGATATGGAGAGCCCCCAGGTACCATTGTCGTGTGATGATATGGATAGCCCCCAGGTACCATCACCGTGTGGTGATATGGAGAGCCCTCAGGTACCATTGCCGTGTGGTGATATGGAGAGCCCCCAGGTACAATTGCCGGGTGGTGATATGGAGAGCCCCAGGTACCATTGTCGAGTGGTGATATGGAGAGCCCCAGGTACCATTGTCGTGTGGTGATTTGGAGAGCCACCAGGTACCATTGCCGTGTGATGATATGGAGAGCCCCAGGTACCATTGTCGTGTGGTGATATGGGGAGCCCCCAGGTACCATTGCCGCGTGGTGATATGGGGAGCCCCCAGGTACCATTGTCGTGTGATGATATGGAGAGCCCCCAGGTACCATTGCCGCGTGGTGATATGGATAGCCCCCAGGTACCATCACCGTGTGATGATATGGAGAGCCCCAGGTACAATTGCCGTGTGATGATATGGAGAGCCCCCAGGTACCATTGCCGTGTGATGATATGGAGAGCCCCAGGTACCATTGCCGTGTGATGATATGGAGAGCCCCAGGTACCATTGCCGTGTGATGATATGGAGAGCCCCAGGTACCATTGCCGCGTGGTGATATGGATAGCCCCCAGGTACCATCACCGTGTGATGATATGGAGAGCCCCAGGTACAATTGCCGTGTGATGATATGGAGAGCCACCAGGTACAATTGCCGGGTGGTGATATGGAGAGCCCCAGGTACAATTGCCGGGTGGTGATATGGAGAGCCCCCAGGTACCATTGCCGCGTGGTGATATGGAGAGCCACCAGGTATCATTGTCGAGTGGTGATATGGAGAGCCCCCAGGTACCATTGCCGTGTGGTGATATTGAGAGCCACCAGGTACAATTGCCGCGTGGTGATATGGAGAGCCCCCAGGTACCATTGCATTGTGGTGATATGGAGAGCCACCAGGTAGAGGCACGGTGGAAGACGGGCCATTTCCTAGGTCAATCTGGCTTTCTAGATTGTTTCCATTGCGGTGAATACAATACAGAATCAATAATTTAAAATCCCCATGTAATACTGGATGTGGTGTCAATACGGTAATCAGCAATACTGGGTGTGGTGACAATACGGTAATCAGCAATACTGGATGTGGTGTCAATACGGTACTCAGTAATACTGGATGTGGTGTCAAAATGGTGTCAATATGGTGTCAATACGGTGTCAATATGGTGTCAATACGGTGTCAATACGATACTCAGTAATAATGGATATGGTGTCAGTGCGGTACTCAGTAATATTGGATGTGGTGTCAATACGGTACTCAGTAATACTGGATGTGGTGACAATACGGTACTCAGTAATACTGGATGTGGTGTCAATACGGTAATCAGCAATACTGGATGTGGTGTCAATACGGTAATCAGCAATACTGGATGTGGTGTCAATACGGTACTCAGTAATACTGGATGTGGTGTCAAAATGGTGTCAATATGGTGTCAATACGGTGTCAATACGATACTCAGTAATAATGGATATGGTGTCAGTGCGGTACTCAGTAATATTGGATGTGGTGTCAATACGGTAAGGAGTTTGCTGATTAATACTCTTTTATTTTGTTGTCAGTTTTATTGTACGTCCAATGAAGTCTACATAAAACAATTACATTAAGGCATTTCAACGAGACTTGCCATGAAAGAAACGTGTTAAGCTAAGATCTGTCCATGCTCCCAAGGACAGTTATTTATGGTTGCCGTAGAATGTGTGTACATTACCCGTTGTTAGGTAATAGCTATATATTGGTTTGTCAGGCAACCATGGATACCAGGCACCTAACGGTGAGCACGTCATCCTAGCTGTCGGACCAGATAACAAGGAGCAACATGTAACTGACCAGATACCAAGGAGCAACATGTAACTGACCAGATATCAAGGAGCAACATGTAACTGACCAGATACCAAGGAGCAACATGTAACTGACCAGATACCAAGGAGCAACATGTAACTGACCAGATACCAAGGAGCAACATGTAACTGACCAGATACCAAGGAGCAACATGTAACTGACCAGATACCAAGGGGCAACATGTAACATGTATATGCCTGGTTGGTTTCGCTCTTCATGAATGTGTCCGAGTTGTGGGGAATGGAATGTCAGTGACTCTATGCCACGCCACGCTACGCTCTACTGAGTTCTACACTGCCCATCTGTAGCTGCAGGGTTGGCCCATATGTCCACACTAATTGCTTACTAATATAAATAGTTCATCAAGGAGACTAGTTAGACTAAAATTTAGTCTCAGAAATATGTTTTTTGTCACCAACACCATTTTACAAACAATTCAAATACATATACAAAATGGAGCTCTAAAAATGCCTTAGACATTTTCCAGACTGGGTTGGTCGTCAATTGAATATTTTCCAGGGTCTGGATGATAGACTAGGGGACTAGTCTAACACTTGGACTATGAACAAGTATTTATTTTTCAAATATCCCCATTTTTTGTATTGTCTTTATTCAGTATGAGAGGCCTCGTGGTGTTGAATAAATGGTGTGTGTGTGGATTATTTTACATATATTTAATATATCATATTATAATATTCATATTTTACAAGAATGATAAGTCAATATCTATCTACAACACATGAAAAATATGTCATGACAGAACATGAAAAGCATTTAACATATACATTTATTTTTAAATACAAGGCCAGTCTCTTCAATAGGGTGCTCGGAAAAAAGTAACGGGATAAAAGTAACAGTTTTTAAGTGTATTTAATAAAACAAGTTTAACAAAGTATTATTAAATATACAAGCATAATTTCACCATTAGCACAATGTTATCTTTGAAGGTGTAGATCATTTATTAGCGATTATAAGTGTTTTATTAACTTTTTTCTTTCAATACATTGGTATTTGTTGAAGATATAGGTTGGGATGAATTTATTTCTGCAAATAGTAAAGTATGGACAAATCAAAATACATTGTCACCCTTCTCACACATTAACAAGTTCCGTTTCCTTCTGGTTTTCTTATTTATACGGTTGTTTCTAAATCTGCAAGCTTTGAGAAAGTATTCGAAACTTTGTGAAAACAACTTTTAAATCTATATCTATCGCACTTGATAATAAATAAAATGTTGTAATTAACAATTATTTATAAGAACTATAGTGACAAGAGTAATGTTGAACTATTCAATAATCGTAGTAAATGGTTCACACCTCCACAATCTTGGGCGATATAGATATATGATAATCCAGTTTTAAGTAGCAGCTTTCTGATTTGGGACACCCTATTTCTCAGGGGATCCTTTTCAATACTTAACAATATAGGGATATTTCAAGAATTAATACATTTTCCAGAGTCTAAGTGTTCAACTGCAGATGGATGGGCGAGCACGCATAAATGAAAGGACATTTATCGGTACACAAACTTAATGAGTAAATTGAATAGGTCACAGGACCGTGAACCTAGCAGACCGTCTGTGTCGCCTAAATACATATATTATATATGCTTATATATACATATATTGTACAGCAATGCCTGATCTCGGTGATTTATTGCTGCAGTTAATCATGTGGTATTATTGGTGGTACACGTTATGAGGGGTTATTATTCAGGACTTAGCAGGTAACAAATGTTTCATTAACATTAATGTCTCATTAATGTGAGAATAACACGTATAATAGAGTGAATAGAATTAAATGCAGGTTTAGTGCAGGTGTACGACCAGGTAAGGAAGTATGCGAACATGTAGGTAGGTACATGTAGATGTATACCACTTAGAAGACACGGGGCACTTGTGACAGGGCCGACTTACTGATGTCTCACAACCAGTAGAACAACATTCCAACTAGACACCAACCTACTACCCTCCACACCAAAACTTCACATCAAACATCCATATTTGGAGAACGCGCCATATATAACCGACATATGCATGTATGTAAATTCCATATACCATCGCCTGAACGACAATATCTTCACCAGCAAATCACTGATATGTGATGACTGATCAAAATATAAGTTTCAATGATGCAAGTGTTACCTGTTAAAGTTAGTGAAAAGTGAAAAGGCAGTGACGCACACGTAACTATCCAGACCTAAAACCAGGCTACTTCTGTGCTTCCCCTGTCCCACCTCGGCTTGCCTTCCAGAACAGGTGGAGTACAGTGCAGGTATATGGACGCCTCGTGGAGCGCCGGTCTGGGTGTCCGGGTACTTGAAAACGTTATCCTGTAAAGCGGTCCACAGGTGGGCGAGAAGTAAATCTGGGCTATCAAATAGCTAGTGCTGGGTGCGGTACAAACCTTGCATAACATTTAAACAATAAATCTCACTAAACACTTTTATTCATCCACAAACCTAGTTTCATCCCGGTTTAACTCTATGAGTCACGTAATCTGCTTTCGTTAATATATTGACTTGGTGTTCACATTTGATTATTTCCGTGCGAGCAAGGGTATGCGGGTAGAATAAAGCTCTTAGATATTTAGGTTGCGCCTGACATGTTGTAATGTGTTTGTTTTATATTCGAGACCTTCTCAAGTTCGATGCTACTGTCTACAGCAGAGTGACAAGCATGCATCTTACACGAATGTTCCGAGTTCAGTACTCGGAGATTCAGATGTATAGCTTACTGCTTGAGTAAATGTCATACCGCTTGTCTGTCAACTTGTGTCACATTGACGATAGACTGTCGACTGTTGTCAATCCGCCATGCTGTCATCAGAATGAAATACAGCGAAGACTGATGAGTCACATGACCACACAAACATAAAACGCGGGTTTGTGGAAGAAGGTAAAAGACTCTTGTTGGAAGCGACTAGATGCATGCATTTAACAGGTGACATACTAATATATACTTAGTATGCTACTTAATCTAAAACACGTTGATGATGATCTCTGATAGATCCTGTGAACATCAAATTAGATCCTTTAAAAGATTGATTAGGCTAAGTATACTAACGGTTTGTTAGTAAGTTAAAACATGTGTATCTTCTATGTGCGAGGACAGTTAACCTTCAGTGGGTTCTATTGTTAAACGCAGAGACGTTCAGGATTAAGGATGGTAATCGCAGTACCCGTTTTTATTACATATATGGTAATGTGAAGAAAGAGTGAGTGTCGCCTTTTGTGGTCCATTGTACAGTGAATAATAACATCATTTCTGGGTAAAGAAACTCATGATCCGTGGACAATATAATGCGTAGGTCTATTAATTCAGGAACTGTACAGAAGTAGAAGGTGTACATGGCGTTCTGAGGGTGCAGCCATGCAGAGCTATGTGTCAAGTGGGATGAGTCCCATGTACGGTCTGATTAGTCGGGTCTCCACGCCCAGTGCACTACCCCGGTTCACGTACGCATACATCCCAACCTGAGGAAGCAGGCCAGTTCTAGTAGGCACTTTGTGGCCACTGACGGTCCTGAATCAAGGGGCACATATATATTAGACGTATATCATAGCTTATAAATCTGATAACCATTCGCTGACAGGCACATCGTGTGATCTGCTGTCACATACAAGTGATATATAATCAGAGTGGTGGACGGCAGATTATGTGTTATACCCGCAGGTTTAACGAGGCTCTGGTGGAAGTTTACAGTGCAGTTTACGGGTGTGTATGCAGCTGCAGCCCCCTGAACACCCCACAAAGGCATGTTGCGACGCGCTCCTTCTCATATCTTATTCCTGCTATTAGGGTAGAGTAAGAACCCTTGTTCCCAGGTAATAGCATTGAAACACGCTCTCAATATCTTCCTGTCACAACAAACAATCTGTACGTCCACTTCACTCGCCGTAGCTTAATAGAACTTTCCATTTGATCGTCACCATAGGCAAACACATTTCAGAAATACACCCTTTAAAATTCCAAAATCATTATATTTGTTATGTTTGATAAGAGGTTTTAACAATCATATTACTCTTGTCATGATATTAATTTAACAGCTAGTACACATGATGATTCACGGAACGATCAATGATGATACGTTCAACTTGTTGAACAATGAAGGATAGTTGCATCTTTATTTAACAGAAATATGACTTGTGACACAATCAAATAAAAAATAATAGGCACTTACGGCTGCGGAAGTACTTCAGGCGATTCTTGCTGACAGATAGGTGCAGTATTGAGGTGCTGTCCGCGCACTATACTGTACAGAGCTAGGACGGAGAGGGGCCAGTAACTGCGGGCCTGGGTATGTACGCCTCGGTATGTGACACCTGACTGAGAACCGGAGCGGTGTGTTGGTCGGATCGAGCAGAGTCAATAAGGACCCACCCACCTCACTGCACTGGCTCCTGGGGCCGTACAACCACTTGGCCACGCCCTCGCTCTACATACACGTCATGTGTATTTCTACTGATAACACGAACATCAACTCTTAAGATTTTACAAATACTTGAATGTGGATATTTAGCTTATATATTCCCAGCACTGACTATAAATGTGCTGATTATTCACAAACTGACGTAGGTATCTATCATGTATTCACGCGGTGTGGATATAGATGACGGTAATAGTTCGGCGAACTGAAAGAATAAAACAGCAGTAAACTGGTATAATAACGAGGTGGGGGAGGGGGCAATTAAGGAACCGGTATGACGAGCCTCTTCTCCATTGAGATAGCTATATCTCCGCTCATAGAACTTTGTCTTTTATGAGAGTTGTGTTTTCTCATTGAGAGAGATTGATATTTCTTTCATGAGTTAGTTTTGTCTCTTGTGTCCATCATTAGTTGTAAGCATACACACGATACTGTTCATTTGAGCAGATGACTCACACTCAACTGAGCAGCGAAGTTACAGATGACTCACACTTAACTGAGCAGCGAAGTTACAGATGACTCACACTTAACTGAGCAGCGAAGTTACAGATGACTCACACTCAACTGAGCAGCGAAGTTACAGATGACTCACACTCAACTGAGCAGCGAAGTTACAGATGACTCACACTTAACTGAGCAGCGAAGTTACAGATGACTCACACTTAACTGAGCAGCGAAGTTACAGATGACTCACACTTAACTGAGCAGCAATTGCCTTCTTGCTATTACTCTAAACCTGTGGTCTGACGATGCCTAGCACGATCAAGACGCACCATTTCAGTGAATTACAGCGACAAAACGAAAGGCTGAACTGATGTAATATATGTTGTTTTTTTTCATTTTGTAGATTTATTCTTTAAATAAGGTGCTGACACGCATACATTCAGTTTGAGTGAAGCCCAGAGTTACAGGGGAGCGGGACAGGACAGGCAGAGTGATCGCGACGAGAGGCTGCACTGGGCGGAAACTGTTCGTCACTCACACGACAAATAGTCCCATTATCTCCCTGTACATCAAACTGTAACCTCAATGGTTGACCTGACAACGACAAGTCTCGTTTCGTTTAATGGGACTGCAGCTCCTACTTCCTGTATAATAGATTCAATTAGAAAAGGGCCGCAAGGGTCCACCCCCACCCCCACTACCGTCCTCTCCCCCTTATGTTCAGCAATGGGTCTATTTTCAGTTGCATCTACAATCATTTCAGACAGTTACGTTGGACACAAGCCGGAAAGTACAACAGTATCGCCTGCTAGACCATGTGATATATTTATGGTCAGCTGGTACTCACGCATAAAACAAAAAATAGAGCCATTGGTACTGTAGGTCATCGGGATTAAAACAATAAACTATATACATTTTCAAATGTAAATTTTCTAGGAGATTCTATCACAAGCATAACACATTTCAAGCCATTTATAGTACTTGAGAAATAGTTGGAAATAGTTCTTTTAGGTCATGACCCCAGTGTGACCAATATATAGGGTCACGGTTCACCAAATCTACTATTTAGAATCCCAACCTACCAAGGAGTCGATACACAACATTTCAACTTTCTAGGACTTCTTGTACTAGAGAATGATATGGAAATAGGTAAAACATATGTAATTATGTTGACCCTTGGCTCTTGTTACAAGCCTGATATTCTACAAGTTTTTGTTATTTACTTAATAGCATCAAGCTTGCACTAAACACTGGCAACACTGATCTAACTAAGGCTTAGAGAGAACAGGCAATGTGATGAGTCTCATGGTACAGTACAATTTAGAATCCCCATTGGTTAAATGGTGTGTACACAACTTTTAAGTGTTCTAAGCCTTTTCATCTTAGAGATGAAGATGAAAATACTATTTAGGTCATGGCTTGTGAGGCCCTCATTTGGGCACAAAATCTACAACAAGGAATTGTCACAAACGTGACCATGTCCCCCGCCGTAATTAAGAAATGAGCTAAAAGGATGGACACACAGCTTGTGCCGAGTAATGATCATTACATATTTGATTCAATTGTTATTATTTCAGGCTAAGAACATTTTAAAAAGTGATCAAAGTCTCGTAGTGAGATGAGGTCAAGGTCACCCAAATCGACTGTTGTATGTGTACTTCCCAAATGTTGTTGACTGGTACCAAATTTGAAGACTCTACGTGCAACGGTTCATGAGATATTGTGCTAACAACATTTGACTAACAATAAAAGTCTCGTTGTGACCTTTAAAATATTTTCAAGGTCACCGAAATTGACTGGTGTCTGCGTATTCCCCAAATGAAGATATCGTGGTAACAAGATTTTATACCAAAACAATTCAAAATCTCGTATTGACCTTGAAAATGAGGTCAAGGACACCTTAAATCGACTGGTGTCTGCGTATTCCCCAAATGAAGAGTGATATCAAATTTGAAGACTCTAGGTCCAGCGATTCATGAGATATCGTGGTAACAAGAAACGGGACGGGCGGACGGACCTATGGAACTGAATACGATAGCCCCCGCTCCGCCCTTAGCGGCGGCGGGGGACAATAAAGAATCTTCATAGGCTAAAGAGTCTGTACACATTATTTCAACCGTCTATATTATTCTGAATCCCCAATGGCTAAAGAGTCTGCATACAATATTACAGCCTTCTTGGTCTTTTTTGTTCTGGAGAAAAGGAGATGAAAATAGGTTTTAGGTCATGGTCTGTAATGGGCCAATTGGCCACAGGGTCACCAAATAATCAATTTTAATCCCCATTGGCTAAAGAGTCCACACCCTATATTACAGCCTTCTGTGTCATTTCGTTCTTGAGAAGAATATGAAAATAGGTTTTTAGGTCATGTCCTGTGAGGCCCTTATTTTGGGGCCACTGGGTCAACAAATCTACGATCTCCATTGGCTGAAGAGTATGTACACATTATTTTAGCCTTCTAGGTATTTTCGTTCTGGAGAAGAACATGAAAATAGGTTTTAGGTTTTTGCCTGTTAGGCCCTTATTTAGGGCCCCAGGTTCACTAAATCTGCAATTCAGAATCCCCATTGGCCAATGAGTCATTACATAAAATTTCAGCTCTATAGAGTCACTAGTTCTGGAGGAGAAGTCGAAAGAGTGAACAGTTTACGGACGGACGAATGGACGGAAGGACGGATGGACGGACGCCATGCCATGTCATAAGCCCATCGGGCCTAAAAATGAATCCATGGTCAAGGTCACAAGGTCAAAGGTTATAGTCTTAGTATTGACAATGAAAACATAATATTTTCAAATGATGACAAAGCGCAAGTTACAGTGTAGGTTAAAGTTTAAAAAAATTGCGTCTTTCATCAATGTCAAGGTTAGAATGTTATAGTCCGGCAGCCAAACCTTGATTTTCATCCTAGGTTGGAAAGGGCGTCGATAGAAAATGTTTTTACAGATATTGAACCTTGTGGGTATATACTATAGGAAACTGAATGATGACACTTTGTCATCATTGAGCATTTTGAATAATTAATGTTTTAATTAGATAGGGTCGTATTTTTGTTCATGGTGAACCTTATGGGTGTATATGGATTTCAGTTATCCAGACACATCAAGTAATTATATTTTAGTGTTCACAAAAATGAAATAAAATTAAGGCAGTTATGTATCAATTGTTGTCTATGAGTATTATGAAAATAAGTACACTTTTTTGTGGTAAAAGACGAAAGACCAAAATGTTGATAATGTGTCTGGATAAACGAGGTTTCTGAGCAAATTTGGTTTTCTTACAGTAAAATTTGATATAATGGTGTTATAATTTACTTTTGATTATAATTACGACTATTGAATCATAATCAAAAGAAATAGTGATAAAGTTTTGTTTACTTTTGCCAAATTCTGAAATAGGCCTTTGTGTAACCATGTCACTTCTTGTGGTGAGAAAATGGTAATTTTTGACGATTCTATGGTGTTTTTAACAAAACACAATTCACCATTTTTATTTTGTATTGAACTGAATTTTTCTTATTCACCCATCAACACATTTATCACAAAGAGTTAATTTGCAAAAAGACAAAAACACGAAATAGTCAATTTTAAAGTTTAGAACAGGAAGCGGGCACTGAAATTGGGCAATTTGGAGGTTGACAAGAGTAGTCTCCCTAGAAGAAAAAGATAGAATGTTTCTTAAACGTTAAACGTTTAGCAATGACCTGAAAAGTGACATTTAAAAGTGTAGGCGTTGCTACACATTTTTGAATCAGGAACATCAAACGCTTTGTTATTTCATAGGTCATGTGTATCTAGTTATACATAAAAACAAAACAGCAAAACAAGGATAACAGAGACAACGAAAACAACAAACAAAAACAGTTGCTCGGCTCCAAACAATGCGCAGTTGTACGGACAATAATGTGTTTCATTTTAAAGTACACTGCACTGTCTTTCTGTCGAATCAACGGAGCATTGAGTGATTTACATTGCTGCAGATGCAAGATATCACGTTTATTGCAAGTATAAATTAATGTCCAAAGAGTATCATTTTTGCAGCACGGTTGGCATATGATGGTGAGTCGATGATGTAGGACTTGTCTCACAGACACCATGGTCAGCTACGATGTTGTCGATTTCTTCACCAACATTTCCCTACAGAAAACCCTAGAAGCCACCAAGCTCCACATCCGCATTGAACAGCTCGACACCAAGTTAACCATCAGCTGCTTCGAAATGGTCTACTTCTATGTTATCTTCACTGACAAGATCCATGAACTTCCAATGGGCTCACAACTATAATGATATCTTCCCTAATAACAGAGATTTTCATGACATCCTTCAAAGAACCAGCACTCTATAATGCTCTTTTTCCCTCGCTTTATTGGTTCCACAAGGTGGATTACATCGTCACCACCATAGCAATCATCTCCTACAACATCTCAACGCATCAGGTGGACCATGGAAACAGAAACTGACCACCATCTCCCCTTCTCATATTCTCCTTGCAAGCTTCTTGGCATGGCATGACAAGTACAATTCCTGTTATCATTCGCTAATCAAGCATAGCCACACTCACAATACTGTCAACCTGATTCCCTTAATAAAGAACCAAAGCATCGAGGTGAGGTGAGGTGAGTTGGGGTTTAACGCCGCTTTCAAGAGTATTTCTCCCAAGGCATCGAAAGGACACATTTACCCCCACAAAATGGATATCCAGCAAGCCTAGTCATCAAGACTATCATGAAACCACTCACCATAAGAGATACCAGCCACAAGTCTGAACCGAGAAATTCGAGTAACAATTCCCGAAATACATCGGCTATCTCAGCTACAAGATCGCCCGCCTCATCAAGAACAAGTGTTTGCCACTAACATGACAATGTCCCCCGCCTCCAACGTTGAGTCACGTAAGACACATTTTCAAAATGTGGTTTTTCTTATATTGCATTTCTGGTAAAAATATCATTATCATGACATCAAATGTGAAGACATTGGCCACAGTGTTATGCACTAAAAGTTGACTGGTGTCTGTATGATTTCCAAATGACAGATGTCACCAAATTTCAAGATAATCGATGCTAATAAGGGTTAATGACAAGAGGCCGAAAGCCGGTCAAAGTGACGTGGTGACCTTGAAAATAAGGTCAAGGTCCCCCAATTCGACTGGTGTCTGCATTGTCACCCATTTTAGGCTGGTACAAAAATTGAAGACACTGGGTGCAACGGTTCATGAGATATCGCGTTAACAAGAGGCTGAAAAACTGTCAAAGTGCCGTGGTGACCTTGTAAATAAGGTCAAGGTCATGCAATGTGAGTGGTGTCTGCATAGTCACACATTGTAGGCTGGTACAAAAACTGAAGACACTGGGTCCATCAGGTAATGATATATCGTGTTAACAAGAGTTCGAAAAGTGGTCAAAGTGTTGTGATGACCTTTAAAATAAGGTCAAGGTCAGCAAAATCGACTGGTGTCTTCGTTTGAAGAATTTTTATGTAATGATTCATGAGATATCGCGTTTACAAGAGCCTGTAAGCCGGTCAAAGTGCCGTGGTGACCTTGAAAATAAGGTCAAGGTCAGCAAAATCGACTGGTGTCTGCGTTTGAAGACTTTTGATGTAATGATTCATGAGATATCGCGTTAACAAGAGCCTGAAAGCCGGTCAAAGTGCCGTGGTGACCTTGAAAATATGGTCAAGGTCATGCTATTCGACTGGTGTCTGCATAGTGACCAATTTTAGGCTGGTACCAAAATTGAAGACACTGGATGCAACGGTTCATGAGTTATCGAGTAAACAAGAAATGTGACGTACGGACATACGTACGGACGTACGGATGGCGCTGAATACATAGTCCCCCGTGCCGCGTTGCGGCGGGGGACAACAAGGTCAGCATTGATGTTACATTTTCCCGTGCAAGACCCTCAAGCAGCAACTCAAAGCCAACAGTAGAGGAACCGGCACTACAACATTCCATGCCACTGTGGACAAGAATACATCAGAGAAATGCTGCAGCCTATCAACACAAGGATCAGAGAACATAAACCTTTGTCAATACACTTGACCAGAAATCTTCCCTATCTGAACATACTCTGAACAAGGATCACACTATAAATTGGGAGGCTAGCTACCACTGTCTTGTCAACAAAAACTAACTGGCGCCAAAGAAAACTCCAATAAGCGATTGACATTACAAGGGAACAACCTGCAATAAACCGCGACCAAAGCATCTTTCTAACATGTACTTTGAGATTCACTCATCTCGAACATCTATATTCTGTCGGGGGCAAATCCGAGGAGCACCCACCCGACCATCCATTCACTCTTAGAGCTTATCCGAGGAGTCTACATCTATCAGAACCATTCTGCAGCATCCAGCTACTTCACACCCCCGGCCACAATCACTGGCCTCTTCTAATACTCTCATTAACCATGTCTTCTGCATTTCAACTGTTTTTGTATCTACAATAAAACCAATTGGCTATCCTCCTTTTACCAATTTATATTACTGTTGTCCAATCATTACTTCAATAAAGCCCACATGCCATTGTTGATTTAGCAATCCTGTATGTATCACAAATGCTCAATGTATACCACTCTAATGCGTAATTTATCTTTAAAACTTAATTTAATCTATTTGATTGAGTTTCCTCGCCATTTCTTTCATTACTATATAATTTTTTACCATTTTGTTGAATTATTTCTTACATTTCACCTGATGGTGGAGTAAGTATATACTGAAACGTCTTGTATTATCACATTAAAGAAGCTGTTATCCGTCTCCTTGTTCTAATATCAAGTAATCTTAACTATGTGGGGTTACATGGAGATCTTTTTTAGAATTTGTCAAAAGTAAACAAATACTAAACTGAAACTTTATCACTATTTCTTTTGATTATGATTCAATAATCGTAAGTATAATCAAAAGGATATTATTACACCATTAAATCAAAATTTACTGAAAGAAAACCAAACTTGCTCAGAAACCTCGTTTATCCAGACACATTATCAACATGTTAGCCTTTCGGGTTTTTTTTCCACAAAAAAGTGTATTTATTTTCATAATACGAATAGACAACAATTGATATATAACTGCCTTTGGTTTTTTTCTTCACTTTTGTGAGCACTAAAATATAATTACTTCATGTGTCTGGATAACTGAAATCCATATAAACCCATAAGGTTCACCATGAACACAAATATTTTCTATGGAAGCAACTTTCCCGGTCACAAGGGCTGGCTGCTGGACTATTAAAAAAAATGACTATTTAAATGGTCTTACACTTTGGGTCAAAATAAACTGTAAAAACTGTACACCTGGATATATTAATTAAGAAACACCCTAGTTTGTAAACTGAAACGTGGTGCTCTAGGATTGTAAGGATAATTTGTGATGGTGATCCTCCAGATGTACGTGGTTACGGTTCGCAAGTGAACCAACCGGAAATAGAGGTCTTCATTTGGCGTGGGTTTTATGAATGTTATTGACTCAATCACAGTTTTCCCACGATTTCAATGAACTTTCAAATTAATTATTGTTTCAGCATAACGTTGAGATCACAATTAGTTGTATTTACGAAATTATATCATCTTTCTTTTTAAGGACAATCAAGTAGGCGTTTCGTAATTCGTTTGGTCGACAGTGTAAAAAGGAAATACATATATCAAGTTTCAAAGTATCAAAAGTTTGAGCCACGCTAAGTTAAAGTTTAACCCTGTCAGAAAGCTGAGCACTCAAAGTCAAGGGCCATAACTATGGAAATATTAATCAGATCGGTGCCAAAATCACATGCTCATAACCGATGTATATCCAAAGCTTTTGTAAAGAACTTTGGTCAAAAACTGTGGGAGGAGTTGATTTCAGAACACAAATACCGTTTTCGGGGCGGACAGACGGATGGACAGACGGACGGACAGACGGACGGACGGACTGCGCCACGACCATGATAATAATAACTTAGGTCTTCAAGATTTCTGCTTGACCTTGAACTCCATGTTGGACTCTCAGGTATATCATCAGTTTCTCTGCTTTAAAATGATCTACCAAACATGTCTCTATCTTCAGTAGTTTTTTTTTTTTAAATTCTCCAAAGACAATGACCCTCTGAAAATGGAACAATTGCTTATTAATGGACCCCTACATGATCTTGCTCATGATTAAGACAAAATGGTTAATATTATATTAACCAACCGGAAATAGAGGTCTTCATTTGGCGTGGGTTTTATGAATGTTATTGACTCAATCACAGTTTTCCCACGATTTCAATGAACTTTCAAATTAATTATTGTTTCAGCATAACGTTGAGATCACAATTAGTTGTATTTACGAAATTATATCATCTTTCTTTTTAAGGACAATCAAGTAGGCGTTTCGTAATTCGTTTGGTCGACAGTGTAAAAAGGAAATACATATATCAAGTTTCAAAGTATCAAAAGTTTGAGCCACGCTAAGTTAAAGTTTAACCCTGTCAGAAAGCTGAGCACTCAAAGTCAAGGGCCATAACTATGGAAATATTAATCAGATCGGTGCCAAAATCACATGCTCATAACCGATGTATATCCAAAGCTTTTGTAAAGAACTTTGGTCAAAAACTGTGGGAGGAGTTGATTTCAGAACACAAATACCGATTTCGGGGCGGACAGACGGATGGACAGACGGACGGACAGACGGACGGACGGACTGCGCCACGACCATGATAATAATAACTTAGGTCTTCAAGATTTCTGCTTGACCTTGAACTCCATGTTGGACTCTCAGGTATATCATCAGTTTCTCTGCTTTAAAATGATCTACCAAACATGTCTCTATCTTCAGTAGTTTGTTTTTTTTAAATTCTCCAAAGACAATGACCCTCTGAAAATGGAACAATTGCTTATTAATGGACCCCTACATGATCTTGCTCATGATTAAGACAAAATGGTTAATATTTTCATACTAAGGTGTAACATAGAAAATGTTGTGATTTAATTTCCACTTTACTAGATGCAATCATCATTTAGATTGCATACACAAGCAATGCGTTGTGTTCTGCATATTCACGAAAATACTCAAAAAAGCTTAAATTTGGACACCTAGACAACGTTTGCGATGTTCGAGGCTTACCTATCAACGTTCTGATGAAAGCAGACAATAGAAAAGTTGTTATTCTTGAAAGTGTACATACGTAGGTTTGTGTACAATTTTAATAGCATAAAAAGTTAAGCAGTAATGAACCTTTCAACTTTGCTGAAAATGGCGATTTTCAAAAAATGACAATCTTCTGTGACTTGTCACATATAAACTATAACAGAAACGTGCTTGAAAGATATTGTCCTTAATCAATGACGTTTCCACATCAAAATGAGCTATAAAAGTATTCCTATCTTCATTGGTTCATGATCAATAATTCTCCAAAGAATATACCCCTTGAAATGCTCCAAATCACAAACTTTTATTTTTCAACTTTCATATGATAATGATATGTTATGGAATTGTTTAGCTCTTTATCAGAAAGAGATGGCAATAAATAACTTTGACGTATGGGGAAGGCTACCGGGAAAAGGGACCACCTGGTCGGTATTGAGTTAGTCTACCCTTTAAAATAAAAATAAATAATCATCAAATTATGATAAAAATTGGCAAAGCGATGGTCAGTGAAAGAGTGGTAGGGTCAAACTTATCTGGAACTGTGGAAATGAGAAAACCTTACTTACAACTGTTGTTTGTATTCATTTAACCATATAACATTATCAAACACGAAGTTACGGTGTGTGTGTATCAGAATTTGTTTCAACAGGTGTTAACGTGTTTGTGTAAAGAACAAAAGTTTGTTTGCATGTTCTTAATATGCACGTGCATGCGTAATGGTCGATGTGGTCCATTTTTCTTCAGATCAGAATAAGGTCATAGGCTTATAAACCACGTTGATAAACCCATAAACGAAAATTTAGATATTGTTATAGAATAGTCGAAAGACGAAATATGTTAACTTTAATTGTGAACTGTATTGTTCCACCGACCGAGGCTGAATACAGAAGTACCAACGTAGAATGTAGAAATGGATAGCAATTTCTCCTGTGGATCATTGAACTGCAGAGGTCTTGGTAATTTAGAGAAGAGAAGAGATGTCTTTAACTTTTTACGAGCAAAAAATGTTTCACTATGTCTAATTCAAGACACAAACTTTACTTTTCAAGAGGACAGATTTATTAGATCCATGTGGGGCCATGATATTGTTCTCTATTGTCATTCAAGTCAGTCTAGAGGAGTAGCCTTTTTTTAAACAAAACAAAACTGAATATAACATACATCAAGTTTATAAATATGAATCTGGTAACTTTATTCTGATTGATATTACACTCAATGGCTGCAGAATGTCTGTTGGTAATATTTATGGCCCAAATTCTGACTCGCCAGAATTTTATAAGATGATATTAACCAAATTTAAAGAATTTGGCAATGAGTCCTGAATCATTGGCGGCGATTTCAACCTCTCTCTTGATCAAGATAAAGATACAAGTAACTATAAGAATGTTAATAACCCTAAAGCAAGATATCCATTACTAGAATTAATAGGAGAACTTAATCTTATCGACATATGGAGAGATAGTAATCCTGGAGTAAGACAATACACATGGCGACGTACAAAACCTGTTAAATAAGCTAGGCTAGACTTTTTTCTTATGTCCGAAAATCTTTGTCGAAACACATCCCAAGCTAAAATAAATCCAGATTATAGAACAGATCCATCACTGGTTAGCTTCAATTTTAGTAAGGAAGAATCCACGTTTAACAATTCCTTGTTACAGGATAAGAAATATGTGGGGGGGGGGGGGGGGGGGGGGATCTTATTTTTTCAACCAAGAAAGAATATGCTGTCATTGTTTACAATCTAGATAATTTGGATAACATTTCTAATACTGATATTGAATTCTCTATTAATGATCACCTTTTCCTGAAGACACTTTTGATGAAAATAAGAGGAAAATCAATAATCTATGCTTCTTTCAAGAAAAAAGAGATGAACAAAAAAGAAGAAAGGCTTAATGTAGAAATAGAATATCTTGAGTATTATTATGGAGATGCTACTGTTGAAGAACTAGAAAACAAACAAAAACAGGAATTACAACAACTGCGTCAAAAGAAATTAGATGGCATGCTGGTAAGATCTAAAGCTAAATGGATCGATGAAGGAGAAAGCATCAGTAAATACTTTTGTAACCTAGAAACAAGAAATTATATCAGTAAAAATATGAAAGAACTTGAAATGCCTAATGGTAACACAATTACTTCAGAGGATGATATCATGAACGAAGCTACAAAATACTATCATGATCTGTACTCATCAAACAAAACCTTTGTAAAAGATATAAATCTTAATACTATTCTTAATGAGCAAGATGTACGTAAGGTTGATAATCCTGACAGTATCGATGGACCAATAACTAAAGAAGAACTCCTATTTACACTTAAGAAATAAAAAAAATAACAAGAGTCCAGGCTCTGATGGTTTCTCCTATGAATTTTTAAAGCTCTTCTGGATTGACCTTGGTGACTTCCTATTAAGATCACTAAAGTTTAGTTATGAAACTGGCAACTTGTCTATATCCCAGAGATATACCAAGACAATTTATGAAAAATTGGCGCCCAACTACTTTATTGAACTCTTCATATAAACTTCTAGCTTCCATTATTGCAAATAGATTTTAAAAAGTACTCCCTAATATAATTAGTGAAGAACAAACAGGATTTATGTCTGACAGATTTATTGGAGAAAATATCCGTATGCTCTATGATTTACTTCTACACACTGAGTCTAAACACAATCCAGGTATGCTATTACTTGTAGATTTTGAAAAGGCCTTTGATTCTATATCCTGTTCTTTCATTTTTAAAACTTTGACATTTTTTGGATTTGGGGACAGTATCTCTAAATGGGTTTCAATATTGTATAAAGATATCAAGTCAAGTCTGATAATAAACGGGAAAATGTCACCATGGATATCTATTTATCGGGGCTGCAGACAAGGTGATCCGTTATCCCCATATATATTTCTATTATGTGCAGAAATCTTATCAGCGCTAGTGAAGAAAAATAAAGATATTAAAGGAAGAATGATAGATGACATTGAATATTTGATTGCCCAATATGCTGATGACACTGAATTTATTCTAGATGGTTCAAAAAGTCTTTTGAAGCTGTTATTAACACTCTAGACCTATATGCACACATTTCAGGGCTTAAAATCAATTATGATAAATCAGAAGTTGTCTGGATGGGACGCTCTAGAAATAGTAATGTGAAGTTTAGACCATATTTAAATCTGCGTTGGAATTCTCGGATTCTCGGAATAATATTTCAATTGATTATACTAAAATGATCAAACTTAATTTTGAAAGTAAAATTTACGAAATAGAAGAAATCATAAAAAGATGGATGAAAAGAACCATAACTCCTCTAGGAAAAATTGCTATAATGAAATCATTGCTCATTTCTAAGTAAAATTTCCTTTTTCTCATCCTTCCCAACCCACCAACAGATTTCCTTAAAAAATTAAATAAAATTCTATTTAGCTTCCTCTGGGATAACAAGCCTGACAAACTAAAGCGGTCAGTGGTTTGTAAACCTATTGCTGAAGGAGGACTGGGAATGATAGATATATTTGCTTATGTTGATGCTTTGAAAATAACATGGATGAGGAAATTACTTTGCAGAGGTTATGATAGGAAGTGGAAGAGTCTTCTCTTCAATGATTGCCCACAGTACTTAAATATATTAACTTAAATAGTAAAAAGTTCCATGAACATGACATTGTTAATATATCTTGCTTGTTGGGTGATAATGGTGAATTTATGTCGCTTGAAAAATTTTGTCATGTCTTTTTCAAGATAAATTTTCTTGAATTTTATGGAATTTTAAAAGCAGTTGATGAATATCGCAAAACCCTTGGCATACACAAAACATATGATTTTATACTAGATGAATTTACATGCTTATGTATTAGTAATCTTTTCTCATGTAAAAAAGGATAATAAAAAAAAAGCTATTACTTTCAATTAACTAATAATAATGAAAGACCAAAAATAATCGAGAAATGGGAAGAGGAGATTTTGATAAATATAAACTGGCTTAAGACATTTAAAAACCCATTCCAAACCACTCTAGATCCCACATTAAGATGGATGCAAATCAGACTGCTTCACAGAATTCTACCTGTAAACACCTATTTGAGCAAAATGCACCTTGTTGAAAATAATGTATGTATTTTCTGTGCAGCAGAACCTGAATCAATAGCACATCTTTTTCTGGCATTGTAGAGCTAGGAAGACCTTTTGGCGGAAGTTTTCAGAATTGCTGGAATTAAACTGTGTTCCCACAGGCATTATATCTATTCAATGCGATTTGATCCTTTTCGGGTTTTCACCCACATTTCATACTGATGATACTTTTGATTTGATATTACTTTTAGGCAAATATTTTCAATGTTTATTCTCTTATAGTTTATTTAAAACTCTGTTATCCTCATGGAAAACGATATCAGGTGAATAAAATAATTTAAAAATAAAAACAAATATTTTTTAGAATCTATTTTGTACAAAGTGCAACCTATAAAAGAAAAAAACTACAGAAACATTTTTGCAAATCTATTCTACATCAGGGCCTACTCATGCAATGTCAAACAACAAATTCCTCTTCGAATTTCTGCATTTTTACGTATGTTTTTGTATATTGAACTAAGTCATTTTCATGAAATATAACCTATTGCAAAAATATTGATCCGATTCTGTTAAAATGTTGCGCATATGTTCTACATTACTTTGCGGGAGAGTGTCAAGTGTAAAACACCAAATCATAAAACACGTGTGTTTATTTTATCTCAACAAACGATTTGAATCAATCCATAATATAAATCATATACATGTACAACTTTATTTGTATTGTTCCTGACATATATAAACCATATTTACAATCGCATAGTGGTATTTATGTTGGATTAGTGACGTTTAAATGATGACTGGTATAAACATTCTACTCCGGAAGTATGAACCTGCCAAGTGGCGGTCACTGAAAACGCATACGCTGCAAACAGCAATAACCCATGCTCAAAGATGCAACCGTAAAATATCTGCTAGACCAACAGCTCGACAGCTTCAAAATAAAGTGATATGCAGCATAAACAGTTGCACCGACCATGTGGCACCTTTTTGGTACCTTTTAATATCAATGTTTTTCAGGATTTTATAGAAGCAAAGAAGACAATTGGAGACTTTGAACTTAAAGAAGAGATGTTAATGAACTATTATTGCACTAGCATTAAAAAAATGAAAAAAAATTAATGCACAAAAAATCTTCCAGAGCATATATCTCCTAAACCAGGATCGACCATGTGGTCACTTTTCCGGTAGCCTTCCCCATATGTTCATTCGTAACAGAGAAATGTTCCTTTAAACATGGAGGCAAAATAGGCCTTTTTTTAAAAAGGACCGTCATCAATGGCAGATTGTTCGAATTCTAGGCCAAAATTCAAAATTATGTTAGCAAATTATATTCTACATTGACTTGGCTTTCAATTGAGCTATCACGAATATCTGTATGTGTTGCCGTTATTTAGAAGATGATTGTTGAAGATGCGTACCCTCAAAACAGCGAAAGTGAGCGTGAGCGTGAGCCAATCAAACTGCTATGCAGCTTGCATTGGACCTGCGAGCCAATGACAATTCATATCACTTCGTTGCAAAGCACGCGAGGTCATTTTGTTAGCCATCCGTCACCGTCCCTTGAACTTTTCCGTTTTATCCTATTGAGCATTTTCTTTGGTTACTAACTTCGTAACGCCGGCCAAGGGCGGGTAATTTTAGTACAGATTTCTCCGATAGAGTGTCCCATGGGTGATATAGTTGGGAGTAACGGAGCATATATAAAACCCTCGGTAACCAAGGATGTGGGGAATGTTGTTGCCCACATTATGGTGAAGGTTTTATGAACATATCTTGAGTATTTTTTGAGCTATTGAGGTTTGAAGTTTCAAATTCAAGGGCAGATAACTCACGAAAGAAGTCGTAAATCCAAAAAATGGAAAACTTTATCTAAGTTTGGGTACAGCCCTAAAAATTACATCCAAATCGACCTAGCCGTTACTGAGAAATCTGCTGCACAATATTCGGTACAAAGAATAATATTTTATTTTAATAGAACTGAAACCAGTTTGTTGACCAGGATGAAGACTTACTCCCTCTGGTATATAGGCTACAAGGTGATTATTTCAACATGTCACAGAATTCAATATATTGTCTCTGGTCACAGTAACATCACCAACACACGTAAGAAATTAAGTGTGTACACGGTTTTCACTCCCGTGTCGAGTGCAGGGATGTGACGTAGGCCTGCCAGATTGAACCCAAGGACGCGCTTTACGTACACACCGGCCGGTGACTTCAACGCTCACGACCAGTAGCATGTGACCATAACATGACACTTCACTCACCTGGTATCTCAACTCAGCCCAGTCCAGCAGGCAGTTAGCAATGTCTCGAAAGTAAAACCAGAGGAGAGCGGCAGTCAGCATTGTGTGTTCACCTTGTACATGTAGGTCTGAGTGTCCGAAACCACCACCCGTGACCGGGGACCGGCCTGCAGTTCACGGATGTTCTGTCGGTGACCGCTGAATGGAGGCTCTCCGTCCTCGGAAACGCTGTGAAGCCTATATGGCGTCTACCCTCTTGTTGCCACGAAGCTTGCGAAAAAGATCACAAGAGAGTTGAGGGAGAGGTCCGATCAGACGGGAAAACCTAATTCAAAGCGTCGATTGCACACTACACACCTGGCACAAACAGACACATCAACTGTTTACACTATTCGCTCGGTACACCGGATCGATGCACTCGCTGTTCAACGTTTGCTAAGGTAACCAAGCGTCACGCATCACTTGTTGTCGTGTTGGGATTAAACTCCGGCCAAATTAATATACCGTTAAGGTTCACTTGTCAACAGGGTTTGGGTTGTGCTGTGGAGGTGGTAAGACTGGCCGTTAGTCGTGCAGTTAGGTGTCTCAAGTCGACAGGGTGTAACAACAAACAGCTAAAACTGAAGTCACTTTACTTCTGCCTACATGGCACTTGATTTAGACGGTGTATATATCCAGGTGGGATATGGAAAGGGGGGGGGGGGAGTGATAACAATATATCCCAATATAAATCTATCCCCGTGAACTAGAACTGATAAACATACACCCTGCAACACACAATGCAATACAATATGAAATATATCATCATCCAACATAAATATGCCAAAAAATATATAACACATTCCTCACATCATAATTGCATAACATGTAGCAGTATGCTTAATACAAAGATATAGATACATTACGCGTTGCCATTAATCATTGACTCAATGGTGACCTACCAATACATCAATGATTATCACACATAGCACGTACTCACAAAGGGAGATAACTAAACTATTTACTTTATTGACTATAAATGATACATTGTGAAGTAATATAAAACATATGTTCTTACAATTAATTACCATAATCTGATAAGTAATATTATGATTACATACATCACATTATGCACTCAATGCATAATAACAGAAATATATATTATTATGTAGCATACATTAAACATTAAAATACACTAACGTAAATTATGTACCTTATTTGATTATACAAAATGGCGGCAATCACCATTAGAATTACAAAGTTAAGTTATACAAAGTTTATGAAATATACGAATTATATAATTAAATATGAATACTTTACACTACTCTATAAACTATATTTGTTGATAATAATAATATTGTTGATTACTAACCTTAGATTATGTACAAATTGTCCCTTATCCGTCTGTCTGCCTTTCTGTTATCAGTGCAGTGATAGATGTGCACAAAATGAACTGATTCAAAATCAGTCAATAGGAGAACAGCTTGGGGTTAATTGACAGAAATAGATATATTAAATTTGATTAACCAAACCTCCCTTTTTATTACCAATAGACTAACCTAATACACATAACATATTAAGCTAATGCTGCTAATTGCAGTACTCCTATAAACTATTAACCAACAACTAAAAGCAGATCATAATTTAAAAAATAGAGCCATGGGCTCTGTAGCTCATAAGGCTTTATATACATTAACTAATTCAAAATGTTATCTTCTAGTTGAGAGGTACACCAAATAGGAAGCACTTTAAATGGAGAAGATGGTCCTACCGCTCTGACCTATCTTTGAGGCCAGAGATAAAATCTCCTACAAATAAAGTCACACTTGAACATTTAATTCATTATTGTTGTTTCCTTTAATTTACCTCCCTTTAAAGAGCACATAAAATCTCTAGATGAAATAGCTTTTCAGGTCATGACGTCAGCGACCTTTATTTTGGGTCGCTTAATCACGAAATCTACAATTTAGAATCCTCAATGGCCAAGGAGTATGCACAAAACTTTTCAGCTCTCTTGACCTTTTGGAACTGGAGAAGAAGATGAAAATTGTTTTTTAAGGTTGTGACCCCATAGACCCCATTTGAGGTCACGGGATTATGAAATCTACAATTTAGAAACCCCATTAGCCAAGGAGTGTGCACACAAAATTTCAGCTCCCTAGACCAAGTCACCATGCCATGCCATAACCCCATCGGGCCTTTCAGGCATGAACATGAACAACAAGTTTATTATTTAAAATGCATTAACAAAAGCCTGCCACATACTTTTCCCCATCGGAAAATGACGTCTCGTCATTTCTATTTGCCTATGACAAGATCGAGGAGAGTATCTGACAATTTGTGACGCTGATCCTTGAATCTGTCGTCAGCTATGAGGGAGCTGAGAATTTGGCCTGAGCAAGCCAATCCGGGGATTCTGAATCAGCACTTGACACAGCAGAAAACGCATAATAACCGCTCCTAATCTAACTGGACTTATTCCTGGTTCTGGTTGAGCGCCGTAGAGGATAGGACTTGTCTCATGCTTGTTCCTATGTGTCATCTTCTTCATCATCACCACCTGCTGCCTCAGATTGATCATCTTCCTGTTCATCCCCAGGATCAGCAGCATCAGTCGGCTCTTCCTCCTCCCTCTCCTCAGTAGGAGTCCCATCTCCTTCAACAGCTCCTGTAGGCTCCTCTTCGGCTGGCCCTTCCACTGGAATCACAGTAGAAACTGAAGGTACTGAAGGATAGGCGATAGCCACAGCTGATTTGGGCACACATTATTCAACTTATAAAAGCCTTTCGAGATAATTACAACTTTGATATCACGACAATGCACAACAAGAGATGGACAGGTGGTAAGGATGTGTACAAGAGTAAGTTAGACAAAACGTTTAGTTTGGGAGATATAAATATGTAAAATATTGAAAACATTCTGACTTTCAAAGATAGAGAGACCTGCATCGCCATGTAAAAAAAGCTCAATATTTATTGTTGTTCTGTTTCTAACAATATTTTCTAAAGATTTAATCATCATTTCCCGTTGAGCAAGTACAATGGGAATTCAAGGAAATAATGAAAACCATTTTCACACATATGACCACATTGACAACATGCATCATGTCTTACATATATGCTAAATAAATCATAATTAAGTGAACTGGCCATATATCTTAACCGTGTGTGTAAAACATTTAACTTTCGTATTCCATACCAAAAATTTTCAGATGCACATTTTTCTTTGGTATGAATGTTAGACCTTAATGATGAAACAGAATCAGAATTCCTGATTGCTAAGGGAATGCCATCTTCACAACGTCAAGGGCACACTGGTCATAGTTCATCTTCTGCTTATTCTTGGACTTATCAGCAGTTGTGGATGCCAGGTGATAAGCCTCTTCGTGTGTATTCTGTCGTCGATTTTGATTCTTTGTTCTCTATATCTAATCCAAATGCCAGATCTACAGGAAGTCTTGGATGACGTCCAACAATAAAAAAAGAACGGAGACACAGATGTGCTATATGAGACCCGTGGATTTTCGGATAGCTCCACCCTGCGTCCATAAAAAAAACCCGGAGACACAGATGTTGACTCGTGGCGGGTACAGTTGTAGGCATGGACGAGTGGACCTAAATGCGCCTTCCAGTTCTTTTCCTCTGGATCGAGAGTGCCGAGTATGTCACAGAGGATCCCATTTAAACGTTCGTTCATCCGGTTTCCCATTAGATGATATGACGTTGTCCTGGACTTCTCAATCCTGAGGAGTTGGCAAAGTTCCTGCATGAGCGTGCTGGTGAATGTTCCTATCCAATGAAACACTATTTGAATGATGTGCAAATTTTGTAACTTCTATTTTTGTAAATGTAGTGGAATAGAAAGTATGGAAAGAAAATTTCAATCAAAATTACAAAAGGAAAAGCTATCAATCGATAGCTGGTTATAGTGTGAGCGGCAAACTAGGGAAGAATAAACGAAGATCAAATACCGAAAAGGGAAAACCATTTTGATTCATTATAAAACGAAATGAAAAATGGAGATCCTATCCACGGGCAAAATAATGTGTAAATAAGAGTAAAGTTGACCTTAGTTTGCAGTACATTATTTAAAGAGCCATTATGAATAAAGTATTTACTTATCAAAAAAAAGAAAAATGGTGTCTCATGAACTTAAAGGGGCTCTAGTCGGAAGACTGTCATCCCAAATTCACCGCCGCTAACGAGCCCGTTACGTAATTGATTTTATGAGTACACGGTCACGTGAATAAAACTGGGCTTCTGCCCATCGAGCCCGTCAATGTATAGGCAGTGGATTTCCCCTTTTGACAAATGATCGCTGATTGGTGGTTTCATTCTCGTTTATAAATAACGTCCAGCATCATGGCTTATTAACCCTTTTAATAATCTTAATATATATTTTTGTAATTTTTTTTTTTCTCTCCATTTTATTTTTGCGTCCCGTCAGTGAAAACACCTTAATGTCAAAGCTCACGTTAAACACGTGTTTTAACACACACACCACCATCATCATGGCTGTTACAGTCTAAAATGGCTAAAATTTTCTGCAAACACAGACAGACATTTACATAAAAATATGATATACAATATAAACTACATGAGCCAGCCTAACATTGGGGTTACATGTCACTATATGAATACCTGCAATCGATCATCCAAAATAAAAAGAAGCGTGTCCATTTAGTACCCTTATCTTTGCAGAAAATCGCTACAATAAGAAAACAGTTTTGGTACAGATTGTATTTGCAACATAAAATATAGTCGCAAGCGACAACAAACGGTTTCAGCGCATTAATGCTTCAATTATTTGAAATATAATTAATTAAGACATCTTTCCAATGTTATTGCACATCTTTTTAAACAAGTTTCAAATATCTAGCACATCTCTATGAGAATTGATACCAAAAGTGTTAAAAATGTTAAAATCGAACATTTATAAAGAAAATCAAAATGGCGGCTAAACCATGTGACCAACGTTTGCGCTATGGCAATCTGTTTTGCTTGACTAGTTATTGAGAATATTTTGACACAAGTCGCAAGTCTCATGTCTCTGGGATTAATTAAAGCTAAATTAAACATGTCAAAATCAGACAAAATTAAAGAAAATCAAAATGGCCGCTAAACCACGTAATTTACGATTTCGTCATGTGTAGTATTTTGTTTGTTTTGTTATTGTGTATCTTTTTTTTTAAAGTATTAAGTCTCAAGGTTAAAAATTGGAGGCCCTATTTTGGTACTATTTCTCATGACCGGAAATGACTGTATGCGATCGATTTTATTATTGATTCATATACACTAAGTTTTAGTCTATTAGTCCTGAAAATATCATGCAGTTATCGAACCAGGTTTGTGAGAAATTCGCCGTTAAAGTTGGTACCATGTTCAAAGTCACCAAACTTTAAAAGGTCCCAATGTTTCAGCTATATACAAATAAAGTTTCAGCTCTTAGGCGCAAATATCTTCGGAGTGGTGTTACCGCAAAGGTCAGACAATTTTAGGTAAAAATTCCAAGATGGCGTCGAAACCACGTGACGTAAGATTTCACAGCGATTTACTTTTTTGCTCGCATTGTTTATGCGCATCTTTTAAAAAAGGTTCCAAGTCTCTTAGTGCATTTTGAAATTTTTTCCCATGTTAAAAATCGAAATTTGGATTCGAATTGGACCTTTAACGGCTGGGCCGATTGGGCCCAAAACGTTGCATACAGAGTTTAAAAACTCGTCAATGGCTTAATCCTTCACTAAGAAAGAGATCAAATCATTTGTCTGATAGATCAGCAAAGATGTGAAGCTCAGCAAATGCCGGTGAAGAGAAAAAAGGTTAGTCGCCGATTAAGTAATTTACAACTAAACATCTCACGAAGAAGTTGACACGTCCAAAAAACTATTCGCACTACTCTATGCAGACGACACTGTAATGTTAGCCCATACAAAGGAATCTCTACAGCAACAACTAGATGCATTCATCGATTAATACACACTGGAAATTAAAGATCAACATCAAAAAGACTGAAATCATGATTATTAACGGCAAGAAAGAGGATAACTCTACCAGATTCATGTTAAACGGCGCTGCAGTAGAGGTTATGGCAGCAGTCAAATTATGCAGTGCTCCTCACTTGTGTTGAATTAGCCCACGTTTTGACATTTTGACTGTTGCAAAAATAAGTCTGTACCTAAACCATAAATGGTATAAACTAAATGTGAACATTTCAACATTGAAATCTGATGGAAATGTTGCCTTTTTGTACCAATTTCCTGTCCCCTGGATCCGATTCGAACCAGGATCTTGCTGGAATAGATTGACATGCTGCTACCAGTTGTGACAGTCACAGTCTGTAGAGTGGGACGGTACCAACTCCTTTCATGAGGGTCTTGATCAAACCCCTCATAAACAAATCTGGACGTGATTTCGCAAAAATTAGAAATTTTAGTAATTCACAATTTAAAATCGTCAATTTTAAAAAAGGCGAATTTTGGCCTCCTGTTCAATGGGACATAACTCTGTCGAAAATGAAGATATGTCAAAGATACTTATTGGAATCTGATTCAGATACGTTACGAAACATTTCTGTTGAACATCTATATCATGTACAAATTTATAGATTTGCCACAATTTAACCATTGGCCCAAAAATATGAAATTCTGTGACTTTGAGACTTATAGAGGGGTATATTTTTTGGAGAATTTTCGATTTTAAACCACTGTAGATAGCAAAACCTTTAATAGCTCATTTTGACGTGGAAATGTCATTTACCAAGGAAAATAACGTTCAGGTATGTACCTTCCATAGTGTACTATGACAAGTCACAGCAGATTGTCAAGTTTCGAAAATCGCCATTTTCAGCAAAGTTGAAAGGTTCATAACTGCTTAACTAATTACGCTATTGTAATTCAATTCACACCATCTGATGCACAATTGTGAGATTAAACACTTTTATGTTGTACTCTTTCATCAAAGCGTTGATAGTTAAGCTCCGAACGTCGCAAACGTTGTCTAGGGGTCCGAATTTTAGCATTTTTGAATATTTTCTTGAATATTCAGAAGAACATTACGCATTACTTATGTATGCAATCTTAATGACAATTACAGCTCCTTAAGTGGAAATCAAAGCACAACGTTTTCTATGTTACACCTTAGTATGAAAATATTAACCATTTTGTCTTAATCGTGAGAAAGATCATGTAGGGGTTCATTAATAAGTGATTGTTCCATTTTCAGAGGGTCATTGTCTTTGAAGAATTTTCACAAAAAAGGCTACTGAAGATAGAGCCATGTTTGGTAGCTCATTTTAAAGCAGAGAAACTGATGATATACCCGAGAGTCCAACATGGAGTTTAAGGTCAAGCAGAAGTCTTGAAGACCTAAGTATTGACCATCCTCGATAATCCAGCGCTATTGTTCCGATAAATCTACACACAAGCGCTGGAAAACAGTAAGGGTATTTATCCCTAACCTAGTTACCTCCTCTTGGGTCCATGTTATCCAATCAGAAACGAAACGCAGACACTATCTGCGTAAACAACTCGACCAATCAAAACGCATCACTACCGTTGTTTATGGAAACATAGCGGCGGCCGACTCACTCGATTACGATAAAGTTTGTAACAAATTCAGCGTAGAAAACCTGACAGAAAGTTTTAAGAAGTGTGTACGAGAAGAAGGGTGTATTCATGTCCCTCAAAACGGGTGGAGGTAAATGATTAAAATCCCTGTGATACCAGGCGTTCCCAATCATCTGCGAAAGCCAAGATCCTGACACGACAGTGCTTGTTATTTCACCCTTGATTTCAAGTGATCTCATTGGTTGTTAGAAAGCAAGCGTTTCGCTGAGTCATTGCGAAGGGAGGTAACTAGGTTAGGATAAATACCCTTACTGTTTTCCAGCGCTTGTGTGTAGATTTATCGGAACAATAGCGCTGGATTATCGAGGATGATGTCATGTTGAAGATAAAATATTTCTCTGGCGATTGACGTTATACGGGTTTGTAAGTTTATTTTTTACATACTTATCAGGTTTGAAAAACCAACATTGCCCTACGCTTCCCCCTGAAGCGTTCCTCAACATATATCACACAGAATAAAAAGGGACGCTACCCAGTATAGGTGGCGCTCGTGTCACGTGACATCGGTGACGTCATCATTCCCTTATATATGTTGAGCGAGCACACGGTCACGCGTGTGTTTCTCTCTCGACTAATTTCGCTACTTTATAGGCTATTTAAGTCTTCATAGTTCCTCATACTTTCAGTTTTATTGTCCTAGTACCTTTCTGTCCTTTCCTGACCAAACTGCTGAACTAATTCTCGCTAATTAGTTGACTCTTTGGTCGGGTTTGGAGTTGTCAGCTTGGTGCATAAACTTCCAAAAACAGACTAAATTTTTAGGGCTAATCTTTGACGAGCATCTCTCCTGAGAAGCTCATATCAAAGACCTTAAACTTAGATGTTCAAAAGACCTTAATGTCATGTGAGCAATCTCCGGCACAGGCTGGGGAGCAAATAGGCAAACCCTACTCCAACTCTATAACTCCCTAATAAGGTCCAAACTTGACTACGGCGTTCCTATCTATAACAACCTAAAACCCACTCTTATAACTCCCTAAATTCTATTCAATATCAGCCATTAAAAATAGCAACCCACACTCAAAAGGGTACCTCACTCGAAGCACTCGAAGCACTCGAAGCACTCCAAGCCCTAACTGGTGAAATTCCCCTCGAAAGGGGACGGGACCAACTCACTGGGCTGGAACTTCAGAGGACCCTCTCATAAAGGATTTGCTTAGCAGCAAACCTTCTAAATTTCAAATCACATTATTCAATAAATACCCTCTCCGCGCACCCATCTCGCACCGCATTCAACAACTTATCTCCCAAGCTAAGATGGAGCATATTAAACCACTAAAAATACGCTGCATCACCCAATCCCCCCACTTTTGGGCTCCCAAAATAAACCTCCATCTTAGCAAAATAACTTCAAAACAAAACCCTAATCTCGCGCAAGCAACCGCACTCAATTACATTCAGGAACACTGATCCGACTAGTGTCACATATACACAGAAGGGTCCAAGGACCAGGAAGCACGCACAACAGATGTAGGCACACACTTCCAGCATCCACAACCTTCCTCCTACTCCAATAGGCTTCCTAACGACCAATCGGTCTACACGGCTGAGCTTAAGGCTTATAAAAACAAAGGACAAAATTATCATCCTTTCGGACTCACTCAGTGCTTAACAAGCACTCAAAAACAAATCCACCAAAAAACCGTCCTGGTTTTATTTCCAAAATTCTCAACACCATTCAATCACTTAACAATCAGGGCAGGGCAGTAAAACTCCTATGGGTACCAGCCCACATCAGAATATTTGGCAACGAAAAAGCCGACAAAGCAGCAAAGAAGGGCCTTAAACTTTCAAAATATCTACCTTTCCACTATTCGAAACAAGAGGCAAAAAGCCTTTCGAAATCGTATGTAAAGCACGCATGTCAACAGCAATATGCAAACTCTGTTAAGGCGCAACACAACAAGCAAAACCCCTAGGCAAACAAAACATCTACTCCAAAAATAAAAACATAGATAGGGCAATAATTAAGCTCATACAAAACTAAAGTGTCATCTCCACAAAAGCATCCCCTGCATGCCCACACTGCCCACAGGCAGAAACAATCCATCACATTCTTACAGAATGCCCACAGCATGCGGCCTTCCGCCTAATACTTAACAAAACTCTCAGGGCCAATAACATACCTACACAAAACATATATGTTATCTCAAACTCAAAAAATAACCAAAGTACCTTTCAAGCATTAGGCACTTTTTTTAAGGAATCGGACCTCCTGGCCCGAATCTAGAACAATAAACAAACCTCTTTTGTCTTGAAAGCTCTCACCGGCATTGTTAAAATGGGTAAATTAAAATCGTCTTAATAACCAATTGCAAGTCTATATTGTCTCGATTTTATGCTCAATTGATTCCGATTGATTGATTGATTGATTGATATAATGTACGTTAAGGTAATAAACTGTCATTCTTGCGAAAAATGCATTACACGTGAACTTTAATGCTTTAAATAAAACCCTTTGGTACAATTACAATATCCTGATGGGCGGGAAAACAGTATTTTACAAAACTTTGGAACATAGGGGTGTTAGGGTTTAGAACCTCGGAGACAAGGGAAGACGAAGTATGACGAATTGAAGACTTGACAGTTGTTGGTCGACCATATCTTTTATTTGGCGTTGTAAAAATGATCCCCAAGCCGGTGTTACAATCACAACTTGGAGTACACAACAGAGTATTGCCCAGACTCTGCTGTTGAAACTCACTCCAGTCTGTGTCCAGGCTGAGGTGTCGAATGACATGGGTTACATGTTGTCTGATGTGTACTGCTCCTGCCACAGTCGAAGATGGACTCTGACACAAACGGTGAGGACAGGCGTCTACATCGAGTCTATGCGAGTCTGTTTTAGTTTGCAGAGAGAACACCTCTCTGCATGTCTAAGCACATACAAGTTACATCATAACATTCATATAACTCGATAAAATTTGTTTGGCCAATTTATTTAACCTGTCACGGTGTTCATAGCTCAACAATTGGAAGACACCAAATCAGAAAAATAATATAAACTATTACACATCAAGCAAGACAGAAAGCCAAGACACAGATTAACGAACAATGTTTATTTCAATCAAGCAAGTAGCAACTAAGCAGTGGAACGCATCACTCTCTGACCAATACACACCACTAAATGAATGCTAATTAGCTCAAGAGACAATCAATCAAGCAAAAAGACCTGTGACACTCTACTGGGAAGACAATCTCACTCACAGAGCGAGTTAAATAGGGACTACGGCACAAAGTACCAAGTAAACCCTATAATGGAAATATCCCACACACTGGGTGTAAGTTACTTAGGAATAGGTATAAGTAATTCTTACAAATAATGTTGAAATGGTAAGTCTATAGTATACAACTATGTGATCAATTAACCATACAAGACAGAGATATCAAGATAGTCATCTCACCAAATCCTAAGAGAGCTTCCCAGAGTGAAGTGTCCTGTCCAGCCCGTCAGTGTTCAAGCGAGGAATCGTGGTGCCCAGAGGGCTGAGACCAGTCTGCCCCCAGAACGACTGACCAGTTCTTAAGAACAAAGCGTGCGGACATCAGAGAAAGCCACCTACCCGCACTGTTGGAGGGTGAGCTCCGACTCCTAAGATGTGTTTTGTTAAAACACAAGAATGGCCCTATTTCACTAATTATGAGTAGTAAAATACAAAGTGAGATATTAGAAGATAGGGCTCGCTTTAAGCTATATGTACATATAAATATAGTTAACATAAACATCAATACATAAATATTATAAAGGATATGGCGATAATCCAAGTCAGAAACAACTGACTGTAACCCACATAATTGCAAATAACATCAATATGAATAATAGTAGAAGGTCAGACGAAACATGAATGTAAAGAGGAAAAGTTTCCCTTTTAATATATACAATTATGATTGATATGGAATAATGATACAGGTGATGAGAGGCGGGAGAAAAGGAGCGAGGAAGCACTCCTCGTTACACCTTCCCCCAAAAACTTCATGAAATTTGTACATGTATAACATGTGAAAATTTGCGATTATCAAATACATATATACATATATATATATATATACAGAGATTGAATAATAATGACAGAATATATACAATCAGTGTCCAATGAGCTCACGGGTTCCAACCACGTGACAGGGCATCCGCAACCACGTTGTCGGAACCTTTGATGTGCCGCACTTAAAGATTAAACTCTTGAAGGAGCACATTCCAACATAACACGCACTGGTTAGAGTCCTTAAGGTGGTGTATGAAAGTCAGGGGGTTGTGGTCCGTGAACACGCGCACTGGGGTTTGTGTATTGAGGAGATACACTTCGTAGTGCTTCAGGGCAAGCACGAGTCCAAGGGCCTCTTCCTCCACAGTTGAATAGTTCAACTGGTGTCGGTTGAACTTGCGGGAGAAGTAGCTGACGGGATGGTCGTAGCCAGCTGTATCCTCTCGGAACAGTACATCACCACATCCGACGGCGCTCGCATCCACAGCTAGCTTGAAGGGTTGGTCGAACTGGGGCCCCATGAGCACAGGCTGGGAGATCAGCATGGCCTTCAGACAGGAAAACGAGCTGCTGCACTCCTCAGTCCAGATGAACTTGTTTCCTTTCTGGAGCAACGATGTAAGGGGAATGGTGTCCGTGGCGAAGTTCGGACAGAACGTCCGGTAGTAGCCGGTCATGCCCAGGATTTCCTTCTTAGACGTAGGCTTAGGAAAGTCTGAGATGGCTGAGATCTTGGCTTCGCTGGGGGCTACCAGTCCGTCTCCCACAGTGTGTCCCAGGAATGTCACCTTGGCATGGCCGAGCTCGCACTTGTCGAGGTTGATTGTCAGGTAAGCCATCTGAAGCCTGTTGAACACGAGTCTGATGTTGGCCAGATGCTCCTCCCATGTGTCTGAGTAGATGACAACGTCGTCGAGATAGACGTTGACTCCAGGGAGATCTGCTAGCACAACATTCACCAGTCGTTGGAACGCTGCAGGAGCTGTCTTGAGTCCAAATGGCATCACTCGGTACTGGTACAGGCCGCTAGGGGTGGCGATCGTCAGGACACGGTTGGCTGCCTCCGTGAGGGGGATCTGATAGTAGCCTTTGAGGAGGTCCAGCTTTGTGATGAACCGTGCATGTCCGATGCTGTCTATGCAGTCGTCGATCCTCGGCAGAGGGAAGGAGTCTCCTCTCACCAGCAGGTTGACCCGTCTCAGGTCAGAGCACACGCGGAACTGGTTTCCTGGCTTCGGGACCATGAAGCAAGGCGAGCTCCATGGACTGTCACTCGGCTCGATGACTCCCTGCTCAAGCATGGCGTCGATCTCCTCCCTCAGTATGGCCTTCTTGGCTGGGTTGAGACGGTAGGCGTGTTGACAAGCGGGGGCGGCGTCGCCAATGTGAACGTCGAGGTGCATCGCGTTGGTCACTCCTGGAGTATCTGGGAACAGTGGCAGGTGACTCTGGATAGCAGCTCTCATGTCATCCTTCTGCTGTGGTGGAAGATGGGTCAGCTTGCTATCCTATCCTTCTGCCGGCAACATGCACACAAGTAACCAGGATTGCATGGTCAGCGTAATATTAGTTATAAACAATACTGAATGGCCGTATATGTATATAGTAATAGGGTAGGGTCAATATAGACATGTGTCTTTCTAACGCTATTTCTAAGCGATATAAGGCTCATACTGGGGAGTTTTGAATGGGAAATTAATGCCATGAAGAAGCCACCTAGTGCTGGGTCATTCTACTACAACAACAAGGGATTCAACAGCATTGTACTTATGGCCCTTGTAGATTCTGTCTAAACATTCTTATAAGTAGGGTGTTGGGGATGATATGGTTTTCCATTCCTTGGACACTTATTAATACGGCGATGCACGATGCGTGCTCATTGCTGATTGGTTCGGCCATGTGATTGAAATAAACTTTTGCAGTGCGCCAAGTGCGAGACTGAGTACTGGAAATGCGTGAAATATCAATGAAGTGCTTATACAGGTGACATGATATTCGTGCCATAAGCACGGAAGAATACTCACGAATGTTGTCAATTTCCTGCAGTGCATGCCAATTGCTTGAAATGCTCAACCTTGTCTTGCCTTTATCGTGACACAAGAAAACTGTGCATACATTACACGACAATACAGGAATAAGATACGAAAAGTTGAAACAAGTTCATGAATATATTGCGCAAATGGCACGCACTTGAGTGCGTGAAGAAATAACCAAACATTTGGGTATTACTTTACGCATTGGTACGCATTCACGGACGGTTTGCGATGAAGATACGCATTGCCACGAATTAATGCGTGTCAATGCGGATTCGAAAATCGTGCAAGTGTAAACGCCGCTTAAGTAATGCAGGGAATCTAGATTGATTATTTGCATTGGGATACGTGATGTGACTATAGGCGTGAGCTTCTAAATGAGTTTATACAAATATGCTTTGCTAATGGCAGAATAATTTTGAAATTGAAAATTAAGCATGATGCATTTTCTAAAAACATTCGTCTCCTTAGAGCTGTACATTTGATGCAGCGAAGTTATTGACATCGGGATACTAAGTACTCGTCAGAGCGATATGTCTAGTAGAAATACACTACTGCATGGCGGCAACATTTCAGTTTCTCTGTACGTCTTTACATGGTTTTATAATCAAGTTACCAATTTATCAACAAAATGATTGACACCGAGAATTTATTTCGTGATAGGGAGATTGATCAACCGAGAAGTAAAATACATGAAATAAACATAAACCTAACCGACGTCGACGACTAAATTGATAAACGAAACAGAAGTTATCCCAACGACTCCAGCACATACATAACTTATCAATAAAAAAACATACAATGATTATTACAAAACGTTGTTACTGGCTGATTAAATCACACATACCTGATTGATTGATCCGCGGAATAATAACACATATTATTAAAGCCGATTATTTGAATTGTCTGGTTGAGTTCATAATGAATTGAGATTATTTAGAATCAGTGGTCTTGATTCTTCAAACTTCAAGGGACACAATGGATTGGCGTTGATGGCGTTGTTAGATGTGGGTCCTGAAGATGCTGAATTCAAACTTTGACGATGAGTAATCTCTGTTGACACTGTGCTCGTCGTTCCGGGCGTCTCGGTTGATTTAACTCAGGTTGTATAGGTTGTTTGTTGCATACATCGTCGTTGCAAATGTGATGATGGAAACCTGACTTTGGTTGTTGAAGTTTGACAAACTGAAGCTCAGACCAAGTTGAACTTACTTCAGTTAGTTGTTGAAGGGTACATGTAGGTGGTGAATGGCACAGAGGAAAATGTGGTCTCAGTCTCTATTTCTTTCTTCATCCTCCATCGTCTTCGGTTTCCGTAACTTACACTATGACAGGGGCATAACATATTTGAGAAACATTATGAATGACGCTGACAACAGCCTGTCTTAAGAAGAATTAAATAGCAAATTTAATATGTGTCTAGATTTTCTTACACATTAAGGTTTGAAGCATTCTCTTCCCATAGAGGTTACTCCCTTCAGATTTCCGATCCTAACCTCTGTTGTTTTACGCTTGATATAGGGGGGGCAGAAAGGGAGTGTCCTGATTGGTTGCAATTGAATCTAGAAAAATAAACGTATGACAAACGTTTTCTCGTTTAATGTGTTTTCCTCGAAATATGCTATTTGCTTTTGTGAAAACTATTGATCATAAACATGCTTATAAATAAAGAACACCAGATCACAGACAAATACCCAAAATAGTTCATTTGTGTTATTTACATCAGGAGAGGTTTCAAAGTAATCGCTCAATTAGCGATTACTTTTAAACCTCTCTTGAACGCGATTGCTCAATGTAGCGCTACGTAGCAAAGCGAGCGAACTTTATGGTTTTTCACCATGTCGTTCAGAAGAGAATGAGCGCTACTTGAGCTCTACATTGAGCAATCGATGAGCGATTATAAGCGCTCGCTGTTATGGAAGGACATATGCTAATGAGCAAGACCCTTAAGACTAAATTATTTTTATTTTTTTTTATTTCCATATTTTTTTTATACAGGCATGACATCAATACAATCTGCTGATAGCACATGAATAAGAGGAAATATACACTTCATATATATTGTACAGCATATGTCTAATGATAAACACAAATATACATGTACATGCTAACTACAAAAAGAAGACAGACAAAAATATGATTGACACAAGCCACTTATAAAAGTGTTGGAAATCATAGAAGTTTTAAATGTACAAGTTTGGAGTATACGCTGGAATTAATCAGTCGAGTTTGTATATGATTAAAGATATTATAGATCACGTTTTCGGAAAAGTTGACGAAGTGTTGACCAAAATTTCATAAATTTCTCTTTATTTTAGTCGGAGAAGTAAATACATTTTGTGATATTGTAGTATTTAATGATTTCACTTTTGATATAAGTAATGGATGGAGTAAAACCTTTTTTGCTGCTTCGGTAGATTATTTGTTTAGTCAGTAAGATTATGGCATTTAAAGGGTTATTGTTTTTACCTTTGATGCCAAGTATAACTTTTTATACCCCCGACCAACGGTTAGGGGTATATAGTAATACCAACGATTCCGTCCGTCCTTCCGTCCGTCCGTCCGTCCGTGTGTCCGTCCGTGAGTCCGTCCGTCCGTCCGAGATAAAGGGGACAGCTTTTCTCAGAAACCGTTCAAGATAGGGTTACCAAATTTGGTGTGTTGCTTGAGGGCATGAATATCTTGATGGAGTTCGAAAATTAGAAGCGTGCAATTATTTTTTCCGGAGTTATTGCCCTTGTTCCGTATTTTTGGACTTTGTTCATGGTATCTCCAAAGGGGACAGCTTTTCTCAGAAATTATTTAAGATAGGATTACCACATTTGGTGTGTTGTTTGAAGGCATAAATACCTTGATGGAGTTCGAAAATGAGAAGAGTGCAATTATATTTTTCGGAGTTATTGCCCTTGATCTGTTGTTTTGGACTTTGTTCATGGTATCTCCAAAGGGGACAGCTTTTCTCAGAAACAATTTAAGATGGGGTTACCAAATTTGATGTGTTGTTTGAAGGTATAAATACCTTGATGGAGTTCGAAAATCAGAAGCGTGTTATTATTTTTTCCAGAGTTATTGACCGTGTTCCGTATTTTTGGCCTTTCTTCATTGTATCTCCAAAGTCAACAATCTTTCTCAGAAACTATTTAAGATAGGAGAACCAAAATTGGTGTGTTGCTTGAGGGCATACATACCTTGATGGAATGAAAATGAGTAATGCACAATTATTTCGAATAAATGCCCTTTTCCAATTTCTTGGCTCTGGCGGGGGATGTTGATGACTATGTCTTCTTGTTTTTGTTAAGTTTGGTATATCAAGTCGACACGCGTATGACTTAATAGCTCTCCGTATACCTTCATAAGTCAAAAAATTATATTAAGGGAATATTTCCTGTTAAATTCGTCGAGGCTGAGTATATTACCATCTTCATCAATAACATCATTTATGAAATGTATTCCTGTTTGGTACCAAGAGCTATAAAATACAGTTTTATTTGCAATTTGTAGATTCTCATTGTTCCAAACAGACTGAGATCGGAAATCCTCTTCGGTTTTGATAAGTGTTTTTGTTTTTGACAAATAAATTGACCAGGCATTGAGAACATCTTTCCAAAATAAGTTAGTTAGCGTTGGTACTATTCTCTTCTTGACATAACCTGAATCAGAAAGCCAAAGCATATTCTTATCTTTTATCCGGTTAAAAGACAAATAACCCCATTTATTATTTTTACTATTGAGTCTGTTGATCCATTTTAACTTCTGTGATGTTATTATTTCCCTGATATTAGGTCCTTTTTTTACCTCCGTGTTCAGGCTTTAGCATCAAAACGTCTCTTTTGATTTTGTTTGGTTTGTTCTGCCATATAAATTGGAAACATTTCTTTTGAACTTTATCAATACAATCTTTTGAAGGATCTGGTAATACGGAATATAAATGATTCAATTTGGAAATAAAGAGGGATTTGATCAGAGTATTTCTTCCGTAAGATGTTAATATTCGAGTTGACCACAGGTTCATCTGTTTAGTAATCGAGCTAAATTTGTCATCAAAAGTTTTTGTCCACAACGTTTTCTAGATCTACATCAAACTTTATTCCAAGTAAAGTAAATTCTGTCTGTGACCAACAAGGTTCCATTCATTACATAGTTTGTATCTACATCTCTTTTTAGAACCTATCCATATCAGTTTTGTTTTATTTGCGTTTATTTTAAACCCGAAAAACGTGCAAAAAACTTCAGATTACCCAAACTGCATAAAGGCATTTTTCACTCCCGTCTAATGTTAAGGCGGTATCATCGGCGAATTGGGAAATTAAATACTATGGATATTCCTTTGACTTTTTGTCATTTCGCAACATTATAATCAGAATTTCTACAGCGAGTAAGAAGAGATACGGAGCGTTAGGATCTCCTTGGCGGCAACCTCTTTCTACTTTAAATGGCGACGAGATGTGACCGTTTACTAGAATTCTTGTTTCGATGTCGTTATGTAACGTACTTATATCCATTGGCAGATGCTAGGACTGAATTCAAATGTTTTTATAACATTTAATAAGTAATGTCTGTCTATCGAATCAAACGCCTTCTCGAAGTCAATTAGCATAAGTACACCTGGTATTTGAAAGGTTTCTGTGTATTCCATTATGTCATATATTGTTCTAGTAACTTCACCAATATATCTTCCTGTAATAAAGCCCTTTTTAACTTCATTAATTATTTTAGGTAGTACGCTCTTTATTCTATGTGCTATAACAGCCGAACCTAATTCATAACCAGTATTCAACAACGAAATTGGTCGCCAATTTTTTAGATATGTTTTAGGTTTGTTTCCCTTAGGGATACATGTAATAACTCCATGTTGTTATGAAGTGGATAAGGTACCATTTCTGTAACCTCTGTTTAATGAATTACAAAGATATACACCAAGATCTTTCCAGAAGAATCTAAGAAATCCTGTAGTAAATTCATCTGGTCCAGGACTTTTTTCGTTTTTCATTTTCTTCAATGCTTGTGTTAATTCATTGATAGTTAACTCCCCTTCTAGGTCTAGTGCCTCCTCACAAGAAAGCTTGTCAATGTCGATATCTGAAAAATACTCTTGAAGGTCAATTCATGTTACATCTTGTTTTGAATATAATTTTTAGTAGAAAGATTTAGTTTCATTCATTATATCTGCAATATCGGTTATAAGTGTACCATCGTTTTTTTTATATTTCCATTATTGCCTTGTTCAAAAAGTGTCTGGCCTCTAAATTAAAAAAGTATTTAGTAGGTTTTTCTCCCTCTTCGATCCATTTTGCTTTTGATCGAATTAGCATTCCTTGCACCTTCTGATTATAAATCTCATCTAGATTAATTCGAACTTCATTGATGTCATTTAAAATTTCTTCTTTTTCTAAAAGTTCGTCGATTTCATCTAATGCTTTTTCCAGTTCGATTAATTTAGTTTGTTAATTCTTTTCCTTTGCCATTATTTTCTTTTTTTTTGGTTGATGAGTAGTAAATTGTTTGCCCTCTTATCATTAACAGTAACGTTTCCCATAACAACTGATCATCAATAGAGTATTTGTTAGTGTCTACTTTGTACTGATTCAGGGTAGATTTAATTGTATCTTGAACTAGATCTATGTACTCTTTATCGCGTAATAAGGAATTATTAAACTTCCAAAATCCCTTACCACGAGATATTTCGGCAGACGTTAATGTCAATTCTATTATCGAGTGATCGGATTTAATATTTGTTTTAATATCACAATTTTTCACAGATGGTAGCATATCGTGAGAAATAAGGAAAAGGTCCAGTCTCGCTTGTTTAAGAGGTGTATAGGTTGCCGCCTAGTCTAACATTTAGACTCTGAAATGAATATTTCGTAAAATTTCAAAATTTGAAAGAAAAAAAATATAATAAAAAGGATCCTCTGAGTTGTGTTCATTTGACTGAGCTCAGAGTCTTGTTGTAGACTTGCCAAGGCGCTTAAACAATTAAGGGGTCTGGATGACAGACTAGTTGCCGCCAAGTATAGCGTTTTGTGTCATAATTTAGTCATGGATCTTTAAGGTTAAAAATATCTATTATTTCCAGTACCTTATCTCCAGCTTTTGGATTATTAATTTTCTTGTAATTATACGTATCTAGAGTTTGGTCCTGTACCAAGTTCCAGTCTCCGCAGATGGATATTTTGTCACTATCGAAATCTTGCACTATGTTCCTAATATGTTCGAAGAAAGCTGGACTACCGGTGTATCAGCCTCAGATGACTCTAGTACAAAAATGACTCTAGAGTTATTTGAGCCTGGCCTCAGATAACTCTAGAGTCATTTGAGCCTGGCCTCAGATAACTCGAGTCATTTGAGCCTGGCCTCAGATAACTCTAGAGTCATTTGGGGCTAGAATTTTCCTCAGGCTCAGATGACTCTATCCAGGCTCAAATGACTCTACCTAAACCTCAATATTTTTCAGGGTTTACCAAATCAATGCTGGTAGAGTCATTTCGGGCTAGCCTCAAATAACTCTAGCCTATATCTTCACTTCATTTTTACACTGTCAAGAACTGGACGGCGATAGGTTTGAGTGATAATCCGTGTGTCCGTACGTGCGTCTGAGCGTCTGTGTGGCTGTTCGAATGTGATATATATGTGCAAGGGCATAATAAATTGTTGGAGAACGACATAGAGAAACGGCGTATTAATTTTTATCAGGCCTGAAAGGCCCGATGGGCTTTTGGCATGGCATGGCGTCCGGCGTCCGTCCGTCCGTCCTTCCGTCCGTAAACTTTTTGCTTTTTCGACTTCTTCTCCAGAACCAGTGACTCTAGAGCTGAAATTTTATATGCAGACTCCTTGGGTATAATGGGATTCTTAATTTTAGATTTCGTGACCCCATGACCCAAAATGGGGTCACAGGGGTCACAACGTTAAAACCTATTTTCATCTTCTTCTCCAGTTTCAAAAGGTCTAGAAAGCTGAATAATTGTATGCAGATTCCTTGGGTAAGGGGATTCTAAATTGTAGATTTCGTGAACCAATGACCCCAAATGGGGTCACAGGGGTCACAACCTTAAAAACCTATTTTCATCTTCTTCTCCAGTTCCAAAACGTCTAGAGAGCTGAATAGTTGTGTGCAGACTCCTTGGGTAATGAGGATTCTAAATTGTGGATTACGTGACCCCATGACCCCACAGGGCTCCCAACCTTAAAAAGCTATTTTCATCTTCTTCTCCAGTTCTATAAGGTCTAGAGAGCTGAAAAGTTGCGTGCAGAAACCTTATCCAAAAGGGATTCTAAATTGTATATTCGGTGACCCCTTATGACCCTATTTGGGCTTGATGCCATAGGATTACGAATATGAGAAACATGCTTTTCTATTTTAATGTTCTTGTATGTTTGTTCAGTGCAAGTTGTATGTATATTTTATTTGTGTACATACATGTATACATCATAGTTTTAGATTAAGGACGATTTGGGAAAATTTTGAGAGTGTTAGTGAGAATCAATATGGCGATTGTTTTTATCGTGTTAGTCCTTCGATATTAGTGCTTTAAGTATGCCTCAGTGTAATATAAATATCCCCGTATGTACGTGCGAACATGCGTACATAGGAAACTTGTCTTAAACCGATGAATCAATAAAGGGTGGGTGAATTTCGTATTATTTTGATACCATGGTCTGGTAGTAGTAGCAATGGCTGATCTAAAACGTTCAAAACAATTGGTGGATGTTTTAGTCGAATTTAAAGGTGATTTCGAAATTTTGCTAATGTCAATATTTTAAGAGCTATAATTAAAGATATTAAAAATAATATGCTTCATATTACACGGTGGTGTATATTAAGTATTATTATGATGGGATGTTGTGACGTAAATATAATGGAGTTAATATGTTACATGTAAATGTAAACTGATTCACTGTTATCCAAAAACCAACAAGCTTGTTAATGAAATATCCAATAAAGAAAACATACAATATTTTCAAAAAACTTCAAGTAATCATCTTAGTGAATAAAAAGTATTACACATGTATTTTGAAGCAACGTATCAACAATACCGAACTAATTCGTTGAACCACTGGGTAGGTTGAGCCATCATGCCTTTCTGGAATCCTAACACAGCATACTTGGAAGGTCGTGCCACTTCCTTTACTGTTAAGGCTGATGCTATAGACCGTATAGTGTATACACTATAATGATAAATAGCAAATTTGAGGGAAAAAATATGCAAAAAACGTCCTACAGCGCCTTTAGAGCGTACTTTTATAATTACCCAAATGTAACAAAGCTAGTATCATTGTTAACAGAAACAAACACTCTATTTTTACAGAGCCTTGCAATGTATACTTATTATGCAATCCTGTCATTCAGAAATATCTATTATAACATCAAGAAAGTGATCTACCCATGAATGTATGTACTACAGGCATGTGACTTTTCATGTACCGTTTACAAATATTGATTGATGCGTCGAGTTAGTAAATGAGAAGCGATCAATTATCTTTTCATGAGAACCAACATGGTGATGGATGTTTATGACCATGTCTTTTTGTTATATATACATTCTGAATACTTATATGTCTTCATTTTTCTGAGAAGCATACATATCAAAGCAATCTCAAAAAATATTTTTGTGAGATTTTTGCGAATTTTTTGGCAGTTTATTATACCCCCGTTTATTATACCCGTGTCATCGCGCTTGTCCGTGCACCGTCCGTCACACTTTGTTCCACTCATAACTCAGACACTAATTGTTCAAAAGTTACGGATCACTATGATGTGTACATCTGCCTTTAGCACATTTCATCCACACTGGATAAAGGATAAACCATGATACCGAGAATATGGTAATGTTGTGGACCCTGATAGGAAGGAAAGGAAGGTTTTTCCTGACTCTCAGGGTCTATTATTAACATTGTTTAAGTTTAAAAGACGCTTTATTATCGCGTGATCCCTAGTAAATATATAGAGTCGCTCGTAAAATTCGTGAAATCGTCTGAAATCCTGGTTACAACCACGTGAACTATGTTCCGAGATATTGTATTTCTTGATATTTCTTGATTTCTTTTATATAAACTAAGCTAAGGGATCAACTGACTACGTGCATATGATCAACTTACTCTGAAAGCCTGCAACAATACAAATATGCATCGTATAATGATATCTGCAGCATTAAATATGTTATGTATTTGCCAAAACATATTGATATTGATCAACATATTTTACACAGCTTTAATAAAATATTGGCTCAACTTATCACGCCCTCTCCTATGTATAGAATTTGAATTTGTCCTTTTTTCAATTTTAAAGATATTAATGCGAAAATCTTGTGTAGACATATCTTGAGCCTTGAGTATTATAAGTCTATTATCTATCTGTGCTCTATTGTGATGCAATAGTTCGTTGAATCAGAGACGATGGAGACGAGATACTTCGAATGTCCTAAGCACGCACATATATAGTGACCATTGGAAACATTGTGACATGATCCCTCACCGTAAATTAATACTTCAAAGTAAAAACATAAACTTTTCCATGCTGACAAAAATAGTATCGCACTGTAACAGTCTATTTGTGTTTAGGGTTAATCAAATTTGAAACTTACTTACGCAAATGCATAAGAAAGACTTATATGATAACATCAAGCAGAACAGTTTAGTTATCTCCCGGTTATCCTAACGGGACCAACATGATTTGTTCATCTTTAAATATTATTATCTTTTGATTTCTATTATAATTTAAGTTAACTACAGCAGTTCAGCTTTGGTTTAATTCTTTGGTTTGGTAAAATTCTATCGTTGGTATCTATAGCCTCGTTCCCATTGACCTCTTTCCAAAGAACGTGAAAGTATTTTGTATTATTAATTATTTAAGTTGAATGAGATATGATAGCAAACATAAAAGTTTATGGATAGTCAACAGTGATTGAGTAGTTAGATGGATGTGCATAGCTATGGGACATAAATAACTAGTTGTGAAAATGGTTGCATGCACATATTACTTGGAGACATGAACTTGTTATAACCTCAATAACTTCGAATTTTGCAATGGATATAACATTGTGTTAGCCAAAACAATAAAATGACATAGACACATTTTTACGTATCATTTGTTTGTTGAATGTGTTAATATATGTCCGCAATAAAGAAATGACTATCCATAGACATTGTTCTCCTGCAATATTAAGGTGAAATATACGATTGAATAATGAATGGAATTCAATTTGTTTAACTTTATAATTCCATATTTCTGAGAGTTTGAAATTTAATAAGTCGAAAGAAAAGAAATGTTCCAAAAAGACGTCATTGTTAAACCTTTTTTTCTGATTTTAACTGAGATGATAATGAACATATACACAATGCTTCAATTTGTATGAGAAACAGCAAATATGATGAATGTGTTGATAATATGGTGTCACGTGTGGCCGCTGGTCACACATATAATGTTCTAGTTTAATTAAAATAGATTATTAGTTAAATATTATGTAAACAACATTTACTCCATCGTACTGGAATATGATTTATACAATTACGATTTATTTTAGCAACCAAATCAAATCTGACATGAAAATTCGTGTCCTGCAAAAATATATTTATGAATAAACGCTTCTAAAGAAATTTAAATATGAATATATCCTGCCTATAGCATCAACTTTCGGAAAGCTTGCCCATGAAATGACCCGGTCGACCAAAAATCCCCTTTTATCATGATCAGATTCTTATTAATAGAATACATAAATGTAAGAACATGAAATATATATTTGGTAAGAAACATCAATAACCCACATAATATTTTATTCGGAGCATCAATAATGAATACGATATCCTGTTCAGTTGAATAATTGATAAGAATATGAGTCATCAAAATATGCCAATTAAATCTTAATCAATCAAGAGTTTTGTCATTGGATGGTGGTAATTTTTTTTATTGATATACAGTCAATGCATGTAAGTGGTTTTTTTGCACAGCGTGACAGCGTTCCTGACGTAAGGGTTATTTATATGGTTTATGCTTGTATCCAAGTATAAAAGCAAAACAATGTTAAAAGTCGCAAAGCTGCATCCCAAAATTGAAAAAATTTAAGTACTATTTTAATTGTAATTGTAATTGTAATTGTAATTAGGATTTCATTTGGACATCAATTGTATTATTTCACCTGTACTGACAAATCGATCGTTTTCTAAGAATACAATATTCACTCTGACATTTATTATTTGATCAGTTGTGCAATATTTCGTATATTGCAAGAAGAAAGAAGGGGAAAACTCTTCAAAATTACGATTTCTTTTTAATAACTTAATAATTGTAAATAATTTTCATATGGACTTTATAAGAAAACAATATCTACAAGTACATTGAATAAGTATAACAAAAAATACATCACCAATATGTAACCTTGCTGATCATTTTTTGATAGTTTACAGAGAAACATAAACAACGATACTTTTTAGAATGTTAACCCCTGGTCAGTTCTGTTCTCCAAACTGTTACCCTTATTTAGAGGTATGAAATTAAATTATGTTACGGTACATAAAATCGACACTTCTGACATAAAAATACAAAGTTATCGTCTTCTCTTTCACCAGTATACAGTGTCTCATTGGCATCACTATTTACAGAATATCTGCACTAACATACGTATATAAGTATAGCTGATGGTCATTCTAATAATGAAAATGAATTCCGGACATTACTGGTTTCATGGTTTAATAATTACTTTCTTAGAGACCAATCAGAATCATAATGATCATAATCACTATAAATACTGTCCAGCCACAAATTTGATTTTTAAAATTAAATCTAGTATTTGTTAGAAGGACATTACCTGATTAAATATCAAAAATAAGTTATAGATAGGAGCATATATCCAAAATGTATATCTCTTAGAAGGAGAAGGTCTTTTTCTTCAGAAAATAAATTTCAACTGCTGTTTAATCATTTAATTGTTGTCAGCCCTTTCTACCTTTGAGGTGTTTACATAGTTGGTACTCTAGAGTGTTTTGAGCCTAGGCCCATCTAACTCTAGAGTGTTTTGAGCCTAGGCTCATTTAACGCTAGAGTGCTTTGTGCCTAGGCCCATATAACTCTAGAGCGTTTTGAGCCTAGGCCCATTTAACTCTAGAGTGTTTTGAGCCTAGGCCCATTTAACTCTAGAGTGTTTTGAGCCTAGGCCCATTAACTCTAGAGTGTTTTGAGCCTAGGCTCATTTAACTCTAGTACTTTTTTCTAAGAATATTAAATTCAGACCATTCCACGGTATCTGAAAATGAACTAAAACATGAAAAATGTGAAATTATGAATACGTAAATCTTCTTTCACAGAACATTTGGTAGAGTCATTTGAGCCTGAATAGAGTTATTTGAGGCTGGACTCATTTGTGCAATTTGCTAGCCCCATATGACTCTAGAGTCATATGGGGCTAGCCTCAAATAACTCTAGAGTCATATTGAGACTGTTACACCGGTATTTGGTGCATATATAGTAATGATTGTATATGTTATCTCATTTATAAGAAGTTTTAAAGCAACATAATTACCACCTTTATCATGCATATGTTCTAAAACTTTAAAGTCAAAATTGTTATTAAAAAGAACAGCCATCCCACGGGCATTACCTTTAAAGCAGCTAAAGTAGCATTCACTGTATCCCCATTGCTGTTTTATTAATTGAACATCTTCATATTTAAAGTGTACATCTTGTAGACAATATATATTCGCCTTTTTTTTACGAAGTAACTGAAATACCTTTTTGCGTTTAGTGATATTTCTCAAGCCTCTACAGTTCTGGCTAACTATTTTGATATTATCCGTCATCTTTTATTTTCGAAATGTTGACTTTTAATGTTTTTCGCATAAATTTTTTAAAGGATCGATTAAGTTCATCAAAATCACAGTGGCATTTACATTTGGACCTTACCTTTGACCTCTAATGTCAGCACCTGTTGTTTATAAGTAAAGGACTTCCACACATAGTGCAAAGAAAGAGTGAATATCATTTTCCTAATGTCAAATGGAATATGGAAACACAGTTTGTACAAGTAGAAGCATCTTACCTGAAGTGATGCTTCAAACAAAATTGAAAAGTATAATGTAAAAATAAAGAAAGGAGCTGAACAGCCCATTGGAAGGGGAAAACTTTCCCCACTTAGCGTGGTTACACGCAACAATAGATTAACCCCACGGGGATAAAATGAAATAAATTAATTATTCAAGATCGTATCATTGAAAATAGACAAATAAATGTTCAACAATTAACAAAGGTTTTCTCTATACGTGCAAAAAGGATATTGTCCTATATATAGAGAATTTGAAAAGCAATATTAAGAGTTTTTAAAGTTCTCTAATATATTTTCTCAACCTGTGTGAAGTCACTATGTCTGTACACGACGAACTGTTACTAGAATAGTGAAAATATCATATTTACTCACGGTTGTAAACATTTGCACCTGCCCCTGACTAGGTGCAAAATTGCTTACGATAGTGAACAATTTGCTTAGGGTAGTAAAATATACATATGTGCAAATGCGTCCATACGGCGAATTTTGATCATATGAGCAACTTTGCATATGAGTAATGATTTACTCATATACAAACGCTCGCCGTATCAACAGGGCTACAATATGTGAGTGTACTTATATTAGAAAAGTTTGGAAGGATCTGGCAAAATGGTTAGAAAAGTTGGCTGAATGATATATTGATTTAACAACAGAAAATATTATTTTTGGATTCAATGGAAGAAATAATAACCCACTAAACGCCTAAATGCCTCCTAGTGAAACAAACGGTAAAAGGTAAGATACCTATAACTTTAAATGTATCCATAAGAAAATATTAAAGTATGACCAGGCATGTAAATATACATTGACTTTACAGATAATAGTCAGTCCAGATTCTATTCATTTTGGTCCTCTTTCAACACATTTAGACACTTAGAAAAGTGTTGCAGAAGTACATGATACTTATGTTATAAATCCATCACATTAAAACACAATATTGAATGAAATAATACTATTTACACACACAGATATATATAAACATAAACTAAACCAAACCAACCTCGTCTCAGGGACGCAGGCTTCCAACTCGAGTCAGAGAGGCGCAGTAATCAGGGATACCTAAACGTAAAATAGGAACTAATTAACTAAATGTAACTACCGAAAGATAAGTAAACTTGGCATATACCGTCTAACTAACATAACTATACTAATTATATAATGCATAATACTAACTGAAACATTAACCTATGTTAAATAAACCTAACCTCAATTGAATGCATAGTTAGAATATATGATTCTAACTATGAATATGCTAATACCCTAAATACTATAAACATTACATACCTAATATACTTATACTAATATGTTGTATATACCTAACTTAAGCAAATATATGTACGAATACCCTACACTAATCCTACACTTACACTTATCAAAGATACATTTAACTGATGTAAATACTTATCCTAACATAATAAACCTAACATGAAAACCCTAATGTAATACTAGTAATACCAGCAATACAACGCTAATACAACGTAAATACACTATCAGTACATACCGCACTAATACACATACAATAAAATCACTCACGGCACATGATGTACTTCATGTACCAACACTATCATAAAAGATAATGATACATAAGAATATTTCAACCATTATAATGATATATAATGATAGCATAAATGATATAATTAAAGCATTGTACTATGCCGTAACATGATACAACATAAACATAAATACATATAATACATACTACACATAACCCAAGTACCTACACAAATAACTAAAGATATAACTTAAACAGAACTTACCCTACATACTGTGGTGTGCAGATCGTGACGGCCAAAAGGAAGAATATGCCGAGTAAGAGAGAGAGGAGAGAGTAGAGTATAAGGTACCTGACTATCACATACCAAGCTAACCTAAACAATAGACACTGGTCACAGGACAAGCCTCTGACCACCCAGATACCCAAGTAAAACCCTAACACATAGAATAACTTAATTACCTAAGCTACAGTGAATAACTAGCTTGAACAACCGGTGCAAGTGTTAGTAGAAACACAGGACATGGGATAAAGTAAATAAAGGGGTATTTTTATGAAATATTAAGTTTATGGTAAAAACTGCTAAATAAGTTATTTGAACTTATTTAGTATGTAGGATATTTAAATAGTAAAAAGAAGTAAATATAATAGATTAAAATGAGATATTTACACACGGTTACATGACATATACAAGCCATAAAATCTTGCAAATTTTCATGAACTTGAGTCTTCAATACCTGCAAACTGGTCGCTATATAAAGGCCCCAATGTATTTTTGTATTTTGGACTAACTTGTTCACAACTCTAATTGGTGTGTTTTAATCATAAACATGTACATGTAAACATCTGATGGGAAATAAAAACATAATAAACTAGGATTGACGCGTCAATACTTAGGTCTTCAAGACTTCTGCTTGACCTAGAACTCCATGTTGGACTCTCGATTATTCATCAGTTTCTCCGCTTTAAAATGAGCTATCAAACATGTCTCTATCTTCAGTAGTTTTTTTACAAAAATTCTCCAAAGAACATACCCCTCTGAAAATGGAAAAATCAAATATTAATGGACCCCTACACTATATTTCTCATGATTAAGACAAAACGGTTAATATTTTCATATAAAGGTATCACAAATGAAATGTTGTACTTTAATTTCTACTAAAGTAGATATAATCATCATTTAGATAACATACATAATTAATGCATTATGCTGTTCTTAATATTCAAGAAAATACTCAAAAATGCTTAAATTTGGACCCCTAGACACCGCTTGCGATGTTCGAGGCTTAACTATGATTTTTTTTATGAAAGCGGTCAACATAAAAGTTGTTCTTCTTGAAATTGTGCATACGTAGGTGTATGTAAAATTTCAATAGCATAAGAAGTTAAGCAGTTATGAACCTTTCAACTTTGTTGAAAATGGCGATTTTTTAAAAATGACAAACTTCTATGGCTTGTCACAAAAAAATAAGACAGATACGAGCTTGACAAATATTGTCCTTAATAAATGAAGTTTCTACTTCAACATGACCTATTTAAAATCTTCCTATCTTCAGTGGTTCATCATCAATAATTATCCATAGGATAAACCCCTCGAAAAAGCTCAAAATCACAAAATTTGACTTTTTTGAGAATATGTCCAAATTGTGCCGAAACTATCAACTTTTATATGACATTGATGTATTATGGACTTGTTAAGCTCTTTATTAGCAAGAGATGACTATCAATAACTTTGACATAACTCAATTAGTTACAGAGTTATGCCCCTTTGAAATTGCATCCGAAACACGCCCTTTTTAAAAAGGACCATATTCAAGGGCAGATTACTCGAATTCTAGGCCGAAATTCAAAATTCTGTTAGCAAATTATATTCTACGTTGTCTTGGCTTTCGAATGAGCTATCACACATATCTGTATGTATTGCCGTGATTTAGAAGAAGATTTTTTAAGACGCGTACCCTCAAACCCGCGAAAGTGCACAAAATTTTCAGTTTTTTCGAAATAGCCAAAAATCTATTATTACGGCCGAAATCCGCACTAGTCCTTATCGATGGGGAATGTTGTTGCCCACATTTTGGTGAAAGTTTTTTGAAAATATCTTGGTAAGTTTTCGAGCTATTGAGGTTTGAAGTTTCAACTTCAAGGGGAGATAACTCAAGAAAGAAGTCGAAAATGAAAAAAGTAAAAAAGTGTCCTCTAAGTTTGGTTAAAGGCTACCTTTCCTGAAAATTTCATGCAAATCGACCCAGCCGTTACTGAGAAATCTGCTGAACAAAATTTGGTACAAAGAATAATAATAAAAGAATCAGGATAAAAACAACAGGTCTTCAGACATTCGTCTTGAAGACCTAATAAAACATTTTTTAAAAACGCATAAAAAACAGCCAGATGACCCTGTCCATACGGTTGATAAGTCGATATGCAAATCAAGTGTACCCATAGCTTCACGAGAATCACGCTGAGCGGTTATAAAATAGCGACTAAAGCGCATGCGTACTTCCAAATCATCTCGACTTGAGTCCGCAAATCAAACCAGGCACAGGTGCTCGTTGACCAGCAACGAAGTAAACAAGTGGAAGAGGGAAAACGAGCAGTCGTCGATTCGTATGAATAATCTGTAGCAGATAAAATATGCCAGGTAAGTTTCTTGATATTTCTTTGGATACTGTTTTAGCATTGGCGAAAGTCGCAACAAACAGGGTTGACGGATATAAACAATCTAGTAAGCCTAATATGGATGTTTATTTTATGACGTTAAATGATCAAAACCTTGTTGATGTGGTGTTGTCGAAAAATACACACCTAAGTGATAACGGACCATTTATACCATTATGCATGTTAAAAATATATCTCATGATGAAAGTTTCGACATTTAACAATAACATTTATGTAGAAATTAGAAATGCTAAATGAACGTACAGCGGGTAAGTGATACCCTGGTTTCTCCTATTTTCGACGGTGTAAGCGAGGTTGAAGGTAGACCAGACGGGTTCGTAGACGTATATTTCAGGTGGATTCGTAGACGGATTCGCGGTGGATTCGTAGACGTAGAATTGTAATAAAGAATTAAATTCTGACTCTCGGTGTTGTTATTTTTTGTTGGAGAATGTTTGTGTTTGAAATAAATAAAGAAATATGATAAGTATCCTGCCGTCTCCATTTTTCGACGATCGTTTTTATCGCGAGATTACGCGAGAGCACGAGCAGGGTCAGAGGTCACCGGAGTTGGAAACGTCAACATGGGACCTCCGCTGCTCTGACACCGACTCGTTTCAAATATGGAAATCCGAAAGGTATTTAACACACAAATTACTCACCAAATAGCATTTTTATCCAAGATTTCTTATAACTAAAAAGTTCCAACTTCTAATGTAAAAATTTAGTGCTTTACTTTCACGTATCGGAACCAAAACAAGTCGTCTGCTTCACTTGTGTCCGTCCTAAACTAGAACACACGTTCTGATGACGTCACGCCCTACTGAGGGATAAAAATATGGAAGTTTAAAAGGGTCATCCCTTACTTGCTAACGTGGAGACGGCAAAAGTCAGGGAAACTGTCAGCAAAATAGTCGGCGGTAAACCAATCACTGATGACGATGTGATAACAAAACTTGTTCAACATCACGAGGAACAAAAAAAAAGAAACCATCGAAGACAACAGTAGACAGTGATGGAACAAAACAGAACAAACGGACACATCAGACAGACATTTCCGGTAATCTTAACAGGAAAGGTAACAGCAAAGTTAACAAGAGCAAAGGGAAAAAATTGACCGCACAATTCCTGCACCGGACGAAACAGACTCTGATCAGTCATCTGATAATGATGACGAAAAGTGCTGTGTTTGTGGTAAATTCACACCTAGTGATTTGAGGAACTGTGCAAGTTTAACATTTGTTAAATGGGCTGAGTGTGTGACATGTGGACACTGGGTGCACTTGAAATTCTGCACTTCTGTCACTAGTGTAAGGAGACATGCTGAATTCTACTGTCAGCATTGTCTGCCTAGAGTAGATGAAGAATAACATTTTTCTTCCGACTGGAATGTACATATGTTCGAATTAACTATTGTTATCATCGTTTTAAAGTCAATTATTCACTGGAAACATCGTTGGAGCAATTCCTGGGATATTCCGATTTTTAGTGAGTGAAAAATTATTTGCTTCCATACATTCCTAAAGCAGCAACGGGGTTAATTCCTGTGTATAACGTGACCGTCGAAAAATGGTGACATCACAACTTGTTTACACAAGTCAGGGTCGTCCATTATCGATCGCCGTAGCTGCAGATCCAAAACAAGTAAGACAAAACGAGTTGTTGACAATATTAAAGCAATAGATGGGTTTTATTTTTAATATAAAAGGACATGTCTTTTGCTTCCGGAGTACGCGGACGTAGTTGTTTTTCTCTTACACCGTCGAAAATAGGAGAAACCAGGGTATATAATCCATTTTAGAATACCAATATACAGCATCAATCAACAACAAACGGGAGATTAGCAGACGTCAGCGAGGAATGTAGTTCGGTTAATCATTGACAATCAAAACACATCACAACATCCTGTTTTTATAAAATCGTTAATCGACCACCTAATTTATTAACATTACATTACTTTCAAGTTGTGAATTACACCGACTAAAATCAAAGCAACTCACGACATATTGTACATTTAGTTGTTTTATACTGAGATTAGATCCACTTTCACAATCGCCTTTGTTAATAGCCAATTATTAATTGTATTCATCAATCTCATCTCTAAATTTAATTACAGGTAGGCCTATCATTAATTAAATAATCGTTAATTGTCATTGTTAATAGTATTGATCAATCTAATCTCTCAATTTAATCAGACCTCCTATCACTTCAATATACAGTGTCTATAGTCGCAAAACATCTTACGGATATACTATATAGGCTATATATATACTACTTCTACGAATCCACCGGTTACGAATTCACCGCATCCCTTAAGCGAATAAAATTATGACTACGTGCGGGCAATCCGAAAGCGCCAGATGTATCCTTTTATATTAGAAATAAAGTCTATATCTAGTATGTTAATATTGGCAACAACTTGAGACGGCACGATGTAATTGTGCACATCATGATGTAAGCATGGAATTTGGCACGATTGTAGCTTTTATCAATACAATCATCGTAACGGCAGAGGATTTTATTTGTTAATTTTCACTATTAAATCATGATAGTCTGGATTTCTTATTTTGATATGATATAGATGAAAGATAGCATATACAGAAATTGTCTTTAGATTTTCTTAAAGTGTCTTTGCGTACGCGCATGCTGCAAGTCGCTTTTTCCTTACAGTAGTGATCCGGAATACCCTGACGTACTGTATTCGTACGGTGACGTTATTTCCATAGACTTGCTTGATTTAGCCTGGGATAAATAATTTTCATAGATAAGATTTGTGTCCGCTTCTATTCACATTTACCAGGTTTGTGAGGAATAGTCTTGGCTCCAACTTCTTATTTTAAGTTTAATTTTCCGTTTTTTATCTTTGGAATGGCAGTAATTTTATCAACATATATATATATACATAGTCATTTAAAGGTACACGCTAATTTACACGACCCAAGGTTAATTATCACCACACTGTGGCGAGCCGAAAAGTCAACTAGCTAGTGTTCTGTCTGCTATACGTGCCCTGCATTTGCGCGAAGACAGGCGGGCATCTTACTGAACCGAATATAATTACAATAAGACTACTACTATAAATGTCTGTTTTGTTTTACAGGTTTATTCTTTTTATCAATGTGTTTCCATAATTATACAAAATTGGATCGACAAACAAGCCAAGAATTTTTGCTAATCCTTCTCAACGAAAAACAAGACTTATGCAACGTATCCATATCTATAACATTTACAAATTCAAAGAAATAAATATCAATAAATTTTTTATACAAACGATGACAGGCTGCGTCCGGGTGAACGCTTGTTTACATATATCATGCGTACTTTATCAATGCATGTGCGTCAAAAACGCAATAACACGCCCAAGAGCCAACACTGAGCCAATGGAGACATTTGTCACAGTGTTTCGTTTTGTTGCTGCATTTAGTGAAGTGACAGAAATTAATTGAAAATCTGTTCAATTATTAACGAAAAAGGTTTCCTGACACCACACCTATTGATGCTCAGAGAACCAAACTGGATATACCACAGTTTAAAAGGAGGGTTCTATCGGGGTATTTTTTTGTGGAAACGAAATTAAACATATTATATGTTATTAATACATGATTAAAACACAGTGAAATTAAAAGATACTATAAATAAAGGTAACCTTTTGATGACTTTATATTTCACAACTTGATAAACACAAGCGCACATTTGTTGAAAATGAAAACAATGAGAACTGAAGCCATTCATCGGCGCTGCGAGTGGACATACAGTGTTCCCTCCCCAGAAACTGTTCGTTCCAATTGGCACACTGCCACCTCAAACTGTAAGACCAATTAAGGTTAACCTAACAAAGGGCAGGGGCGGATCTAGAGGGGGGGTGCAGGGGTGCGCACCCCCCCTTTTCATTTAACATTTCAAAAAATGACCATTGAAACCAACCTCAAAACAGTGGTGCACCCCCCCCCCCCCTTTTTGCCACAGAGATAGTACATTTACCCTGTATATTCAACATATTAATCTATCGCAGAAATGTGATATGAAGCTGTCCCTAACTTGAAAAACAGATACATGAAACAACATCTTTGGGATGAAAAACTATTCATCTAAGAAATCACCGCAACCTCAACTCTAGACGAAACTCTAGGCAGCGATGCCAAACCGGACAACACCACCGCCTCCGCCACGTCAACCATGACGTCGCCTGGATGCTAAACGTAACACCCGAGGCAACAACAAGCAAGACCTGAAACAGGCTTTGGCTAGCTGGCCATCACTTGACTTGAACAATTTTGCCATTTGTAAACATCTGTCCATACTCAATCTCAATAACAATAGTGCTGAGAATAAAACTTTTCAATTGTTCAGATGACTTTGCTGTTAATTTATCTAATTATCAACTTAATGAGTGTGAACTTTCTCTACTCAATAAAGCCCTACTCAGCTCCATGCAAATAAGAGTCAAACTTTCTCTGATCTCAATTTTTTTTTAGCTCATCAGGCCTGTAAGGCCCGATGTGGCATGGCATCCCGCGTCCATCCGTCTGTCCATCCGTAAACTTTTCCTTGGCTAATGGCGATTCTAAATTTTAGTTTTGTGACGCCGTGACCCCAAATTGGATCACAGGGGTCACATCCTTAAAAACCTAATTTCATCCTCTACTCCAGTACCAAAAGGTCTAGAGAGCTGAAAAGTAGTGTGTAGACTCTTTGGCTAATGGGAATTCTAAATTGTCAACTTAATGACCCTGTAACCCCAAGTATGATCACAGGGTCACAACTATTGTAGCAAGCTTTGAACAGTACTCTTGAGATTTTATGTGCTCTTTACTTCAGACTAAGGTGGTAATCTGAAATATGTGAGTTTTAACATTTACTTTGAGAAATGGTTGTTGAGAAAAGTGAAGTTGAGACTTGAAAATTAAGAATTGAGAGTCTAAAAAAATTTTTATGAAATATTTATTATTGTAAGACCATCTTTTTGTAACTTATATCATATTTTATTTAAGTAAATATTAATATTTTATCATTATTTAAAAACTGATGAGCGAGCAAATCTCTCATTTCTTTCATGATCTTCGCACAATTACTCAAAAGTCGGCTCTAGATGTTATATTTGGTCCCAAAAGCAAATGGCGACCACTGTATAGTAATGATCACAGCCTAGAATCATTCATCAAAGCAGTCATAAACGATTTCCTCAAAACAGAAGAAATAAATTCAGAAGGTGTAACTTTACACAAAATGAATTAACTGCTCTCAATCGCCTGCATTAATAATGAAATTATCAAGTTATGAAGGTTGTGGCCCAGGCCATCAGAAAGTTAGTCTAACAGGTCTTCTCAATCTACTCAAATCAGTACTCAACAAAAACAATTTAGATTTTAATGGTCAAAACTATCTCCAAGTAGGAGGCACTGCCGCAAGGGATCAATGATAAGATTGTCGCCTGAAGTATCCATTCCAGTCTTCCTTGCTATGAAGACATGATATTTGTCTTTAAAATGATATGAAATTATTACAATGTTCAACCTCAATCTATTGATTGAAATGATTTGTGTTTACTTGCAGCTTCAACAACTGCCCATAGTCAAACCACTCTGCCGTCCGCCTATTACTGAAACTGGAATAGGTCAATGCAAACACTTAATAGTATTGGTTACTCCTTTTATTTAGTAAATTTTAATACAATCACCTTCCTTTCTAAATAAAAAACAAACATTTGATTGCAAATGTGCATGTATAGACATATCAACAAATAATGCAAGAAGACAACTAAAGGTGCACATAAACAATGATATTTGATGTGTTGTAGGGATGACTGTGATGCGAGCAGGGTGCGGCTATGGAAGTGTGCACGAGGCTGTGCGGTGCAGCGATGTGCTGCAGCTGGAGACTATGGTGAAGAACGGAGCCAGCGTCAACGAGGTTGAGGAGCGCGACCACTTCACTCCACTCCACACCGCCTGCAATGTGGGCGCCCTTGAGGTATCACACTTGTCTACTAATGTGCACCGACTAGTAATTGAACCATTACATTATTAGTTGCACAGTGTTTTGACAAGGTGTACAGGACTGTAAGACTCTTGTACAGTCCTTATTTTCCTGACGTGCAGCAGAAGGAAATATGGAATATACTATAGGATATTATGTCCCTCGTGAAATAATTGTCACCAGCATCCAAGTTCTAATTTGATGTGTTAAATATTCACACTTTTAAAATCAAACCTTTCGTTCATTTGTGATGGTCGGTATGGCGAAACCAGTTGCACTAGTCATTCTGAAGGAAGCGTACGTAATATAACATCTCCCTGCTAGAGGACAGGAGATGAGAATTATCCGTCCTTCGAATAATGTCATGTCATTGCGGCCGCCATTCGCATGTTTCTCATCAACCTCATTAAATGTAAATTTTAGATTAACATTGCCAGTAAAATGGCTTTTCTTTCGGTTATTTTTGTCTAAAGTCACTGTGCACCGTTACGAACATGTTGTTTTCACCGAGAGACTAGCTGAGCGTTTCGTTGCAGTATCATTCCTAACGGTAAGAGTGAGAGCAAAACCTCTTGTTGCATTCTTAACTTTGTGCTTATTAGTTCTGCTCTATTATGCTGTTTTTGTTAATTATTCATTAAAATCAATCATTGTGGTGAGTTCAATTTTATTAATTATCCCACGCCACAACGAAGTTGGCGGGGGATATAGAAATGAGCTCTGTCCATCTGTCCGTCTGTCCGTCTGTCTATGCGTCCGGGCTTTTCCATTCCGGCCTCAAACTTCAAAACTATTCAATATACTTTGCTGAAACTTTGTACAGGTATCAACCAAGTAGTCTAGATGTGCTTTTGCTATATAGAAATTTGAGAATATTTTATTATTTTGTTTACGAATGCAAACAGTCTGGACTTAGTTTTCCCTCTTCTTGGTTCTATATTCCGGCCTCAAACTTCAAAACTATTCATTATTCTTCCTAAGCGATGTCTAGAGGTGTAACGATACAGAGCGGTTGCGATACAATACATATACCAATATTTGGGTCGTGATAGGATATGTATCCCCTTACATTTCAATTATTTACAGTACAACTTAGAATACAGCCAAGGTATATTTTAAAACTGGATGACCTTATTCTTACCAATTTAGATGAGATTGAATTCACCACCAGCAGCTATAACATAATGTGTTATTTATGGATTGAGAAACCCTAAAAGCTTCTAGTTTCTGGAGAAACTCTAGGAACTTCTTGTTTCGGGACAGGTTCAAGTTTTTTTCACTTGGTAGTGTTATCAAATCTATCTATTTTTAAAATTTATAAACTAGAATTTATATGAAGAATATTTATGAATACTGTATGTAGTATGACACACATCCTTCAAAACAATATATTGTATTGTGGGCCTTGTATCACGATATGATACTGTATCACCATATTATTACACCTCCAGTGTTTCCATACCTTAACTCCAAAGATGTATGATCAAGGTCACTGAATCTTGGCATGGGCAAAAACATTTATTTCTAGGACATCTAGGAAATTGTAAAACTGAGTTCAATCAGACTATCAACGTGTTCAGGTTAGAACTATCACTTATGAGTTATGAGTTATAACAATTTTCAAGAAAGTAAATGCATTATATATTTAAAATGCATAAATATATTCAAAATTCCTACATGGCGGGGGATATTGCCAACTCTGTCTGTTTGTTAACTGAAGAATGAGATAAATATTAGTTATTATATAAGTGTTGTTGTAAAATACTTGTAATTTCATGAATGAATTTACGTTCACTTTAAGAATGAATAAAGTAGTCCGGGCCAATCAAATTACACATATGTGTTATAACAGTTTGTTTTTAAACTCCTTTACGAAGTACCACATGGGTAATAAAAGGGTCTAATAGTCCCGTACACCCTGCCCATAAGATCTATTATTTGTACTACATAGCTACATAGCTATTTCCCCTTATGATAAAAAGCGCTGTTAAATAAAAAGACGTGGCATGGAGTATACTGCCAGATATAAAGTTTTCTTCTGTATTATAACAAATAGTCCGAAGCTTTCCGAGTGTCAATGTTTAAAGTTTAGTTACGGTGGCCTACTTAAAGGTGCATTCATTGAGTTTCTAAAAAAATTATTTGGCTTTGATATGTGCCAATATACGATATATATGTGATGGTTTCAGTTCAAATTAGTTCACTCAACTTGAATATTCATCTCCAATATAAGATACCTATGGCAATAAAACACAAGCGGTCAATGGGACCGACAGCCTGCTTTAGAGACAATAAAACATGCTCGTGATTTTAGACGACAGTTAGATCGTCGCTTAGCAAATGAAGTAATATTTTACGTCACTTTGATTGTCCAATGCTAGAGAATGTGTTCTACGACAGGAGGCATTAATATTTTCAAAATCTAGTTTATGCAAACAACATTATATCTCCGTGGATTTTATAGAATACTGAGTAACTATTTAAGGGCATCTCATATAAGAAATAGAAGACTCGTTGTTGTTCTTTATCGTCTTCTATTTCTTAAATCGCCAAATAAATCACAATTACTAGTTTCAAATCAAAATCAAGCAACACCATTATACACGTGCAGAAACCGAACTACAAGCCCAATTCACATGCACATTAGTTATCAGACCTATTTAACATTATCAGCCTAAAGTTACCTTTTTATCTGTTGTAAATAAGTTTCAAATATGACGTTTGACTAATTGACACACGCCACACGCGATGTTTTGTCCGGTTTTCAATAAGAAATTGATACTTTTATGTTTATATTGTCGGTATATAGAGTCGACTACCAACAAAATGATAATTTTCGGTAAAAGTCAGTACTCAATAGAATAACACCATTCATACTGTTTTGTACATGTGACCCCAACAACACAATGAATATATCTTTAATTATAGCTGTGCCCGGAACCAGCATATATGATTTTCCTCTGCTATTATTTATTGTCATAATACAGTTTTAGGGCTCGCAAAGGTTTTAAGTACTGGCCCTAAACAATAAATATATAAACTGACAATTTCCGGACGTGCATTGTGTAGAAAAGTTGTTGATTTTCAATGTAAATATTATATAAGAATAATCAACGAGTTGCAAGGAATTACAGATTATGTGTCCCGAGTGAATTACAATTATAATAATTCACGAGAGACAGATAATTCGTTATTCCGAGCACCGAGTTGGTTATTTTTGTTCTTACCCAAGATCATTTTAATGCATTAACATTGAACGTGAATTCACAATCTTTGATTAGACTGCGAAATACGAATTGTACTCATACGCCATTCATAAACTCTCTCACACCTTCAAGATGCGCAACGTAGTCAGGTGTATAGCGGTCAGTGTGTCCGTCCGTCCGTCAGTCCGGAATGTTTTTGTTCTGCTCATAACTCTGACACTAGCTGTTAAAATTTTTAAAAACTTGGTATACACAATCACCATGATGTGTACATGTGCCTTTTGCATGTTTCATACTCTCATTTCCATAATTTATGCAAATTTTCTCTGTTTTTATGCCCCCGAATCAGAGATTCCAGGGGTATATTGTTTTTCACCTGTCTGTCTGTCTGTCCCTCTGTCTGTCCGTCTGTCTATCTGTGTGTTTGTCCTAAAAAACTTTAACCCTTACGTTGCGTATTTATATTTTACCCATTTTAGCCCCTGTGGCGGATTCTTTTTCAGAAGGGATCCTCCTTGGGGTACATGTAGCATAAAAATCCTATTTTTTGAGTTATGACAGTTAGAATTTAATATTTTTAATAAAATAACCGTAAAAATAATAAATTACTAAAAAATAAACATTTGGACCACCCTAAGTGGGCCCCAGCCCTGGCGGTTGCTAGGCACGCCAGGGGCAGGTAACTCTCATCTCACCACTTATAAATCTGTCATTGAAGAGTCAAGACGTGTTTAGAGTTCAGTTACTTCGTCGCAGATTCTAAGAAAAATGGACCAAGATCTCAATACTGTAGGAGTGGTAACCTTTTCTTATATTGTCTCGGCAGAGGTCTCCATTCATAATCGCATTCCTTACCTCGTTAATTTCGTTTTTGCTTTGCCTACGTGACCAGTTTGGCCACGTGGCGGGAAAAAACGCCCATCATGGCGGCCCTTTTTAGCTCATCTGGCCTGAAAGGCCCGATGGGCTTATGGCATGGGATGGCGTCCGTCCATCCGTCCGTCCGTCCGTAAACTTTTCGCTTTTTCGACTTCTTCTCCAGAACCAATGACTCCAGAGAGCTGAAATTTAATGTACAGACTCCTTGGCTGAAGGGGATACTAAATTGTAAATTTGGTGACCCTGTGACCCCAAATGTGGGTCACAGGGGTCATAACCTTAAAAGCTATTTTCATCTTCTTCTCCAGAACCAATGACTCCAGAGAGCTGAAATTTTATGTACAGACTCCTTGGCTGAAAGGGATTCTAAATTGTAGATTTTGTGACCCTGTGACCCCAAGTGTGGCTCACAGGGGTCATTACCTAAAAAAAACTATTTTCATCTTCTTCTCCAGTCCCAATGAACGTAGAGAGCTGAAATTTTATGTACATACTCCTTGACTGAAGGGGATTCTAAATTGTAAATTTGGTGACAGTGAGACCCCAAATATTTGGTCACAGAGGCAATGACCTAAAATGCTATTTTCATCTTCATCTCCAGTCCCAATGGCTCTAGCGAGCTGAAATTTTATGTACAGACTCCTTGGCTGTAAGGGATTCTAAATTGTAAATTTGGTGAGTCTGTGACCCCAAATATGGGTCACAGGGATCATAACCTAAAAGCCTAATTCAGTTTACAGCATCTTTCTGAGATTATATGTGCACTTCAATCAGTAAGTAGGTAAGGGAGGTAATTTTAAAGAAAACAGCTGAGTTAAAGGCATTTCATCTTTCTGATGTGAGAGTTCTAACATGTGCTTTGAGAATATAATATGTCTGATGAGATATATAGAATTAAAAACTTAGAATTGGAGGTCTAACAAAAATTATAAGTCATATTTTATCTTTGTCTCACATTTCACATATGAGTAATTATTTGTATTTTGCAAGTGAATTTGCTGATAAAGGTACACAAGTCTAAAAGTATTCTAAAGACGTAATACAGAATCTTTTATTAAATCTAATATTATGTTCTTTGTAATTTAAGAGTAAATAATGGAGTTTTTTAATATCTCATGATATTGTGTAATTATTTGGAGAATTAATTAATTAATTAATGAGAATTTCCAGTACGAGTCAATTTGGTATACCTTATTTATATCATATTTTATACTTTATAACTGATTTAGTTTTCTATTAACTTTGCAGTTAATTTTATTCAATAGGAACAAGAAATGAGATAGATGTCTACATCATGGACATGTTTAATGTGAATCTATTTGAAATGAGAACTATTGAATACCCTTTGAAAGAATAACTTGAAGAGGAATTAAATTTTTTCATTTTACATGAGATATGTGAACTGAATATGACTAGTGATGACTGGTGATAACATAGGACTATAAAAGAAGTAGCTATATGAGATTGTGACATCACACCTATTTTCATCATCTTCTCCAGTACAGAAAAATAATTGTAGGAAAAACTGCATCTAACATATAAATTTTCCTGGCCGTGAGTCTAGTGTCTGCATGTTATGTAATTGCATTGTGTTGACCTCTTCCTTGCAGAAGAATGAAAACTGATAGTTACACAGAGGTTTCAGGTTACTTCAAACTTCTGTGCAGCACTGTGTTATCATAGACTGTGCGTGAGACTGCTTTAGTCTTCCACTGACTCTAAAAAAGAATTTATTCATAGAATATCACCATTTTATCAAATATTGAAAAGGAGCCTATAAGAAATGGTGAAAAAGAATTTACTAATTCACCAATTTTTATTAAGTATTGAAATGGAGCCTATGAGAAATGGGATTTTCAAAAACTGAGGCTCCCAGGGATTGGGAAAGCCAGGGGCCATGGGCCATTTTGCACATTGGATGAAAAAATGGCCCATTAAAATTTGAAATTTTACTATTGCTACAAAGGGGAATGGCCCATTTGAAATACCAAAAGTGACTAAAAGTCATAAAAATGGCCCATTGTCAAAGGTGTCTTTCCCAATCCCTGGGCTCCTATTCATTATGTAATAAATGTTGGTATTGCCATAATGCAATTAAGAATTAAAACAATATAATGCAAAGGTGTATGATATTCATAACGAATGTTGATTTATGTGTAACCAATTTTGATAATAATTAGCAGGGGTCATGACCTAAAAAGTTTGTTTTCATTTTCTTCTACAGCCCCAGGCCATTATTGCAATAGCTTACAGTGGTGAATTGTATGCAAAGAATTGTACCCGGTATATTCATTATTATATAATGTGTGTACGATCTTAAAAAATAGTATGATCTCTCCACCACATTATTATATGTTTGATACCAGCAATTTATTTCCAAGCTTTGTGTTGCTCTTTCAACACATATATATAGCAGATTGGCAAAGTTATGGTAACAAAATATTTTTAAACTGCTTTAATCGTTTCACTACCTAGATTCTTATTACTACATTCCATTATCTGACCATTGCTATAAAGTCCACTCCATAACATACCCCACTTATTATCTCCTGATGAGCTACAGAGGCCATGGCTCTATTTTTTATTTTTCGTATCTCTTTCTTCAGAGTTCGAAAATGTTCTAGGGTTGTTCATTTTGGTTTACGATAGGTTTATGTAGGATGCACGACGGTTTTCAATCCTTTTTGGTCAGCTTTGGCTTTCCGATCGGGATCGGGACTTAGTCATTTCAGACCGATTCTCAACCTCAAATATCTCAACAGAAAGATAGAGGTTCCGTCGTTCAAGATGGAGACTCTGAGGTCGGTCATAGCGTCCGTATAGGCAAACGAGTGGCTTTCCTCGATAGACCTCAAGGACGCATATCTCCATGTCCCGATGCACCCAGAGTTCAAGAAATATCTGAGGTTTGCTTTCGACTGGACATGTTACCAGTTCAGGGTTCTACCCTTCGGCATCTCAACGGCGCCGAGGGTGTTCACAAAGCTCATGCTGATTCCCGCTCAGGTCGCCAGGGCACGAGGTCGGTTTTGCCACCCGTACCTGGATGATTGGTTGGTCAGGGCGCTGTCTCAGGCTCTGAACCAGGCGGCCACCATGGAGATTATCAGTTTACTGGTATCCCTGGGCTGGATAATCAACCTGAAGAAATCGGACCTGAAGCCCACTCAGGATCAGATCTTTCTCGGGGCCGGGTTCCAGACGGTTCCGGCGAGAGTCTCTCTAGCTCCAGACCGGGTTCTGAAGGTTCAGAGAGCCATGCTTTTGTTCCTAGAGTCCCACAGTCACACTGCTCGCAGATGGCTCCAGTTACTGGGGTCATGGTGGCAACAGTCGACGTGGTGTTCAGAGCTCAACTTCGGATGAGACCGGTTCAACAGGCCTTAGCCGGTCTGTGGTCTCATTCCGAGAGTTACGAGAAGCAGCTCGAGACTCCTGGGTGGCTCTCCCCGCATCTTTTGTGGTGGACCAGCACAGAGAACCTCTCGAGGGGTATCTCTCTGGTGACGCCAGTGCCCTCGTGCACAGTCCAGACAGACGCTTCGCTCTCGGGCTGGGGAGGGGTCTTAGGGCCCCACTCGGCGTCGGGTCTTTGGGCCCAGGCCGAGGCCAGCCTGCACATCAACGTGCTAGTGCTGAAGGCAGTCAGGCTGGTGTTCGAACGCTTTCTGCAGAGGCTTCGTCATCAAGTGGTTCGTCTAGAAATGGACAACCAGACAGCCATGTCGTACAACCTGAAGCAAGGAGGGACCGTGTCCCCAGTACCTTTTCAGGAGTCCTGTGGTGCGACAAGTTCGACATCACAGTCCTAGGTTTACCTCCCGGGGGTGGACAACGTGAGGGCGGACGCGCTATCGCGCAGAATCCTAGCCCCACACGAATGGAAGCTCGACCCGGAGATATTCGCAACTATCTCCCGGTTGTTCGGGTTATTCCAGGTGGATCTGTTTGCGTCAGAGACGAACAAGCAGGTCCCAGTGTATTGCTCCCGGCTGCCAGACCCAAGGGCGGTGGCCGCGGATGCATTCGCGCTAGACTGGACCGGCAGAGTTCTGTGGGCCTTCCCACCAGTTCCTCTGATCTCCAGGGTCCTGTCACAGCTAGGGGTTCAGCCGGCTCGTCTGCTTGTGCTGCTCGCGCTGCTGTGGAAAGCGCAGTCCTGGTTTCCACTGGTACTCAGGTTTCTGGTTTTGCCACCTGTGCTGTTACCGTGTCAACCAGGACTGCTGGCTCAGGAGGGCAAGCCACACCCCAAACCAGAGGTTCAATGGGTGGCTTGGCCTCTATCCGGAATCGCCTCCAAGAGGACGGTATTCCTGCACGAGTTGCAGACAAAATACTGGCTTCGCGGAGGGATTTGACAAACGTTCAGTACGAAGATAGATGGGTCTGTTATGCGCGCTGGTGTAGAGATAGAGGGCTGCCAGATCCCTTTTCTATGTCTCTAGTGGCGGTCCTAGAATTCCTTCAGTCTAGGCTTGATGCCGACTTGGCCGCATCAACAGTCAGGGGGTATTCTACAGCCATCTCTGCCTTCCACGTACCGATGGATGGAGCCCTCCTAGGTGCCCATCCCCTGGGCCAGCGCTTCTTAGCAGGTGTGGACAGAATCCGACCTCCAGTGAGGCGGAAAAGCCCTTCGTGGGATCTATCTATTGTACTAGATTGGCTTTCAGGGCCCAAATTTGAGGACCTGTCTAGCCTTTCCTTACAGTTACTGACCTTGTGGCGGTCACGTCCGGCAGGCGGGTAGGAGACATCCATGCGATGTCCTCCAATCCCGAGCTGACTGTCTTTCATAGGGACAGAGTCAGCATCAGACTGCCGGATTCTTATCACCCGAAGGTCGATCATTCTTTTCATGTTACTGCCCCCATTGAGCTGCCCGCACTACACCGGCCGGCAGCGTCGGGCTCAGTAAGTTCTCGCCCTCATATCCTTGATGTGTGGAGAACTCTAAAGAAATACTTGTCCAGGACTGCCTCGGTCAGGAAGGACAAGCAACTGTTTTGTTGCTACGGCGGAGCCAGCCCAGGGGCTCCCGCCTCCAAACAGACGATTTCACGTTGGATAGTGTCAGCCATAGTACTGGCTTACGTCCACAAGGGCATGAGCCCACCAGAAGGTCTGAAGGCTCATTCGGTTAGGGCAGTAGCGACGTCTAAAGCTTTCGCTGCGGCCCTGCCCATCAAAAAGATCTGCTCCGCAGCTATCTGGAGCCGTCCGAGCAAGTTCATTCGGCATTACCAGCTGAATAAGCACTCTAGGGAACGGGCTCGGCTTGGTCAGACTGTTCTCTCCAGAGGGCAGAGTCATAACTCCTCTAGCTGAATGAGCTTTCTGAGGTTGTTTTAATTGACACTGTTCAGTTTGTACTAACATCACGTTGTGCACTCCCGAAAAGAGAATCGAAAAAAAACCTGCATAAAGGACAGGGGGCTGTTTCTCAGGGGTTACTTTACGGGTGTTTTTTTAGCCTTTTTTATATCTCTCCCCGTAGTCCTTTTCCAAAAAAGGGGGGGGGGGTTGCATTTTGCGTAAGTAAAGTATGCCTGTTTTGAAGGCGTTTTACGATATTCCCTGGTCCTCAGGCACGGTCCATCCCCTGGAGTTGGCCTTACGGAGTTCAGGTTGGTTGCTCCTCTTTTTTGCTTTTATAAGGAAATTATCTGCGAGCACCTATATTGTACAGTCTGATTCAGACAGAATTCCAATGCCAGGACTCTTCTTTGGGAGTCTGTCTTATGCTATATGTACCCCAAGGAGGATCCCTTCTGAAAAAGAATCGAACCAACCTGCAGAGGTTGCAGATTCTTTGAAGAGGATCCTCCTTGGGGTAGGGCCACCCGCCTCCCCTTATTCTGTCTGCCTGTCAGATTTATAAGTGGTGAGATGAGAGTTACCTGCCCCTTGCGTGCCTAGCAACCGCCAGGGCTGGGGCCCACTTAGGGTGGTCCAAATGTTTATTTTTTACTAATTTATTATTTTTAAGGTTATTTTATTATTTTTACAGTTATTTTATTAAAAATATTAAATTCTAACTGTCATAACTCAAAAAATAGGATTTTTATGCTATATGTACCCCAAGGAGGATCCTCTTCAAAGAATCTGCAACCTCTGCAGGTTGGTTCGAATTTACAGACCCTCCAGCTCGCAGCAGTATTTTGGCTCTGCTGGCCTGCTGGCTCTGCTGGCGGAATTTCCTGGCGGCGATTCCGGTACCGTTTTTACAAACTATATTGCATCTACATCGCAAAAACGGACTATATACGGGCATTCAATACAAATTCAAGTCGCAGCACCGTACACAAATGGCTAATTCACACCCACAACTTTGAATGAATTTTCTGTGATTTTTCGTTTTTATTCTATTACTTACAAAAGATTGTCTTTAATTTGGGCCTGATAATATCATAAATACGAAACGAAAAATTCAATTTATATACGGAATTGAAGACAAGATGTCTGGCTTCACAATGATATAAAAATTATTACAATGAGACCTTTGGTTATATTCTATAGCTATGTAAAGTTTGTCTTTATTTCCACCTATAAAATCGTAAATACTCGTACTTACAACATGTATGCGGCATTGCAAACGGTTGTTCATAGCACTTTTCCAAGAAATCATAATCTCAAACCAGTTGACAAATAAGCACATGTCAACCAAAATATGGTTATGTTGGTTGGGTCATTCTCAGAAAATGGAGCAATTTGGTTGATGTGATAACAAAAATAAAATCAATCTCCGTTTCAATTAATAATTTTACAGTTTGTACAAGACATCAATTGGAAATTAAATACAGATTATGCAATCTTAATCTCTTTTGACAAAAAAAATAATTTACTTTTAAACATACTGAGTTAAGAATTTATGTCAGTGATGTTACAAATGCATTTTTATGTCTTCCTTAATAACTGATTGATTATTTTAGTATATAATTCTGCTTTGACAAAACATGTATGGTGTATTGAGAGTTTTCAGAAGAAAATTAATAATAAAGTAATTTTTAGCTCATCTGGCCTGGCATGGCATGGTGTCGGCGTCCGGCCGTCCATCCGTCCGTCCGTCTGTAAACTTTTTGCATTTTCATCTTCTTCTACAGAACCACTTGGTCTAGGGAGCTGAAATTTTGTGAGCCGACTCCTTGGCTAATGGGGATTCTAAATTGTAGATTTCGTGACCCCATGACCCCAAATGGGGTCACAGGGGTCACATCCTTAAAATCCTATTTTTCATCTTCTACTCCAGTTCCAAAAGGTCTAGAGAGCTGAAAAGTTTTGTGCAGACTCCTTGGCTGATGGGGGTTCAAAATTGTAGATTATGGGACCCCGTGACCCCAAATGGGGTCACAGGAGTCACATCCTTAAAAACTTATTTTCATCTTCTTCTCAAGTTCCAAAAAGTCTAGAGAGCTGAAAAGTTGTGTGCAGACTCCTTGGCCCATGGGGATTCTTAATTGTAGATTTTGTGACCCCGTGACCCCAAATGGGGTCACAGGGGTCACATCCTTAAAAACCTATTTTCATCTTCTTCTCCAGTTCCAAATGGTCTAGTGAGCTGAAACGTTGTGTGCAGACTCCTTGGCTAATGGGGATTCTAAATTGTGAAAGACTGGGTATTGCCAATTTTTCGTATGTTAATGTAATGTTAAGATTGTCAAATGTTAATTGATGAACTTTTAATGGTTAATTAATAATAATTTCATACATCATTAATAAAGGGTAACATCACTGACATAATTGGTGACGATGAACACTGATAATAATTCTGTTAAAGATAAGGCAGTGTTCACACCATTCATATAAAAAGTTGATGGTCACTGCCCAAAGATGGATTTATGTTGGTATTTTACAAGAAATTATAACTTCACCACAAAAGATATCATCAGAGATTTGAAAGGTAACATCACTGACATTAAATGATGATAAATAACAGAACTCACCATCCTAGCACAGATAATGTGTTTGTTTACTTTCTATTCATTAGTATAAAGGACATATTATCTGATGTTTAAAGATACACACTTCATGTCTTTAAAAATAATAAATATAGTAAGGGGTTGGCCTTACAATCGCCTAAGGGGCAAATTATTGCTATGAGTTACTAGTTTTGTCCACTATGTTGGGACTCATCAGACTGAAGTAGCAATGAAAATGTCTCTCCTTATATACTTTTTGGGTCACATGACCAATGTGGGTTCCGCCACCGGCGGAGTGGTAAACTTCCGGTGGTAAACTTCCGGTGGTAACTTCCGGTTCCGGAAAAACTTGCGGGCAGTGACTTCCGGTGTTGCCGGCGGCGGCGGGGTTACCGGAAGCGGTGGAATTCGTTTCCGGTATGGTTTGTAGTCCGTTAAAGTGGGTACTGTGTATTGAGAAATGTGTAAGGTGATTTTTAACACTGTTGTGTAATTACTAGAATTAGAACTTGTAATCATAGACTTCCTATTGAAATTGGAAGATGGTATAATGTTAACAAAGAAGATAGATTATGTACATTTTGTAATAGTGCTCTCGGTGATGAGGCTCATCTTCTGTTGTTTTGTCCATATTATAATAATATAAGAAGGTCATTTTTACCACTTTATTATTGTAATACTCCTTCTATAGATAAATTCATATCTCTTATGTCCTGTAAGCATAATGAACTACTGTGGAAAGTTTGTAACTATGTAAAAACTTGTTTACGTATGCTCCCATAATAATATTGTACATTGTAATTATTTCTCTATGTCACTTTTGTGAACTTCATGAGAATAAACCATTCATTCATTCATTCAACTTGTGGACTAAAAATACAAGTTCTCATTGATGTGTCACAAAAGAAATGTATATCAATAACAACTGATGTACAGTACATTGTCAAGTTGCATCTCTCAATGACAGAATATTGGCAAAGTTCTTACTAACAGTCTATATGACTGAATTAATAGGTAACTTTAATTTGAAACAACTTTCAATAAAGAATGAACTATGCATATCAGTGAAGCTAATCTGAAATACTTTCCCAGCTTTCCATACAACGCACTGATCCACTAGTGATGAAGTATCATTGCTCTTACATACTGGCTCCTGTGTTTTATTTGGGTGTTCATATTTCATACTAACTTAAGTTGTCAATTGAAATGCACGCACAGAGGTGTCCATCTCGTAAACCGGGTGTTCATCATGAACACCTGATATAGCTGTGAACACCTGATATGAGTAAACGTCTTATTTGTATATCCACTTTTGTTTAAATTTCTATCTTTCAAATCCATGTGATGATAATTCGTAGAATAGCATTTCTCAACATAAGCAAATCGCAAATACTTATGATGAAATGTGGGATCGAACCTGCAACCGAATGGTTTCTGGTCAAGTGATCTAATCATTACACCACACGAACAAGATGAGTTAAGAAGGCTTTTTCATTACCAAATTAATAGTGTTCTTTGATTTGCTTGGATGAAAACTGTCATCAGTTTATGTACAAGTTATCAATATTAATCTTCACTGAAGTGCAAAATGTTAAACTAAAATGAAAGTATGTGTAAACCGGACATATTGAGAATTACCATTTTGACCTTTCGTTTTTTTTCCATGCTAAAGTTTTCACATCATCCCAGTAACAGTCCAGACGTTTGGGTAGGGGCTGTAGAAATCGACCCACGTATATCTTCTCTATCCATTCTCAGATTTTATTACATTGAATATTTTTTGCTTCATCCAGTGTTCCATATCTCTATAGCAGAGTTGGATTTTGGAGACTTTATTGAATAAATATTTATCGTATGAATACTATCAATCAGACTAAAAGGAATTAAAACTTGTTCAAAACAATAATTAGCATGCCAATTGTATATCTAAAGTAATATTTGTTAATTTTCAATAATTAATATAATTGGTTTGTCAGTGATGTTACTTTTTATGTCAGTGATGTTACCATAATTGATATATCACTTTGTACCTTTTAGTTGCAGTGACATTTCTTTGTTGTGATATATAAGACATATCGCTATCTTATGTCATGATACTAAGGATGAGAAATGTACTTATCTTAGACATATCACAATATAACTTATGCTCAAGTACCCTCAATCAAATGGGCAAGCAGAGAGAACAATTCCAACATTGAAATCTATCCTGAAGAAAGCTCAAGATCCATATAACTTGACTACAGAAATAGTCCTATCAACGGAATAGGAAAAAAACACAGTTATTCTTAGGACGAAGACTTCGCCTCAGCACCACTCCTAAGATCAGAAAAGCTCTGTTCTCAACAGAAGATCCCTCCTTCAGAGACAAGCAGCTCAACAGTTGTACCACAGTGGACAGAGAGACTTGAAACCACTGGAATCAAGAAATAAAATAATGATGAAAGAAGAGAAGTCCTGGAATTCCTGTAGCAACGCCTCGATCGAACATGTGAAGAAGGAGACAGGTCGTACTTTCATGTGACCTGAAGTTAATGAATGGTAACCATGACAACACCACAACTCTACGCAGAGATGCCTCATCCACAACTCTACGCAGAGATAACCCAGTCACAACTCTACGCAGAGATGCCTCAGTCGTGTACTCAAGGTGGAAGCCTTCGCCGCAGTAACCAGGTACCCACTTACCAGGTACACACTCGACAGTGAAGATGAAGTCATCGCAGATGAAGCAGACACCACCTGCTCCAGATCCGGACCAGCAGAGTGCCACTACCCCTGACACAGGTGCTCCTACCGCTTGTAGTCCGATGTGCCACTACCCCTGACACAGGCGCTCCTCCCGCTTGCAGTTCGATGTGCCACTACCCCTGACACAGGTGCTCCTACCGCTTGCAGTTCGATGTGCCACTACCCCTGAAACAGGCGCTCCTCCCGCTTGCAGTCCGATGTGCCACTTCCCCTGACACAGGCGCTCCTCCCGCTTGCAGTCCGATGTGCCACTACCCCTGACACAGGCGCTCCTCCCGCTTGCAGTCGAATGTGCCACTACCCCTGACACAGGCGCTCCTACCGCTTGCAGTCGGATGTGCCACTACCCCTGACTCAGGCGCTCCTACCGCTTGCAGTCGGATGTGCAACTACCCCTGACACAGGCGCTCCTCCTGCTTGCAGTCGGATGTGCCACTACCCCTGACGCAGATGCTCCTCCCGCTTGCAGTCGGATGTGCCACTACCCCTGACGCAGACGCTCCTCCCGCTTGCAGTCGGATGTGCCACTACCCCTGACAAAGGCGCTCCTACCGCTTGCAGTCGTATGTGCCACTACCCCTGACACAGGCGCTCCTACCGCTTGCAGTCGGATGTGCCACTACCCCTGACACAGGCGCTCCTACCGCTTGCAGTCGGATGTGCCACTACCCCTGACACAGGTGCTCCTCCTGCTTGCAGTCGGATGTGCCACTACCCCTGACGCAGATGCTCCTCCCGCTTGCAGTCCGATGTGCCACTTCCCCTGACACAGGCGCTCCTCCCGCTTGCAGTCCGATGTGCCACTACCCCTGACACAGGCGCTCCTACCGCTTGCAGTCCGATGCCTGCCGAGACCAGAACATGTCGCTGTTGTCAGAAACTTTATATGATAATTTCTAAAGTAAAATCTTTAATAATTTAGATAAACTTGAGAAATTCAACCCCACATTAGGTCACCATATATAATTATGGATGGAACAAATAAGAGTTTGATATTGTGTGTTGTTAAAATGCAACTTGCAAAAAAACGTGTTCCAAAAGTTAGGTTGACGGACTATAGGTACATTTATAGGTACTTATTGTCATGAACGAGAGAAACAGCCTCACCTCACAAATAACTACGGTTTCAAATAATAATAAAAAATTGGAAAATATACTTATAATGTCAATCGCCAGAGAAATCTTTTATCTACAACATGACATGTAACAAATAATTTTCATATCACGACAATGTAATGAAATCTGGTTTAAAAGAGAAGTACTCCTTCAAGTAGCGTGCGCTAAGGGTATCTGACGTCATATAAACAGAATCCCCTTTATTGCGTTATACGTACTACACAAACAGCAAGCACTTCCGAAGCGTGAATGTTCATCTCTTGCGCAAGTCGCCATAACAACCCAACCCATGTGCTGCACGTGCTGCACGTGTTTCTCTTGCAAGTTACCTTGTCACACATTACTGAATGTGACGATTGCTTTATAAACAATGTTTCTAAATGTCCTGAGAATATACACATTATTGCCTGTTTAATGTACTTTTTACTGAGATAAGACCAGCAAATTATGAAACTTTTTAACTCTCATTAATTATAAAATTCAAGCAAAATACCAAGTTGGGTTAAAAAGTATTCCAAATTCTGTAGCAAATACAAAATTAAATGAAATGGTAAATAAACAACCACCAAAAATTATATATTTCAATTTCTTTCATTGATCATAAACTTTGTTATTCTTTCGTGTCTTTGTATAGTGTGTGACTTAGACCATGATGCTTAGCGGTTGAAAATAATAGACTGGATCTATGTTTAGACTGGAAAACACCTTTACTTATTAGTGCAATTTCTCAGCTTATTTTGGACCGAAAAAAATTGGGAAAATTAAGTGTATATATTTCACCGAGATAGATTTTTTGCAATTTTCCTATAATATGTTCATCAATATCTTTGATGGCTCTTTAAGTGTGAAAGATACTGTTATGAGGCAATTTGATCAACCCTGCAACGCAGCTTCCAAAACGTTGAAACTAGAGTTACTTCCCTTGTTCTAGCGACGTGACCAAGTGATTTATGAGTGCATTTTAATAATTAGATAGATGCTTATAAATTTTCACGGATATGATATTAATGATACGGAAACACACTTGGTTAATAATCTCTTTATATTGACACTGTACCACCTTATATTGACACTGAACCACCTTATATTGACACTGAACCACCTTATTTTGACACTGAACCACCTTATATTGACACTGAACCACCTTATATTGACACTGAACCACCTTATTTTGACACTGAACCACCTTATTTTGACACTGAACCACCTTATTTTGACGCTGAACCACCTTATATTGACACTGTACCACCTTATATTGACACTGAACCACCTTATTTTGACACTGAACCACCTTATATTGACACTGAACCACCTTATTTTGACACTGAACCACCTTATTTTGACACTGAACCACCTTATATTGACACTGTACCACCTTATATTGACACTGAACCACCTTATATTGACACTGAACCACCTTATATTGACATTGAACCACCTTATATTGACACTGAACCACCTTATATTGACACTGAACCACCTTATATTGACACTGTACCACCTTATTTTGACACTGAACCACCTTATATTGACACTGAACCACCTTATATTGACACTGAACCACCTTATTTTGACACTGTACCACCTTATTTTGACACTGAACCACCTTATTTTGACGCTGAACCACCTTATTTTGACGCTGAACCACCTTATAATGACACTGTACCACCTTATATTGACACTGAACCACCTTATTTTGACACTGAACCACCTTATTTTGACACTGAACCACCTTATATTGACGCTGAACCACCTTATATTGACGCTGAACCACCTTATTTTGACACTGAACCACCTTATATTGACACTGTACCACCTTATATTGACACTGAACCACCTTATATTGACACTGTACCACCTTATATTGACACTGAACCACCTTATATTGACACTGAACCACCTTATTTTGACACTGAACCACCTTATTTTGACACTGAACCACCTTATTTTGACGCTGAACCACCTTATATTGACACTGTACCACCTTATATTGACACTGTACCACCTTATATTGACACTGAACCACCTTATTTTGACACTGAACCACCTTATATTGACACTGAACCACCTTATATTGACACTGAACCACCTTATATTGACACTGAACCACCTCCTGAATATAGATCTGGATTGTGACATCATTACATTTGTGCTTATGACGTTATTGTATACATTATACAGTTTGGTCACGACTAACGATGATGTACAGTCAGTGTGCCACTTAAAAACAAGTCCGATTTCATTGACAGAAATAAGTATAATAATGATGCAATCAGGTCGCTTAGTTGAATTAGTTGAAAAATGTAACAGAAGCATGGTGAAGCAAGTAGGCCGGTAGAATTCTGATTATCTAGTGTGTTTGAAGTGTCGTTCAAATGCTACAGAGCACACATATACTCATATTGTGCTGAACTGCAGTTCCAGTGTTCAAAACAAAATAACAACATCCAAATAATAATTATTTCCTAAACAGATTAAATGGAAACTTCAAAGCAAAGATTATTGTTTTACACAGGTTGTTTCAATGTTTGGCTTTAGAATGTTACGACATCGTGTGTTCAAATGCTGTAAATTGCCTATTGCAAAAATCGTGATCGTGTATCAGGATATAGGTCCTAATTATTGTAAAGTTAGGGACAACGAGCCGTTGTGAGCGGAGCCATGTTTATTCCGTCGCTGTGTAGTACAAGTAGAGTTATCGCCCTTAGGCGTCAATGATACTGCCGCTAAAGTATAGATACCACTACATCTCCCTTTCGAGTAGGAATACACTCCTTTAAACTTTAAAGTTAAAAGTCAAAATTAAAAAATTGGGAACATAAAGCACTTTTAGAGTCCATAGTGCATGTAATGAAACTTATTACTTGGAACTTGTTTGCTATCACTGTAGCTCCTGAAACAATATTGTCAAAGTCAATAAACTGAGTTACATTGTTCGTAAACTCTTAAAATGAAGAACATTAATGTCAACACACTGGAACAACACCGTCTGTCTCTAGTATTGGTCATCGTATCTGACAGATGGTTTCGATACTCTGCCGGATCGTGTCTTGTACACATCAGCAGGTGGAGTAGTCTGTGATTCGGCATCAGGAATGTCATTATTGGTCGCCGCAGACTTCTTGTCATCCTGTATGGGCAGGAAGTTCAAGTCCTTCCTATTCCGACGATATCTTCCTGATTCTGTCTGTACCATGTAAGAGCGAGGTGACAGCTTATCAAGTACAGTCCCCTTTTCACCTCTGTCTGGCATCCACGTCTCATCTCCCCTAATCAGTGTTTGAAGGGGTCGTGCTGCATGGCGTCTGTTGAAGTGTAGACGGGTATCTTCACGTCGGGACGACTCGTGATCCATCACCTTCCTTTCATCCGGCGGTTTACATCGTAGTTTCTGTGGTATGATCGGTAACTTCGTACGGAGACGTCTGGACATGAGAAGCTCAGCAGGACTGTATCCGCAACTTAAAGGTGTGGAGCGATAGTTCAGGAGTGTAGCATACGGATCATCCGCTGATTTCAAGAGTGTTTTGATTGTTCGTACCGCACGTTCTGCCTCACCATTTCCAGATGCATGACCTGGGCTGCTAGTGATGTGGCAGAATCCATAGCCTTTGCTGAACTCTGCAAACTCCCATGAAGAATACTGAGGACCGTTGTCCGATATGAGTATTTCAGGAACCCCATGGCGGGCGAAAATACTCTTCAGATGGTTGATCACTGCTTTAGATGATGTACTTGTGAGTCTCGCTATTTCAATGAAACGAGAGTGATAGTCAACTACGAGTACATAGGGTTGTTTGTTGAGTTCAAACAGGTCTGATGCAACCTTTTTCCATGGACGGTCAGGCATTTCTGAAGGCAGCAAAGGCTCAGGGTGATTGTCGAACTTCTTACAGCACACATGGCACTTTGAAACAAATTCACCAATTTGTTTGCTCAGATTCGGCCACCACACACATTGCTTTGCTCTCTCTCGTGTTTTCGTGATGCCCTGATGACCTTCATGGAGTGTTTCCAGGATGCTGGGTCGCATCGTCTCTGGTATGAGAATTCTCTCACCGTAGAGAATTAGATCGTCGCAGACTGTTATTTCTGCCTTGTAGGGCCAGTAGTGTGAAACTATCCCTTTCATCTGATGTCGTTCAGGCCAGCCTTCCTTGCAGTACAGAACAATTTGTCTGCAGATGTCATCCTCGTGTTGGTGACGTCTAATGTCATCCAGTTTCTTGTCTGACGCTGGAAAGCTGATACTGTTCACGTAGGCCTCTACCTCCTCTTCAAGGTTTGAGCCGGACTGACCTTCCTCGGGGGCACGAGACAGAGTATCTGCTGTATAGAGTTCACGACCTGGCACATGGTTGATGGTATAGGCAAATCGCATCAATCTCATCCTGAACCGTTGAACTCTAGGAGGCAGAGTGTCTAGATCTTTTAGACCTAGAAGCGGAACCAAAGGTTTATGGTCAGTTTCTAAGGTGAACTGAAGTCCAATGAGGTAGTCCTGGAATCTCTCACAAGCCCATGTGAGTGCGAGGGCTTCTTTCTCAATCTGGGCGTATCTCGTCTCTGTGTCAGACAGAGAACGAGACGCATAGGCGACTGGTTTCCAGTCTTCTTTGTCGCGTTGACACAAGACAGCTCCTAGTCCATAAGATGAGGCATCAGCCGTTACCTTTGTTGGCAGGTTAGGGTTGTATATTGCTAGAACTGCACTGCTGCTGACAGCTTTCTTGATCTTCGAGAATGCTTCCCTTTGCTGATCACCCCAGTACCAAGAGTTCTTCTTACTGAGTAGATCTCGAAGTGGCTTGGTCAACTCTGCAAGGTTTATGAGGAACTTGCCTAACTGGTTTACCATGCCGAGGAACCGTCGTAGATCAGAAATGTTCTGTGGTTCTGGCAGGTTCTTGATAGCCGATACCTTGTCCTCACTTGCTTTGATCCCGTTTTCTCCAACGGTTTGTCCAAGGAATTGAACTTCGGATTGTCCAAAGGCACATTTATCTTTGTTCAAAGTTATCCCAGCCTGCTGTAGAGAGGAGAGTGTGTGTCTCACACGCTCATCATGTTCTATGTCATTAGTCCCATAGATGAGGAAGTCATCCATGATGCCCGTAATTCCTTCATGACCTTCCAGTGTTCTTGATACCTGTTTTTGGAAATATTCAGGTGCTGAAGTTATTCCAAAGGGTAACCTTTTGTAACAGTATCGTCCGAATGGTGTCATGAATGTTGTCAGATATGAGGACTGTTCTGTCAATTTCACTTGGTGAAATCCTGAATTGGCATCTAATTTTGAGAATACTCTGGCATCTTTCAGTTGTCCGAGAGCATGGTCTACCGTTGGTAGTGTGTGTCTCTCTCTGAGAACTGACTCGTTCAGTCTTCTCAGGTCAACACATATCCTGACATCCCCGTTGGCTTTAGGCACTACCACCATCGGCGCGCACCAATCTGTTGGAGTGTCAACCTTTGTAATTACTCCCATTGACTCCAGTTTCTCTAGCTGTTCTTTCACTTTCGGCAAAAGAGGAATAGGCACACGTCTTGGTGTTGAGACGACATACGGTTGGGCGTCGGCCTTCAGTTTGATGTCATATTCACCTTCCATTTCACCTAGACCTGTGAATAGATCTGGGAACTCTGCGACCATGTCCTCCTTCGTGACCGCTGAACAGAACTGGAGCAATCCAAGATTTTCACTTGCTTCACAACTCAAGAGAGAGTGACTACTTTCAGTCAATACATAAAATGTTTCTTTCACAGATTTGTCTCGCCATTTGATGGTAGCGTTGAAACATCCGACCACATTCAACTGATTCTGAATTCCTCGCAGAATACGTCTGGGGCTATGGAGTTCCCTTCCTGGAAATACTTTGTTGAAAATATCCTGAGATATCAAACTGACATCTGCCCCTGTGTCTGCTTTCAGTGTAATGACCTTGCCGTCAACTTGTAAGTTGTAGTAGCGTCTACTTTTCTGTTTAGGAGTGTCACTACTGATAGATCCAAGAAATACAGTTTCTTCTGAGTCGTCATCACTATAGTGACCATCCTCCTCGTCTTCATCAATAGCTCGCACGTACCCTTTCTGTGACTTGCATACACTTGCGTAGTGGCCCCGTTTCATACAGTTATTACACGAAGCATGTCTTGCAGGACAAACCTTCCTATCATGTCTCTCCTTACCACAAAATGGACAACTTTCCCGTGTGGGATTTGGATTTTGTGCATGAGGTTTACCACGCCCTGGCAACTTAGGTGTAGTATGACCACGTTGTTTAGTGTATGAAGTTTTCTTCTTGACATAACCGACACTGGCGGCTTTATCATCCTGCAGGCTTTTCACTTGAGTTTCTGTAGCTTCAGCTGTTCTACAAATGTTTAAAGCTGTTTCAAGAGTAAGATTTTCTTCCCTCAAAAGGCGTGACCTAGTTTCTTCACTCTGAATTCCGATAACGATCCTATCCTTTACCAATGAATCTCTCAGATTGTCAAATTCACAGCTGGCACTTTTATTTCGAATGTCAGTATAGAAAGAGTCAAATTTCTCACCACTTTGCTGATTTCTTGTTCCAAATACATATCTTTCAAATGTAACATTCTTTCTGGGATTACAATAATCTTCAAATTTTTGCATTAATTCCTTGCAATCTACACGATCATCTTCATTTTCAAATTCAAATGTATTATAAACGAGTCTAGCTTCTTTGCCGATCACATGCAGGAACGTAGATGCAATAACCTTTGCATCTTTTCTTTCAAGTCCGCTTGCAACTGAATACAGATCAAATTCCTGCTTCCATATTCTAAAATTCTCTGAAATATTGCCGGTTAATTCCAATGGAGACGGTGGCTTCAAGTTATTCATGATGAACACTGAATATTTGCCGATACGAGAGAGCGTAACCTTGATACCCCGTGCGTCAGGACGATTTTCCTAGACCGACGAGAACGTTCGAGCAGAGAGCGCGGTAACTGGTGATTTGTGCAGGAGGACGATTGTCAGCACGATTTCACACGAGACACAGATATAGCGACGTCAATGAGTGACAACCAGTTAAAAAGTTCAGATATTGAGCTTCATATAGAGTCTATAACTTGTCTCACCAGATCCCGGTTCTGACACCATGTTGTATCAGGATATAGGTCCTAATTATTGTAAAGTTAGGGACAACGAGCCGTTGTGAGCGGATCGAGCCATGTTTATTCCGTCGCTGTGTAGTACAAGTAGAGTTATCGCCCTTAGGCGTCAATGATACTGCCGCTAAAGTATAGATACCACTACAAAACATCCATTTGATGGTAAAATAAACCAATTAAATACATGATATTAGCCATATCTTGGAATATTGCAGAATCCACAGGTGTGGAGATTTTTATTTGGATAATCTATCCCAATGAAGGAATCAGAAGTTTCTGGTTCTATTTCAGTGTGTTCACTGGCTCTTGTGGCATGGAGCTGACGCAACAGTAGCAACACCACGGGGGTGGACACCAGGACACATTGCAGCCATCAGGGGCCAAGATGGATGTCTACAGGTAAATAGCTCTACCACTAGGTTGTGTAACAAAACACTAATAAAGTATCCACATTTCTAGATAGAACCATCCCTTTAACATTATTTTGTCCAATAATTTGTGACCAGATATGAGTGTGTCAGGATGATATTGATTTTCGTTTCTATATAAATCACAGGCTCTTGCAAACAATGGAGTGAGTTTGACTGGAAAGGATGCCCGTGGGAGCACACCCCTCCACCTTGCCTCGGCTCATGGAAATTCCTTCAGCCTGCACACCATCCTCCGCACCGGTGTGGTAGGTCTTCATCTCTTATTCCTACCATAAACACAGCTTAAAAGCAAGTTCACAGCTTTGTTAATAATTTTTTTGTACACAGTTGTTTGTGACCAGAATGTGTCGTGAAATCAGTCAGTCTTGGATAGTAAATAATCACTACTTATTTGAAACATTAAAATATAGTTTATGAATAGAATCATCATCAGGGTGAAAAGCTGTGATAATGTGACTCTATATGAAAACAAAATGTGATTGTATACCACAGTGTGTGGCCATAATATAGTACGCAAAAATCAGAACATACTGGTGATTGCATTAGACAAACAACTCTTTTCATTTCGCGTTTGTTTATTTCACATCAGAAAGAGATTTAATTCAGAACATAAATTCCTCGACTTGTCTTGTGGCTGTCCCTCTTTGGGAATCCCTATGTCTATTTTTAGCCCAAAGCCATTCGTCATTCAAGTTGACCGCGACTTTTCATGTAAAGTAGTAGTTGTAACTAAGGAAAGGGAATACTAGAACAAATATTAGAAATGATGTCAAATACCATAAGTAATTTTTTCATTGTTGTTCATTTTGTGGTTCGGTCAAAAATAAGGAAAGTTGGTAAGAATGAAAATGACATCGAGCAAGAGTATGGTTTTTAGAACGATCCGTCTAGATGAACGATTGGTAATCTTTGATTTCAGCAATTATTTTAATATTTCTTTACTCTCCATCTCTATCTTAATACATTTAAGCACTTTTGGAAGAAATTTTATTGTAGTTCAGAATGTTTTTTTGCAAACCAATACAAAGCTTTCTAACAATTTAAAAAATAAACAGAAAATGTGTCTGGAAAATCATGCAAAGAAAGAAAAGGTTTTTGATTTTCAAAATAAGTCAATAATTAATTGTATCTATAAAATAAAAATTGTTTTTGGTCGTGACAAATTATTTTGCAATGCTACTGACCAAACGAGAGATTCCGACTCAATTACCTGGTAATGTTTACAATCAAGACTCCCGCATAGCGCGATATAACGGGAAAGTTCTCGGGCTGCATTCTTCATAACGATTTTGATACCAAAACAACAGTTGTCAGAGTTATGCAACGATAAAAAATTCTTCTTTTCCCAGGAATAGAATACCAAGTGCCTACTTCTTCGGTAGCTTCATACTTTGAATAAAACATTTTTTTTAAAGAATTTACATTGCTAAGTCCATCCTCACATACCATTGTAGTAGAGAATACATGTAAAATTGTTTATATAAATGTTGAAAAAGTTGACAATGAATGTAAAGTCGAAATCATTTGTGTTGTCAAGGAGATACAGTGCGCAATCAGGCCAGAAGTTGTTAGGTCACCAAACAGTAAACCCCTCTATGGATACGATAAATGAACAAAGTCCAAGACTGTGTAAGAAAAGAATAACAAAGTATCACTATTTCTAGTCATAAGTCGGGGCTGCTATCAGTTTTTGTGCAGTTTCCACCGCCGCGTTTTGTTTTGGCTATAACTTTTTTTCAATAGGGTTTCAAGAACTCAAATACATAACTTCCTACTTATACCCCTGGGGTCAAAGGTCAAGGTCATGAGTTTTAAAAAAATCCTTGTAAACACAATAACTTGAAAAATATTTGTGCTATCAGGCTCTTATTTGGTGTAAATCAACTATGGAGAATATATAAAAAATGTTTGAAAAGGGTTTCGCTAAAATATGTCAAACCTACACCACTGAAGCAAGCTCGATTGGACTATTTCTTAGTTTCACATAACATTCTGCAATCCGTTGATAACACTGATATTATTCCAAGTATTAATTGAGACCACTCTATAATATCACTTACCATAACTTTATCTGATGTAGAAAGAGGAAAGGGGTTTTGGAAATTCAATAATTCACTTCTAAAAGATAAAGAGTACATACAACTTGTGAAAAAGACTATAAGTGAAACTATTGAACAATATAAAACTCCTACTGAAAATGAACAAAATAGCTCTACACTAAATGATCAATTGCTATGGGAAATGTTACTACTCAACATAAGGGGAAGTTCAATTTATTTCTCCTCAACAAAGAAAAAGAAAACTTTGGCTCGAGAAACCAAATTGGAAAACGATTTAGTTGACTATGAAATCAGGTTGGATGAAACTGAACTTGAAAATGAAAAAAATATTTTATTGGAAAAAGTAAAAGAAACTAAAACTGAACTTGACAATATAAATAGAAAAAGGACTGAAGGCTCCTTTATAAGATCAAAGGCAAAATGGGTTGAGCACGGGGAGAAACCCTCCAAATATTTTCTGCAATTAGAACAAAGGAATTTTCTGAACAAATCTATATCAAAACTTGAAAATAAAGATGGAATCTTATTAAATACACAAGAAGAAATTATTCAAGAAGTAAAAAATTATTACAAATACCTCTATACTAGTAGAGACTGTATAGAAATAGATTTAGAAAATTATTTTACTGAAATACAAATCCCAAAAGTAGATGATATTACATCCGAATCGCTGGAAGGCCTATTGAATTATGATGAAGTTTTACTTGCATTAAAAAATATGAAAAATGAGAAAAGTCCTGGGCCCGACGGATTTACAACCGAATTTTTCAAATTCTTTTGGTTAGATTTGCATAAATACCTAATAAAAGCACTTAATTACTCCTTTATTATTGGCACTATGTCAGTTACACAAAGGCAAGGACTGATTACATGCATTCCAAAGGAAAATAAACCTAAGTTATATTTAAAAAATTGGCGCCCAATATCCCTCCTCAATACTACATATAAACTGGCATCGGCAGCAATAGCAAATAGAATAAAACAAGTACTACCATTCATCATACATGAAGATCAAAAAGGTTTTGTGGCAGGAAGATACATTGGTGAAGTAACAAGAATGATTTATGATGTGATGGACTATACAGAAACTTATCAAAAACCAGGTCTATTATTATTAATAGATTTTGAAAAAGCATTTGACTCTGTAGAAAGAAAATTCATGCACAATGTACTCAATTTTTTCAACTTTGGACCAGACATTAAGAAATGGGTAAAAATCCTTTTTGAAGATATTGAATCATGTGTACTAATTAATGGATATGCCAGTTCCTTCTTCAAAATAGCAAGGGGTTGCCGCCAAGGAGATCCAATCTCACCGTATATATTTATCCTGTGTGCTGAAATACTCGCAATAATGTTAAGAAATAATAAAAATATACATGGTATACAGATGGGAAACATTTTATCTCTCCTTGCACAATTTGCAGATGACACTACACTTACGCTCGATGGAACCGAAAAAAGCCTCTATGCAACAATGAATACATTGAGATTCTTTGCAAGATTTTCTGGATTGAAGGTTAATGCTGAAAAGACTAAATTGATTTGGATTGGGTCAAAAAAGAGAACACGTTACAAACTATGTGAGGAATGGAAACTGGACTGGACGCAGACACAATTTAAACTCCTTGGTATTGAATTTGACGTTGACTTGGACAATATGATACCATTGAATTACACCAAACAGTTTGATAAGATTGAAAAGGAAATGACACAATGGGTAAAAAGAACTTTAACTCCTCTAGGAAGAAATACTGTCCTAAAAACATTATTACTTCCAAAACTCAATCACTTGTTTAGTAGTATCCCCACTCCCCCGGCAAAAACTATAGAAGATTTCCAAAAGAAATGCTACCAATTTATTTGGAAAGGGAAGCCGGATAAAATCAAGAGGGATATTATGAAGCTTCCACCAAAATATGGAGGTATAAGTGTTCCGGAAATAAGTACATCTATAGCAGCACAAAAGCTGAGTTGGATAAAAAGACTCTTTTACAAAAATGCAGTTTGGATAAGTGTGTTCAAAGAACATATTGTGGACATAAGTATACTATATTTGGCAGATTCCAATTATATTTTAGACAATATAGTCCCAAAAATCTCAAACATGTTTTGGAAAGATGTACTCTCCGTTTGGGCAAAATTTTTATATTGCTGTGAAAAAGAAACTACTGGCGAAGAAATAATGACAAAATCAATTTGGTTTAACAGTAATATCAAAATTGATGGTGACACTATCCATATTAAGCAATGCGATAAAAAGGGTGTAACTTATATATCCGATTTGATTGATGAAAACGGAAAAATATATGAATGTAGAGACTTTGTCGAAAGATATAACATCAAAACGGATTTTCTAACCTATGAAGGAGTTAAAAGAACAATATCATCTCTACTACACAACTTCAATGCAGATACAAACCAGCTCCATAGGCCCATTCTCCCTTTCAACATGTCAAAAGTAAATACTCAACAAGGCAGTTCAGCATTTTATATGACTTTATTAGACTCAAAGTTCACAAAATCCAGAACCTTCTTGAAATGGGAAGAGTATCTACAAAAAGAATACACTGAATTAGAGTGGACAAATATCAATCAAATGGCTAAGAGATGTACACAAAGCAGTGAAGTAAGATGGTTTCAGCATAAGATCATCCATAATATACTAAGTACGAACAAATTATTGTTTAGAATGGGATATATAGAATCATCAGCATGTTCACAATGTCATGACCCAGTAGAAACCATCTCACATATGTTATATTCTTGTCAATATGCAAATAGCATTTGGAGTCAATTGTCAGATTGGCTGGCAAACTATACAGAAGGAAACATTGATTTCAATGAGGAAAATATACTGTTTGGATTTAAAGGCATAAACAACAACCCTTTGAATGCACTTGTTCTCATTACAAAATTGATGCTGTACAAATGCCATATAAAAAAAGTTATACCAAATTTCAAACCATTACAGCTTGAAATAGTAACATACTACCATATAACAAAAATGATTGCTTTTTCAAGCTGCAATTATGCAAGATTCTATGCCTTCTGGTCATCACTCCATATGCTATTTAAGAATCATGATATTTAAGAACCATGTATGTAATATCATGATATCATAATCTATGTAGTCCATGCAAGAAGCCATAACTGATTGTTGTATGTAAACTTATGAATGATGTATATTTTGAATGTACATGTGAAATGAACATGTGATGCACTATATGGAAATGTACAAAAAATGGAAATAAAAAAAATAAAAAAATAAAAAATATGTCAAAGGTCAAGGTCAGTGAGGTCACAACTTAAGAATGCTTTGGCGAAATGCCTTATGTCAACTATTAATACTTTGAATCATTACATGATGGGTTTACACAATGAAAAGAGATCATTGATTGTGTGACCTTGAAGGTCAAAGGTCAAGGTCACGAGATATTGTCAAGGTCAACAGTTCTGAAATCGCTAAAACTTTTTTCCAAGAAGGTATTAACACCTCATATACATATACAGTCAGCTCTCGTTAATCCGACACTCGTTAATCCGACAATCACGTTAATCCGACAAAAGATTAGGGAACCATTTAAAATAGTGATAATTACTTTCGTTAATCCGACATTCTCGCATTCCGACTCCGACAGACCAATCTAGCAACCGATTGATGCAAATACACTGTAAAAGCACTCGTTAATCCGACAATCAAATTGGCCGGTCGGATTATCCGACCGTGAATAAACAGTCACACTCGAGTGGTAATTAGCGTGGGCCTTACTGGCTGCTTGGTAATGATGCCGGTGAACATCACACTTGTTGATTAGAATCACACGATTAATTGAGACGATTTAATTAACAACTAACGAGTACACCGCCCGCTAAGCGAGCTCGAATAGAAGTCTTGAATCATGCTGACAAGTGGTTGAGCGTCTCTACGACTGATTCCAATGCTGTAAGAGCTAGAAAACTATCAAAGCCCAAATGTTGAAAACATCTGCCAAGACTGAGAAACAAAAAACCATGAAAGACTTTTTCGAATCATAACATTATTAATGTTATCTTGTCACTAGATGCTGTCACATGTCAGATATTGCAATGAAATTAGTTGTATGGAAACTGTAACCTATTTCACACCCGGGTCAAAATGGCTGCTGACATGCGGTAAAACCAAACGTGAGTTTTGTGATTTTGAAACTGATTGTTAATGTGATTATATATGTATGTTATGCCATCTACAGTATGAATGTTAATAAATGATGACAATATAATAATGATGACATGAATTTTTATTATTTTTTTTATTATCTTGAAGTCTTTTACATACGATCTAGCTGACTAGAATGTACACTGTCAACCATGTATTTCTGATACGCATGCAGCATTATCATGCCATTCGGTAAACATTGAGTCAATTATTTTTGATCAGATTCATTAATCCGACATTCTCGTTAATCCGACATATTTCTCTGCAACCATGAGGGTCGGATTAACGAGAGCTGACTGTAGTTTCTTGTACATCTGGGGAATAATTTTGACATGTTCACATTCAAAGTCAAAGGTCAAGGTCATGAGTTCTGAAAATCACTATAAATATCCTTGTAAAGGCGATAACTTTACTTAAAATTTTGTTGTGCTATCACGCTCTTAAAAGATTTTCGCTAAAATCTGTCAAAGGTCAAGGTCACAGCCAGGTCACGACTTAAACAAGCTTTTGTGAATATGCCTTGATATTTTAACTATGAACACTTTAAATCAGTACATGATTGTTATACACAAAGAAAAGTGGTCATTGATTGTGTGACCTTGAAGGTCAAAGGTCAAGGTAATGAAATATTGGTTAAGGCCATGTTAACCCTTTGATCCAATTGTTCCAATCAAAAATAGGTTTAAGAACAAGACCTCAGTGGTGGATCAACTTGTTAGTAATAACTCCAATGATGAACAACTTTTTGTTAAAGGCCCCTTTACACAGAGCCGCGTCCTTCATACGACCATTGAGCGACCAGAAAAATGGACAGGACGCTCAATGGTCGGTCGCGAAATCCCGTTTCTGTGCTCCTGCGATCTTCGTGCGTCCTTTGTTCGACCTAAAATGCAATTAACGGTAATTTCCATGACGATCTTTGAACGACCTGCATGTTTATGGAGCCTCCACACTGCCTTCACTGGGCGTTCACTGTGCAACCCTAACAACAATTCAGCATCAAGGGCGATCCCCGTACAACCCGTCAGCCACCTCTGTGCTTCCTCTGTGCTTTCTCTGTGCCTTTGCTGTGCCTCCATTGACGACTATGTCGACAGTTGGCCGACCATGCAGCACCACTTCTGCCTCCTCTGCGATACCTGAACAATGCTTCAGTGATCCCTGGGAGCATTCGGCAACCTGGATAGACTAGGGTCTATAATAAGCTGCATTAATCTCAATTGTTTCAGTCCCATTCCAACAGTAAAAAACAACCAATCAATTAGCTTTTGCAGCTGCAATAAATAAAAATAAAATTGTTTTTTGCAGAAGAATATGATATAACTTTTTTATAAAAACTAAAGAAGTAAATATACAAAAATACATGAAAGTATTAAATCCCTGGGTAAACATACGAATGAAACAGGGCTTCATCATCCTCCAGAAGTCAAATGGGTTAAATTTAAGTTTATGAACATTATCTGTTCATACTTCTGAAAATCATGCCTTGTTAAAACTAGTCTTTTTTTAAAATCTTCTTAACGGGGAGATAAAAAAGTAAAAAGAGAGTAAAAAGGGACTTTTTGGCTTGTTTTACAAGCGTAAAGTAACAGAGGGTAGCAACGGAAAACTGTAGGGACTAACCTCTGTGGGAAGAGAATGAACACCCATATGTGTTTGAATAAAGATCAAGATAAAAGTATCAAACCCGAATGAATGAAATTGTGCGTACTTCTTTACAAAACTTGTTATTATCAAAGACATTTAAAATTGACTTTATCCGACAGCAGCATTCCGTTCTTATTGTTAAATATGTGATGGCGTTTCTTTACAAGTTGATTTATACATCTTTATTTGCTTGACTTTGTCTTGCTCCTTTTTGGTGCCATAGTCTTATCAATGATTTGCCAACAGAAACAAGGAAACATGTGCGAATCGATATTCTATTTTTTGGAGAATTAACGAGGACGCTCACAGAAGGCTGAGTGAATGCAGAAAGAAGGCACAACACTCGTCATGGTCGCACAAAGGTTGTCGTGGTCGCTGCATGAAGGCAGAACGGTCGCGATATAAAGGCACAAGGGAGACAGAGGCATCGCGCAACCTTAGCGAATGTCTTACATGGCGATCATTGAGCGTCCTTTTCCACCTTAGAACGTCCATTGTACGACCTTTCTTCATCATGGGAGCAACCCTTGAGCGACCACAATTGTCGGCTGTTGGAGAAGTCTGAACAGGGAAAGGCGTGACCCTATGTTTCGGGACTGCTCTCCTTTTGCGGTGTTCCTTTGTGTCTCAATCCGGGTCCCGGATACGAGACTTAGAATTATTCACGGCCGTCTCTCAGTTTGCTAGCTGTGGCCTGCAAGTCGAGTTGTCTCTGTGAGTCGCTCAATAAAAACATTTGTATTATGTCTCGCAGTAAGCCACGATAACGAGACTCTGTCAATGCCCGGTCAAAATGTCCAGCAAGAATCACACCAAATTGCGTGTGCATTGTTGACTCACAACGCATCGATAATTAGCTTTACAAAAGGCCAATTTTGTCGGGCTTCACCCCGAAGCCTAATATCCCGGGGGCCTAATTATCACCCACGTGTTTGCATTCCCTAGGGTTTGCCCCGCCCGTACATGCTATCTGCCTCGCATCTTGCGGGACGGGAAAACAAATCGGTAACTCGCCTTACTCCCGCACTTCATATAACGTGAACGAATTGTTTGTTTTAAAAAAAAATTACGGCAAAATAAAGGGGAGAGAATGGACTATAATCCCATATAAAATTCGCAAATGTCAAAAAAATAATAAAGACACAGCAATCGCCGTGAAAAAGGTCATGTTTACACTTCATAAATGTTTTAACAATCAGCGTTTTCACAACTTCTTACACATTTATCACTGCTAAACTACTGAATGCATTTTCATAATTTTTATATCACAATAAACCGTAAAGAATAATCTTTTATTCTATATAAAATGCACATATTTATTCACAGAAATAAAGATACAATTTCTGAGAGGCATGTGAAACCAAACGACACACAAACTAATCAACATATTTTCATCAGTTATGGTTCGAGGTTAGCGTTTATTTGAAAGGTCAAGCAACATAACCATATTTGGGTTGACATGTGCTTATTTGTCAACTGGTTCGAGATTATGATTTCTTGGAAAAGTGCGATGAACAACCGTTTCCAATGCCGCATACATGTTGTAAGTATTTACAATTTTATAGGTGGAAATAAAGACAAACTTTACATAGCTATAGAATTATAACCAAAGGTCGCATTCTAATAATTTTTATATCATATATATATATATATCATTTATATTTTGTGTTTATGATGTTACGAGGCCCGAAATAAAGACAATCTTTCGAAAGTAATAGAATAAAAACGAAAAATCATAGAAAATTAATTCAAAGTTTCGGGTGTGAAGTAGCCATTTGTGTACGGGTGTCGCGACTTGAATTTGTATTGAACGCCCGTATATAGTCTGTATTGGCCATTTAGATGCGGTATATTTCATAAAACGTTACCAGAATCGCCGCCTGTAAATTCCGCCAGCAGAGCTGGTTAGTGCCTAAGCCCAAAATACTGCTGCAGGCTGCGAGCCTGTAAATTCCGCCACAGGGGTTAAATGGGGAAAATATAAATACGCAACTTGAGGGTTAATATATATATTTATAAATAAATATTTTATATATATATACATCTGTTGTGACACTGCCCGGTTCTTGTACGGCTACTTTGTTTTTAGCCCTTCAAGCCCTGTGGGCAGTGCATGGCCCCTGTTGACAAATGTGACGCCAACGATGAATGTCTTCCGTGCCTGGCACAGGATTTTTACCACCCCCTCAAATGTTTGGTGTACCAAGCCTTCACCCGTAAAGCCAAAGCCAAGCGGGATAAGGACCTGAAGTTCTTCGCCTCTGCTCTCCGTGCGGGGAAAGACTTCCCTCGACCCCCAAACTTAGACTAGCAAGCTCTTAAAGCAGGCTAGCAAGGTTAAAAAAGGGTAAGGTTACTAAGGCTCCAGTGCCATCTACTTCCTCAGCTAGATCGGATCTCAATGACAGTTCATCTGATTCCGATTCTTCCGAGGAAGAGCAGCAACCTCCAGCCAGGGAAAGATCCCCCCCCACCCACCTGTTGCTCAAACTAGTCTTACACCTCAAACTGCACCTAACTTCAACATGGCGCAATTCACCAACATTCTCACACAGCAAATGAAGGTGATGATTGACTCGGCGGTCACGGGGCTCTGTACGGAGTTCCGGACCATCGGTCAGGAGCCTGATGCTAACCTGGCTATAAGGGTGGGTTCCGGTCTCGACCTGGTCCAGCTCCAGGCACAGGTCTGACGAGCCTGGAGTCCCAAGCCTCCACCCAGCTGGTCCCGCCTACCCTGCCCCTCGCTCCGAGACCAACCGTTCCAGTGACGGTGCCGTTCGGCCAGTACGGGGACCCCACGAGCTCCCTCGTGACCCAGGTTTCTGGGGGCCTGCTTGAGTTCACTCCTCGGACTGGGGGTTCGGGACAGCTCAAGTTGAGCTGACGTTTTCGCCCGACCTTTCGTCCCCATCCGTGACTCTTCCCTTGTCGACTCTGACACTGGTTCCGGGCTGTCAGAGCGACCAGGGTGGAGTACATGGATGTGGACGAGGGCCGGGAGGACTCAGTTACCACATCAGCTGCCGCTGCGATCAGGAACCTCTGGGACTTAATCTCGGAGACCATCCCTGGCGTTGGCGCCCGGTCCCCAAGCCCGAGGGCGCTGACTACCGCTTAGCGGGGGTCCGCATGCACTCCTCGCTGATGGATGAAGTGGTCGATCCTCACTTAGCCTAGGTCGGCATTGCTACATGTTCCCACTATCTTTCAAAGCATTACCAGCTCGAAGAGGAAGGCTTCTTCGACGTTCCATCGGTGGGAGACTGCATTTTCACTGTGGTCTCCTTGCATAGACCTACGGTCGCTGCCTCTTTTGGCAGGCAAGGTCAGCGACTGCCACCTGCCAGCCTTCACAAGACACGCCTCCAAGTTGAAGTCGGCCTTTGAGGACTAGTACCGCAATGCCGCTCAACATATGCAGGTGGCTGTGCACAAAGCGTGTCTGGACCAGCTCGCTATGAAGGTTGGGCTTCCGGAGAATTTTTGTTCGGACCTCTTGTGTCAGTTAACTGCAGTGGGTGGTCATTTGGCGTGCGACTCCATCCGGAGCTGCGCAAGTCAGTGGTTGTTGGTGTCCAAATGGATGCCCTCAACCCAACAGTCCCTGCTGATCCTTCCTTACCAGATAGGCTCTACGCTCTTTCCGGGGGCTACTGCGGGATACCGCGGAAATCGTATTGACTACAAGCGGAAGTCCGACTTGTCACCTGCCCAATCCTCCGCGCCGACAGGGAAACAGTCTTGGATGACAGCAGGGACAAGCCCCTCCCCCTCCCCCTCCCCCTCCCCCTCCCCCTCTCCCTCTCCCTCTCCCTCTCTCCTCTCTCTCTCTCTCTCTCTCTCTCTCTCTCTCTCTCTCTCTCTCTCTCTCTCTCTCTCTCTCTCTCTCTCTCTCTCTCTCATCAAACAATAAAAAAACCCTTATGAGCTACAGAGTCCATGACCCTATTTTTAAATTTTCAGAGGGGTGTTTCCTTTGGAGAATTTCTGTTACAAAAACTACTGAAGATAGAGGCCTGTTCGATGGCTCATTTTAACCCTTTTCATACTGCCAGCGCATATAAGTGCAAGTAAAATGTTGCCCATAACAGACACTTAGAAGCGCCTACAAGCGCTGTGTTATGAGGCACTGTATCCTCAGTGGCGCTTGTATGCGCAAGACGGGACCTCGTGGACAATTTTATTTTAAAAAATCAACAGAGAAACTGATGAAATAACATAGAGTCCCAACATGGAGTATTGACATGTCAACCCTAGTTAAGGATTCAGCACTAAAGTGCTGAATCCTTATTGTTATTGGCGTGTTTTATTATTATTAAGGATTCAGCACTAAAGTGCTGAATCCTTATTGTTATTGGCGTGTTTTATTATTATTATTCTTCCACGGATTTTGTGAACACGACTTCTACCAGAAGGAATGCAGCTAATACTACCAAACTTTGCAAGATGATCGCCCTTACTGCCTAGTTTGATGCCGAAGCTTTTGGGCCCAATCGGTCAAACCATTAAAGGTCCAGTTCGAATCTAAAGTTCGATTTTTAACATGGGCAAATTCTTCAAAATGCAGCTAGAGACTTGAAACTTTTCCTAAAAGATGCGCATTGTCAATGCGAGCAAAAAAGTAAATCACGGCGAAATCGTACATCACGTGGTTTCGGCGCCATATTGTTTTTAGCGTTTCTGTAAAATTTCCCGACCCCACGCATCTTTGACAATCTTCTTCTCTGAAGATACTTGAACCACGACGTTAAACTTATATGTGTATGTAGGTGAGGCATTGGTGAATGCATGGTGTGTTTTTTCAAGAGTGTACTCCCAATACTTTTTTAACCGTGAGCACTCAAAGTTGGTCGATTTTGAAAAATGCGCAAACTTCAAAGGGACATAATTCGGAAACCTACCCGTCGAATTTCTTGATTTTTTTTCAGGATAGTAAGACAATACTATGGTCGTTATATATAAAGAATAAAATCACTCGCGAACAGTCATTCTTTGTCACAATTTTATAAAATCTGAAAATGTACTGAAATTTCACGATTTTGAGGGTGTGCTTCTTTAAAAATCTTCTTCTCACTAACGGCAATACATACAGACATGTGTGATAGCTCATTTTAAAGCTGAATAAATTGATAAGACAGTGACGAGCCAAAATTTTGAATTTTGTCCAAGAACTTGAATTATCTGCCCTTGAATATGGTATTTTATTAAATGATCGTTTTTTTTTGCTCTATGTTCAAAGGGACATAACTCTGTCACAAATACGCTTAGGTCCAAACTATTGATTGTAATCTGTTCCCCACTTCCTGCCCAACAATTCCACTTCAGATCAGTATCATATAAAAGTTGATAGTTACGGCACGACAGTCATTTTTAGACACAAATCGAAAAATACATAAAATGTACTGAAATTTCGCGATTTTGAGGGTGTGCTTCTTAGAAAATCTTCTTCTCACTAACGGCAATACATACAGATATGTGTGATAGCTCATTTAAAAGCTGAATAAATTGTTAAGACAGTGGCGAGCCAACATTTTGAATTTTGTCCTAGAACTTGAATTATCTGCCCTTGAATATGGTCTTTTTTTCAATGTTCGGGCTATTTGATCTATGTTCAAAGGGACAGAACTCTGTCAAAAATAAATCAATGTCAATGTTATTTATTGCAATCTGTTCCCCTATATGTACTTTACAATTAATGTTCAGATCATTATCATATAAAAGTTGATAGTTACGTAACAATTTGGGTTTTCCTCCAGGAGTTAAAAAATATGCATTTTCAACATTGAAATTTGAGTCTCAACAATCCTACAGACATGCTAGAGACATGGAACTTTCTTTAAAAGATGCGCAATTATTATAGAAGGATGGCTTCATTCATTACCTTTAACTCATTTAAGCGCTGAATCCTTTTATCGTCACTTGTGACTATATTTATTATTATTATTATTCCACGGATTTTGTTAACACGACTTCTACCAGAAGGAATGCAGCTAATACTACAAAACTTTGCAAGATGATCGCCCTTACTGCCTAGTTTCATGCCGAAGCTTTTGGGCCAAATCGTCCAAACCATTAAAGGTCCAGTTCGAATCTAAAGTTCGATTTTTAACATGGGAAAATTCTTAAAAATGCAGCTAGAGACTTGCAACTTGTTTTAAAAGATGCGCATTGACAGTGCGAGAAGAAAAGTAAATCATGACGATTTCGTTGGTCACGTGGTTTCGCCGCCATTTGATTTTAGACACTTTTCAAAATTTCCGAAACCCATGCACCTTTGACAATCTTCTTCTCTGAAGATACAAGCATTAGAAAGCTCATATTTTTACATAACGTAGCTGATATATGGCTAACCAAAATGACCTCACGGATTTTGCAAATTCGCAATACTTTTTGCACAGTAGGTATTTGAAATCTGTTGATTTTTCAAAAAGCGCAAACTTCAAGGGGACATAACTCAAAAACCTACCCGTCGATTTTGATGATTTTTTCAGGAGAGTAAGATTGGACTAAAGTCTTTATGAATCAATAATAAAATGGCTCGCGTACAGTCATTCCCGGCCACAATTAAGCTTCCAATTTCTAAAAATATAAAAAATCATGCTTTTGGTGAGTTTTTGTAAATTCATAACATAATAACCAAATCTTATAGAATAGAGTTTGATACCTCACCAGAGAGACAAAACATTTTCCTAAATACGAAAATTGAAATTAATAGAATAGTGTTCATAATGGACGAGTTACGGGTATTTTAAGTTTGACAGTTCCTGCTTTCTTTCTAAATTGATGATTGTCACGTTTGTAGTGTGTCTTTGTTTTGTCATAGTTCAACAATGCAATATCGTAGAACCTTGTTTAATATCTCGTCAGAATGGGAAAGGATTGCTCTAAATGGGGAAAGCATAATTAGTTTGATAATAAACATAACAAATGTGCTATAAGCCTTTTCTTTTGATCAATTGCCACTTTCCGTTTGTACTGTAAACAAAGGGGGTAAATCCTACTTTCGTTTTACATGATGGACAGGTAGAGGCTGCTGTAGCTTAATGCTTTTACAGATCTTCGTGTAACTTTCAAGAATGACTGCTGATATGACGTAGTTAATAGGAAATTAATCAAATATGCGCTGAATCCTTTTATCGTCACTTGTGACTATATTTTCTTATTATTATTTGTACGTTGTTATTATACCCCATGAGAATGCGGTACACATATGCATGTAAAGCAATATGATTAGAATCATTAAAAAAAACTATATTTCTATATTTTGAATAAAAATATTGAAAGTTTGAAAATGTGAAAGAATGGTTTTGTGTCGTGCAATGAAATGACTGAAGCAAATGGTGAACTGTTGCCTTTTGCAATTCAGATTTTGTTAGAATCCAATTAATTCATTCATTGTAATTCATTTACTTGTTATTCTCAAATGTCACATACAAAGGATGTAAGTAACTCTTGCTTAATCAACCTGATTATGCTCATCATCTATACTTCATTCTTTTAGACGGCTTTAACTGAACTATGAAAAAGTTTGACACTTGGGTGTTAACAATATCGAGAAATCATTAGATTGGATATCTGTATGATACATGTTTGTGCATTAGGATGTGAATGGAGTTGACCGGAGTGGATGGACGCCAATCCACAGTGCAGCGTACCACGGACGACTAGGTTGTGTGCAGCTGCTGGTCAAGTGGGGCGGACACCTCGATGAAGTAGATCATAATGGAAATACTCCAGGTGTGTGAAACTAACAGTTTGTCAGAATATATATATTTTAGCTCATCAGGCCTTATACAGTCAGACCTCGATAATCCAAACACTTCCGTTTTTCATCAAAAACGTTCGGATAGTGAAATGTTTGGACTACTGAAATGAACCAAACAAGATGGAGTTACATCTCAATATATTACAATCACAAACTACTAACATGTTCAACTCCCTTGTCAATCCCCTGTCATAGATGTTTACCGATTCAATCAGTGTGGTGCTCGCTTGTCTAGGGGATTAGCCGAACGCTTTGATGAACCGTCGGATTAATGAAACAGTAACAGTAGTAATTAACTAATCCATTACAGCTAATTAGCGTTCAGATTTGGAAACGGAAGCAATGGATTAATGAATCCACATTTAATGAGTTTATATAGTGATTAGTTTGGTTACAGCTTGCTACCATTCGGACACTGCGAGATTCGGATTATCGGTGACCGGACTATCGCGACTTGACTGTATAATGTATTGGCATGGGCCCTTGTCCAGCCTCAGGCATCATCCATAAAGGTTCACTTTTCACTTTCATTTTTAGCTCATCTGGCCTGAAAGGCTCGATGGGCTTATGGCATGGCTTGGTGTCCGTTGTCCGTCCGTCCGTCTGTAATCATTTCGTTTCTGGAGCAGAACTCAAAAACCTTTTTTTGATATCTTTCTGAAACTTTTCATATGTATTATCCAGGGATGCAGATTCAAATTTTTGCAAGTCGGACATATCATCTTTGACCCAAAAAGACGAACCCGGAAGTAATTTTTTTTTTATGAATAAAGTATGAGAAAGTATTACTATTTGTTGGTTCTTCATTTATTGCATACTATTAAACATAACACGAAAGCAATCAACGATAACTATTAATTTATCATTAACATGCATAAAATGGTTCATAATTTAAAATCAATGTTTACCAACTACGATTTACCGACAGTGCTAGTTTGAGCGAGTTTACACAAGCGAATTTACAAGCGAATTTGCGTCAAGATAGACGAGAAAATTCAAATAATTTAATTGCACAGAGTTCATAAAAAGTTCAAATCATGGACCAAATTATATGTACCTTCTAAATAATCATTTTAAATTCAAAGGAACTCGTTTTCAATAGCGATATAATTTACGTAAACTCACAACTCGGCAGAGCATGTGGTCCAACTATTTTCCATACGACTATTTCCTATTCAAGATGTAGTTACGAATTTGAACTTATTCTAATAAGATTACTTTTATATTTTATTTGGAGACATATTTCGCAATTGTAAATGAATAATTATAAAATAAAAAGAACTAATGTAAACGCAAGAGAAATTGGAGTTTTTAAATTAGCATACCTCTTTATAACGTGTGTCATCATGTAAATGCGATCGCGTGTTCGTAGCGTCATACAAACGGTGTTTGACTACATAACGTCTCGTGAAATAATATTGCTAATTATTCGTTTTTGATAGCTTTTTTTATTTTTTTTTTTATAATAGCTTTACCATACATCGATATTGATCTATCATATTTTGTTACAATATGTTACCTATGTTTTATGACTGAGATATTATTAAATTTATCGAGATTCAAAGTAGCAACATCTTAATCTGTAACAAATTCATGAATCACCGGTACAGTGAAGCCACACGTTCATGCAATGTTTATGTTTGACAAAATTTGTTTACAATGCGATGTTAATGAAATCTTTTTCGTAAATAATGTTGTGAAATGGGTCACAACTTTCAGTCACTAAATGACACTGAAAATATCAATTAAATATCAAACGGTAAGTGTTGTTTCTGCAGACAATTATAATTTACTGAAGATAATGTTGATTGATGTCGTGCCTCATGCTGTGAAGAATAAATGTGACTTCTTGACTGGATCAACGTATTTCAATTTCATAAACAATTATGACCGACACAAGCAGGGCGGTTTGCCTTTATTTAATGCTTTTAAGTTTAGTTTTCCTTTTATTTTCTGCAATCGGTCAACTGATGTCCGATAGGTCAATTTTCAATTCGGTCAAACTGGATTTACAATCGGACATGTCCGGCAAATAGACCGATTTCTGCATCCCTGGTATTATCCACTAACAGAAGTGGTGCCTTTTGATATTTTCAGATTTCTGAAATTCAATTGTTTTTCGTTTCCATAGAAACGTGTTGAATTTGGACTTTGTTCACAAACAGTTTCATTTCCGGAGCACAATTCCAAAACCGTTCATCATATCTTCCTGCATTCTCAATAATCCAGAGTATACACTCTGACAAAGAGGCCGTGCTGTCCTCACATCAATAAATTTCACCTGATGCACCAAAACTGATTCTGGGAGACTTCAGTGGCTGTGTTTTAAGGAGAGATGGGAGCCAGAAATGGAACTCACTTACGGTAACATTTTGCGACAACAATGTATAGTTGTAAATAAGTCTCAAAATATGTGCATTGCGTTTTAGGAGTAGAAGCTTATGCGTACACTAACGGAAATTGCTTAAATTTACCGTAAAGCCTTTCTAACGGTCATTTTACGACATGCCGCATGACGTTACCGTCACCTATATTCGCGGTAAATATATTACTCCGTGTATTATTTCAATTACATACATATTACAAGCTAGTGATGACTTTAAATTGCCTTGTATGATTAACTGATATTTGATCTTTCAATCTGCAGTCTTAGATTGATAGTGTATTAAATAATAATTACGCGATAGGCCGTCAAAGTTACACTTTAATTGACCAAAACTGCCGTGACGTCGGGTTTTTAGGTTTATGTATGTAATTCAAAATATTACGTTAAAATGATTAAAAACGTTCGGTGACCCCCTATTATTATTTCTTAATTAGTTTATTTATTCAACTTCGCATATCATATTACAATTTTAGCAATATCTAAAATATGTGTGTCACTTAAAAATCCTGTTGAATATGTGAAAAACGATTATAAAATTGCCGTTTTTATTTTAAAAGTGCTTAATTTAATTTTGTTTCCCTCATCAGTGTCATTAATTTTCAAAATATAGACTTGCTATGTATTCAAGTATGTGATTAAATTGTATCTGAAAGGATTCGGAGTTTATTCATTGAAAGCGCGCGCTTCATTTAAGTAGGTGAAATCGGTCAAAATAGCGCAATTTTGTGACAGGGGTATTATTATTAATGCCGATAACTCTTTAAATCATTCGGTGACCCCCAAATTTTATTTCATTTTTGGATAAAAGACATAATAAACTTGCTAATTTGAAAAAATAAACGAATTCTAAAATATTCTTTTTAATCGTCCCATCTCTCCTTAAATAAAGTTCTTCCGCATTATCACCAATATGTCACTTGCCTCACACGGAAAAGAAAAACCCTGGATCTGTGCTACGGTAAAAACGCGATTAAAAATGTGATCTAAAAACATGAATGCCTTTGAGGGATAATAGCTCATTTTGATGTAGATGCGTCATTTATATGTTTTCAATATTTTTCAAGCATGTATCTGTCATAGTTTATATGTGACAAGTCATAGAAGATTGTAATTTTTTGGAAAATCGCCATTTTCAGCATAGTTGAAATAGTCATAACTGCTTAACTTCTTATACTATTGAAATTTTACCCAAACCTACGTATGCACAATTTAAAGAAGAACAATTTCCTGTTGTTTGCTTTCATCAAAAAGTTGATAGTTAAGCTTCCAACCTATTCTAACCTTAGGTTGGTAGGTTTCGGGGAATGATTCTGACAACAGTAAAGAATAACGACACAAAAGTATTTGATTACAAATCCACCCCAAAATAGTAGAAAAAACTTTTTTTTTAAATACTTCATTAACAAACATTTCATTTAAGATAGGGTTACCAAATTTGATGATTTGCTTGAGGGCATGAATACCATAATGGAGTTCGAAAATGAGAAGCGTCCAATTATTTTTTTCCGGAGTTATTGCCCTTATTCCGTATTTTGGGACTTTGTTCATGGTATCTCCAAAGGGGACAGCTTTTCTCAGAAACCATTTAAGATATGGTTACCAAATTTGGTGTGTTGTTTGAAGGCATAAATACCTTGATGGAGTTCGCAAATCAGAATCATGCAATTATTTTTTCCAGAGTTATTGCCCTTGTTCCGTATTTTTGGCCTTTGTTCATCGTATCTCCATAGTCGACAGTTTTTCTCAGAAATTATTTAAGATAGGAGAACCAAAATTGGTGTGTTGCTTGAGGGCACACATACCTTGATGGAATGAAAATGAGTAATGCACAATTATTTTGAATTATTGCTTCTTCAAATTTCTTGGCTCTGGCGGGGGATGTTGATGACTATGTCTTCTTGTTATTAATGATACAGCTACGTAAATGTACAAGTTGATAAATTTCACGATAGCCTGATTTTCTCCCTCTAAAAACAGTAAACCAGTAACAATGTTGAAAATTATTTGATTTCTAATTATATAATGCAATTATTCTATTATGAATAACCATGAGAAATATTGACTCAGTAGACATCAAACTATACAGGCCTCTTGAAACTTAAAATCAAGCACACAAAAAAAATATAATAATAATGACGTTTACAATTGAAATTATTCATTTCAAAGCATATTGTAGCCTATAAAATAATCCAACGCTCCGCTCGATTGGTAAAAGAACCAAACTAAAACCAGCGACTGAATATCGAAAAATCCTTCAAAACCTCCGAAATTACTCCCAACAGACGCACAAATACCTATCCTATCGGAAACTTACAATGTCAAAAGTTGTTAATGTGTTTTAAACGAATCATCGACGAAAATCGACAAATCACCTAAGGATTTCATTGTGGCAACTCATGTGTATGACGTCACATCGCTAACAAAGGTCATGCTACACTGAGGGGCCGCGGAAAACTGTTTCAAGAATGAGATAATTAGCAGGCCAAATTTACTCACTTTTAAAGGCTATATCTTGATAAGTAGGTAACGCTTCGAAATAATTTTTTCTGTTTTGTTTACTTGAAAGTATTGTCTATATGAATAAACGAATTAACATGGAGCAACAGAGAGGGATTTTATTATCTTTAATCATGAAAAAGATCTTTTGGGGGTCCTTTAAAGGGGCAGTAGCATGTTTTTTCGCTGAAATAAGTCGATGAAATGTATTTGAAAAATAATGTCACCAATAGTCAAACACCCTTCTCTCTTCGGAAAATCAATGAGTGTACATGGTTCACTAATGCGATAGGAATCGTTTTTGTCAATCGAAGTAATAAAATGTGTTCACAATAAAATGGCCGCCATGCAATTTTTGCTTTATACGCAACACTGTTATTACCACTATGGATAATTGGTTTGTGTAATAAGATGTTTTTAACCACTAAAGTAAATATAAATGACATAAATTATCATTATAAATGGAAAATTTTAAAACATAACATTTGCAAAAAAGTGCTACTGCCCCTTTAAAATGTGATTTTTCCATTTTCAAAGGAGTATAGGCCTATATTAAAAAAATAATAAAAAAAGAGACATGTTTGATAGCTCACTTTAAAGCAGAGAAACTGATGAATAAATGGAGTTCAAGGTCAAGAAGAAGTCTTGAAGACCTAAGTATTGACTCGTCAATCCTAGTTACTTTTATTATTATATGTTAGTCTCACATTAGACATTGGACATAATGAATAATGCAATACCTAAGCTACAGAGCTAATGGCTGTTTTTTGGAAATATAACATGTACCAAGAGTTGTATGTTATCACATCCAACCACAAATACTGAAGAGATGTTGTCAATATGTTCAATGATATTCTAAGGATACTGTTTAATCTGATGTGTCCATGATTATGTTGTAGCACACCTCTCTGCCATGGAAGGACACTTGGCCTGTCTCAAGTACATGGTGACAGCATCAGGCAACACACTGCATACAATTGGGGCACGCAACGACAATGGAGAAACTCCCAAGGACCTTGCCCAGCAGTTCTACAAAGACAGCATCCTAGAGTACATCAACAACATTCAGTGGGAGCAGGACCACCCAGAGGAGGCCCACAGTAAGACCTTACTCACTCAATCTCCATATACCCACACTGCCCCATCCTCGATAATCCAGCGCTATTGTTCCGATAAATCTACACACAAGCGCTGGAAAACAGTAAGGGTATTTATCCCTAACCTAGTTACCTCCTCTTGGGTCCATGTTATCCAATCAGAAACGAAACGCAGACACTATCTGCGTAAACAACTCGACCAATCAAAACGCATCACTACCGCTGTTTATAGAAACAAACATAGGGCGGCCGACTCACTCGGTTACGATAAAGTTTGTAACAAATTCAGCGTAGAAAACCTGACAGAAACTCAAAAGAAAGTTTTAAGAAGTCTGTACGAGAAGAAGGGTGTATTCATGTCCATCAAAACGGGTGGAGGTAAATGATTAAAATCCCTGTACTGCGAAAGCCAAGATCCTGACACGAGAGTGCTTGTTATTTCACCCTTGATTTCAAGTGATCTCATTGGTTGTTAGAAAGCAAGCGTTTCGCTGAGTCATTGCGAAGGGAGGTAACTAGGTTAAGGATAGATACCCTTACTGTTTTCCAGCGCTTGTGTGTAGATTTATCGGAACAATAGCGCTGGATTATCGAGGATGACACTGCCCCCCTTTACAATTTAACAATGATACTAACCCCTGCCAGGCCCTTGACATTAAGCTGAACAATATCTCAAGAACAACAAGTCATTAAATGCTAAAATCTTGTTTACAAATCTTGTTTTCAAATCAGAGCTGCATGTTAATACTAAACTCGTGGTAATGTGATAGCATTTTTATGCAATGAGTGAATAGATTTTGGATCAGATGAACGAAAGTGAGTCTGATACAAAATTATATTCACGAGCATGTACGGTCAATGCAAACCCGAGGCAATGCAAACACGTGGGTGATAATTAGCCCCTAGGGAGATTAGGCTTTGGGGCCAAGCATTACAAATTTGGCCTTTTGTAAAGCTAATTATCAATGCGGGTCAACAATGCACATTCAATTTGGTGTTATTTTTGCTGGACATTTCGACCGGACATTGACAAAAGACTTGTTATCATAGTAAGTCACAAGACATAGGGCAAACTGACCTAGGTTGGGACACCACCTAAAGTCGCCCGATCTTCGGACACTTTCAATTTACAGCTGACACAAAAACAAAGCAAATTGTATCACTCCGTTGGTTTCTAAATATTTCTGTTCATTTTCTGACAATTCTTGATTCATTTGAGAAATATCTGACAGTCAGGTATATTTTAAAAACAAAATTTAGCGGTAGGTACAAATAACGGTTTCATGAAAGAAATCGATGAAATATTTGTGTGAACGTAAATTTTATGTGACAATTCAGGGAATGAAGGAAGCGATCATATTCTTTCAAATATATGCACGTAAATGAAGAAACAATTAGGTAGTCGATTAACTTTGTATTTTAGTACTTTCAAATTTATTCTTGGGTTTAGAATTGCGATTTTGATAACATGTCAAAATGACCTTGGTTCGGACAGGTTTGACCATGGTTCGGACACAAGTAGACCAAAGTTCGGACACAAATCGACCAAGGCTCGGACACATTTTTGGTTTCACGCGGGAATTTCATAATGGACAGTAAAACAACAAAATAAGATGGTACAGCATGGTACAGTGCTCTAATGATATGGCGCCATTATATACGATGCCCGTATGACATCATATATTCTAAGATGCCTAGCGGCTAGAACAATCGAAATAAAAGTACTTTATCAGACGTTAAAGGTATAGTTTTTGTGATGACGTAACAATTGAATGACGTTTCCGCTCCCCTCGTAGTCACGTGTGCCAATGGTAACCCAACGAAAGAGGGCAGTTGAAAAGACCGTGTTTTTCTGCAAATGATAATGTCCTAAAACAACGGTAGCGTTGTTATAACAATTATTGAAGGAATGTGTTCTTTTGTATCCGAATTGGTCTTAAATTTTAAGCTACATTTGTACTTGAACCAAAACGACGAAATCCGCACTTGGCAACCCCAGGAAACACTATGACGTCACAACAGAACAATGACGTCATAGTCGCTATTGTCGCACGGCTCTTCAGTTGGCCCTGATCATGGATTATTAATATTAAGGAAGTAAACTCTATTTTTCTTGCAAAATTACTCAAAGCAGAATGTTGTGTTATGGGTTATGTTAGAAAAGTAATAAAGTTTGCTGTACCCCAATGTGTTATGTAATAAAGTATAGTTTTGCCCTGAACTATTATAACGTCAAAGTACTCGGACTACCGTCCTCGTACTTTAACTATAATAGTTCAGGGCAAAACTATACTTTATTACAAAACACATTGAGGTACAGCGAACTTTATTTCTTAATTACAGTGACGTCATAGTGGCCGTATCTCCGGTCAGCCAGACAAGTAAAAGCTGCGTTAGAAACATGTCAAGTCCCCATGGGCTTATGAAAGCTGTTCGCAGTTTTGCTGTTTATAAGAAAAGCTGCCAAGATGTTTAATCTACAATTTCTGATTGGGTCAATGTAAATAAATAAAGGCAGGGTTAAAGTGTATGCTAAGGACGGGTACAACCTCAACTCACCAACACTGAAGAGAGAAAACTGATCGACATGTCTGCCAACAGGGCACTGTATGGTGTTGAAATGATTGATTAAATAAGAATAACTCACATTTTTTTAATCTATTCAAATTGATTTCACCTTTACCATGGGCCTGGTACAGTATCATTTGATTGCTTCTTGCTTACAATTTAATACACATGCATCTGTTAAAAAAAACTTTTCAGAGCACCGTAAATCGTTGATGAAGTATCTACATAAAAATAGAGCCATGGGCTCTGTAGCTCATCAGGGTTTATATTGTTTAATGATGAAGACAGAAATAGATTTTAAGGTCATGGCTTGAGTCCCTTATTTGAGGCACCACAGGGTCTCCAAATCTAAAATTTAGAATCCCCATTGACAGAGTCTGCACACAATATTACAGCCTTTGAGGTACATTTGGGGTCACAGGGGTCACATGTTTAAAAACCTATTTTCATCTTCTTCTCCAGTTCCAAAAGGTCTAGAGAGCTGAAAAGTTGTGTGCAGACTCCTTGGCCAATGGGGATTTTAAATTGTAGATTTCGTGACCCCATGACCCCAAATGGGGTCACAGGGGTCACATGTTTAAAAACCTATTTTCATCTTCTTCTCCAGTTCCAAAAGGTCTAGAGAGCTGAAAAGTTGTGTGCAGACTCCTTGGCCAATGGGGATTCTAAATTGTAGATTTCGTGACCCTGTCACCCCAAATGGGGTCACAGGGGTCACATCCTTAAAAACCTATTTTCATCTACTCCAGAACAAATGTACCTCAAAGGCTGTAATATTGTGTGCAGACTCTGTCAATGGGGATTCTAAATTTTAGATTTGGAGACCCTGTGGTGCCTCAAATAAGGGACTCAAGCCATGACCTTAAAATCTATTTCTGTCTTCATCATTAAACAATATAAACCCTGATGAGCTACAGAGCCCATGGCTCTATTTTTATGTAGATACTTCATCAACGATTTACGGTGCTCTGAAAAGTTTTTTTTAACAGATGCATGTGTATTAAATTGTAAGCAAGAAGCAATCAAATGATACTGTACCAGGCCCATGGTAAAGGTGAAATCAATTTGAATAGATTAAAAAAATGTGAGTTATTCTTATTGCTCAGAGCTTTTACACATGACACAAAACGTTCTTACCTGCATGTGAATAGATGTAATTAATTATCCTGCCTACTAATTACTTTCAAAAATTATTTCAAGTACATTATAGGCTGAAACAAATATTGCACTGCAGTCACCCTTTCTGTGTCCATGCTGGACTGGAAACGAACTGTCCGAACTTCGGGCGACCCTATCCGAACCAAGGTCAAAACTGTCCGAACCTTGGGCGAATTGATATACTCGCCTAAAACTGCTAAATTACATATTTATTCATATAATGAACGAATATAGTGTTTGGAATTTTAACAGTAACCCAATTCTCGACTTTCACCACTTATTGTTGGCTGTTAACGAGTCAAATATTGAAAATACAACGAGCGAAAGTATTTAGATCGGAACACTGTCCGAACCTCGGTCAGTTTGCCCTAAATAATCACGTTTTCATGGAGCAACACACATACACCAAAGATCAGGGTCTCACGAGAGGAAATGCATCGCTCTTAATATCTCTGTAAAAAGACCAAGACTCACTTCCGGGTCACGCGGAGGGGAACATCCGGATTCTCTATGGTTAAGAGTTAAGTACTTGAAATATTCATCTCGAAAATTTACATTTTGTAATCTATTTATTTTATTAATTAAAGACTGATGAGCTTCAGAGCCAATGGCTAAAATTTATTTCCTGTTTTGTTTCATGATTTTGGAATATGCCCACACCAATTGAATTCGATAGGATTTGATTACTAAAAGAATTTGTTGTTCAAGATCATTGCAGGATTTGTGATATTTAGACAACCATGTGATTGAAATTCTTAATATTAAGTATCAAGACTTGAACTTGTGCAACAATTTTTGTGATCTTTGTTTTCAAAATCATGGCAAGAGATTTATCAAACAAAATAAAGTCTTGAGTAACAGAGCAAATGGCTCTAATTTTACTACAAAAAGTTGGGGTTTTTAGTTTTAGTTTTTAGTTCAGAACAAGTATTTAACTTTTGTCTTCTAATGTCTCCAATATAGACGTTTCTATTTCCAAAGTCATGGGCGCCGCCATCTTGGTGTCACGTGACTGTCCGCCATTAAGGTGCTGAAGCGTCAGCTTGCCTGACATGAGTGTGAAGCGGTAACGTCACACTCGCTCGCCTACTCCGACCGTCAGAGATAGCATAAATAAACAAGATTTCCTGCTTTTATATATTAAAAAGTGCTAAAAGTGTTTAGTTCATTAAAAGTGAAATTAAGTTTGTTTGTTTTAAATCTAAGAGCGCTATAAAAACAAGATTAGTTCCATGTTGGCCGTAATAAGTTTTATATGTTTCTACGTAAATATCAACAAGCATTATTACTGTGGATATAGGCCAAGATTTATTAATGAACATTTATAAAAAGATTTTTTCCCGAATAATAACATAATATAGTTATATATAAGTTGCCAACAGTGAAACACAGCACCATGGTCAGAGGAAATATTTTGTTTCCCCGATGACATGTTTGTTTGAACCAAGCACAAAAATGTGTCGAAACAACGAACTAAATTACCCAGATAAAACAAATGAAAGAGAATTTTCAAAAGAATGAAAACAAAATACTACTGTCAAATAAAGTCTATTTTAAATGTATTTGGCAAATACATGTAAAATTGTAAAGAAGTAGGCCTAGGCCCTAAACACGATTTCATTCATACGGATGCTTATAATTTAATGTCTATTCAAACATATGCACAAGGTACAGAAATGCTGTTTCAAAATGGTTTTGGTTGAAACTTGTTTAGTTCACTAAGTGGATTTGTAAACAAGCTGCAATAGCCTATCTGAATACCTCTCCAATTTTTTTAATTTAAATGTCGACATTGTGCATTCTCTTTGACTTTAATTTATTGATGCATCATTGCTGCAGGACATAATAACTTTTAAAAAGGTTGACCGTCCATTTCTCTTCCCTATAAAACATGATTAGATAATGTTTAAAAATTAAACATTTATTTTTGTTGTTTGTGTAGACGTGATGTAACTATTTTTCAGTCGGACTCTTAAATTATATATCTTGCATTGTATCGGGTTTGTATTGCTTCTCTTGCTCCTGGAGTTAAATCCTTTAATAAGGAAAAAGAAAAGTTGATCTCAATGATATTCTTGATTAATATTGTTAGCTCATCAGACCTGAAAGGCCCGATGGGCTTATTGCATGGCATGGTGTCCGGCGTCCGTCCATCCGTCCGTCCGTCCGTCCGTCTGTCCGTCCGTCCGTCCGTCCGTCCGTCCGTAAACTTTTCGCTTTTTCGACTTCTTCTCCAGAACCAATGACTCCACAGAGCTGAAATTTTATGTGCAGACTCCTTGGCCAATGGGGATTCTAAATTGTAGATTTCGTGACCCCATGACCCCAAATGGGGTCACAGGGGTCACATCCTTAAAAACCTATTTTCATCTTCTTCTCCAGTTCCAAAAGGTCTAGAGAGCTGAAAAGTTGTGTGCAGACTCCTTGGCCCACGGAGATTCGAAATTGTAGATTTTGTGACCCCATGACCCCAAATGGGGTGACGGGGGTCACATCCTTAAAAACCTATTTTCATCTTCTTCTCAAGTTCCAAAAGGTCTAGAGAGCTGAAAAGTTGTGTGCAGACTCCTTGGCCAATGAGGATTCTAAATTGTAGATTTCGTGACCCCTTGACCCCAAATGGGGTCACAGGGGTCACATCGTTAAAAACCTATTTTCATCTTCTTCTCCAGTTCAAAAAGGTCTAGAGACCTGAAAAGTTGTATGCAGACTCCTTGGCTAATGGGGATTCTAAATTGTAGATCTTGTGACCCCATGACCCCAAATGGGGTCACAGGGGTTACATCCTTAAAAACCTATTTTCATCTTCTTCTCCAGTTCCAAAAGGTCTAGAGACATGAAAAGTTGTATGCAGACTCCTTGACCAATGGGGATTCTAAATTGTAGATCTTGTGACCCCATGACCCCAAATGGGGTCACAGGGGTCACATCCTTAAAAACCTATTTTCATCTTCTTTTCCAGTTCCAAAAGGTCTAGAGAGCTGAAAAATGTGAACAGACTCCTTAGCCAATGGGGATTTTAAATTGTAGATTCCGTGACCCCGTGACCCCATTTGGGGTCACAGGGTTCACTTCCTTAAAAACCTATTTTCATCTACTCCAGAACAAATGTACCTAGAAGGCTGTAATATTGTGTACAGACTCTTTAGCCAATGGGGATTCTAAATTTTAGATTTGGAGACCCTGTGGTGCCTCAAATAAGGGCCTCAAGCCATGACCTAAAAATCTATTTCAGTCTTCATCATTAAACAATATAAACCCTGATGAGCTACAGAGCCCATGGCTCTATTTTTACATACACTATTGGACTGTAGACGTTCATTACGAATACGATGCTCCGTTTTTGCCTTTTAATGACAGGCGAACCAGTTACATTTACTGTCAACATAAAACATGTTTTAGTAAAAATTATTAAAGCATGTTCCGTATTTAACAGGTTATAAAGCTACTTTAATTTTCATTGCGACATGGTATCGGCTAATTACATATATCATGTTTCTGTATATCATAGTTAATGTAAGTTAATTATTTCATAAATAAACTCTTTGTCATAACGTTGTACGGGTATGTTGGCTAAAATGTCAGATATATATTTCGGACGTAACAAGTACAAACTCGGGGATGGTGTCTGTACATTAATTTCGAACTAATTCTTCAGATTGCTCTTAATAATCTTTGTGTTGTGGCTTTACGTTCACTTACGATTTGTAGGAAAAACGTATTTTTAAGTAAGAGAATTTCCATATCATTTGAAATTGAAAAACATTCTATCAATATTAAGAAACATAAATCTTTACCGTTTTAAAACAATAGTAGAATTAATTAATTTTAAGACATCGTTTAATTTGTGACAACTACGATACATGGCGTTAAATATTCCCAGAAACAAATCTCATTGACTTATAAACAAACATTCTATAACAAATATATCCATATTAAAAAGAACTGTGATGGGGTTGACCCATCCTCTTTCAATGTGAATCCGATATTCTGTCATGCATTTAGTTGAAACTATCATAAACAAATCCTATAAATCCTATCCTATTCCTCTTATATTTCCCGACACTAGCTGTAGGCTATATTCAAAATTTTAACTGGAAGGTAATTCAAAGCAAGCTCTCGAAACGTTGGTCTAGTTTCGGATATTCGTCAAGCTTAAAGCGTAAAGCGTAAAACAAAAAAGGCAATCAAAGAGAGACATATAATTACTCATTACTCTTGAATTTAAAGTTACTTTTTATCGTTTTTCTTCATCGCAAATAGTAAACAGTTGTCTTCAGATCCATGTAGGCCTATAGGCCTAATTTCTTATGCGCACTGAAAAATAAAGATGCAGCAAGTGATTAGACAGAAAGTGCGGTTTTCCCCCAAAAATCTCAAAGTACTGCGGGTGCCTTCCTTTTGATATCTTCTGAACAAAGTTGTGTATATTTATTCTGTTTTCATAATCGTAAAGAGAAAATAATTATCTTTAATTCCATGTATAATTTGTATATGCGTAACAAAATGTAAATATGCGGGAAGTCATGCGACAAGTGTCGCAAATACAGGGCGATTATCAATATCTTTTAGCGTCAACGGCCGGGCAGCAAGAGGGTTAATTGATGTATTCTCCTTTCATATAAATAATTGTAATAAGCTCAAAATTACTTTCTTCATAAAAGGGTAGGTTTTTTTAATAAATATATTGACATTTATTTCAGGATGTCATTGTAATAGTTTTGTTTAAATGTTCAGTGTTGAATTTCTGGTACAGTAGGCTAATTTGACATGATTTAAATTAAGAAATATACGTTATTTCAATAAATAAAATCTTCAAATGAATGAAATTGGACAGCTTTCTCATACACTCAAACAGCGCAAGGTAATTTGATCATTTAATCATGTTTTATATAACTCTTTTCCTGATTTCCATACAATGTGGGCGTGTACGCTACAGTGTAAACAAGCCAGCAATCAGCACCTCAATGGCGGACGACCCTAGCGCCTCTAGTGAGAAAGGGGGATAACTCTAACCATAGCTTCAAATAGAAACGTGTATACTGAACTTGTTTGAAGTGAGATCTTGCATGTGTTGCAGACCTGGCCTTCCCAGCGCATGTGGCTGCATACAGTGGAGATCTGGAGCACCTGCGTATGTTGGTGGAGAACGGAGTGGTCAACATCAACGAGCGAGACGACAAGGGATCTACCCCTGCACACAAAGGTGAGTCTCTACATCACCTGTACAGCACATGCATTGATACATTGAGAGGCTTTGTATGCAACAGTATCATATAACCCTCAAGTTGCCTATTTCTCTTTTACTCATTTTAGCCCCTGTGGCGGAATATTTTTACCCTCTAGCTCGCAGCCATATTTTGGCTAAAGCACTAATTGCCACTGCTGGTGGAATATTCCAAGCAGCGAACCCGGTACCGTTTTTACGAAATATATCATGTCTACATCACGAAAACGGACTATTCAAGGTCGCGGCACCCGTACACAAATGGTTAATTAATACTCGCATCTTTGAAAGAAATTTCTACGATTTTTCGGTTTTTTTCTATTACTTTCGAAAGATTGTCTTTAATTCGGGCCTCATAATAAATTAATATTTAAAAACGAAACGATTTTATATGGATATCAAGACAAGATGTTTGGCTTCACAGTGATATAAAAACTATTAGAATGCGACCTTTGGTTATAATTCTATAGCCATGTAAAGTTTGTCTTTATTTCCACCGATAAAATCGTAAATACTGAGAATGATGTGGCATTGCAAACGTGTACTTACGTCGTTCATCACACTTTCAAAGAAATCATAATCTCAAACCAATTGACAAACAAGCACATGTTGACCCAAATATGGTCATGTTATTTGACCTTTCCAATAAATGCTAACCTCAAACCATAGCTAATGTATAAATGTTGAGTATTTTGTTTGTGTGTCATATGGTTGTACAAGCCTCTCAAAAAGGTAAGCTTGTACCTTTATTTCTGTGAGTAAATATGCGATTTTTATATGGAATAAAAGATCATTCTTTTCGGTTTATTGTGATACAAAAAAATATGAAAATGCAGTAGTTCATCAGATATAAATCGTGCAAGAATTTGTGAAAAGCGCCGCTTGCTTCAAAATATATGAAGTGTGAAAATTACTTTTCGCGGCGCTTGCTCTGTCTTTATTTTTTTGAGCACATTTAATATTACGGGAACATATAGCAGGATATTATTAGTTATTACAGGATATAGCGGTAATTGCGCACTTCGTATCATCTGAACCAATTGGGTTTTTTCAGGCCTGAAAGGCCCTATGTGCTTATGGTATGGCGTCCGGCGTCCGGCCATCCGTCTGTAAACTTTTCACTTTTTCGACATCTCCTCAGGACCAATGACTTTGGAGAGCTGAAATGTTATGTGCAGACTCGTAAAGAGGATGAAATTGTCTTCAATTCCATGTACCATTTGTATATGTGCAGTGAAAAATAAAGATACAGCAAGTGATGCGACAGGTGTCACAAAGGTTAGTTTTTCAAAATTCAATTCTCTGAGTACCTTACTCGCTCCATATATTGTGAACCATTTGACATATTCCAATAATTTTGTAATTTTCAGCTCATCTGGCCTGAAAGGCCCAATGGGCTTATGGCATGGCATGGTGTCCGGCGTCCGTCCGCCTGTCTGTCCGTCTGTAAACTTTTCGCATTTTCATCTTCTTCTCCAGAACCACTTGGTCTAGAGAGCTGAAATTGTGTGTGCAGACTCCTTGGCTAACGGGGATTCTAAATTGTAGATTTGGTGACACCGTGACCTCAAATGTGGTCACTGGGGTAACAGCCCCAAAAACCTATTTTCATCTTCTTCTCCAGTTCCAAAAGGTCTAGAGAGCTGAAAAGTTGTGTGAAGACTCCTTGGGTAATGGGGATTCTAAATTGTAGATTTGGTGACCCCTTGACCTCAAACGGGGTCACAGGGGCGACTACCCCAAAAACCTATTTTCATCTTCTCCTCCAGTTCCAAAAGGTCTAGAGAGCTGAAAAGTTGTGTAAAGACTCCTTGGGTAATGGGGATTCTAAATTGTAGATTTTGTGACCCCTCGACCTCAAATGGGGTCACAGGGGTCACAACCTTAAAAACCTATTTTCATCTTCTTCTCCAGTTCCAAAAGGTATTGAGAGCTGAAAAGTCGTGGGCAGACTCCTTGGGTAATGGGGGTTCTAAATTGTAGATTTCGAGTCCCCCTGACCCCAAATATGGATCACTGGGTCACAACCTATAACAAAAATGCCATTGTAGCAAGCTTTGAATAGTTCTCTTGAGATTTGATGTACTCTTCATTTCAGACTAAGGGAGGTAATCCCAAATATGTGAGTTCTAACTTTGAGAAATGGTTCTTGAGAGAGAAGAATTAAGAATAGAGGATTTAACAAATATTGTTTGTAATATTTATTTTGTAAGCCCATAACTTTTATCATATTTCATATGTAAATATTAATATTTTATCATATAATATTGAATGCCTGATGAGCTCATCCCTGATGAGCTCAGCCTGAAAAGCCCGATGGGCTTATGGCATGGGATGGCGTCCGTCCATCCGTCCGTCCGTAAACTTTTTGCTTTTTCGACTTCTTCTCCAGAACCAATGACTCTAGAGAGCTGAAATTTTATGTACAGACTCCTTGGCTGAAGGGGATACTAAATTTTGTCGATTTGGTGACCCTGTGACCCCAAATGTGGCTCACAGGGGTCATTACCTAAAAAGCTATTTTCATCTTCTTCTCAAGTCCCAATGAACGTAGAGAGCTGAAATTTTATGTACAGACTCCTTGACTGAAGGGGATTCTAAATTGTAGATTTTGTGACCGTGAGACCCCAAATATGGGTCACAGAGGCAGTGACCTAAAATGCTATTTTCATCTTCTTCTCCAGTCCCAATGGCTCTAGCGAGCTGAAATTTTATGCACAGACTGCTTGGCTAAATTCGGTGAGCCTGTGACCCCAAATAAGGGTCACAGGGATCATAACCTAAAAGCCTATTTCAATTTACACCATATTTGAGATTTTATGTGCACTTCAGCCAGTATTCAATAGGAACAAGAAATAAGGTAAATGTCTACATTATGGACATGTTTAATGTGAATCTATTTGAAATGAGAACTACTGAATACCCTTTGAAGGAATAACTTGAAGAGGAATTAAATTTGTTTATTTTATATGAGATATATGAGAACTGAATATGACTGGTGATAGCATAGGACTATAAAAGAAGTAGCTACATGAGATTGTGACACCACACCTATTTTCATCTTCTTCTCCAGTATAGAAAAATAATTAATTGTAGGAAAACAACATCTAACATATAAATTTTACTGGCTGTGAATCCAGTGTCTGCATGTTATGTAATTGCATTGTGTTGACCTGGGGGTGACCACTCCCTGACAGAAGGATGAAAACTGATAGCAACACACGAGGTTTCAGGTTACTTCAAACTACTATGCAGCACTGTGTTATAGACTGTGTGTGAGACTGCTTTAGTCTTAAACTGACTCTAAAAAAAGAATTTATTCATAGAATATCACCATTTTATCAAATATTGAAATGGAGCCTATGAGAAATGGGATTTTAAAAAACTTAGCCTCCTATTCATTATGTAATAAATGTTGATATTTCCAGAATGCAGTTAAGAATTAAAACAATATAATGCAAAGATCTATGATATTTATAATCAATGTGGATTAATGTGTAACCAATTTTGATAAAAAAAAAAATTGATGACTTGGCAATGTCTTATAATTAGCAAGGGTCATGACCTAAAAAGGTTTTTTTCATTTTCTTCTACAGCCCCAGGCCATTATTGTAATAGCTGACAGTGGTGAACTGTATGCAAAGAATTGTATATTCATTATTATATAATGTGTGTACGATATTAAAAAATAGTATTATCTCTCCACCACATTATTATATGTTTGATAACAGCAATTTATTTCCAAGCTACAAAACAAAAACTTGTACATATATTACACGAAAAATCTATGCATATATAGAGATTATTACCCGAGGAAGTGTGTCATATGACTTTTACGAAACGAGTGTGAATTTTTGTATTGCCCGAGCGAGAGCGAGGGTTATACAAAAATCCGCACGAGTTTCGTAAAAGTCATATTAAAAGTAAAAGTCGTTATATTTTTAAACTGCTTTAATCGTTTCACTGCCTAGATTCTTATTACTACATTCCATTATCTGACTATTGCTATAAAGCCCAGTGACTCCATAACATACCCCACTTATTATCTCCTGATGAGCTACAGAGGCCATGGCTCTATTTTTATATCATGATAGATGTGCTACATGTGATGTGGGAGCATGGTAGTTGTACTACATGTGATAAGATAAGATAAGATAAGATAATTCTTTAATGTCCATTGGAAATTTGTTGTACACTGTTTTCAGGCAAAACAAAAATACATTAAATTTATATATCACATAGAAATAAATATATATATAATACACACATGTATAAACCAAGATACATAATTCACAAATTAGATCACAGTTAAATCAAGTTTCCCCCACCCCCCTTCCCCCTCCCACACACACACACACCCATCAGACCCCACTCAAGTTTTACACACAGTCTCTTTTCTTATTTAATTCTCGTATACCAGATGGTACAAATGAATGGCTAGCTCGGTTTGTTTTCAATGCTGGCATGCGTAATCTTCGGCCTGAAGGAAGAATAGAGTAATCCGAAAACAAAACATGAGATTAGTCACTTAAAATTTTGTTTGTCTTTTTAATAATTTGCTGTTCATAGAAATAGCCAATACTTTCTAAAGGTAATCCGATAATTTTTTAAGAAGTATTTAGAATTCTGAAAATTTTATTTTTGTTTTGAACTGACAGATTCCCATACCAACATAGAAAGTTGAAAGTAAGAACACTTCGGATAAAACTTTTATAAAATAGCATCATGATGTTTTGATCTAACTTGAAGTGTTTTAATTTCCATAAAAAATGTAATCGCTGCCTGCATTTTTTGTATATATGATCAGTGTTAGAATTCCATGATAACTTTGAGTCTAAAATAGTGCCGAGATATTTGTATTCTTCAACCACCTCGATATCCTTGTCATCTATGCTAACTTTTGAGTGAGATGGCTTACCTCTTCTGAAATCGATTATCATTTCTTTTGTTTTATTAACCTTCAAAAATAGAAAATTTGAACTACACCATTCTACGAAATTATTAATTTCATTCCTGTAACACATTTCAGATTCTCTAATAAGTCCAACCAATGCTGCATCATCTGCGAATTTAACAGTAAATGTTGTGTCAGTGTTACATCTACAGTTATTTGTGTAAAGTATGAACAGTATGGGTGAAATAACGCAGCCTTGTGGCGCACCTGTGGCTGTACAAACACGTGATGAGTCAGTACCATTTACACAAACAAACTGTGGTCTGTTGACCAGAAAGGAGTTTATCCATCTAATCAAATTTGAGTTGACATCCATGTCTTAAGAGTTTCTTCATTAATACATGCGGTTGAATGGTATTAAATGCTGAGCTGAAGTCTACAAATAATATCCTTACATATGAACCACAATTCTCTAAATGTTGATATATTTTGTTCAAAAGGGTAATAGTAGCATCCTCAACTCCTCTACTAGGCCTGTAAGCAAATTGTAACGGATCTAAGAGTGGATTTATTTGATTCAATAATATAACTTTTATCAGACGTTCAAAACATTTCATGGCAATTGAAGTCAACCCAACAGGTCTATAATCATTATTGGCCACTGGTTTTGTATTCTTGGGAACGGGGACAATCTTAGAGGTTTTCCAAAGGATGGGTACCGTGTGTGTATTTAAGGAATATTGAAATATTGAAATATTTTATGGAATATTTTAGACAATTGTTCTTTGCATTCTTTCAGTACAATTCCACACAAATTATATGGACCACACGCTTTACGTATGTTGATTCGGGAAAAAGAATTGATGACATCACCAATCGAAATAATTATATCATCACCTGGAGGAAGAGAGTCTAGAACCAATGTCCTATTATCTGAGAAGTCAACAGAATCAAATCTTGAATAAAAAGTATTAAGTTCATTTGAGAAGGTGCTGTTATCGGTACATTCAATGTCCTGAGGCTTTTTCACAGATCCTATAATAGTTTTGAGTCCACTCCATACACTGCGTATGTTATTTTCTGAAAATTTGTTTTCTATTTTGGATTTATAATCATCTTTACACTCTCTTGTCAGGTGAACAATTTCCTTTTGAATTTCCTTTACTTTAACTTTATCCCCTTCACGAAAAGCCCTTTTCTTATCATTCAAAACAGACTTAAATTGCTTTGTCACCCATGGCTTATTATTAGGATAAATCGTTATAATTTTAGTGGGTACAATACTTTCCACACAAAAATTTATGTAGTCAGTAACAACATTTGTTAATTCATTCAAGTCATTGTAAGTATGTTCAAATACATCCCAGTTTGTACACTCAAAACATCCCCTGAGGGTGTCTAAACAATCTTTAGTCCAAGATTTAACATGTTTAACAACAGGTTTTTCAGTTTTAAGTTTTTGTTTGTAAGAGGGAAGAAGATATACGGTATTATGATCAGACGTACCAAGTGGGGGTTTAGCAAATGATTTATAAGCGCCCTTTACATTGCCATAGCATAAATCGATGGTTTTACCAGCCCGAGTGGGACACTTTACATTAGAGATGGGTGGTTTTACCGGTATACCGGAAAACCGTGGTTTTTCGATCAAGTGGTACGTACTGTGGTACGTTGGAGAAAACCGGGGTTTTTATCATTAGAAAAAAATACCTTTTACAGAATGATATTTGACAGAAAATTTAATATCTTACTAATAAAAGTAACTATTCTTTAAATGGTTCTTTAAACTGTTGTTATCTGATGTAGTTTGAATGTAATACATCTCTAATGAAAGTGTCTGCAATTTGCTAACTGATTGGTTGCATGTTGATATGCTGATATTCCTTAAGAAAAACTTGAAATGATAGTTATGATTTTATCTACTTTTGAATTTTTCATCTTTGGTCTTCTATTATACTGAGTTCTGAATAAAAAGACATCTGGAACAATTTTACCTGTATATTGTACACAACCTGATCCTATTCATTTCAAGCACGGTATATCGTGGTAAATACCGTGGTACTTGGGCAAAAAAATAGGTATACCGCGGTACTGAAATGTTCGTGGTACCCAACCCTACTTTACATACTGGTGGTAATTAGGCAATACCTGCTTTAGATTACATGAATTAAAGTCTCCAAGTATGAACTTTGGCGCATCAGATGAGAAACCATCAAGCTTATCAATGACAGTGTGAATCGTCTCTGCCGCTGATTTTGCATTGGCATCTGGTGGAACATAGACGAGAGTCACAAATATTTGTCCGAATTCCCTTGGGAGATAAAACGGTCTGAGAGAGATGGAAAGTAATTCAACATCTTTAGTACATAGAGTTTCGCATATATGAAATTGCTTGCACCAACGATTGTTTATATAAACACACACACCACCTCCAACGGTTTTCCCTGTCTTCCGGGTGTCCCTGTCCAGGCGAATCGGTTTCGAAAATCCGGATAAATCCAGGCTTGCACTGTCAATGGAGTCGTTTAGCCACGTTTCACTGAAACATAAAAGGCAACTGTCTCTGAATTCGTGGAAGTTCTTGATGTTTGCTTCCACTTCTGTTAGCTGTCGCCGAAGAGATCTCACATTAGCCAGTGTGATGGTTGGTAAGGGGGGCCGATACCTTCGGTTCCGCACTCGTTGTCTCAATCCACCTCGCCTTCCTCTCTTCCGTCTCCGGGTATCGTTTCCTCCTTTACACTCATCTGGGAGGTCCAGATTCTCACCAAACGAATCGCCCATGCAGCCATGTCCAACATGAAGGAGTTGTTGCCTGTCGTAACTGATTATCGGAGCGGTTCAGTAACGGCCATCTTTGTTGTTATGGACGCTAACCGTCACTACGGAAGCAAACAGTTGCATAAGCAAGGCCGGCGCCAGTGCTGCGCTAAAATAGTTGCGCATTTCCGTCTCGAATACTGTCGCACAGGTATCAACGCAATATTGATGATCAAATCACAGTAGAGCAATAATAAAAACAAAATATTTGGAGAGCCTGAAAACGGTGCGGGTCGCTACGGAGCATGGTAGATGTGCTACATGTGATGTGGGAGTGTGGTAGTTGTGCTACATGTGATGTGGGAGCATGGTAGATGTGCTACATGTGGTGTGGGAGTATGGTTGATCTGCTACATTTGATGTGGGAGTGTGGTAGATATGCTACATGTGATGTGGGAGTGTGGTAGATGTGCTACATGTGATGTGAGAGTGTGGTAGTTGTACTACATGTGATGTGGGAGTATGGTTGATCTGCTACATGTGATGTGGGAGTGTGGTAGATGTGCTACATGTGATGTGGGAGTGTGGTAGATGTGCTACATGTGATGTGGGAGCATGGTAGATGTGCTACATGTGGTGTGGGAGCATACTAGATATACTAAATGGATGTGGAACCGGTTGGATGTGCTACATGTGATGTGGGAGCATGGTAGATGTGCTACATGTGATGTGGGAGTGTGGTAGATGTGCTACATGTGATGTGGGAGTGTGGTAGATGTGCTACATGTGATGTGAGAGTGTGGTAGATGTACTACACGTGATGTGGGAGTATGGTTGATCTGCTACATGTGATGTGGGAGTGTGGTAGATGTGCTACATGTGATGTGGGAGTGTGGTAGATGTGCTACATGTGATGTGGGAGCATGGTAGATGTGCTACATGTGGTGTGGGAGCATACTAGATATACTAAATGGATGTGGAACCGGTTGGATGTGCTACATGTGATGTGGGAGCATGGTAGATGTGCTACATGTGATGTGGGAGTGTGGTAGATGTGCTACATGTGATGTGAGAGTGTGGTAGTTGTACTACATGTGATGTGGGAGCATGGTAGATGTACTACACGTGATGTGGGAGTATGGTTGATCTGCTACATGTGATGTGGGAGTGTGGTAGATGTGCTACATGTGATGTGGGAGTGTGGTAGATGTGCTACATGTGATGTGGGAGCATGGTAGATGTGCTACATGTGGTGTGGGAGCATACTAGATATACTAAATGGATGTGGAACCGGTTGGATGTGCTACATGTGATGTGGGAGCATGGTAGATGTGCTACATGTGATGTGGGAGTGTGGTAGATGTGCTACATGTGATGTGAGAGTGTGGTAGTTGTACTACATGTGATGTGGGAGTGTGGTAGATCTGCTACATGTGATGTGGGAGTGTGGTAGATGTGCTACATGTGATGTGGGAGTGTGGTAGATGTGCTACATGTGATGTGGGAGCATGGTAGATGTGCTACATGTGATATGAGAGTGTGGTAGATGTGCTACATGTGATGTGGGAGTGTGGTAGATGTGCTACATGTGATGTGGGAGTGTGGTAGATGTGCTACATGTGATGTGGGAGCATGGTAGATGTGCTACATGTGATGTGAGAGTGTGGTAGATGTGCTACATGTGATGTGGGAGTGTGGTAGATGTGCTACATGTGATGTGGGAGCATGGTAGATGTGCTACATGTGGTGTGGGAGCATACTAGATGTACTAAATGGATGTGGAACCGGTTGGATGTGCTACATGTGATGTGGGAGCATGGTAGATGTGTTACATGTGGTGTGGGAGCATACTAGTTGTACTAAATGGATGTGGAACCGGTTGGATGTACTACATGTGATGTGGGAGCATGGTAGATGTGTTACATGTGGTGTGGGAGCATACTAGATGTACTAAATGGATGTGGAACCGGTTGGATGTGCTACATGTGATGTGGGAGCATGGTAGATGTGTTACATGTGGTGTGGGAGCATACTAGTTGTACTAAATGGATGTGGAACCGGTTGGATGTACTACATGTGATGTGGGAGCATGGTAGATGTGTTACATGTGGTGTGGGAGCATACTAGATGTACTAAATGGATGTGGAACCGGTTGGATGTGCTACATGTGATGTTACTGCGGTTGCAGCTGCAGGACAAGGCCACATAAATGTGCTGCAGTGGCTGGTGGAGATGGGGGCAGACCTGATGATCAGTAACCAAGCTGGGGAGACACCTCGTGATGTTGCTCGACGCTTTTCTCAGCTCGCCTGCATTCGACTGCTTGGAGGAGACACTGGTGGGCATTAACTGTTTATTCAATCCAACCATCCATCAATTTCTACAGTTGATCCATATTTTTATGAGAATCTGATTTACTAAATCCTGTGTCAAGATTTATAAATTCATTTTACAAACTGTTTTGTAACCCAGTGTTCATGGTAATCCTCAGATAATCCCATTCTCTTCCCACAGAGGTAACTCCCTTCAGATTTCCGATCCTAACCTCTGGTGTTTTTCACTTGAAATCGAGAGCAGAAGCAACATCCCCTAGCGGTGGAAAACGGAATCTCATTCTGTATCCCTGCTTCTTAAAGAGCCATCAAGGATGTTGATGAAAATATCGAAAATTTTCCAAAAATCTATCTCCGTGAAATAAATACACTTAATTTTTCCCAAATTTTTTCAACTTAAAATAAGCCGAGAAATTGCATTAATTAGTAAATGTGTTTTCCAGTCTAAATATAGATCCAGTCTATTATTTTCAAGTGCAAAGCATTATGGTCTAGCTCACACACAGAAAAAAGAGACACGAAAGAATAAAAAAAATTGAGCAATGAAAGAAATCGAAATATATAATTTTTTGGCGGTTATTTATTTACCATTTCATTTAATTATGTATTTGCTACAGATATTGGAATAATTGTTTTACCCAACTAGGTATTTTTCTTGAATTCTATAATTAATGAGAGTAAAAATTTGTCATAATTTGCTGGTCTTATCTCAATAAAAAGAACATTAAACAGGAAATAATTTGTATATTCTCTGTATATTTAGAAACATTGTTTGTAAAGCAATCGTCACATTAAGTAATGTGTGACAAGGGTAACTTGCAAGAGAGACACGTGCAGCACAAGCAGCACATGGGTTGTTATGGCGACTTGCGCTAGAGACGAGCCTTCACCTTGGGAAGCGCTAAATGTTTGTGTAGTACGTATTACGCAAAAAAGGAGATTCTGTTTATATGACGTCATATACCCTTAGCGCGCGCTAGTCGAAGTTGTACTACTCTTTGAAACCAAATTGCAAGACATTGTCGTGATATGAAAATTATTTAACATATGCCATGTTGTAGATAAAAGATTTCTTTGGCAAATGACGTTATAAGTGTATTTTCCAAAAATTATTTAAATTTGAAATACTTACATCCTTGTCTCGCCGCTAATGGCTGCAATACTGCCGAAGCGGCGTTAAACAATAACTCACTCACTCACTCACTAACATCCTTGATGGCTCTAAAACCAATGAAAACTCATCTTTCAGTGGCCATGTTGACCGAGTGACTGCAAAGATCTAGGCATTTTAATCTTAAGGGTCTTGCTCATAAGCATATATGTCCTTCGAATATGTCTGATGTAAATAACACAAATTATTTTTGATATTTGTCTCTGATTTGGTGTTCTTTATTTATAAGTATGTTTATGATCAATAGTTTTTACAATAGCATATTTCGAGGAAAACACATTAAACGAGAAAACGTTTGTCTAATTTTTATTTTTCCATTATGACATGTCATTGGCAAAGGTAACTTTTACAACGGCGTCGCTGATTTGCACAAGTAGATTCAATTGTAACGAATCAGGACACTCCCTTTCTGCCCCCGATTTCAAGCGTAAAACAACAGAGGTTAGGATCGGAAATCCGAAGGAAGTAACCTCTGTGGGAAGATAATGAGCTAATCCCTGAGATCACTGTTGTAGAACAAGACACAGAAACAGTTGTGGACGAAAACTCTGAATCTGGAGAAGCAGCTCACGGCTCTGGCCAGGCAATGGCAAGAGGTAGGAAATCCCCAATTCTAATATCGGCATGCATCTAAAGGTAAAGTCAGATCTGATATTTACATTCTTTATGAAAAGATATTATTATACCCCTGTCCTAAAAAGGTCGGGGTTATATAGTAATACCAATGATTCCGTCTGTCCTTCTGTCCGATCGATTACAGAAAAACTATTCATCTCATCCTTTTCAAATTTGGTACATGTCTTCTTCACCACTAGGAGGGGTGCAGTGCGAAATGTATACCGAATTGGTGAATTTTAATTTTTTTGTGCAAATTTTAGTACTTTTTAACTTATCCAAATTCTGAGTATTTTTTGTCCGATCGATTACAGAAAAACTATTCATCTCATCCTTTTAAAATTTAGCACATATCTTCTTCACAAATAGGAGAGGTGCAGTGCAAAATTTAACACGATTTAGTGAATTTTTTACTTTTTGGCGATTTTTTTGTATTTTTTTACTTAGTCATATTCGGAGCTAGAATGAATGAAGCTACTTCTGTGTTGTGATTTGTTGACTTTATCATTTTCTTTTTCATGTAACTTTCATCAAAAGCTACTTCTTTGTTCTTGTTAATTTTACTATTTTATATTTCCACTGGTTATATTTTGGAAAAAGTAAAATTTTCTTTCCTTTCAGCCATAAACTGCTGTATATTCCTCACTCTGCCTACAGGGGTGTGCTTCCATGTACCTGTTGTTTCAAGTCACTCGAATGAATCATTATGATGGATTAATTTCCAAAATAAAGTTGAAATTAGTGGTAATATGGCAGTAGTGTATTATGTTACCCCTACCTTTTCAAGTTACTATTATTCCTACTTTTACTTAAACCACCTTTTTACATCATACATGAAGAGATTTGTCCTACCCTTTTCACAAACAATTTAATCTTATCAATTACATTTCATTGCTTATCAATCCTTAGGTGTGCTGACACTGGTCTCTCTATAAGTAAAATAAAAATGTCAAACTTTAACAGTATTAGTGAGCCACGCTCACTTTTTTGCTTGTTATATATGTTTGTTCACTGGCTCATTATAAATGATTTGAAATGTGCAAGTTAAAATGTTATAAAGGATCAAAGGTATCATGCATGGTGGAAAACGTTATATGCAAATGGGGAATTTTCATAAGGGGAATTGCTCAATGGGATTTTGAATAGCAGATTTGGTACTCGGTCACCAAAACTAGGACCTCACCCTAAAAACCTGTTTTTAATACCGTGGGATAAAGTCATCACCCCGACCATCTGTCCATCCCTACGTCCGTCTGTCTGTCCGTCCCTCCGTCCCTCCGTAATCATTTTGTTTCCAGAGCAGAACTCTAAAACCGTTAATGATATCTTTCTGAAACTTTCCATGTGTATTACCCACCAACTGAAGTGGTGCCTTTTGATATTTTCTGATTTCTGAAAAAAAATATCTTTTTTTCGTTTCCATAGAAATTTATTAAATTTGGACTTTGTCAGAGACAGGTTCGTTTTAACTGAAGTGATGCCTTTTGATATTTTCAGATTTCTGAAATTTCAATTTTTTTCGTTTCCATAGAAACTTGTTGAATTTGGACTTAGTCAGAGACAGGTTCGTTTTACGGAGCACAGCTCCAAAACCATTCATCATATCTTCCTGAAACTTTGCATGTGTATTACCCACTAACTGAAGTGGTGCCTTTTGATATTTTCAGATTTCTGAAAATTTTATTCTTTTTCGTTTCCATAGAAACTTGTTGAATTTGGACTTAGTCAGAGGCAGGTTCGTTTCCGGAGCACAGCTCCAAAACCATTCATCATATCTTCCTGAAACTTTGCATGTGTATTACCCACTAACTGAAGTGATGCCTTTTGATATTTTCAGATTTCTGAAATTTCAATTTTTTTTTATCCATAGAAACTTGTTGAATTTGGACTTAGTCAGAGACAGGTTCGTTTTACGGAGCACAGCTCCAAAACCATTCATCATATCTTCCTGAAACTTTGCATGTGTATTACCCACTAACTGAAGAGGTGCCTTTTGATATTTTCAGATTTCTGAAAATTTTATTCTTTTTCGTTTCCATAGAAACTTGTTGAATTTGGACTTAGTCAGAGACAGGTTCGTTTCCGGAGCACAGCTCCAAAACCATTCATCATATCTTCCTGAAACTTTGCATGTGTATTACCCACTAACTGAAGTGGTGCCTTTTGATATTTTCAGATTTCTGATTTTTTTTTGGATTTTTTCGTTTCCATAGAAATGTGTTGAATTTAGACTTTGTTTACAGACAGGTTCGTTTCCAGAGCACAGCTCCAAAACCGTTCATCATATCTTCCTGAAACTTTGCATGTGTATTACCCACTAACTGAAGTGATGCCTTTTGATATTTTCAGATTTATGAAATTTTAATTTTTTTCGTTTCCATAGAAACTTGTTGAATTTGGACTTAGTCAGAGACAGGTTCGTTTTACGGAGCACAGCTCCAAAACCATTCATCATATCTTCCTGAAACTTTGCATGTGTATTACCCACTAACTGAAGTGATGCCTTTTGATATTTTCAGATTTCTGAAATTTTAATTTTTTTCGTTACTATAGAAACTTGTTGAATTTGGACTTAGTCAGAGACAGGTTCGTTTTACGGAGCACAGCTCCAAAACCATTCATCATATCTTCCTGAAACTTTGCATGTTTATTACCCACTAACTGAAGTGGTGCCTTTTGATATTTTCAGATTTCTGAAAATTTTATTCTTTTTCGTTTCCATAGAAACTTGTTGAATTTGGACTTAGTCAGAGGCAGGTTCGTTTCCGGAGCACAGCTCCAAAACCATTCATCATATCTTCCTGAAACTTTGCATGTGTATTACCCACTAACTGAAGTGGTGCCTTTTGATATTTTTAGATTTCTGATTTTTTTTTTTGATTTTTTCGTTTCCATAGAAACGTGTTGAATTCAGACTTTGTTTACAGACAGGTTCGTTTCCAGAGCACAGCTCCAAAACCGTTCATCATATCTTCCTGAAACTTTGCATGTGTATTACCCACTAACTGAAGTGATGCCTTTTGATATTTTCAGATTTATGAAATTTTAATTTTTTTCGTTTCCATAGAAACTTGTTGAATTTGGACTTAGTCAGAGACAGGTTCGTTTTACGGAGCACAGCTCCAAAACCATTCATCATATCTTCCTGAAACTTTGCATGTGTATTACCCACTAACTGAAGTGATGCCTTTTGATATTTTCAGATTTCTGAAATTTCAATTTTTTTCGTTTCCATAGAAACTTGTTGAATTTCGACTTAGTCAGAGACAGGTTTGTTTTACGGAGCACAGCTCCAAAACCATTCATCATATCTTCCTGAACCTTTGCATGTGTATTACCCACTAACTGAAGTGGTGCCTTTTGATATTTTCAGATTTCTGAAAATTTTATTCTTTTTCGTTTCCATAGAAACTTGTTGAATTTGGACTTAGTCAGAGGCAGGTTCGTTTCCGGAGCACAGCTCCAAAACCATTCATAATATCTTCCTGAAACTTTGCATGTGTATTACCCACTAACTGAAGTGATGCCTTTTGATATTTTCAGATTTCTGAAATTTTAATTTTTTTCGTTACTATAGAAACTTGTTGAATTTGGACTTAGTCAGAGACAGGTTCGTTTTACGGAGCACAGCTCCAAAACCATTCATCATATCTTCCTGAAACTTTGCATGTGTATTACCCACTAACTGAAGAGGTGCCTTTTGATATTTTCAGATTTATGAAAATTTTATTCTTTTTCGTTTCCATAGAAACTTGTTGAATTTGGACTTTGTTCAGAGACAGGATGTGTTTTACCGTGGAACCGGTGGGATATGTCATCTTCTGATGACTCTTGTTTGAGTTAGAGTGCAATTTGCTGGGGAGATTTTGTTTCAAACGGACCAACGTCCAACAATTATTGTAAAACGACCTCAAACGGGACAGAAACTGGTAACTTTAGTGTATAACTTTCCATACTAGGGTCCAAGTACGTTTACAGTCAGATCTATTCTTTACCCTTTCCTCTGACAGTTGGTTCCACGTTTAGATGGGATCGTATTGCCTGTTTATAACACTATCTCGATCTCAGTTTCAATGTGAAAAAAAAAATTGCCCATAGGGAATCCATTTTTTATCCCCAGCCACAATGAAGTTGGCGGGGATATAGAAATGAGCCCCGTCCGTCTGTCTGTCCGTCTGTGCGTCCGGGCTTTTCCATTCCGGCCTCAAACTTCAAAACTATTCAATATATTTTGCTGAAGCTTTGTACAGGTATCAACCAAGTAGTCTAGATGTGCCTTTTGCTATATAAAAATTTGAGAATTTCTTCTTCTTTTTTTTACGAATGCAAACAGTCTGGACTTAGAACCAAGAAGAGGGAAAACTATATTCCGGCCTCAAACTTCAAAACTATTCAATATATTTTGCTGAAACTTTGTACAGGTATCAACCAAGTAGTCTAGATGTGCCTTTTGTTATATAGAAATTTGAGAATAATTTTTTTTTTTTTACGAATGCAAACAGTCTGGACTTAGAACCAAGAAGAGGGAAAACTATATTCCGGCCTCAAACTTCAAAACTATTCAATATATTTTGCTGAAACTTTGTACAGGTATCAACACAGTAGTCTAGATGTGCCTTTTGCTATATAGAAAGTAAATGCATTATATATTCAAAATGCATAAATATATTCAAAATTCCTACATGGCGGGGGATATGGCCGACTCTGTCTGCTTGTTTTTCTCCAAAAACTTTATCCCTAGGAGAGGAAATCCTAAGGTTGATAACGTATTTCATAACCGTTTCATGATGAATGAAATGTGTTTAAACCAAACAACCCTTTTTCTAGTTGCACGGCTCCCAAAAAAAGTAGATGAAAACCAACATTCAACATGTTAACAGCTGTAAGTTGTTAATGTTTTACTTGTTTAACTATGTATGCCAAATGATGTACGTATAAAAACACATTTATTCATACACGTCCCTTCATATCGTACTGACAAAGGAGTAAACATTGTGTTTCTCAAACACACTAAGAACGAATAAAATGTAAGAAGGTTCTTATAGAACTGTGTAGGAACGTAGTAGCAACTTCTTAAGAACAATTAATTTTACATATGAAATAGCAACTGAAAGGGGTGTACTTTGGTTGAGTTACTTCAGTGTGTGGACGGAATGGGTGGGGTTGTAACTGTGCACGAACAATTACAATTGATTTGCCGACTGCACAACATCCTCACTCGTCCTTAGAAAGATCGAAGCACAGTAATTTCGTTCAGAGTACGGCAGCTCTGTTTAAAGTATGACAATCCTGTTTTTAGTAAGTTTGTACTCCGTCCAATTTCAGAACGGGGAGATCGTTGGACATGTCCAACATTCTGGAGCACCCTTCCGTTTTTAGTACGTTCGCGCCAGTTCGTAAAGTTAGCAAACAGTTGCCCCTACGTCCATTCTGTTCTCAGACAGTTTGACCCCTTTCTAAAAAAGTTTCAAGAATGTAGTGAGAATGGGTTTGGTGTAAAGGGGGTATAAGATTCAGTGTCGGTTTAACACCAGTACAATTCCGAGTGTGCAAGAGGGGGTATGTAGGTAGGGTGCATTATGGTTATAAAGTTGATGATGATGGTGTGTGACAGGATATTACATAACAGTATTAGGGTTCTAAGGTTTAAAGAGATGACAATCCTTTGATGTCATGAGCACGGTGACGCGATTGATGTTGTTTTAACGAAATAAACTAAAATGGTAGCGATTTATTTTCTATGTGTCAAACATCACTGAGCTTGGAATGTATTGGTCAAAGCAACAGCCAATGAAATCCATAGAAGTAAGTAACGAGTATGTCCATGTGGAGCACAGTGGTGTAGTGCTTAGCATGTCTGCCTCTCACGCAAAGGTTCGAATCCCGCTGGAGATGTTCTATACAATCTTAGAAAAAAAATATCTTAACCCTCAACTTGCTAGTTGTTAAAGAAGAAGAGACTTATATCTTATATTTGTGTGTTTGATGTAGGTAGGGCTCGCATGAGGATGGAGGAGTTGCAGAGGCTTCTTGATATCTCCAAGAAGAACTACACCCAACTGGGCGGCAGTCTTGCTGAGGACCGGCACAAACTGAAGGAGATGAGAGACAAAGACCAGTGAGTGAATAAGTGAAAGTAATTTATTAGCTTATGGCATGAGCCGACTTCCAACGTCCATAAACTTTTCCCATTTTCAACTTCTCCTTCAAAACTTCTAAAACTCCAAAGCTGAAATTTTGTGGGAAGCACCTTGCACCTCGGGGATTAAAGTTTGTTCATTTGGACATAACCGCCTTTAGAGTAACATCTTTTTGTCTTGATCCCCCATCAGATATTGGTGTGGCAGGGGGGTCCATCCTAAGATCTTTAAATGACCTCTCTCCATGTTAGAAACCCCAAAGTTTGCAAATATGATCTTTGATGGATAGCGACCAAGACCAAATTTCATTACCTTACTTGCAAAAATAAGGGTATAACAGGGGGAAGATACTTAATCATGTTCATTAATTTTTCCCTTTGAGGGATATGATAAATTGTTAACTTTCATCTGTAAATTTGAAGTTTATTGACTTTGATGAAATGTCCAAAGCAATCATATTGGTCTTAATCATATCAGCTTTTTTTTTGACATGTTCACATTCAAGGTCAAAGGTCAAGGTCACGAGTTCTGAAATCGCTAAAAGGTTTTTGCTAACATCCGTCAAAGGTCAATTCGGTCAAAGCAAGGTCACAACTTAAGCATGCTTTTGCGAAAATGTTTTAACTATTAACACTTTGAATCATTACATGATTGTGATACACAATGAAAAGTGATCACTGATTGTGTGACCTTGAATTTTAAAGGTCAAGGTCACGAGATAGGGTCATGGTCATCAGTTCTGAAATCACTACAGGTAAATAACTTCTTTCCAAGGAAGTATCAACACCTCATATACACAACTTCTTACTTATGCCCCTGGGGAATTATTTTGACATGTTCATATTCAAGGTCAAAGGTCAAGGTCACAAGTTCTGAAATTGCCAAAAACATCCTTGTAAACACGATAACTTGAAAAATATTTGTGCTATCAGGCTCTTATTTGGTGTATATCAACTATGGAGTAAGGCTAAGATTTGAAAAGGTTTTGCGCTAACATTTGTCAAAGGTCTAGGTCAAAGCGAGGTCACAACCTAAGCATGCTTTTGCGAAAATGTCTTATTTCAACTATTAACACTTTGAATCATTACATGATTGTGATACACAATGAAAAGTGATCACTGATTGTGTGACCTTGAATTTTAAAGGTCAAGGTCATGAGATATGGTCATGCTGACCAGTTCTGAAATCACTAAGTACACTTTTTCCCATGAAGATATTAACACCTCATATAGATAGCTTAATTTCTTTCTTATACACCTGGTGAATGATTTTGACATGTTCACATTCAAGGTCAAAGGTCAAGGTCATGAGTTCTGAAATCACTACAACAATCCTTGTAAACATGATAACTTCAAACTTTTTTGAGTTATTAGGCTCTTATTTGGTATATATATGAACTATGGAGAAAGACAAAGATTTGTTAACGTTTTCGTTAAAATCTGTCAAAGGTCAAGGTGACAGTGAGGTCAAATCTTAAGCATACTTTTGTGAATATGCCATATTTTAACTATGAACACTTTGATTGTTATACGCGATGAAAAGTGATCATTGATGGTGTGACCTTGAAGGTCAAAGGTCAAGGTCATGAGATATTGGTTAAGGCCACGTTAATCCTTTGATCAAATTTTGAAAGAAGAAATAAGTTTTAAGAACAAACTTGTGAAAAGTTACCCCAGTGATGATTAGTAATAACTCGAATAATGAAAAAAAAATTGTTAAAAAGAATACCTATTTTATTGATGCTGACGAGAAGGCGGAACAGGGAAAGGCGAGACCCTAAGTTTCGGAGCTGCTCTGCTTTTGCGGTGTCCCGCAAACGCTAATCTAGTTTTATTTGTTTTTACATGAAGATGACTATCACGATATGGCAACAGAAACCAATAGATATTTCAAACAAGCAACTGCAAAGTTCCAAGACCCTGTTCAAGAATGCAACAGTGGCAAGACACAAATGCAGAAGAGATGAAGTTAGTTGTAGCCATGACAATAGCCATGTCATTAGTTGTGCAGAGAAACTTGGTGCTGAGTACTGGTCAACAAGTGACGTCACCTCAACGCCGTTCTTCGTCAAGTGCATGCCCCGAGACAGGTTTTGGCTTCTTATCACCTACCTACATTTGTCTGACAACAAGACGATGCCGGGTCGCAAAAGCCCAAACTTTTCACCAATAAATAAACTGGGACACTTATATAACCTGATAGTTCACAGTTTTTCAAGAGTGTATAAACCGCATCAAAACATTTCAGTCGACGAGGGCATGGTGCCTTGGAAAGGCATCTCATCTTTCAAAGTTTGTCCTCCTGACAAGCCTAAGAAGTATGGGATAAAGGCTTTCATGTTGTGTGACTCGCACAGCGGTTACGTTTGCAAGTTCAAACTCTACACTGGTAAAACGAATGAACCGGTTTCTGAAGATGGCAAAACTTATGACGTAGTCATGGACTTGGTGAATGACTACGTTGGACATGGGCCACAAATTTGTACATAAACTTGTAGGAGCGGGGAATCCGTGCCACAGGGACGTTGAAAGCCAATCGAAACGCCTGATTCTGTCAAGAAGCCTAAAAAGAAACTGAAGCAAGGGGACATGACAGTTTCTCACAACCATGATCTACTCGTTGTTCACTACGAAGATAGGAAATCAGTCCTTCTCATGTCTGCTGTTGAAGATACACATCAGGGAAGAAGAACCGGGCAACAGGGGAACCAGTTCTCAAGCTGCGCATTGTAACATCATACAACAAGTACAAGGGAGGTGTTGATCGGGTCGACCAGATGTTGTCGTACACGCCGTTCCGAGTGAAGACCCTGAAGTGGTGGAAACGGCTTTGGTTTCACATTCTCAACGTTGCCTTGTTAACCTCTTATATCATTTATAAAGAATATAGCCAAGATAAACCTCTCAAAACAAGTCAGGAATACAGGAAGGCTTTGGCAAAACATATAGTAACTTTTGCGGACAGGGAACAAGTTCCATCGCTGTGCAGACGTCCTCGTGGTCAGCCGAGCACGAGCGACGAGAGTTTCAATTGTCTTCATGGACGTCACTTTCCGACGAAAATTTGCGCTGTCGGAAAGAAGAAAAACATCACCAGGGTGTGTGTGGTATGCTCTAAGGCAAAACGCACGTTCCTTGCAAAACTGATAGAAGAAAGCAATGCGCCAGTAAGGAAGAGAAAATGAGTAGGCAGAGAGTCTTCTTATGAATGTACAGACTGTAATGTTGCTCTGTGTGCCGCACCATGCTTCAAACTGTATCACACCGCCACTGACTACACCAGGGCTTACATCACTGCCGCAGACAAAGAAAGAAAATGAAGAAGTGGATAATTGAAAGTAAAGAGAGCCGAATTGTGGACAAGTATATAAACATTATTACAGACCTTGTTAGGTCCCTACAGCTGTTCTGTGCACTACCGCACTACTATCAGTGTGTATATATATTTGTACATAAATGCAATGTAATTTTATTGTGATATATGTCATTGCAAATAAAATATTGTTTTATTTTGTCATAGAGACAGAGAAAGTGAATGCCAGCTTTCATTGGAAGTTCAGCCAGAACCGCATCATAAATACCACCCATAAATGCTGAACCGGGTGGCCAGATTTCATAAAACTTACATCCTCATAAAGAGGAAAGATTCGGCTTTGATTCCATATAAAATTTACACATGCGCACGAAAAACTAAAGTTGCGGCACGTGCCGTGAGATGCGCTTTACTCAAAGTACTGAGGGTACCTTCATTTCGCACGCTATAGCATCAGAAGTAAGTTGCGCATTTTTTTCCTTTTTACATCATCGTAAAGAGGAATAAATTGTCTTTAATTCCATGTATCATTTGTATATGCGCAGCAAAAAATAAATATGCGGCAAGTGATGCGCCAGGTGTCGCAAAAAGTTAGTTTTTCAAAAATCAATTCTCTAAGTACTGGGGGTGCCTTCCTTACCATATATTGTGAACCATTTGACGTATTCCAATAATTTTTATATCATTGTAAAGAGGAATAAATTGTCCTCAAGTACATATGTGTTTCGCATACGCGCACAAAGGATTTACGATTTTTTAAAGCTGGAAATAAAGACAAACTTTACACCGCGCAACATGTATTGCGTTCGCTGTGCTCATTAGTACTCATTAGTTCCACGCGCACTCGGCTCGGGTACCCTCGAGGAGGTAACGGTACTGTAATAAGCCCATTCCCGGGGGGACCAAGCGGTGCCAGTAACTTGGTGTGCGTCAGGACACATTCACTTGGTTCTGTCGGGTAGCGTCACTCTCCTTTCGTTGGTTATATTTTCTGAACCATAGGTCGTAATCTAATAATTTTTATGACATTGTAAAGAGGAATAAATTACATATAAAATTCGCAATGTGAAAGGGTGAGTGAAAGGGACCAACAGTCTATCAGCTAAAGATTGAGTCAGTTACTTAGTGAAAGAGTCAGTCAGAAATTGAAAGTCAGTCAGTGTTAGAATGAGTCAACAAGTGAACAAGTCTGAGTGAAAACAGAGTATGAAATGAGCTTAAAAAGTAGCCAGCCCAGACATGATGTGCTTCAGCATGACTATGTCAGAGGGTGGATATTTGCTTGTTGCAGCACCATCAAGGAGCTTGAAACACTGCTAGAATATGAACGTGTTCGTCGAGAGAAGCTTGAGAGTGACCTGGATCAGACACGGAGAGAGGTTATCTACCTGCGTTCGCAGTTGGACAACTTCAGGATGGAAGCAGTATGTAAAGTTACTCCATACATGTTATTGATTACCTGCTGATGAAATACCTTCACTGGTATAATTAGCAGCCCAGACTTTCTGTGTAGAATATGCTTTATTTTAACTATGAACAATTTGAATCATTAGTAGGTAGTAATGGGGTATATATTTGGTATTTAAAGTTCACCTTAAAAATTCGGAGCATTTATGCAGAATTTTTTATATGTTTATCTATACACTAAATAGGCATTAATCAAGCGATGAGCTAGGACCCCCATATATTTACTACCTACTATCATTACATGGTTGTTATACACAGTGAAAAGTGATCATGGATTGCTTGACTTTGAAGGTCCAAGGTTTTGGTCATGAGATGTGGTCAGGGTCACAATTTCAAGCAATCATTTGCAAATATGCCTTATTTTAAACACTTTGAATCATTACTTGTTTGTCATACATAATGAAAAGTGATCATTGATTGTGTGAACTTGGAAGTTTTAAGGTCAAAGTCACATGATATGTGTTAAAGAGGTTCCCATACATATACATATAAATGAAAAGTTGCTGTAAATTAGGATGATGCAAGCTGAATATGTATTATTCAAGATTCAAAAAGAAAAAGTGCATTTCACAGACCTTTTTTTCCTGCAAAATGGCAAACTTGATTTGTTTTGTTAAAGTCACTTTTTAGCTCATCAGGCCTGAAAGGCCCGATGGGCTTATGGCATGGCATGGTGTCCGGCATCCGTCCGTCCATCCATCCGTAAACTTTTCGCTTTTTCGACTTCTTCTCCAGAACCAATGATTCCACAGAGCTGAAATTTTATGTACAGACTCCTATGCCAATGGGGATTCTAAATTGTAGATTTTGTGACCCTGTGACCTCAAATGGGGTCACAGAGGTCACATCCTTAAAAACCTATTTTCATCTTCTTCTCCAGTTCCAAAAGGTAGAGAGAGCTGAAAATTCCTGTGCAGACTCCTTGGGTAATGGGGATTCTAAATTGTAGATTTTGTCACCCCATGACCCCAAATGGGGTCACAGGGATCACATCCTTAAAAAACTATTTTCATCTTCTTCTCTAGTTCCAAAAGGTCTAGAGAGCTGAAAAGTTGTGTGCAGACTCCTTGGCCAATGGAGATTCAAAATTTGGGGTCACATGGGTCACATCCTTAAAAACCTATTTTCATCTTTATCTCAAGTATATAAAGCTCTAGAAAGGTGAAATGTTGTGTAGAGACTCTTTGGTCAAAGGTCATCTTAATTGTAGGATTGGGGACCCTTTCACTTCAAATGTGGGTCACAGGTGTCATGATTTAAAAACCTATTTTTTGCTTGTTAACAATATATTACTTGAAGTAACTTAGATATTCAACCTTTCATAATAAATCAATGAAATCCTGATGAGCTACAGAGCCGATGGCTCTATTTAAAAAAAATAATGATAACCATTCAGAGCAAATTGTTGTTTTCTTTCATAAATGGAATGTTATTAGAATAGAAAAGTGATTTCTGCAATTTGTATGTTGCTTTTTAGCTCATCAGGCCTGAAAGGCCCAATGCGCTTATAGCAAGGCATGGCGTCCGTTGCCGTAAACTTTTTGTTTTTTCGACTTCTTCTCCAGAAACACTGTGTCTATACAGACTCCTTGGGCAATTGGGATTCTAAATTGTAGATTTGGTGATCCAGTGACCCCAAATAATGACCTCACAGGTTATAACCTACAAACCTATTTTCATCTTCTTCTCCAGAACAAAAAGACCTAGAAGACTGAAATGTTGTGTACAGAGTCTTTAGCCAATGGAGATTTTTAAATTGTAGATTTGTTGACCCTGTGAAAGCAGCTCCGGGCCAGTACTGGAGAGTAAGACTCGTTAGACCAGACTTTATCAAAGGCTCTTATTTTGCACACAGTCATGGGGCAGGACTACTAAGGGTCCCCCAGGGCTGTTTTGGGAGGAGGTTTCAACTTGTAGAGGGAATGGGTCAGGATATATTTTATGGCTATTGTCTGTTAGTTCTTTACATGTAGTCTGGACACCTTTAAACATAGTAATTTTAGTTGAAAATATTTTTTCTTTACCATTTTGTAAAATGATTTGGGAAATATGTCTTTGTGCCACCATTTGAATTGAAAGAGTCACCTTCTCTTCAAGATAATTTCAGTAATTGACCATTTTCCAGTTATGACGTTTAGAGTTATCTGCCCTTGGCCGTGGGCAACGTCACACTTGGTGCTAATGGGAAAGTGTGTTACCTCGCGACCGGGCAATGTGGATATAGTAGTTGATGAGCTTGAGAAGGTCGTAGTTTGAAAAAGGAAAATAACAAAGATTCACACTTCAAAAATCAAGTGGATTTTTCAAGCCTTTTCTTCTATTTATAAAAAAAAAAACTTGTGACAGCGACTACCGTACGACTCTAAGCGACCATAAGGCGTTGGTAATCCGTTGCGAAAAAACATGTCATAATAATACTTTTTAGCTAGATTATATAATTTCAGTGTAAATGTTTTGACGGTTGTTTAGACGTCAGCAAAATTTCAAGTAGTATCATACATACGCAGTTTTATCATGGAGATGTTGGCAATTGGCACCATAAATATAAATACCGTATCTTAATCAAATGTTTTTCACCTCTATTTCACAGAAATACGGCATTTATTGTTTGAAAAGGAAAATCATTATGCCAGGCTACAAATTTTTAAAAGTTGTTCATACATGTATGATTCCTGCATGATTTATAAAAATATTCATCAAAACGTTACGGCCATTGCAGTTTCTGTAATGAGCGGTATCTTATCGTCATGTCACAACTTATCTATCCAACTATCTGAAAATAAATTTGTATGTATCGCTATATTATATTCACTAAAAATATAATTACTCATAAGCTATTGAATATTATAGATTTCTAGTGATTTCATATTCGCTACGTGAGTAATCTCATTCCCAAAAACATTGTAGATCTACATGTAGGTACAATAATCACTATTTTTAAATGTCCCGTCTTTCAGGTTTATGAATAACGTACGAGTATCAAAGAAGAAAATGGGGAAATAACACTATTTCTGAAAATGAAGAATACAATGAAAAGTGTGGTTTCAGATAAAGATCCCGAATACATTCGCTATAATAACCATAAAACATTTTTTTTTAAATGAGGTACATGTAAAGTAGTCCTACATGCAGAAATTGAATTTCGTACATTCAGAAATGTTAACGTTCAAATAGTGTATACAAGTCAAACGAATTTTTTTTATGTGTATGTATACAATGACGTATATTTTATGTATGATATATTTGTTTGTGTTACTTCATGTTGACATTTGTCCAGACATTACGGGAATATTGAAAAAGTATCTTTAGTTATTATCGTCTGCTACAACACTGTAGGAATCCTTTAAAATACCCTCATGGAGCATGTGTGTGTTTTCGTTTTGTTCTAAAACTTGAAAGACAACCATTGCACATGTGCGTTTTGTTTTCTTTTGGGGATTTCTCAAAAACATGTATTCAGAAAATAAGTTTTTAAAAATCAATAAACTCTCATAAATTTTGTTCATGTATCAAACAAAGATGTACATAATGCCTTTTGGAGTGAGTTATTGTTTTACGACGGTTCGACAGTATCGCAGCGATATATATATAAACTTCTATTCCTCTTTAACCCTTACGTTGCGTATATATATTTTACCATTTTTAGCCCCTGTGGCGGAATTTACAGGCTCGCAGCTCGCAGCAGTAGTTTGGGCTTTGGCACTAACTAGCTCTGCTGGCGGAATTTCCAGGTGGCGATTCCGGTATCGTTTTTACAAAATATACCGCATCTACATGGCGAATAAGGACTATATACGAGCGTTCAATACAAATTCAAGTAGCGACACCCGTACACAAATGGCTTATTCACACTCGAAACTTTGAATGAATTTTCTATGTTTTTTCGTTTTTATTCTATTACTTTCGAAAGATTGTCTTTTATTCGGGCCTCGTAACATCATAAATACGAAACGAATACGGAATTGAAGACAAGATGTCTAGCTTCACAATGATATAAAAATTATTAGAATGCGACTTTTGGTTATAATTCTATAGCTATGTAACGTTTGTCTTTATTTCCACCTATAAAATCGTCAATACTTACATCATGTATGCGGCATTGCAAACGGTCGTTCATCGCACTTTTCCAAGAAATCATAATCTCGAACCAGTTGACAAATAAGCACATGTCAACCCAAATATGGTTATGTTGTTTGACTTTTCAAATAAACGCTAACCTCGAACCATAACTGATGGAAATATGTTGATTAGTTTGTGTGCCGTTTGGTTTCACATGCCTCTCAGAAAGGTAAAATTGTATCTTTAATCTGTGAATAAATCTGCGCATTTTATATAGAATAAAAGATTATTCTTTTCGGTTTATTGTGATATAAAAATTATGAAAATGCATTCAGTATTTTAGCCTTGATAAATGTTTTAGAAGTTGTGAAAATCGCCGATTGTTTCAAAATTTATGAAGTGTAAACATGACCTTTTTCACGGCGCTTGCTGTGTCTTTATTATTTTTTTGAGATTTTCTAATTTTATATGGGAATGTAGTCCATTGTTTCCCCTTTATTTTGCCGTATTTTTTTTTAAAAACAAACAATTCGTTCACATGATATGAAGTGCGGGAGTAAGGCGAGTTAGCGATTTTTTTCCCCGTCTCGCGAGATGCGAGGCAGATAGCAGTCTCGGGCGAGGCAAACCCGAGGCAATACAAACACGTGGGTGAAAATAGCCTCAAGCGAATTAATGCTTCGGGGGCTAAGCCCGACATAATTGGCCTTTTGTAAAGCTAATTATCGATGCGTTACGGGTCAACAATGCACACGCAAATTGGTGTGAATTTTGCTTGATATTCCGACCACACACTGAACAAAGCTTTATTCTCATGTCGGGTCGCGATGCTTAAATACAGCCATTCTCATGGGTCGGGTCGCGGACACAATCGACTCGTGACCCGGTATGGGGGATAGAATATACTTAGACAGCCGTGAATTATTCTAAGTCTTGTATCCGGGATCCGTATTCAGACACCTAGGAATCGCTTATAGCCCGCCCGGATAATTCCGTCGCCCGCATGTTAAGGGTTAAGAGAGTACATAGAGTTGGCGGATTCACGTTAAAATATGATTACAGTGATTATTTGTTAACCCTTAACTTGCGGGTCCCGTATTGATCCGGGAGGCTCAGAGAAAAATGTTATACCCCTTGGCGAGATGCGTATGTTGGACTTAGTGCATATACCGGGTAATAATTTTATTTGGTCTCCAGGCGAAGTGCGAGACGAAGTGTGTCCGTTGATCACCACATGGAAACTTGTTTATATGTATACATCTTGCAGTTCGCCACGATAACAAGTCTTTGTCAATATCCGGTCGAAATGTCCAGCAAAAATTACACCAAATTGTGTGTGCATTGTTGACCCCTAATTATCACCCACGTGTTAGCATTGCCCGTACATGCTATCTGCCTCCATCTAGCGGGACTGGAAAAAAAATCGGTAACTTGCCTTACTCCCGCACTTCATATCATGTGAACGAATTGGTTGTTTTAAAAAACATTTACGGCAAAATAAAGGGGAACGAATAGACTACAATCCCATATAAAATTCGCAAATGTCAAAAAAATAATAAAGACACAGCAAGCGCCGCGAAAAAGATCATGTTTACACTTCATAAATTTTGAAACAATCGGCGATTTTCACAACTTCTTACACAATTTATCACTGCTAAACTACTGAATGCATTTTCATAATTCGTCACAATAAACTGAAAAGAAAAATCTTTTATTCCATATGAAATGCGCATATTTATTCACAGAAATAAAGATACAATTTTACCTTTCTGAGAGGCATGTAAAATCAAACGACACACAAACTAATCAACATATTTTCATCGGTTATGGTTCGAGGTTAGCATTTATTTGAAAGATCAAACAACATAACCATATTTGGGTTGACATGTGCTTATTTCTCAACTGGTTTGAGATTATGATTTCTTGGAAAAGTGCGATGAACGACCGTTTACAATGCTGCATACATGTAATATTTACGATTTTATAGGAGAAAATAAAGACAAACTTTACATAGCTATAGAATTATAACCAAAGGTCGCATTCTAATAATGTTTAAATCATTGTGAAGCCAGACATCTTGTCTTCAATTCCGTATATAAATTTTTTCGTTTCTTATTTATGAATTTATGAGGCCCTAATTAAAGACAATCTTTCAAAAGTAATAGAATAAAAACGAACAATCACAGAAAATTCATTCAAAGGTGCGAGTGTGAATTAGCCATTTGTGTACGGGTGCCGCGACTTGAATTTGTATTGAACCCCCGTATAAAGTCCGTTTTCGTGATGTAGATGTGATATATTTCGTAAAAACGGTACCAGAATCGCCGCCTAGATATTCCGCCAGCAGAGCTAATTAGTGCCTAAGCCAAAATACTGTTGCGAGCTGGAGGGTCTGTAAAATCCGCCATAGGGGCTAAAATGGGTAAAATAGAAATACTTCCACGCTTCTACTTCATATAGCCTTACAGTCTCCTTCACTTTCCTTTTCCATAATTTTTTACCAATAAATGAACCCGTTGAAACAAGTCCATACCTCGATAGCTCTCTTTATATGTCCTGAACAAAACCCACACTAGATGCTGCACAGTCGTATCGGTGGAGGCCGATAGCCTTGTCAGAAAAAGTTTCTTTGGAAGAAGATGATTTGAGCCTTGACATAGGTGTCCCAGGAAGAACAATTTACTAGTATTTATGCTGGCTTCTAACGGAAGCCAACCCAGGAGGAAGTTAGCCATGTCAGTTCTGGTACGTCGTGGAAGTCCTTTTGCTTGTTTCAGAGCAAAACGTTGACCACTTTCGAGAACAATAATTGCAAAATTGCATCCATCACAACAAAACAACTTAGATCCGGCATGAGGGTTTTGTTGAATAGGTATAGAAAATATTGAATACAGCCATGATTATTACACAGAGTTATATACTGCAACGATTTGGTTCAATGTTGATGAAAATTGAACGGATATATAGCTATTGTAGTTGTGTGCAGTTGTCTGCATAATACAAGTATCTAACCAAAAGATAAAGAACATTAGAATGTGTTGATTGATTAATTGATTAAATTGAACATTACTTATATAAATGTAGGGTGGAAGTTCAATATAATCACCTCAGTGGAACACGTTGATTGAAATAACAGCACACATGGTTTTCTCTCACACTTTATAACGTAATTACCGTTCAGGGAAAATTACTATATTTTCTCAAATTCAGTTTTCATAACAAATCAAATGACAAATGCACAACATTAACTTTAATTCAAGTCTAAATATTTCATTTGCAATTTTTTATTTTTAGCTCATCAGGCCTGAAAGGCCCGATGGGCTTATGGCATGGGATGTCGTCCGTCCGTCCGTCCGTCCGTAAACTTTTCACTTTTTCGACTTCTTCTCCAGAACCAATGAATCGAGAGAACTGAAATTTTATGTACAGAGTCCTTGGCCCATGGGGATTCTAAATTGTAGATTTGGTGACCCTGTGACCCCAAATACGGGCCCCAGGGGTCTTAACCTATAAAGCTATTTTCATCTTCTTCTCCAGAACCAATGACTCCAGAGATCTGAAATTTTATGTACAGACTCCTTGGCCAATGGGGATTCTAAATTGTAGATTTGGTGACCCTGTGACCCCAAATAAGGGCCCCAGGGGTCATAACCTAAAAAGCTATTTTCATCTTCTTCTCCAGAACCAATGACTCCAGAGAGCTGAAATTATATGTACAGATTCCTTGGCTAATGGGGATTCTAAATTGTAGATTTGGTGACCCTGTGTCCCAAAATAAGGGCCTCACAGGCCATTATCTAAAATCCTGTTTTCATCTTTTTCTCCGGAACAAAAAGACCTAGAAGGCTGTAATATTGTATGCAAACTCTTAAGCCAATGGGGATTCTAACTTGTAAATTTGGTGACTCTGTGACCACAAATATGGGCCACAGCCTAAAAAACCTTTGAAAATGAATTTGAACTGATATTTTATGACTACTTCAATTACTTTATTTGAAATGTATGTTGACTTGAGATAACAATCTACATTGTGGACATGTTTGTCAAATTGATGTTATCAATGTGAAATGAGAACTATTGAATAGCCTATGAACTGAAAATTGTGACAAGTCATAAAGGACTAAATTGAAGACGGTTAAGAATTCTATTATTTTACATGAGATATGTGAACTGCATATGACTGGTGATGAAATGATAAGATAAGATTATTTTCATCTTCCTCTCCAGAACGAAAAGACCTAGAAGGTCGTATGTACAGACTCTTTGGCCAATGGGGATTCTGAATTGTAGATTTGGTGATCTTGTGACCCCAAATATGGATCACAGGGGTAATCACTTAAAACAGCTGTGTTAATGAACTGTGAAGATAATGAGATTTTATGTGCACTTCATATGTCAGCTTAAGAGTAATACTACATTATGGACATGTTTGATGTAATCAATGTGAAATTAGAACTATTGAATAGCCTGTGAACTGAATATTGTGACAGGATGCATAGGAATTTTTTTTAAAAGGGTTAAGAAATGTTTTTTTTACATTAGATATGTGAACTAAAAATGACTGGTGATGAAGTAAGATAAGACTATTAAAACTAGCTACATGAGTTTGTGATACCACATCTTCTTTTCGAATAAAGAAAAATAAATAAAGATGGGGAAAACAAAATTTAAAATATATAATTTACTGGCTGTGAGTCCAGAGTCTGCATGTTGCATAATTGCAGGTGTTGACCTGGGGAGTGCCCACTCTCTGGCAGAGATGCAACAGCAGCTAGCTAATACACGGAGGTTTCAGGTTACTTCTCTGCTGTGTTACTGATATAGTCTTATACTCAGATGCTCAATAGAATTTATTAATTAAATATTGAAAAGGATACTATGAAACTATGAGCCTATGAGAAACAGGATTTTTAGAAACAAATAGGGGCTCTTTTGCATTATGTAATAAATGTTTATAATTCTAGAATAAAAATAAGTAGTAAAACAAAATGCAAAGGTCTACATTATTTATAATGAATGTGGATTAATGTGTAACTTATTTTGATAATAACTTTTAAATTTGATGACTGGGCAATGACTTATTATGTGATATCTTAATCTTTACCTTAGAGATAATTAATAACATAATTCCTGATGAGCTTCAGAGCCAATGGCTCTATTTTTTAATCTTTAATTTGATTTCTAAATTCATCGCTTAATATGAATTTGTTGTAATTAAATGTATATAGCACTGTACACATATGTTGACCAAAGCTTACATGTTTCTGTTTATTTCACTTTTTTATCAACCTAATAGACACTGAATCATATCTTACAAAGCGTATATAATGTAACGGAAGTGGTTGGCGCTCTAGTTCTAGTAACGCATACGGCGTATAAAAGATTTAAGATTAACAATGAATGTAAGAAATTAATCTAAAGATATATTCAAATACACTCATGGCTTACGTAAATGCATGTCAAAATTATTTCGGGTAAGGGATATGTACATGTTTTCAGAAATTGAACTGATTCATTTTGAGTTTGTCACATGTAGGCCTATATATCTTCTTCGGAGTGTCAATTAAACATACATTTTCATAAACATAACTATTGTAACGTTTTCTTTTGAATTCCTAAGAGATGAAAGCTAGGCATGAAAAGTAATTTTTTTAAATTAGACAATATGGCCTTCTTAAATTGTGACTACCGCCCAGTCGCTCCTGAACATCATGAATATGATATTTAATTTAACAATAGATTGATAAAGAAGTGGAAACAAACTGCAGATCAAATTAAAAGTTAAGTCAAATAAACTTATTTTCCCTCAAACAATGAGGACCTATATTCATTTCTATTTTTTATTTCATAAATTAAATAAATTATAACGTTTTGTCTGTTGAAAAATACAACCAAATTAAATTGAACTGAATTTTAATTATGCCCGTGGTCGAGTCGGTCGGTTAATCTTTCTTGATGTAGGCTATTCACAAAACTTTTCAATATATTTTATGCACTACCATAATTATTATGTCATGTATTATTTATAAAATGATCATTTCTTCCTTCCCATTAAAAAAAATACATGTGATAATATGTACGTCTATGATGCCGTTATATGGTAAATACCACCATTTATGTAGCCTTATTCATTTGATAATTTCAAGGAAAATAACTGCTATCGGTGACTTTTTCAAGAGTTCTTTTGAAGGTTAATCCTTTGACACATGGCATGGTATGTTTAGGTAAAGGCGAGCGTGAAAATGTAACCAAAATAATGTTGAACTGAACGTAAGCTTTGACGGCTTGCCCGCGGTCACATGACTTTTCAAAGGGACGTCACTCTAAACACACTTGTTTCGCGAAACTGGAAAATGGTCAATTGTGATACTTGGACAACCATTTTCCTTAAAATGTAGGTTTTTTTTATGCACTGACATTGAACTATTTTGGTGTCCATAGCTTTTTAGCTCATCAGGCCTGAAAGGCCCGATGGGCTTATGGCATGGGATGCTGTCTGTCCGTCCGTAAACTTTTTGCTTTTTCGACTTCTTCTTCAGAACAAATGAACGTAGAGAGCTGAAATTTTATGTACAGACTCCTTTGCTGAAGGGGATTCTAAATTGTAGATTTGGTGACCCTGTGACCCCAAATAAGGGCCACAGGGGTCATAACCTTAAAAGCTATTTTTATCTTTTCCTCCAGTCCCAAAAGCTCTAGAAAGCTGAAAAGTTATGTACAGACTCTTTGGCCAATGGGGATTCTAAATTGTAGATTTGGTGACCTTGTGACCCCAAATATGGATCACAGGGGTCACCGCCTAAAAAACCTGTAATAATAGCTGTGAACATAATGAGATTTTATGTGCACTTCATTCAGTATAGTACTTCATTCAGCTTAAGAGTAATACTACGTTGTGGACATGTTTGATGTAATCAATGTGAAATTAGAACTATTGAATAGCCTGTGAACTGAATATTGTGACAGGCTGCATAGGAAAAAATTGAAAAGGATTTAAGAAATGTTTTATTTTACATTAGATATGTGAACTAAATATGACTGGTTATGAAATAAGATAAGACTATTAGAACTAGCTACATGAGTTCGTGATACGACATCTTCTTTTCCAGTAAAGACAAATAAATAAAGATGGAGAAAACAAAATTTAAGATATATAATTGACTGGCTATGAGTCCGGTGTCTGCCTGTTGTGTAATTGCTCCCTGGCAGAGATGCAAACAGCAGCTAATACACAGAGGTTTCAGGTTACTTCAAACATCTCTGCTGTGTTACTGATTTAGTCTTACACTCAGATGCTGAAGAGAATTTATTTATTAAATACTGAAAAGGAGCCTATGAGAAACAAGATATTTAAAAACCAATCGGGGCTCGTTTTCATTATGTAATAAATGTTGATAATTCCAGAATGAAAATACGAAGTAAAACAATAAATTGCAAAGGTCTACAATATTTATAATGAATGTGGATTAATGTGTAACCAATTTTGATAATAAATTTTTAATTTGATGACTGGGCAATGACTTATTATGTGATATCTTAATCTTTTCCTTAAAGATAATTAATAACATAATTCCTGATGAGCCAATATATTTCCGGCTTGAACAAAATAAATATACACTCTGATGAGCTGCAGAGCCCATGGCTCTATTTTTTATTACGAGGGCAATCATATCAGGGTTCATATTTTTCATATGACACCCAAGGCCAAAATACCACTTTGTCATGGTGAAGTGAAGTCATAAACAATGCTATGACGTCACGCTTCGTCAATGATGTTGAGTTCTAAATGCAGTGACGGGGGTCGCCAGCCTATGATTGAAAATTGATTTTAGCGTGTTTTCACTAATTTCACAACTTCAGTAATAAACAGAATATTATGTGAGTGTCTATGTCATGCAATTGTTATGCAACAAGTATATCACTCGCTCTCGCTCTCGCTCTCGCTCGGGAAATACTCATGTTCAGGCACTCATGTCGTAAACATAGTATGACCTAGACACTCATGTAATATCCTCTATATGTGTATTATCCCATCTGACACATGGATCCCAAATTGAGACTTTCCATCAGATCAGAACAGATTGAGTGCCTTAAATTATTAATATAATATGAAATTTGGTAATAAAATGTTTCTATGGATTATTTAAATATATAAGATACCCACGGCAATAAGACACAGGCGGTCAATGGGACCGACGGCGTGCTTTATGAGACAATAAAACATGCTCGTGATTTTAGACGTCAGTTAGAGCCGTCGCTTAGCAAATGACGTCATATGTAACGTCACGTTGATTGTTCAATGCTAGCGAATGTGTTCTACGACGGGAGACATTAATATTTTTGAAAAATAGTTTTTACAAAGAACATAATTTCTCCACGTTTTTTTAATATAAAAGCGAGTTACTGTTTAAGGTCATCTCATATAAGAAATAGAAGACTCGTTGTTGTGCTTTATCGTAGAATAAAACTGCGCCCTTCGTGTTTTATGCTCCCTGCTATGTTTTATTCAACGATAAAGCACGCCAACTCGTCTTCTATTTCTTAAATAAAGTTTTGAGTATCTACAATGAACATTCAATTTGATGTCTATTTACTTGACGTATTGACCTTGATTCCTATGTTATCCTCATGGAGTTAATAGAGATTATTACCCGAGGAAGTGTGTCATATGACTTTAAAGGAACAAGTGTTAATTTGTTTATTGCCCAAGGAAGAGTAAGGGTTATACTTAAATTAGCAAGAGTTTTGTAAAAGTCATATGAAACACTTTTTAGTGTAATAATTTCTTAATTGCCCATTCTAGTCCAATTTATTTGCATAAAATAAGCCAGAAAAAGGCTCAACAATCTTGCAATGATAAGCTACAGTCACTTCACGAACAATCATTTTATAACGTCACAGACAACAAAATACTGGAAGTTGTTTGCTAGGCAAACATGATATGTGCACATGTGCTCATATCAATGATTTTGCCAGAGTATTGAAACTTTAAGAAACAATTTCATCCAAATTAACTGTCAAGTCATGTTTTTGTTATGCACTGACAATTTTGAAGACTCCTGTTCAGTGTCTCCTATCCCGAACCTCGTCACCTCCCCTGTTCAGTGTCTCCTATCCTAAACCTCGTCACCTCCCCTGTCCAGTGTCTCCTATCCTGAACCTCGCCACCTCCCCTGTCCAGTGTCTCCTATCCCGAACCTCGTCACCTCCCCTGTCCAGTGTCTCCTATCCTGAACCTCATTTCCTCCCCTGTTCAGTGTCTCCTATCCTGAACCTCGTCACCTCCCCTGACCAGTGTCTCCTATCCTGAACCTCGTCACCTCCCCTGTCCAGTGTCTCCTATCCTGAACCTCGTCACCTCCCCTGTCCAGTGTCTCCTATCTTTAACCTTGTCACCTCCCCTGTCCAGTGTCTCCTATCCTGAACCTCGTCACCTCCCCTGTTCAGTGTCTCCTATCCTGAACCTCGTCACCTCCCCTGTCCAGTGTCTTCTATCCTGAACCTCGTCACCTCCCCTGACCAGTGTCTCCTATCCTGAACCTCGTCACCTCCCCTGTCCAGTGTCTCCTATCCTGAACCTCGTCACCTCCCCTGTCCAGTGTCTCCTATCCTGAACCTTGCACCTCCCCTTTCCAGTGCATAGGTGTAGGAACAGGGGGGGGGGGGGGCCCGGGGGGGCCGGGCCCCCCCACTTTTCACCCACGAAAAAAAATCAATAGCGCTTTCTAAAGAAGAAGAACATTTCTTTTCTCATACTATTTTTTCAGAAACAGATAATATGACGAGTCCTCACCCTATTTTTTAACACAATTTCGGATGAAAATTTTGATCCTACAGCATCTTCTAGTGAAAATACGACATGACAACCCCAATTTTCAGACAAAATTGAAAAATATGTTGTTCCTATATCTGTGTTTGGTGGGAGGAGGGTGCTTCGATACCCTTAACAAAATTCGGAAAGTGTGACACCCAGCCCCCCCCCCCCCCCTAACTTTTTTTTTTAATTTAAAGCGTTTTTTGGGAGCAAATGGTACTTTTCACACCAAAGTTGGAAATAATTTTTAGCTCAACAGGCTTGAATGGCAAGGCATTGCGTCAGGCGTCCGTCCGTCTATAAACTTTTCCCTTCTTCGACTTCTTCTCAAGAGCCATTGGCTCCAGTGGGCTGAAATTGAAGCTACAGGCACCATCGTCAATAGGGGTCTTAAATCATAGATTTGGTGACCCTGTGGTCCTGTAAAATCTCTTTTCATCTTCTCAAGAACGAAAAGGCCAAGAAAGCTGAAATCTTGTGTACATACTCCTTAGTAAATGGGGATCTTAAATTACAGAGTTTATGGCCCTTGTGGTCCTCAGATGCCATGGCCCAAAAAAACTAACTTAGGCTTTTTCTCCAGAAGTAAGATCTAGAAAGTTGAAATATCGACTCCTAAGACATTTGGTGACCATGTGACCCCTAGTAAGGGCAACATTGGCCACTCCTGAAAACGTTTTTAGCTCATCAGACCTGACCTCAAAAACCTATTTCGTCTTTCTTCTCTTGAACCAGCTCTGTAGTGACTACAGACAGTTGGCATCTCATGTACATACTCCTGCTGTCACTCCTTAGATCATGGATATCTTGATTAATAAGGGCCCAAGGAAGCACAGCATTAAAACCTTTTTTCGTCTTATTCTCCAGAACCACTGATTCCACAGAACTGGAATCATTAGTACAGTTAGCTTGGCAAGCGGAGATTCTGATTCATATATTTGGTGACCTTTTGATCCCTAATAAGGTCCTCAGGGGCCACAAACTCAAGGACTATATTTGTCTTTTTATCCAGAACCAGTAACTCTAGAGAGTTGAAGTTCTGTGTACAGGCAACTTGGCAAGTGGGGATTATAATTTATAGAATTGGTAACTTTTGGGTGTCGTGGTTTTATGATCTTCTACAGAATGAAAAGTCTTTGTATTGGTCTCTTGGATTATGAATTGTAATTTTTCAAACAATATGTCTATGATTTTTAACATCATTTTGGATGCTTATTCAGGATTAATTATGATCGAACTGAGATAAGAAGCCACACCTGTGTCAAGTGGTTTTTTTGGGCCTCAAAAGCAAGGTCACGTAACATTTTTGGACTCAAAAGCAAGGTCACGTGACTTTTATTTGCCCAAAAGCAAGGTCACGTGACTTTTTTTGGTCCCAAAGCAAGGTCACGTGATTTTTTTTGGTCCCAAAGTAAGATCACTTGACTTTTTTTGGTCTCAAAGCAAGGTCACATGATTTTAAATTTAAATAATCAGTGAAACACACTTTAAACCCCATCCAAAATGACTAAGATTTTCGTGGCGCGCACCCCCCCCCTGAACCTTGTCACCTCCCCTGTCCAGTGTCTCCTATCCTGAACCTCGTCACCTCCCCTGTCCAGTGTCTCCTATCCTGAACCTCGTCACCTCCCCTGTCCAGTGTCTCCTATCCCGAACCTCATTTCCTCCTCTGTCCAGTGTCTCCTATCCTTAACCTTGTCACCTCCCCTGTCCAGTGTCTCCTATCCTGAACCTCGTCACCTCCCCTGTCCAGTGTCTCCTATCCTGAACCTCGTCACCTCCCCTGTCCAGTGTCTCCTATCCCGAACCTCATTTCCTCCTCTGTCCAGTGTCTCCTATCCTTAACCTTGTCACCTCCCCTGTCCAGTGTCTCCTCTCCTGAACCTCGTCACCTCCCCTGTCCAGTGTCTCCTATCCTGAACCTCGTCACCTCCCCTGTCCAGTGTCTCCTATCCCGAACCTCATTTCTTCCCCTGTCCAGTGTCTCCTATCCTTAACCTTGTCACCTCCCCTGTCCAGTGTCTCCTATCCTGAACCTCGTCACCTCCCCTGTCCAGTGTCTCCTATCCTGAACCTCATTTCCTCCCCTGTCCAGTGTCTCCTATCCTGAACCTCGTCACCTCCCCTGTCCAGTGTCTCTATCCTGAACCTCGTCACCTCCCCTGTCCAGTGTCTCCTATCCTGAACCTCGTCACCTCCCCTGACCAGTGTCTCCTATCCTGAACCTCGTCACCTCCCCTGACCAGTGTCTCCTATCCTTAACCTTGTCACCTCCCCTGTCCAGTGTCTCCTATCCTGAACCTCGTCACCTCCCCTGTCCAGTGTCTCCTATCTTGATCCTCATCCTATCTCCTTTCCTTCAAATATTATCTTATCTTCTGTGTTGAAGGGAAGTGATGATGAGGAATTGCATCGCAAGCCAAGGAGAAAGAAGGGAACAGGGTCCAGCAAGAAGAAAAGCTTTGGAGATGGTGGTGTTTTCATTAAGAGAAATATTACTACAGCAAAAGGATCTCGTTTTGGAATAGTTTAGTACCAATGCGATAGTGTTGAATTGTCGAAAGTGACCATATTTTCACACTCTTGTTTCGTTTCTGGAGCATAACTTCACATAACATAACATAAACTTTCAAATTATTATGGGGCGGGGATAGCGCAGTGGTTAGCACATTCGGCTTCGGATCAAGAGGTCCGGGGTTCGAATCCCGCCAGGGGCACGGCAACTTTGTCTGCAGTAGAGAACTGTTCTACACGCAGTAAGGTATGGGTGCAATGCTACACTGAATTTTCAGTGCAGTACCACCCATGGTTCGCTAGTTCCAGCCGTTGCTCACAGGTTTCACCAAAATGCACAGCCACATGGCGTTGCAGGCTTTCTCCCTGCCATAATACTAGCAGCCGTGATATACTCTTGAAAGCGGCATTAAACCCCAACTCACCTCACCTCACCTCAAATTATTATGGGAAATTTACTAATTAGGTGATGATGTGCCTTTAAGGGGTTGGAATTTCAAAATGCTGATTGAAAGTTATTGTTATTCATTTAAAATGATTTACTATATATAATTCAAGGGGACGTTCCTGTTTATACATAACTGTTATGAAAACATTATTATAACACACTCAAGTTGACACATATTACGGGGGATGACTGGTGACCTAAGTTTTTACAATTTGATGAAGAGTAATGCACATCCATTTATCCTCACTTTGCTTCAGAGCAACATGACATCGTTGACGATACTTTTATGATAAGTTACTTGTTACTTTGTGGATATTCTATCAATGTATATGTTTTATTATTAAAAACAAATAAACTAGTAAAAATACAGCTTGTTTCTTATTTCATGTAATGCAAAAGAAAACAAGATGACGTTTACAACTGATAGATTTTCCTGTTATGGGCAAGAAGAGGATGCGCTCTACATTGCTTTGGTTTTGTCTAGAGTTTGTTGAGTTTTGCAGGAGACTGTGAGACACTGTTGCTGGTTGCATCAATTACAGTAATATTAATAATTCTTTCCTCAGCTTAAAACTACTCTGACATTTGACATTATAGGCAATAAGAGTCTGTTATGTTTCGACATCAATAAATTTTAATTTTCAAAATATTCTCAACTATAATCAATTGATTTTCCAGTATTTTGTGTCCTCAGGCAGGGATGTACTCCTTCCCTGACATTTACTACATCCCCCTGTCTTCTGAAAGCAGGGATTCCTGTCATTTACTGCATCCCCCTGCCTTCTGAAAGCAGGGATCCCTGTCATGTACTCCATCCCTGACATTTACTGCATCCCCCTGTCTATTGAAAGCACGGATCCCTGTCATTTACTGCATCCCTGTCATTTACTGCATCCCCCTGCCTTCTGAAAGCAGGGATCCCTGTCATGTACTCAATCCCTGACATTTACTGCATCCCCCTGTCTATTGAAAGCAAGGATCCCTGTCATTTACTGCATCCCTGTCATTTACTGCATCCCCCTGCCTTCTGAAAGCAGGGATCCCTGTCATTTACTGCATCCCCCTGCCTTCTGAAAGCAGGGATCCCTGTCATGTACTCAATCCCTGACATTTACTGCATCCCCCTGTCTATTGAAAGCAAGGATCCCTGTCATTTACTGCATCCCTGTCATTTACTGCATCCCCCTGCCTTCTGAAAGCAGGGATCCCTGTCATTTACTGCATCCCCCTGCCTTCTGAAAGCAGGGATCCCTGTCATGTACTCAATCCCTGACATTTACTGCATCCCCCTGTCTATTGAAAGCAAGGATCCCTGTCATTTACTGCATCCCTGTCATTTACTGCATCCCCCTGCCTTCTGAAAGCAGGGATCCCTGTCATTTACTGCATCCCCCTGCCTTCTGAAAGCAGGGATCCCTGTCATGTACTCAATCCCTGACATTTACTGCATCCCCCTGTCTATTGAAAGCAAGGATCCCTGTCATTTACTGCATCCCTGTCATTTACTGCATCCCCCTGCCTTCTGAAAGCAGGGATCCCTGTCATGTACTCCATCCCTGACATTTACTGCATCCCCCTGTCTATTGAAAGCACGGATCCCTGTCATTTACTGCATCCCCCTGCCTTCTGAAAGCAAGGATCCCTGTCATTTACTGCATCCCCCTGCCTTCTGAAAGCAGGGATCCCTGTCATGTACTCAATCCCTGACATTTACTGCATCCCCCTGTCTATTGAAAGCAAGGATCCCTGTCATTTACTGCATCCCTGTCATTTACTGCATCCCCCTGTCTTCTGAAAGCAAGGATCCCTGTCATTTACTGCATCCCCCTGCCTTCTGAAAGCAGGGATCCCTGTCATGTACTCAATCCCTGACATTTACTGCATCCCCCTGTCTATTGAAAGCAAGGATCCCTGTCATTTACTGCATCCCTGTCATTTACTGCATCCCCCTGCCTTCTGAAAGCAGGGATCCCTGTCATTTACTGCATCCCCCTGCCTTCTGAAAGCAGGGATCCCTGTCATGTACTCAATCCCTGACATTTACTGCATCCCCCTGTCTATTGAAAGCAAGGATCCCTGTCATTTACTGCATCCCTGTCATTTACTGCATCCCCCTGCCTTCTGAAAGCAGGGATCCCTGTCATTTACTGCATCCCCCTGCCTTCTGAAAGCAGGGATCCCTGTCATGTACTCAATCCCTGACATTTACTGCATCCCCCTGTCTATTGAAAGCAAGGATCCCTGTCATTTACTGCGTCCCTGTCATTTACTGCATCCCCCTGCCTTCTGAAAGCAGGGATCCCTGTCATGTACTCCATCCCTGACATTTACTGCATCCCCCTGTCTATTGAAAGCACGGATCCCTGTCATTTACTGCATCCCCCTGCCTTCTGAAAGCAAGGATCCCTGTCATTTACTGCATCCCCCTGCCTTCTGAAAGCAGGGATCCCTGTCATGTACTCAATCCCTGACATTTACTGCATCCCCCTGTCTATTGAAAGCAAGGATCCCTGTCATTTACTGCATCCCCCTGCCTTCTGAAAGCAAGGATCCCTGTCATTTACTGCATCCCCCTGCCTTCTGAAAGCAGGGATCCCTGTCATGTACTCAATCCCTGACATTTACTGCATCCCCCTGTCTATTGAAAGCAAGGATCCCTGTCATTTACTGCATCCCCCTGCCTTCTGAAAGCAGGGATTCCTGTCATGTACTCCATCCCTGACATTTACTGCATCCCCCTGTCTATTGAAAGCACGGATCCCTGTCATTTACTGCATCCCCCTGCCTTCTGAAAGCAGGGATCCCTGTCATGTACTCCATCCCTGACATTTACTGCATCCCCCTGTCTATTGGAAGCACGGATCCCTGTCATTTACTGCATCCCTGTCATTTACTGCATCCCCCTGCCTTCTGAAAGCAGGGATCCCTGTCATGTACTCCATCCCTGACATTTACTGCATCCCCCTGTCTATTGAAAGCAAGGATCCCTGTCATTTACTGCATCCCTGTCATTTACTGCATCCCCCTGCCTTCTGAAAGCAGGGATCCCTGTCATGTACTCCATCCCTGACATTTACTGCATCCCCCTGTCTATTGAAAGCACGGATCCCTGTCATTTACTGCATCCCTGTCATTTACTGCATCCCCCTGCCTTCTGAAAGCAGGGATCCCTGTCATGTACTCCATCCCTGACATTTACTGCATCCCCCTGTCTATTGAAAGCATGGATCCCTGTCATTTACTGCATCCCTGTCATTTACTGCATCCCCCTGCCTTCTGAAAGCAGGGATCCCTGTCATGTACTCAATCCCTGACATTTACTGCATCCCCCTGTCTATTGAAAGCAAGGATCCCTGTCATTTACTGCATCCCCCTGCCTTCTGAAAGCAGGGATTCCTGTCATGTACTCCATCCCTGACATTTACTGCATCCCCCTGTCTATTGAAAGCACGGATCCCTGTCATTTACTGCATCCCCCTGCCTTCTGAAAGCAGGGATCCCTGTCATGTACTCCATCCCTGACATTTACTGCATCCCCCTGTCTATTGAAAGCACGGATCCCTGTCATTTACTGCATCCCTGTCATTTACTGCATCCCCCTGCCTTCTGAAAGCAGGGATCCCTGTCATGTACTCAATCCCTGACATTTACTGCATCCCCCTGTCTATTGAAAGCAAGGATCCCTGTCATTTACTGCATCCCTGTCATTTACTGCATCCCCCTGCCTTCTGAAAGCAGGGATCCCTGTCATGTACTCCATCCCTGACATTTACTGCATCCCCCTGTCTATTGAAAGCACGGATCCCTGTCATTTACTGCATCCCTGTCATTTACTGCATCCCCCTGCCTTCTGAAAGCAGGGATCCCTGTCATGTACTCCATCCCTGACATTTACTGCATCCCCCTGTCTATTGAAAGCATGGATCCCTGTCATTTACTGCATCCCTGTCATTTACTGCATCCCCCTGCCTTCTGAAAGCAGGGATCCCTGTCATGTACTCAATCCCTGACATTTACTGCATCCCCCTGTCTATTGAAAGCAAGGATCCCTGTCATTTACTGCATCCCTGTCATTTACTGCATCCCCCTGCCTTCTGAAAGCAGGGATCCCTGTCATTTACTGCATCCCCCTGCCTTCTGAAAGCAGGGATCCCTGTCATGTACTCAATCCCTGACATTTACTGCATCCCCCTGTCTATTGAAAGCAAGGATCCCTGTCATTTACTGCATCCCTGTCATTTACTGCATCCCCCTGCCTTCTGAAAGCAGGGATCCCTGTCATGTACTCCATCCCTGACATTTACTGCATCCCCCTGTCTATTGAAAGCACGGATCCCTGTCATTTACTGCATCCCCCTGCCTTCTGAAAGCAAGGATCCCTGTCATTTACTGCATCCCCCTGCCTTCTGAAAGCAGGGATCCCTGTCATGTACTCAATCCCTGACATTTACTGCATCCCCCTGTCTATTGAAAGCAAGGATCCCTGTCATTTACTGCATCCCCCTGCCTTCTGAAAGCAAGGATCCCTGTCATTTACTGCATCCCCCTGCCTTCTGAAAGCAGGGATCCCTGTCATGTACTCCATCCCTGACATTTACTGCATCCCCCTGTCTATTGAAAGCAAGGATCCCTGTCATTTACTGCATCCCCCTGCCTTCTGAAAGCAGGGATCCCTGTCATGTACTCCATCCCTGACATTTACTGCATCCCCCTGTCTATTGAAAGCACGGATCCCTGTCATTTACTGCATCCCTGTCATTTACTGCATCCCCCTGCCTTCTGAAAGCAGGGATCCCTGTCATGTACTCAATCCCTGACATTTACTGCATCCCCCTGTCTATTGAAAGCAAGGATCCCTGTCATTTACTGCATCCCTGTCATTTACTGCATCCCCCTGCCTTCTGAAAGCAGGGATCCCTGTCATTTACTGCATCCCCCTGCCTTCTGAAAGCAGGGATCCCTGTCATGTACTCCATCCCTGACATTTACTGCATCCCCCTGTCTATTGAAAGCACGGATCCCTGTCATTTACTGCATCCCTGTCATTTACTGCATCCCCCTGCCTTCTGAAAGCAGGGATCCCTGTCATGTACTCCATCCCTGACATTTACTGCATCCCCCTGTCTATTGAAAGCATGGATCCCTGTCATTTACTGCATCCCTGTCATTTACTGCATCCCCCTGCCTTCTGAAAGCAGGGATCCCTGTCATGTACTCAATCCCTGACATTTACTGCATCCCCCTGTCTATTGAAAGCAAGGATCCCTGTCATTTACTGCATCCCCCTGCCTTCTGAAAGCAGGGATTCCTGTCATGTACTCCATCCCTGACATTTACTGCATCCCCCTGTCTATTGAAAGCACGGATCCCTGTCATTTACTGCATCCCCCTGCCTTCTGAAAGCAGGGATCCCTGTCATGTACTCCATCCCTGACATTTACTGCATCCCCCTGTCTATTGAAAGCACGGATCCCTGTCATTTACTGCATCCCTGTCATTTACTGCATCCCCCTGCCTTCTGAAAGCAGGGATCCCTGTCATGTACTCAATCCCTGACATTTACTGCATCCCCCTGTCTATTGAAAGCAAGGATCCCTGTCATTTACTGCATCCCTGTCATTTACTGCATCCCCCTGCCTTCTGAAAGCAGGGATCCCTGTCATATACTCCATCCCTGACATTTACTGCATCCCCCTGTCTATTGAAAGCACGGATCCCTGTCATTTACTGCATCCCTGTCATTTACTGCATCCCCCTGCCTTCTGAAAGCAGGGATCCCTGTCATGTACTCCATCCCTGACATTTACTGCATCCCCCTGTCTATTGAAAGCATGGATCCCTGTCATTTACTGCATCACTGTCATTTACTGCATCCCCCTGCCTTCTGAAAGCAGGGATCCCTGTCATGTACTCAATCCCTGACATTTACTGCATCCCCCTGTCTATTGAAAGCAAGGATCCCTGTCATTTACTGCATCCCTGTCATTTACTGCATCCCCCTGCCTTCTGAAAGCAGGGATCCCTGTCATTTACTGCATCCCCCTGCCTTCTGAAAGCAGGGATCCCTGTCATGTACTCAATCCCTGACATTTACTGCATCCCCCTGTCTATTGAAAGCAAGGATCCCTGTCATTTACTGCATCCCTGTCATTTACTGCATCCCCCTGCCTTCTGAAAGCAGGGATCCCTGTCATGTACTCTATCCCTGACATTTACTGCATCCCCCTGTCTATTGAAAGCACGGATCCCTGTCATTTACTGCATCCCCCTGCCTTCTGAAAGCAAGGATCCCTGTCATTTACTGCATCCCCCTGCCTTCTGAAAGCAGGGATCCCTGTCATGTACTCAATCCCTGACATTTACTGCATCCCCCTGTCTATTGAAAGCAAGGATCCCTGTCATTTACTGCATCCCCCTGCCTTCTGAAAGCAAGGATCCCTGTCATTTACTGCATCCCCCTGCCTTCTGAAAGCAGGGATCCCTGTCATGTACTCAATCCCTGACATTTACTGCATCCCCCTGTCTATTGAAAGCAAGCATCCCTGTCATTTACTGCATCCCCCTGCCTTCTGAAAGCAGGGATCCCTGTCATGTACTCCATCCCTGACATTTACTGCATCCCCCTGTCTATTGAAAGCACGGATCCCTGTCATTTACTGCATCCCTGTCATTTACTGCATCCCCCTGCCTTCTGAAAGCAGGGATCCCTGTCATGTACTCAATCCCTGACATTTACTGCATCCCCCTGTCTATTGAAAGCAAGGATCCCTGTCATTTACTGCATCCCTGTCATTTACTGCATCCCCCTGCCTTCTGAAAGCAGGGATCCCTGTCATTTACTGCATCCCCCTGCCTTCTGAAAGCAAGGATCCCTGTCATGTACTCCATCCCTGACATTTACTGCATCCCCCTGTCTATTGAAAGCACGGATCCCTGTCATTTACTGCATCCCTGTCATTTACTGCATCCCCCTGCCTTCTGAAAGCAGGGATCCCTGTCATGTACTCCATCCCTGACATTTACTGCATCCCCCTGTCTATTGAAAGCATGGATCCCTGTCATTTACTGCATCCCTGTCATTTACTGCATCCCCCTGCCTTCTGAAAGCAGGGATCCCTGTCATTTACTGCATCCCCCTGCCTTCTGAAAGCAGGGATCCCTGTCATGTACTCAATCCCTGACATTTACTGCATCCCCCTGTCTATTGAAAGCAAGGATCCCTGTCATTTACTGCATCCCCCTGCCTTCTGAAAGCAGGGATTCCTGTCATTTACTGCATCCCCCTGCCTTCTGAAAGCAGGGATCCCTGTCATGTACTCAATCCCTGACATTTACTGCATCCCCCTGTCTATTGAAAGCAAGGATCCCTGTCATTTACTGCATCCCCCTGCCTTCTGAAAGCAGGGATTCCTGTCATGTACTCCATCCCTGACATTTACTGCATCCCCCTGTCTATTGAAAGCACGGATCCCTGTCATTTACTGCATCCCCCTGCCTTCTGAAAGCAGGGATCCCTGTCATGTACTCCATCCCTGACATTTACTGCATCCCTCTGTCTATTGAAAGCACGGATCCCTGTCATTTACTGCATCCCCCTGCCTTCTGAAAGCAGGGATCCCTGTCATGTACTCCATCCCTGACATTTACTGCATACCCCTGTCTATTGAAAGCAAGGATCCCTGTCATTTACTGCATCCCCCTGTCTTCTGAAAGCAGGGATCCCTGTCATGTACTCAATCCCTGACATTTACTGCATCCCCCTGTCTTCTGAAAGCAAGGATCCCTGTCATTTACTGCATCCCTGTCATTTACTGCATCCCCCTGCCTTCTGAAAGCAGGGATCCCTGTCATGTACTCCATCCCTGACATTTACTGCATCCCCCTGTCTATTGAAAGCACGGATCCCTGTCATTTACTGCATCCCTGTCATTTACTGCATCCCCCTGCCTTCTGAAAGCAGGGATCCCTGTCATGTACTCCATCCCTGACATTTACTGCATCCCCCTGTCTATTGAAAGCATGGATCCCTGTCATTTACTGCATCCCTGTCATTTACTGCATCCCCCTGCCTTCTGAAAGCAGGGATCCCTGTCATGTACTCAATCCCTGACATTTACTGCATCCCCCTGTCTATTGAAAGCAAGGATCCCTGTCATTTACTGCATCCCTGTCATTTACTGCATCCCCCTGCCTTCTGAAAGCAGGGATCCCTGTCATTTACTGCATCCCCCTGCCTTCTGAAAGCAGGGATCCCTGTCATGTACTCAATCCCTGACATTTACTGCATCCCCCTGTCTATTGAAAGCAAGGATCCCTGTCATTTACTGCATCCCTGTCATTTACTGCATCCCCCTGCCTTCTGAAAGCAGGGATCCCTGTCATGTACTCCATCCCTGACATTTACTGCATCCCCCTGTCTATTGAAAGCACGGATCCCTGTCATTTACTGCATCCCCCTGCCTTCTGAAAGCAAGGATCCCTGTCATTTACTGCATCCCCCTGCCTTCTGAAAGCAGGGATCCCTGTCATTTACTGCATCCCTGTCATTTACTGCATCCCCCTGCCTTCTGAAAGCAGGGATCCCTGTCATTTACTGCATCCCCCTGCCTTCTGAAAGCAGGGATCCCTGTCATGTACTCAATCCCTGACATTTACTGCATCCCCCTGTCTATTGAAAGCAAGGATCCCTGTCATTTACTGCATCCCCCTGCCTTCTGAAAGCAAGGATCCCTGTCATTTACTGCATCCCCCTGCCTTCTGAAAGCAGGGATCCCTGTCATGTACTCAATCCCTGACATTTACTGCATCCCCCTGTCTATTGAAAGCAAGGATCCCTGTCATTTACTGCATCCCCCTGCCTTCTGAAAGCAGGGATTCCTGTCATGTACTCCATCCCTGACATTTACTGCATCCCCCTGTCTATTGAAAGCACGGATCCCTGTCATTTACTGCATCCCCCTGCCTTCTGAAAGCAGGGATCCCTGTCATGTACTCCATCCCTGACATTTACTGCATCCCCCTGTCTATTGAAAGCACGGATCCCTGTCATTTACTGCATCCCTGTCATTTACTGCATCCCCCTGCCTTCTGAAAGCAGGGATCCCTGTCATGTACTCAATCCCTGACATTTACTGCATCCCCCTGTCTATTGAAAGCAAGGATCCCTGTCATGTACTGCATCCCTGTCATTTACTGCATCCCCCTGCCTTCTGAAAGCAGGGATCCCTGTCATGTACTCCATCCCTGACATTTACTGCATCCCCCTGTCTATTGAAAGCAAGGATCCCTGTCATTTACTGCATCCCCCTGCCTTCTGAAAGCAAGGATCCCTGTCATTTACTGCATCCCCCTGCCTTCTGAAAGCAGGGATCCCTGTCATGTACTCAATCCCTGACATTTACTGCATCCCCCTGTCTATTGAAAGCAAGGATCCCTGTCATTTACTGCATCCCCCTGCCTTCTGAAAGCAGGGATCCCTGTCATGTACTCCATCCCTGACATTTACTGCATCCCCCTGTCTATTGAAAGCACGGATCCCTGTCATTTACTGCATCCCTGTCATTTACTGCATCCCCCTGCCTTCTGAAAGCAGGGATCCCTGTCATGTACTCAATCCCTGACATTTACTGCATCCCCCTGTCTATTGAAAGCAAGGATCCCTGTCATTTACTGCATCCCTGTCATTTACTGCATCCCCCTGCCTTCTGAAAGCAGGGATCCCTGTCATTTACTGCATCCCCCTGCCTTCTGAAAGCAGGGATCCCTGTCATGTACTCCATCCCTGACATTTACTGCATCCCCCTGTCTATTGAAAGCACGGATCCCTGTCATTTACTGCATCCCTGTCATTTACTGCATCCCCCTGCCTTCTGAAAGCAGGGATCCCTGTCATGTACTCCATCCCTGACATTTACTGCATCCCCCTGTCTATTGAAAGCATGGATCCCTGTCATTTACTGCATCCCTGTCATTTACTGCATCCCCCTGCCTTCTGAAAGCAGGGATCCCTGTCATGTACTCCATCCCTGACATTTACTGCATCCCCCTGTCTATTGGAAGCACGGATCCCTGTCATTTACTGCATCCCTGTCATTTACTGCATCCCCCTGCCTTCTGAAAGCAGGGATCCCTGTCATGTACTCAATCCCTGACATTTACTGCATCCCCCTGTCTATTGAAAGCAAGGATCCCTGTCATTTACTGCATCCCTGTCATTTACTGCATCCCCCTGCCTTCTGAAAGCAGGGATCCCTGTCATGTACTCCATCCCTGACATTTACTGCATCCCCCTGTCTATTGAAAGCACGGATCCCTGTCATTTACTGCATCCCTGTCATTTACTGCATCCCCCTGCCTTCTGAAAGCAGGGATCCCTGTCATGTACTCCATCCCTGACATTTACTGCATCCCCCTGTCTATTGAAAGCATGGATCCCTGTCATTTACTGCATCCCTGTCATTTACTGCATCCCCCTGCCTTCTGAAAGCAGGGATCCCTGTCATGTACTCAATCCCTGACATTTACTGCATCCCCCTGTCTATTGAAAGCAAGGATCCCTGTCATTTACTGCATCCCCCTGCCTTCTGAAAGCAGGGATTCCTGTCATGTACTCCATCCCTGACATTTACTGCATCCCCCTGTCTATTGAAAGCACGGATCCCTGTCATTTACTGCATCCCCCTGCCTTCTGAAAGCAGGGATCCCTGTCATGTACTCCATCCCTGACATTTACTGCATCCCCCTGTCTATTGAAAGCACGGATCCCTGTCATTTACTGCATCCCTGTCATTTACTGCATCCCCCTGCCTTCTGAAAGCAGGGATCCCTGTCATGTACTCAATCCCTGACATTTACTGCATCCCCCTGTCTATTGAAAGCAAGGATCCCTGTCATTTACTGCATCCCTGTCATTTACTGCATCCCCCTGCCTTCTGAAAGCAGGGATCCCTGTCATGTACTCCATCCCTGACATTTACTGCATCCCCCTGTCTATTGAAAGCACGGATCCCTGTCATTTACTGCATCCCTGTCATTTACTGCATCCCCCTGCCTTCTGAAAGCAGGGATCCCTGTCATGTACTCCATCCCTGACATTTACTGCATCCCCCTGTCTATTGAAAGCATGGATCCCTGTCATTTACTGCATCCCTGTCATTTACTGCATCCCCCTGCCTTCTGAAAGCAGGGATCCCTGTCATGTACTCAATCCCTGACATTTACTGCATCCCCCTGTCTATTGAAAGCAAGGATCCCTGTCATTTACTGCATCCCTGTCATTTACTGCATCCCCCTGCCTTCTGAAAGCAGGGATCCCTGTCATTTACTGCATCCCCCTGCCTTCTGAAAGCAGGGATCCCTGTCATGTACTCAATCCCTGACATTTACTGCATCCCCCTGTCTATTGAAAGCAAGGATCCCTGTCATTTACTGCATCCCTGTCATTTACTGCATCCCCCTGCCTTCTGAAAGCAGGGATCCCTGTCATGTACTCCATCCCTGACATTTACTGCATCCCCCTGTCTATTGAAAGCACGGATCCCTGTCATTTACTGCATCCCCCTGCCTTCTGAAAGCAAGGATCCCTGTCATTTACTGCATCCCCCTGCCTTCTGAAAGCAGGGATCCCTGTCATGTACTCAATCCCTGACATTTACTGCATCCCCCTGTCTATTGAAAGCAAGGATCCCTGTCATTTACTGCATCCCCCTGCCTTCTGAAAGCAAGGATCCCTGTCATTTACTGCATCCCCCTGCCTTCTGAAAGCAGGGATCCCTGTCATGTACTCAATCCCTGACATTTACTGCATCCCCCTGTCTATTGAAAGCAAGGATCCCTGTCATTTACTGCATCCCCCTGCCTTCTGAAAGCAGGGATCCCTGTCATGTACTCCATCCCTGACATTTACTGCATCCCCCTGTCTATTGAAAGCACGGATCCCTGTCATTTACTGCATCCCTGTCATTTACTGCATCCCCCTGCCTTCTGAAAGCAGGGATCCCTGTCATGTACTCAATCCCTGACATTTACTGCATCCCCCTGTCTATTGAAAGCAAGGATCCCTGTCATTTACTGCATCCCTGTCATTTACTGCATCCCCCTGCCTTCTGAAAGCAAGGATCCCTGTCATTTACTGCATCCCCCTGCCTTCTGAAAGCAGGGATCCCTGTCATGTACTCCATCCCTGACATTTACTGCATCCCCCTGTCTATTGAAAGCACGGATCCCTGTCATTTACTGCATCCCTGTCATTTACTGCATCCCCCTGCCTTCTGAAAGCAGGGATCCCTGTCATGTACTCCATCCCTGACATTTACTGCATCCCCCTGTCTATTGAAAGCATGGATCCCTGTCATTTACTGCATCCCTGTCATTTACTGCATCCCCCTGCCTTCTGAAAGCAGGGATCCCTGTCATTTACTGCATCCCCCTGCCTTCTGAAAGCAGGGATCCCTGTCATGTACTCAATCCCTGACATTTACTGCATCCCCCTGTCTATTGAAAGCAAGGATCCCTGTCATTTACTGCATCCCCCTGCCTTCTGAAAGCAGGGATTCCTGTCATTTACTGCATCCCCCTGCCTTCTGAAAGCAGGGATCCCTGTCATGTACTCAATCCCTGACATTTACTGCATCCCCCTGTCTATTGAAAGCAAGGATCCCTGTCATTTACTGCATCCCCCTGCCTTCTGAAAGCAGGGATTCCTGTCATGTACTCCATCCCTGACATTTACTGCATCCCCCTGTCTATTGAAAGCACGGATCCCTGTCATTTACTGCATCCCCCTGCCTTCTGAAAGCAGGGATCCCTGTCATGTACTCCATCCCTGACATTTACTGCATCCCCCTGTCTATTGAAAGCACGGATCCCTGTCATTTACTGCATCCCCCTGCCTTCTGAAAGCAGGGATCCCTGTCATGTACTCCATCCCTGACATTTACTGCATACCCCTGTCTATTGAAAGCAAGGATCCCTGTCATTTACTGCATCCCCCTGTCTTCTGAAAGCAGGGATCCCTGTCATGTACTCAATCCCTGACATTTACTGCATCCCCCTGTCTATTGAAAGCAAGGATCCCTGTCATTTACTGCATCCCTGTCATTTACTGCATCCCCCTGCCTTCTGAAAGCAGGGATCCCTGTCATGTACTCCATCCCTGACATTTACTGCATCCCCCTGTCTATTGAAAGCACGGATCCCTGTCATTTACTGCATCCCTGTCATTTACTGCATCCCCCTGCCTTCTGAAAGCAGGGATCCCTGTCATGTACTCCATCCCTGACATTTACTGCATCCCCCTGTCTATTGAAAGCATGGATCCCTGTCATTTACTGCATCCCTGTCATTTACTGCATCCCCCTGCCTTCTGAAAGCAGGGATCCCTGTCATGTACTCAATCCCTGACATTTACTGCATCCCCCTGTCTATTGAAAGCAAGGATCCCTGTCATTTACTGCATCCCTGTCATTTACTGCATCCCCCTGCCTTCTGAAAGCAGGGATCCCTGTCATTTACTGCATCCCCCTGCCTTCTGAAAGCAGGGATCCCTGTCATGTACTCAATCCCTGACATTTACTGCATCCCCCTGTCTATTGAAAGCAAGGATCCCTGTCATTTACTGCATCCCTGTCATTTACTGCATCCCCCTGCCTTCTGAAAGCAGGGATCCCTGTCATGTACTCCATCCCTGACATTTACTGCATCCCCCTGTCTATTGAAAGCACGGATCCCTGTCATTTACTGCATCCCCCTGCCTTCTGAAAGCAAGGATCCCTGTCATTTACTGCATCCCCCTGTCTTCTGAAAGCAGGGATCCCTGTCATTTACTGCATCCCTGTCATTTACTGCATCCCCCTGCCTTCTGAAAGCAGGGATCCCTGTCATTTACTGCATCCCCCTGCCTTCTGAAAGCAGGGATCCCTGTCATGTACTCAATCCCTGACATTTACTGCATCCCCCTGTCTATTGAAAGCAAGGATCCCTGTCATTTACTGCATCCCCCTGCCTTCTGAAAGCAAGGATCCCTGTCATTTACTGCATCCCCCTGCCTTCTGAAAGCAGGGATCCCTGTCATGTACTCAATCCCTGACATTTACTGCATCCCCCTGTCTATTGAAAGCAAGGATCCCTGTCATTTACTGCATCCCCCTGCCTTCTGAAAGCAGGGATTCCTGTCATGTACTCCATCCCTGACATTTACTGCATCCCCCTGTCTATTGAAAGCACGGATCCCTGTCATTTACTGCATCCCCCTGCCTTCTGAAAGCAGGGATCCCTGTCATGTACTCCATCCCTGACATTTACTGCATCCCCCTGTCTATTGAAAGCACGGATCCCTGTCATTTACTGCATCCCTGTCATTTACTGCATCCCCCTGCCTTCTGAAAGCAGGGATCCCTGTCATGTACTCAATCCCTGACATTTACTGCATCCCCCTGTCTATTGAAAGCAAGGATCCCTGTCATTTACTGCATCCCTGTCATTTACTGCATCCCCCTGCCTTCTGAAAGCAGGGATCCCTGTCATGTACTCCATCCCTGACATTTACTGCATCCCCCTGTCTATTGAAAGCAAGGATCCCTGTCATTTACTGCATCCCCCTGCCTTCTGAAAGCAAGGATCCCTGTCATTTACTGCATCCCCCTGCCTTCTGAAAGCAGGGATCCCTGTCATGTACTCAATCCCTGACATTTACTGCATCCCCCTGTCTATTGAAAGCAAGGATCCCTGTCATTTACTGCATCCCCCTGCCTTCTGAAAGCAGGGATCCCTGTCATGTACTCCATCCCTGACATTTACTGCATCCCCCTGTCTATTGAAAGCACGGATCCCTGTCATTTACTGCATCCCTGTCATTTACTGCATCCCCCTGCCTTCTGAAAGCAGGGATCCCTGTCATGTACTCAATCCCTGACATTTACTGCATCCCCCTGTCTATTGAAAGCAAGGATCCCTGTCATTTACTGCATCCCTGTCATTTACTGCATCCCCCTGCCTTCTGAAAGCAGGGATCCCTGTCATTTACTGCATCCCCCTGCCTTCTGAAAGCAGGGATCCCTGTCATGTACTCCATCCCTGACATTTACTGCATCCCCCTGTCTATTGAAAGCACGGATCCCTGTCATTTACTGCATCCCTGTCATTTACTGCATCCCCCTGCCTTCTGAAAGCAGGGATCCCTGTCATGTACTCCATCCCTGACATTTACTGCATCCCCCTGTCTATTGAAAGCATGGATCCCTGTCATTTACTGCATCCCTGTCATTTACTGCATCCCCCTGCCTTCTGAAAGCAGGGATCCCTGTCATGTACTCAATCCCTGACATTTACTGCATCCCCCTGTCTATTGAAAGCAAGGATCCCTGTCATTTACTGCATCCCCCTGCCTTCTGAAAGCAGGGATTCCTGTCATGTACTCCATCCCTGACATTTACTGCATCCCCCTGTCTATTGAAAGCACGGATCCCTGTCATTTACTGCATCCCCCTGCCTTCTGAAAGCAGGGATCCCTGTCATGTACTCCATCCCTGACATTTACTGCATCCCCCTGTCTATTGAAAGCACGGATCCCTGTCATTTACTGCATCCCTGTCATTTACTGCATCCCCCTGCCTTCTGAAAGCAGGGATCCCTGTCATGTACTCAATCCCTGACATTTACTGCATCCCCCTGTCTATTGAAAGCAAGGATCCCTGTCATTTACTGCATCCCTGTCATTTACTGCATCCCCCTGCCTTCTGAAAGCAGGGATCCCTGTCATGTACTCCATCCCTGACATTTACTGCATCCCCCTGTCTATTGAAAGCACGGATCCCTGTCATTTACTGCATCCCTGTCATTTACTGCATCCCCCTGCCTTCTGAAAGCAGGGATCCCTGTCATGTACTCCATCCCTGACATTTACTGCATCCCCCTGTCTATTGAAAGCATGGATCCCTGTCATTTACTGCATCACTGTCATTTACTGCATCCCCCTGCCTTCTGAAAGCAGGGATCCCTGTCATGTACTCAATCCCTGACATTTACTGCATCCCCCTGTCTATTGAAAGCAAGGATCCCTGTCATTTACTGCATCCCTGTCATTTACTGCATCCCCCTGCCTTCTGAAAGCAGGGATCCCTGTCATTTACTGCATCCCCCTGCCTTCTGAAAGCAGGGATCCCTGTCATGTACTCAATCCCTGACATTTACTGCATCCCCCTGTCTATTGAAAGCAAGGATCCCTGTCATTTACTGCATCCCTGTCATTTACTGCATCCCCCTGCCTTCTGAAAGCAGGGATCCCTGTCATGTACTCTATCCCTGACATTTACTGCATCCCCCTGTCTATTGAAAGCACGGATCCCTGTCATTTACTGCATCCCCCTGCCTTCTGAAAGCAAGGATCCCTTTCATTTACTGCATCCCCCTGCCTTCTGAAAGCAGGGATCCCTGTCATGTACTCAATCCCTGACATTTACTGCATCCCCCTGTCTATTGAAAGCAAGGATCCCTGTCATTTACTGCATCCCCCTGCCTTCTGAAAGCAGGGATCCCTGTCATGTACTCCATCCCTGACATTTACTGCATCCCCCTGTCTATTGAAAGCACGGATCCCTGTCATTTACTGCATCCCTGTCATTTACTGCATCCCCCTGCCTTCTGAAAGCAGGGATCCCTGTCATGTACTCAATCCCTGACATTTACTGCATCCCCCTGTCTATTGAAAGCAAGGATCCCTGTCATTTACTGCATCCCTGTCATTTACTGCATCCCCCTGCCTTCTGAAAGCAGGGATCCCTGTCATTTACTGCATCCCCCTGCCTTCTGAAAGCAGGGATCCCTGTCATGTACTCCATCCCTGACATTTACTGCATCCCCCTGTCTATTGAAAGCACGGATCCCTGTCATTTACTGCATCCCTGTCATTTACTGCATCCCCCTGCCTTCTGAAAGCAGGGATCCCTGTCATGTACTCCATCCCTGACATTTACTGCATCCCCCTGTCTATTGAAAGCACGGATCCCTGTCATTTACTGCATCCCTGTCATTTACTGCATCCCCCTGCCTTCTGAAAGCAGGGATCCCTGTCATTTACTGCATCCCCCTGCCTTCTGAAAGCAGGGATCCCTGTCATGTACTCAATCCCTGACATTTACTGCATCCCCCTGTCTATTGAAAGCAAGGATCCCTGTCATTTACTGCATCCCTGTCATTTACTGCATCCCCCTGCCTTCTGAAAGCAGGGATCCCTGTCATTTACTGCATCCCCCTGCCTTCTGAAAGCAGGGATCCCTGTCATGTACTCAATCCCTGACATTTACTGCATCCCCCTGTCTATTGAAAGCAAGGATCCCTGTCATTTACTGCATCCCCCTGCCTTCTGAAAGCAAGGATCCCTGTCATTTACTGCATCCCCCTGCCTTCTGAAAGCAGGGATCCCTGTCATGTACTCAATCCCTGACATTTACTGCATCCCCCTGTCTATTGAAAGCAAGGATCCCTGTCATTTACTGCATCCCCCTGCCTTCTGAAAGCAGGGATTCCTGTCATGTACTCCATCCCTGACATTTACTGCATCCCCCTGTCTATTGAAAGCACGGATCCCTGTCATTTACTGCATCCCCCTGCCTTCTGAAAGCAGGGATCCCTGTCATGTACTCCATCCCTGACATTTACTGCATCCCCCTGTCTATTGAAAGCACGGATCCCTGTCATTTACTGCATCCCCCTGCCTTCTGAAAGCAGGGATCCCTGTCATGTACTCCATCCCTGACATTTACTGCATCCCCCTGTCTATTGAAAGCAAGGATCCCTGTCATTTACTGCATCCCCCTGTCTTCTGAAAGCAGGGATCCCTGTCATGTACTCAATCCCTGACATTTACTGCATCCCCCTGTCTATTGAAAGCAAGGATCCCTGTCATTTACTGCATCCCTGTCATTTACTGCATCCCCCTGCCTTCTGAAAGCAGGGATCCCTGTCATGTACTCCATCCCTGACATTTACTGCATCCCCCTGTCTATTGAAAGCACGGATCCCTGTCATTTACTGCATCCCTGTCATTTACTGCATCCCCCTGCCTTCTGAAAGCAGGGATCCCTGTCATGTACTCCATCCCTGACATTTACTGCATCCCCCTGTCTATTGAAAGCATGGATCCCTGTCATTTACTGCATCCCTGTCATTTACTGCATCCCCCTGCCTTCTGAAAGCAGGGATCCCTGTCATGTACTCAATCCCTGACATTTACTGCATCCCCCTGTCTATTGAAAGCAAGGATCCCTGTCATTTACTGCATCCCTGTCATTTACTGCATCCCCCTGCCTTCTGAAAGCAGGGATCCCTGTCATTTACTGCATCCCCCTGCCTTCTGAAAGCAGGGATCCCTGTCATGTACTCAATCCCTGACATTTACTGCATCCCCCTGTCTATTGAAAGCAAGGATCCCTGTCATTTACTGCATCCCTGTCATTTACTGCATCCCCCTGCCTTCTGAAAGCAGGGATCCCTGTCATGTACTCCATCCCTGACATTTACTGCATCCCCCTGTCTATTGAAAGCACGGATCCCTGTCATTTACTGCATCCCCCTGCCTTCTGAAAGCAAGGATCCCTGTCATTTACTGCATCCCCCTGCCTTCTGAAAGCAGGGATCCCTGTCATTTACTGCATCCCTGTCATTTACTGCATCCCCCTGCCTTCTGAAAGCAGGGATCCCTGTCATTTACTGCATCCCCCTGCCTTCTGAAAGCAGGGATCCCTGTCATGTACTCAATCCCTGACATTTACTGCATCCCCCTGTCTATTGAAAGCAAGGATCCCTGTCATTTACTGCATCCCCCTGCCTTCTGAAAGCAAGGATCCCTGTCATTTACTGCATCCCCCTGCCTTCTGAAAGCAGGGATCCCTGTCATGTACTCAATCCCTGACATTTACTGCATCCCCCTGTCTATTGAAAGCAAGGATCCCTGTCATTTACTGCATCCCCCTGCCTTCTGAAAGCAGGGATTCCTGTCATGTACTCCATCCCTGACATTTACTGCATCCCCCTGTCTATTGAAAGCACGGATCCCTGTCATTTACTGCATCCCCCTGCCTTCTGAAAGCAGGGATCCCTGTCATGTACTCCATCCCTGACATTTACTGCATCCCCCTGTCTATTGAAAGCACGGATCCCTGTCATTTACTGCATCCCTGTCATTTACTGCATCCCCCTGCCTTCTGAAAGCAGGGATCCCTGTCATGTACTCAATCCCTGACATTTACTGCATCCCCCTGTCTATTGAAAGCAAGGATCCCTGTCATTTACTGCATCCCTGTCATTTACTGCATCCCCCTGCCTTCTGAAAGCAGGGATCCCTGTCATGTACTCCATCCCTGACATTTACTGCATCCCCCTGTCTATTGAAAGCACGGATCCCTGTCATTTACTGCATCCCTGTCATTTACTGCATCCCCCTGTCTATTGAAAGCAGGGATCCCTGTCATGTACTCAATTCCTGACATTTACTGCATCCCCCTGTCTATTGAAAGCAAGGATCCCTGTCATTTACTGCATCCCCCTGCCTTCTGAAAGCAGGGATCCCTGTCATGTACTCAATCCCTGTCATTTACTGCATCCCCCTGTCTATTGAAAGCAAGGATCCCTGTCATTTACTGCATCCCCCTGCCTTCTGAAAGCAGGGATTCCTGTCATGTACTCCATCCCTGACATTTACTGCATCCCCCATTATCTCGATCATATCACACAACTGTATAAATTGTAATGATTGAATACAACGCCATTCCTCTTGTGTAAATATCTGTATGTGTTTACAGTAGAACACGGATATAACAATATATAACTAAATCTGATGTTCACTATTCACGTTTGGCATATTATATAAGGCTCTTGACAGGACTTTGCTATATCCATTTCTTAGCTATGTTAGTGTTCGCTACATCAATGTTCTACTGTATATACAATGTACAAGGTTTTCTATATCCATCGTGTTATTTTACGCTTATGTTGTTACTTTATGTGTGTGCCTTTCTCTATCACTTCCAACTCAGCACTACCTTTGCCAAATCACAGACTCATTGAATGTTATTTCATTAGGTCTGCACTTCCAATTTACATTAGAATTATGAACAAATTGTATTACTTTACAAGGAAATGCCCCTATTTTCATGTCACACATTATTCTTTCAATTGAGTTAAGCTATTAGATAATGATATAGTTCAACATCGTCTAACAATCGGGATAGTTCATTGTAAAGCATGTTCAAAATATATGCGCTTCAACCATGTAATTTATGTATCTATTCTCTGCTCTGGGTCACTTGATTCCATCATAATTATATAGCATGCGTATTCTATTGTCTGTATCATGTAAAACTTTCCTTTGTGTAGTACAGAGTCAGTTTCGAAACGTCAAAGTAACCATTCTGCTACTATTGTTATTAGAGCTTACCGGTGCTATTGAATCTAATCATGGCCCACAAACACACGATTTTCATGGCAAAACTGTGTCTATATTCCACCTCAATACGATAAGAGTAAGAAACAAACTTGATAACCTTATGCTTCTGATAATCACATTGTTGGATTCACGGAAATGCATTTAGATAAACGCATTGTTACTGACCAACTTAAATGGACAGATTACAGATAGAAATCAATTTGGTAGAGGTATCAGGATTCATATTTAAAATAACTTAGCATTTGAGAGAATGTATAACTTAGATGATAAATCTGGATAAAAGTATATTTACCTGTAAAACCACTGATTGTTTGGCTTACAGACCAGGGTATAATGCCGTAGAATTTTAGGAACGTTTAGACATAAGTATTTGGTGATTTAAATACTGACTGTCTAGTAGAAGTAGAACTCAATACAACAAACAACATAACACACATTGGAAGGCTATGAAGTGCACCACCGCGTTTTATTGCGTGAAACGAAAAACATGAATAATATACATTTGAAGAAAACTCAAATCTGTAGCCGGCGCAACCTCACGAACCGCCAACAAAAAGGGATTACAGCCCTCTCTCCCTTAGCATACGGCGGCAAACTCCACGGCAAACTCCACGGCAAACTCCACCGACGGCAAGAAGCCATACAACATGCTGGGCACACAAGCTTCCTTGTGTCTAGGTAGGTACACACATCAAGCACCTAAGGTATAAATGTTCCTTTCGGGCACAATAATGGCCAACAACTAGCAGAATACCAGGCAGGTACGACTAAATTATCTTTAGCTTTGCAAGCATTTATATGAGCTAACAAACAAGATACATAGGTGGCACAACCCAGTTGTTAGCGTTACCCCCAATTTCTGAGAACGCATTTTCGCAGAAAATCCTTATTACCAAAAGCAAAACAATGACATATTTCCACCACATCTCTTCCAGATTTCTAAAAACGTGCTGCGAAATACCCCCAATCATCGTGATGAGCTATCTTACTTAGAAAGTATTTTCATAGAGAGATCTAGACACCTACTGCATCTCTAAATGTATAGAATGAGATACACATTTTAAACAGACATAAAAAATGGATCAAGAAATTGCTTGCAACTCTGATTTCATACTATCCTTTAGGCACTATATGGATTCAACATTGGTATTAACAGTAAACCATCTGACACGCTGAGAACTCACACAAACTTTGGAAAACAATCGTTACTGCCATCAGCTCTTTCCATGTCGAACTCTTATTGCGTCTTCAACAGATCAAATTCCATTCAACTCACTCTGGCCAACCTGAACACAATAGCCACCATACCCAGTGGAGCTGGCATCACTATAATACTACTTAAGATACCACATCTACAATCATACAATCCATATAGCAGATTATCCTTCCAAAACGCCAGTTGATTTATACTCTCCGGAGAAAGTGAAATGCAATCATTCCAAGAAAGAGCATCTATAGAATCTGAATACTCAAAGATCGTGTCAAGCTGGAAGACTGCACCCGAAACAATCTTCTTGGAAATAATTTGGCCAATGACTGAAGCAACTGATCGAACTGGAATATTATCTGTTTTATTTAACAGATATCGAAAAGAAGACGACAACTTATCTAGTCTGCGAGATGGAATGGACAACATCTAGTATCAATAATGAGTCCCAACCACCTAACAACCTGACATGGCTCCCACATGGATTTCTCAACCTTTGGTACAAAACCGGATTTAATTAGATCGTTCTTGATAGCAAGTCCAGTGCTTCTTTCATTATTCAAACTGTCACCCGACATTATCCCATCATCAAGAAATGTCACACATTAATAAGATTGAAATCGCCAATACTTTACCAATTCACTTGTAAGTTTAGAAAACAGTAAGGGGCAGTTATCAGACCAAAAGGCATAATTACCAACTTGTAAAATGTTCTGTCATCGCCAACACGTCCCCATGAGAAACCTAGGAAATCAAAAACGACTAAAAAAATATCAATGGGATGATATGCCGAATGAATGTCAATTTTCACCAACCATTACATTTTTGCTTACATCTTGAGAGCTGTACATAAGTCTTCATGTGAGTTCATGCTTCACATAACATTTGCAGACATGCTTATTCGACAAAGATAAATCTAATATTAGTCTTTTCTTGCCAGACGCCTGAGTTGCAACAGTTAAAGGACCTTTCTTGACTAAATCGTGAATAGCTTCAACCAGGGACCTTATATAGATATAATGTCCCTGCTTCAACAAAATCACAATTACTCGGCGTAAATCTGTTATTTCGACTGTCCATTATGAGATGAATAAAAGGGCATTACATTGATTGACTTCCAGAACGAAATATTTTCTTTCAATCTACCTTTAACCATAATCTCTGCCTGGCCCTGTTCATACTCGTAATAATCTGATGTTAATATGAGGTTATCTGAGATGTATTCGAGACACGAGAGCTACAATACTTAAAGCGCAACTCCCGGATAAAATTGACCAAAATTCGTTTGACTAAACCAAGGTAAATTGTACACTTATGTTAATCTGTATGCATAGTATCTAGCTAAATATGATTTTCCGTTAGGTCATAAACATTTTAAAACAATAGATTATTTTATTATTTGCGATTCTAAAAAATAGCGTCATTTACTTGCCGCGATCGTTTTGTTCCGGTGATGTAACCGGATGTGACGTCAACTGGGGCAAACAAACGTGACGTAACAGCCACGTGACAATGTAAACAACACAGCGCTTCACTTCGGTGATCGCTTTTTGACGATTTGGGTCACAAATAAAGTTAAACTGAGAGTGAAATTCGAATATCTGCTGTATGAAAGTATAATGGCAACGAGGAATTAGCTAAATATGTGTTTTGGTACATAATTATGAGAAGAATTCATGATCCGAAAGGACATGTCAAATTCTGTAGCCTAGTGAAGGAGTCGTTGTCCTCTGTCGACACGGAATGATTTCGGTAAGTGGGTCTTTGATTTCTTTCTTCTAACGATGCATAATTTGTTATGTGTATGGACATGTTCTTTCGAAAATATAAATATTACTTGAATTTTCAATCCGAGTCGAGAAAAACAACATTATCAGTCTCTCAAATCGTGGCTCTCGTCGAGTGTGTTTTGCAGATCCATTTTTCGATACTGTACGCGCTCACAATCTTCCAAAGTGATTTTTTAAAGAAATGTGTCTGGCCCACAGGGATAGCAGTATTCAAAGTTGATAACAAAAGTAATTTTTACTAGCCTTGGGTTGAATGACTGGTGTTAATTTTAGCCCAGAGATTCATTAACATGTCAATTATATGACAACTTATAATTAATTTGCACCATTTCATTGACTTAATGTGTGCATGACTCGCCTTTTTAAAAAAAACTTTATAATTAATTTTATTAATATAATTAACTTCAGGAAATTATTTTTTAAATATCGACATTTGCTTTCAATGAAATATATTAGACAGATATCAAATTCAAATCCATATAACAATGTAGTAGAAATTACTACTGGTATTTAAAAATTACAAATTAGAAGCCATACCAGTACAGTATATGAGTTAGTGATCATGAATGTATATGCATATTTAAATTTTCAAAGAAATGGCTTTCCATAAAAGATTTCAATATTTTGTTTGATAACTATTTATTTGTTTGTGATGAAATTAGACTGAGGCTGTAGATGTTTAGAATTATTTCACTTGCCTGACATAAAAATATCAAAGGTCCTATACCAAACACAAAATAATAACATGTTATGAATTAATCATGTGTAATATATGCAGCATCAAGAAAGATTTATTATTGTTGTTACAGGTGATGGGAGTCCCTAATACAAGAGAACACAACAACAACAAAAAAACCATTAGGAATGGACTGTTTGTGCAGTAAAATATTGGTGCTGAAGGTGTGATCCTTTGCTATCAGGAAATGATATATATAAACATTGTCATAAGAAGTGATATATGCTGATTGTGTGAACTGATATCCAAATCATTATCTTCTCTTGGATATGAGAATGTGCCAATGTTTTAGAAATATTGTATTCAACTTTGAAGCAAACTTGAGATGCCTCATAGAAAGACTACACAAAAACAAGTGTAATAGTAAATCAAATTAATATTCAATTTAATTATGCGAGTAAATAAAATCAAATATTTCCAAAATTTATAAAAAATAACTTTTATGATAAAATTAATTTCATGTGCACTGTTTCTATGTAATTTCTAAAATGCAAACACTTACACAAAGTAATGTTCAATACATGTTGTATACTTAGTTGAATAAATTTGGCTCTTATATTTGTTGTTTGTTTTATTCATGATTAAAAAGTGGAAATGCAATATTGCATCTTAAGTGACTTTAATGTCACAGTAAAAATAGAAAACTTGAACATATTTTTTTCAGAATTCTTAGGTCTGTATCAAGGTAAGTTTTTTTGATATGCAGTTAGGTGTAGGCAAATGTAAAAAACACAAGTCATGCTTACATAGGTATTTACACACAGTTACAAATCTATTTTATAGAAATAAATATCTTTGTCCCTTTGGATAATGCTATTTACAAAATTAATCATATGCATTGTGATGAAGTACATATGTTTTATTATATATATATCTGTAACTGAAAACATAGGTTAGTTAAAATTGCAAATGTTATTGATAAATGTCTGAATTTTCCATTTGATCAGATATATATATACTTGACAAAATATACTCAGAAAATATTATGTAAACTGTGAAATGAATAATAATTATCTTATCATTTAAATAAGATATCAATCACCAAAAATTCCATTATTCTTACCAATTTTATCCACTAAAATACAGATCAGTTAGATACAATATTTTCATTCTTTCATTCAATGTCTTTCAATACTTATGAAACAATATCACTACAATTAAATTATTTCTATTGCAATACACTATTCATTCTAAAACAAAATTGGGTACGAGTTCAGCGAAACGTGTGGATATGCATTGGAGTTCACTGCATCCCGTGAAGACATCACGTGACCATGCAGGCACGGTAAAGTTATTTCGCCAAAAATGAAATAACCTATGTATTATAGTCAGCAAATTACACAATATTTAACTACATGCATTCACTATTAATGATGTATCTAAAATACGTAAGTTTGGCAGATATGTCAGCACTGAAACACGTATGATATCAGCTGTTCGGTTAATTATTTGGGATTTTACTTCCGGGTTTAGTAAGAACCATTTTTAAAACTTTATCGCTGATATTGAGTTTATTCCTTTTCTGTTTCACTTCAAGTTGTCATATGCAAATATCTTGCAAGTTTTGACATTAAATGGTCGACTGGTATGATTCCTATTGCCCGCGCAGTTTACTCGTCTGACAGTGTTAATACTACGGCGGTCGCCATTTGCATTGGTTTGTTTTCTCCAGTTGACGTCATACATTCCTTCGGGGAAAATCGAGATTTTTCCGGTGTTCTCCGTAAAACAAGATGGCCGACACGTCAAAAAGCGACGTAAACAGACAGTTTTCTGACTTTTTTTACGATTTGCTAAAGTCACACATAATTTCAATGGTAATGGGATGCGAGAATTTGTTGTTTATAAACCGATTCACATAAATTCCATGTCTTTGCAATGTGCATGTAAACCATAGGCAGTTACTTGAAAGAAATTGGAGCAAAATCATCCGGGAGTTGCTCTTTAACTTTCGTATCGGTAGTTCAGGCTGAACTCTGTCTGTCTGTCTCTGTCTGTCTCTGTCTGTCTGTCAGACCCAAGAGCAAAATATTTGATTCACGACCAGCCCAGTCTAGACAATTATAGTTTAGTATATAGTATAGATTACTCAACTCTAGGATCTGTAAAAGTCTGCATTGGGCATAGGCGAAAATCCAACCCAGTGTCCAACCTGTCCGTCCGCCCGCCATCCGTCCGTCTGTCTGTATTTTTTCGCATTTTCGTCAGTAATCTCAAGTGAAAGTGTAAGTTTTACTTATCTTCTACTACATCTGTTCAACGCATTCTAGCATTTAGAATGTGTATAGTGTCATATCATCTCTCTCGTCCATCTGTAAAAGTTATCGGTGGCCGCCATTTTACTTGTCAAGTTAGTGGTTGTTTTGACCGTATTTTATTGTCATGTTTATTCACATCAGATAATTATTTTAACAACTATAAATGTTTCTTTGCTATCTAAAGGTATCTGTAAAAGGTATGCGGGGTGAAGTAATTATTCCTGTGGTTTATTATTTTTTGGAAACGTATTTTGGAACTAGGTTTCATCTCATCACCTTAAATGTTCTTATTTTCAATGCGCTTTGAGCATGCACCTTGTGTATGGATATAGCGCTTTATAAATGCCCATTATAGCCGACTCTTAATATTTATGCATAGCGGTGACCTAGATATCGAAAACGAGGCTAAGCCCGCAAGCTTCCAAGATGGCAGACGAAAATGCCGTGATGCGACGTGCGAGTCCGATATCGTATTTCGTGAATAGCTTTAATGCAAACTCACAAAAAGTTTTCTACTTTTGCACAAACGTTTGTTGCTCTTATCTGAAAGAGTCTGTGTTAAATTTGACAACGGTGATTAAAATTTTCATTCATAAAGTGCCTTGCTGAAAAGTCAAAGCATCGTGGAACGTTGATTCGCAGATATGAGTACTTGTCAAATATCTCAAATTTTTATAAAATTCATGTGATATTATACGATAAGAAACACAATTTTAGGTTGAAAATAGATTTTATGGAGTTTTTTTTAACAATCTTTAGTCAGCTGATTTATATTTTCGCTTTTTTCTGACGTTTGTACGTAATCTCGCACATTCGATCAACTTCCGGGAGGCTTGCAATCTCACAATGCGTCACTTGTGCAACTTTCCTATAGAAACAGTTTTATTATCTATGTCATATATCTATCTAAAAACCAAAATAATAATAATACTCAATTTGATATGTTTCTATTTACGAGTTCACGCGCTATACAGACTGATTTTTCAACGGGAAATACACAGCGGGTTGCCATATTATTACGTACATGTGACGTAATCCCATAGACTTACATGTTAAATAGCTCTTGCGGGAATATTTTTCATGGAGTTATTGTTTGTCAATAAATTCTGAAATCTGTACCAAAATATAGGAAATCATCTTAGCTACAGATACATAATTTCCATCTTTTTTCTGATAATTATTAAGAAATCTACCTCTTATCAAACAACATATATACAACACCGATCGGGACATTAGAATCACAAGTTGAACATACGATGTTTAAACAAGTGTCATTCGAAAACTTATCAACTGATAGATGACAGGTAATTATGTACATACAGCCGAGATGATTACCAATCTGTCTGCAAAATATGACAACAAAGAGACTTTTAGTTAATTTATGAAAATTATTCCCGCAAGAGCTATTTAACATGTAAGTATATGGGATTACGTCACATGTGCGTAATAATATGGCCACCTGCGTGTAGAATTGAACTTATTCAATAGACTAGGCTGTACGTACATAGTCCAATGCAGGTCTAATGTGCATGTATAATTGTATACAGTATATTAAGAGATTTACAAACGAATCTTCTTCAACACAATTTCATTTCAAATGTTTGGCGTGTTTAAGTATATATGATTTTTTTTTATAGTTTTAACAATTATTTTAAATTCTGTATTATTGTTATTGCAAATACTTTGAGGGGGAAATGGGTAAAATGTAAACTTTCAACTGCTCTTTTCATTGGGAAATACAATATTACAACTGCAAATTGGTTCCTGATTTTTTAAAGAAACACATCACTCAAATAACAAAATTATATAATATATGTCTGTACCTGAAATCCTAATATCAATTTAGAATTTTATGGATATAATTCGACCATATACATCTTAATCATGTTTTGGACCTGACTCATAAATTTACATGGATTGATCATGTTGATACATGGAATTAAAAAGCTACACTTTGTAAACATATTAACAGTCTAGTCTAATTATTATATTTTATCTCTGAAGGGTAGCATATTTTCAAAATGGTCAGATTCCTTTAGATATTATATAATTGCAGCAAATGTTAATTAAGATAGTATAGCCTTCTTTATGTAACTAAATCTTATCTAAAACTCCTAAGATATTAATTTTAACTTGACATGTAAATGTTTCATTATTTTTTTAATATTTTAGTTGAAACTTAGTTCTTTATCTAAAATTTACTTGACCTTTCTGTAAGTTTCCAAGGCATAAACTTGTTTATATATGTCTACAGCTTCAATGTTAAGAACAAGAACATTCTTTAATTTATGGTCGAACTTGCTTTTAATGAAACTTTCTATCTCATTTATGCCAAATCTATTTAGCATTACAAATAATATATATAAATCAGTAATAATTTAGACCAATTATATAATATGCCTCAAATCTTGTATTCATTATATTTTTACAAGATCTGAATAATGATGTGTATATATATAAACTGACATCAGCACATTCACAACAAAAATTACAAGTAAACTTCAATCCATTTGTGTACATGTATGGATACATAAATATATAGGACTATTTCTATCCAGATGATATTTGGTTTTGATTGTGACTTTGTCATATTTTTCATCTTATTTGTGAAAATCATCTTATATGGAAATCATATACTAGTATTACAAATGTACCATGTTAAACAAAATATAAAATATATAATAATATACAATATAACATATTACAATTAACCATGTAATATTGTTATGAACTTGAGATATATATAAACTCTAATATTTAATGCTTAATAAACTCAGATAATATTTTGTATACAAAATTAATTTTAGTTATTTGTTTTCTGGATTTTCTGAAGAAATTACAGTTTTAAAAAAAAATCATGCAAATGCTTTATATTAAAATTATATTAAATATATAACTACTTACCTTGCAATTGATTTATTCAAAATATTCATTTCTGCCAGCATGAAAGTACAAGTCAAGAAGGCCTACTACTGAATAATAGGTCTGCTTGAATCAATTCCGCCGGCTAATTTAAGTCAGCACATTTACGAAATTATAATATTATTTTTACATTATTTTACATTAAGTTTTCACAGAAATCGGCATGGTAAAATAAATATGTTTTTGTCAACATCACTGCATGGTTGGCGAGACACGGCATGCGATTGTTCATGTCGATTGTTCATGTCCAGAATCTGCTACATCGAAGAAGCCGTAAAAATAAATAGGCCTAAGCTCAAAATGTATTTATCATCACGATCCGATAAGGCTTACATCAATATCACAATCGTATAATTTAGTACTTTGAATCTAGATTTAAGTATGAAACAGCAATATATTTAGATCTAGATATTCGTAAAAAAAAATCTCGCATGATTTCACGTTTCAATAATTGGCGCAAGTTTACTTCGGCAAACTTTGTCATCCGTTCAAATACTGAATTTACACCACACGTATTTTGAGTAAAATAAACATTTGAGATGTTGTTTTAGCTTTTAGTTCCGTCAGTAACTAGTGACAATGTTTGAAAGTGGTATAAAACAAACTTTTTTGGCGACATGTTGCGAGAGAAAATCGCGATCAGTTACTTCCGGGATCACGTTGTTCGTCCATGCGGGCTTAGCCTCGTTTTGGATAGCTCATGACGTCTATTATTATTATTATTCATGCGCGAGGGTGAATGACTCGCTGACTGTAAATAATTGTTTATTCCAGCGGAGCATCAAATCATAAATATATGCTCCGCATAAATTATCATTGTTTTAACTAATGCTCCGCTGATTTTACCCGGAGCAGAGCATGCTTCCCAGTATTTATTCAGTAATTGTAATAACTATACGGAAGTAAACCATAACCTTCCACTACATTGCAATTCCCATATCAATATTATTTTTGTACATTTCTTTATGAGTTATTGGTGCATTGTTATTCTGTAAAGTGCATTAGAAAGAGAAGTTTACGATCTAATAGTGTATTAGAAACGTTGCGGAGCATAATTTACACGTAAAAGAATCTTATAGATATTTACTGTTTTCTTGACGTCTCATGGTTTGCTTGACTTGTAAGAAGTTGCGTGAATGGCTGAATTGCATCACGTGACCCCTACGGAACCCTATATAAGCAGCGACGGCGCCGAGTGGGTAATCAGCTCCGTTTGAAACCGCTCGTAAAATCTCCAAGAGAAGAAGAAGAAGCTGTTTGTCACTCTGCTTTCGGCTGCGAGTCAAAGAGCTTTATAAGGGAGCTATTCCAAATTCATAAAAAAAATCCCCTTTCGATCGATTGTAAAGTTGTTAAGTACTTTGGTTCTTTTTGGAAAACATAATTATTTGGTAAATAAATAATTTGACAAGTATTATTTCTGGAATTTTCTTCATTACACTGTTACACAGTAATATTAACCTTTGTCACTTTTAAGCCAAATATATTCAAGCCAGACATGAACTAATGATTGTTACATTTTATATTAATTGTTGAAATACATGTTTTGCTGATTGAAATAAAATCACACTAAATTTATTCAGCTTGTTCGTGGTTCATCTTTAGGTGGCTTACAATATACACTTAATTTTTCACCGATTTTTTTCGACCCAAAATAAGCCGCGAAATTGCACTAATTAGTAAAGGTGTTTTCCAGTCTAAATATAGATCAAGTCTAAAGTGCAAAGCATTGTGGCCTAGCTCACACACTGTATACACAGACACGAAAGAATAACAAAGTTTATGAGCAATGAAAGAAACCGAAATATATAAATATTGGCGATTATTTATCTACCATTTCATTTAATTATGTATTTTCTACAGATAATAAATGTTTTAACCAACTAGGTATTTTGTTTGAATTTTTTGAATCAATGAAAATATATGTGTCATTATTTGGTCTTATCTCAATAAACAGTACAGGGGGACACGTCTCATGAGTGTCATCCCAAATTGACCGCCGCTAACGAGCCCGTTACGTAATTGATTGTATGGGTAACCACTGTGTATAATCACCCGATACGTCTGTCGTCCAGGCATAGATGGACAAGGTATTATACGCAATCCAGGCATAGGCAAGACGCTGTGTTACTAACACTGTAACATGTGTTAAACATCCAGTCTTTCAATGCTGGATTGTCTATACATAAATAGCGTTACATGAAGGATCCTACGTTGCCTGGATTGTGTTGCCTCACCCTGTAACACGGGTCGTTGAATATATCTCACGGATTACATAACATGCATAAGATAAGATAAACTTTATTTTCCCAGATCGGAAATTCGTCTTACATTTAAACGATGTAGTACTTCTCCCGCATTAATTTACAATCGTACGTGATATCAAATTGAATCTTATATCTAGTTGACAAAGGTTTTGCAAAAGTGATTGCCTACTTGATTTGATCTACATTGTTTTTTTTAATTCCCAACGTTGATTGGGTTATAACTTAATTATGACTGATTATGGTTCTATGACACTATATGTAGTTCAAGAATTGACCAAAGCCATGTTATAATTCTTGATTGTTATAATGCAAAAATGAAGATACCACTGTTTTATATGGGGTTTTTTTTATATTGTGCCGTGTCGGGTAAAGATATAATATAAATAAATCTACGCACTGCCAGCTTTCCACCTCGTAAACAATCTCGCTTAGGAAAAGTTGTTCTAATCGCTAGTAAAATAGCAGGAGTTTCCTTTGCAAATTTATCATATATTTATGAAAAAAGAGTTTTGAAACTAGCTTAGATTCACACAGGTTGACCACTTGGAGTCAGTGCTGCCCTTCAATAGGCTAAATAAATATATCAGAAACAACCTTTTTGTTATTCCAAAGATACCGTATTTCCTCTAATACAACCCCGGGGTTCTATTTCATTCAGCACACCCTTACCCCCGGGTTCTATTAGAGAACCGGGTTGTGGAGGCCGGGTTATATTTTTTCCGGCATGAATTGACGTTTATAATCTTCTTAGGGTGACCTATTTTCATGAAAAATATTTGTTGATAATGATTTTATTCCATATTCTACGAACGTCTACGAAACCAACATTAGATTCGTCAACGAAACTAACGATATTGACATTAACGAACCTGCTTTGTCTACGCATAAACCTACACCCTATTTTATAATGGTCTTTTCAACCTATATGACACAAATATAAAATATCGAAAATATTTAATTAATACTGTACTGATAGAATTGTAAGACTGAAAGAGTTAAATATTTTAACATACTAACTCTGATTTTGTAGTTGTTTCAATGAAAAATACCTACCTTGATTCTTATCAAGGGAGTAAATTCAAAAGTTACGGAATATGAGAACATAATGCATTCACATCACACACATCTCGTTTCGTTTCCGAAACATTTACCATTTTGATACTTCCGGTTCTGTGCCAACCCCGCCAAGAATAAGTTTTGGATGAAGTGGACTGTGAGTTGGTCTACGTCGCCTCTGCACGATATCTATGTGAGGTTGGTACTATGTTATCACTAAACCATTGTTTTATTATGATAAGAACGTTTATATAATGTGTACCCACAGTTTTGATCGATCTACATCAGAAAAATCAATCCGATGGCATCACAGTGGCTTATACGTACAGTGCTGTCGGGTAAAGCTACGCAACTAAGAGATCCCAGATAACGGACCATTTATACCAGTAAAATATTTCACATGTGAAAAATCTATCTCAAGATGAAAGTTAAGACTTTTAGTAATCACATTAATGTAGAAATTTGAAGTATAATTTCTTTGTGCATTGACGCTGAAAGTAATAAAATGACTACCCCTATTTCCATGGGCCAATATAAGTGTAGGATAAAGATACGCAGGCACTTCCAATTTTTACAATAATTATAAATTTTAAAAGTAATATCAGAAGCTGATGAAAGGACTAGAAGAACTGAAGGTAGTAGAGCCCTACTAGAGGTATTTATTTTGGTTTCCTTTGACATTTGGTGTGTGAGAGAGCAAATGTTTTATGATACCTTGTCATTTGCGATTTTTTAAAATTTCCTTACTTTGTCAATGTTATGGTCAATAAACAGCATTCTAAAAACTTTCGCCTGCAACAAACAATACAATTTCTTCTCAAATTTCTAAAAGAAACAAAAATTTAAATCAATACATTCTCTACATTTATTACTGTTCTATTTGAGGAAAGCTCATCTTTCCCTCCAGTTACGGCTGTATTGCTGAAAAGAAACAGATAAAACATGTTCAAAAGCCCAGAAGGGGTCACCGGTTAAAACTCTTTATTTTTTCTTGTTGAACAATCAACTAATTTACCTTCTCACATTTCAGCTTGGACCAACACAACGGGCAACACTGTAACATTGACCCTATGGCAAGAGATTCATTGTTCATTGATATGCCTTTATCAATAATATGGTTTTGGTAAGTTGGTAAGTTTGGACATAGCTGCCCAACTGTAGCTAACCTCGAGTGATTGGTTTTCGGACGCTTAAACAAATCAATGGCGACAATAAACCCATTTTAAACTTAATATATACACTTCACCTATTTTTGCATATGAACTTTATCTCAACGCGTTTAATCTTAAAAGGTGAAGTTTGTATGATATTACAAATCTTTAGTTTCACACGAAGCATGTTATTCTTTTGGCTAGCGAGACTCTCTCCTTCACATCGATGACGTCACATCGCTACATATATCACGAAAAGCTACTCTAAAGTGAGCCGTCCTTGACTATATATAACCTCTTCTCTCAGGATCATGTTTGTAAATCCTTGACGTACTGAGATATATATTTGGCTATTGAAATAAAAAGGCCTTGGTCGAATGTTGCCATTATTCACAGATGCGAATAAACGTGTTAACATAATGAACGACAATGACTAAATTGATGAAACGTTGATAGGAATATATGGTCTTCATGAATTAGTAAAATGTTTAAACGAATGGCACAATTTTGAAATGTACAAAAACTGAAGATGATTATTTTCAATATCCTTATATTGATTCTAACAAATCGATCACAATATGATGCGGCACATACAGTGAGAGAATGTAAAATTTCAAAACACTACCAACCTTCAGCAATATGCGACAAAGTTAATTGGACAATCAGGTGATTGTGGATTCAAATATCCTGATTAAGCAGGATTCCTCTGGGCAAAATCGTTTCATTACAATACTTAAAGGTGCCATACTATCAAAGAGCTTATCGAACGATTCTGTCAATGAATGGAGAGAGAATAATTATTGAACACATTCTTACTGAACACGCTAGTTCCAGCCGATGCTCGCAAGTTTCACCGCAATACATAGCCACATGGCATTGCGAGCTTTCTCCCTGCCATTATACTAGCAGCCGCGATATAAGTGAAATACTCTTGAAAGCGGCGTTTAACCCCAACTCACCTCACCTTACTGAACATTTTGCTTCGATTCCCCAATTATAAATTTTCTAAGATGAAATGATAATCAATGGAAAGTATTAATCTTTTTCTCAACATTTCAAATTGTAGGGCTAGGTGTAGCCAAACTCAGATTATGATTGTGTCACATTGCCACTTCAAATTGTAAATTTCAGTGCAGTTCCACCCATGGTTGGTTAATTCTGACCAATGCTTGTGGTTTCCCCGCATCGATAGCCACAATTGTGTTGTGGCCTTGCAATAATACTGGTAGCCATGATGTAAGTGAAACCCAAATTACCGCTTCTTACCTTAGGCTTAAAAGGAGGGTTCTATCGGGACATTTTTTATGGAAACGAAATTCGAGAGGATATCCCTGTTTACACATATATGCTATTACTATAGGATTAAAACACAGTCAAATTGAAAGATATTAATGATGTTAATACTATTTTACATTTGACAAATTGATAAAGACAAGCGCACATTTGTTGAAAAATCAAAACAATGAGAATTGAAGCCATTCCTCGGCGCTGCAAGTGGGGAAAACTTTGCTACCGCCTAACAGCATATTGTTAATTACTTTTATGATACATTATGTTTTACTATGTGAATATTCTATCAGTGAATATGTTTTATTAAAAATTAAAATTGGGTTAAATATAGTGTGTTTTCATTTCACGAAATGTCAAGGATCCAAGATGGCGGATGCTGCCGATAGATCGTTGATAGAACTTTCCCTTTAACCTGAAGGACTATACAGATGTGCGTTTTATTTTTTTAAGCTTCTGAGGGAAATACTAAAGCTCTTGTTATCAAATGAGTTTCTCCAGTCAATTTGTTGCTAAAAGTAGAACAAAACGATATTGAGTATGCCGATACTTAGGATAAACTATACCATTAGTCCATTACCGTATTGATAACCAAATAGATTCTTTTCAGGTTGTCTCCCATCATCAAGGAGAAATCCCTGTATTAGCCTGAAAATGGGAAGATTTACGAGATGCAACACAGCAGATTTTGCAGCAACCAATATCAATGGTAAGTAATAGACTGATTGAGACCGAGGTGTTCAAGTTACAGAATCATGAATTACTTGAACCCGAGGTTGAGGTTAGAAACTATTTTACACACTGGCAGTATCAAACCACATACAGAATTATTTTGTTCTGAAACATAATAGTGTTTCTGAAATTCAGTGACGCATCTCCCTATCAGAGAAACAATGTCTATACGGTAGCTAACAAAAGCTTGATAGAGCCATGCTGCACATGCAGTAAGCTGAAAAGTACAAGTTAATACAATAGACTGTTCAGCCAATGTCGGTATTGCAAGAGTGGACCCAAAATGCAACACAATAGTGAATTATACTGAATAAGTCAATAATATTGTTGTTGACATTTTTTATACCACCCTTTAAAGTTAAAATTTTTTCAAGAATGACATGCAACTGACAATTTTTATTCAGTCAATTTATCACAATTTCTTTATCATAACAACTGGTTTCAAGGGTTTAATGGTTAGTCTACTTAGCCAGAAACCAGCAGGTCACAAGTCCAATATCATGGTTTGACAGAAAGATTTAGTGAATTTTATTGGTTTTGATACTCCGCTATTTATTAAAGCATCTTCCTTTTGATTTGAGAAAAACAAATTTAAGCAACTGTTACTTTCGGAACAAGAAGTATTAGGTCAAGTGTTCATGGCGTTATGAGATTTTCATTATGAACACACAGTATTCATGATTAAAACCTCTGTTCATTACCATAACCAATACCCAAATAAAATAAACAAGCCGGTGTGTAAGCTTTTTATGCCAATTCTAAATCAAGTTTTTATCAGTTTATCTCAAGTTCAAATATCATGTCAAGAAGGATTGTTGTAACTGAATATTACGCCATTTACTTTTACAGGCCCGAGGAGGATTTGAGAATCACTCTGAAGATCAAGAGAGTCAAGCATAGTTTCATCGGTTGCTTGTCACAGTAACATGGAAACACTATCGGCTGTAGGAAATGACATATCAGCTCTCATCATAACTATGGAGAAGTAAACAGGTAGAAACTAATATGTTAGCACATTTCTTGAACTCCTTTGTTGTCCTTCAATGAGAAAGTCTAGTGAACTAGATATAGTTAAGGTTCATATACATATTTCATGTATAATATAATTTCAGTTTTCAAAATTATGTTCACGGGTGCTACTGAAATGAGCACTGTCCAAAAATTCATATTTCCCTTTTAGACAAGAACATGAAAACTGTTTCATGTATTTTCATGAAACTGTGTACCCGTACATGTATCAAGTCGGTTAAAGGTACATTAAATATGTTGTTCGAATCAAATAGTCAAATGTTATAAATGGTGTTATTTATCTGAGATGTACTGGCTGTTGCTGAAAATTTTAAAGCTAATTCTTTTGGTGTAGTGAAATAGTAAAAGTGAGAGACAAGAGCATATCGTAAACCACATTTAATGCATATCAATTATTCAAACATTATTTGGGAAACGTTTCTTTAACAGACAAAAAGACAGATTTGGGTTGGTTATGTTTAATAGGTCATAAAGCTATTGTGCATATAAACGGAATCTGCAATTCTGGTTTCTGCACATGTATTTTAAGGCTGTTGCTCCATTTTAATTGAGAACAAGTCGTAATTTATCTTAATTTGTCAATTGGGTATGAATATGCGTATAGACTCGCGTGTCGAGTGAATTTGTTTGAACTTAATCAGCACATGTAATATTTCCTCACATATGAACGCTAAATAAAATATTATCAAAAATGCTTCACTTGCCTTTTGCTGTTAGAAATTTCTTTTTATCCTCTGCAACAGTATTATTGATAGGGAAGTGGCATTTATCTTTCCATCTGTTACATTTCTTGACCGGCCCATAACCTTTTAGCTCATCAGGCCTGTAAAGGCCAGATGGGCTTACGGCATGGGCCTTCATCCGTAAACTTTTGACATTTTCGACTTCTCCTCCAGGACCGCTACACTCCAAAAGCTGAAATTTTGTGGGGAGGTACCTTGCACAATATACACCCTGATGAACTACAGAGCCCATGGATCTATTTTTAATTGTTATGAAAAATGTTGATTCGGAATATTGACAGTACACCTACTTTTGAAAATAATTTTGTGAATGCTTTGTGGCAAAGAAATGATGGATTTGATAGTTCATAAACTCATTGCTCCTTTTATTTTGATCAAGTATGTTACTGAAAAACATTACACAAAGGATTGTCATTATTAACAATTTCGAAAATATTTCCTTCATATTTTAAGGAGTAGAAAGCGATTAATTTGTAAGAAAACTGTAGAAAGACTATCCAAATTATAAAATCCAAACTTTCTAGAGAGATGCGTGATTATATCTAAGCCCAAATAAGGTTTGGAAGATAATGATTTTGGTTGAGTTTCCACAGGTGTCAGCATCTGTGTTCCAATCGTTTCAAGAGCAAACGAGAAACTACTTGTCTGATTTAAGATAGATTAGAGATCCAGAAATACATGAAGGTATATCAGGATAAAGATGTGATATCATGAGAACAATTTGATTGAATAAAAACAATTATTCATGCATAACTTTTCTCTGATCTTGAGATTACTGGGAATTGATTTGGTAAAATATGCAATTTGAACAGAGTGATTTAAAGACGAGGAACTTAAAAATCACTGTATAGCACTGTAGAATAAAAATTGTATTTGGCTTTAATACGTTTCAACACACCATATGTGCTGTTTACAATATAAAAAAAATTCTCAGCTTGCATATTCATCCCCAATCGCCAAATATATCATAATTACTAGTTTCCAATTAAAATCAAGTAACGTCATTATGCATGTGCAGAAACTGAAAGTGCACGTCCTATTTATATGCACAGGAGTTATATGACCTATTGAACATTATTATTAACCTTAATTTGTTATTTTGTCTGGTTTAAATAAGATTCCAAAATTACATTTGACTCATTGGCGCGCGCCACATGCGATGCATTGTCAAGTTTTCGATCAGAAATCGACACTTTTACCTTCATATTGTCAATTTACCAAGTCGAGTATCATCAAAATGGTAGTTTTCGGTAACAGTTGGTACTTCTCGATAAAATAAGACCATTTATAACGTTTGGCATATTTGACCCCCAACAACACAATGGATGTGCCTTTAAGCCTAGAAGTTTTCCAAGATTAATACTGACTATGTACAAGTAGTTGTCAAATGTAACAAATGCCACTGACAAGATTGTAAATTTTAATAACTAACTCACAATATCAAAAAGGACAAGAATCTGTTCAATTAAAATAAAAAAACATACAGGGAAACTTCTTTAATATTTCTGTTTTATTGCAGGATTTCTGTGTCTGTATTGGATGGAGAAACCCCGAGACATCTATGAGACATCTTACCTGAAGTACCTCCTGATGTTTAACATCTAGCAACTGCCTGCCTAATGCCAAAGTGTTTCACTTGGCCATCTTCTCTTCTTCAACACTGGAATGTTTTATTTCTTGTGAGACGAGGAAGTATGGACTTTAAACAACAGAAGAGGTACATGATGTCTGGCTTGTCTGGTCAGATTGATGAATGAGTGACAGACTATTTCCTCTAGAACTGTGATCAAAACTTGACAACACTGACAACAAGACCCTGCTACAATACCTGATGGGAAGATCTTGCCTTGTAGACTTAGACTGTGATACTGCAGCTGCATTTAGATACTTGTGTGCTGTGTGTCATGAATGTCATTGTCATGTACACCAAGGTTTACATTTTTTCAATTCTTATAACATATGCATTTTGAATAAAAAATATAAGATCCTTGACATTCATTGTTTTTCTTTTCTTTTCATATATGGAAAGCTCTGTTGTTTATAAGACTTAGAAACAATCCATTTGCTGACTTTATGGCTGTCCTAAAATCCTTCAAAGTAATCAGGACCAGAACCATATACCAGGCAACTTCCCAATGCAAGGCATAACTCTTGCCAGTCTCCATTACTGGCTGATTTAGGCCTTGCAGTATTTCCTTAAGAAATCTGTGTTTAGAAATCCAGGCCCGCTATGCATTTCCAGTGCAGCGATTCACTGCCTCGACACAAGAGTTATGCCTTGCGTTTGGAAGTTGTATACCAGGCAGATGAGAGCATATTGGCTTAACTTAAACTTTGGAAAAATTACATCACAAATATACCAAAACCCCATTTCAGGCCATTAAAATGCATTGACACTTTATTCAAAACAAACGTATAGCAAAGGTCTCTGTAGAATAAACTCTTGACATACATGGAGTCTAAAGACACTGCCCGCCACAAAAGGAACAATTAACATTAAGCTGCAGGCTGCTGACAGACTGAAACAAGGCATTGGAAGGTACATATTTCTGTAAGCAGGAGCTAACTTACTATAGGTACTAGAAACAGTAATAAGGAATCGACATTATGCCACAATTCTGATGTTACTATAAAATATTGAGTCTCCTACATGAAACTTTGCCTTTCTGAAGCTGGGGTTAGTGTTTATCTAGCAGATGTCGGGAAAAGTTGTGAAACTTTGCCTTTCTAGAGCTGGGGTTAGGGTTTATCTAGCAAAAGTCGGGGAAAAGTTGTGAAACTTTGCCTTTCTGAAGCTGGGGTTAGGGTTTATCTAGCAAAAGTCGGGGAAAAGTTGTGAAACTTTGCCTTTCTAGAGCTGGGGTTAGGGTGTATCTAGCAGAAGTCGGGAAAAGTTGTGAAACTTTGCCTTTCTAGAGCTGGGGTTAGGGTTTATCTAGCAGAAGTCGGATATAATTATGAAACTCTGCCTTTCTGAAGCTGGGGTTCGGCTTTATCTAGCAAAAGTCGGGAAAAAGTTGTGAAACTTAGCCTTTCTAGAGCTAGGGTTAGGGTTTATCTGGCAGAAGTCGGATATTATTATGAAACTCTGCCTTTCTGAAGCTGGGGTTAGGGTGTATCTAGCAAAAGTCTGATATAATTGTGAAACTTTGCCTTTCTGGAGCTGGGGTTAGGGTTAATCAAGCAATAGTCGGGAAAAGTTGTTAAACTTTGCCTTTCTGGCGCTAGGGTTAGGGTTTATCTAGCAGATGTCGGGAAAAGTAGTAAAACATTGCCTTTCTAGAGCTGGGGTTAGGGTTTATCTAGCAAAAGTTGGATATAATTATGAAACTCTGCCTTTCTGGAGCTGGGGTTAGGGTTAATCAAGCAAAAGTCGGGAAAAGTTGTTAAACTTTGCCTTTCTGAAGCTAGGGTTAGGGTTAATCTAGCAGAAGTCGGATATAATTATGAAACTTTGCTTTCTAGAACTAGGGTTAGGGTTTATCTAGCAGAAGTCGGATATTATTATGAAACTCTGCCTTTCTGAAGCTGGGGTTAGGGTTTATCTAGCAAAAGTCGGGGAAAAGTTGTGAAACTTTGCCTTTCTGAAGCTGGGGTTAGGGTTTATCTAGCAAAAGTCGGGGAAAAGTTGTGAAACTTTGCCTTTCTACAGCTGGGGTTAGGGTTTATCTAGCAGAAGTCGGGAAAAAATGTGAAACTTTGCCTTTCTAGAGCTGGGGTTAAGGTTTATCTAGCAGAAGTCGGATATAATTATGAAACTCTGCCTTTCTGAAGCTGGGGTTAGGCTTTATCTAGCAAAAGTCGGGAAAAAGTTGTGAAACTTTGCCTTTCTAGAGCTAGGGTTAGGGTTTATCTAGCAGAAGTCGGATATTATTATGAAACTCTGCCTTTCTGAAGCTGGGATTAGGGTGTATCTAGCAAAAGTCTGATATAATTGTGAAACTTTGCCTTTCTGGGGCTGGGGTTAGGGTTAATCAAGCAATAGTCGGGAAAAGCTGTTAAACTTTGCCTTTCTGGCGCTAGGGTTAGGGTTTATCTAGCAGATGTCGGGAAAAGTAGTGAAACTTTGCCTTTCTAGAGCTGAGGTTAGGGTTTATCTAGCAAAAGTTGGATATAATTATGAAACTCTGCCTTTCTGGAGCTGGGGTTAGGGTTAATCAAGCAAAAGTCGGGAAAAGTTGTTAAACTTTGCCTTTCTGAAGCTAGGGTTAGGATTAATCTAGCAGAAGTCGGATATAATTATGAAACTTTGCTTTCTAGAACTAGGGTTAGGGTTTATCTAGCAGAAGTCGGATATTATTATGAAACTCTGCCTTTCTGAAGCTGGGGTTAGGGTTTATCTAGCAAAAGTCGGGGAAAAGTTGTGAAACTTTGCCTTTCTAGAGCTGGGGTTAGGGTTTATCTAGCAAAAGTCGGATATAATTGTGAAACTTTGCCTTTCTGGAGCTAGGGTTAGGGTTAATCTAGCAAAAGTCGGGGAAAAGTTGTGAAACTTTGCCTTTCTGGAGCTAGGGTTAGGGTTTATCTAGCAGAAGTCGGATATAATTGTGAAACTTTGCCTTTCTGGAGCTAGGGTTAGGGTTTATCTAGCAAAAGTCGGATATAATTGTGAAACTTTGCCTTTCTGGAGCTAGGGTTAGGGTTTATCTAGCAAAAGCCGGGGAAAAGTTGTGAAACTTTGCCTTTCTGGAGCTAGGGTTAGGGTTTATCTAGCAGAAGTCGAGAAAAGTTGTGAAACTTTGCCTTTCTGAAGCTGGGGTTAGGTTTAAAGTAGCAGTAGTCGGACATAATTATGAAACTTTGCCTTTCTGGAGCTGGGGTTAGGGTTTATCTAGCAAAAGTCGGGAAAAGTTGTGAAATTTTGCCTTTCTGGAGCTTGGGTTAGGGTTTATCTAACAGAAGTCAGATGTAATTATGAAATTTTGCCTTTCTGGAGCTGGGTGTATCTAGCTTAAGTAGGACAAAGATGTAAAATTAAGCTAGGGTTATAGGTTTTATTCATTCAAAAGTTAGCTAACAGTAAGAAACTTTTCCTTTCCCCAAGTGATGAATCGATGTGAAACTGAGCCTTTCTGGGGTTAGGTCTCATCTTTTAAATATCGGAAATTAATATGAAAATCTGCTTTTCTGAAGCAGGGTTTAACTAGCAAATGTCGGTAAATAAATATGAAACTTGACCACTTTTACTTAGGGTACCCAACGGATGTTGGTTAACATATGATATCATAAAGCTTTCTGAAGTTAGGGTTAGGGTTTATTCAGAAATTGTTGGGCAAAAGTATGAAACTTGATATTCCAGAGGCTTCGGTTAGGTCTTCTCTAGGAAGTGTCGGGCAAAGGTTTGAAACTTGACCATGCTGAAGCTACGGTTGAGGTTTGCAGTATGTCTGTTGATTGCTGTATCATCCCTGATATCTTGCACATGATTATATTATTTCCCCCAACAATAACTAAAATAGCTGTGCTTAAAAAACCTTTAAAAACTTAATTATAAACAAACCAATGCTTCTGTAATCTGCAATCCTTAAAATATGATTATCTCATTAAATGGCGCTTTCCGCAGCGAGGGTGGCGACATAATGTCTGTACTGGCAATTCGGATACCGGGTGGTACCCCTAACAATGAGTGAGTGAGTTGGGGTTTCACGCAGCTTTCAAGAGTATTTCACTTATATCGCGGCTGCTAGTATTATGGCAGGGAGAAAGCCCGCAACGCCATGTGTCTATGCACTGCGGTGAAACCAGGTGGGATTCGAACCCTGGACCTCTTGATCCGAAGCCGAATGCACTAACCACTGCGCTATCCCGCCCCCCCCCCCCCCCCCCCGGTACCCCTAACAATAAATTGTAAGTACAAAAATAAGAGGGAGTGCTGCCCAAACGAAAAGACAGGCAGCAGGAATAGCATTTTGAAGGATGTTTATAGATCTATTCATCAACCATGTGGGCTGCAGAACTGACCACGTCTAATGAAGTTGCCCTCATCGATGGTGAAACATTACATAAACATCCTCCACAATGATATCCCTGGGTCTGTCTTTTTGTTTTGCCGGTACATCCCCTCTTATTAGATATGATTGTTGGTTCAATCACTTCAATCATCTGAATGAATGAGAAACTGTTGTAGACAATGCATTAACTATAAAAAGAGTCCTGCTGAGCATGTCGCCTCTGGGAAAGTATGTGAATTGAAAAAATAAGTAGTGCATTAGAAATTTTATTTTGAGTGTGGCAAAAACAGTTACATCAAGATCAATAGTTACATAAATGCTTTTTATAGATGACTTTATCACAGTCATGTTATTTACTACTTATATTTCATAAATATATGAAATTATCAAACCAATACTAGTATATAGCTAAAAAGGATCGTTATTTTGTATGTTATAAAACCATGCGTGAAGTAAAAAACACCACCCTATTTTCAAATTAAGATGCGATGCTGTGATATCTTATAAGGTATAATAATTTAAATAGACCAACACAATTGTGATTGGCTGTACAAGCCTCCAATAAAAAATCATGACTGTACACTGTTAATATTTTTATACTGAAAATTGAAATAAACTAGATTAGTGTTTGCCAGACACCATCAAAAGCAAAGCAGCGGCGAAACTGAAGGTGTCACCTTCAAGTGTTCAGCCTTCTCAGCCACAATTTCAGGTGAGGTGAGATGATTTGGGGTTTAACGCCGCTTTCAAGAGTATTTCACTTATATCGAGGCTACTAGTATTATGGCAGGGAGAAAGCCCACAACGCCATGTGGCTATGCATTGCGGTGAAACCTGTCGGCATCGGCTGGAACTAGCGAACCATGGGTGGTACTATGCTGAAATTCAGTGTAGCATTGCACCCAAACCTTACTGCATGTAGAACAGTTCTCTACTGCAGACGAAGTTGCTGTGCCCCTGGCGGGATTCGAACCACGGACCTCTTGATCCGAGGCCGAAACCCACAATTGGTGCGCAAATTTTATAAATACACCACAAAAGACATTTGAACAAGAAATTTAATTTACAACAGGTACCATATAGATATCATGACTATCACCTGGGTGACATCAAAGAATTTTTATAATCATTGTCAGTGGAAACAAGTTTAATTACCACTGGGGTCACAAAAATATTTTCATTGTTGGAGTCATTACTTACAGGTTTGAATCAAACACTGAGGTCACTACACATTTGAGTTTGATTGTGAACCTGTCAAAAGAAAGTGGGGGTATAATTAAAAAATTATTAATGAGTTATTAAAACATATTTCTGATTTAAAATTTGACCAAAGGGTTAACTTGACCGTAACCTTTTATCTTGAATGTCAACATGTCAAAAACATTATAGGGGTATAAGTAAAAAGATACGTATATGAGTTCTTAAAACCTCAATAGAAATAGGTTATATCCAAAACAAAATAATGTCAGGGTCAGTACTTTTCCATAAATTAATTTGGTACATGTTATTCAAACAGAAGTGTCACTTTAAACAGATAACACATAACTACTTACAATCTACCGGTATTACTTATCACTACAATTCTCATTCCACTTTTAGGACAGACCACCGTAAACGGAAGTGTAAGGCAAAAACACAGCATTACCTTCAGAAATCAAAGCTCAGATCATATACTTCTGAGATAAAAACTCTCTAGAAGAAAAGTATCAAACACATTTTTTAAACTTCAAATGAATCACCAGAAGAAATGCATTTTTTGAAATTTCAAATATAAAAACATACTGTTCAAGATGTGATTTTACAAACTTTAAAGACCAAAAAAAAAACAAAAAACAAAAAACAAAAACACACACAAAAGAAATCTGGTAGTTTGTGAGATAATACCACACAACTATGTAGTAAGCAGGGGTATGAAGAGTTTAAAAGGTGTTTAAAGAAATATTTAAGTAATTTTGTCATTCAATTCATGATTCATAAAGCAATTAAAAATGAAAATAAAATAAAAAGAATATAATTATTGAAAAATGCAGATTATTATAGCAAATATTGAATTAAATATTTCTATCTAATTACTTTCAAATTACAGATTGACAGAATTTCAACACAAGACAATTAGAAATTTATAAAATTATAAAATACTGATAATTTTAAGAAGCTAACAACAAAATAAGTTATTCAATATGTCATATATTAAGAATAACAATTGTCAATAAAGTATGTCAAATTTAAAAAAAAACCCATTCAAAGATTCCTATTGATGCAATAATATTTGTTTATATTATATGTAGTTATGTATATAAAAAGTTTAGAGATGTCTACATCATGCCAGTACAGCATGGCAATAATTGTGCATGCACTAAATCAGGAAAGAAATGACAACTGAAGAAATCATTAAGTTAAAGAAGATATTAATTCTCTGATGTATCATCTCAGTTCTGTTGGGTAAAACAAATACAGAGAATGTAAAATATCAGGGTCCATTGTTCCTCTCATACTGCATCCAGGTAGGAATCAAAAACTGCCTTCAATCACTGGCTCTTTTGTCTCCAAATTTCCCCCGACACTAAAACACAAAAGTTTGGAAATTTATTAGTATTATGTTATAGTTAGTATTAGCGATTTAATGTAACTGAAGTTATTAATTTACAAACAAACTTTCAAAATGATTTAAAGACTGCCTTTGTTTGCTATTCCTGAATAACAATATTGTTTATTCAAATAGAGCAACTGAGAAGATGTCCCAAATGGAAAATATTGGTTCTTATGGTTCGCAATTCATATAAATCATGGTTATCGATAAATTGGAGAAAATGTCATACAACTGATACCTATATTTAATATAAAATTGAGACAAGATGAGAGAACTGAACATTGAATATTTGTGGCATAATGATCAGTAAAATTTCTACTTTCAGAAAATGAAAAATCATTCAACAAGATACAACGACAAACAAAATAAATGTCACCCAATTTACAACAAAAACTAAATGCTGCTGCTGGAGAAAGCTGATTTTGAATCTCTTTGATAGAAACATCTTGTCCAGAAATATTCACATATTCATACACCAGATTTCAGGTGCTGAAATCACTTTTTCAAAATGGTTTTAGCCTGAATATTTGGAATTTAATTTTTTTTTTATAAACTACTAAAATTAAAACCATGGGCTCTTTAGCTCATCAGGGTGTATATTGTTTAACCCTTTCCTTGCGTATTTCTATTTTACCCCTTTTAGCCCCTGTGCTAACCCTGAACCATATCTGATGTAATAATGTTGATTACCGGTATTTCATTTGTGTGTTGTATGGTTGTACATGCCTTTCAAAAAGGTTAGCTTGTATCTTTATTTCTGTGAGTAAATAAGTGCATTTTATATGGAATAAATTATTCTTTTCTGTTTATTGTGACATAAACATTATGAAACTGCACTCAGTAGTTCAGCAGATATAAATTGTGCAAGAAGTTGTGAGTAGTGGCGCGTATATATATGAAGTGTGGGATTGTAGGCCATTCTTTTCCCTTTATTTTGATATAAAAATTAGAGCCATGGGCTCTGTAGCTATCAGGACTTCATTGATTTATTATCTAAGGTTATCTCTAAGTTATCAAGTAATACATTTACCAAATCTACAATCAAGAATCTCCTTTAACCAAGAAGTCTGTACACAACATTTCAAATCTAAAAATCTAAAATTTAGAATCCCCATTTGCCAAGGACTCTGCATACAACTTTTCAGCATTTTGAAACTGGAGAAGAAGAAGAAAATAGGTTGTTAAGGTTGTGAACTTGTGACCCTACTTGGGGTCAGTGGGTCACGAAATCTACAATTTAGAATCTCTATTGGCCAAGGAGTCTGCACATAAAATTACAACTCCCAGTCAGAGGTTCTGGAGAAGAAGTTGAAAAAGCAAAAAGTTTACGGATGGATGGATGGATGGACGTACAGACGGATGCCATGCCATAAGCCAATCAGGCTTTTTAGGCCTGAGGAGCTTCAAAAATTTAAAACAACCAATTGATTCAGATCAGAAGATATGAAGTGCGCAAGTAAGGTGGGTTACCGTTATAAATTCCTGGCCTGCAAGACACGATTATATACACAAGTATACGGGACCAGAGTACACGGCCTGGGGGCAGTGGAAATGTGTGGGTGAAAATTATCCCCCAGCAGGCTACAGAGCGAAGCCCGACAAAATTGGCCTTTTGTAAAGCTAATTATCGATGTGTTACGGGTCAACAATGCACATGCAATTTGGTGTGATTTTTGCTGCACATTTCGACCGGATATTGACAAAAGACTTGTTTTCGTAGCAAACTGCGAGGCATTGATACAGAGCTTCTCATAGAGCGAGGCACGGAGACATCGGTGTCACCAAATCTATAATTTAGAATCCCCATTGGCCAAGAAGTCTGCACACAACTTTTCAGCTCTCTAGACCTTTTGGAACTTGAGAAGAAGATGTAAATAGGTTTTTAAGGATGTGACCCTCCTGACCCTATTTGGGGTCACGGGATCACCAATTCTACATTTTAGAATCCTCATTGGCCAAGGAGTCTGCACACAACTTTTCAGCTCTCTAGACCTTTTGGACTTGGAGAAGAAGATGAAAATAGGTTTTTAAGGATGTGACCCTCCTGACCCTATTTGGGGTCACGGGGTCACGAAATCTACAATTTAGAATCCTCATTGGCCAAGGAGTCTGCACACAACTTTTCAGCTCTCTTGACCTTTTGGACTGGAGAAGAAGATGAAACGCCATGCCATGCCATGCCATAAGCCCAACGTGCCTTTCAGGCCTGATGGGCTAAAAATTGCCAAGAACCCATTCCCTAGTTCTTTTTTAATTTGAACCTTTATAGAAACAAGATAATGATTGTGTCAAAATCTCACCTGAAATCAAAATTTCAACAGTTGGAATTTTTAGACTAGAGCGAGCATAGATGTCCATGACTGTATACACTGAAATGAATAAAATATATAATGTTATAGTCAACTAACTGAAAAGAAAACCAAATTGAAGCTACCTTTGCAGGTGTTTTAAAAATGTTTCTAAAGCACAAAATTACATTAACATAACTGAAACTAAACAAACAGGATCTTCATTCATATCCAGTTTTATGTAAACGGTATACAGTATTATTGCAGGGAGAAAGCCCGCAACGCCATGTGGCTATGCATTACGGTGAAACCTGCGAGCATCGGCTGGATCTAGCAAACCATGGGTGGTACTACGCTGAAATTCAGTGTACCATTGCACCCAAAACTTACTGCGAGTAGAACTGTTCTCTACTGCAGACAGATTCGAACCCCTGACCTCTTGATCCGAAGCCGAACACGCCTGACCAATCAGAAACATTACATCTACTTATATCCTTTACATGACACAGATACTTTCAAAACCAACAGATGTTTAGAAAATTATGAGAAATATAATAGTGATTTAATATATAATGTTCAATTAAATATTGGGATTTATCAGTGAATAAAACTGTCCATCAAGCTACAGCTAAGCTAGTGTGACTGACAACTGATATAATTTCATGTCATAAACCAATGGTCTGAACGAATGAATTTATGATGTCACATTGTTACTGTGGTGACATACTGTTTCCTCGCGGCTGATACAACCTGTTTAGGTGTAATTAAAAAAAACCGGATATCCTCTATGTCATTTCTGGTTTATACAGTTAAAATATTCATCTTTTCGTCTTTTGCTGTGAGTTTACCTGGATCACATAGAAATCAAACTCTGCTCAGTCTTGAATAGGTTGGAAGCGGTCATGGCTTCAACTGTTGGCTGTTCCGAGCACTGAAAATGTTTAAAGTACAATGTAGCCGGTACATTTATTCTGTCTCAAATGTTAAAGAGAAGGGTATTCATGTTTACACATTTATGTTATTAATACATGATTAAAACACAATCCAATTGCAACATATTATTGAAGTGAAGTCATTCATCTGAGCTACAAGTGTTGAAAACTTCACTTCGGCTCAACAGGACAAATCATTTGTTTCTTTGTTGACATTCAATCAATGTTTATAAATACATAGGTATATGGCAGTTCAAGGTTTAGAACAGCATGTACTATCATGTTATAAATATATTGCATTACCTAAGAACTATTGATCAACTTAATGAAAGTAAAAAATGGAAGACTGCTCCAAGACATAAACTCCTTTTGGTTTCACCAGGGAATACCCCCATTTACCCTTTAAACAATTGGAATTAATCTTATAAAAGTAGATCTTTTAGAACTACATTTTTGCTACATGGATACTGCATTTTTTTTTAATTGGGTCTTTTGTTTCTTTTAGATAACATTGTGAAGCAATTAGCTGCAATAAGTAACTAAGTAATTCCAATAATTGCTAAAGAATACTTTGAGATTATTAATTGACTGGTTATTCACACTCACAGTGATACAAGCCAAAATCAGCAAAACTGAATAAACCTTACATAAATATTCTGATGGAAGCTGGTACATTTTATCCATCAAGCCACAAGAAATAACACAAATAAAGGCTGAATTGAGACCACAGATTTAGACATGAATCATCTTTTTGTGGGTATCTTTCTAACAAAATGTTAAAAGGAGGGTTCTATCGGAGTATTTTTTGTGGAAACAAAATTCGGGAGGATATTCCTGTTTGCACATGTTATTAATACATGATTGAAATACAGTGAAATTGAAAGATACTTATGAAGGTAACATTTTGATGGCTTTATATTTCACAACTTAATAAAGACAAGTACATTTGTTGAAAAATAAAAACAATGAGAACTGAATGCATTCATCGGTGCTGCGAGTGGGGAAAGTTTTCTATGGGATAACAGCAAATTGTTTATTAGATTTAGGACACGCTATGTGTTACTATGTGAACTTTCTATCAGTGTATATCTTTTATCATTAAAATGTTGTAAAATTAGGTAAAATATAGCGTGTTTTTATTTCACGTAATGCACAAAATCCAATATGGCGGACTTTGCCGACAGAACGGCCATGTTATCCATGTTAAAATTTCATATTAAACTTTTGGAGAAATATCAGTAGATATATCAGCGAATTGTAACAAAGTTTCAACGGGACGGTGAGTGAAATAACCTGCGTTACAGCGCGTTCATAACTTTTACCCAATCCTGATCTTTCGAAATTCGTGACTGCCTAACTTTTCGCTGTCTTCAAAACCGCATATCTGAAATTATACAAGGAATTATACTCTTATAACATACAGTTCAACTACGTAGTAAAGCTAAGATCAAACTTCTAATCACTATTTGCCTTGAAATTTAAACTGTAATCTAAAACATGTTTCTACCTAGATGTCAACAACCGAAATGTGAGGCGGAAGTGATACACAGTCAGACTTCAACGTGAAAGAGCTCAATCTCTTCTTGCTAACCGCTAAAAAATATAGATTGAATTATAGCTCTCCTTAGTTTTGGTTTATAACACTAATACTAATCAACACATGTTATCTTAATGATTCATATTCTGTTTACTGTCGTGAAATACTGCCAAGCACATTTTTTCAATGGTTATAGATCGGTTTGTGGATAACATGCTGCGTAGCCTAGGCCTACAGACGGTTTTACTGAAATTGAACCCCCCAAAAAAGAGGAAGGAAAAAGAGCCTGTTTTTTTTAATTATGAAAGTTCAAAAGATGGTAACGTCTTAACTATGTAAAGAATCTTAATACTGGAAGTGTTTACATGAGGCCTACAAGGACGCATGGATGCACTACGACCCGTGTTACAGGGTGAGGCAACACAATCCAGGCAACGTAGGATCCTTCATGTAACGCTATTTATGTATAGACAATCCAGCATTGAAAGACTGGATGTTTAACACATGTTACAGTGTTAGTAACACAGCGTCTTGCCTATGCCTGGATTGCGTATAATACCTTGTCCATCTATGCCTGGACGGCAGACGTATCGGGTGGTATAATCGTACAGCGGAAATAGCGAGGTGTACGGTGGCAAATTGTTCCTAGCGAGGAGCCGATATCGAAAGAAGAGGTATGTATTACTTCTCAACTCTAAACTAATCCATATACTGTCATTGATTTAAGTCCCAATGCTTAGTAAAATGTGTGTTTACATGTTTCGCAAACAATGTACGTTAACTAATGAACTAATAATTATGTGCGAGTAAATTGCTCATTCAGGCCTTTTGCTGCAATCGGCGATCTGCCCGTGTTTACATCAAATATTAAGAAATATAGTGAATATATTGCATTATTAATGTGTATTGTTTTGTTGCCCCTGCTTTCTAAATCCATTCATAACAGAAAGTATTAATGAAGTTGTTCAATTAGTTGTTAATGGACGTTTTTCTATTGATTGGTGATGTACGGTCGCTAGTTGCAGAAGTAGAATTACTGTACGTATTAATAAGTGTGATATGTTAGATAGATTGAAGTGGTTTTCATTTGTTAAAAAGGTTTTAACAGACTGTGGGTTAAATGAAATATATGACAATCCTGCCATTTGCACTACCTCGTGGCTAGCCTCAACAGTAGAAAGGGTACTAAAGGACCAAAATTTACAAAACTGGAGAAGTTCTATAGAGCAACGTTCAAAGGGCTTTTACTATAAACTATATAAACATGAATTATGCTTTGAACCTTACCTTCCTTTTTATGTCTAAAGCTATATACTTACCAATTCTAAAATTTAGAACCATTAACCACTATCTACCTGTTGAGACTGGCCGATGGACAAATATACCTAGGAATGAACGCTTATGTAAACTATGTAATTCCCCCGCTGTTGGTGATGAGTTTCACTACCTTTTCAGATGTCAAGCTCTTCATCAGCAGCGGCAACTGTATATTCCTCAATACATTAATACATGGCCCAATTTCTATATATTTAAAAGATTATTTTGCTCAAAAACTGCTAAGAATCTAAAGAACTTATCAAAATGTATTGCATGTATTAACAATCTGGTTGCAGTTTCACGTAAGTAATGGTTTGACCGTATATTTTCACCATTAGATTAGAATCATGAATTTATATTATATGGTTATGTCACATTATCAGTCATGTTTTCAAATGCGATGTTGTTGTATGTATGTATGTACATATGTGTATACTAGAATTATGTATGTGTATTATATTGTCACTATATATAGTACCCTAATGCCATATTTGGGTACTTATGTATATATGTGTGTATTATGTTACTCATGCACCACCGCTGGTGGGTATTGAGCAATACAAAATCTTGAACCTTGAAACTACTGTTTCTAGCTTTCTTTGTGTACAGTTACTAGCTGGTCAAAGAACTATATGTATCTTAATGTCAGTATACGATACATTTTGAACACATTTAGTTATGTGTTGACAGTGGAGAATTAACAATTTGAAACAATATCTTTGAGGACAATTGTATTCGTGTTAATGGTATTTTGTATAAGCATTCGCGCCTGCAAACTTATTGTGCTCAAAGCAAACTAAACTGAAACACAAAAGAAAGTACACACCTCAGTTGGTTTTATCATGTATGATTTTCAATTACAAATATCTTAAATTTCGACGCCGTACTCTAAAACTGAAAAGTGCAAGCGTTTAGTCATCAGCCAAGGACTACTTCTGCGTGATTTTTTAATTTCTTTGGGAAAAAAAAAGATATTTCGAGTGTATAAATATTTCAAAAAATATTTTGGATGAAACACAACAGTTTTTATCGATATGAAAGACATCTTCTTTCTTGCCCCTGTCTACATTAAACAAAATATTCTAACTAAAAGTTAACCAGTTACAAATGAAATTCATTCAAACTATTGCAGATTTGTATTATTGTATCATTCCATAAACAAATGCATCTAAAAAAATAAATATTGAATTAATCGAAACCAACTGAGGTGTGTACTCTCTTTTGTACTTCAGTTTATGTCATGTTAATGCGTTTTCAGATAATGCATCAAGACAGTTCCTTCGACGTGACTGCCAATGAATGCATTTTCAATGCACATACTCCAAATAATGTATTTTCCTGTACCATATATGCACTTATACAAGTAAAAAAACAAGCCATGGGCTTTGTAGCTCACCCGAAATTGCATGATTTAATATCTCAAGGTGACGACTTAATGAGTGAATTGTTTAACAACTGTTTAAATCAGATTAAGAGAGTTGTGTGCGTAATTACAACTGCTTCAAAGGATATGTCAACACAAGATTTCAGAATTCTAGTGCTTTTTGTTCATTTAAAGAAGTAAAAATAGAAATATGGGCTCTGTACGTGGCTATCCTGCTGTATAGTGATCGATGTTGTTTACTAAAATAAATATTTCAGATAAAACACAATAATAGCCATAATTTTAAAATATTAAAGTCTAATACTAATACATGTTAATCAGTGTCAGTGCATGAGACCAACATGACTGGATCACATGGTTGTCTAAATAATAACAATCCTGCAATGATCAAGAGTAAATTCTCAAAGTAACCTAATATAATTCAATTAGATTCCCGAAATCATGATTTAAAACAGGTCCAATCTTTGATGAAATTTATGACATATAATTGTGTCTTGGATTCCCTGACAGCATGACATCCATCCCACTGACAACCCATCCCTCCTCTCTTAAGTTTTTCTAACCTATCCTCCTCACACAAATACAAACCCCTATGCCTACTACCCCATCTCAACACTTACATAAGGACTGTCACCTGTTGTTATAGCTCATTATGAAATCTCCTCTTCCCAGCACTCAAGAGACAGAGAGAGGGGTGAGGGAGGGAGAGAAATGGAGAGGGGGAAGGAGGAAGTTTCCCAATAAACATACATATCTTGCTAGAAACCGTACACAACATTACTAGAAGCAGTACAGTACACCAAATGCATGACCCATCATTACATGTGTTTATTGTTATATTTAGATATTTGAATCACAGTTCTGTACAATTTATAGTTTCACTACATTTCAAATAACACGTCAGAGTTCAGTTTCTATTTATTAAAGGGGTTTAACAGCCTCAAAATACATAGAAAACATGATTACATGTACGAGCTATCTCTTCACAACGGTGAGCAATCCTGTTATTAGTAACATGTTTGCTTTCAGTACATGTGTCAATCATCTTGAATTCAATTATGGTGTTTCTAGAAGTTATTAAAATCAAACTCACGTTGAAATAAGTTGACAGAATAACAATAACAGCAATGACATTGTTCCCGTCCGCAATTACGCTCCTCGCTAGGAACAATTTGCCGCCGTACACCTCGCTATTTCCGCTGTACGGTTATACACAGTGGTAATACGGTCACGTGAATCAAACTGGGCTTCTGCCGAGCGAGCTCGTCAATGTCAAGGCGGAGGATTTCCCCTTTGGACACGCGATCGCTGATTGGCTGTTTCATCTCACTGCACACCGACATTTACGCCTTGTCCCGAGTTGTTCACGCTTCTAGCTGATGTCGTATTTGAAGAGTAAGGTTTTTTTTATACATTCTATTAATATTATTAGTACTGACAATAAAACATCTTGAAACAAAATTAATATAAATATTTTCAACTCGAAATTATTTGACAGGTTGTTGATACAATCTTTCGGAGTCTACTTCTACATTAAAATTTCACATACGGGATTAAATGTAAATGTAAGAACATGTATCTATTACTTAAACGGAATGTATTTCAAGATGATACATGGAAATGGTGATTGACAAACAGGGTTACAGGTACGTCCACACATTTATCATTGCTATACTGCATGAACTGGATTGGTCAACAACTGAACAAGCTCACTGAAATTTACATGGAGATTGTTGCACTGTACACGCACACATGCATATACATTATGATTATTATGTTCATAAATGTATCATCATGTATAAATGTGAACCATACATGCATTGTTGATTGGCATTTACAAAAGTCATCTAGACTTGTTTGCCAATTCATTTCTTCTTATTGAATAAAATACATTTAAACCACATTGTGATTATACACATTTAAAGACAACGAACAAGATCGAATGAAATCATTTTTGTTACCAAACTTACTGTACATCTCGTAAATGAAAACGAAACGGATTGGTAAATACGCTGATAGAATTTACTTGCCGCTCCAATACAAATGATCAGTTTAGAGTACCATATAGATATTTATTCAAGATCAAAGAGGGGAGAAGTGTTGTTACAGCAAATTAGTTAACGTAATTAAGCTGAACAAAGTCAAATAAGCTGAGTATAGGTGAGAAAAAAGGAGGAGCCTTGAGTGTAATTATTATGTTTTTACAGATAACAAGTTCACTGGACCGGTTCTATTACACAACAAATTGCATCTCGGTGACAATTGTCAGATGTTCGGTCTTGGTGACACAATGCTGATCATGACAACAAATACACATTAATGCGACATTCAGTCTAGATATTGTCAGCCAATCAAAGTTAGGAATATATATTCGACCAATGGAATTTAGGAATAGCATGATAGTTTTGTATTTTGTTTATTTGACACTCATTTGAATAAAACAATTTCATTAGACGATTACTTACGGTCACTATCTCTAGAAGCATACGTTTAACCTCAGTCCAACAACAATTAGGCAACTTAGGGTGTTATACGACGATGTGCATGGATTATCAAGCTCACAGGTTCGTTTTTCTAATCACACATTGTAGATTGCTATTCGCATGCGAAATATTTGCAAAATCATCACAATCGTACTTTGGTTATATTTATAAAAATGATATATTAATTGGCCTGTACGTCGCGTGTATGTTTTCTTACATACATAAGTCCATGGATGGTATACCGATCCATTTCTCTTTTTTTATCATGATAAGAAACCATTACCATTTAAAATAAAACAGACTGTTACGGTATTTGTTTCGATCAAAAGACATTCATATACCGCGCGTTTACCTTTTGCGTACATTTTGATTAATTGGTATATGACTACTGCGCACGACTTGCTTGTGACTTTTGCGCCAATTAACGATGTATGCTTGAATCAGACAAAGCAAACACGCTGATTAGCCCAGCGCGTTATGTAAACAAGCGAGATGATAGTGGTCAGTGGTCAGATATAAAGTTCATTTAACTTTAGGACCAACACTGAATACAGCAATTTTATGGTAACAATTTTAAAGATGGATTTTAAAATAACTTTAACCAACAGAGGTACGGAATGTATTCACCACCATGGACATAGCTACAGAAAGTACAGAACCTTAAAAGATGGATGCGTATCATGGAGATGTACCAAGAAATCTTGCAAAGGTAATATTAGAACAAATTGTAATATTACCGAGATAGTATCCATTGTTTTCGGATATAATCACTCAGAAGATGACCGAAAATTAGAAAAACAGCAACTGAGAACCAGCGTAAAACGTAAAGCAACAGATGACATCACTACTAAACCAAGTAAGGTTGTTAGAACTGCTTTATTCAATTTTGATGACAAGAATATAGACAGTAAAGACCTAAAGGATGTAGCATTATCAGCATATCGTGACAGAAGGAAGCACTTGCCTACTTTGCCGAAATCCATCATTCAAATATACAAGATGTTTTAAAAGATGAAAATTTAACAAAGACAAACAAAGATGAAGCCTTCCTGTTGTGCAATGACACTGGGTCAGAAATTGTGATTTTCAGTTCTGATACAAATCTTACATTTCTGTGCAACGAAGCTGAAGAGTTATTTGTTGATGGTACATTTAAATGCTGTCCCAAGTACTTTTATCAGTTGTATTCGATTCATGGAATGAAGAACGGCCATTTCATCCCTCTGGTTTACTGTCTTTTGCCTGGCAAATCTGAAGCAGTTTACAGGTGTATGTTTGAAGCTTTGCTGAATGCATGTCATGATAAATCTCTGGACCTGAAACCAAATATTATTCACGTGGACTTTGAAATGTCGATGAACAATGTATTGAAATCGACGTTCCCAGATTCTCTTGTCAAATGCTGTCGGTTCCACTTGGGTCAATCGTGGATAAAGAAAATTCAGAAGTTAGGATTGATTTCTGATTACAAAAATAAAGAAAGCAACATTGGTCAATGGCTCAAGAAATCATTTGGATTGCACTTTGTTCAATCTTCCCTTGTCGAAGATTTGTTTGTTGAAGAATTGATGTCCGAGGCACCGCAAGATTCTCGATGTTCATCTTACGCAGACTACTTGACGGACACATACGTGACGTCACAATCAACCTACCCACCTACCCTTTGGGCAGAAGCACCATCAACCCAGAAGAGAACAAATAATGCAGCGGAATCGTTTCATTCTCATTTTAACCAACAGTTTTTTTCCTCACACCCAAATATCTTCATATTTCTTGACGTCATCCTCAAGATCCAAGCAACCTCCTACATCAAGATGAGAAGCACACATCTCCCGGCAGTCGCTCGCAAAGATGACAAGGATTGCGGGGAATTTGCTGCCATGTACTTCCAGAAATGGTCAAGTGGCGACATTTCTGTCGGGCGGTACATGAGCGCAATGGGACACAAATTTACCCCAAGAGACGATATCTAAGTCACAAACTATTTGGAAAAATAGTGCCTTATCAGAACTTTTAACAGCCAGAACTTTTGACGTTTTAAACTTTTTACCAGATAGTGTGTTTTTGTGTCAATTCTTATATCCCGTTCAAAATCCAACTTCCACCTCCTCGTGGTGAACGGGGGAAACAGATAAAATCTGGCTAACGGAGTGAGCGAGTAACTGAGTAGGGTTTAACGTCGAGTGAGAAGGTTATAAGCTGGTTTCAGCGTGTGAGCAATAGTAATAAAAGTTGGTGCGCAATAGTTATTTTTTGTCTGCGCAAAAGTTATATGGATGTGCGCAAAAGCAATGTTACCGTACGGCAAGTAGTGGCGAGTGTTAGCCTTTGCGCAAAGTAAACATCGTTGAGTAGGACTAACGCTAATTGAGATTTCCTACTCGCGTATTACCTTACTGAATTTTTCTTCTTCCATAGCTAAATTCGCCGAAGTGTCCCCCTTTAATTAAAGAGGCAATAATTGATATATTCTCAGGACATTTAGAAAACATATATTGTTTACAAAGCAGTCATCACATTCACTTATGTATGACAAGGGTAGCCTTAATTGCAAGAGAAGCACGTGCATCACGTACGTTGCTATGGCGACAAGCGCTATAAAGACGAGCCTTCACGCTTCGGAAACGAATATTGTGTAAGTACGTTTTATGCAATAAAAGGAATTCTGTTTATATGACGTCAGATACCCTTAGCGCGCGCTAGTCGAAGGGGGTATATCTCTTTGAAACCAAATTTCATTATATTGTCATGATATGAAAATTATTTATCACATGTCATGTTGTAGATAAAATATTTCTCTAACGATTGACGTTATAAGTATTTGTTCTACAAATAATTTTGTATTTGAAACACTAACATCCTTGATGGCTCTTTATAAACCTATTTCATCTTCTTTTCAAGTATGAAAATCTCTAGAGAATGAAATGTTGTCTGCAGACTCCTTGGCAAATGGGGAATCTAAATTGTAAATTTGGTGACCTGTGACCCCAAATATTATGGAAGGGGATTTGTGCCACAAATGGAGACATGTTGACTTGTAACTTGTAAAGTGTAACATGTCTTTCTCAACCATACAAGTCTCGAAAAGACAAGTCCAACCATGCAAAACTAACATTTTAATTCTGTCAATCGTAACTTCGCATTCTCAACTTTACAAAGTTGAAATGTAATTCTAGAAATCGTCAAAGTCGAAAAGTCAACTTGTCATTTTTAATTATTAAATCTAAATAATATGCACATTTTGTAATGTTACAAGTTACGTTTGACAAATGAAAAAAGGAAAATGAGGAGTTGCAAAGTCAGCTTTTTAAAACGGACTTCAGCATTTCGAGACTGACATGACTTGTATAGTTGCGAATGCAATGTTTCAAATTACATCTCTATACACGAATTCGCATTGACCATATTTGGAAGTTTCCCGAACATTGCCGATGTTTTCCGAGGACTAGAGGCATTTGCAAAAAAACCAGACCTCCCTTGCCGCTGTCCCAGATGGGGAATCCCTTAGTCTATTTTGAGCCCAAAGCTGGACGAATTGACCACGCCCCGTGAAAATCGAGCGACGTAACTCTTGTTATGTCCTACAAACAAACGCACGTTGTCAGTTCACGGAGCGCTACTGTCACTTACATTCCGTTTGATAGTGTCGCTTAGTAATTAAATGCCAAACGAAAATTCCAATTGAAAATTCATTCTTAGGTATTCTAATTATTATTTCAAAAAAAATTAAGGACATTTGACAAACAATTTTTTTTTGTAACGCAAAACGAATGCGGAAGTAATGTAAATGTGGGATGACACTGACAGACATAAAGGATCGCATAGCTTGATTGGCATTGATGCTATGATAAATGTATCCGATCCGTTATCATAAAACTTCTTTCACTTACATATACAAATGCAGATTTACAAACCATATATAGACATCCTACACCCGAAAAAATTAATTACTTTCTGTGCGTTCATTTACACATTATCTTCTCTCAGTTCAATAACGTCAACATTCACTTTTGTATACTCCAATTTTACGTGTATTCAGTAAAGTCTTTTGCATTCAGAAATGAATATCCAATTTTGTATAAAGAATATCCAGATATTGAAAGCATATAAACGTTATTTGGGAAGAAATTGAAAGAAATACATAAGCCAGTGTTGATAACTTTATTATTAATTTTAAAATATGTTAAATGTACCACAAAGCAATGATCTAAATCAGGTAACTTCATATACTTGTTTTTAAAAATGCATTGCACTTTAATTATAATTGGAAACTGTTCTGAGTGTCAATACGTCTTATTCTTACAGACAAATAATCAAGGGGAAATGTTCTTTAGCTGAGTTGAATTTATCTTTTTTAATTATTTTACAAACTTTTCTCAACTAGTTTAAATTATTTATTGGTTTCGAATATGTTAATTTATCTATTTTCATTTACTTATCAAGCAAACTATATTTTTAGTATTTGAAACAGTGAAAAGTGTATTGTTGTGGGACAGAAATATATTTGTCCATGATTCATATGTTCATTAATTCTATATAAAGAATCGCATTACTGAATTCAAGTATTAAATGTAAATCATAAGCCTAGATCAGTTGTTTCACACTTTAAACAATAAACATTCAACTTCTACATGCAATATTTTCAATATGAAAATAAGTATGAATATAGAATGCAAAATGAAAATAGAATTGTATCACTGGTAATTTCAAAAATATAATTGCACTGTTGAATTAAAAAATTGAATCGACTGTATATATATCGACAGGATATAAAAATATATAAATAAAACGTAAAATTTCACTAAAATGGTCATTCATGAATACATTGACATGCGTATTGTTTTTAATAAATTAAATATGTGTTTTATTAACTCATATATGAAACGATGATAATTTTTATTTAGATGATAGTTCCTATAATTTATGTTTTTTGCCGTGTCTATTAACACTTTTGTTTGTTAGTCTTTAATGTAACAAACTCATTGTAGTAGAAATATATATCAAATTATTAATTTAAAAGTTCAAAGAAAAGAAATGATCATTCAATTAATGTGTTGTCAAGGAAAAACACAACACAATCCGACTAGAAGTTGCAGAATGGGCGTCTTTATACACATATTTCAAGGATTAGTGTGTTTGAAAAGTCCAGAAACTGTACTAAGAGTGTGACATTTTAGATGTTCAGTATATATTTATAAATAGAGCAATCTACACAAGAGAGCTGCTGAAAATGAAAATAAGTCATTCAAATATTTGTTCTTTCTGTAAATCTGAACCAGAAAGTTTTGCAATATGTTTTCATAAATGTAATCACGTAAATGAATTTTGGGGAATCGACAGTTCCATGAACAATCGTCTTTTATCAGGTCTCCAAACATCGCTGGATATATTGTACGAGTACTGCGAAACATGAGGTCTTAACGTCAATGTTAACAAAACAAAAGTTATGGTTTTTCGGAAAGGTGGAAAGTTGAAACCTAACGAGGCGTGGATGTATGGTGAGAGCCAGCTGGAAACAGTGAATCACTTTAACTACCTTGGTAATATCATCAATTATAACGGCTCTCTAACTATGTCTACAAAGACTTTGGCTGGTAAAGGTCTGAAAGCGATGAACGTACTATTACAAATACTGAGAAATCTTGACTTCACACCAAAAACCAAGTGCCAGTTGTTCGACGCATTCGTCGCATCTACAATGAGCTATGGGTGTGAAATTTGGGGCTATATCAAAGCAAATGAAATTGAGAGGATACATCTAAAGTTTTTGAAAAGGATTCTTAATGTACATAGTAAAGCCTGCAACGCAGCTGTTTATGGAGAGCTCGGCAGATATCCCCTCTATATCAACAGGTGCGTACGTGTGATATCGTACTGGTTCAAGGTGCGGAGCTCTTCTAACTGTATCCTGAACACACTACATACTATCTCTGTCAATAGCGGTAATACCTGGGCGGCTAATGTCAAGAAATTATTGAGTGAAAACGGTTTCTTATATGTCTGGGATAACCCCTCTTGTGTTGACAATAATGTATTTCTAGCCATTTTTAAGCAAAGATTGGTAGATGCCTTCACGCAGAAATGGAGAAGTGATATAGAAAACAGCAACAAGATGTCTCTCTACAAAACTATCAAAACGGATCTGCATTATGAACCATATCTAGATATAGTCTGTACAAGACCCTCCAAGTCAGCTCTCTGCAAATTACGAACATCAAGTCATCAGCTGCAAATTGAAATTGGAAGGTATTTAAATACCCCAAAGTGTGAAAGATTCTGTAAATATTGTTTAAATGTACAAAAGGTTCAGGAAATCGAAGATGAGTACCACTTCATGTTGCAGTGCCCATCATATCATGTTGAACGAACCAATCTCATTCACCCCTACTATTGGAAACGGCCGAGTGTTTACAAGTTAATAGAATTATTAACAAATCACGACAAAACTAATGTAATAAAGGGTAGTAAATATATAAGCTTATGTAATAAGAAGCGTTGTACACAACTATACAAGTCAGTTCTTCCCCATGTATAGCCATGTACCCACACCCAGCTTTATTCATGTAACATCCGATGAGGGGTCTTAAAGGCCCAAGTCGAAATAAAGTCATTCTGTCTGTCTGTCTTTATCAGCCAAAACTGGCTCCCTGCTTGTGTGAGATCATGCGATATCGACAAGCGATATCTACATTGTAGATAACGCTAAATCGCTCAGATATTAAAAACAACGTCTTTTTTCCATGCGAAATGGAATTTTTTAAACAATATTTCCAGGTTTAAAAATTGTTTCTTAGCTCTGCACTTCCTTTATGTGTGTTTCACTTTTGTCTGTATACCTGCATTCTCTTCCCACAGAGGTTACTTCCTTCAGATCGGAAATATGAAGGGAGTATAACCTCTGTGGGAAGAGAATGGTATACCTGTGAAATGAACTTAATAAAACATTTGAAAATAATGTTTCATTGAGCTATACCTTACGGATTTTTAGTTCTGCCCCAGAAAGGAATCCAAGTTGGGTTTCCATGGAAACGGGGGAAAAAATACCGAACTGTGACCAGTGTTGCGACGATCCCAAAGCTGAGACAGGAAAATGACAATAATTTTGTAGACCCAAATCAAAGCAGTCCGTGACACTGACAGTAATTTATGTTTCGAAACCACTTGAAATTACGTAAGGTTTATTTTGAAAAGTTACAAATATTAACCATCATGTATTTATTTTAAAAATGTCGATAAATTATCTAACAAAAATCGAATGTGAAAAAAAATTTCCCGACCAACTGTTTGTTTGTGTTATTCATTTTTTTTTACAAAAGACTCAATGTTTTCTTTATACTCATTTGATACAGAGTGTTTTACTTATGAAGGCATTAAACATGTAGTTTTATATTATGCCAACTCTTTATACACGTATAGATATCATTATCATGATTACACAATGTGACATTTAATATGTGCCCGACCATCGGGCTCGCAACAGAAATAACCGCGTCTCGAGCGTTCGGGCGGGCAGTTACTTCCTCCACAATAAAATGCGATGGTCTCCTATAATGTTTTAGTCAATATGCTTTTGTCAACAGTATGCTAATAGTGGGAAAACGAGTATGCAACTTTCAAATATGTGTTAGTAGTTGCTGAGAGATGCTTGCCAAGGGAGAAGTCATTGTTGAACATTGTGTTTATCGGATCGGGATTATTCGTTCCTTTCCACTAATTTCCGTAATATTCCAAATATGGTCAATGCGAAATCGTGTAGAGATGTGATTTGAAACATTGCAATCGTAACTATGTAAGTCGTGTCAGTCTGGAAATGCTAAAGTCCGTTTTACAAAGCTGACTTTGCAACTCCTCATTTTCCATTTTTCATTTGTCAAACGTAACTTGTAACATTACAAAATGTGCATATTATTTAGATTTAATAATTAGAAATGACAAGTTGACTTTTCGACTTCGATGATTTCTAGCATTACATTTCAACTTTGTAAAGTTGAGAATAGAAAGTTAAGATTGACAGGATTAAAATGTTAGTTTTGCATGGTTGGACTTGTCTTTTCGAGACTTGTATAGCTGTGAACCACATGTTACACTTTACAAGTTACAAGTCAACATGTCTTCATTTCTGGCACAAATCCCCTTCCATAAAATATGGGTCATAAGGATTTTGACCTGACAACCTATTTTCATCTTCTTCTCAAGTACTAAACGCTCTAGAAATCTCATTTGGCAATGGGGATTCTTTATTGTAAATTTGTTGACCCTGTGACCCCAACTATGGGTCACAGGGTCACCGAATTTACAATTTAGAATCCCCAAATATTGGTCAAAGGGGTCATGACCTGAAAACCTTATTTTATCTTCTTTTCCAGTATAAAAAAAATTGCAAGCCTCCTCCCACCACCACCTGCAGACCTACTCCCTCCCCCACCTGCAGACCTCCCCCCCCCCCCCCCCCCCCCCCCCACCTGCAAACCTCCTCCCTCCCCCAATTCAGACCTCCTCCCTCCCCCACCTGCATACCTCCTCCCTCCCCAACCTGCAGACCTCCTCCCTCCCCCACCTGCAGGCCTCCTCCCTCCACCACCTGCAGACCTCCTCCCTCCACCACCTGCAGACCTCCTCCCTCCACCACCTGCAGACCTCCTCCCTCCCCCACATGCAGACCTCCTCCCTCCCGAACCTTGGGTCACGGGGTCACGAAATCTACAATTTAGTATCCCCATTGGTCAAGGAGTATGCACAGGTCTCTAGACTTTTGGAAATGGAGAAGATGAAAATAGGTTTTAAAGGATGTGACCCCTGTGACCCCATTTTGGGTCACGGGGTCACGAAATCTATAATTTAGTATCCCCATTGGCCAAGGAATCTGTACACAACTTTTCAGCTCCTTAGACCTTTTGGAACTGGAGAAGAAGATGAAAATAGGTATTTAAGGATGTGACCCGTGTAACCCCATTTGGAGTCATGGGGTCACGAAATCTACAATTTAGAATCACCATAGGCCAATGAGTCTGTACACAACTTTTCAGCTCTCTGGACCTTTTGGAACTGGAGAAGATGAAAATATGTTTTTAAGGATGTGACCCCTGTGACCCCATTTGGGGTCAAGGGGTCACAAAATCTACAATTTAGAATTCCCATTAGCCGATGCTCTCTCGTATGCACTAACACCTCTTAGTGAACCAGATCTCTCCACTGTTGATGCCATTGAAGCGTACTATGACAACATTACTGACGCCATATCTCATGCCTCCTCAGTCACGTTGCCTTCATCTAAGTATAACCCGTCTAAATGCAAGCTTGATCAAGTAGATGATTGTCTTTTATCGAATTTGAGTGAATTAGCAGATTCTCATATTTTGTGGTGCGGCGATATGAACGCACGTACAGGTAAAAGCAATAACCCCCAGTTTTCTCGCAATGATGAAAGACATATAAGTATTGGTATAATTGATGATGATGATGATGATTATACTCCAGTTGAAAATAGAAAGTCATATGATACTGTCATAAATAAGTTCGGTCAAATTCTGCTTGACCTCTGCTATTCTTTTCAGTTATTTATTGTTAACGGCCGGGTGTTCGGGGACGAACGAGGGGAATTTACTTTCGTAGGACAACATGGTAGTAGCGTTAATGATTATTTTATCTCTTCTCCTGACTTTTTCAAATATATCAGTAAACTGAATATAGGCGATCAATTAGAATCGGATCATTTACCACTGGAACTAACTTGTATATGTCCTACAATGAATACTCCCAATCGCCAAGTTATTTACCTGAACAAATTGGATGGAATGATGCGTTTTGTCACTCTTTCTTGGAAACTCTCACATCAAATTATAAATCTGGAATTCAGCCAATCTTAGATAAAATATAAGTTTGTGTTGAGGACGCAATAGATGATTTTATACGTATGATTTTAGACTCTAGTAGCTGCATGAAGAAACGTATAGTGAATTCACGTCATAGATCAAGCACGCCTTTAAACGCAGAGTGCAAGTCCGCAAGGAGGGTTGCACGGAAATCTTTGAGAAAATTTAGAAGATATCGCAGCGAATCTGATAGGAGATTATACTGTAAAGAGAGAAATAGGTACAAAACTTTCTGTAGGAGATCAGATGTGCGTAAACGTAATGTAGAGATATTATGCAATGCAAGTAGTTCCCCAACAAAATTTTGGAGACAAATACGAAAATATAAGAATAAACCAATATCAAGCAATAATATTGCCGAAACGACATGGCTTACCCACTTCAAGAAAGTTTTTAGAAATGAGTCCGTTCTCGATCCTTCGTTTACGGCCAGTAGTATGGATCAAGAAACATGTGAAACATTTGATTATGCTACAGATGCCGAAGCTCTTCTATTTGATTCACCGATAACAGATCAAGAAATTTCTGAAGCATTGTTTCATTTAAAAAATGGAAAATCCGCTGGTTTAGATAAACTTAACTTGTTGTTGAAATGTTGAAGTCGTCAGAGTCTATCATCATGCCATTCCTAAACAAGTGTTTCAATACACTTTTTGTAAAAGGTATATTTCCAAGCAATTGGGCAATTTCAGTTATTATTCCTCTACATAAGAAAGTTTATCGTTCAAACCCAGATAACTATAGAGGTATTTCCCTCATGAGTGTACTTGGGAAAGTTTTCAAAACAATCCTTAATAATAGACTTTCAAGATGGTCAAATATGAATCATATTATCCCAGAATCGCAAGCTGGTTTCAGAAAAAATTATTCAACATCAGATCATATATTTACACTGTTTGCATTACTTCAGAAATCCTTATCTCGACGAAAGCGTAAGCTATATACATGTATGTTGCTTTTGTTGATTTCCAGAAAGCGTTTGATTCGGTTGATCGATCAAAACTTTGGTATTGTTTACGCAATTCTGGTCTAAAAGGGAAAATGTATAAATTGTTGAAGTCAATGTATGAAAACGTTAAAGCTTGTGTACATTGTGGTGAAAATATGACTGATTTTTTTGATTGTCCAATAGGCTTGCGACAGGGTTGTGTTCTCAGTCCAATTCTCTTTTCCTTCTTTATCAATGATTTATACCATGAAGTTATAACGAACGGGAAACATGGTGTTCAAATGTTCCCAGATCTGATAGAAATGTTTATATTTCTATTTGCCGATGATATTGTCCTTATTTCAGAAACAGTAGTTGGGCTACAAAACCAGTTAAATATTTTAGAACATTACTCTAAAACATATAGATTAACTGTTAATTTGGATAAAACAAATATTGTAATTTTCAGAAAAGGTGGGCCGGTAGCATCTAAAGAAAAATGGTTTTATGATAATCAGCCCGTGATCGTAAGTAACGAGTATAAATATTTGGGATTTATGTTTAATACAACAGTAAATTTAAAGAAATCTCTTGCAGATTTAGCATTAAGAGCAAGGAAAGCTTTAATAAATTTGCTTTCAATTATGCATAATTTTGGCGTGTTGACGCCTTAAATATATTTTAAACTTTTTGATTGTCAAATACAACCAATTTTACTTTATGGATCAGAAATATGGGGATTCCAACGTTTTGAATGCATCGAAAAGGTACATCTGTTAGCGTGTAAAAAGTTCCTTTGTGTCGGTCAGTCGACTCCAACATGTATGGTATATGGGGAATGTGGGAGATACCCGTTATACATTAATGCTTATGTTAGATGTTTGAAATTTTGGTTAAAAATAATATGTTTGCATGAATATAGACTACCTAAGAAGGCTTACAACATGCTTGTTCATTTAGATGAGTTAGGGAAAGTAACATGGGCATCCCACGTTCGAAATCTTTTGTTTTCTCATGGTTATGGTTTTGTTTGGCTGAGCCAGACTGTTGGTAATATAAACCTTTTCTTGTATCAATTTCGAGAAACAGCATTAAATATGTTTAATCAAGATTGGCAGTCGACATTAGCTAATAGCTCACGTTATGATTCATATAGACTCTTTAAAAGCCTACTCCAACCCGAAAGATATCTTTCACATTTAACATCCAAGAAGTTAAGGTATTCATTGATACGATTCAGATAAGGTCTGTCAAATTTAATGATTAATGAAGGTAGGTACAAATCGATCGACAAAAGCAATAGAATATGTCAATTGTGTAAAGTAGCCGTTGAAGACGAAATCCATTTTCTATTTGTTTGTCAATCTTACGACGATTTACGGAAAAAGTTTATCCATGATTATTATCTTTCCAAGCCTCCTTCTTTAGCATTTAAACAAATCCTTTCTTCTGATAACAATAATATCGAGATGATAAGTTAAAATCAATCACTTTTGTACCCATTTAATTTGTTATTGAACTGGTGATTAATAATGCATGTAACTCAAATGTATATGGGCAAGAGGCCTCGAATACAATAAAGAACTTTTGACTTTGACTTTGACAGAAGACGTTGGATCAACCAGGGTCGCCCTCGTGGTCTCATTCACGAGTCTTACGCAACTTACAAGCGTCTTAAACGAGATTTCCGACGAGCTCAAAGAACTGCTATCCAAGATCTTATTGAAGAAAATCTCAAAGAATTTGAACACCTCGCAGAGTGTGATTCCAAATTATTTTGGAAAATGGTTAAAAACAAGAAAGGCAGAAAATCTAATTATTGTGCACATTGACTGTTGATGACCACGACGTCTGGGATCCGGAGGATGTGTGTTCCGCCTTTGCGAACTTCTACCAGGACATCTTGCAGGAAACAGAACTCAAAGTGCATGATCTATACGCATCACCTAACTGTGTTCACATCAAAGAATTCTCCATGCCCATTACCTGTGATAAAACTACATCCATAGTCAACTCTCTGAAACGTAACAAAGCTGCTGGAAAGGATTGCATACAAAATGAACATATTTTATATGGCGGACCACAACTTATCTTACATCTCACTCGCTTATTCAATGCCATGATTCAATCTGCATATGTCCCGAAAAAGTGCAAAAGAGGCATCATTATACCAATTCACAAAGCCAATAGCAAACCAAAACACTTAGCCACCAACTACAGGCCCTTTACCTTATTGCCAGTTCTGTATAAACTTTTTGAAAAACTCCTAAACGACAAACTTGCAAAATGGCTCACCAACTCTGAAATCTCACTTCCGAATGCACAACAGCAAGGCTATCAACCGAGACTTGGATGTACAACAGCCTCCTTTAACCTATCCGAATCCATTCACCACAACCTAGACCTGGGAAGTAAAGTCTCAATGCTTTTATTGATAACAAGCAGGCATTTGATACTGTATGGCACAGTGGACTATTTCTCAAATTAGCAAACCTAGGAATTACAGGTCAGACGTGGAAAATACTTGTGCATTGTTATACTGACCTCAAAAGTATTGTAGCAGTTAATGGATGTCAATCAGAGCAGTTCTTCGTCAAGCAAGGAGTGAGACAGGGAGGGGTACTTTCAACCTTTATGTACCTAGTATTCATTGACGACCTGCTAAAACAACTACAAACCTCTGGACATGGCATTACAGTTGGAGACCTGTGTCTTGGCAACCCAACACTAGCAGATGACCTCACAGTTCTCTCCCTTTATCCCGCAGGACTTCAATCGCTATTAAACATAGTCACTGCATATGCGTCTAACTGGAGATATGAAGTTAACCCTACCAAATGTCAAGTTATTGTCTTTGGTAAGCAAGGCACCCGATCTATGCACCCTGACTTCTTTCTTGCTGGCAACCAACTACCAGGCAGTAACTGCGTCTCACACCTTGGAACTAAAGTTTCCAGCAATCTGACACACTCTCAGTTAATAAAAGAAGCTTGTCGTAAAGCTAGAGTCTCTTTTCATTCTTTGACTGGAATTGGCATCAGACCAAATGGACTAAATCCTCTCATTGCGGCTTCCACAGTACACAAAGTTGTTCTACCATCTCTCCTCTATGGATGTGAACTTTGGACGAAATTATCCCAACACGATGAACACTTACTGGAGGCGACATGGCGTCATATGGCAAAGCATATACAAGGTTTTCAAACACGCACACGAACAGATATGTGCCTGAGTATGTTAGGATGGCTCCCGGTAAAGGAGGAGATAACCCGTCGGCAACTCATGTTCTATCACAGACTGATCACCTTACCCCCATCAGCTCTGTCTCGCCGCCTGCTCACATCCAGACTTCTCCTCTACCTCCAGACTTCAGACTCAGACACTCAACTTCTAGGATTCTGCACTGCAATTATCTCCCTTCTCCAGCTCTATAATCTCGGATATTGCCTCATTGCTTTCATTCAAGGATCATACCTGCCAAGTAAACAATCCTGGAAAGAGCTGATCAAAGAACGAGTCACCCACAAGTAGACAACTGAATGGAAGCAGCGTATAACCTCTGATGATGCCTTTCAACGTTTTAGATCCCTGCACCTGAAGCCATCACCATGCCTCCCATGGACATTAGCCAAGAATACACAGCATACTAAGGCCTTTCACTTCCTAGCACAGTTGTGGGTTGCAGTGCCTCAATCCAGTGACACAACTTGTTCTCTTTGCAAACTCCTGTATTCGGACCTGCTTCTACACGTTTCCACCGGATGCCCAGCACTCTGTGTCTTATACAGCAAATTCTGGAACAACACGCTGGATCACCTGCCTCTGGAGCTGCGCATTCTTCTCTTCAACAGCGACGAAGAAACCTTTTTGCAGTTGCTAATGGGTCGTCCACAAAGCGTGTGTAGAGATCCTGAAGTGCTACTCCACTTCCACAAACTTTCAGCTGTCTTCCTCATGTCTGCTATGTCTGCATACCAGCGCCTCTTCAACATCCGAAGTGTGTCAAGCAACTGACAGTGGACTTGCCCACAATGAACATTATTATTAATCATTAATATTCCACTAAACTTTCACTAAATTAACACCTCTCAACGTTTTGTACATTCTCTCACTGTCCTATGATGTAATTTCAACATCTTATCTCCAAATATTGGAGGAAATAAATATGATGATGACGAACGTTGCTATGGCGACATGCGCTATAAAGACGAGCCTTCACGCTTCGGAAACGAATGTTGTGTAGTACGTTTTATGCAATAAAAGGAATTCTGTTTATATGATGTCAGATACCCTTAGCGCGCGCTAGTCGAAGGGGGTATATCTCTTTGAAACCAAATTTCATTATATTGTCATGATATGAAAATTATTTATCACATGTCATGTTGTAGATAAAATATTTCTCTAGCGATTGACGTTATAAGTATACGAGTATGTTCCACAAATAATTTTGTATTTGAAACATTAACATCCTTGATGGCTCTTCAAAAACCTATTTTAATCTTCTTTTCAAGTATGAAAATCTCTAGAGAATGAAATGTTGTCTGCAGACTCCTTGGCAAATGGGGAATCTAAATTGTAAATTTGGTGACCCTGTGACCCCAAATATGGGTCATAAGGATTATGACCTGACAACCTATTTTCATCTTCTTCTCAAGTACTGAATGCTCTAGAAATCTCATTTGGCAATGGGGATTCTTTATTGTAAATTTGTTGACCCTGTGACCCCTATGGGTCACAGGGTCACCGAATTTACAATTTAGAATCCCCAAATATGGGTCAAAGGGGTTATGACCTGAAAACCTTATTTTATCTTCTTTTCCAGTACAAACAAAATTGCAAGCCTCCTCTCTCCACCACCTGCAGACCTCCTCCCTCCCCCACCTGCAGACCTACTCCCTCCCCCACCTGCAGACCTACTCCCTCCCCCACCTGCAGACCTCCTCTCTCCACCACCTGCAGACCTCCTCCCTCCCCCACCTGCAGACCTACTCCCTCCCCCACCTGCAGACCTCCTCCCTCCCCCACCTGCGAACCTCGTCCCCCCCCCAATGCAGACCTCCTCCCTCCCCCCACTGCAGACCTCCTCTCTGCCCCACCTGAATACCTCCTCCCTCCCCCACCTGAATACCTCCTCCCTTCACCACCTGCAGACCTCCTCCCACCACCACCTGCAGACCTCCCCCCCCCCCCCCTTGGGTCACGGGGTCACGAAATCTACAATTTAGTATCCCCATTGGTCAAGGAGTATGCACACAACTTTTCAGGTCTCTAGACCTTTTGGAACTGGAAAAGATGAAAATAGGTTTTAAAGTATGTGACCCCTGTGATCCCATTTTGGGTCACGGGGTCACGAAATCTATAATTTAGTATCCCCATTGGCCAAGGAATCTGTACACAACTTTTCAGCTCCTTAGACCTTTTGGAACTGGAGAAGAAGATGAAAATAGGTATTTAAGGATGTGACCCGTGTAACCCCATTTGGAGTCATGGGGTCACGAAATCTACCATTTAGAATTCCCATTAGCCAAGGAGTCTGCACACAACTTTTCAGCTAGAACAATGGACACCGAGATAGACAGGGTAACATAGTGGAAATGAGAAAGGTGTCAGAGATTGCAAAGAACTATGAGTCTTCCATGGACACTAAGAAATTAATAAGGCTAGCACGTAGTGACCAAGAGCATGTAAATTGGACAAACTCAAAACCTGTGAAACCTAGCAGTGGCTACTCAGGACATTCAAACAGAGGAGGGGGTTATTCAAGAGAGAATCAAAGTCGGAGAGAGTGTATGTACTGTGGAGGAGCTCCTCACCCGAGAGACAAATGTAGAGTCCAGATTCGTTGGTATAAATGTGAAAAGTGCGGTAAAGAAGGTCACATTGCACGAAAATGTCTATTACGGTCAAAGGGGTTCATGCAGTTGAGGAAGATGGTCTAGGTGAGCCTGAAGTCTGTCACCGGCTCTTTGCCCTGGACAAAATTGTGGAACACACCATCAGTACTGTGAGTTTTCAGAAAGGGGAAAAGTTCTTCGCAGAAATTAAACTGTCAGCATTGGAGGGACGTTATAGGTTGACCAGAGTACAACTTGACTCAGCATCTACAGCCAATACTTTGAGTGTGGAGAGTCTACAGAACATGTGTCCTCCTTGGAGCAAGGTGGAGCGACTCATCACAAAGTCAAATGCAGTGCTGAACACATACGACAGTGGCATAATCAGACCTGTTGGCAAGATAACCCTTTTGTGTGAGACAAAAGGAAAGTTCCACGAACTGGAGTTTCAGCTATTGCGGGAACGGGACATGGAAGGAAAACTGTCCCTGTTGTGTGGCACAGACTGTATCAAACTTGGATTAATGAATATCACAGGCTATTCACCTAGGTCTGTGGCTGAAAGAAGTGATCAGGCTGTGATTATGACCCTGCATGGAGTATACAAAGAGAGAGAGGGAGGAAGTGAAGCGTGTGAAATCAGAAAAGGTTGATTAAAAATTTCCAGTTGCAGCTGGTAAGCTCACAATGGAAATAGTCATGGATAGTTTCAAAGATGTTCATACCGGTCTCGGGACTCTAGGGGAACCTTTGACAATCAAGATGAACCCTACTGTGCAAGCAGTGCAGGCACATCAAAACATATATCCAGTGTCCAAGGAAAAGGGAGCCATTGAAGCAATCAAAGATCTTGAAAACCAAGGTATACTGCAGAAGGTGACCGAACCAACTGACTGGGTGTCTAATAGTCTGTTTAGGGAAAAGCCTGATGGGTCCATCAGGGTATGCATTGATCCCAGCCAGACGATCAACAAGGTTATTGAAATCCCAAAGTATCCAATACCAATTGTGGAAGAACTACTGCCAAAGCTCAACAAAGCTAGAATATTTTCGACAGTGGATGTATACAAAGGCTTCACAAACATTGTTCTTGATGAACAGTCATCTTATCTCACAACCATGCATACTCCGATTGGATGATACCGATGACTGCAGATGCATATAATGGCTCAGAAGAGTAACAAAGAAGACAACATGAAGCGCTGGAGTGATATGATTATCCATGACTCAGGGGATACATACGAGGAAGCTCTAGAAAATCATGCTGTCAACTTGTGCAAACTCATGTCCAGATGTCGAGAAGTTAATCTAAAACTCAACTCGAACAAGTTCAAGTTCAAAGTTAAATCAGTCACTTGGATGGGTCACCTTAGCAGTCCTGAGGGCATCACCCCTCATCCAGGGAGAGTGAAAGCGATTGTTGAAATGTCATCGCCAACTGATGTCAAAGGAGTTCAGCGTTTCCTCGGCATGTGCAATTATCTATCAAGGTTCACTCCTCAATTCGCAGAAGCAGTCAAACCACTGACAGCGTTAACACATACGGCTGCTGCGTGGATATGGTCAGAAGCTCACGAAAATGTGTTCAAGTCTGCAAAGAGCCTGATTGCAAGGGCCACGTACAACACTGAAGTTCTTCGACGTCAACAAACCGTGTGTAGTACAGGTTGATGCCAGTGACGTCGGAATAGGAGGGGCACTTCTCCAGGATGAATGTCCGTTTGCATTCACCAGTACAACACTTTCATCAGCAGAGCAAAACTACGCGCCAATACAGAAAGAATGCCTGGCCATAAGAATTGTGTGTGACAAATTTTACCAGTACCTGTGTGGTAAACAAGATGTAACGTTACACAGTGATCACCAGCCCTTAGAAACCATATTCAAGAAACCTCTGAACAAAGCCCCTACAAGAAAGGTTAACTCATGTACCTTGCTGACACATTATCAAGGGCAGCGCTGGAAACAACAACAGGGAACACTCGTGTCGAACAAGTGTTTGGGTTGGAAAGGATTGACTACAGAAAAGAATTGGAAAAACATAGATGTAGACTCTCCAAACATGCTTCCTCAGACTATTCAAAGAATCCCTATGGAAACATGGGAGGATACCACAATGACTGTTTTGTGTTATCTCCTATCAACAGGTTGGCCGATGTGAAAGACGCAGGTGCCTGCTCCCCTGCATCACTACTATGGGATCCGAGACGAACTCTCACTGTATAATGGAATTGTGTACAAGGGAGAAAAAGTGGTCATTCCTACCAGTCTAAAGCCAGAGATGTTTAAACAAGTCCTTGTAGGTCATCAAGGGTCAGAAAGTAGCATTCGTCGAGCAAGAGAGGTCATGTGCTGGCATGACATGTAATGCAGTCGGCAATAAAAGATATGTGTGACCAATGTCCAACTTGTGCCAGTTACGTAACTACTCTTGCAAAAGAACCAATGATTTCTCATGAGATACCTGACGGTCCGTGGCAGTTTATTTCTCAGGACCTGTTTAAACATGTTGGCCATGCGGTGACAGTGGATCACTACAGTGACTGGTTTGAGGTGGATGTACTAGGACAAGACACTACAACAGCGAATGTGGTATCCATAACTAAAGCACACTTTGCTCGATATGGAATACCATTGGAGATGCTCACAGATAATGGGCCTCAATTGAGTTCAGAACGTTTGCTAAAGACTGTGATTTCAAGTTCATCACAAGCTCTCCTTATCACGCTCAAGCGACAGGAAAAGCTGAGTCATGTGTGAAGCAGGCTAAACGCTACCTCAAGAAGTCAATCCTATGTGAAAGCCTCATTGAACACAGGAACACACCAGCACAGGGGCAATCATATTCGCCAGCACAGAAGTTCTTGTGCAAACGGACACGGTCCCTACTGCCGATTTCCAAGTCATTGATGGTGCAATGTGCAACTCCAATTGCTACAGTGAAAAGTGAACTGTCAGACCGCAGAGTTAGAGCAAAAGTGCAGTATAATAAGGATGTGAAATGTGAGCATCCTAAACTCAGTCTAGGGGAACATGTATATGTACGTCCAAATGATCAACATCGAGGCGAACGATGGAGATATGGGCAAATACCACGCTCGTACATGATCGATTCATATGGCACCCAGATCAGACGGAATCAAAGACACATCCGGAGAGCAGCACCACCTCACATAAACGACATCAGAGCTCAGTCCGCAAGTAGCAGTGAGGCAAGCAGAGAATGGTCAGAAAGTTCCAGTGGGGATCAACTGGGGATCAACTTGAAATGAACTTAAAGACCCACAAACCTCGACCATATCACTTTTCGGTTTTTATTCAAGCATATTCAAAGATGGCGAGGATTCCACTTGATATATGTCAATTCAACCAATAAACACCTTTTATAAGGCCTTTTTAGAACGCCGCTCAATTACGCCTCGTAAAACTTTAGGCGAGAGTGAATGCTGCGTGCTAGGCCTTGTGACGTAATACACAGGAGTCGTTTGGCGTCTAATGACAGAATCCATTAGAATTAGCCTTACATAACTGCTTAAATAACATATTTACCTTTGTCCTTATACAACAAAATTACATATATACACGCCCCGTAAAACGTACTACAAATTGCAGCAGATGTCAACACTGTTTAATACGTGATGTGACCATTGCTGGACCCGTAATTCTGCAATGCGTTTTGAAACAATTGTTATCGTTGCTAAATATGGCGGCGGCACGCATGTCAGATGATGATGTTCAAACGTTACAGAGATCTATTACACATTTCATACAGATTATAACGGTGTTAACACGCCTCATTCATTTACTCATGGGTATGTTGAATGTTTTTTTATTTTCACATTCGTCCATTTGCGAAATAACAAAATATATTTTCCATATTTTTGTTTATCAATGTAACGATATGTAATAAATGATGTAGTTGCGTTATTGACACTCTAACTTAGATAAATATTAAATAAGAGGGGAAATCTACACGACTGAACTATAGCCTGAGTTATATTTTTTAAATTGCAAACCAAACAACACAAGGCCATGGCGAGTTGATCAAAGTTCTATAGTTCCAATTCTTTCATTTGAAAATGGGAAAGATACATTTTCCATATGTTTATCCATGTGATTTAAACATTATTTTATTTCCAAAAACACATGAAACACCACCAAACAATACATGCAACATAAAATGCAAGGCCTGTTCTATATCATGCAATGAGAAAGTATTATGTTTTAGTAAAGCTCATGCAATGCTATAATCTAATGAATGTTTATGTTAGGTCAGTGGTATTATTACACCGAATCTAAGTAATTGTAAATGTGCACGACTATAGATTTAAAAATAGCCTGAATACTATCTAAAAAATGTGTAAACCAGTAACAATGATGAAAATGATATGATTTTAATAGCAATTATTCTATTAGCAATATAAAGTCACCATGAGAAATAATAGTAGTATATAGCTAGTCGTCAAACGGTTTGCCAACCGGAGGGAGAATAATTTATGCAGCGTAGCTCATTAATAAGCTAATGTATGCATGACGTCACAGGTTAGAAAGGTCGACCACTCAGTTGACAGTCAAATGCGAGGATGCTAATTAAGACATTCATTATCATTACTGCAAAACAAAGCTTTCTTTAAGCCGACCCTAACCCATACAAGGGTGTTAGTCCAATCAGAAACCGGTTTTGAATTTTGGCGCCAAAGCTATCTTTAGCGACACGTGTCATGAGTCAGAGGCGAGAGAGTTAGGTACAGCGCTGTATAGCTTTAGAAAAGTTAGGTTTTGACCTACTGAAGGACAAATAGTAGTATATAGCTAGTCGTCAGACGGTTTGCTAGATTAAGGGAGATTAAGGGACCTTAATTTATGCAGCGTAGCTCATTAATAGGCTAATATATGCATGACGTCACAGGTCAGAAAGGTCGACCAATCAGTTGACAGTTAAATGCGAGGATGCTCATTAAGCGATTCATCGTCATTACTGCAAAACAATGCTTTCTTTAAGCCAACCCTAACCTATACAAGGGTGTCAGTCCAATCAGAAACCGGTTTTGAATTTTGGCGCCAGAGCTATCTTTACCGACACGTGTCATGAGTCAGAGGCGAGAGAGTTGGGTACAGCGCTGTATAGCTTTAGAAAACTTAGGTTTTGACCTACTGAAGGACACAAGGTTTTTATTCATATCGGTACATCATATCCCGTAGAAACGTTTCTTTAATTTCCATATATTATATAGGTCAAATGTTTATTTTCTAGTTTTCTAGTATTATTGTATCTCTAAGTGAACCAGTGAAATAGTACACGAAATTGACGGATAAAATATTCTTGAAAATATGTTTCATACAGTGAGTGAGTGGGTGATTTCATTTACACAAATCTTACAGCTGTTTTTTCTAGAATGATACTATACGTTTAAAGGTGTTTTATCATAGCTATATAGCTTCATTTAAACGTGTTCAGAATCGTATTGCGTATTTTATATTATCACGCAAAGTTAGTCAAGAAATGTCCTCACTAAAACAGAACATATTATGGAAAAATAATTTAACACCAGTTAAGTGAATGTTTATATTAGAAATTTCTGTCAAAGGACTTTATTCTTAAGATATAGATACATTGGATCGCGTCTATTGGTATTAGATAAATGATTTAGCATTACATTCATTCGCTTACCTAGATCATCCAGGCATGTCCAGGCTGAAGCTATAGCTTGCTCTACAGCTCGAGCATGTTAGGAAAGAGTTCACACCGTGCAGTAATTAAACGTTTTTCAGCGAGGACAGACTGTAGCCTTACCAATTTATGTTTGCTTGGCTAGCCTAGGAAAGACTTACGATTTTCGTTAAAGCATCTTGTCAGGAAATGACACTCACTATACAGAATATAGACAGGTGTATGTAATGTATGTATGTATGTATGTATGTATGTGTGTATGTATGTATGTATGTATGTATGTATGTGTGTATGTATGTGTGTATGTATGTATGTATCATGTCTTGTTATGTCTCGATAAATAAATAAATATAGATGAAAAAATGTAAATATTGTAAATAGTGTAACGCTTTGAAATAAATCGTCATGGTTTGTTATATAGTGTTAATGTCTTCTAAATGGTTGTTTTGTTTTTTAAAGTGAACTCGTCTCGTGGTAATCATCGAGTATTACATCTCTCATTCTTATCTCTGATAGATAGATAGATAGACAGATAGATAGATAGACAGATGAAAACGAGGTCTGCACACTGACTGTCTGATACTGGGGTGTATAAAGAGTATGGAGAAGGCCCTCTTCCTTCATTTTCGACAGAGACTCTCAACGTATCAGTCGTGTTTGAGTTTATGCTTAAAAACGTACGATGGGAAGGAAAGTGTACGTTCTGGATACCCAGAAGTTTATAGACTTTCTACATCGCAGAAGTAAAGGTGAAAAAATGGTGAAAGCTCGCCCGGGTTCGGGTCTCATCCACATCACATCACCACCACAACCACCAGCACCAACACCACCAACACCAACAACACCACCCAATGAGGACGTGGTCCAGAAAGCAGAGACGAAAGGACAAAAGCGTACTACGATACGCAAACGAGAGGACGACCTATCTCCTCCAATCGAGGGACGTGGCTCTGCAAAACGAAGGGAGATAACTCTCAATCCAAGAGATATATTTGTATAGTAACTTTGTTGTGTCCCTACAGCGCATGCGCCTCATTTTAACATATAAGCATCGGTTAGAGACTGGTCGTTACTCAGGAGAGACTAAGATGTCCTATCAGTGTGCCACGTGTCGAGGCCTGTTGCCCGTAGATGGGAGCGGACTCTTTACCTGTGTGTACTGCAAGACTAAATTGAAATACATGTATCACCGTTTCATAGTACATAGCGACAAGTGTACCGTGAGAAGAAAATTAGCTATCCACTTTCATTCGTGCTCTTGTGACGACAACAAGATACTATAAAACGTCAGCGCAGAAGGAACAGAGTGACATTTTACCTCTTACCGGCACACGGATAAGACGTTTTTTAAAAATGAAGACGAGAACTTCAGAAGATAATGTTGTTCCGAGAGATATATTCTCAACGTTTTTGGCAAGACGACCCAAGCTAGGAAATCCAAGATTTCTAAAACAAAGTCTTCAGCGAAAAGGCGACGGGTTTCATCTCAGAAGAAACCTGTTACCCACCAGAAGAAGAACAAGAACTCGAAACGTACTGCATCTAAAGGGAGCGAGCATAGGAAACCGACTGTAGTGAACATACAACACCTCTTGACGACACAAGGCGTTGTGGACAGGGCTCTAGCTGTGCTAAAGAGACAGAGGCTAGAAAAGTATAAAAAGACTTCTTCTCAACCTCTCCTCACATATCTGTATTAGATCGGAAAGGAGCTGGTCGCCTGTCCGGATTGTGGGAAGAGTTTTACACGTAAGGACAACCTACTGAGACATCAGAAGCAGAGGCATGGGTTGACTCCTTACACACCTCCGCCTCCTCCTCCGCCTCCTCAGAGTGGGCAGTGGAGCGGTCAGTCTCCACCTCCTCCTCCTCCTCCTCCTCAGAGCTGCCAGTGGAGCGGTCAGTCTCCGCCTCCTCCTCCTCCTCTGCCTCAGAGTGACCAGTGTCAGCCTCCTCCTCCTCCTCCTCCTCCTCCTCCTCCTCCTCCTCCTCCTCCTCCGCCTCCTCATGAGCAGCGATTCCAGCTCGAGATTTCCTCCAACGCTCTCGTGTTTGGGCCAAGCGGTTCGGGGAAGAGTGTATTCGTCTTCAACCTATTACGATACGGCTTGATTCAACCATTACCAGATTCGATTGTGTTGTGCTATTCCGTGTGGGAACCTCTATACGAGAGCATTCGTCAAGCCCTACCCGAGGTCCAGTTTGTGAAAGGACTACCCTATAACCTGGAGGAGGACAATTACTTCGATGCCCATAAGCAGAACGTGTTGGTTCTAGACAATTTTCTGGCCGAAGCCAAGAATGACAAGCGGATATCCCGTCTGTTTACTCAAACTTCCCATCACAAAAATGTATTGATCTTTCTCCTATTGCAAAACCTGTTCCCGAGAGGTAAGGAATCTCGAGACATTGCTCTCAATTCGCATTACGTGACCCTGTTCAATTCACCCGTGGACAGACAACAGGTGAAGGTATTTGCGAGAAGAATATTCCCTGATGATATAGGTAAATTCATGAGTGTTTACGAGAGAGCTGTTGAAACGCCTTATGGAAATCTAATGGTGGATCTCAGACCTTCTACGAGTGAAACGAATAGACTACATCTCAACTACCTGTCACACCGAAATACAACCAGCCGTCAGCAGGGTGATGATGGTTCACAACACCACCACCAAGAGATAAAAGACGTCTCACCTGACTCAGATCTTCAGACAGGTCGTGACGTTCGAGCTGAACACACGTCTCATTCCCTTCTGGACGACACTGCATCCATTTCGAGCGAAGACTCTGGACCTTTCACCATGGCAACGGCTTGTACATCCTGCGGCACGTTGCTGAGCGATGTCGATTCGTTGCAACACCATAAACGATCTTGGTGCCCGGCAGATCATCAAGGCGCTTTGAAATCCAACAAGGGGAAACGTGTCATCTACGACAGTGACAGCGAGGATGAGGGACTACAACATCGTCAGAAAGGTGGTGGTAGTAATGATCACGCTGTCAAACCTACACCCCCTCTGCCTTCACACCACTGGCCAGTCACCGACACCTCGGAAGCATAGGAATGGCAAAACGTAGGCTTGCAACGTATCTGGAAACGGGTCTATACCCTTTATCAAGACGTGATGAGAGTCAAACGACAAAAATACCAACGACTAGGTCGGACGGCAGAATGGATAGACAGAAAAATGAAACAGCTTTGGGAACTGAAACTGGCCGAAAGTCTCAACAGTATCCTAGAGTTTAACCAATACTTTAAAGAGGCTCCCCTGTTTCTACCCCTTCTCGTCAGTCTGGGCGACATGGATCCGTCAACGGACCAGTCCACCCTCAAAAGGAAGGTCCGTCGTTTCACGAAACCTAAACTGAGAGATATTCTGACTCACCTGGATATGCCTGAAATTGAGAGCGACTCTGACTCGGATATGGCTACCGAAGACGGCGGGGCTAATGCAGATGACGAGCAGAGTGAATAGGAATAACAAACGCTTCCAGAGATATCACTATCAGTTGACTCTTGGCGTTAGGGGAGACAGGATGCGTTCTAAATTACCCAATTCAAAAAAACGGTTCACATCTTTAAAACATTACATTATCCTATCAACAGGAAGAAGAAAGGTGATAAAAAGCGTCCAGTTTCCCTCTATGTGAAAGGAGTCGTGAAGTTGGGACCTCCTGGGCGGCGAATTAACACCAAGGATAAGACTTAAGGACATTCCCTATCCTATGGAATACGTCAAAAGAGGACAGAGACTTTAAATTGTAACAGAGACATTTTTTCATATTTCTTATACCGAGTGTCGATTGTGTACTGGTAGAACGTCTTGCTGTGTACATGTCACAAAAACAGTTATATATTGTATTTCCAATACTATATGCAGAAAATGTCTGTTGAAACCCTTGCCATGTATCACTGACTATCTGTCATGAATAAATAAATAAGAGTCTTAACTATAGCTATGCGTTTGTTCTCTGTATGAACGGTGATATACAAACAGCCAGTGTGCAGACCTCGTTTTCACCTGTCTATCTATCTATCTGTCTATCTATCTATCTATCAGAGATAAGAATGAGAGATGTAATACTCGATGATTACCACGAGACGAGTTCACTTTAAAAAACAATACAACCATTTAGAAGACATTTACACTATATAACAAACCATGACGATTTATTTCAAAGCGTTTCACTATTTACAATATTTACATTTTTTCATCTATATTTATTTATTTATCGAGACATAACAAGACATGATACATATATACATACACACATACATACACACATACATACATACATACATACATACATACATACATACAAACATACATACATACATACATACATACATTACATACACCTGTCTATATTCTGTATAGTGAGTGTCATTCCCTGACAAGATGCTTTAACGAAAATCGTAAGTCTTTCCTAGGCTAGCCAAGCAAACATAAATTGGTAAGGCTACAGTCTGTCCTCGCTGAAAAACGTTTAATTACTGCACGGTGTGAACTCTTTCCTAACATGCTCGAGCTGTAGAGCAAGCTATAGCTTCAGCCTGGACATGCCTGGATGATCTAGGTAAGCGAATGAATGTAATGCTAAAACATTTATCTAATACAAGATAGACGCGATCCAATGTATCTATATCTTAAGAATAAAGTCCTTTGACAGAAATTTCTAATATAAACATTCACTTAACTGGTGTTAAATTATTTTTCCATAATATGTTCTGTTTTAGTGAGGACATTTCTTGACTAACTTTGCGTGATAATATAAAATACGCAATACGATTCTGAACACGTTTAAATGAAGCTATATAGCTATGATAAAACACCTTTAAACGTATAGTATCATTCTAGAAAAAACAGCTGTAAGATTTGTGTAAATGAAATCACCCACTCACTCACTGTATGAAACATATTTTCAAGAATATTTTATCCGTCAATTTCGTGTACTATTTCACTGGTTCACTTAGAGATACAATAATACTAGAAAACTAGAAAATAAACATTTGACCTATATAATATATGGAAATTAAAGAAACATTTCTACGGGATATGATGTACCGATATGAATAAAAACCTTTTGTCCTTCAGTAGGTCAAAACCTAAGTTTTCTAAAGCTATACAGCGCTGTACCCAACTCTCTCGCCTCTGACTCATGACACGTGTCGGTAAAGATAGCTCTGGCGCCAAAATTCAAAACCGGTTTCTGATTGGACTGACACCCTTGTATAGGTTAGGGTTGGCTTAAAGAAAGCATTGTTTTGCAGTAATGACGATGAATCGCTTAATGAGCATCCTCGCATTTAACTGTCAACTGATTGGTCGACCTTTCTGACCTGTGACGTCATGCATATATTAGCCTATTAATGAGCTACGCTGCATAAATTAAGGTCCCTTAAGCTCCCTTAATCTAGCAAACCGTCTGACGACTAGCTATATACTACTAATAATGATGCAGTAGATTTGAAACGATACGCCTCTTCAAACATAAAATCAAGCCAAAAAAAAAAATCATAATGACGTTATAATTTTAAAAAATTGCATCGTGTTTTTTTTTATTTTTGAATTGTCAGTTATTCATTTCAAAACATTGTAGCCATAAGATAACCTAACACTCCACCCGATTTGGAAAAGAACAAATCTAAAATCGGCGATTGAATATCGAAAAATACTCCAAAAACTCCCAAATTACTCCCATCGGAAGCTCAGATACCCATTCTATCGGAAACTTGTAATGTCGAAACGTTCTTATTATGTTTTAAACGAATTATCGACGAAAATCGACAAATCGCCTAAGGATTTCATTAAGCAATTCCTGTGTATGACGTCACATCGCTAACGAAAGCTAACGGCGACCCGGCAGACTGTTTAAGGATTGGGATAATCAGCTGGCCAATTTTACTCACTTTGAATGACCATATTTTAGTAAGTAGTTGACGCTTCGAAATAATCTTATGTATTTTGTTTACTTGAAAGCATTGTCTATATGAATGAACGAATTAACATAGAAAAAAGGAGAGAGATTTAGAGAATAACCAACGAGGTACGAGTGATTACGGGAAATATCCATGAGTCTAAATAATGTTCAGCCACGAGCTTTAGCTTTATTCTATATATTACCCATTATGCAATTAAATTGACCAACTTACGCTTGGATATAAGATACCCACGGCAATAAAACACAGGCGGTCAATGGGACCGACAGCGTGCTTTATGAGACAATAAAACATGCTCGTGATTTTAGACGTCAGTTAGAGGGTCGCTTAGCAAATGACGTCATATGTTATGTCACGTTGATTGTTCAATGCTAGTGGATGTGTTCTACGACGGGAGGCATTAATATTTTCAGAATATAGTTTATACAAACAACATAATATCTCCACGGTTTTTATATAAAAGCGAGTAACTATTTGAAGGCATCTCATATACAAAATAGAATACTCGTTGTCGTGCGTTATCGTAGAATAAAACATAGCAGAGAGCATAAAACACTCAGGGCTGCGCCCTTCGTGTTTTATGCTCCCTGCTATGTTTTATTCAACGATAAAGCACTCCAACTCGTCTTCTATTTCTTAATCATTACATTTTCATGTTGGGCCGCCGCTGTGAAGGACCCGTCGCCACAGTAACATTGTGACGTCATAAGATAATTCGTCGCGTCAGACCATTGTTTTATGACGTCATAGTCATTCTTTCTCCGGGTAATCGACCAATCAACGTTGAGAATCACTTGAAAGCACATGTGCAAATATCACAAAAATAATCACCTGTGTCTTCTCACCCGTATGGGTAATATTCAAGACAATGAACTGGAAGATGAAGGTCGATAATGGAGTGAGGTTGTGTGTGAGGAGAGCTCAGAAAACATTGTTGCATTTATGACTGAAAACCAACGCTTAAGGGCCCCAAAAGGTGAACATGTTATCTTATGATATCACAAAGACTGTTGATAGCTATTTAAGAGTAAAAGCACACAAATTCATCTTAATATCCGTGCTAACAACCACACAAACGAAAAACTGACACTACTGAACTGAATCAGCCATGTCACAAAAACAACGAGAAGGTCCCGCGAGTTCTCTAAAATCCTCAGTACAACAACCAGTCGACATGGAAGAATTAAAACAGCTAATTCTAACATCAGAAAGTAGAATTAGTGCAAAAATCGACGCAGTAAGTGACCGAATGCAAATGGCCATTGACAAAATCGAAGGTGACGTGGCAACTGTCACTAGCCGTGTTGATGATATACAAACAAACTCGGATTCAAATCAACGATATCAATGAACATAACAGACGATTAAAAGCTGACGTGGACCTAAAGATTGGGAATATTAGAAGAGATATAATAATGAAGGATCTGCACGATCGTAAAATAAATCTCCTCTTTAATGGTGTCGAGGAGACAAGAGACGAAAACACAGAAGAATGCCTTTGGGAAGCCTTGAAAAACTACTTAAAATTCTCAGAAGAAAAAGTTGCCACTATCAAATTCAAGTCTGTACATAGACTACAAAAACCAAAATATAGACTCACATCAGGGAATGGAGACAACAGACCCGCCACTATCATAGCCTCATTTATCTCCATGAGAGACAGAGATGAATGCTTCAAAGCAAAGTACCAGCTCTACAACACTGGTAAAAACATCCAGACAGACCTTCCACCATCTATGAAAAAGATCAGGCCTGGCATACCTGAACAAGCAGGGCTATGAACTCGGGAAACAAACAGATTTGTATACCAGGCTAAGAATCAAAGGGATTGACTTAGTCCTGGAAAAGAGGAGACCTGAGGAGCCCAATACAGCTTGGAGGTTACACCCAGTAGCCATCCCCCAGGACTTGATGCAGTACTGACTCTGAACCTACCTCTATACCACATCAAACATTATATTTTAGCAATGTTTTCTTTAATAGAATTCAAAACGCAAACCACAGATACCCTAAAAGTAATTATGAAAACTAATACCCTATTCATATATACATAATCTATCCTCCATACATAACAAGTAACTGAAATGTGCAACCATATGATAATAATGATTAAGATAAAACCTATAATACAAGGTAAGCATCATAATGCTTATTTACATCCAAGTAAAATCATTTAGTTTCCAGAATGTGTGTGTTTATGTGTTTATGTATACACTATTCTATATGTATGGATGTAAGTATATTCAGTATACTCCTGTGTTTGATGATTGACAATATAAATACCATAATCAAAACAAATGCCAAACCACCTATATTACATCCATTTGTAATACAGTGTACATGCATGATGCATATATGTATGTCTAATTATAAAAATGCTTATCAGAATTAAACTATTTCTATATTTAATATACATATATATATATATATATATATATATATATGTGTGTGTGTGTGTGTGTGTGTGTGTGTGTGTGCGTGCGTGCGTGCGTGCGTGCGTGCGTATGTATGTGTGTGTGTGTGTGTGTGTGTGTGTGTGTGTGTGAGTGTGTGTGTGTGTGTGTGTGTGTGTGTGTTTGTGTGTGTGTGTGTGTGTGTGTGTGTTCCTTATGGGTTACAATCACAATTTAAAAATATCATATGCAATTTCATGAATGTGTAATTATTATGTACAGAAATGCATAACATTGTATGAACATATATGTGTTTGTATGCATTTCTACATTTATATTTCAAGTGTATAACCATGGTATGTGTACAGAACAAACATAGACATTATATACAGCTGCTAGATTAATTGTGTGTTCAAATCACAAATGTGCTTGCAGGTTGAAGAATACATGCATATGTAAAATATATGTTAAGTCACTCTTAAGTTACACATTGTATACAGCTATTAGATCATTGATATGTAACCATACTTTATATCACCATCAGTGAATTTATGTCATTGTATTTGATCTTTATATTAGAAAAATATACATTGATTAGTCATGAATGCAAATATACTACAGCATAATATGGAAAAGCGTGTGTTTTTAAATGTATTCAATCAAAAATGTAATCAATTCAAAATGCAACTGATCAATACTGAAATTACAAAAAGTAATACAAAAAAATACAAAATGGGGTGTTTGTCCCTTTTGTGAAAATTTTGCTATAACGCACTGAAGCAAACCACTTTATTTTATTAGAACAAAGAAAGATTGAGTACATTTAGTCATTTATATATACTCTGAAATGTGAAAATTAATGTTTGTATTTCTGTTCCACTGTTGCATATGAAAATTATCAGGCAAGCTATTATTTTAAAAATCACTGGCGGTATGAAATACCCATAGAGTTCAACAAGTTGCAGTGTTTATTCTAAAATTATATATATTATATAGTATGGATATGCTTTCAAAAACTTTAAAATCTACTCACAACAACTGCAACACATCTCTTACCACACACTTTCAACTGCGAACTCATAGCCACTGAAATTAACAACCCGTACCCACTTGCGCAGCTACAGCACACAGCACGTGCTGACCCGGTTTTTTCTCATTCGCACGTAGAGCATATATTACGCTTCCGTCTTAACACCAAACGGACACCCACAAAACAGTTATCATGAACAGGCTCTTTAAAATAAAGCAATGCATCACTTTTCAATCTTCAATCTCTCCAAATTTTATAAGACTTGATGTTTTCCGTAATTTGAAACAAAAACATGCTGACATCTACTGTCTACAAGATACACATTTTACTGAAAAATTAGAAAAAGACATACACAATGAATGGGGTTTAAATCTCTGTTATTTCAGTTCTTATAAGAGTAACTCCCGAGGTGTAGCTGTTTTGTTTTATGGTAAATTAGACTTTGAAGTTCTTCGTCGAAAACAAGATGACGAGTCCGGCAACTACTTAGCATTGAAAGTACAGTTAACCGACACGACACTAACCCTCATAACCATCTACGGACCAAACACGGACTGCCCTATGTTCATCAAAAACTAAAAACATTAATATCTGATTTTGAATCGGATCACTATTCTCTATACGGTGATTGGAACCTTTTACAAAATCCCGACTTAGATCAATTCAACTATAAACATGTAAACAACCCAAACACAAGAGAGGTTATACTTGACTATATTGAAGAAGAAAGCATGATAGACCCTTGGCGGTATCAAAACCCTTCGCGAAAAAGATACACCTGGAGACAAACAAAACCAATAAAACAAGCAAGACTTGACTCCTTTCTTCTTTCAAAAAGTCTCGAACATTCTATTGCAAACACAGGCATAGACGCCGCTTATAAATCCGATCATTCTATACATTGGGTAACTCCAAAGTTAGCCGAAATCGAACGAGGACGAAGGTTTTGGAAATTTAATAATTCCCTATTGCATGATAAACCATTTTAAACCAAATTAAAGAAATAATCAGGAGCACGAAAAAGCAATACGAAAGCGGATCCGACGAGTTAAATAAACCAATTTATAAGATCGATGACCAACTTCTATTTAAAACGATTCTTCTGATGATCAGAGGACATACACTAAAATATTCATCAGAAAAAAACCGAAAAAGAGACAAAGACGAAAAGGACTTAACAAAACAAATAGCAGAATTAAATATCTTCAACTTCAACTTCATTTTTATTCTCAAAAACCACCTTTGGTGGTATACGAGTACATATTCAACAATAATAATATAATATACAATGTCAAAATGGCGGTGGGTTATAACAGGATATTTTCAAGTACAGTCACAAAAAAATACAAAATGGGGTGTTTGTCCCTTTTGTGAAAATTTTGCTATAACGCACTGAAGCAAACCACTTTATTTTATTAGAACAAAGAAAGATTGAGTACATTTAGTCATTTATATATACTCTGAAATGTGAAAATTAATGTTTGTATTTCTGTTCCACTGTTGCATATGAAAATTATCAGGCAAGCTATTATTTTAAAAATCACTGGCGGTATGAAATACCCATAGAGTTCAACAAGTTGCAGTGTTTATTCTAAAATTATATATATTATATAGTATGGATATGCTTTCAAAAACTTTAAAATCTACTCACAACAACTGCAACACATCTCTTACCACACACTTTCAACTGCGAACTCATAGCCACTGAAATTAACAACCCGTACCCACTTGCGCAGCTACAGCACACAGCACGTGCTGACCCGGTTTTTTCTCATTCGCACGTAGAGCATATATTACGCTTCCGTCTTAACACCAAACGGACACCCACAAAACAGTTATCATGAACAGGCTCTTTAAAATAAAGCAATGCATCACTTTTCAATCTTCAATCTCTCCAAATTTTATAAGACTTGATGTTTTCCGTAATTTGAAACAAAAACATGCTGACATCTACTGTCTACAAGATACACATTTTACTGAAAAATTAGAAAAAGACATACACAATGAATGGGGTTTAAATCTCTGTTATTTCAGTTCTTATAAGAGTAACTCCCGAGGTGTAGCTGTTTTGTTTTATGGTAAATTAGACTTTGAAGTTCTTCGTCGAAAACAAGATGACGAGTCCGGCAACTACTTAGCATTGAAAGTACAGTTAACCGACACGACACTAACCCACATAACCATCTACGGACCAAACACGGACTGCCCTATGTTCATCAAAAACTAAAAACATTAATATCTGATTTTGAATCGGATCACTATTCTCTATACGGTGATTGGAACCTTTTACAAAATCCCGACTTAGATCAATTCAACTATAAACATGTAAACAACCCAAACACAAGAGAGGTTATACTTGACTATATTGAAGAAGAAAGCATGATAGACCCTTGGCGGTATCAAAACCCTTCGCGAAAAAGATACACCTGGAGACAAACAAAACCAATAAAACAAGCAAGACTTGACTCCTTTCTTCTTTCAAAAAGTCTCGAACATTCTATTGCAAACACAGGCATAGACGCCGCTTATAAATCCGATCATTCTATACATTGGGTAACTCCAAAGTTAGCCGAAATCGAACGAGGACGAAGGTTTTGGAAATTTAATAATTCCCTATTGCATGATAAACCATTTTAAACCAAATTAAAGAAATAATCAGGAGCACGAAAAAGCAATACGAAAGCGGATCCGACGAGTTAAATAAACCAATTTATAAGATCGATGACCAACTTCTATTTAAAACGATTCTTCTGATGATCAGAGGACATACACTAAAATATTCATCAGAAAAAAACCGAAAAAGAGACAAAGACGAAAAGGACTTAACAAAACAAATAGCAGAATTAAATATCTTCAACTTCAACTTCATTTTTATTCTCAAAAACCACCTTTGGTGGTATACGAGTACATATTCAACAATAATAATATAATATACAATGTCAAAATGGCGGTGGGTTATAACAGGATATTTTCAAGTACAGTCATATACAGTACAGTCAAAAACGAAACAAGTTTAAATGATCTAAGGATATTATTGTTCAGGTTTCTTAGCTTTTGAAATTGTAGAGAGTATAATGTTTATGAACTTAGCTAGGTTTCTTAAAACAATAAAATCTTGTGTGGTAAAGAGTTGTCTATAAGATGAAATATTTGCGAAGGTTAGTATTCTTGCTGGAACATAATTTTTTTCTGGTTTCATGGAAAGTAGCACAACGAAAAAAATAGTGGAATTCATCTGCTATAGAAGGTGAGTCGCATAATCTACATGTTCTATTTGCTCGTGGGGTATTATTCCAACGTCCTGTCTCGACAGGCAAATAGTGATTAGAAGTTTTAAATTTTAACAACGGATAACTAATATACTTGGGTAATAAAAGGTAGGAATCAAAAGAAGGTAAAATCTTAATGTAGTTATAATATTGTCCCTTCGAACTTATTTCGATATCTTTTCTCCACTTTTGGTAAAACTGATCTTTTAATGTAGTTTCTACTGTCTTAAATAGCCATAATCGACTATAATTACCAGGTAAAGTAGATTACTTAGCCCACATGAGTTTAAGATATTTTCAACAGAACTAAGGTGTGAAGAACTAATAGGTGTGATTATTAACAACGCCATCTAGTGACATGAAATTGTAAATTACTGAGGATAATTTAAAATGGGAAAGAGGTGTGTTGAGTTAATGCCAAAAATTAATCATTCTTTTAGATACATGAATACTGATCGGATGTCTTCCAAATTCACCGTACAACATAAAATTCGGTGTTGACATTCTAAGACCAGAGGCTAATTTGAGAAACTTAGTATGTATAGTTTCGAGTATATCTGTTTTAGCATGACCCCAAAATTCAGAGCCATATAACATGATAGGGAGGATCATTACATCAACACAACAACACTTTAACAACACAATCAAGGGGAAGATCGTTATTTCTTGCCATTTTCAGTAACAATTACATACATTTCTTAGCTTGTGTAGCAAGTTCCTTTACACCAAAAGTATATTTTCTGTTTTTATGGAACTTAAATCCCAAGTAGTTATAATTATCAACTATTTCAATTTCATCTTCACCATAGTAAAATGACAATTTATTTACTCTACACTTACCACTTCCAAAGACAACAATTTTAGTCTTATCTTTATTAACTGTCAGGTTCCATTTCTCACAATAAACATGAAAGTAATCTAGTGATTTTTGTAACGCCGACGCTGATGTAGCGAATAAAACAGTATCATCTGCATATAATAGTACAAGTAGCGCTATGCAGAATATATTCACACCATCACAATTAAATAATTTGAGCCATGATTCTAAGTCATTAATAAAGATAGAAAACAATAATGGCGAGAGATTCTCTCCCTGACGGACTCCCGAGAAACTTGGAAAAAAAGCAGACTTTTCGTGGTTAAGCTCAATACATGATTTAATATTGGAATAAATATTTTGTGCTAATGTAAAGAATTTGCCATAAATGCCATAAGATAACATTTTGGACCAAAGTCCAGCTCTCCAAACATTATCAAAAGCTTTGGAAAAGTCAACAAAGGCACAGTATAGTTTCTGTTTACTATGTTTTAAAAATTCTATAACTGAAGAAAGAATAAACATGTTGTCAATTGTAGAGTAACCTTTACGAAAACCAGATTGGCAGGGAGATAATAAAGAGTTTATATCCAGAAAGCTGGATAGTCTTGAGTTCAGTATACTGGTAAAGAGTTTACCAAGACAGCTTAAAATTGTAATTGGTCTGTACGAATTTGGATCACGCACATCACCTTTACCTTTATAAATTGGTTTAATTACCCCAATTAACCAAGAATCAGGGATTTCACCTGTGTCAAGTACTGTGTTAAATAGTTGCTCTAGAAAAGGGAGAAATAAATCTACTGAATCAATTATGTAATCATTTTCTACAAAGTCTTCACCTGAAACTTTATTTCTTTTCAACTGTGATGCCGGTTCGATTATTTCCTTTTGTGTTATGACAACATTTAAAAGTGAACAATCTAGAGGGACACGTATGTCATGATTGGTGTCTAAAGATGTATCATCATACTCGTGTGCATTCACCTTCTTAAAATACTCATATAATTCATTAATACTAGGGGAAGCATTAGTATGTGCAGCTTTAAGTTTATGGAATAATTTCCAGTACTCCCCGGGGTTCTTCTTCTGCATATTTGATTATTTCTGATATCAGCAGATAATTTACTCTTATATTTCTTAACATACTTGTTAATACATTTTTTATATTCTTTAGCTGCATGTCGAGAATAGAAAAGATTTGTCTTATTCCTACAATTTTGATACTTTTTTCTAGCTTTATGGTAATATCTACGTTTTAATGAACATTCCTTACCGAACCATGGTTTGTTTGACTTTTTCTTGTCATTGTCAGTGAACTTATCTGGGAGAGAACAACGTGCCAAATGTATTTCTAGCTGCATTTGTGAGAATATTGGAAAATATATCAGTTGCTTTATTTACGAGTTCATTTGCCACCGTATCGCCATCACCTTACTTGATGTAGTAGTATACTTGCTTCTTGTATTCGGGAAATATCGATATTGGTCCTATACTGATCCTTTTTTATTAGATTGTAAACTCGACGAAAATGACAGCTTAGATGATAAAACGGAAATATTAGAACAACTAAAATCATAAAATTTAAAATTAGAAAAGATAAATGAAATACAAACTAATGATGAGAGCAAAAGTTGAACGGAAGGAAAAGGGTGAAAAACCTACAAAATATTTTCTCTCTCTTGAAAATAGAAATAATATAAATAAAACTATCGCGAAGTTAAAAGCAAAAAATGGAGAAACGATAACAAAAACAAAGGAAATAATATCTGAAGTGAAATCTTACCAAAATCTGTACACAAAACAAATATGTAGTGACATTGATCTAAATGATTTATTAAAAGAATGCTCTGTCCCAAAACTAAGCGAAACTGAAAAGAATAATATTGAAGGTGAACTAATGTATTACGAAGTCCTCGCAGCTCTAAAGAAAATGAAAAACACTTGAATAAAAGCCCCGGACCTTCCGGGCTCACTGCCGAATTCTAAAAAAATTTCTGGAATGACCTTAATGACACCTCGTTAAGATCTCTCAATGCTGCCTTTCGAAAAGGAGAGCTTTCAGTTAGTCAAAAGCAAGGTTTGATAAAATGTGTACCAAAGAAAGGTAAATCAAAGCAGTTCCTAAAAAACTGGAGACCTATTTCCCTTCTAAATGTTTCATATAAAATATCATCTGCAACAATCGCAAATAGAATAAAAACAGTACTCCCCACAATAATAAATGATGATCAAAGAGGTTTTATGTCAGAACGATATATTGGCGAATGTACTCGCATGATTTATGACATCATTGACTATGCCGAGTGTATGGAAATACTATTAATAGATTTCGAAAAAGCATTTGACACAGTTGATTGGTTATTTATACAAAAAACGCTAACTTATTTTGGTTTTGGTCCATCTATCCGACGATGGATTGAATTGTATTATACACACATTCAATCTAGTGTTATAGTGAACGGCATTTCATCTGATTTCTTTGAACTTACAAGAGGATGCAGGCAAGGTGACCCACTATCTCTTTACATTTTTATAATCTCTGCCGAAGTGTTAAGTATAATGTTACGAAATAATAAGAACATAAAGGGAATAAAGATAGGCGATACTGAATACCTACTATCACAATTTGCAGATGATACCTCTCTTGTACTTGACGGCACTGAAAAGTGTCTTGAGCATACCCTTAACACCTTAAATGAATTCGCATCATTCTCTGGTCTCAAAATAAATACAACCAAGACCCAAGATAAAAATAAATTTCAAAGCAGAAAATGGGAATAAAACACCTATATACTCAAAATGTAGCTCCTACATCTGAGCATGGTTACCTAAAAAAACCTATGTATATTGAAGATAACATCCTCACACCGCGGACTAACCCATTCTGGCGCGATGTGCTAAGAGCATGGGGATGTTTTATCAGTAACAAAGGTTCAAAGGTTAATGATGTCAAGGATGTTTTATCCCAACCAATTTGGTGTAATGAAAATATAACAATTGGCAAACAAGAAATATGTTATAAACATTACATACAACATGGCATAATATTTGTAAATGATAACGTGAACGAAAAATGTGATTTTCTGAATCCTGAAACTTTAAAAAATGTCTACATGTGTAAAACAAACTTTTTAGAATATGCCGGTATAGTAAAATCGAATAAAGCTAACCTTAAGGCAAAAATCTCGAGTTATCAAATAAGTTAACCAATCCCATCCTGCCATACTTCATCGTAGATATCGTAAAACCAACCAAAGGATGCAGGCTCTTCTATGATACCCTTCAAAGTTCTGTCAGTGATAACTCATATAAATATAAATATAGGGAAAAGGACTTAAATCAATCAATAGCTAAAAATGAATGGACCGAAATAAATTATACACCTTTTTCATCACATCTTGGCACAAAACAAATTTGGTTTCAATATTCGATCTTACACAGAATTCACAGAAATACCTTCTATTTAAAATGAAAAGACACAAACAAATGTACTTTCTGTAAAGTATCTGTAGAAACTATAGTGCACATTTTCTATGATTGCCCGAAAGTGAATAACATCTGGGATAGACTAAAGACATGGATAGAGCAGAAAACAGATTCAATATTAAACCTATCAAAACGAAACATATGCCAAGGATATCCGGAAAGACGAAATATGATTCAAAATCTTATTATAACAACAGTCAAATATAATATATACATATCAAAGTTAAAGGAAACTGTACCGCAATTTAACATTATTAAACAAGATTTAAACAATGTCTTTGGAATTGATAAACGCATCTGTTACTCAGATTGCAATTGTTCGAAGTTCACAAAATTCTGGTCTGTATGCCATAATCTTTTTAAAGATTCACTCTCTGCAACTTCGGTGAAAGTATGGAAATGCCAGGTCCATAAACACTTAAACTCTACGTTTTTATTCAATTGAATTTGCAGTTGCTCTGTTTTCAATATTTATACCTATTTATATTGTAAAATGCTGTTTTATGAACTTGTCATATCTGTCTATGTATCTGAAAAAGAAATAAAATTATAAAAATAAAAAAAAGACAATGAACTGGAAGGGGAACTCCTGGAAAATGCACCAGAGGCGGAGAACAGGCACAAACCTGAGAGGCCAACCATCACTACAAGATCAGGTCGCATCGTGAAGAGACCTGTCAAACTGGACCTGTAGCTGAGGAGAACAATGAACTGACATTTAAGTGTTGGATGATTCAAACTCACATCCTGATGTTCAAAGACGTTAATTTTGAAGTTTAAATTTGTTCAGCATTTCATGTTTAACAGAATTTAACAAACAGTTGTTTGGTAACTGTAAAAAGTTTAAACCAAGTTTCGTTTTAAAAACAAATATGGGCATGTTAACCGTAGCCAATACTCGTGGCAGCACCAATGGAACGGTCGTGCCACGGAGCCGGATGTAACGAGAACCCTGGGTGTATTAATTGGCGCATGATTCAAACATGCCATGTTGTGTCATTGCTATTAGAGTAGGTGAAGTATCAAGTTTATGGAGGTGCTAACAAACTAGCTTTACATTTACATTAACATGTCGAAAACTTCAAAGTTCCGCTGTGACCTTAAGAATAATGTCAAGGTCACCAAATTTAATCAGCCCTTTGCCTTTCCTTGGAGAAGCTATATATAAGATATGAAGAGAATCCAGTGAATGGTTCTTAAGATATCCCGCTGACAAGGGTAAAATGACAAAGTCTTGTTGTGACCTTGAAATGAAGGTCAAGGTCAATAACCTGTGTAAGAACATTACTCTCCCCATGATGAACCCATATCTAAAATATGAAAAGAATCCAGGGAAGTATTTAAGTTATTCCATTTCGTACGGACGGACGTACCTACGGACGGACGCAGCCGATTACTATATCCCCCGCTTCGCGCTAAACGCGCGGCGAGGAATACTAATAATAATGGGCTTTGATAAAGCGCTATATCCATACACAAGATGCATGCTCAAAGCGCATAGGAAAGTAAGAAATTTAAGGTAATGATACAAAATACTAGGAAATAAAATCTAAAAATGGTAGAAACGATTAAAGCATATCATTAATTACAGAATTAAATTGGCAAAGAAATTAAGTCTATAATATCAACTCTTGTAAACCTCATTATGCTACCTTGTAGCCTTGAGTGAATAAAAGTTTCAGTTCAAGTTTCAAGTTTCAAGTTTCAGACATACATATATGCGCAAATATACTTTGACATGACCTCCGGAGGTGGTGTAAATATAAATATACTCCTAGTGTAAACTTGCTCACGTATGAAATTGCGTTTGTATGCACGAAATACACACCTGGAGCAAATATACACACATGAATATTAATACATATGTATATCTATAATGTAAACAGGGTATAATGCACACTATTTTAATTTGTTTGTTTAAATTGTTTTGTTGTTGGTTTACATCTGATTGTGGTTAGAGCATGAAGTATATGCATTCTCAATAATCCAGAGTAAACGCTCCGATAAATCTACTCTTTATAGATTTGTCGAAGCGTATACTCAACCTAGATTGAAAGTCAAAACGCTCCACAACCGAAACGCCCCATACCAAAACGTGCCAAAAGGTAAACGAGAACGCCCCATACCAAAACGTGCCAAAAGGTTTACGAGAACGCCCCATACCAAAACGCGCCAAAAGGTATACGAGAACGCCCCATACCAAAACGCTAAAAGGTATACGAGAACGCCCCATACCAAAACGTGCCAAAACATATACGAGAACGCCCAATACCAAAACGCGCCAAAAGGTATACGAGAACGCCCCATACCAAAACGCGCCAAAAGGTATGTATACGAGAACGCTCCATACCAAAACGCTAAAAGGTTTACGAGAACACCCCATACCAAAACGCGACAAAAGATATGTATACGAGAACGCTCCATACCAAATCGCGCCAAAAGTTATAAGAGAACACCTCATACAAAAACGCGCCAAAAGGCATGTATGAGAACGCCCCATACCAAAACGCGTCAAAAGGTATACGAGAACGCCCCAGTAATAAGAAGTTATAAATCACCAAGGGTGTCCCGGTTATTAGCTGTTGTATTACATGTTAATATAATTTTGATGTCATTCTCTTTCGTTCTGTATATATAGAGAATCTCATCCAAGTGTCTTCTGATATCAAATATATCAACACGAGTTGATTAAAGTTACAAATATCCGAGGCTTGCCGAGGATATTTTTACTTTAATCAACGAGTGTTGATATATTTGATTTCAGAAGACACGAGGGTGAGATTTTATTTATCATTCAAAATCATACTTCAACAATTATTAGCAAAATAATGAACATACCTACAACAAAAAACTGCCATTTGACTGCTTCAACAGTGAGCTCAGTGATGTCATAGCATTGTTACGTCGTCAACTTTGTGACGTCATAACATTGTCAGCAGTGTTCTCAGTTAAAAGCCTTGTGATGTCATTAACTGATGATGTAATATGATTATGACGATTTGATTGTTGCGATATCTACAATGTAGATATCGCTTTTAGATATCGCTTGATCTCACACAAGCGATATCTACTGTGGGAGCAAGGTTTGGATGATAAATAGATTTATTAATCTGTTGTGTGAATAGTTGAGATAATTATATACTTGGAATAATATATTCATGCGAACATACATGCATATATATAGTACACAGTTTAACCGCCTGAAATTCGTATAGATCATATATCGCACTGATCATATAATAAATGTATCAGATCAGTTATTATGAAGTTTCACTCACTTTCATGTAAAATTGCATATTTACAAACAATATATACACAAAGAAGAAACAATTATTCAAGGATGGCCAGAGAAAAGAAAGGATATCACAAGCAGCACAAGGGAAAATTGGTTCTTTAGAGATGAGCTGTCTGTAGAAAATGCAATCATACTAAAAGGCGAAAGAGTGGTTATTCCAGCTTCGATGAGACAAATTGTCCTTGAGAAAATACATGAACGTCACCAGGGTATGGAGAAATGCAAATGAGAGCAAAAGACAGTGTTCAACATGTCAATAATAAGACCATGGACTGTTATAGGTATGGACCTTTTTCACCTTCAAGGAATACATGATATCATTATAGCAGACTATTACTCAAAATTCTTTTTCATCAGGAAGCTCCTATCTCCATGCACAAGTATGGCAGTAGTGAACACAATAAAACAAATCTTCTCCGAGCACAGAGTACCGAAGAAAGTGATGAGTGATAATGGTGGTCACTTCAGCTCCCACCTGGTCAATACATTCTCAAGGGAATGGGGATTCATACACACGACAAGTTCGTCAAATTACCAACAATCAAATTGCTTCATTGAGAGAAATGTTAAAACTGCAAAAGACACTATTCTAAAGGCGAAATCAAGTGATAGAGACATCAGCATGGTCCTTCTCTGCTTGATAACAAAACTAATAGACCATCACTTGCCAAATCCTGCAGAACTTCTCTATAACAGGAACATAAGAAGCAACTCACCAGTTAATATCAAGAATAGGAATGAAGAACGAGATGAAATATATCACAGAATGAAACAGAGGCAAGATACTCAGAAATCATATTATGATGTACATGCCAAAGACATTCCTCCACTTGACCAAGGGCAGAACGTATACACAAAGAAAAGCCATAGGTTCTGTAGCTCATCAGGGTTTATATTGTTTGATGATGAAGACAGTAATATATTGTCTCAATATAATGCACAATACCTAGCCCTGACAAATCCTAGTCTTAAAATTGAGGGAGAGCACTCAGCAAGGTCAACACACAGGAGATTATGCAATATGCTGACCACTTGGCTCTGGTTACAAGCCAGCTGTGCTTTTACAGCCAAATTATGTAATAGCCTCTGCCTTGCACTAAACACCGGCAGCACTGATCTAACTGTATAAGGCTGCTTGATACGTCCTTCTCTTGACGCTGAAAGAGCAGAAGCTTTTCTTTTTCTCGCTCTCTCAAGTTTGGTGTTGTTGAACATTACACGGCAGCTCTGGTGATACTGCGCCTTCTTCATCCGAAGTGTTCGTTCAATACCTTCACCCTCATCCAATCTTGCTGGATCCAGAACAATTGGCATTTTATGAAGGGCAAAGAATAGTTGGATATTTGTTGCAATCATGGTGTAGCCATCATGTTCAGGTGTATAACGGGTCGGTGGTGATATCAACTCATCATTATCCTTATCCTCTTGACAAAGGCAGCATTTCCCCCAATCTGTTTGCCACACGGATGATCCTGGTGTTAAATTTGCCATTTTTGATAGGTAAGGTCACCCAGTAACTCCGCCAAGGCCGGTTCCAAGCCCGGATTTCAAAGGAGGAGGGTTTGGCGTGGGGCCAGCACCCCCACCCTGTAAAACAACCAATTGCTACAGAAACGTCAACTACATCAAAAGAAACCCACTATCTGGAACAGGAAGGGTCTTCACAAAGAAGAACTATGACGCATAATAGCGAAAGCCGGAAACATACGGAAGCCATTAAGCCGACAACCCTTCTATCGACCAGAACCATCAGCATAGGAACATGGAATGTGAGGACCATGTTTGAGACAGGAAAATCTGCCCAAGTTGCAGCTGAAATGAAGAACTATAACCTCATGATATTAGGAATCAGCGAGACAAGGTGGACACAAACAGGACAGACAAGACTATCATCAGGAGAGACACTACTTTACTCTGGACACCCAGAAAACAACTCCCCACACACAGAAGGCGTAGCACTAATGCTATCTGAGACAGCGAAAAGAGCCCTTGTGGGATGGGAAGCTCATGGATCAAGACTCATAACAGCATCTTTCAAGACAAAAAAGAAGAACATGAAGGTCAACATCACCCAATGCTATGCTCCAACAAATGACACTAGCGATGCAGGAAACGATCTCTTCTATGACAGACTGCAGCATGTCATCGACAAGGCAAGAACAAAGGATATCAACATAATAATGGGTGATTTCAATGCCAAGACAGGGTCTGACAACAGAGGCTATGAAGAAGTTATGGGAAGACACGGCCTTGGAACAATGAACGAAAATGGAGAGAGGTTTGCTAACATGTGTGCATCAAACAGCTTAGTCATCGGTGGAAGCACATTCCCACACAAGCATATCCACAAGGCAACATGGGTATCCCCAGACCACAAAACAGAAAACCAAATTGACCATATCTGTATTGCCAAAAAGTTTAGAAGAACACTGGAAGACGTGAGGGTAAAGAGAGGAGCAGATGTAGCTTCAGACCACCATCTACTGACAGCTAGGCTGAAGCTGAAACTGAAAAAGAACTGGATGGAGAAGGCAACAAGCAGAAAGAAATACAAAGTCCGTCTGTTGAGAGAAGCGCAACAAAGAGAAACGTTCAAGATCATACTCCGGAACAAGTTCCAAGTGCTACAAGACTTAGAGGAGGAAGACCAAACTCTGGAATATCTATGGGAACGCGCAAAGGAAATCGTCAAAACAACCTGCCAGGAAATGGTCGGACCCAAGAAACAACAACATAAGGAGTGGATATCAGCCGAAACACTCACCAAAGTCCAAGCAAGAAAGAAAATGAAGGCATTATTAAACAACAGCCGGACAAGAACTGAAAAGGCAAAGGCAAGCTCGAACTTCACTAAGGCAAACAAAGAAGTAAAGAAGAGTGCAAGGACAGACAAAAAACTCTACATCAATAGTCTAGCAGAAGAAGCTGAAGAGGCAGCCGCCAAGGGCAACATGAAACGACTGTACGATACAACAAGAAAACTGTCCGGCAAGTTCAGCAAACCAGAGAGACCAGTAAAGGACAAGAATGGAAATAAAATCAGTGGAACAGAACAACAGTTAGACAGATGGGCAGAGCATTTCACCGAACTGCTAAACAGGCCAGCTCCAAGCAATCTCCCTGACATCAGACAAGCAGAGATAGACCTGGATATGGACTGTAGAGCACCATCAAAGGAGGAAAGAAAAGCCATCAACCACCTCAAGAATGGTAAAGCCCCGGGTCCAGATAACATACCAGCAGAAGCACTCAAGGCAGACACAGAAACAACTACTGAGATACTTCACCCTCTGTTTGCCAAGATATGGGAAGAGGAAACAGTACCAACAGAATGGAGGGAAGGACATCTGGACAAGATTGCTAAGAAAGGAGATCTCAGCAACTGCGCAAACTACCGGGGAATTACACTGCTCTCATTACCTGGGAAGATATTTAACAGTCCTCCTTGAAAGAATGAAAAATCAAGTTGATCCCATTCTCAGAGACAACCAAGCTGGCTTCCGACAGAATAGATCCTGCACAGACCAGATAGCCACGTTAAGGATCATCGTGGAGCAGTCACTGGAATGGAACATATCACTATATGTCAACTTTGTCGACTACGAGAAAGCTTCTGATAGCCTGGACAGAGACACGCTATGGAAACTGCTCAGACACTATCTAGTACCACCTAAACTAGTGAATATCATCAAGAGCTCATATGAATCAACAACTTATAAAGTAATCCATGGAGGACAACTCACACCAAGCTTCCAAGACAGAACAGGAGTGAGACAAGGATGCCTGCTATCGCCATTCCTCTTCCTTCTTGCGATAGACTGGATCATGAAACGGACAACATCCGGGAGAAGAAACGGCATAGAGTGGACAATGTGGAAACAGCTGGATTTTGCTGACGACCTAGCCTTACTAGCCCACAGCCGACACCAAATGCAAGAAAAGACCAACGAATTAAACATCAGCTCTCATCAGATAGGCCTGAACATCCACAAGGGAAAGACCAAGATCCTAAAGGTCCATGCAAACAGTACTGACCCTATCACACTAGATAACATCGCTCTAGAGGAAACAGATACCTTCACCTATCTGGGCAGTATTGTGGACAAGGAAGGCGGGACAGATGCTGATGTCAAGGCAAGAATAGGAAAAGCAAGGGCGGCATTCATACAGCTGAGAAACATATGGAGAACGAAGAACATCTCGACAAACACCAAGATAAGACTGTTCAACTCCAATGTCAAGTCAGTCCTACTATACGGAGCAGAGACCTGGGGGATTACAAAACTGACAATACACAGAGTACAGACCTTCATCAACAACTGTCTCAGAAGAATCCTCCGGATCCGCTGGCCTGACACCATCAGCAACACCGACCTGTGGCAGAACACCCGCCAACTACCTGCAGAGGAAGAAGTTTCAAGACGAAGATGGGGCTGGATTTGTCACACCCTCAGGAAACCAACTACAAGCATCACCAGACAGGCTCTCACGTGGAATCCTCAGGGGAAAAGGAAGAGAGGCAGACCAAGAAACACCTGGCGTCGTGACCTTGAAGGGGATGTAAAGAAAAGCGGATACACCTGGAACCAACTGGAGAGGAAAGCCCAGAATAGGGGAATCTGGAGAGCAGTAGTGGACGGCCTATACCCCACGAGGGGTGACAGGCCTAAGTAACTAAGTAAGTAAGGTCACCCAGTACTATCTATAGGATGTCGCCGATTGCTGAAACAAAGAAACTCAATTTTACTACTACTTATGCACTCTTAAGTACATAATCTGACACCTACTGCAATATTTTCCAGTCTAAAGAGCTACAAATATGCTAATCTCAATGTAAATGAGGCTAGAAAAAGGGCTTCAAAATAAATCTGAATATTTAGAATGAAATAATGACTGGTCCCTGAGACCAGATGACTTTGGATTATCTCCCTTGAATTCCTAAGGGGAAATGTGCTGATGACTTTTTTACTTTTATTGTTACTTTTATTTGATTATTTTGTTAATTGGTGATGCATACATGATGTATATGATGTAATTTGATCTTAAAACAAGTTTTGTTATACTGTGTAATATATTTAAGCAGATACATACCTTTTTGTCATGAGCTCATTTCTCTGTTGAGTCGTCTGCTAGCGGCCATGTTGAAGGGAGCAGTTTTTTTTCAACAATCCCAAATATATTCTCTACAAGCTATTAGAGTATGATTCGCTACCAAAGTCATCAATATAAGGCAAATATGTGTATAAATCTGGCAGAAAATATATTTTTGTTGCCTACTATGGCGGCCATCTTGAAAAATGGCAGCCATATTGAATTTCAGATGGCCAGCGTTTTTTCATAAAAGTAACCCCCAAGGTGTATTTGTGCCAAGTTTGGTGCTTGTATCACATTTTAAAGATTGCCCTGAAAAATTCATTTATCTGCCGCACTATAGAGAGAACAGGCAACGTGATGAATCTCATGGTACATAGTACAATTTAGAATCACCTTGGCTAAATAATCTTTGCACAATTTTAACGGTTCTAAGCCTTTTTATCTAAACATCTAAACATTCTGAACGCAATATTCCTTCTAGTTTGTTCCGGGGAAGAAGATGAACATATATTTTTTATGTTTTGACCTGTGAGGGTCTTTTTATAATATCCATAAAAGTCAGTTCATAGGCTTTTCAACAGTTCTCATTTAACACTGATTACATCAATTTGACAAACATGTCCGTAATGCATGGAGGCTTGATCTTCGACAAATATCTCACATTCCTACTGAATAGGATTAACTGCGAAGTTGCTTTTTTCTCAATTCTGCATTTCTCAAACCCAAGTTAGGACTCACATATCTAAAAGATGAGATGACTCTCCCTCGGGTATTCTATTAGGGAAAACTAAACACTGAACGAAGTGCCATAAAATATCAGTTCAAATTTCAATTTCAACAGGTTTTTCAGGTTGTGGCCCATATTTGGGCTCACAGGGTCACCACATCTACAAGTTAGAATCCCCATTGGCTAAAGAGTTTGCACACAATATTACAGCCTTTTAGATCTTTTTTGTTCTGGAGAAACTGATAAAAACAGGTTTTTAGGTTATGGCCCGTGAGGCCCTTATTTGGGGTCAATGGATCACCAAATCGGAAATAGATTGTTCTCTAGATAAAGTACAACCGCTTGTCATGACCTTTAAAAAATAGAGCCATTGGCTCTTAAGCTCATCAGGAATTATGTTATTAATTATCTCTAAGGAAAAGATTAGGATATCACATAATAAGTCATTGCCCAGTCATCAAATTTAAAATCTATTATCAAAATTGGTTACACATTAATCCACATTCATTACAAATATTGTAGACCTTTGCAATTTATTCTTTTACTTCATATTTTCATTCTGGAATTATCAACATTTATTACATAATGAAAACGAGCCTCGATTGGTTTCTAAATATCCTGTTCCTCATAGGCTCCTTTTCAATATTTCATTTTTTAATGTTTGAAGTAACCTGAAACCTCCGTGTATTAGCAGCTGTTTGCATCTCTGCCAGGGAGCGGTCACTCCGCAGTCAACACCTGCAATTACACAACAGGCAGACATCGGACAAGTCAATTATATATCTTAAATTTTGTTTTCCCCCATCTTTATTTATTTTTCTTTACTGGAAAAGAAGATGTGGTATCAAACTCATGAAGCTAGTTCTAATAGTCTTATCTTATTTCATCACCAGTCATATTTAGTTCACATATCTAATGTAAAATAAAACATTTCTTAACTCATTTTAATTTTTTTCTTATGCAGCCTGTCACAATCTTCAGTTCACAGGCTATTCAATAGTTCTAATTTCACATTGATTATATCAAACATGCATGTCCACAACATAGTAATACTCTTAACCTGAATGAAGTACTATACTGAATGAAGTGCGCATAAAATCTCATTATCTCAGCTATTATTACAGGTTTTTTTAGGTGGTGACCCCTGTGATCCATATTTGGGGTCACAAGGTCACCAAATCTCCAATTTAAAATCCCAATTGTCAAAGGAGTCTGTATACACAATTTCAGCTCCCTTGACCCAGTGGTTCTGGAGGAGAAGTCGAAAAACCGATTAGTTTACGGACGGACGGACGGACGGACGGATGCCATGCCATGCCATGCCATAAGTCCATCGGGCCTTTCAGGCCTGTTGAGCTAAAAAGTTAAGCATCCCCTGATATTTTCATATAGCTGAATGTCAGAAACAAGTAAGCTCTTCTATGACCCTAAATCAGAAATGAGAAAGGTGTTGTGTAATATTACTATCTGTACAATAAAACATTTAAAACGATAATATAACATTTTGGCATTTTCTACTTAAAACTGAGTCGTTTTGTTTAAGAAACGCCAATCACCACAATCCGTATACGGTACCAGGTTTGGTGCAATCGGTAACGATCCGTATAGCTATATTAAACAATCCGTACAATAAAATTGTTTCTGAAAAAAATATTCAACTCGGGCAATCTCTGTTACAACAGTGCGCAGGTCTATCAAATTTTGCAGTCTGTTTCTAGGTTTATTAATCTTTTAGTAGGTATGATTACATTTCAGACTTGTTCGTTTGTTTTAGGTGTTTGTAGACAAAATAAGTCACGAGGTGAAGACTCAAAACAGCGTCACTGCAGTGATCAAGTGTAAAAAGAAAAACATCTGTGTGTATAGCAATAAGAACATAACAATATTATTACAGGATTGTCGGTATTTTGATAATAATTTCCATTTTTGTTCACTGACATGGACGATGATAACACGTCCATCGCTGTAATAGTCACATGACAAATCAGTAACAACGAACGTCCTCGCGTACACATTACACCCAGTGTAAATTAGTCTGAGATTTTTTTCTCTCCAGATAACAGCCATCTGGCAAGACAGAAACGCAACAATATGTAGTTGTTATCATTATTTCATAGCGATGACGTCATGTTTACACATGTAGGGGAGAGTGGGGCTGTTTTTACAATGAAACAATGTCCACAAAAGTGTGGAGCTGCAAGTGAATCAAAACTAATTCGCATTGGTATTGGCACTTCTGATTGTTCTTTGTAGACCCAAGTGTACATGTTCATTAAGAATGATCAGTATATTGTAGGACCGCCACGTAGGCCTACCCGGACGACACACTGCACCCTAGCTACGTCTCATGCCTCTAGAGCTGTCTCCAACTGATGTAGGGGAGACCGGGGCAAAGTGCGCCCCCGGGGCAAAGTGACCCAACGGTTTATTTTTAGAATGAACAGCCGATGACACTATCAGTTTCTATCTACCCATCACAGATGACGTAAGGCAACGTACAAGTTGATGACGTCATGAGTAGTCAGCGGCAAATCGACAGGAGGGTGAACAATTTGATATTGAACGTTTTCATGTAAAAATCGGGGAAAATATCATAACTGATAGACACATTTTTTATCACCGGAGCTAAATAATCACTTTCTAGGTGAAAGCAGATTATCTAAGCTTACAATTTTCATATTTGTATGCACTTGGGTGTCCTGTCTAATTTCTTCTATTTCCATTTTAAAAAGGTATATGCTTTTGGGCAAAGCGTGCCGCCCCCGACGCGCTTTGCCTCAATGCAGTTTATGTTATGTTAGGCCTTCAAATGTATTTTCAGAATAAGCTAATCAGTGTCAGGTTAATATCTTTTAAAGGCCACTCTTTCCACCAATAATCAAAATAAATGAAAAAATTATGTAACTTGGCATGGTGCAAGCTGAATATGTATTTTTAAAAATCCGTTCATCCAAAAGTTGGTTCTGTCTCTGGGGTAGAACTAAAAAGCAATAGACTCAAAGTATAAATGGTATTCTGTACAGTTTATTATGAACTGTGAAGTCCTTATTCGTGTTTACCGTTTAAAAAATCTTCAACGTTAACGTCGTTTCAACCCACAAAAGGAAGACGGGGCAAAGTCACCGCCCTAGAATATCCCACACATGCTCCAGGGGGTTCAGATCTGGTCTTCAATCTAGTTAAAACTAGCTGTAGGCCTAATGTTATACGTCCCCTAAGTCCGCAGCGAGGTACGAGTGTTAGGTTCGATCTGATTTCAATGAGATTGATCTGGTCTTACTACTGGCCAGTCACTGCGTTGGCTCGCATGTAATCGACAACGGCACGTGATTGGTAAGGCCGGGCGTTGATGTCCATGTACTGTTCTCGTGTAGCAAGTGCATGGTTATCGAAATGAGGAACAAAACGACCACCTCCATACGCAACAGTTGACTGGGTGTTCCTGGGGGTATAATTAGCTGTATTCTTCTATCTCTAAACACGTGCACGCCCATCAGTAACATGGAGCAAGAATCGGCTCTCGTCTGACCAATGGATTTTACGCCAGGTCCTCAGATTCCAGTGTTGTCTGTCCAAACACCATGCCAAACGTGCAAGTTTATGATGGTCTCTCAACAAGGGACGTTTAATTATCCTTCTTGCCTATAGTCCTGCCGATTTGAGGCGATTTCTGACTGTTCCGGTGCTGAAACTGCTAAACCAGTGGCTTAGGGTCAACTATGGGCCAACCAAACCAGTGATTTAGGGTAAACTATAGGCCAACAAAATCAGTGATTTAGGGTCAATTACGGGCCAACCAAACCAGTGATTTAGGGTTAACTGTGGGCCAACCAAACCAGTGAGTGAGGGTTAACTGTGGGCCAACCAAATCAGTGGTTAAGGATTAACTCTGGGCCAATCAAATCTATGATTGAGGGTCAACTGTGGGCCATATGAATGCTATTTTGTAGCCTACTTTATATTTACTATTCATGCAAATAGCGGTAATTTGTCAAAAACATTAGAATAATAATTGATTATAATTTCCAATGTGTTATAATTTGTATTTATGTAATTGCAACAAAAGTAACACTATAAATACTTTGCTTCTACTTTTACAACACAGGTGTCCTTATCAACCAGTTAGCTGGTGATAACTTGATTACGTCATAAATTGAAAAGTGAATAAATATGGAATAATAGGCAATCTAAATGAACATGTGCTAATTCAATACAGTTTTTCGTGTAAACAGTTTAATCCTCATTTTGAGCGCTGTAAAAGACGCGAGCGACTCTTGACCGACAAAAAGAGAGATGTTTCAATGTGGAGTAAAACGTCATCAATTGTGTTGCATTTTCTGTATCGACCGACAGCAAACCGGGTAGGCCTACTTGTGATTTTGGTTGTACCGGAGAGAAGGCACTGACATAAAACCGCCGGGTCGGTCAACATTTTATCAAAGGATTATCATGACTTAGAGGAGGTAACCCTCCGATGAGCTACAGCCAACACGCCGGAAACGTGCAGGTAAAGATCCCTCTTTTGATGACGTCACCACGGCGTGTGTACCTATGGAGTGAATGAGACTGGTTTTATGTATGGGTGTGACCTCAATGTGACTGACGAGTATCTGACTGTACTGACTAAGGTGTCGGCGATCTGCAAATGGCCATGCAGGTAAATGAGACCATCGGTGAATCTGTTACTCACTAATTGCAGGTATTGACGTATTTGTTTAGCATTTTCGGTTTACATTACACTGATGTGTTTTCTTCGAATCGGCCTTGTGCAACAGGCGATAGGTTTGTCTCGCCTACTTCCTAATCGAAACGATCCGCCATCATTTTACCTGCCCTACCCTTTTATTAGTATAAGTCGATCTGACAGGTGCGCAACTTACCCCGTCATTCTTGATGTTGATATATTGTGCTTACACATTCAAATCAATCCTACTTTTAACGATATTTGCTTTGAAATACAACTAAATATTTGTCTTCTTCATCATCATATTAATCTATATACTTACGTTAATAATCAACGATTTAATCACGCTTAACAAAATGATGTGAACATTAGATCTTTGTGATATTTAAAATTTTAATGGTCAACTACATCATGAAGGGATTATATAATAAACTATAAACTTTCGTAAGTTTTGTAAAGTTTCTTACAGTGTACCTACCACCTTCGATTGAGGGATGTAAGCCTATATAGGCCTATATATTTGTGTAACGTGCTCAGGAATGCACCGGTCTTTTCCACACCGTCGTTGAGTTAACTTCAATATACAATGGTGACTCAGATTGAAATAAATACTTAGACAGGTTGAAATAAAAACCTACAGGTTTTTTTTTAGTGAATATGCAACCTAGGAGATATGCTATGTTTCTACTAGTGACATCACCATCAACAATTTTTAAGCTTAATAATAACATTGAAGTTTCTAAAGAAGAATATTAATAAAATATCAATACAAAAATTATATAAATCCATATTTACAATGATTAATAATCTCAATAAGTTTATCAGGCGCCTGTCATCTGTCTGCTTTCCATAAACTTCTCCAGAACTGATTTACCACAAATTCTTCAATTTAATGGAAACGGTGCATATTAGCGCATAATAAATAAATATGGTGAAATGCTATGACGTCACAATTCGTCTATGACGTTGCGTTCCAAATGCGGCGACGGCGGGTAGCTAGACTGGTTGAAAGTGGATTTTAGCGTATTATCATTAATTTCACGACTTCGGTAATAAACAGAATAATATATTTGTGTCTATGTTATACTATCTTTACGACACTCTTGCCTGAATATCGGTATATCCCTCGCTATCACTCGGGAAATACTAATATTCAGGCCCTCGTGTCGTAAACATAGTATGTCATAGACACTCATATAATATCCTCTATATATCTCACAAATGCTTATGGTTGGCCACATCTACAGTTAGTATAGTTTATAGATTAAATTAACATATCAAAATAGGTTGTCACACAATACTTTGCAAATAAACTTTGTTAACATATATCTAGATTACGTAATCCTTCATGATCAAGCCAACACTTCCTGTTTTTCACACTGACATTTCCATCATTCCTCCATTTGTACCATCATACCCACAATCAATCAGAATTGAACATTCCCTTTCCTATGATCTACATGACTCTGAAATTCAACCCCTGGAACCCTGTACTGCAGGGGTCCAGTGATAGTGATTTTGTACAGCGAGAGATGCAGTGATAGTGGTTTTGTACAGCGAGAGATGCAGTGATAGTGATTGGATTAGCGAAGATATTTGCTGTATTTGTGGACAAAATGTAACTGTAATGCAACATACAGGTAATACACATTATTACACACATGTGAGTGAGAACACTTCGAGATATTTTTGGTATCCAACGTATGTTAAATACTGCGAGTGACGCATCTGATTGGTCGCTCCATGGTGATGTCACGAGGGCAGGACTACTTTTGCCATTCATAAGCAAACGAATTAATAAAATTAGTAGGAATCACAAACTGTGCACAATCTGGGATATTATATCTGAAACAACGACAAAGCCGAATGCGCTTTTCCTATCATAACCTGTACGGTCACACACATCAGCTGCGCATGTGAGTTGTCTCCCTTCAACCGTCAAAACGTCGACCGAGTCAATATCGCCCCTCTGTTACTCGTTACTCACTCCATTTTGAGACGCTCCTGTACATGTATATACAGGAACAATCACACAAACGTCTTTGGTAATAATGATCCCAATGAAAAGCAACTTCGTTTTATCGATCTTGAGGACCATGACAAAAGCTGCCATGGACTTGTGGTTGCCTAGTTTTTGCGCTCCTGTTTGGAAAATGGCAAACTGACAGATCACGAGTTCAAAATTTTAGTGAGTGAATGTAACCCTTTTATCAGTGTTGCGTTTTCCTTTATACTCATGACCACATAATTCAAAAGTTAGGATTCGATTGATTAATAACTTGTCACGCCAATTAGCGCTTAAATCATAGATTATGTTTGTGTGCGGCACTATATACAGTCTTGACCGTTACACATTGTGACGTCACTGATGTTGAAGTGAACTGTATTACTACTCGATTCAACAGAACGTCTAGAAATTTTTCGTTTAAAACTACTCAAATCATGTTGTTTAATATGTGTGTAATAAATATAATACCACACTCATTCCCTTTGAATACCGTATTAATTACCACTCATCATTTGTCAAACGTATTTAACTCGCTTTCGCTCGTTAAATTCATTTGCAAGTAACTCATTTTAATAAATACGGTATCCATAGGGAACTTGTTTGGTATTCTCTATGTACATGATTAGGACTGATGTCAAGCTGAATCTATGGCCCATTCATAAGTGTATTTATTTTAATATTTTGTTTATGCATATGTTTGTGGTCAGTGTCAGTGCCAATGTCGTCACAATAAAACCTAATTTGAATACATATGCAAATACTACGCACTATATCGACCAAATTATATAATTACCGTAACACAAACTTTAGCTTTCAGAAACTACAATGTATAATTGGGAAGATATGTGCTTATTCTGTGAAAAGTTATTGTTGAAATAGTATACTGTACATACCTCGCAGTGATTGTGATCAGTACAGATCAGTGATCGTGGTTTTGATAAATGTGCAGTGATCGTGACTTTCTGTACGAAATTAATAAATACTTCAAATTGAGCATCAGAATCGATGATTAATTAAATTTCAAAAGAGGAATTTGTAATCAATTTCTCTGGGATGCGGTCATTGTTCTGTAATGGGTACTGTCAAAGAAACTAGTATACAATTCCATAGAGAGACCTAATCTTGCTTCACAGAGAATGTGCCATGAAAACCTGAATAATCTAAGGTTCTAGTCTAAGTTTTTTAATCCGCAAAAAACAATCAATAAAAGGAACTATACCACGTCAAGTTGGTGATTTCTTTCTTCACGTGTAAGAAAGATTGATTTGCAACAACCCGAAATGGTATCAACCAAAATCAATTGAACTTAATCCATACTTTAATCAAAATCAGTCATTTATTTTCTCATTCTCTTGGTTCTAGTTGCTCAAATTAAAAAAATATATATCCAATATTATTAATTAACTATAAATGTTATGGCACGTATACAGCATTTACGGCTCAGTCCATAAGATTCGACAACTGGGTCAATACGGGGAAACTGGCCAATATGAGTCTGAGCATGCATAGTTGCAAAATTTAGCGAAAGCCCAAAGCAGTTGGTTGACAACTTTGACCCTCTTCACCAATCTTGTTTATAATCATCATTTCAATATAAAGAAAGATGTTTAGTGTTGTGCAAATAGAATCAAACGGGGTTAATTAATAAAATTGTCATTAATTATGTATTTCCTTATTGGCCGAGTGACAGGTCATCGGTCTGTTGTATTGGCTCTCGACTTCGTCTCAGGCCGATACAACAGACCTCAGACCTGTAACTGGGCCAATAAGGAAATACTTAATTAATAACATGATAGTAGTAAATTGGTTGGCAAAATGGGGACAGCACTTGGATGGTTTTAGTACAAATGGCAGCTTGTTATGGTGTGACTTCTCAAATCCACTTTCATGTAACATGTTTGTGATGTGTGGCTTCAGATTGTGCTTCATGCTTGTTCTTTTCAATGGAATCAACTTCTGTTTCGCTTCCTTCGCTAACAAAGCTCATATTCAGGAGTTCAATGTTAGTTATTTTAATTATTTTGAAGCCCTTGATGCATATAATTGTAACCCTATTTCCGATCTGAGCAACCAAAAACCACGATCACTGGAGGCCTGTACAGAACATGTACAGTCAGACGATCACGATCACTTCATCAACTATTTTGAAGTAAAGAACTAAAAAAACTTTGCCATATTATCACCAAACTTTAACAATTACGACTTAATTTTTAATTGTTTTCTCATCAATTATAATTTACATACTGGCTATATTTCTCTATTTAACATAATGCTTCCAAAGTAACTTGTCGGTAAAATAAATGGATACACTGATGCTTCCACATGCATGAACTATGCCAGAGTTCGATTTCGTTTTTTTCCATACACTGCACCTTGAGTGACTGCACCACAATAAAACTCACTGTACCAGTTTTGTCATAGAAATACAGAGACCAAATTCTCAAAACAACGTCACATGATGGTACTTTAAAACAGGGATGCAGATGCAAATTTTTGCAAGTCAGACATTTCATCTTTGACCCAAAAAGACGAACCTGGAAGTAATGTTTTTTATTATGAATTAAGTATGAGAAAGTATTACTATTTGTTGGTTCTTCATTTCATTGCATACTATTAAACATAACACGATAGTAATTAACTATAACTATTAATTTATCAATAACATGCATCAAATGGTTTATAATTTAAAATCAATGTTTACCAACTACGATAAAAATACCGACAGTGTGTGAGCGAGTTTACACAAGCTATTTTTGACTTATAAGTAGGATTCATTTATACCGGTAAGGTATATATTTACTTGAAGAGATTTGAATTGTTGCTCTCCAAATTGTATACCCTTTTGTTTGATGATGAGGAATATGTTTATTTCATTTTAATTGGGAGGATCACCATTCCTTCAATATCTTTGGAGTAATTGTGATACTTGGACAACCAATTTTATCAAAATCTAGTGTCAAGTTGTGTTTCCATTATGTACTGACAATTTTGAAGACCAAGACTTTTCAGGGCAACAGATTGTGCATTATATTGAAATCAACTTATTTTGGTATTCTACATCAAACAATACAATTCCCGATGAGCTACAGAGCCCATGGCTCTATTTTTATTCTATGTTTATCTTTTCCTTAAAGATAATGAATGATATGATACCCAATAAGTTACATTAAATTATGGTATTTGAAATGGCAGCTTAAAATTAGTATGAACACCTTTATATGCTGATGATGTTCATGCTCTGGTTTCAGATGGTGTAATTTGATGATTTAAAAGAAACCAGCTAGTTGCTGCAGCCATGGTTATCTTAGGAAAGGTAAGGTTACTTTTTTTCAGCAAGATTTGCCTGAGTTACACAAAGGTAGTCTTCACTACGTTCTGCTCTGTCCAAAAATTATTGTAAAACGACCTCGAACGGGAATGAAACGTATAACTTTTGTGTATAGGGGATTCTCAATATTTATGCATGCATACGACCTATGACCTTCCCGAAACGAAAGCGAGGCTAAGGCCGCTTATTTCCTGGTTCGTGTAATGGCTGCACATCGGCAGTACGTGCCGCTGCATGTGTTTTTCGGTTTCTATCGACGGGAACTGAATGAATAGGTATGGTTCTATCGAATTCCAGCAATACAAGGTTTTATACAAGTGTTTTTGATAATAAATTCGACAAAATGAAGGGTAATTCATCTAGGTTTAGCGGTAAACGACGTTTGTTTTGGATAGTTTTCTTCTTGGTAAATTCAAGTTTTATTTCGGCCCATAAACGCAATGATCTGCATTTCTCATTTGGCTAATAATGTCAATTTTCCGTAATCATTTGGCAAAATATATATCTCCATTAAAATAATAATAATTCCTAAGTTCTGAATCTGTGGCCGTCTGCAGTCACTAAACCTCTTGAAGGTGTTGTCCCATCCCTCAACTGCACACAATATTAATTGAAAGCGAAGTGCAACTATTTAAATTCGTATCGTCCTAGATGGTCAGAATATTTTTCCAAATAAATAGACATTCAAATAAAACATAAATATTCATTATTGAAATCAAGAGCTAAATATATTGTATAAAAACTATGTATAGACATGAATAACTAAATTATTTACACCTGCACTACAGGTAACATTAAATTATAACAATCAGAATTGTACTCATGACCAGAAATATCTTAAACAAAAAATTATAAAGTTTATAAAAGTTAGATAAACATAAGTTTATCTTTATAATTCAGGTACTATTTGATATTATCTAGGACCATTGGAGTAAAATTTAAGGCAGGCCAAAACTTAAATAAGGAAAATAATTGTTTGTTAAATACTAATATTAAATCATTTACTTAGGTAAAGTCATCACCAAACAAAAATAACAAACATAAATAACAACAACAAAACAAGAAATTTAAATTGAATTAATTGAGGTTAATGTTTGAAAGTAACAAGTACATGTCATCCTTGATAATGATTGAAATATAATGTGCAATTTACATGTACATGCATGTTTCAATACACAATCATACATGATAGATTATGCTCAAGGAGGTGGTGGTAATGTTTGAGAAATATATGTTTATCTTCTTTTTTTAAAAACAAATAAAATTGAAATTAAATTAAAATGCACAATATTTTAAAATTATTTATGAATTATTAATAAGAGACACAATCCCACTGAATGCTTTCTATTGTGACTTAGATGATTATCTAGAATAATTCATAAAGTAAAAAAGGGACCCTGATTGCAAATAGGCAGGTGGGAACGTACTACATAGGGTATTCAAATGTTCATGCCATGTGTGACATGGGGTATAATATATCACATTAGCACTGGGAGATTGTAACATGTTACTTTATTTTGAAATGAATAGAATTCAATAAATAAATTAAATTCATGTAATATAAAGTAGCCATGCAGTATTTAGAAAATTATTTTTCAACTTTGAAGTACAAGGAATAATTACATATCTCCTAACTTTTGAATTGGGCTCACTCCTTTTAGTTGTATATAAAGATGTATATTTGAATAAAAATAATGCTAAAATAACTTTAATAACAGATCATTAGCAACACATGTACATGCTTTTCAAATATGTAATTCCTCGGTTTTGTTCCACCATTCATTTAATTGATTTTGTGTACAGTTGTCAGCTTCTTACAAAAACTAAACTAAATGTTTCTTAGGTAGAAATCCTTTTCTTATGAAATATATATTTTTTAAACACCTGTTTAATTTTCAAAGCGTATTCACATATCTGCATGTGCTCATAAACTGGAATCTTCACCACATTGATGACATTGATTACTGACTGATTATTGATAACTTTCCTCAAACCATTAATTAAATAAAGCCACAATAGATTGCAAATAATTGCTAAAGATGTTTATGTATTTTATACATATAAATAAGAACGTTATTTTCATTGTTCAAAAATTATTTTGCTACTGCAGACATACAAATGACTTACTAAAAAATAAAAAGTAGAACAGATTATATATGTTTATTTGATTGAATAATATCTGCTTTACTGCTTCAACAGCAGAACGTAAAAAAACCTGAACTTATTGGACTATAATTGAAACTATATTCAAATGAACAATTTGAATCAATTTAGACTCCAAAATCAATAGTTTCTTCCCACCCAGTGACCATATACAATGATTTCTTGGCATACATGGGTAGGGTGTAAATTTTCATTCGTATTTGTTCAAATTAGAGCACTGAAATAACAACGAGTTTGACAGATTTACAGTTCAAAATGACGGTAAACACAACGAGGAAGTCACACCGTAAATTAGTCGTAAAACATCGCCTTGCATGTAAAATAGTATCCTAAGCTGTGATAATTGAAGATAATCGACAGATACATCGATCTTGAACGTTTGCCAAGTGATTTTATCATAATATTTAATGAAAATAAGTGATTTTTGAAAGAGCTACTGACTAGTCAATGCCATGTGAATGGTACTTCCGGGTTTCGAAGCGGCCTTAGCCTCGTTTTCGATTTCGTGAGCTCGGTTTCTTACGCCTCATGACTATTCATGAGGTAATATTAAGAATCCCCTATAACTTTCCATACTACGATCCAAGTACGTTTACAGACAGTTCTCAGGAAATCCATCTACTCTTTACACTGTTCTCTGATAGTTGGTGCTAGATGGGATAATATTGGCCATTTATTACGTTTTCAATCAGTTCAATCCCGTTATCTGTCAGTTTATATCAGTTCTCAACTAGACTTATCTCGATCTTAATATGCACAATACCGTTCTAACCCCTTTGTCTCCCGATCAACTCGTTTTCAGACAGTTCTTCTCGTTTACACTATGTTCTTGTTTCGTTCTCAGTACATTGTTCTTGTACCCCAATCACGTCCTGGCCACATTTCTGTAAATTATCCAGCACGTTCTTGCCGTTCTTATTCCCGTTCTCAGTTTAAATGTGAAAAAGTTTAAATCTTCAATGGATTAGTGTGGACAAAAATGATTTGCCATAGGGAATCCATTTCTCGTTCCAAAACGTTCCTGTTGTCGTCTTTCCCTAGGAGCTGTAATACCTAAGGTGGATAACACAGTGTCCAATCTAGAACTGAAAAGAAAGGGGGGATTTTTCCCCCCTTCAAGTAGAAAACAGGGGGGATTTGAAAACACAAGGGGGAGAATATTAATTTCTTCCAAATTGTTACCATTTTCATGTATGTACTGTTGTAACCTCATCACTGTAAATAAAAACAATAAATATGAAATGTGTGTTTTCCGTTTCTTTTATCCTGCAACTTCAATTCAAAATAAGACTCTCATTCACTTACATCATTCCCAGCATTCAAGTCGTCTCGGACTGGTCTAATATAATTAAATTCTGCAGATATATCCGACTGTGAAATATTATTTTCTCAACAACTTTGTTTTCTGAAAAAAAGGTATGCATTTACGTAACATATTCAAAGCGTATCAGCAATAATTTCGTCTGAATATAATGGTAATGTAATTTCGAAACAAAACTTAAACGAAGTAAATTTCTTAAAATAATCTACGAAAATGAAGGTAAAAACGATAAAACGTAATACATATTTACATATTCTTATTACCAAATTTTAAGTAATCGATTAACGGATAAAATCATAATTCATTGAAAATTTTGATTAATTTTCGTACTGATGTGAATAAGATTTCGTTTCCAACATTACGGGAAGTAAGTGCAATCAATCTGTTGTTAGCGATAGATCGATAACATCATTTTAAAACAAATGTTTTCCTTGTAAATAAACCTCTCTCTTTTGCTGTAATAATACATGATTAAAAAGGGAAAAGGTAGGAAAAATTGTAGCATTTAATGTATAAAATTACTATGCGCGACAGTTCGCGCTATGATATTTTTATATGGCGCGATTTGATATTTTTCAGCGTGAACTGCGCGACCGCGCATCCCAGATTGGACACTTATAACATGTTCCCAAAAAATTTTCATCATGAATGTTTCTTGTTGCTCGGTTGCTCGGCTACTATTCAAAAGTAAAATTCTACATGTTTACAGCTGCAAGTTGTTTATGTTTTACTTGTTTGCTATGTATTCCAAATGATGAATGTATCATGTAGTCATACCGGTCCTTCCTTATCGTATTGCCAAAGGAGTAAAAACTGTGTGAGAATTTCTCAAACGTACTAAGAACGAATAAAACATTATGAGGACCTATTGTGAACTTTTAGACCTGTGTAGGAACGTAGTAACAACTTCTTAAATACAAGTAATTTTATTTGGAACAAATTTCTGTTCGAAGTATGACAATCCCGTTTTTAGTACGTTTGTACCCAGTCCAATTTCAGAAAGTTCTTCAGCACCCTTCCATTTTTAGTACGTCCGAGCCTGAGTTCATAAAGTTTGCAAACAGTTGCCACTATGTCCAAAAATTCAAGACAGGTTTGGTCTAAAGGTGGTATAAGATGCATGTAGCAGTTGTTTCAAGATAATTTTTATCTTATTTCAGCGAGAACAAATAAACATCACTAACATTCACTGTGTACTTGGCGGCTATGTTTTTACAGACAGCCGGCAGGGACCATTCATTGCTACTGTGTAGGGATCATTAATTGAGAGTCTTTTATCACATGATATTGTATCAGCAGTGATATGATAATTTCTTTCAATTGGGTGAATATTTTTTATTTGATGCCCAAAGGTAAAATATCACTTTGTCATGGTGATGTGGCTGTCATTGAAAATTTGTATGACTGTGCATTCAAAATGCAACAATATGGGGACCCTGTGCTTGAAAATGTTTTGGTTGACCCTGTGATTCCAAATGTTGGTTACAGGGGTTGTGATCTATAAAGCTATTGCAATGAGCTTTGAACATTACTCTGAGATTTTATGTGCTTTTTAAGTCGAAAAATATTTCAAAGATTTTTTCAAAATGTTTTATATAATGTAATTAAAGGTTCTTCGAAATTTCAGAGTCAATTATGGAGTTTTTGAGTAACAAATGATATTCTGTAGCTATTTGGAGCTTTTCTTGAGATGAAGTATGTATACATTTTGAATGAAATGGTATTTATTTCAAATGGGTTAGACTGTAAAACTGATTTAGATTTCTATTAACTTTGCAGTTAATCTTATTCAATAGCAACATGAAATAGATATATCAAAATAATACATGGGTCATAGGGGTCATGACCTACAGTCCAGGGTCTGCTTGTTAAGTTATTGCGTTATGTTGACCTGGGGAATGACCACGCACCCTGGTAGAGAGTGCTAGCACCAGCTCGTATGTTAGGGCTATTACAGAGGTTAGTTCAAACTTTTGTGCTGTGTTACAGTCTGTGTGTGACACTGGTTTAGTCTTACACTCAGACTATGAAAAAAGAATAGATCAATAAAATATAACCTTTTTTAGCTCATCCGTCCGTCTGTCTGTAAACTTTTCGCATTTTCGTCTTCTTTTACAGAACCACTTCGTATACAGAACTGAAAAGTTGTGTGCAGACTCCTTGGCTAATGGGGATTCTAAATTGTAGATTTCATGACCCTGTGACCTCAACTGGGGTCACAGGGGTGACAACCTTAAAAACCTATTTTATTCTTCTTCTCAAGTTCCATAAGGTCTAGAGAGTATTAGATTTCTAGAGAATTTTAGGAACCTATTTTCATCTTTTGTCTAGAAAGCTGAAATGTTGTGTGCAGAGTCCTTTGACAATAGGGATTCTAAATTGTAGTTTTGGTGACTCCATGACCCCAATCTAGGTCAGAGGGGTTATGAGCTTTTGCTTGTAAACAATGTACCATTTGTATTACTCTATATACCTTAGATAGTACATCAATGAAATCCGCGTTCGGCTTCGGATCAAGAGGTCCGGGGTTCGAATCCCGCCAGGGGCACGGCAACTTTGTCTGCAGTAGAGAACTGTTCCACACGCAGTAAGGTTTGGGTGCAATGCTACACTGAATTTCAGCGTAGTACCACCCATGGTTCGCTAGTTCCAGCCGCTGCTCGCAGGTTTCACCGCAGTGCATAGCCACATGGCGTTGCGGGCTTTCTCCCTGCCATAATACCAGCAGCCCCGGTATAAGTGAAATACTCTTGAAAGCGGCGCTAAACCCCAACTCACTCACTCACTCAATGAAATCCACTCGCCACTAATGGCTGCGATATTGCCGAAGCGGCGTTAAACAATAACTCACTCGCTCATTCAATGAAATCCTGATGAGCGACAGAGCTCATGGCTTTATATTTTTGAATTTTTGGCGAATTTTTTTATTCTTTAACTTAGTCATATTCTGAGCAATTTCCCGAACGATTACAGAAAAACTATTCATCTCATCCTTTTCAAATTTGGCACATGTTTTCCCTGGGAGAGAGCTGATTTATTTCGCGGAGGGGCATCTCGGAATCGTCTATGGCCAGCCCGGACCATGCCGGGACCCGCAAGTTAAGGGTTACATTTGATAACTCATCATTTGATAGCTCATCAGGCCTGGCATGGCATCCGGCGTCCGGCCGTCCATTTGCTCTCCATCTGTAAACTTTTCGCTTTTTCGTCTTCTTCTCCAGAACCACTGGGTCTAGGAATCTGAAATGTTTGTGTACAGACTCCTTGGCCATTTGGGATTCTAAATTTTAGATTTGGTGATCCAGTGGCCCCAAATTGGGCCTCACAGGCCATGACCTGAAAACCTGTTTTCATCTTCTTCTCCAGAACAAAAAGACCTAGAAATCTGTAATATTGTGTGCAGACTGTTTTGCCAATGAGAATTGTAAATTGTAGATTTGGTGACCCTGTGGCCCCAAGTTGGGCATCACAGGCCATGACCTTAATACCTATTTTCGTCTTTTTCCTGAGAATAAAAATACCTCGAAGGCTGTAATATTGTGAGCAGACTCTTTAACCAATGGGGATTCTAAATTGTAGATTTGGTAAGCCTTTGACCCTTCATATGGGGTCACAGGGGTCACAGCGCAAAACCTTTGTAATGAATATTGAACATTACTCTGACATTTTATGTGCTCTTCACTCAAATTTTAGGAAAGAACATGAAATATATATCAACATAAGATTAATATCTACATTATGGACATGTTTGATGTGAATCAATTTGAAAAGAGAACTATTAAATACCCAGTGAACTGAATATTGTGGCAGGCCTCAAAGGAATAATTTGAAGAGGAGTTAAAGAAATTGTTTGTTTTACATGAGACTTTAAGAAGTAACTACCGGTACATGAGATTGTGACATCACACCTTTGTCCTATTTTCATCTTCGTCTCCAGTACAGAAAAATAATTTAACCCTTTAGTTGCGTATATATATTTTACCCATTTTAGCCCCTGTGGCGGAATTTACAGGCTCGCAGCTCGGGTAGTAGTTTGGCATCGGCACTAATTAAGCTCTGTGCGTGAGTCACACAACATGAAAGCCTTTATCCCATACTTCTTAGGCTTGTCGGGAAGATAAACTTTGAAAGATAAGTTACCTTTCCAGGGCACCATGCCCTCGTCGACTGAAATGTTTTGATGCGGTTTATACACTCTTGAAAAACGGTGAACTATCCGGTTATACAAGTGTCCCAGTTTATTTATTGGTGAAAAGTTCGGGGTGTTACGGCCCGGCATCTTCTTGTTATAAGAAGCCAAAACCTGTCTCGGGGCATGCACTTGGCGAAGAAAGGCGTTGAGGTAACATCACTTGTTGACCAGTACTCAGCAAAGTTTCTCTGCACAACTAATGACATGGCTACAAATACCTTCATCTCTTCTGCATTTGTGTCTTGCCACTGTTGCATTCTTGAACGGGGTCTTAGAATTTTGTCCTCCGTTGCTTGTTTGAAATATCTATTGGTTTGCATTGCCATATCCTGATAGTCATCTTCATGTAAAAACAAATCGAAAAAGTCAATAGGTTGAGGGTTCTCAGGAAGTTCTATGAACTGGTACAACCCAGTTTGACCAGTGAAAGGCAAATTTACACGTGGCTGCGGACCATCCACCCACGCATGAAACGTATGTGAATTATCTTTGTGGTATGTCGGCAAACTCCTCCTCAAAACCACTAAAATCTTCTTCAGTGGAATTACCGGCGGCTACAATGTTTCTGGCAATCTCTGTCTCTATATCACTCAGACCATCTGTGTTACCATGTTCACTATCTATGACAGTGTCCCGATCATATGCATCATCACTGTCTAAACCACTGCTACCATCACTGTCATCAGTTGACTCCATATCAGATGCTTCATCAGCATGGATCTCGTTGATGAAATCGTCGTCGCTTGAAACGGCTTCAAAGCTGCGTGTCCTAGTATGCATCGCCCTAGGCCGCCGCAGCAGGGCCCTGCGTCCACGTCCGGCAGCATTATACTTCAAGCTGTAAATCATTGAAAATGCGTTAGATGTATGCAAGATATAACATGTGATTAGAGACAATAAACATACAGAGATAATGAATGTGAGCTTCATGGACGTTCATTTGCCAGTTTCAGAAACTCCTGGCGCATCTAGGACGACTGCACCGCAAGCGCCAACGGCTTCTGACATCGCGCCGATTTTGCCGAAGCATATGTCAAACGGACCATTTTCTGATTTCCTCGGCGATGTGTAGCACCGGGCGCGAGGCCCGGAAAATATACTACTACGTCAGGGAAGCTCAGGTTGTCAGTTACTGAATGACTTCTCTTTTCGAGAAGCAGAGCATCCAAGGAGCAGTCTCTCGAGGCGGAGCCCGGACCCATGGGAACATACTCCCATGCTCTCCGGGAATTTCCGTACCCGTCTTCCGCGGCGGACCCCGGATTCAATCGTGGGACAGGTTTCCAATGTTCTCTTTTGAGAACGAGAGGCTCCAAGGAACAATCCTGTGGGACGAACCCCGGATTCTATTGGGAATGGCTTCCCATGCCCTCTCGACATATATAGCAGAAACCTTGATACGTTGGAATGACACGAGTAGAAGTAGAAAAAAAAAATAATTTGTACAAAATGGTTTGGGGGTGGCGACCAAACGTTCATCGTTTATAAAGCTCTATATTTACACATCAAAAGAACAGTATTTTAGTTATATTTTATCATACTTCTTCACTTTTGCGTACATCAATATTGCATGCATAGTTCTTCCCAAAAATATGCGCATTACATATGGACTTAAAGACAATCTTTTCCTCTTTACAATGGTGTAAAAATTATAAAAATCGGACTTGCGGTTCAAAAGTTATAAAGCCCGTAATGATGATATATGCTAAGAGCGCCACTTATTCAAAGCTGAATATCACCTTCTGCGCGGCACTTGGCGCATCAAAAGTTATTGCCGAAAATAAACGTATTTTATATGGAATTGACAATTCTTTTATCTATATACTGATAAAAAAATCATGAAAATATTCCAAGTAGTTTTTTAGAAATAGAGCGCCAAGGCATGTAATTAGAGGCTATCTGCCCATGTGGCCTTAACACGAGACAGATAAGCATGTATGGGCCTATCTCACCCCGGGGCAATGCAGACACTTAGGCGTTAATTAGCCCCCGGGGGGATTAGGCATCGGAGCGAAGCCCGAAAAAATTGACCTTTTGTAAAGCTAATTATCGATGCGTTACGGGTCAACAATGCATACGCAAATTGGTGTGAATTTTGCTGGACAATCCGACCAGACACTGATCAAAGCTTCATTCTCATGGCGTGCCGCGAAGCATAAATACAGCCATTCTCATGGAGTGACTCACGGACACAATCGACTCGGAACCCGTTGCCACGGCTAGAAAACTAGCGAGACAGCCGTGAATTATTCTAAGTATTGGATCCGGGATCCGTAATGAAGCACCTCGGAATCGCTTATACTATAGCCCGCCTGGATAATTCCGGGACCCGCAAGTTAAGGGTTAGAGTGGGGGGAAAGCATCTGAAATTTATAATTCTCTGGCTGGAAGTTCAGGGTCTGAATGTTATGTTATTGCATTGTGTTGACCTGGGTAGTGACCACTTCCTGGTAGGGAAGTGCAAACAGCAGCTAGCAGAGGTTTCATGTTACTTCAAACGTCTGTGCTGTGTTACAGTCTGTTTGTGGTTTAGTCTTACACTTAGACTCTGAAAATAGATTTTCTTTTCTCAAAAATATCAACATTTTATTAAATATTGACAAGGAGCCTATAAGAAATGGTATTTTCAGAAACTGAGGCTTCTTTTCACACTGTAATGAATGTTGAAATTTCCAGAATACAAAGGAGACTTAAAACAATATAATGCAAAGGTCTAAAATATCTATAGATAATGAATGTGGATTAATGTGTAACCAATTTTGATAATAAATTTTAAATTGATGACTGGGTAATACCTTATTTTTTGATGTCTTAATCTTTTTAGTCCAGTAGAAATCGACATGAAATTTACCTAACCCGGACATTTAGTATAACAAGCAAATTTGTTTTAAAAAAAAATGATTAGTAGGTCCCTGTGAAAGGTAGCTGTGAAAAAAAACCAACCAAAATCAACCTTGGGCAGAAAAAGTTGTGACCATTTAAAAATGTACCCCAATGATGCAGTCAGCTACTGTACATATAACATCAGTTGGCTGACCAGTATCATCTGAGTTGTCTCCCTTCTTAGCAACAGCTAAAATGGCCGACATTGTTGTTGACAACAGAAGTTTCAAAGCGGTGAAATATGACATGTAAGATGAGAACTGTGGTTTTATTTCTGGAAATACTTTATTACATTTATATAAACACATAAGGCTTTGACATATACCTTCAAATAGTCAGGTTTTCAGTGTTTGATAGATTAAAATATCAACATGCTAAATAGATAATTTCTGTATCAAAGTCACCTATTCTTAATGCTTTTTTAAACTCTCAATCATTATGAAATAGAATGAAACTGACAATGACAATGTTATGAAATTACTAAAATCCCATTTCAAGTATAACATTGTGTAATGGACTTATAATAAAATAATTTAGATAATTTTTAATAGCTACACATGTAATCTTCCTGGTACTGCTTCATGACAACTAATTTCCTTTGAAGAATGCGTCTGTTGATCGGTACTGTTTAAATTTCGAACATTGTATCAATTATTGGTAACATGAACTCAAACCATATTTTAAGCAAATTGTATCACTTTTGTCAATGATGAAAAGTTATCAGGATTTACCTTAAATAAAATACATCATTGCAAAAACTGTATATATGGGTTTATTTGGTAAATAAATTTATCAATCAACTTCAGCCCAAAAAAATTAACAATTTGCCTTCTCTGTTTTTAAAGTAATTTATATATATAATAGTGAAATAACATGTTATTCTACTCAGTGAAATAACACTTTCAATCATATGACGTCATCGTAACACTAGGATGACGTCATAGGATGGCCATGGAAGGAGTGGCAATCTCGGAGGCTCCGTTCATAAAGTGAACGTCATTTACGAATTATGCATGATTTGTTAAATCTAATAAATAGAACATTTGACATGTTTCGTCGAATACCATGTACATCTCATCTCGTGAAGTAGAAATAATACATTTACACTCGTGGCTGCGGCTCTCTTGAACATATGCATTTCTATTTCACTCGATGAGATATAGGCCTACATGGTATTCGACGAGAAATGTCAAATATCTTCAATTTATTATATGGCGAGCGATGAAATACTGGGATTTATCAGTGAAATAAACTGTCTATCAAGCTACAGTGAAAATAACTTATATTTTCACTGCGAACGGTGACTGATATCATTTGACGTCATAAAACAATGGTCTCACGCGGCGAATTGGCTTATGACGTCACAGTGTTACTGTGGTGACGGGCTGTTCCTAGCGGCCGCTCGGCGTGAAAATTACCCTTTTCGGACTTAATTACATGGGCAGAAAAATAATAATGAATGTGGATTAGATCTCGTGAAGTAGAAAAGTTATATATTTTCACTCGTGGCTGCGCCACTCGTGAAAATATAACCTTTCTACCTCACTCGATGAGATAAACATGTTATTAGTCAAGAAAAGACAGATATCCTCTATTTATTATATGACGAGCTGTGAAATACTGGGATTTATCAGTGAAATAAACTGCCTCTCAGGCTACAGTTAAAATAATTATTATATTTTCACTGCGAACGGTGACAGATATAATTTGACGTCATAAAACAGTGGTCTCACACGGCGAATTGGCTTATGACGTCCCAGTATTACTGTGGTGAAGGGCTGTTCCTAGCGGCCGCTCGGCGTGAAAACGACCCTTATCACACTTAATTACATGGATAATATAATATACTAAATATAAAATCCGTCAATTCTTGACAAATACCATGTGTATCTCATCTCGTGAGGTAGAAAAGTGAAAATATAATATTTCTACCTCACACGATGAGATAAACATGGTATGTGTCAAAATAAGACAGATATCCTAATTATGAGCTTCACATTAAACATTCTTAGTTGACTAAATACCAAGAAAGCATTCTTTTATTTTAAAGTAAATACAAATTGGGTGAGCATGTCACATTTTAGCGAATGGTATCATAAATGAAACAAACTGATTATTTGTGAATCATTTGTAACAGTAATCTATATTATTTCTTTAATTCTTCAGACATGTCTCTCCATCATTTATGAAATTAGGAAGCAAGGATATCCTTTAATTGTAAAACACATCATGATCAATCCACATAAGAAGAGAGACTATTTCAAACTTTAAAACATAGTCACCAACAAAATGTTTTAATGATATTACCCTTGTTGAAATTATAAACCAATCTCTTAGTTGTTTATAGTGAAAAAGACATCAAGCACTCGTAGCCAGGTTTGTCAGGTATTTACACTTCTTAGTAATAACACCAATAATGTTCAAAACAATACTGTTTTGCGTATCCGTCAAAATGTGCACTTCTGGTCATCATTTGCAATACAGATAGTCTTGGATGTCTTGTTTTTCTTCAAGCATGTTCAAGACAGGCATTTATCTCTACAATGATGCTTTCGACAGACTGCAGGCTTCTATCCAGTATCTTATAAAACAGTCACTGACCTAAATAATTTACATTTAAATGCAAAAGTATTCAATGATGTCCAATGTAATGACATTTAGTCATATATTGCTACTTATTCATGAAATAAAGTTCTTTAAAACAAAATTGAAATATCTCCATATCTTTTTATAAGATTTGACCTCAACATTAGAACTTCCCTTCAGGTTGAGTGTGATCCACAGATTCACTAATTCCCAGATTTTTCTTGATTTACTGCTCGTTACATTTTACATTCGGATATTGCCCCCAAAAGGCAGTTTCCCAAAGGTTGATTGTGTATTGGTTCGGTTTTCCATAGGGAACAAGTACTTCATGTGGGTGCATTTAGAAATGAAATTACCTTGTTGTACTGAGAATAACTCTTCGCAAAATATGTGGACATTTCAAAGTGTTTTCCTATCTTTTTTGGATAATTATACTCAAAATTACAATTTCCCCAAGGTTGATTTTTCCATTTTGAACAGGTACCCGATTTTGGTTCATATAGACAAACAATTTTCATATTATAATTAAACTAAAAATAACTCTTTTCATTAAACATTTAGCAATTTCCCCATCTTTTTAAAGTTTCTTACAATGATAATATCCCCAAGGATTATTTTGGTTTGGTTTTCCATGGCCAGTAAGTACTCCATGTGGGTTCATGTAGATACAATTTTCTAGTTTTACTAATCGTACTTCTTTTCTCAAATATTAAGCAATTTTGTTATGTTTTTGAGGTTTTTACCCCAAAATGACAATTTCCCCAAGCTTGATTTTGGTTTGGTATTCCATGATGATCAAGTATCCCATTCGGGGTCATTTAGACTTAAAATCTGATAGTTTTACTAATTGTTATTCTTTTTAAAACATATTAAGCAATTTTCTTAGTTTTTTTTAGTTTTTTTCCCCCAAAATGACAATTTCCCCAAGGTTGATTTTGGTTGTGTTTTCCATGGTGATCAAGTAGCCCATATGGGTTAATTTAGACATAAAATCTGATAGTTTTACTAATAGTTTTTCTTTTTAAAAAATATTAAGCAATTTTCTTATGTTTTTTTGAGGTTTTTACCCCAAAATGACAATTTCCCCATGGTTGATTTTGGTTGGGTTTTCCATGGTGATCGAGTACCCCATGTGGGTTCATTTAGACATAAAATCTGATAGTTTTACTAATTGTTTTTCTTTTTAAAAAATATTAAGCAATTTTCTTATGTTTTTTTAGGTTTTTAACCCAAAATGACAATTTCCCCAAGGTTGATTTTGGTTGGGTTTTTCATGGTGATCAAGTACCCCATTCGGGGTCATTTTGTCATAAAATTTGCTTGTTATACTAAATGTCCAGGTTAAATGCAATTTCTACTGGACTATTTCCTTATGGATAATGAATTACAAATCCTGATGAGCTTCAGGGCTAGTGGCTCTATTTTTTAAAGGTCATGTCAAGGGATTGTACTTTATCTGGAGAACAATCTATTTCCGGCTTGAACATAAAAAATATATACCCTGATGAGCTACAGAGCCCTTCGCTCTATTTTTTTAGCTCATCAGGCCTGAAAAGGCTTATGGCATGGGCCAGCGTCCGGCGTCTGTCGTCCATCGTCTGTAAACTTTTCACTCTTTCAACTTCTCCTCCAGGACCGCTACACCCCAAAGCTGTAATTTGGTGGGTGTGTACCTGGTACCTAGGGGGTCAAAGTTTGTTCATCACGAATTCCAACGCCGACAAATATGGCCACCAGAGACGTTTAAAGTAAAACCTTTAAATGACTTCTTTTTTGAAAGCGCTTGATATAGGAATGTGAAATTTTGTCATTAACATCTTTGTAGGATGGAGATGCAAGTTTGTAAATTTGTAAACTTCTTCTCATGAGCCAGCACCAGGAGATAACTAGAAAGCTGAGCAGTGTCTTCTTTAAAAGATGGAGATTATGATTTGTTCATTTCATTAATGAAACTTTGATACTTTGATTTTGACAGGGATTCATTTAATTGTATATTTTTCATCTCAGAAACCAGTGACCCTAGAACGATCTACTTTTGAAGATATCGTCTGTGTTTAGTGAATATCAAGAGTTACAAATTTCAAGTTTATTTGATGAAAAGTAAGAAAGTTTTAAGTGGAAACATTTTAGTGGTGTGCCATTTTGCCAACATTAAATCTACCATAAAATATTAGGAATTATTGTACTTGGATTAAAGGTCTTTTCGAGAGCTTTCTAACGCAACTTTCATCATATTTGTATCATAGAAATTAAACAAGATAGAACTTATTTTATTTTTTTTCTATTTAACTCAATGTTCTGTATATCCTCCATACTAGTTATACTGATAACCTCCCAAAACTTCTACATGCCAAAACTTCTACAGAATAAAACAACACAGTTCAGGCTCCAATGCACATGGTCATTACCTCAAGTAAGAATGGACTAGTCCGATTAATGTGCCAATACTTCTACATAAGGCTACGAGTAAATATCACAGGAGGTTGTATAACTGTTTATTCTCATATATATAGATTTCATAACATACAATAGTCACAATTTTCATATCTGTCACAAGCACTGACGTCTTGACGTCAATCTAGTAACTCTTTGTCGCTTAAAGGTACATTTGTTGTGTTGTTGTGGTCACATATTCCAAACGTTATAAGTGGTGTTACTTTATCGAGAAGTATCAAAGTCAATAACTGTGGTAACAATCGTTAGTTGAATCGAGCGACAAAGTCAAGAACCTTGGAGTGATGTTCACCAACAACATGACATCTGACCGGCAAGTCCTCAAAACCTGTAGAGCTGCGAACATACATCTACGTAACATACGCAAGATAAGAAGATTCCTCAACACTGAGACAAGTAAACTGCTTGTCCACTCTTACGTGTCCTCAAGACTTGACTACTGCAATTCTCTACTGATCGGATCAGGCAATATTCACAGTCTGCAACTTGCTCAGAATCGTGCAGCCAGAATCATCACTGCTCTGGCTACCAATCCAACAACGGATACAATTCAAGATCCTCGTTCTGACACACAGATCTCTGTATGAAGATGACTTTCCCCTATACACGAGAGAACTCATCAGCGTGTACCAACCCTCAAGGTCTCTCAGATCAGAAAAAAGTTGTCTGCTGTGTGTTCCTGGGACCAGAACAAAACTTGGCAATAGTGCATTTTCAGTAACAGCCCCAGTCCTTTGAAACTCTATTCCACTCAAACTCTGATGCATCGAGAACGTCTCATCTTTCCGAACACACTTAAAAACTTTTCTTTTCTCTGAGGTCTATGTTGCCTAGAAGTGTATTGTGCGGTTGAACAGCTGGAAGCTGGAAACCAGGCGCGTTAGAAATGCATTATTAGGTCTTCAGACGAAAGTCTGGAAGACCTACTGTTATTATCCTGATTATTATTCCACATGAATTTTGTGGAATTTCTATAAAATAAATGGCTGAGCCGATTTTCATGAAACTTTCAGGGATGATAGCCTCTTGGATGAACTTGATGCGTTTTTAAGGAATTCTGATTTCCGGTTCCGGTTTCTGAGTTACGGCCCTTGGAAAATTCGAATTTTAACATGGGGAAATTTTTCAAAATGCACCTAGAGACTTGAAACTTGTTCCAAAAGATGCACAATATCATTCTGAACAAAAAAGTACATCATAGCGAAATCGTACGTCACATGACTTAGACGCCATTTTGATTTTAGTGATTTTTCGTGAATTTTGACCCCATGCACCTTTAAAAATCTTCTCCTCTGAAAGTACTTGGGGTAGACAGCTGTAAATTACATTTCCTTGAAGCAGATGCATTGTAGTATCTGGCTATCTCATGGGAAGTGCAAACTCATTGTATTTTTATCACAGTCAGCTTTCAAAGTTGTCTAAAAATGAGATAATCAGAAAAATTGCAAACTTCAAGGGCAGATAACTCAAACACCTGGAAAGGGAACTTTATGATATTTTCAGGGAAGGAAGATACATATGTTTTTTATAGGAATCAATAATAAAATGGCTCGCGTACAGTCATTTCCGGTCTGTAGGAATTTTGAAAATAATGACATTTTTCAAAATGTAAATTTTTAACATGGGCAAAATTTTCAAAATATACCTAGAGACTTGCAACTTAATTTTAACGATAGCTTATATCGTTGTGACCAAAATTGTAAACAGGACGACTTCGTAACTCACATGGTTTAGCTGCCATTTACATTTACTGTATTATAATGTTTTTTCATCAGTTCACTGGGAAGCCCTGCCTTTGGCGGCATGCTCCTTGGCAAGAGGTTGCGGGAACCTGGCATCTCATCTCTTTAGTGTTATTGTCATTATATTATTTCTAAATATCTACTTTCAGACTTGCAACTTGTTTTGAATGAATCAAAATAACCTTCATTGCAAATAAATAAAGCTGATATATTCGTTGTAGTTTACACGTCTTACAGATGTATAAAATATTATCACTAAATTGACTCTTTGAGATCACAGGATTCGCTGGTGTAGTGGTTAACGTCTTGGACTTGCAATCCAGCAGCTTGAGTTCAAATCCATATGAGGGAAACTTTTGTATTTTCAATGTTCAAACTTTAGTTTGTTTTGTTTGTTTAACTTGATTTAATTTTTTTTTCACTTTTGTTAGTCTAAAATATTCATATTGGCAACATTGTCCAGTTTGGTGTGCTCGTTACTTTTTTCAGTTAAATTTCTTTGTATATTTCTCTACATGTAAGCAATAAGTTGATGTCATGAAACTTTCAGGTACGTTAGCCTGTATACAAACTGAGTCTATGACATCGGCCGATTTTGAATTTTCAACTTCTTTCATGAGATTTCTGTCCAATAAGTTCAAAATTGAAATCTCAGAAATCTCGAAAAACTATGAAGTCAATATCACAAAACGTTCACCGAACTAAGTACAGTAACAACAGGTTGTTATGTCGACTGTACAGCAGCCTGACAAATGACAGAAAATAAGGATTTCGATTTTTGGGGACAATCTTAGAATCAACATAGACACTTTTTTTTTAAAGATTTGAAATAGTAATACAAACAAACAAGTTAATCATGGCGAAGTGTTAGGTCACCAAGTTGAGGCGCTATTTTTTATCCCCCGCCAACATAGTTGGGGGGGGGGGGGGATATTGAAATGGGCTCCGTCCGTTCGTCCGTCCGTCCGTTCGTCCGTCCGTCCGTCCGTTTGTCCGTCCGTCCGTCCGTTCGTCCGTCCGTCCGTCCCGATTTTGTTTCCGGAGCAGAACTCGAAAACCATAAGACATATCTCAACGAAACTTGGTGTGTGGAACAATCATCATGTCTAGATGTGCCTTTTGGGGTTTTCAACTTCTTCGAGTTATTTTTTTGGACCATTTTCATGGAAATGTAACTTAGAATTTCGTTTCCGGAACAGAACTTGAAAACTATAAGACATATCTCAACGAAACTTGGTGTGTGGAACAATCATCATGTGTAGATGTGCCTTTTGGGGTTTTCAACTTCTTCGAGTTATTTTTTTTTTACCGTTTCCATGGAAATGTAACTTAGAATTTTGTTTCCGGAACAGAACTCGAAAACTTTAAGACATATCGCAACGAAACTTGGTGTGTGGAACAATCATCATGTGTAGATGTGCCTTTTGGGGTTTTCAACTTCTTCGAGTTATTTTTTTTTACTGTTTCCATGGAAATGTAACTTAGAATTTCGTTTCCGGAGCAGAACTCTAAAACCATAAGACATATCTCAACGAAACTTGGTGTGTGCAACAATCATCATGTGTAGATGTGCCTTTTGGGGTTTTCAACTTCTTCGAGTTATTTTTTTGGACCGTTTCCATGGAAATGTAACTAAGAATTTCGTTTCCGGAACAGAACTCAAAAACTATAAGACATATCTCAACGAAACTTGGTGTGTGGAACAATCATCATGTGTAGATGTGCCTTTTGGGGTTTTCAACTTCTTCGAGTTATTTTATTTTACCGTTTCCATGGAAATGTAACTTAGAATTTCATTTCCGGAACAGAACTCAAAAACTATAAGACATATCTCAACGAAACTTGGTGTGTGGAACAATCATCATGTGTAGATGTGCCTTTTGGGGTTTTCAACTTCTTCGAGTTATTTTTTTGGACCGTTTCCATGGAAATGTAACTTAGAATTTCGTTTCCGGAGCAGAACTCTAAAACCATAAGACATATCTCAACGAAACTTGGTGTGTGGAACAATCATCATGTGTAGATGTGCCTTTTGGGGTTTTCAACTTCTTCGAGTTATTTTTTTTTTACCATTTCCATGGAAATGTAACTTAGAATTTCGTTTCCGGGACAGAACTCGAAAACTATAAGACATATCTCAACGAAACTTGGTGTGTGGAACAATCATCATGTCTAGATGTGCCTTTTGGTGTTTTCAAATTCTTAGAAGTATTTTTTTTACCGTTTCCATAGAAATGTAACCTAGAATTTCGTTTCCGGAACAGAACTCGAAAACTATAAGACATATCTCAACGAAACTTGGTGTGTGGAACAATCATCATGTGTAGATGTGCCTTTTGGCGTTTTCAACTTCTTCGAGTTATATTTTTGGACCGTTTCCATGGAAATGTAACTTAGACAATCATCATGTGTAGATGTGCCTGAAAGGCCCGGTGGGCTTATAGCATTGAACAGTATCCAGCTGTCTGTAAACTTTTCGAATTTAATCTTCTTCTCCAGAACCACTTTGTCTAAGGAGCTGAAATTTCGGTGTTGTGTTTAGTTGAAAAAAGGTTCATAGTCACTGTTATTCAACAACTATTCTTCAATAAATTTTCCCAAAGGCGGGGGATATGGCCGACTCTGTCTGCTTGTTTTATTTACAATGAAATTTCGTAATTGTCAGTTTGTTGGTATAAGATATACATGTTACATTGGTAGTTTTGACAGAACATTATCAGTGACATTCTTCGATCAAACATGGAGGTGAAGGTCAAGCAGAAGTCTGAAGACCTAAGTACTGCCGCGGCAGTCCTAGTTATTATTATTATTATATAGCTGATGAGACTAACTTAACGTTTGTGGATTCTGTTTGAACATTCATTGACTTTAGCAAACGTTTCCAGTAATTTGGAAAGCATGTAACATTTGAAAAAAATATCTTATCTGTTAGCATACACCAGCATAAAGTTCGATGGGCTTATGGCATGGCATGGCGTCCGGCGTCCGTTCGTCCGTCTCTCGTCCGTCCGCCCATAAACTTTTCCATTTTTCGACTTCTTCTCCAGAACCAATGACTCCACAGAGCTGAAATTTTATGTACAGACTCCTTGGCCAATGGGGATTCTAAATTGTAGATTTTGTGACCCTGTGACCCCAAATGGGGTCACAGGGGTCACATCCTTAAAAACCTATTTTCATCTTCTTCTCCAGTTCCAAAAGGTCAAGAGAGCTGAAAAGTTGTGTGCAGACTCCTTGGCCAATGGGGATTCTAAATTGTAGATTTTGTGACCCTGTGACCCCAAATGGGGTCACCGGGGTCACAACCTTAAAAACCTGTTTTCATCTTCTTCTCCAGTTCCAAAAGGTCTAGAGAGCTGAAAGGTTGTGTGCAGAATCCTTTGGTAATGGGGATTCTTAATTGTAGATTTCCTGACCCCATGACCCCAAATGGGGTCACAGGGGTCACAACCTTAAAAACCGGTTTTCATCTTCTTCATCAGTTCCAAAAGGTCTAGAGAGCTGAAAGGTTGTGTGCAGACTCCTTGGCCAATGGGGATTCTAAATTGTAGATTTGTGACCCCATGACCCCAAATGGGGTCACAGGGGTCACAACTTTAAGAACCTATGGTCATATTCGTTTGTCTAGAAAGCTGAAATGTTGTGTGCAGAGTTCTTTAACAATAGGAATTCTCAATTGTTGATTTGGTGAATCTGTGACCCCAATCTAGGTCACAGGGGTCATGATCTAAGAACCTATCTTTTGCTTGTAAACAATGTATTACTTAAATATTTAACCTTAGATAGTACATAAATGAAATACGGATGAGCTACAGAGCCCATGGCTCTATTTTTGAATGTGCATGTTAATTATGTATTCACTTATTGGTATATTAAGTGTTTCTTGTTATGATGTATGTTACATGTTTTAATGTATAAATCCTGTCAACGTGATGGGGAGAGATATTTTTTATAGGAGTAGCCCTGTTTATCAATTCCCCTTTCCATGTACTACATGGATATGTATACATTACGTAAATTTATAAATCACAAGCTCATATAAACATAATTTCAGCACTGAATTCAATATTAATTGTCAAACACACCCGACTGCACTCAAGGAACTCCATTGTCGTTTTCTGCCTGGTTAACAGCTTTGCTGCAACGAAAAATCTAACAAACTTGAAAATTGTTACTTTTCGTATGTAAAGAAATATTCATGGTTGGTAATAAGCTGGACCTGTTTAAATCCTCTACTCCAGTAATCATCTACCCTCTTATTCGATCAGCCATAGAAGTTTTGGCAAATTGCATTAAATCATATCCTGGGCTGTTCCATTATAAAATAGGTAATTGCAAAATTCTGCCCTTACTTTTTTTGCGGAGAAATGTATAATTGATAGGTACGTGCGTTCATTTGTGCATGTCACCAATTCTTAGCGTAACTTTTGACCTAATGTTGAATGGACCCTTAGATCGGCAACATGGCTGCCCTTGCCCTTTTACTCTATGTTATATAGGGGGTAGGTTTGTTTTACCTATGTTTTACCTACATTTACTTACGATATCGAGTTCCTGTGTATGATCAGTGCCTATCAATCTGCATGATCCTGTATGTCCCTCATCCCACATTTGTAATACTTTCGCATTTGTTTTCCATTGCAACAAACTTAATTGTTTTTCAAAGGTTCTTAAGATTAATTGAAATAATAATTAGAATTTGAATTTTCAAATTGTTTTTCCATTTTGGCATTCAATTACTAAGTGATACTAATACTTAGAATACAAGTGACAGTAGCGCTCCGTGAACTGACAATGTGTGGTTGTTTATATATTGTGACTATTTCAAGGTCGTGTCAAGGAATTAAATGTGCTTTCTCTGGAGGAAAATGTATTTCAGTCTTCAACCTCAAACAAACTCTAATGAACTACAGAGCCCATGGCTATACTTTTCTTAACTGTTGTCATAATCATTTCTGCAAAACAACACCACCACCCCTAAGATTAGTGGAACTTTAAACAACTTCTACTCTCAAAAGGGTGATGTCATTTCTAGTTATTTTGAAGTAAAGATATGATCTGAATGCCAACATCATTTCTTGACTGTAAATATATTTTTTCATTTATGTGTATCTTCCAGGGTGATCATGTGTGGCTGGATCCAGAGGTGCGTGGAGAATTCACTGTTGCTATTGGAGCCAAGGTTCAATTTTCTGAATCGGGCAAAATCAAAGTCCTTGACGATGACGGGAAAGAACACTGGATTGATGGTCGAAGGAACATCCGACACATGCACGCAACCTCCGTAGGAGGGATAGAGGACATGATTGGTCTTGGTGATCTCAATGAAGCTGGCATCCTCCGAAATCTCTTCATTCGTTACATGGACAATTGCATCTATGTAAGTACCATTCATATGAAAACATGTCTTTCTGTTTTCCTTCAAACCTGCCAAGATACTTAAACTCTCTGTGTACAGACTCCTTAGCGATTTGGGATTCTAAAGTGAGATTTGGTGTCCCTGTGTCCCCAAATAGGGTCAGGGAGGTCACAACATTAAAACAAACTTTTTTCATCTCCTCCAGTTTCAAAAGCCCAAGAAAGCTTTAATGTTGTGTACAGATACCTTGGCCAATAGGGATTATAGATTGTATATTTGATAACCCTGTGGCGCCTTATATGGGTCACAGGGGCCTGGACCTAAAGACCTATGTTCATCTTCTTCTCCATTACGGTACTTTGCACCCTGGGGAATCTTATTTGCTCATCAGGCCTGAAAGCATGATGTCCGTCCGTCCGTCCGAATGTCCATCTGCAAACATTTCACATTTTTAGCTCATCTGGCCTGAAAGGCCCGATGAGCTTATGGCATGGCAATGTTGTAGATTTGGTTAGTGTGCAGTCCCCAAAGTCGTGTTCATTGTAGATTTGGTTAGTGTGGGGTCCCATAACTTGTGTTTGGTATAGATTTGTTGTTGATATCTCATGAACCGCTGCACCTAGAGTCTTCAAGTTTTGTACCAGTTTTCATTGGGGGAATACGCAGACACCAGTCGATTTGGGTGACCTTGACCTCATGTTTATGGTCAAGGTCACTACAAAACTTGACCAGTTTTTAACCCCCGGGTGAAACCACAAGGGGGGTTATTGTCATGGCGCAGCTTGCTTGTCCATCTATCTAGAAAATGGTACCTGTGTTCTGAAATCAGTTAACTCCTCCCACAGTTTTGGATCAATCTTTCTGATACTTTGCATTTGATATACATCGGTGATACGCATGTGCTTTTTTGGGACCAGTTGGATTAATATTATGAGTTATGTGAGAGATATACCCATACTTTTCCGAGTGTATCGAATGATACCCTACACTTTTCCATGTGAGGCCCTTAACAGGCGGAGCCGAGTAAGGCTCCAACGGGGAAAGTGAAGGGTATCATTTGATACACTAGGAAAAGTATGGGTATATCTGTCTTATACCCCACTTAAGATCGAGTGTAAGCGGATACTATTTCATTATATTTCTAAACAAATACAGCTGTAAACAAGCTTGTGCATGAAACGCACAACCCAAATACGGCCTCGTCTGTGACAACGCAGTCTGTGCTGCGTTGTATGGTTACCCATGTTTGGGGCTTGAAATCTAATTGATATGGCCCAATGACGGCATTGTCAACGCAGATGCAAGTGCATCTTGCTGAAATGTAAAGCTAACGCTATAAACAGCATGGCTAATATCAACGTGGCCAAAGTTTAGAGAAAACAGAAACAACTTTCAGTATGTTCAGACATTTTGCACCCAAAATTAAATGACATTCTTATATAAAAAGAAAAACATAAATTTGTGATATTACTTCATGCATTATAAGAACCTTATTATACCCCCGCTACGAAGTAAGCAGGGTATATAGCGGTCATTCCGTCCGTCCGTTCGTCCGTCCTTCCGTCGGGTCAATTTTCTCAAAAACAGTCAAAGGTACATCAACTAAACTTTGTACAGTTGTTAACCATGTTCTTCTGATCGCGCACAGACAATTTTCAATTTTCTGAGATTTAAATTTGTTGTCGTTTCCATGGAAACGTCACTTTTTGGACTTAGTTTTATTGTGTTCAATGGGGACAAGTTTTCTCGGATACTGTTCCACCTAGGTGAATGAAATTCTGTTTGTGAGTACTCATGACCATACTCTTTATCGAGTTCGAAAACCAGTTCCGAAATATTATTTTTTACGGAGTTATGGCCCTTGAATCCGAAATTTAACTTAGTAACCAAAAGAACTGTGATGCTCCAATGGGGACAAGTTTTCTCGGAAACTATTACATCTAGGTGAATGAAATTTGATGTGGAGGTAGTCCAGATGATACTCTTTATCGAATTCGAAAACCAGTTCCGAAATATTATTTTTTACCGAGTTATGGCACTTGAATCCGAACTTGAACTTTGTACCAAAAGAGCTGTGATGTTCTAATTGGGACAAGTTTTCTTGGCAACTATTACATCTAGGTGAATGAAATTTTACATGTAGGTAGTCCAGATGATACTCTTCATCGAGTTCACAGTCCAGTTCCGAAATATTATTTTTAATGGAGATATGAAGCCCTCGAATCTGTAATTGAACTTGGTACAAATTACTGGTGTTATGCTCTAATGGGAAAAATTAAGTTACCTGAAAAATATTACATCTAGGTGAAATTTTGTAATAACAGTCAGTTCCTAAAATTATTTTGGACAATATTATGATTCTTGAAGCTGTTTTTTAAACATAGTAACCTTCACATCTATAATTCTCAATGGACGGATAGCGGATGGCGGGGGTATGTGAGCCATGCTCACTTTTTCTTGTTCATTTGGTCAGAGTTTCAGCTGGCTTCGTGGTGTAATGGTTAGGTCGTTCGGCATGAAAGCAACAGGACACGGGTTTGAACCCAGGTTCCTTATATGTTCATTTATAATCTGACATTTTATAAAGTATCATCACTTAGAATTTGGAAATTTAGAAAATTGACTACCGTTGTTTCTCAGTTGTTAAAAAGTGTAGGTATGTAAGAAAAGTGTAGGTATATCAGAAAAAGTGTAGGTGTATCGGCTAATACACCTACACTTGTAACAAAAGAAACCATAGCAACGAGACCGGAAGTGGGGTATACTTAGTTTTTATATGTCTTTGAAACTTTTTCTTTTATATATATATATATGTTTCCCTTGACCATTGAAATAGTCATATATATATACTTCTTTACCTTCCTACTGTGACCTTGATGAATGACACACTTTTAACCTTCACCCCAACTTTTAATTCATCAGCTTTTCCAATTTCCAATGTCACAGATCGAGGTCATAACCTTTGATCTTGACCTAGATGTTAGATTCATTTTCTGAAAAAAATAACCATGGCCATAGTTTTTTATGGATTGGTGATAGGCCTTCGATATTTGACGTGCTAATTTATTTTAACTAGATCATTCAGACGATGTCATAATTTTCAATCGGATCAAAGACCGTCTCATGTTAAATGCAGATCTAAATGATCAGATGTAATCTGTTGTAAATGACCCTTACATTTTAACTGCTTATTTATGAGGATAGTTTGTGCAACAAAAGGACAAACCCCCACGTTTGTGAAAAATTTTCGTTTAATTAAGGCATTATAACAGAGATCTGTTTTATTGATAGACATACACAGGATCAATCCTTGTGGCCGTCAACCCCTACCAGATTCTGCCCATCTACACCAGCGAGCAGATCCAGATGTACAGAGACAAGAAGATTGGTGAGCTCAGTCCTCACATCTTTGCCATCGCAGACAATTCCTACCATAGCATGCAGCGTTACCAGCATGATCAGTGTATCATCATCAGGTAAACAAACCGTTGTTTCTATATATATGTTTATCCAATTAGTCATCAACAGTAAACCATTCTATCTACATAAATGTCTATCCTTAACAGGCCTACCAAACAAAACATTCCCTCTATGCAGTAAAACTTGGAAAAGCCTACATTAATCTTGGAAATAGCAACCTAAATATAATACTGCGACACATCAACATAAAAAGGTGCAACGAAATCTTTAACTCAGACACACAAAACACATTTTAATCTGAGCGAACTTTGACCTCAAGCGCATGCGAATTCCACCTAACCTAGAAAATGTATTTCTGGGGCGTGATTCGCCTCTCGACTTTACCCCTTAACTTGCGAATCCCTATTTATCCGGGATAGCTATAAGCAAGTCATAGGTGTTCAGTTACGGATCCTGTATCCAATACTTAGAATAATTCCACGGCCGTCTCTCAGTTTGCGAGTCGTGGCAACGGGTCCCGAGTCAATTGTGTCAGTGAGTCGCTCCATGAGAATGGCTGTATTTATGCTCCGCGGCCCGCCATGAGAATGAAGCTTTGATCAGTGTCTGGTCGGAATGTCCAGCAAAATTCACACCAATTTGCGTGTGCATTGTTGACCCGTAACGCATCGATAATTAGCTTTACAAAAGGCCAATTTTGTCGGGCTTCGCCCCCAAGCCTAATTTCGCTTGGGACTATTTTCACCCTTGGTTTGCATTGCCTCGGGTTTGCCTCGCCTGAACCTGCTATCTGCCTCGCATCTATCGGTAACTCGCCTTACTCCCGCACTTCATATCATGTGAGCGAATTGTTTGTTTTCCAAAAAAAAAATACGGCAAAATAAAGGGGTAAGAATGGAATATGCAAATGTCAAAAAAATAATAAAGACACAGCAAGCGCCATGAAAAAGGTCATGTTTACACTTCATAAATATTGAAACAATCAGCGATTTTCACAACTTCTTACACATTTATCACGGCTAAAATACTGAATGCATTTTCATAATTAATTTTCACAATAAACCGTAACGAAAAAATATTTTATTCTATATAAAATGCGCATATTTATTCACAGAAATAAAGATACAATTTTACCTTTCTGAGAGGCATGTGAAACCAAACGGCACACAAACTAATCAACATATTTTCATCAGTTATGGTTCGAGGTTAGCGTTTATTTGAAAGGTCAAACAACATAACCATATTTGGGTTGACATGTGCTTATTTGTCAACTGGTTCGAGATTATGATTTCTTGGAAAAGTGCGTTGAACGACCGTTTGCAATGCCGCATACATGTTGTAAGTATTGACGATTTTAAAGGTGGAAATAAAGACAAACTTTACATAGCTATAGAATTATAACCAAAGGTCACATTCTAATAATTTTTATATCATAGTGAAGCTAGACATCTTGTCTTCAATTCCGTATATAAATGGTTTTCTTTTCGTTTCGTATTTATGATGTTACGAGGCCCTAATTAAAGACAATCTTTCGAAAGTAATAGAATAAAAACAAACAATCATAGAAAATTAATTCAAAGTTTCGGGTGTGAATTAGCCATTTGTGTACGGGTGTCGCTACTTGAATTTGTATTGAACGCCCTTATATAGTCCGTATTCGCCATGTAGATGTGGTATATTTCATAAAAACGGTACCGGAATCGCCGCCTGAAAATTCCTCTAGCAGAGCTAGTTAGTGCCAAAGCCCAAACTACTGCTGCGAGCTGCGAGCCTGTAAATTCCGCCACAGGGGCTAAAATTGGTAAAATAGAAATACGCAACGTAAGGGTTAGTGGGCTTTAAACTCTAAAATAACTGTTATTCACTGAATACGAATAAAGTGTAAACTTAACATGTGAGTACACATAGAAATTACAAATAACATTATAGAAAAACATTGAAACAGTAAAAGTACATTTCATTTTCATCTGCAGGAGGATATTTTAAAATTGCACCTTTTAATGTTTCTGTGTCACGGTATTATATTTAGCAGCTCCGACTAAGTCGGAGCTGCTATCAGTTTTTGCGCAGTTTCCATCGCCGCCGCCGCGGCCCGCTCGTTTTGTATTGGCTATAACTTTTTTCCTAGAAGGTTTTTAGAACTCATATACATAACTTCTTACTTATGCCCCTGGGGAATTTTTTTGACATGTTCATATTCAAGGTCAAAGGTCAAGGTCACAAGTTCTGAAATCTCTAAAAAAAAACTTGTAAACACGATAACTTGAAAAATATTTGTGCTATCAGGCTCTTCTTTTGTGTATATCAACTATGGAGAAAGGCCAAGATTTGAAAAGGTTTTCGCTAACATCCGTCAAAGGTCAAGGTCATAGCGAGGTCACAATTTAAGCATGCTTTTGCGAAAATGTCTTATTTCAACTATTAACATTTTGAATCATTACATGATTGTGATACACAATGAAAAGTGATCACTGATTGTGTGACCTTGAATTTTAAAGGTCAAGGTCACGAGATAGGGTCTTGGTCACCAGTTCTGAAATCATTAAATAACTTCTTTCAAAGGAGGTATCAACACCTCATATCCATAACTTCTTACTTATGCCCCTGGGGAATTATTTTGACATGTTCATATTCAAGGTCAAAGGTCAAGGTCACAAGTTCTGAAATTGCTAATAAAAATCCTTGTAAACATGCATGATAACTTCAAACTTTTTGTGTGCTATTAGGCTCTTATTTGGTATATTTGAACTATGGAGAAAGACCAAGATTTGAAAACGTTTTTGCTAAAATCTGTCAACGGTCAAGGTCACAGTGAGGTCAAAACTTAAGCATGCTTTTGTGAATATGCCGTATTTTACATATGAACACTTTGAGTTATTGCATGTTGTTATACACTATGAAAAGTGTTCATTGATGGTATGACCTTGAAGGTCAAAGGTCAAGGTCATGAGATATTGGTTAAGGCCACGTTAATCCTTTGATCAAATTTTGAAAGAAGAAATAGGTTTTAAGAACAAACTTGTGAAAAGTGACCCCAGTGATGATTAGCAATAACTCTAATAATGAAAAAAAAATTGTTACAAAGAATTCACATTTTATTGATGCTGACGAGAAGGCGGAACAGGGAAAGGCGAGACCCTAAGTTTCGGAGCTGCTCTGCTTTTGCGGTGTCCCGCAAACGCTAATCTAGTTAGGTTAGGTTTTCTTTGGTAGGCCTGCTTAAGTTTTCTATATTGTTTTCAGCTTTTAAGATTACCAGGCCTGATAGACCCAATGGACTTACGTTATGCCATGGTGTCTGACCTCTGTCTATGCATCTCTACACTTAACGCATTGCCTAGACCAATGGGAACCATAAATTTTAGATTTGATCCCTCTGTGGTCCCAATTAAGGGCCACCACCGAAAAAATTATTTTCATTTTCTTCTCAAGAACCAAAAACCCTAGAAAGCTGAAATCTTGTGTAGATCCTTCTGAGCCAATGGGGATTGAATGAAAATTTAATATTGTTGTTTGTGTCTGTACGTACTTCCCTTCCTGTTAACTTTAATAAGCCATTTGCTCAATTCTCCCACTAGCTCCTACTTTATGGTTACTTCCCTGTAATTGTCATAATGTAAATTTCATTTCCCCTATTAAGCTTTCAGGGAGACAATATAAGTTTATAACATTCAGTTTGTTCGGGTGACATCGTAATTTATCAGACCCGCCTTAGTGTTTATCCAATGAGCCGTAGGCCAGTTGGATAAACACTAACAAGGGTCTGATAAATTACGATGTCACCCAATCAAATTGAATGTTATAACATATTTATCTTACCGCATGTCTCAAAACATCATTAAAAAAAAAGAAGAAACTTTTTGATAGAAAACAGCTGATCTATCGACAAACTATGACCTTAACTTGTGTCACGTGACATGGAATGATTGAACTGGATGCATTCTTTATTCATGTTGCTGGTTATAAAACATTTATCACCCTCGGGAAGATTTATCAACCTGTATGACGGTGTTTATTGATATTTGTTAATGGTCACATGGACCAAACAGTGATCAACATTCTTACATGAGGTAGGATAAAATGTTTTCGCCTCCATCCGTCATTCTGAAAATCAGAAAAAAAGGGAAGCTCATCAGATATCCTATAGATTTTACACATATCGATGAGCATATATACATGTATGAGGTGTTGGTTGATTGTATGTAGTCATTGGTTGGTCGTGTGATTGGTGTTTCAGTGGTGAGTCTGGGGCAGGGAAAACAGAAAGCACAAAGCTCATCTTGCAGTTCCTGGCGGCTATCAGTGGACAGCATTCTTGGATTGAGCAGCAAATTCTTGAGGCAAACCCAATAATGGAAGGTGAACATCATTCTTCCCTTTTAGTCAGTCTGTTTGAAGTTTACATTTCATCTGCAACAAATTTGACAGCAATGTTAAAGGAGTCATCCCTCTCCTTATTCAATCCCTTCACTATACAAGAACGGCATGTCCCTCTCCTTATTCAATCCCTTCACTATACAAGAACGGCATGTCCCTCTCCTTATTCAATCCCTTCACTATACAAGAACAGCATGGCCCTCTCCTTTTTCAATCCCTTCACTATACAAGAACAGCATGTCCCTCTCCTTATTCAATCCCTTCACCATACAAGAACGGCATGTCCCTCTCCTTATTCAATCCCTTCACCATACAAGAACAGCATGTCCCTCTCCTTATTAGCTCATCAGGCCTGAAAGGCCCGATGGGCTTATGGCATGGCATGGCGTCCGGCGTCCGTCCGTCCGTCCATCCGTCCGTCCATCCGTCCGTCCATCCGTCCGTAAACTTTGCACATTTTCGACTTCTTCTCCAGAACCAATGACTCCACAGAGCTAAAATTTTATGTGCAGACTCCTTGGCCAATGGGGATTCTAAATTGTAGATTTCGTGACCCCGTGACCCCAAATGGGGTCACAGGGGTCACATCCTTAAAAACCTATTTTCATCTTCTTCTCCAGTTCCAAAAGGTCAAGAGAGCTGAAAAGTTGTGTACAGACTCCTTGGCCAATGGGGATTCTAAATTGTAGATTTCGTGACCCCATGACCCCAAATGGGGTCACCGGGGTCACATCCTTAAAAACCTATTTTCATCTTCTTCTCCAGTTCCAAAAGGTCTAGAGAGCTGAAAAGTTGTGTACAGACTCCTTGGCCAATGGGGATTCTAAATTGTACATTTCGTGACCCCATGACCCCAAATGGGGTCACAGGGGTCACATCCTTAAAAACCTATTTTCATCTTCTTCTGCAGTTCCAAAAGGTCTAGAGAGCTGAAAAGTTGTGTACAGACTCCTTGGCCAATGGGGATTCTAAATTGTAGATTTCGTGACCCCATGACCCCAAATGGGGTCACAGGGGTCACATCCTTAAAAACCTATTTTCATCTTCTTCTCCAGTTCCAAAAGGTCAAGAGAGCTGAAAAGTTGTGTACAGACTCCTTGGCCAATGGGGATTCTAAATTGTAGATTTCGTGACCCCTTGACCCCAAATGGGGTCACAGGGGTCACATCCTTAAAAACCTTTTTTCATCTTCTTCTCCAGTTCCAATAAGTCAAGAGACTTAAAAAGTTGTGTGCAGACTCCTTGGCCAATGGGGATTCTAAATTGTAGATTTCGTGACCCCTTGACCCCAAATGGGGTCACAGGGGTCACATCCTTAAAAACCTTTTTTCATCTTCTTCTCCAGTTCCAAAAAGTCAAGAGAGTTGAATAGTTGTGTGCAGACTCCTTGGCCAATGGGGATTCTAAATTGTAGATTTCGTGACCCCAAATGGGGTCACAGGGGTCACATCCTTAAAAACCTATTTTCATCTTCTTCTCCAGTTCCAAAAGGTCAAGAGAGCTGAAAAGTTGTGTACAGACTCCTTGGCCAATGGGGATTCTAAATTGTAGATTTCGTGACCCCATGACCCCAAATGGGGTCACCGGGGTCACATCCTTAAAAACCTATTTTCATCTTCTTCTCCAGTTCCAAAAGGTCTAGAGAGCTGAAAAGTTGTGTACAGACTCCTTGGCCAATGGGGATTCTAAATTGTAGATTTCGTGACCCCATGACCCCAAATGGGGTCACAGGGGTCACATCCTTAAAACCTATTTTCATCTTCTTCTGCAGTTCCAAAAGGTCTAGAGAGCTGAAAAGTTGTGTACAGACTCCTTGGCCAATGGGGATTCTAAATTGTAGATTTCGTGACCCCATGACCCCAAATGGGGTCACAGGGGTCACATCCTTTAAAACCTATTTTCATCTTCTTCTCCAGTTCCAAAAGGTCAAGAGAGCTGAAAAGTTGTGTACAGACTCCTTGGCCAATGGGGATTCTAAATTGTAGATTTCGTGACCCCTTGACCCCAAATGGGGTCACAGGGGTCACATCCTTAAAAACCTTTTTTCATCATCTACTCCAGTTCCAATAAGTCAAGAGACTTAAAAAGTTGTGTGCAGACTCCTTGGCCAATGGGGATTCTAAATTGTAGATTTCGTGACCCCTTGACCCCAAATGGGGTCACAGGGGTCACATCCTTAAAAACCTTTTTTCATCTTCTTCTCCAGTTCCAAAAAGTCAAGAGAGTTGAATAGTTGTGTGCAGACTCCTTGGCCAATGGGGATTCTAAATTGTAGATTTCGTGACCCCATGACCCCAAATAGGGTCACAGGGGTCACATCCTTAAAAACCTATTTTCATCTTCTTCTCCAGTTCCAAAAGGTCTAGAGAGCTGAAAATTTGTGTGCAGACTCCTTGGCCAATGGGGATTCTAAATTGTAGATTTCGTGACCCCATGACCCCAAATGGGGTCACAGGGGTCACATCTTTAAAAACCTATTATCATCTTCTGCTCAAGTTCCAAGAGGCCTAGAGAGCTGAAAAGTTGTGTGCAGACTCCTTGGCCCATGGGGATTCTAAATTGTAGATTTCGTGACCCCGTGACCCCAAATGGGGTCACAGGGGTCACATCTTTAGAAACCTATTTTCATCTTCTTTGCCAGTTCCAAAAGTTCTAGAGAGCTGAAAAGTTGTGTGCATACTCCTTGGCCCATGGGGATTCTAAATTGTAGATTTCGTGACCCTGTGACCCCAAATGGGGTCACAGGGGTCACATCCTTAGAAACCTATTTTCATCTTCTTCTCCAGTTCCAAAAGGTCTAGAGAGCTGAAAAGTTGTGTGCAGACTCCTTGGCCCATGGGGATTCTAAATTGTAGATTTTGTGACCCCGTGACCCCAAATGGGGTCACAGGGGTCACATCTTTAAAAACCTATTATCATATCTTCTTCTCAAGTTCCAAAAGGTCTAGAGAGCTGAAAAGTTGTGTGCAGACTCCTTGGCCAATGGGGATTCTAAATTGTAGATTTCATGACCCCGTGACTCCAAATGGGGTCACAGGGGTCATGATCTAAAAACCTATTTTTTGCTTGTTAACAATGTATTACTTGAGATAACTTAGATATTCAACCTTAGATAATAAATCAAATCCTGATGAGCTACAGAGCCCATGGCTCTATTTTATTTACTTCTTCTCCAGAACCAAAAACTCTAGAGAGCTGAAATTTTATAGGTAGACTCCTTGGCTAAAGAGGATTCTTAATGTAAATTTAGTGACCCTGTGGCCCCAAATAAGGGCCTCACAGGCCATGACCTAAAAACCTATTTTCATCTTCTTCTCTGGAAATGATTTAGATGGCTGTAAGATTATGTACATATTCTTTAGACAATGGTGATTCTAAATTGTAGATTTGATAAGGACTTAACAGGCCATGACCTAAAGCACCTTTCCCTTGACTATCTTATAGAGCAATGATAATGATAGCTTGTGTAACTTGAGCCAGGCACAACAGCGTTGTTGATCACAGATTTTTTTCAAGGTCACATGAAGAGATTGTACTTTATCTTGAGAACAATCTGTTTCAGTCTAAACAAGACACAACATAAACCCTGATGAGCTACAGAGCCCATGGCTCTATTTTTTTTACTTGTTAACAATGCATTACTTGAGGTAACTTACATATTCAACCTTAGATAATAAATCAATGAAGTCCTGGTGAGCTACATGCAGAGCTCATGGCTCTATTTTGTTCTTTTTGCAGTTTCAATGGAATTATGACTTTTGCATCTTTGACCAATGTGGTAACTTGTGTGTATATGAGTTATCTAATTCTCTTGTCTTCACTTCTTTCAGCATTTGGAAATGCAAAGACCATTCGAAATGACAACTCTAGCAGGTTTGGAAAGTACATTGACATACATTTCAATGAGAAGGGTGTTATTGAAGGAGCAAAGATAGAACAGTATTTGCTGGAGAAGTCGCGAATTGTGAACCAGGCACATGATGAGCGAAACTACCATGTGTTTTACTGCATGCTGACAGGGATGAGCGCAGAGGACAAGGCGAAGCTAGAGCTGGGGGAAGCCACTAGCTACTATTACCTGGTGCAGGTGGGTCTCACAACTACACTTTCATTCTCAAAAAAGTCACTTTTTTGACAGATATGTATGCATATTTTAAAACAAAATTAATCAGCAAAATTTCTTGTTACTTTACAGAGAGATGATCAGGGTCATGTTAAGGTATTTCTCAAGTTTTTATCTGGTTGGTTGCACTTAGAATCAGCATGTTGATTTTTGCTTGAATTACTGTTTCATAAATTGTTGTAAACCAGGCACACACATGCACCCATACCATTCCAAAGCATAGTCCTTCTACATCCGTTAATACACACCGACACACACACACACACCGACACACACACACACACACCGACACACACACACACACACACTGTAGCATACAAAAGAATACACAACTCATCCAATGCTTCTATTGCTGTTGTTTAGACAACAAATATAATTTATTTTAGCTCATCAGGCCTTTAAGACCAGATGTGCTTGTGGCATGAGCTGTTATATTTTTCCATCCACATTTACAAGGAGGCACGGCCTCAGTCAATCCGTTCGTCTGTAAGCTTTTCGCTTTTTGGACTTCTTCTCAAGATCCTAGATAGCTGAAATTTTATTTGCAGACTCCTTGGCCAATGGGGATTATAAATTGTGTATTTGGTGGCCCTGTGACCCCACATAGGGCCACAGGGGTCATGACCTTAAAAACCTAGTTTTATCTTCTTCTCCAGTACCAAAAGGTTGAGAGAGCTGAAATGTTGTGTGTACGTAGACTCCTTGGCCAATGGGGATTCTAAATTTTAGATTTTGTGACCCTGTGACCCAAAAAAGGGTTGTAGTGGTCACAACCAAAACTCAATTTCATCTTTTACTCAAGTACTTCAAATTTGTTATATCTGTGATATATTCTCCTGGAAAATTTTGCATTTTGAAATTTATTTAGTTTATTGTTTAAAGCCTGATGAGCTACAGAGCCAATGGCTCTTTTTTTGCTTTTGCTTTGCATGCTTTCTCAGAAATTCATTACAAATGTGTCCATTGTCATTGATAGAAACTGACAACACTGCATGATTCTTCAGGTGTGATGATACCAAACAATATATATCCTGATTTCTTGGAGCAATATCAATCTTATTGATAGGAGTTTAAAGTGAAAATAAGTGACATGGAAAGAAATTATATCCTTACTGTAGCTTTTAATGAGTGAATAAGTAAAATTTTAAGTTTCCATGTAGGATTATTATACCCCCGCTACGAAGTAAGCGGGTGTATATAGCGGTAATTCAGTCATTCCGTCTGTCCGTCCGTCCTTCCTTCCGTCCGGTCAATTTTCTCAAAAACCCTCAAAGGTACATCAACCAAACTTTGTACAGTTGTTAAACATGTTCTTCCGATCGCGCACAGACAATTTTGTGTCTTTTCCATTGAAACGTCACTTTTTGGACTTAATTTTATTGTGTTCAATGGGGACAAGTTTTCTCGGATACTGTTCAACCTAGGTGAATGAAATTTTGGTTGTGAGTTGATTGTGTCCATAATCTTTATCGAGTTCGAAAACCAGTTCCGAAATATTAGTTATGGCCCTTGAATCCGAAATTCAACTTAGTACCAAAAGAACTGTGATGTTCCAATGGGGACAAGTTTTCTCGGAAACGATTACATCTAGGTGAATGAAATTTAATATGGAGGTAGTTCAGATGATACTCTTCATCGGGTTCGAAAACATGTTCCGAAATATTATTTTTATCCCCCACCGCGCGTTTAGCGCGAAGCGAGGGATATAGTATTCGGCTGCATCCGTCCGTACGTACGTCCGTACGAAATGGAATAACTCAAATACTATTCACTGGATTCTTTTCATATTTTGCATATGGGTTCATCATAGGAAGAGTTATGTTCCTACAGAGGTTTGTGACCTTGACCTTCATTTCAAGGTCATAACGAGACTATTTTACCCATGTCAGCGGGATATCTCAAGAACCATTTGCTGGATTCTCTTCATATTTTACACATAGCTTCTCCAAGGAAAGACAAAGGGCTGATTAGGTTTTGGTGACCTTGACATTATTTTCAAGGTCACAATGGAACTTTGAATTTTCCAACATGTTAATCTACATGTAAAGCTTGTCAGCGGGATATCTCAAGAACCATTCACTGGAATTCCATCATATCTTACACAAAGCACCTCCTAGGGAAGACAAAGGGCTTATTAGATTTTGGTGACCTTGACCTTATTCTCAAGGTCACAATGGAATTTTTTTCCGAAATACTATTTTTGTCCCCCGCCGCACCGCGGAATGGGGGACTATGTATTCAGCGGCGTCTGTCCGTACGACCGTCCGTTCGTACGTCACATTCTTGTTTACGCGATATCTTATGAAGTGTTGCATCCAAAGTCTTCAAATTTGATGTCTGCCTACATTGTGGGAAGACACAGACACCAGTTAAATTTGGTGACCTTGGCCTTATTTTCAAGGTCACCACGGCCCTTTGACCACTCTTTAAACTCTTGTTAAGGGGATATCTCATGAAACATTGCATCCAAAGTGTTTAAATTAGTTGTTAGCCTATATTGGGGAAAGACACAGACACCAGTTGATTTTGGTGACCTTGACCCTATTTTTAACTTCACCACGACACTTTGACCACTTTTTGAACTCTTATTAACACGATATATCATGAACCCAAGCACCCAAAGTCTTAAAATTTGCTGATCATCATGGCACTTTTTACCAGTAATGCAATATATAAAGTAGCTCCAATGATATGTCTTACTAACTCAATGTCACCGGCGGGGGACATTGCCATGTTAGTGGCAAACACTTGTTTAAAGGAGTTATAAAGCCCTTGAATCTGTAATTGAACTTGGTTCAAATTACTGGTGTGATGCTCTAATGGGAAAAATTAAGTTACCTGAAAAATATTACATCTGGGTGAATGAAATTTTGTAATAACAGTCAGTTCCTAAAATTATTTTGGACAATATTATGATGCTTGAAGCTGTTTTTTAATCATAGTAACCTTCACATCTATAATTCTCAATGGACGGATAGCGGATGGCGTGGGTATGTGAACCATGCTCACTTTTTTCTTGTTTGATAGACCCTTTAACCTGCTTGAAATGGCAATTCCACCTTGTCATCTTGATTGATTTCAGCAGAAGTGCCATAAAATCAACGTTACAAAAAATGGAGTTCTCTGAAACAAATTGATATACAAAGCTATATTGTTAGCTCATTCTGGCCTGAAGGGGCTGGCAGGCATCCACCCATCCGTTCATCCATAAACATCTTTAGTGTTTTTGTTCTAGCTCTGTTCTGGCTCTAAAGAACCTAAATTTTGTGTACAGACTGCACGGCCAATGGGGATTATAAATTGTAGATTTGGTGACCCTATCACCCCAACAAGAGTCACAGGGGTCATGACCTAAAACCTATTTTCATCTTCTTCTCCAAAATGAAATCCTCTAGAAAGCTTAAATCTTGTGTATAGATTCCTTGGCAATATGGGATTATGTACATTGTAGATTTGGTGCCTCTATGGCCCTAATAGGGGCTTTAGTGACTACGACCTTCAAACATAGATCATCTTAAACTACTTAACAAAAGGGGATTGTAAAGTAGATTTGGTGACCCATAACTAACAACTGAATGAATTAATTAAAGATTCAGCCATGTTGCATATGGGTTCATCATAGGGACAGTAATGTTCCTACAGAGATTTATGACTTGACCTTCATTTCAAAGTCACTACGAAACCTTGTCATTTTAACCCATGTCAGCGGGATATCTCAAGAAACATTCACAGGATTTTCTTCATATCTTCCACAAAGCATCTCCTAGGGGAGACAAAAGGCTGATTAGATTTTTGTCACCTTGACATTATTCTCAAGGTCACAGCGGAACTGTGAATTTTTTAATATGTTAATGTACGTGTAAAGCTTGTCAGCGGGATATCTTAAGAACCATTCACCAGAATTCCATCATATCTTACACAAAGCACCTCCTAGGGAAGGGCTGATTAGATATTGGTGACCTTAACAATATTCTCAAGGTCACAGTGGAACTTTGAATTTTTCGACATGTTAATGTACATGTAAAGCTTGGCAGTGGGATATTTTAAGAACCATTCAGCGAAAATTTTATCATATCTTACACAAAGCACCTCCTTAGGAAGACAAAGGGCTGACTAGATTTTGGTGACCTTGACATTATTTTCAAAGTCACAGTGGAACTTTGAATTTTTCGACATGAAAATGTACCGGAATGTACATATATAATCTTAAGTTTAGAATAATGTCAAGGTTAAGATTCTTAACCTTGACATTATTCTCAAGGTCACAGCAGAACTTCAAATTTGTCAACATGTTAAGCTTGTCAGAGGAATCAATATCACAAGAACTGTTCATTGGATTCTCGATTGGATTACTCGAAAACCTACCCACCGATTTTCATGATTTTTTCAGGACAGTAAGACAAGGATGTGCTCTTTATGAGTCAATTAAAAATTCGCTAGTGTACAGCCATTTTCGGTCATAATTAAGGAGGAAAAATTTAAACAAAAGGAAAATTTTCAAAATCCACATAGAGGCTCAAAATGTTTTTCAAAAGATGAACAATAACAATATGAGCAAAAAGTAAATCATGACGAAGTTGTAGCTCGCGTCGTTTAGCCGTCATTTTGATTTACTTCATAAATCATTGATTTGACATGTACTTATTGGGTATAAAAAATCCTAGGGACATGCTTGAAACTTGCATCATGTTTTAAAAGATGCGCAATAACATTGGAAATATGTCTATTCATTATATTACAAATTACTGAATCATTTTTGCGCTGAATCCTTTTATCGTCACTTGTGACTATATTTAATATATTATTTTTAAAAGCCGGATGAGCTACAGAGGCATTGGCTCTATTTTTTCACTCTATTTGTTGCCAAACATTGTCCGCAATATAAAAAGCTTAGACAGAAGTAATTTTAGATAATGCAATTTATTATATCCCTTTAACTGTATTAATATGTCATGCTGTATGTACATTTAAGTGTTTGGAAAGATGGTGAGTGTTGGGCGGAAAGTTTTGTGACAGTTTGTATAAATTGTGTGATACAGGGGTATCCATTTACTGAGTTGGAGTACCAGCAAGTTGGGTGGAAAGTTTTACAGTTTCTGTTTGTGTGATACAGGGGGGATCTATCTACTGTGAGGGCCGAGATGACAAGAAAGAGTTTGCCGCAATACGCTCCGCCATGAGGGTGCTCATGTTCTCCGAGACAGAAGAGTGGTCTATCCTCAAGATTCTGGCTTCATTACTCCACGTAGGAAACATCCGCTACAATGGTACTGCATGACTTTCTTTTTAGCTTGTTAACTATTATGCCCAATTGGCTTATGGTAATGGCCAGTTAGATATCGCCGTTCACAAATTTGCAAAGAATACTGAAATTTTTAGATTGATATCTTTGTAACCAGGAGAAATAAATTTGTACGGTTTGTCTTGATCCTTCTTAAATATGGGTGTTGCAAAGTGGAAGTTGTTTTTATGCCCCCGAATCGGAGATTCCGGGAATATATTGTTTTTCGCCTGTCCGTCTGTCCGTCTGTGTGTTTGTCCACAAAAACTTTAACCTTAGCCATAACTTTGGATTGCTCAGAGCTACGGCTTTCATACTTGGCATGTGCATACCTTGTGATGAGACCTTTCAGATGAGGTCATCATATTTGACCTTGTGACCTTGACCTTGTCGCAATGAACATTTTCAGAAAACTTTAACCTTGGCCATAACTTTAGATTGCTCAGAGCTAGGGCTTTCATACTTGGCATGTGCATGCCTTGTGATGAGACCTTTCAGATGAGGTCATCATATTTGACCTTGTGACCTTGACCTTGCCGCAATGAACATTTTCAGAAAACTTTAACCTTGGCCATAACTTTTGATTGTTAAGAGTTACGGCTTTCATACTTGGCATGTGCATACCTTGTGATGAGACCTTCAGATGAGATCATCATATTTGACCTTGTGACCTTGACCTTGACCTTGCTGCAGTGGACATGTTCAGTAAAATTTAACCTTGGCCATAACTTGGGGTGACTATTGACCCAAAGAGACTATTGCGATAGCGATAGTCTATTGCCACTTACTATTGCGATAGCGATAGACTATCGTAACTCACTATTGCAATAACTATTGCGATAGGTTTTTTTGTACAAATACGCCATAATCAGCTAGATTTCTTATAGGTTTTAGTAGAAATGTTTAATAGATGTAAGGACTATGGAACCAAAATCAGTCAGGAAATCATATAAATGAAAAGACTTTTGGTCATTTTGCTATTTCCTATCTCTAGTTTTTCCCTTTTGACATTCTAAAATTAAAAATGTTGAATTAAAAGCAGTGAGGCTTGTGTAAATCATTCATAATTAAGATATATATAATAGTTTCGATAGTATCGATAGTTAACCTTACTATTGCAATAGCAAAAGTGTTTTTGTATATACTATCGATATAGTACTATTGCCAAGCCAAGTATTGCGATGCATCGATAGTTCGATGTATTGTTACACCCCTAGCCATAACTTTAGATTGCTCAGAGCTATGGCTTTCATACTTGGCATGTGCATGCCTTGTGATGAGACCTTTCAGATGAGGTCATCATATTTGACCTTGTGACCTTGACTTTGCCGCAGTGGACAATATTCAGAAAACGTTAAACTTGGCCATAACTTTGGATTGCTCAGAGCTACGGCTTTCATACTTGGCATGTGCATACCTAATGATGAGACCTTCAGATGAGGTCATCATATTTTACCTTGTGACCTTGACCTAGCCGCAGTGGACATCTTCAGTAAACTTTAACCTTGGCCATAACTTTAGATTGCTCAGAGCTACAGCTTTCATACTTGGCATGTGCATACCTTGTGATGAGACCTTTCAGATGAGGTCAACATAGTTGACCTTGGGACCTTGACCTTGCCGCAGTGGACAATATTCAGAAAACGTTAAACTTGGCCATAACTTTAGATTGCTCAGAGCTAGGGCTTTCATACTTGGCATGTGCATACCTTGTGATGAGACCTTTCAGATGAGGTCATCATATTTGACCTTGTGACCTTGACCTTGCCGCAATGAACATTTTCAGAAAACTTTAACCTTGGCCATAACTTTTGATTGTTAAGAGTTACGGCTTTCATACTTGGCATGTGCATACCTTGTGATGAGACCTTCAGATGAGATCATCATATTTGACCTTGTGACCTTGACCTTGACCTTGCTGCAGTGGACATGTTCAGTAAAATTTAACCTTGGCCATAACTTGGGGTGACTATTGACCCAAAGAGACTATTGCGATAGCGATAGTCTATTGCCACTTACTATTGCGATAGCGATAGACTATCGTAACTCACTATTGCAATAACTATTGCGATAGGTTTTTTTGTACAAATACGCAATAATCAGCTAGATTTCTTTTGGTTTTAGTAGAAATGTTTAATTGATGTAAGGACTATGGAACCAAAATCAGTCAGGAAATCATATAAATGAAAAGACTTTTGGTCATTTTGCTATTTCCTATCTCTAGTTTTTCCCTTTTGACATTCTAAAATTAAAAATGTTGAATTAAAAGCAGTGAGGCTTGTGTAAATCATTCATAATTAAGATATATATAATAGTTTCGATAGTATCGATAGTTAACCTTACTATTGCGATAGCAAAAGTGTTTTTGTATATACTATCGATATAGTACTATTGCCAAGCCAAGTATTGCGATGCATCGATAGTTCGATGTATTGTTACACCCCTAGCCATAACTTTAGATTGCTCAGAGCTATGGCTTTCATACTTGGCATGTGCATGCCTTGTGATGAGACCTTTCAGATGAGGTCATCATATTTGACCTTGTGACCTTGACTTTGCCGCAGTGGACAATATTCAGAAAACGTTAAACTTGGCCATAACTTTGGATTGCTCAGAGCTACGGCTTTCATACTTGGCATGTGCATACCTAATGATGAGACCTTCAGATGAGGTCATCATATTTTACCTTGTGACCTTGACCTAGCCGCAGTGGACATCTTCAGTAAACTTTAACCTTGGCCATAACTTTAGATTGCTCAGAGCTACAGCTTTCATACTTGGCATGTGCATACCTTGTGATGAGACCTTTCAGATGAGGTCAACATAGTTGACCTTGTGACCTTGACCTTGCCGCAGTGGACAATATTCAGAAAACTGTAACCGTTGCCATAACATTGGTATATCTGGGGGCATCCGTGTTTAACAAACACATCTTGTTTAAATAAACATTTCATTTATTGAACCACATTTATTTTGTTCTCCGCAAAGCTTTGTGGGAGACGTAATGTTTTTGCCTCAGTCAATAATTAAGTCCTTCCGTCCTTTTGTGATTCTGTCCTTCCTAAATGCTTTTGTTTCCGGGTCACATTTAAAAAACAATTCAATATATTTTTATAAAAACATGGAATGGGGTTAGACCTAGTGCTTTTGCTATACTGGCTATTCTTATTTTTAGCTCATTTTAGCCCTATTTAGCCCTATTTAGCCCTATTTTGCCCTATTTTCATCTGTGGACCTAAATTGTAGATTTGGTGAGCCTGTGACCCCAAATAGGATCACAGGGGTCATAACTTTAAAGACCTATTTTCATCTTCTTCTCCATTACCAAAAGGTCTAGAGAGCTGAAATGTTGTATACAGAATCCTTGGCCAATTGTGATTCTAAATTGTAGATTTTGTGACCCCCTGACCCAAATAAGGTCACAGGGGTCACAACCTTAAAACCTATTTTCATCTTCTTTTCGTTCCAAAAGGTCTAGAAGCCTGAAAAGTTGAGTGCAGACTCCTTGGCCAGTGGGGATTCTAAATTGTAGATTTGATGACCTTGTGACCCCAAATATGAGCCTTACAGGCCATGACCGAAAAACCTATTTTCGTCTTCTTCTCCAGGAAGAAGAAGAGACTTAGAAGGCTGTAATATTGTTTATATACTCTTTAACCAATGTAGATTTTAAATTGTAGATTTGGTGACCTATGGCCCCAAATAACGGCCTCACGGCTCATGACCTAAAAATCTATTTAGCCTTCATCATTAAACAAGATAAGCCTTGATGAGCTACATGGCTCTATTTTTATTGAAATGACCTTTTACATAATACTTAAGGTTGTGAATCAGAACACTTTACAAGACTTTTGCAGGTTAAGATTTTCTCTGCTGTGTTTGTTTGTATTTTGATGTTTTCATATTAAGTGGTGGACCTCTCTTTTCAGCAATTGAAATTGACAACATGGAAGCAACTGAAGTGCAGGACATAACCTTCATAAATAAAGCAGCACGTCTCCTTGAGGTATTTCACTTTTAATAAGCTCATCATCCTACATAAAGTAGTTGATAGTTGATAAAGATTGGGATTCTCTCTCTTTTGAACGCTATATTTTTATTTTAGAGGCCATATGGCAGCCACATGTCAACAATCAGCAGTATTTGTCTGTCCTGGAGAAGAAGATGTGGTGTCATAATCTCATTTTGCTACTTCTCCAGTTCCAAAAGGTCTAGAGAGCTGAAAAGTTGTGTGCAGACTCCTTGGCCAATGGGGATTCAAAATTGTAGATTTTGTGACCCCGTGACCTATTTTCATCTTTATCTCAAGTATGTAAAGCTTTAAAAAGGTGAAATGTTGTGTATAGACTCTTTGGTCAAAGGTGATTCTTAATTGTAGGATTGGTGACTCTGTGATTCCAAATGTGGGTCACAGGGGTCATGATCTAAAAACATGTTTTTTTTCAAGGATAGTACCCAAGTACTTATATTCATTTACTCTTTCTGTATCATTTCCATCAATGCTTACAGCAATCTAATGTAGACTTATTTCTTCTAAACTCAATAACCATTTCTTTCGTTTTTTTAACGTTCAAATTCAAAGAATTAGCTTTACACCAATCTATAAATCTTAACATCTCGGATCTGTAGGCAACATCCGATTCTCTTCTAAGGCCTACCACTGCAGCATCATCAGCAAACTTAATGGTGAAACATGAATCATCACTTGAAGAACAGTCATTTGTGTACAAGATAAACAAAATTGGTGAAACAGCACAACCCTGTGGGGCGCCAGTAGAAGTACTTACAGTTGAAGATTTAACGCTATTGACTTTGACAAATTGCTGTCTGTTAACAAGGAAGGAATTAATCCATTTAATGATATTTGAGTTCAAATTCATATGAGAAAGTTTTTCAATTAACAGATGAGGTTGAATGGTATTGAAGGCAGATGAAAAATCAACAAACATTATTCGAACTATAACTAGCGAAGTGCTTATATATGTTATTTAAAAGTGTTGTTGTTGCATCATCTACTCCACGCCGTGCATTATAAGCCAATTGAAATGGGTCTAAAACGTCGATCACATCATCTAACAACAAGCTGTTAACAATTCGTTCTAGACATTTCATAGCAACAGAGGTGAGAGCCACTGGTCTGTAGTCGTTGTTAACAGAGGGGTTTTTCTTTTTTGGCAAAGGATTATTTTGGACATGATGGGAATTCAATGATTCTTGATAAATATTTTGATAAATATCAGCCAGTGGGACTATACACTCTTTAAGAACTACTCCAAGCAAGTTATCTGGTCCACAGGCTTTGTGCGAATTAATCTTAGTAAATCACATCATCTGTTGAAGTATTTAACACCTCACATTGTGGGAGTGATTCCAATACCTTTTTTCTTTCTTCTTAAAAATCCCCACTATCGAAGCTAGAGTAGAATGAATTTAACAAATTTGCAAACAATAGATCATCACTATAGCTAGTTTCCAACTTACAAGATTTACCGTTTGATCCAATAATAGTTTTGATGCCACTCCAAGCATTCCTCAAATTGTTACAGAAAATTGTCTTTCAACCTTTGCTTTATAATCTTCCTTATATTTTCTTGTCAAAGCAATTATTTCTTTCTGAGTCTCTTTAACCTTAACTTTGTCTCCAGCACAAAACGCCCCTCTCTTTTCATTCAACACTGTAAGGGGTAATTACCTTAAAGGGAAAGTTCTATCACCGATCTATTGGCAGCATCCGCCATCTTGGTTTCTTGACATTTCATGGAATGAAAATATACTATATTTAACCCAATTTTATTTTTTTGTAATAATAAAATATATACACTGATAGAATATTCACATAGTAACACATAACGTATCATAAAACTAATAAACAATATGCTGTTTGGCCATAGCAAAGTTTTCCCTATCGCAATGCCGAAGAATGGCTTCAGTTCTCAGTATTTTTATGTTTCAACAAATGTTCGCTTTTCTTTATCAAGTTGTGAAATGTTAAGTCATCAAATCATTAACTTCATTAATATCTTTCAATTTGATTGTGTTTTAATCATGTATTAATAGTGTATATGTGTAAACGGGAATATCCTCTCAAATTTCGTTTTCACAAAAAATACCCCGATAGAAACCTCCTTTTAAGACCTATTTCATCTTCTCCATTTAGAGTGCTTCCTATTTTTTGTACCTCTCACCTTGAAGTTGACATTTTGAATTAGTTATATAAAGCCTGATGAGCGACAGAGCCATTGGCTCTATTTTTTGACATGTTAATGTACATATAAAGCTTGTCAGTGGGATATCTCAAGAACTATTCACCGGAATTTCATCATATCTTCCACATAGCTTGCAGAGGGAAGGGGTCATGATCAGTATCTATTACTCGGGGCTGCTATCAGTTTTTGTGCAGTTTCCACGGCTGCCATGGGCTGCATGTTTTGGTTTGGCTATATAACGTTTTTTCCCAATAAGATTTCAAGAACTAATATACATAACTTCTAACTTGCAACCCTGGGGAATTCTTTTGACATGTTCACATTCACATTGTATAAAATATTTTTCAACAATCATATCTCAATGCTATTGTTTATGTGTTTTACTCTCTCTCCTAGTCAATTATTTCACCTAATAATTTACACTTAACCAATAACAGCTTAGCTTAGCCTTGTAAAATACTAAAATAATGGATACATGTTTATTAGTTTAGGTGCTGGAGACAATCTTGGTTACTGATCTTGTGTTTTTCATGTCATTTATCAGGTGAGTGCACAGGATCTTGTTGATGCCCTGACAACCAAAACTATATTCACACAAGGAGACACAGTCACTTCAACGATGACGAAACAGGCATCACTTGATGTACGAGATGCCTTTGTGAAGGGTGTGTATGGTCGCATGTTCATCTGGATTGTGGAGAAAATCAACACTGCAATCTTTAAGCCAGTCAACAAAGCTTCACATTACCGAAAGTCAATTGGTGTCCTTGACATCTTTGGATTTGAAAATTTTGACAAAAACAGGTAAATATTTGACAATATCTTGTATCATTACCCTTTTGTAATAAGTTTTAATTGGTTCTGACTCTTTGCCGAGGTAGGAGTGCTCATACTTTAAGATCAGCTGCAATTCATTGCTTTCTATATATTTCTACTCTGCAATTAGTTACTGAAGTATAATTCATCAAATGAAACAAAAACCATCAATATAATTGCATAAATTCCCTGTTAAAGGCACAATTTTCCTACTGAAGTAAAGTGCTCTCACAAAAATATAAATAAATGTTATCAATGGCTAAATAATACTCCTAAGTCAATAAAAAGAGTTCTAATAGTATACCATGCGAGTCCATGTGTTCACATTAAAATGACCACTCAAAGGTAGTTCAAGGGATCTGACGGATGTAGCGATACCTAAACACTAAGAGTAGAGTTTTAAATAAGGTACAATGATGGAATGGTCAACCATCTTACTGCCTGAACTCTCAATTTCTCTTGAGACCTGCAAATCTACCTCTCACACTGAAGAGTTCCACATCACTATCTATTTATACGTTGCAATATTGACTTCGAATACGGATAGCCGTTTTCTATGGATACAGCTTATCGGGTCATGTAATGAGATGTTTTACCCATTAACGTACCAATATATTGTACATAAACTTTAATAATGAATGGCAAATTTGAGAAAACATTATATGCAAAAAACATGCTACAGCGCCTTTAACTAGCGCTTTTTAGCTCATCAGGCCTGTAAGGCCAGATGTGCTTATGGCATGGGCTGTTGTCTGTCGTCCGGCATCCACTTTTCACTCTTTGGACTTCTCCTCCAGAACCGCTGGACCCCCAAAGTTGTAATTTGGTGGGTGTGTACCTGGCACCTAGGGGGTCAAAGTTATTTCATCACGAATTTCAACGCCAACAAATATGGCTGCAGAGACGTTTAAACGTTTCACTTTGAACGACTTCTTCTCCGTAAGCGCTTGATATAGGAATGTGAAATTTTGTCATTCACATCTTTGTATAATGGAGATACAAGTTTGTAAATTTGGTTGAGATAAGTTATGAAATATAACCCTTAAAACCTTAACCCTAAAAGCTGCTAACGACTTCTTCCCATGAACCAGCAATAGGAGATATCCAGAAACCTGGGCAGTGTTTACTTTTAAAGACACAGATTATGATTTGTAAATTTCATTACTCAGATTACTCAGACTTTTATTCTTTGGTTGCGGCAGGGGTTCATATAAAGGTATATTTTTCATCTCAGAAACCAATGACCCTAGAACACTTTTGAGATCTCTGAGGGGTAAGGACCTTAAGACCTATTTCATCTTCTCCATTTAAAATGCTTCCAATCTTTTTTTTATAACTTTGTAGCTCATCAGGCCTGAAAGGCCCGATGGGCTTATGGCATTGGATGTCGTCCGTCCGTCCGTCCGTCCGTCTGTCCGTCCGTCCGTAAACTTTTCACTTTTTCGACTTGTTCTCCAGAACCAATGACTCTAGAGAGCTGAAATTTTATGTACAGACTCCTTGGCCAATGGGGATTCTAAATTGTAGATTTGGTGACCCTGTGACCCTAAATAAGGGCCCCAGGGGTCATAACCTTAAAAGCTATTTTCATCTTCTCCTCCAGAACCAATGACTCCAGAGATCTGAAATTTTATGTACTGACTCCTTTGCCAATGGGGATTCTAAATTGTAGATTTGGTGACCCTGTGACCCCAAATAAGGGCCCCAGGGGTCATAACCTTAAAAGCTATTTTCATCTTCTTCTCCAGAACCAATGACTCCAGAGAGCTGAAATTTTATGTACAGACTCCTTGACTGATGGGAATTCTAAATTGTAGATTTAGTAACCCTGTGACCCTAAATAAGGGCCACAGGGGTCACAACCTAAAAATCACTTTTCATCTTTTTCTCCAGTCCCAAAAGCTCTAGAAAGCTGAAATGTTATGTACAGACTCTTTGGCCAATGGGGATTCTAAATTGTAGATTTGGTGATCTTGTGACCCCAAATATGGATCACAGGGGTAATCACTTAAAACAGCTGTTTTAATGAACTGTGAAGATAATGAGATTTGATGTGCACTTCATATGTCAGCTTAAGAGTAATACTACATTATGGACATGTTTGATGTTATCAATGTGAAATAAGAACTATTGAATAGCCTGTGAACTGAATATTGTGACAGGATGCATAGGAAAAAATTTAAAAAGGGTTAACAAATGTTTTATTTTACATTAGATATGTGAACTAAATATGACTGGTGATGAAGTAAGATAAGACTATTAAAACTAGCTACCGGTACATGAGTTTGTGATACCACATCTTCTTTTCCAATAAAGAAAAATAAATAAAGATGGGGAAAACAAAATTTAAAATATATTATTTACTGGCTGTGAGTCCAGGGTCTGTATGTTGCATAGCTGCAGGTGTTGACCTTGGGAGTGACCACTCCCTGGCAGAGATGCAAATAGCAGCTTGCTAATACACGTGGGTTTCAGGTTACTTCTCTGCTGTGTTACTGATTTTGTCTTACACTCAGATGCTCAATAGAATTTATTAATTAAATATTGAAAAGGATCCTATGAAACTATGAACCTATGAGAAACAGGATTTTTAGAAACAAATAGGGGCTCTTTTTCATTTTGTAATAAATGTTGATAATTCCAGGATAAAAATAGGAAGTAAAACAATAAACTGCAAAGGTCTACATTATTTATAATGAATATGGATTAATGTGTAACCAATTTTGATAATAAATTTGATGACTGAGCAATGACTTATTATGTGATATCTTAACCTTTTCCTTAGGGATAATTAATAACATGATTCCTGATGAGCTTCAGAGCCAGTGGCTCTATTTCTTCTTTTTTTTCATGTTCATACACATTCAAACATGTAAAGCATGTGCTTCCTATTTGTTGTACCTCTCACCTAGAAGTTGACATTTTGAATTAGTTAATGTAGATAAAGCCTGATGAGTTACAGAGCCAGTGGCTCTATTTTTATTTACATATTCTCTAAAACAGCTGTCTCTTAAATCTTAAATCGTGTGTACTAGTACCTTGGCTAACACATTATTAATTGTAGATTTGTTGACTCAAGTTACCTGGCTGTAGAGCGCTGAAATCTTAGGAAACATTTGCCAATGTGCATTATAAATTGTAGATGGTTCAACCCTCTGACAAGTGCTTCTTGAAAATTAAATTTATAAACCACATACTCTATATTATTATCAACTTCCCAATGCAAGGCATAACTCTTGCCAGTCTCCATTACTGGCTGATTTAGGCCTTGCAGTATTTCCTTAAGAAATCTGTGTTTAGAAATCCAGGCCCGCTATGCATTTCCAGTGCAGCGATTCACTGCTTCGACACAAGAGAGCTAGGGAAATACAGCAAGGGTTAAATCAGCCATTAATGCAGACTGGCAAGAGTTATGCCTTGCGTTTGGAAGTTGTATTATTATATGATGGACAAGTGTTCTGTTTTCTGATTGGCCGAGACAGATGGTCATCGACAATGATCAAACGTTATGTTGACCGCGGGAAGCGTCACACGAGATCGACATAACAATCCAATGACCTGGAGCCAAAAATAGATCACGACTGCGAGGAGCTCTGTTTAGAGTTGCTTATATTAGTTGTATCCCCAAAATGTGCCAATTAATGTTTCATGTTCAGTTAAGAATAACCTTTTTTGTTGTTCAATCAAAGTGTATGTTTAGGTTTACAAGTAAATTTTTTAAAAAGAAACATTTTTGTAAAAAAAATAAATTTTTAATAAATTTTTTTTTTTTTTTAAAATGAACACGTTTATGAATCATATAATAAAGAAGTTATTGACTGAATCAAATGGTTTATCGACCTCAGAAAGTTATGTTCACCTCGGCTATCGCCTGTTCCAAGGTCGATAAACCATTTGATTCACCTCAAATGAAGGCTGTAATTGTATAATGTTATTAATTAAGTATTTCCGTATTTGCCGAGTTTCAGGACCGAGGACCTGGAACTGGGCCAAATGGAAATACTTAATCAATGACAATTTTATTAATGAACTTCTTTTCATTCTATTTACACAACACGAAACATCTCATTAATATTGAAATAATAATTATAAACAAGATTGATGAACAAAAAGCACTGGTCAAAGTTGTGAACCGAGAGCTTCGGGCTTTCACCAAATGTGCAACTGCGCATGCTCACCCTCATATTGGGCCAAGTTTGTCTCGTATTTGCCCCTGTTGTCGAATCATATGGCCTCAGCCATAAATGCCATATAAGTACCATTACATTGTTAGTTAATTAATAATGTATTATATAAAGCCTGATTATATATAGAGCCAATGACTCTGAATTTACCTCTTGCAGTTTTGAACAGCTTTGCATCAACTTTGCCAATGAAAACCTTCAACAGTTTTTTGTTCGACACATCTTTAAGCTGGAACAGGTAAGACTTTTGAGTTTTATATTTAGAGGTTTGTTTTTAATCCCGCATATGCACTTCACACAAAATAGTACTCAATGATATGAATACTCCAGTACATTTAGCCTTCCACCTTCAATCTCTTATTAACTCATTGTCATCTTCCGTCTGACTTCCATATTCTGCAACTATAGCGCAATGGTAACAGGTTCGGCTTTGGATCAAGAGGTCTGGGGTTCAAATCCCACCAGGGGCTCGGCAACTTTATCTGCTATGTTACACTGAATTTCAGCACAGCACAACCCATGGTTTGCTAGTTCCAGCTGATGCTTGTGGGTTTCACGGCATTGCATAGCCATCATGATGTTGCAGGCTTTCTCCCTGCAATAATACTAACAGCCGTGATATCAGTGAAGTACTCTACAAAGTGACGTTAAACCTCAAATCAAAGCTCATATTTTGAGATTCCAAGCATTTTGTATGATGGTAACAAAGACTTGCAAGTTTCATTCTTCTACTCTGAGAAATATGTATCTTTGTGACTTCATTCATGATATTACAAGTAATTTAAAACAACACTCATAAATTATTAGTAATCTTATTTGTTAGTTGATTTATGAAATCGTACTCAACGCAATGATTTATTTTAATTAATAATAATAAGGGGTCGGATAGCGCAGTGGTTAGTACGTTCGGCTTCGGATCAAGAGGCCCAGGGTTCAAATCCTGCGAGGAGCACGACAACTTTATAGGGACAACACTAATATATTTTTAAAAAAACAATAAATCATATGAAATAGAAGTTGGTAATAGTTACATAACTCATCCCCTTTTCATATGAAGTTTATGTCCCAAGTGAAATAAATTTTGTTGGGTTCTCGCTAAGGCTTGAGACAAACCAAAATTATTTCACTCGGGACATGAACTTCATGTGAAAGGGAAGCTTACATGCATAGTACACAGAGTAACATTCCAGCATAGAGTACACAGAGTAGAACTCAAGCTTACATGCATAGTACACAGAGTAACATTCCAGCATAGAGTACACAGAGTAGAACTCAAGCTTACATACATAGTACACAGAGTAACATTCCAACATAGAGTACACAGAGTAGAACTCAAGCTTACATTCATATTCACAGAGTAACATTCCAGCATAGAGTACACAGAGTAGAACTCAAGGTTACATACATAGTACACAGAGTAACATTCCAGCATAGAGTACACATAGTAGAACTCAAGCTTACATACATAGTACACAGAGTAACATTCCAGCATAGAGTACACAGAGTAGAACTCAAGCTTACATTCATATTCACAGAGTAACATTCCAGCATAGAGTACACAGAGTAGAACTCAAGCTTACATACATAGTACACAGAATAACATTCCAGCATAGAGTACACAGAGTAGAACTCAAGCTTACATACATAGTACACATAGTAACATTCCAGCATAGAGTACACAGAGTAGAACTCAAGCTTACATACATAGTACACAGAGTAACATTCCAGCATAGAGTACACAGAGTAGAACTCAAGCTAACATTCATAGTACACATAGTAACATTCCAACATAGAGTACACAGAGTAGAACTCAAGCTTACATACATAGTACACAGAGTAACATTCCAGCATAGAGTACACATAGTAGAACTCAAGCTTACATACATATTCACAGAGTAACATTCCAGCATAGAGTACACAGAGTAGAACTCAAGCTTACATACATAGTACACAGAGTAACATTCCAGCATAGAGTACACAGAGTAGAACTCAAGCTTACATACATAGTACACAGAGTAACATTCCAGCATAGAGTACACAGAGTAGAACTCAAGCTTACATTCATATTCACAGAGTAACATTCCAGCATAGAGTACACAGAGTAGAACATAAGCTTACATACATATTCACATAGTAACATTCCAGCATAGAGTACACATAGTAGAACTCAAGCTTACATACATAGTACACAGAGTAACATTCCAGCATAGAGTACACATAGTAGAACTCAAGCTTACATACATATTCACAGAGTAACATTCCAGCATGGAGTACACAGAGTAGAACTCAAGCTTACATACATAGTACACAGAGTAACATTCCAGCATAGAGTACACAGAGTAGAACTCAAGCTTACATTCATATTCACAGAGTAACATTCTAGCATAGAGTACACAGAGTAGAACTCAAGCTTACATACATAGTACACATAGTAACATTCCAGCATAGAGTACATAGAGTAGAACTCAAGCTTACATACATATTCACAGAGTAACATTCCAACATAGAGTACACAGAGTAGAACTCAAGCTTACATGTACATATTCACAGAGTAACATTCCAGCATAGAGTACACAGAGTAGAACTCAAGCTTTCATACATAGTACACAGAGTAACATTCCAGCATAGAGTACACAGAGTAGAACTCAAGCTTACATTCATATTCACAGAGTAACATTCCAGCATAGAGTACACAGAGTAGAACTCAAGCTTACATTCATATTCACAGAGTAACATTCCAGCATAGAGTACACAGAGTAGAACTCAAGCTTACATACATAGTACACAGAGTAACATTCCAGCATAGAGTACACAGAGTAGAACTCAAGCTTACATACATATTCACAGAGTAACATTCCAACATTGAGTACACAGAGTAGAACTCAAGCTTACATACATAGTACAGAGAGTAACATTCCAGCATAGAGTACACAGAGTAGAACTCAAGCTTACATACATAGTACACAGAGTAACATTCCAGCATAGAGTACACAGAGTAGAACTCAAGCTTACATTCATATTCACAGAGTAACATTCCAGCATAGAGTACACAGAGTAGAACTCAAGCTTACATTCATATTCACAGAGTAACATTCCAGGATAGAGGACACAGAGTAGAACTCAAGCTTACATACATAGTACACAGAGTAACATTCCAGCATAGTATACACAGAGTAGAACTCAAGCTTACATACATATTCACAGAGTAACATTCCAACATAGAGTACACAGAGTAGAACTCAAGCTTACATACATAGTACACAGAGTAACATTCCAGCATAGAGTACACAGAGTAGAACTCAAACTTACATACATATTCACAGAGTAACATTCCAACATAGAGTACACAGAGTAGAACTCAAGCTTACATACATAGTACAGAGAGTAACATTCCAGCATAGAGTACACAGAGTAGAACTCAAGCTTACATACATAGTACAGAGAGTAACATTCCAGCATAGAGTACACAGAGTAGAACTCAAGCTTACATACATATTCACAGAGTAACATTCCAACATAGAGTACACAGAGTAGAACTCAAGCTTACATACATAGTACACAGAGTAACATTCCAGCATAGAGTACACAGAGTAGAACTCAAGCTTACATACATATTCACAGAGTAACATTCCGGCATAGAGTACACAGAGTAGAACTTAAGCTTACATACATAGTACACAGAGTAACATTCCAGCATAGAGTATACAGAGTAGAACTCAAGCTTACATATTCACAGAGTAAATATAGTACACAGCATACCAGCGTATATGTATAGTACACAGAGCAGCATACCAGTAATTTTTTAATATAGTATACATAGCAGCATACCAGCATATATGTACAGTAAACACAGCAGTATATCAGCATATATAAATATAGTACTCAGAGCAGGTTACAAGCGTATACAAATATAGTAGTACACTGAGCAGCATACCAGCGTATATAAATATATTACATGATGGCAGGTGAAATACCGGGATCTATCAGTTAAAATAAACCGTGTTATCAGTAACAATGAAACTGTTATCAGTCACTAGTGATAACAATGACCTGATGTCATAAAACAATGCTCTGACATCATGACACGTTCATGAGGTCACACTAGTACTGTTGCTGAGGCGTCAGGCTCTATCTGGAGCTGACTTAACGTAAAAGCAAGTCGAGCAGCATATATGTATAGTACTCAGAGCAGCATATGATACCAGTGTATATAAATATAGTACACAGAGCAGCATACCAGTTTATATAAATATAGAACGTAGAGCAGCATACCAGTGCAAATGAATATAGTACACAGAGCAGCATACCAGTGTATATAAATATAGTAAACAGAGCAGCATACCAGTGTATATAAATATAGTACACAGAGCACCATACCAGTGTATATAGATATAGTACTGAAAGCAGCATACCAGTGTATATAGATATAGTACAGAAAGCAGCATACCAGTTTATATAAATATAGTACACAGAGCAGCATACCAGTGTATATAAATATAGTACACAAAGCAGCATACCAGTGTATATAAATATAGTACACAGAGCAGCATACCAGTGCATATAGATATAGTACAGAAAGCAGCATACCAGTGTATATATATATATATGAATATAGTACACAGAGCAGCATACCAGTGTATATAGATATAGTACACAGCAGCATACCAGTGTATATAGATATAGTACACAGAGCAGCATACCAGTGCATATAGATATAGTACACAGCAGCATACCAGTGTATATAGATATAGTACACAAAGCAGCATACCAGTGTATATAGATATAGTACACAGAGCAGCATACCAGTGTATATAAATATAGTACACAAAGCAGCATACCAGTGTATATAAATATAGTACACAAAGCAGCATACCAGTGCATATAGATATAGTACACAAAGCAGCATACCAGTGCATATATATATAGTACACAGAGCAGCATACCAGTGTATATAGATATAGTACAGAAAGCAGCATACCAGTGTATATAGATATAGTACAGAAAGCAGCATACCAGTGAAAATAAATATAGTACAGAAAGCAGCATACCAGTGTATATAGATATAGTACACAAAGCAGCATACCAGTGTATGTAAATATAGTTCACAAAGCAGCATACCAGTGTATAAAAATATAGTACACAGAGCAGCATACCAGTTTATATAAATATAGTACATAGAGCAGCATGCCAGTGTATGTAAATATAGTACACAGAGCAGCATACCAGTGTATATAAATATAGTACACAGAGCAGCATACCAGTGTATATAAATATAGTACACAGGGCAGCATACCAGTGTATATAAATATAGTACACAGAGCACCATACCAGTGTATATAGATATAGTACTGAAAGCAGCATACCAGTGTATATAGATATAGTACAGAAAGCACCATACCAGTGTATATAGATATAGTACACAGCAGCATACAAGTGTATATAGATATAGTACACAAAGCAGCATACCAGTTTATATAGATATAGTACAGAAAGCAGCATACCAGTGCATATAGATATAGGACACAAAGCAGCATACCAGTGCATATAGATATAGTACATAGAGCAGCATACCAGTTTATATAAATATAGTACACAGAGCAGCATGCAAGTGTATATAAATATAGTACACCGAGCAGCATACCAGTGTATATAAATATAGTACACAGAGCAGCATACCAGTGTATATAAATATAGTACACAGAGCAGCATACCAGTGTATATAAATATAGTACACAGAGCACCATACCAGTGTATATAGATATAGTACTGAAAGCAGCATACCAGTGTATATAGATATAGTACACATAGCAGCATACCAGTGTATATAAATATAGTACACAGAGCAGCATACCAGTGCATATAGATATAGTACACAAAGCAGCATACCAGTGCATGTAGATATAGTACACAAAGCAGCATACCAGTTTATATAGATATAGTACAGAAAGCAGCATACCAGTGCATATAGATATAGTACACAAAGCAGCATACCAGTGTATATAGATATAGTACACAAAGCAGCATACCAGTGTATGTAAATATAGTTCACAAAGCAGCATACCAGTGTATGTAAATATAGTACACAGAGCAGCATACCAGTGTATATAAATATAGTACACAGAGCAGCATACCAGTGTATATAAATATAGTACACAGAGCAGCATACCAGTGTATATAAATATAGTACACAGAGCACCATACCAGTGTATATAGATATAGTACTGAAAGCAGCATACCAGTGTATATAGATATAGTACAGAAAGCACCATACCAGTGTATATAGATATAGTACACAAAGCAGCATACCAGTTTATATAGATATAGTACAGAAAGCAGCATACCAGTGCATATAGATATAGGACACAAAGCAGCATACCAGTGTATATAGATATAGTACATAGAGCTGCATACCAGTTTATATAAATATAGTACATAGAGCAGCATGCCAGTGTATGTAAATATAGTACACAGAGCAGCATACCAGTGTATATAAATATAGTACACAGAGCAGCATACCAGTGTATATAAATATAGTACACAGAGCAGCATACCAGTGTATATAAATATAGTACACAGAGCACCATACCAGTGTATATAGATATAGTACTGAAAGCAGCATACCAGTGTATATAGATATAGTACAGAAAGCACCATACCAGTGTATATAGATATAGTACACAAAGCAGCATACCAGTTTATATAGATATAGTACAGAAAGCAGCATACCAGTGCATATAGATATAGGACACAAAGCAGCATACCAGTGCATATAGATATAGTACATAGAGCAGCATACCAGTTTATATAAATATAGTACACAGAGCAGCATGCAAGTGTATATAAATATAGTACACCGAGCAGCATACCAGTGTATGTAAATATAGTACACAGAGCAGCATACCAGTGTATATAAATATAGTACACAGAGCAGCATACCAGTGTATATAAATATAGTACACAGAGCAGCATACCAGTGTATATAAATATAGTACACAGAGCACCATACCAGTGTATATAGATATAGTACTGAAAGCAGCATACCAGTGTATATAGATATAGTGCAGAAAGCACCATACCAGTGTATATAGATATAGTACACAAAGCAGCATACCAGTTTATATAGATATAGTACAGAAAGCAGCATACCAGTGCATATAGATATAGTACACAAAGCAGCATACCAGTGCATATAGATATAGTACACAAAGCAGCATACCAGTGTATATAAATATAGTAAACAGAGCAGCATACCAGTGTATATAAATATAGTACACAGAGCAGCATGCAAGTGTATATAAATATAGTACACCGAGCAGCATGCCAGTGTATGTAAATATAGTACACAGAGCAGCATACCAGTTTATATAAATATAGTACACAGCAGCATACCAGTGTATAAAAATATAGTACACAGAGCAGCATACCAGTGTATATAAATATAGTAAACAGAGCAGCATACCAGTGTATATAAATATAGTACACAGAGCAGCATACCAGTGCATATAGATATAGTACACAAAGCAGCATACCAGTGCATGTAGATATAGTACACAAAGCAGCATACCAGTTTATATAGATATAGTACAGAAAGCAGCATACCAGTGCATATAGATATAGTACACAAAGCAGCATACCAGTGCATATAGATATAGTACACAAAGCAGCATACCAGTGTATATAAATATAGTAAACAGAGCAGCATACCAGTGTATATAAATATAGTACACAGAGCAGCATACCAGTGCATATAGATATAGTACACAAAGCAGCATACCAGTGTATATAAATATAGTAAACAGAGCAGCATACCAGTGCATATAGATATAGTACACAAAGCAGCATACCAGTACATATAGATATAGTACACAAAGCAGCATACCAGTGTATATAGATATAGTACACAGAGCAGCATACCAGTTTATATAATACAGTATACAGAGCAGCATACCAGTGTATATAAATATAGTACACAGAGCAGCATACCGGTGTATATAAATATAGTACACAAAGCAGCATACCAGTGTATATAAATATAGTAAACAGAGCAGCATACCAGTGCATATAGATATAGTACACAAAGCAGCATACCAGTGCATATAGATATAGTACACAAAGCAGCATACCAGTGTATATAGATATAGTACACAGAGCAGCATACCAGTTTATATAATACAGTACACAGAGCAGCATACCAGTGTATATAAATATAGTACACAGAGCAGCATACCGGTGTATATAAATATAGTACACAGAGCAGCATACCAGTGTATATAGATATAGTACACAGAGCAGCATACCAGTTTATATAATACAGTACACAGAGCAGCATACCAGTGTATATAAATATAGTACACAGAGCAGCATACCGGTGTATATAAATATAGTACACAGAGCAGCATACCAGTGTATATAAATATAGTACATAGAGCAGCATACCAGTTTATATAAATATAGTACACAGAGCAGCATACCAGTGTATATAGATATAGTACACAGAGCAGCATACCAGTGCATAAAGATATAGTACACAAAGCAGCATACCAGTGTATATAGATATAGTACACAGAGCAGCATACCAGTTTATATAATACAGTACACAGAGCAGCATACCAGTGTATATAAATATAGTACACAGAGCAGCATACCGGTGTATATAAATATAGTACACAGAGCAGCATACCAGTGTATATAAATATAGTACATAGAGCAGCATACCAGTTTATATAAATATAGTACACAGAGCAGCATACCAGTGTATATTAATATAGTACATAGAGCAGCATGCCAGTGTATTTAAATATAGTACATAGAGCAGCATACCAGTTTATATAAATATAGTACACAGAGCAGCATACCAGTGTATATAAATATAGTACATAGAGCAGCATACCAGTTTATATAAATATAGTACACAGAGCAGCATACCAGTGTATATTAATATAGTACATAGAGCAGCATGCCAGTGTATTTAAATATAGTACATAGAGCAGCATACCAGTTTATATAAATATAGTACACAGAGCAGCATACCAGTGTATATAAATATAGTACACATAGCAGCATACCAGTGTATATTAATATACTACACAGAGCAGCATACCAGTGTATATAAATATAGTACACAGAGCAGCATACCAGTGTATATAAATATAGTACATAGAGCAGCATACCAGTTTATATAAATATAGTACACAGAGCAGCATACCAGTGTATATTAATATAGTACATAGAGCAGCATGCCAGTGTATTTAAATATAGTACATAGAGCAGCATACCAGTATATATAAATATAGTACACAGAGCAGCATACCAGTGTAAATAAATATAGTACACATAGCAGCATACCAGTGTATATTAATATAGTACACAGAGCAGCATACCAGTGTATATAAATATAGTACACAGCAGCATACCAGTGTATATAAATATAGTACACAGAGTAGCATACCAGTGTATATTAATATAGTACATAGAGCAGCATGCCAGTGTATATAAATATAGTACACAGAGCAGCATACCAGTGTATATAAATATAGTACACAGAGCAGCATACCAGTTTATATAATACAGTACACAGAGCAGCATACCAGTGTATATAAATATAGTACACAGAGCAGCATACCAGTTTTTATAAATATAGTACACAGCAGCATACCAGTGTATATAAATATAGTACACAGAGCACCATACCAGTGTATATAAATATAGTACACAGAGCAGCATACCAGTTTATATAAATATAGTACACAGCAGCATACCAGTGTATATAAATATAGTACACAGAGCAGCATGCCAGTGTACTGGTATATAAATACAGTACACAAAGCAGCATACCAGTGTATATAAATATAGTACACAGAGCAGCATACCAGTGTATATAAATATAGTACACAGAGCAGCATACCAGTTTATATAAATATAGTACACAGAGCAGCATGCCAGTGTACTGGTATATAAATATAGTACACAGAGCACCATACCAGTGTATATAAATATAGTACACAGAGCAGCATACCAGTGTATATAAATATAGTACACAGAGCAGCATACCAGTGTATACAAATATAGTACACAGAGCAGCATACCAGTTTATATAAATATAGTACACAGCAGCATACCAGTGTATAAAAATATAGTACACAGAGCACCATACCAGTGTATATAAATATAGTACACAGAGCAGCATACCAGTGTATATAAATATAGTACACAGAGCAGCATACCAGTGTATATAGATATAGTACACAGAGCAGCATACCAGTTTATATAAATACAGTACACAGAGCAGCATACCAGTGTATATAAATATAGTACACAGAGCAGCATACCAGTGTATATAAATATAGTACACAGAGCAGCATACCAGTGTATAAAAATACAGTACACAGAGCAGCATACCAGTGTATATAAATATAGTACATAGAGCAGCATACCAGTGTATAAAAATACAGTACACAGAGCAGCATACCAGTGTATATAAATATAGTACACACAGCAGCATACCAGTGTATATGAATATAGTACACAGCAGCATACCAGTGTATATAAATATAGTACACAGAGCAGCATACCAGTGTATATAAGTATAGTACACAGAGCAGCATACCAGTGTATATAAATATAGTACACAGAGCAGCATACCAGTGTATATAGATATAGTACACACAGCAGCATACAAGTGTATATAAATATAGTACACAGCAGCAAACCAGTGTATATAAATATAGTACACAGAGCAGCATACCAGTGTATAAAAATATAGTACACAGAGCAGCATACCAGTGTATATAAATATAGTACACAGAGCAGCATACCAGTGTATATAGATATAGTACACAGAGCAGCATACCAGTTTATATAAATATAGTACACAGAGCAGCATGCCAGTGTACCGTTATATAAATATAGTACACAGAGCAGCATACAAGTTTATATAAATATAGTACACAGAGCAGCATGCCAGTGTACTGGTATATAAATATAGTACACAGAGCAGCATACCAGTGTATAAAAATATAGTACACAGAGCACCATACCAGTGTATATAGATATAGTACACAGAGCAGCATACCAGTTTATATAAATACAGTACACAGAGCAGCATACCAGTGTATATAGATATAGTACATAGAGCAGCATACCAGTATATATAAATATAGTACATAGAGCAGCATACCAGTGTATATAAATATAGTACATAGAGCAGCATACCAGTGTATATAAATATAGTACACAGCAGCATACCAGTTTATATAAATATCGTACACAGAGCAGCATACCAGTTTATATAAATACAGTACACAGAGCAGCATACCAGTGTATATAAATATAGCACACAGCAGCATACCAGTGTATAAAAATACAGTACACAGAGCAGCATACCAGTTTAAATAATACAGTACACAGAGCAGCATACCAGTGTATATAAATATAGTACACAGCGGCATACCAGTGTATATAGATATAGTACACAGAGCAGCATACCAGTTTATATAAATATAGTACATAGAGCAGCATACCAGTGTATATAAATATAGTACACAGAGCAGCATACCAGTGTGTATATAAATATAGTACACAGCAGCATACCAGTGTATATAAATATAGTACACAGAGCAGCATACCAGTGTATATAAATATAGTACACAGAGCAGCATACCAGTGTATATAAATATAGTACACAGCAGCATACCAGTGTATATAAATACAGTACACAGAGCAGCATACCAGTGTATATAAATATAGTACACAGCAGCATACGAGTGTATATAAATATAGTACACAGCAGCATACGAGTGTATATAAATATTGTACACAGCAGCATACCAGTGTATAAAAATACAGTACACAGAGCAGCATACCAGTGTATATAAATATAGTACATAGAGCAGCATACCAGTGCATATAAATATAGTACACAAAGCAGCATACCAGTGTATGTAAATATAGTACATAGAGCGGCATACCAGTTTATATAATACAGTACACAGAGCAGCATACCAGTGTATATAAATATAGTACACAGAGCAGCATACCAGTGTATATAAATATAGTACACAAAGCAGCATACCAGTGTATGTAAATATAGTACATAGAGCGGCATACCAGTGTATATAGATATAGTACACAGAGCAGCATACCAGTGTATAAGAATACAGTTCACAGAGCAGCATACCGGTGTATATAAATATAGTACACAGAGCAGCATACCAGTGTATATAAATATAGTACATAGAGCAGCATACCAGTTTATATAAATATAGTACACAGAGCAGCATACCAGTGTATATTAATATAGTACATAGAGCAGCATGCCAGTGTATTTAAATATAGTACATAGAGCAGCATACCAGTATATATAAATATAGTACACAGAGCAGCATACCAGTGTAAATAAATATAGTACACAGAGCAGCATACCAGTGTATATAGATATAGTACACAAAGCAGCATACCAGTGTATAAGAATACAGTACACAAAGCAGCATACCAGTGTATAAAAATACAGTCAAAGAGCAGCATACCAGTGTATATAAATATAGTACATAGAGCAGCATACCAGTGTATATAGATATAGTACACAGCAGCATACCAGTGTATATAAATATAGTACACAGAGCAGCATACCAGTGTATATAAATATAGTACACAGAGCAGCATACCAGTGTATATAAATATAGTACACAGAGCAGCATACCAGTGTATATAGATATAGTACACAGCAGCATACCAGTGTATATAAATATAGTACACAGAGCAGCATACCAGTGTATATAAATATAGTACACAGAGCAGCGTACCAGTGTATATAGATATAGTACACAGCAGCATACCAGTGTATATAAATATAGTACACAGAGCAGCATACCAGTTTATATAAATATAGTACACAGCAGCATACCAGTGTATAAAAATATAGTACACAGAGCAGCATACCAGTGTATATAAATATAGTACACAGAGCAGCATACCAGTGTATATTAATATAGTACACAGAGCAGCATACCAGTTTATATAAATACAGTACACAGAGCAGCATACCAGTGTATATAAATATAGTACATAGAGCAACATACCAGTGTATATAAATATAGTACATAGAGCAGCATATATGTATAGTACACAGAGCAGCATACCAGTTTATATAAATACAGTACACAGAGCAGCATACCAGTGTATAAAAATATAGTACACAGAGCAGCATACCAGTGTATATAAATATAGTACACAGAGCAGCATACCAGTGTATATAAATAGTATATTGAGGCTGTCAGATGATCTGACGTCACCAGACTAATAGAGGCGTCGAAATTAATGAAGACTTACGGTACACACACAACACCAAACCAACCTATATAAAAAGTAAACAGAACATTGCAGTAATAGCATTTCAGAGGTCAGTGGTGCTTGATTGTCCCCCGCCGATTCAGCTCCGTTCGTCAGTCAATCTGTCGGTCCGTCCCGTTTCTTGTTAGCGCGATATCTCATGAACCGCTGCACCTCTAGACTTCTAATTTGGTAGCAGTCTTCATTTGGGAAATACACAGGCAACAGTTGATTTGGGTGACCTTGACATCATTTTCAAGGTCACTAATAGACTTTGGAGTGTTTGTCAAATGTTGCTAGCATGATATCTCATGAATCGCTGCACCTATTGACTTCAAATTTGGTATCCGTCTTCATTTGGGGAATACACATTTTCAAGGTCACTACAAGACTTTTTAAAATGTTGTGAGAGTGAACCCTCATGAACCGCTGCACCTTTAGGCTTCAAATTTGGTACCAGTCTTATTTTGGGAATACGCAGACACCAGTCGATTTTGGGTGGCCTTGACATCATTTTCAAGGTCACTACAAGACTTTTTAGCTCATCAGGCCTGAAAGGCTTTTTCGACTACTTCTCCAGAACCAATGACTCTAGAGAGCTGAAATTTTATGTGGCCAATGGGGATTCTAAATTGTAGATTTCGTGACCCCCATGCCCCCAAATGCTGTCACAGGGGTCACATCCTTAAAAACCTATTTTCATCTTCTTCTCCAGTTCCAAAAGGTCTAGGGAGCTAAAAAGTTGTGTGCAGACTCCTTGGCCAATTGGGATTCTAAATTGTAGATTTTGTGACCCCTTGACCCCAAATGGGGTCACAGGGGTCACATCGTTAAAAACCTATTTTCATCTTCTTCTCCAGTTCCAAAAGGTCTAGAGAGTTGAAAACTTGTATGCAGACTCCTTGACCAATGGGGATTCTAAATTGTAGATTTCGTGACCATGTGACCCCAAATGGGGTCACAGGGGTCACATCCTTAAAAACCTATTTTCATCTTCTTCTCCAGTTCCAAAAGGTCTAGAGAGTTGAAAACTTGTATGCAGACTCCTTGACCAATGGGGATTCTAAATTGTAGATTTCGTGACCATGTGACCCCAAATGGGGTCACAGGGGTCACATCGTTAAAAACCTATTTTCATCTTCTTCTCCAGTTCCAAAAGGTCTAGAGAGTTGAAAACTTGTATGCAGACTCCTTGACCAATGGGGATTCTAAATTGTAGATTTCGTGACCATGTGACCCCAAATGGGGTCACAGGGGTCACATCCTTAAAAACCTATTTTCATCTTCTTCTCCAGTTCCAAAAGGTCTAGAGAGCTGAAAAGTTGTGTGCAGACTCCTTGGCCAATGGGGATTCTAAATTGTAGATTTTGTGACCCCGTGACCCCAAATGGGATCACCGGGGTCACATCGTTAAAAACCTATTTTCATCTTCTTCTCCAGTTCCAAAAGGTCTAGAGAGTTGAAAACTTGTATGCAGACTCCTTGACCAATGGGGATTCTAAATTGTAGATTTCGTGACCATGTGACCCCAAATGGGGTCACAGGGGTCACATCCTTAAAAACCTATTTTCATCTTCTTCTCCAGTTCCAAAAGGTCTAGAGAGCTGAAAAGTTGTGTGCAGACTCCTTGGCCAATGGGGATTCTAAATTGTAGATTTTGTGACCCCGTGACCCCAAATGGGATCACCGGGGTCACATCGTTAAAAACCTATTTTCATCTTCTTCTCCAGTTCCAAAAGGTCTAGAGAGCTGAAAAGTTGTGTAGAGGCTCTTGAATTGGTCAAAGGTGATTCTTAATTGTAGGATTGGTGACCCTGTGACTCCAAATACGGGTCACAGGGGTCATGATCTAAAAACCTATTTTTTGCTTGTTAACAATGTATTACTTGAGATAACTTAGATATTCAACCTTAGATAATAAATCAAATCCTGATGAGCTACAGAGCCCATGGCTCTATTTTTCAGTTCTTAAAATGTTCTTAGCCTGATATAATAACAATTGAATCAAACATGTAATGTCATTACTCGGTACAAGCTGTGTGTCCATCCTTTTAGCTCATTACTTAATTGCGGTGGGCGACACAGTCACGTTTGTGACAATTACTTGTTGTTTATGCAGATTTGTTCAATTTTATTTGCAGCAAGAGTATAACCTGGAAGGCATCAGCTGGCAGCACATAGAGTTTGTAGACAACCAGGAAGCCCTCGACCTGATTGCAGTGAAGCGAATGAACATTATGGCCCTGGTTGATGAGGAAAGCAAGTTCCCAAAGGTTTTTACATCGCTCAGCTTTCTTTTGTATGCAACAATAATAATAACCTACATCCACATAGTTCGCTCGGGAAAAGAGAAAAGCATTATCTTACCCATATGGGAAGAAAGACACAGGGTAATATATTTTCTGTAAGTCACACGGGAGTTACACCTTTTCCTGGCTTTTGATTGGCTGCTACAGAAAATAAACTTTTTCATTGGTTGCCGGAACTACTTCATTCATCTTTTCAGTTCATTCACTATTTTTTACACTCAAACTCTCTTCTACACGAGAACAAGGAAAACGTCACCAAATGTACATTTATTATCCCCCGCCGCGCGTTTAGCGCGAAGCGGGGGATATAGTATTCGGCTGCGTCCTTCCGTCCGTACGAAATGGAATAACTCAAATACTATTCTCTGGATCCTTTTCATATTTTGCATATGGGTTCATCATAGAAAGAGTAATGTTCCTACAGAGGTTTGTGACCTTGACCTTCATTTCAAGGTCACAACAAGACTTTGTCATTTTACCCTTGTCAGCGGGATATCTCAAGAACCATTTGCTGGATTCTCTTCCTATTTTACACATAGCTTCTCCAAGGGAAGACAAAGGGCTGATTAGATTTTGCTGATTTTGACATTATTTTTCAATTTTGAAGTATTAATTTGCGGCGGGGGATCATGTCACCTTAGTGACAACTACTTGTTTTTTATTAGCGATAAAGACGTTTCTATTATATCTACACACACGTTGATAATATTTTAGAAAAACAAAAAAATACTTTGTTAAATAAGGTAAGATAATTCGTCTGCTAATGAGTTGCCGATGTAAACAAACATGGCGTCATCCGTATCGCCGATAAAAGTGAATGACCTCGTAAAGGTTGATGGAAGCATATTGGGAAGAGTGGTCAATATTGTTCAGCCACTGAACAGCTTCAATGTTTATGTTGTAAGAAGTGAGCAAGGTGAGCTGCATGTGCCGAGATACCGCATACTTAACTTTGACAAATATCCTGTCATGCAGTAGGCCTACTGCATACCCAACTTCCGGTCGATTTCACTGAACAATATTCAAATGTTCGCGGTGTTCTTCACCTTGTGTTTCTTGTTAAAAAGTTGACAGTCAAATAAAACCACTGTCTGAGTTGATTTTAAAAATTTGTTGTAGATTAAGAAAGAGTAGTTCGTTGTCTAGTCCTATATTTTCAATCTTGAAGAAGTTGATGGTCTCGCAATGTGATGCGACTGTCACACGTAACGTCTCGCCTTCAAATGGAACACCCGACTGTACCCCTCACATGGTTCGACAAATTACGTTTTAATTGCAATTATGAGTAAAAAAGGCAAGAAGTTAGGTTCAGTAAACCGATTTAATGTACAATTACATGAATACATAATCTAACAATAATCTAAGGATAAGAATAACACATTATACTAAGGAACTTTTTGTTCTCGCGTAATGCATTTGTTTAAAAAGGTAGTAACGCGATGAAATTCCTGGAAATTTAGTCTCATCACACGCGTAGGGATACGGGGATTCCCCAACTACGGGTTTCCTTATAGACCACTCCACGGAGCAGTGCGTCACGACGCTCTCAGTTACTCCCCTTTGTGGTGGCGCTAGCGTCGTCCGCCATTAAGCGGCTGCAAAATGACGTTTTACGTTATATCTAGGGGATGGGTCGAAAGCTGTAGCTTGTCTCTAAAATAACTTTAAGTCAAAGTTTTGGGTGAAGGCAGAAAAATATATCAATTTAATCCTGACTGTTTACTGCTTCCAAAAATGCAATGTTTCATCGGATACTAATTAATAATGAAATTAGGGCATGTTAAAGTGATGAATCAGCATGCAGTTTCGCAAAAGGTCTTAGTTATGGAACAACTTATTTTTTTGAACAAAAGTTCTTAATACATTTCCACATATTACATATCTTCTGAAAGAGAAAATGTTGTTCTGGTCCAACTGGGTTTCTTATGTAAAGATAATACATTTTTGCAAAATAAAATTCATAAAAATGCGTTTTTTCCTCAAACTGTTAGCCTACATTTCATTTATGATTTGAAATGGTAATGAATTATTAAGCCCCTATTCAACTCATGGTATAAGAAACAGATGTTTGTGTAACAATGAGATTTGGATTTTGTTTAAACTACGAACATCAATTTTCAAGAGAGTTATTTGAATTTCTGTAATGGGTGAGATTTCTTTCTGAGCGAAGGGAGATAATTCTTCTCATTATTGTTAACATTTCTCATATAATTTGCAATCAGGTAACAACTGTTTCTTCTTAAAAACGTTACAAATGCATTATAGAATTATATATGTTTAAAAATATAGATTAATGAAAGAGGACATATATAATTGTTTTATACCCACTATTCTCGCAATGGCATAAATAGCCTATGTAAAATAATCGCAAATATGGTAAACTATAATTAGGCCTATGCAGCGATACACAAAGTGTACGTGAGAAAATAAAGTTTTCTTAAAGGTGTGCTAAGTCTTTTCGCCTAAGATATCCATTTTTCTGTAGAAACAGTTAAAGGTCTGAGTGTTTAATGAACATAATTAAATTTGATGATTAAAAAGAGTTTTTAAAAACTTAGGTTTTCCCCCTTGCTTAACGTTTAGAAAGTGAATCATTTTTGGGTTATGAGAATGATATGATTGAGAGAATTTATGTGAAATAAAAATAGGATTATTTGGTGTTAAAAACGCCACATTTCTGACCACAAAAGCATATAATAAACATAAAATGTTGTATATTTACAGTGTAATATCACTTATCGCTCATCTAATGACGGGTGAAAGCCGGTATTTTCATAAGTGGTGCATTCATCTAAATATGATTCATCTTCCTACATTGCTACTGTGCAAAATAGTATTTAACAAACTATACTTGAACAATAAGGTTAATTCATGTTTTGTAGTTCATGCATATTTCCAACAAATGTACAAATATATAGTATTTCATTCGGTTCTAAAAAAATAACATACGAAAAGTTTATACAGCAGGTGGCCACATTATTACGTACATGTAACGTAACGTAATTCCCATAGACTTACGTGTTAATTAGCTGTTGCGAGAATAATTTTCATGAATATATTGTTTGTCGATTGATTCTGAAATCGTTACCAAAATATAGGAAATCATCTCAGCTACAGATACATAATTTCCATAATATTTTCGGATAATCATTAAGAAACCCACCTCTTATCAAACAACACATAGCCTACAACATAGGCCTACCGATTAATAATAATAATAATAATAATAATGGATATTTATAGAGCGCCCAATCCATTAGATTTAACATGGCCGTCAATCAGACATTGGAATAAAAATTGTAGGCCTACATGCGACGTTTAAATATGTGTCGTTCAAAACGAATGAACTGATGGATGAAAGGTAACGATGTGCCTGTAGCTGAGATGATTACCAATAAGTCCGCAAAATATGACAGCAATGGGACCTTTAGTTAATTAATGAAAATTATTTTCGCAACAGCTAATTAACACTTAATTACGGTAAGTCTATGTACATTTGGTACAGATAATCTTGAATAGTCCAGATATGAGGCCTTTATATGTGTCACTATTGACAAGTCTTGAAATACAAAGAAGAAAAAAACCCCAACTATTTTCACAGATACAAGTAAGCTTTAGTTCAAAACTACTTTCAAGTGATATTCGCCTCCATTCAAATACCCGAAGTTTCCGTGCGCTTTGATATCGCCGATTTACATCTAACAACACACAGAACTGTTATTATCTGTTAACTTCTTCAATCTATTACTCATGAATCGTTGTTTGCACTGTTTGTCGCAAATATGACATCAGAAATTTTAAATATGAATCATTATTTGGCCAGTAAGTTTGACGTCTTTTATACAGCGTAAGCGTTGACTAGGCACCGTCTATCCTTGATTACGTCATACTTGATTGCCGCAGCGTTGCAAATAACATAGGCTACTTTAACGTTGCAGCCGCTTAATGGCTGCCACAAAATGGCTGTGCCCATGAAATAGGCCATGGAAAGGTCTATAGAGGAACAGCTGATTTCTTTTTAGGGATTTTTAGAATGAAAACGGATATGGGTAAGATAAACAATAACCAACTTGTGACGGGGAATGACAGATTATCTTTCCCTCGTCATATCAATAAAGTAATTGATATGACTCGGGAAAGATAATCTGTTATTCCCCGTCACGAGTTAGTTATTGTCTAAATCTTTCCTTCTGTGCATCTATTTTAGTTGGAAGACCAATGCTGTTCCATAAAACAGCTTACCATCAATTGTATTGGGATTACAATCAATTCTAATCAAACATTGAGCTACAATTGATTGATCTTTAAAATTGCTTTGTCAACTGGCAAATTGACAACTTTTTATGCTTCTGCATGGGTTATATTGATTTTTACTTGTCTGTTAATTGTCTGTCTGTTTGTCTGAAAAACTGTGGTTCTAACTTTGATTGTTCAGTTTAGTACTTGACAGATGCATCCATTGTGAAGAGACACAGCATGTTATAGTTATAGCTCATTCAATTTGTGGCATTGACCGTAGTCCATAGACCGTAGAATTTTCACATTTTCAACTTCTCCAAGAAGAACTACTGCACCCCAAAAGATGAAATTTTGTGGGAAGATACCTAGCACCTAGGGGATCAAAGTTTGTTGATCTGTTCCTCACCTCCCCTTCTCTGAAACCAGTTGACATAAGAAGCTGACATTTTCAGATTAACATCTTTGTTACATGGAGAGTAAGTTTGTTTGATCTCACCTAAAAAAACTATTTTCATCTTCTTCTTGATCCAGTATGAAAAGCTCTGGAAAGCTGAAATGATATATACATGTACAGACTCCTTGGCCAATAGGGATTTTAAATTTAAAGATTTGGTGACCCTCTGACCCCAAACATTGGTCACAGGGGTCATGACCTAGAAAGTTGTTTTCCTCTCCTCTAGTACAAGTTTGGTAACATTGTGACTCCACACTCCACACTAAAAATGTTGATCATCTTCTCAAAGCTCAAGAAACCCAAAATGTTGTGTACAGGTTCCTTACCTTGTGATATTCTATTTTCGCCCTTGTAACCCCCGTGGTGGAATATTAGGAACCCTCTAGCTCGCAGCTGTATTTGGCTTTGGCACTAATTGGCACTGCTGTAGGAATATCGCAGGCGGCGATTCCGATCCTCTTTTTAGCTCATCAGGCCTGAAAGGCCCGATGGGCTTAAGGCATGGCATGGTGTCCGGCGTCCGTCCATCCATCCGTCCATCCGTCCGTAAACTTTTCGCTTTTTCGACTTCTTCTCCAGAACCAATGACTCCACAGAGCTGAAAATTTATGTGCAGACTCCTTGGCCAATGGGGATTCTAAATTGTAGATTTCATGACCCCATGACCCCAAATGGGTCACAGGGGTCACATCCTTAAAAACTTATTTTCATCTTCTTCTGTAGTTCCAAAAGGTCTAGAGAGCTGAAAAGTTGTGTGCAGACTCCTTGGCCAATGGGGATTCTTAATTATCGATTTCGTGACCCCGTAACCTCAATTGGGGTCACGGGGGTCACAATCCCAACAATTAACCTATTTTCATCTTCTTCTGTAGTTCCAAAAGGTCTAGAGAGCTGAAAAGTTTTGTGCAGACTCCTTGGCCAATGAAGATTCTAAATTGTAGATTTTATTATCCTGCCTCATTACCCTGAAAAGCTATTTTCATCTCAAGATTTTATGTGGTCTTCAAAGGGAGGTAATTTAAAGGAAACAACAGTGATGAATTAAATCTTCAAGTGTGTCTTTATTTGTAGGGGATTTTATCTCTGGCCTCAAAGATAGGTCAGAGGGGTAAGAACCTTAAGACCTACTTCATCTTCTCCATTTAAATTGCTTCCTATTTGTTGTACCTCTCACCTAACACTTGACATTTTGAATTATTCAATGTATATAAAGCCTGATGAGCTACAGAGCCAGTTGCTCTATTTTTGAATTTCCTCCTAGAATTATAATAATCTGTCCTTGAACATGGTCATTTTTAAAAAGTGCATTTTTTGGCTCTATGTTCAAAGGGACATAACTCGCTAAGGAAAACTCTTCAGAATGTGATCATGTAAAAGTGGACCGTTTAAGCAAAATGCCGACATGAACACATTTGACGATTTTTAGGGAATTTTCTTTGGAGATTTTTTTGTCGAAAACTCCTGCTGACAAACTAATTGAATCAATAGACACAAGAAAACAAACAAGTAAAGCCTGCCTGTCTGCATCAATGCCATATATATATATATGGAGGCCTTTTACTTTCCAAAACGCAACCTGGATTTCTCAACTTTTCAATCCTGCATAGGAAGGATCATAAAAATTTTTTAAAAAGGTTTGAGCCAAATCGGAGCAAAACACTATTTTTCCCCCCTGGTGTTAAAAAAAAATCAAATCCGTTTCCTTAGTTCTTATTGAGCGGTACAAACTCCAAAAGTGTTTTTCCCTGTCTTGCCATGTTTCTGCCACCATGTAACACTGAAAAATCATGGTTTGAGCACAAAAACATTTGAGCCCAAAAGATTATTTTTTTCTTCTTTTACAAATTGCTTCAAATCCCTTCCCGTAATTGTTATTGAGTAGTACAAAGTCCCAAAAAAGTTGTTTACAAAAGTTACATGCTCAAAGGTCAAAGCGGGAATCTTGAAGACCTGCAGTATTGACGTGTCAATCCTAGTTGAAGTGATAATTGCCGGAATCAGATACCCAGACGTACAGAAAACTCCCTTGTCCAAGGATGAAAGCTTGAAGACTAATGAGGTTAATGACATCTGTAGAACCCATGAAGCAAGTTTGGATCATATGACCAAATTTACTAATCTAGACAGTTCACATGGTAAAGAGACAGTCCAACAAAGATAACAACGGCAAGTTCTGTGGACGCAAACATCCCAGGAACAATTGTCCAGCATATCGCTCAAAATGTACCACATGTGGGAAAGTAGATCACTGGCATAACATGTGTTCTAGTACAGGAAAGAGAGATTACCAGTCAGGTCATGGACCAAGACGTCATGGAAGATCAAAGTCCAGAGCAAGATCTCGCAATCGAAATAATTCCTGTCGGTCTAGAGGGAGACTATCAAGCGAAAGGGAATTTCACGATGTTCATGCAGTTAGCGAAAATGATACAGCAATTGATTTTGAAAGGATCTCATTCAACACTATTACCATTGTTGACAGCGTATCACAGACAGAGAACAGCGGGGACGAAGATTTGAAAGCTCAATACTCTGATCATTTTGAAGGGATAGGACAGTTTCCAGGGAAATTCCATATCACTCTAAAACCCGAGGCAGAACCAGTAGTGCAACCTCCAAGGAAATACCCTATACAACTGAAGGATGAACTGAAGACTTAACTGGACAAGATGGAAGAATTGTCTGTTATTTCAAGAGTACATGAACTGACTGATTGGCTTTCAGCTCTAGCATTCAGTCGCAAGCAGAATGGAACGCTACGTGTCTGCTTTGATCCAAAGGATTTGAATCGTGCAACCAAGCGCACATATCACAAGACTAAAACACTTGAAGAAATAACCCATAAGTTCACAGGAGCGTGTGTATTCACCAAGCTTGACACAAGGCATGCATGGTTACTGGAGCATCGTACTAGATGAAGAGTCAAGTCTGTACACAACGTTCAATACCCCTTTCGGAAGATACAAATTTCTACGATTACCTTTCGGTCTGAGGGTATCCCAAGATATCTTTCAAGAGAAGATGGATATGATCTTAGAAGAATGTCCAGGTACACTTGGAATAGCAGATGATATTGCTGTGTATGGCAAGAATGAAGAGGACCATAACAAGAATCTTCAGAATCTTATGAAAGTTGCAAGAAAATATGGACTGATCTTCAATCTGGACAAATGTGAAATCAAGCAGCAACGGATAAAGTTTTCCGGCTGTTACTATGATGCAGAAGGAGTTCACCCAGATCCAGAGAAAGTCGATGAGATCCTGTCGAACTTCAACAGTTTTTAGGAATAGTCCAGTACATGGCTCCCTTCATCCCAAAACTGTCAGACCATACAGATTGCCTGAGGGCACTAACAAGAAAAGACTCTGAGTGGGCATGGAACGACTAACATAAAGTTGCATTTAAGTCACTGATATGCGCAGAATGCATCCTGCCATACTTCAACCCAGTGGAGAAATCAGTCATACAAGTTGACGCATCCATGAGAGGAATTGGTGCAGCCTTGTCACAGAATGGACGAGTGATCGCGTATGCCAGCAAACCCATGACAGACACGGAAAGAAGATACGCAAACATCGAACGAGAACTATTAGCCGTTGTGTTCGGATGTACATGCTTTCACACATACATTTATGGATCCCACTTCACCATAGTCAGATCCCTTAGTTATCATCCAACATAAATCCATGGCAAGTACTCCACCAAGACAGCGCATGATGATGCAACTTCAACCCTATGACTATGAGATCATTTACAAGCCTGGAAAGGAGTTGGTACTGGCTGATGCTTTATCAAGACTAAACCCTCAACCAGGACCAGCGATAGATCTTGATACTACAATTCATGTAATACAAATCTCAAGTCAGAAGCTCACGAAAAATGCAAGAGGAAACAAACAGAGATGAAGAATTACATGCTCGGAAGGAGATAATCGTAAATGGATGGCCTGAGAATCCAAAGCAAGTCCTGAAGATTGCAATCAATATTGGTCATGTAGGCACGAACTTTCGGTCGACGATGGATTGATACTGAAAGGCGAGAGAATTATCATCCCAGAAGTATTGCAGAAAGAAGCTCTTCAGAAAATACACGAAGGACACCCAGGTATATCAAAGTGTCAACTACGTGCAAAATCATGTGGGTCACAACCTTAAAAACCTATTTTCATCTTCTCCAGTTTCAAAACGTCTAGAGAGCTGAAAAGTTGTCATCTTGAAATTTTATGTGCTCTTCAAAGGGAGGTAATTTCAAGGTACCGTATATTACCAGGTATAAGTCGAGAAATTGATACAAAAAATTAGGGGGTCAAGGAGGGGGGTCGACTTATACACGGGGTCTATGTTTCAGACCCAAAAATCTAGAGGCCAGGTAAGTATCTGCCAGCCCAGCAAGTCGAACGGACGATATGTACACCGGAAACAATTCAGAAACATTGATGTCCAGTCAATATTAAAATCATTGAATAAAAAACATATGCTTTCTTGTTGTCTTTTTAAAATACAAATATTGCGTGATATATGAATAAACAATTGCAATTCAATCACGAAAGTTCATTAAAGTTTATATTATAATCTTCACTATTACCTGACAAACGTCGATCGATATCAAGCCTTGATGTAAGTCGAGTGACCCGATAAGGTCACATGGACCAATGAGATTCTACATAAAAGCCGGTGACATGCGAGATAGATCCTCATGAAACAATAATCAAGTGTTTACGCAGTGAGAAGTGCAAATTACTGGTACGAGTAATCGTATAATTTCTGAAATGTTCTAACATAATAGCATATATTCAAAAATATTTAGAGAAATGTAAATTGCCGATTGTCATTGTATTGTTACTGAGATGATCACTATTCATTTTGTATAATAGTGTATATTCAATACTAGTTAATAAGCAGTCATGTGATTCAGGTTGTGAAGAGATTTGTTAATTGCCAGTCAGGGTAGTGATTCATTAGCGCATCCGGTAATTATCTAAGCTTTGATGTTTAATTTACAGTAATTGATAGTAATTAATATTAATTAAAGCCTGTCACTTCTCATCTCAAAAGTAAAAGCAATGTCTTTTTATGTCTTTTACTACTAGGTAACAATTTAACTATTCACCGGTTATCTAATAAAGCTTTGTCAATATGTTGGTCGTAGTATTCGACTTGATGAGAGGAAAATGTAATTTAATTGAAAAAATAATAACAGACACCGTGAGTCACAAGATGTATTTTTAGCTCATCAGGCCTGAAAGGCCCGATGGGCTTATGGCATGGCATGGTGTCCGGCGTCCGTCCATCCGTCCATCCGTCCATCCGTCGTACCGTCCATCCGTCCATCCGTCCATCCGTAAACTTTTTGCTTTTTCGACTTCTTCTCCAGAACCAATGACTCCACAGAGCTGAAATTTTATGTGCAGACTCCTTGGCCAATGGGGATTCTAAATTGTAAATTTCATGACCCCATGATCCCAAATGGGGTCACAGGGGTCGCATCCTTAAAAACCTATTTTCATCTACTTCTTCAGTTCCAAAAGGTCTAGAGATCTGAAAAATTGTGTGCAGACTCCTTGGCCAATGGGGATTCTAAATTGTACATTTCGTGACCCGGTGACCCCAAATGGGGTCACCGGGGTCACATCCTTAAAAACTTATTTTCATCTTCTTCTCCAGTTCCAAAAGGTCTAGAGAGCTCAAAAATTGTGTGCAGACTTCTTGGCCAATGGGGATTCTAAATTGTAGATTATGTGACCCCGTGACCCCAAATGGGGTCACAGGGTTCACATCCTTAAAAACCTATTTTCATCTTCTTCTCCAGTTCCAAAAGGTCTAGAGAGCTGAAAAGTTGTGTGCAGACTCATTGGCCAATGGGGATTCTAAATTGTAGATTATGTGACCCCGTGACCCCAAATGGGGTCACAGGGGTCACATCCTTAAAAACCTATTTTCATCTTCTTCTCCAGTTCCAAAAGGTCTAGAGAGCTGAAAAGTTGTGTGCAGACTCCTTGGCCATTGGGGATTCTAAATTGTAGATTTTGTGACCCAGTGACCCAAAATGGGGTCACCGGGGTCACATCCTTAAAAAACCTATTTTCATCTTCATTTTCCAGTTCCAAAAGGTCTAGAGAGCTGAAAAGTTGTGTGCAGACTTCTTGGCCAATGGGGATTCTAAATTGTAGATTATGTGACCCCGTGACCCCAAATGGGGTCACAGGGTTCCCATCCTTAAAAACCTATTTTCATCTTCTTCTCCAGTTCCAAAAGGTCTAGAGAGCTGAAAAGTTGTGTGCAGACTCCTTGGCCAATGGGGATTCTAAATTGTAGATTATGTGACCCCGTGACCCCAAATGGGGTCACAGTGGTCATGATCTAAGAACCTATCTTTTGCTTGTAAACAATAACTTAAATAACTTAAATATTCAACTTTAGATAGTAAATCAATGAAATCCTGATGAGCTACAGAGCCCATGGCTCTATTTTTTTATTTGTTGTTTACAACGTCTGAAAAATAAATTATCATTTAATAATATTTAGGTCAAGACAATTGATAAATCGATCGACATCACTGCTTACCAATCGCCGCTGTGTTGACTCTTGGGCATGTCGACTTGTCACTCCTTGTCAGTCAGCACGTGGTAAAAGGGGGGTCGACTTATACATGAGATATAGGGTTTTTTCCAGTATTTGGGTAGTTGAGAAAGGGGGTCGACTTATACCCGGTAATATAAGGTAACAACAGTGATGAATTTAATTTCAAGTGTGTCCTTATTTGAAGGGGATTTTGTCTCTGGTCTCAAAGATAGGTCAGAGGGGTTAGGACCTTTAGACCTATTTCATCTTCTCCATTTGAAGTACTTCCTATGTGTTGTACCTCTGACATAGAACATTTTGAATGTGTTAATGTATATAAAGCCTGATGAGCTTCAGAGCCAGTGGCTCTATATTTCTCCAGAACCAATGACTCGAGAGAGCTGAAAGTTTATGTGCCGACTCCTTGGCATTGTAGATTTCGTGACCCTGTGACCCCAATCCCTTCTCCAGTTCATATAGCTCTAGAAAGCTGAAATGTTGTTACAGACTACTTTGCCAACAAGGTTTCTAAATTGTAGATTTGGTGACCCTGTGACCCCAATCATAAATTACAGGGGTCACAATCTAAAAAACCTATTATTTGCTTGTTAACAATGTTTTACTTGAGATATTCAACCATAGATAATAAATCAATGAATTCCTGATGAGCTACAGAGCCCATGGCTTTATTTGTTCTGGTTTTACCTAATACTGCTGTGGTTTGTCTAAACATAGCAGTATTCTTTTGCTATTTTGGGGGTATATGAGTGAGCTGTAAGCTGAATAATTCTCTTGTTTTGTTAAGGGTACAGACCAGACAATGTTAGAGAAGCTACATCAGAACCATGCATCAAACAAGAACTACTTGAAGCCGCGTGCTGCTATCAACACAACATTTGGACTGAATCACTTTGCTGGTGTTGTCTTCTACACATCCACAGGTATTCTTTCTCCCTTTTCTTCTCCCCCAGAACAGCTGCATTCCACAAAGATAAACATATTTTTTACGTGTATAATTTGTCTTGTTAATTATACCCCCGCTACAAAGTAAGCGGGGGTATATAGCAGTCATCCGTCCGTCCTTCCGTCCGGTCAATTTTCTCAAAAAACGTCAAAGGTACATCAACCAAACTTTGTACAGTTGTTAACCATGTTCTTCTGATAGCGCACAGATAATTTCCAATTTTCTGAGATTTAAATTTGATGTCGTTTCCATGGAAACGTCACTTTTTGGACTTAGTTTTATTGTGTTCTATCGGGACAAGTTTTCTCCGAAACTGTTCAACCTAGGTGAATGAAATTTTGGTTGTGAGTACTCATGACCATACTCTTTATCGAGTTCGAAAACCACTTCCAAAATATTATTTTTCAAGGAGTTATGGCCCTTGAATCCAAAATTTAACTTAGTACCAAAAGAACTGTGATGCTCCAATGGGGACAAGTTTTCTCGGAAACTATTACATCTAGGTGAATGAAATTTAACATGGAGGCAGTCCAGATGATACTCTTCATCGAGTTCATAGTCCAGTTCCGAAATGTTATTTTTACGGAGTTATGAAGCCCATGAATTTGTAATTATACCCCCGCTACGAAGTAGTCTGACGTATATAGCAGTCAGCACGTCTGTCCGTCAGTCCGTGCGTCCGTCCGTGTGTCCGTCCTGTTTTTGTTCCGCTCATAATTCTGAAACCAGTCGCTCAAATTTTACGAAACTTGATATGTACAATCACCATGATGTGTACATCTGCCTTTTGTATGTTTCGTACTCTAATTTGCATAATTTATGCAAATTTTCTCCGTTTTTCGACTTTGCCATTCACAGTTTTTGTTCCACTCATAACTCAAATACTAATTGTTCAAAAGTCTTGTAACTTGATACATATAATCATCACGATGTGTACATCTGCCTTTTGTATGTTTCATGCCCTCATTTGCATAATTTATGCAAATATTCTCCGTTTTTGACTTAACCATTCACACTTTTTGTTCCACTCATAACTCTGAAAACAGTTTCCAAATGTTAAGAAACTTGATATGTACAATCACCATGATGTGTACATCTGCCTTTTGTATGTTTCATACCCTCATTTGCATAATTTATGAACATTTTCTCCGTTTTCGACTTAACCATTCACACTTTTTGTTCCGCTCATAATTCTGAAACCAGTTGCTCAAATTTTACGAAACTTGATATGTACAATCACCATGATGTGTACAGCTGCCTTTGTATCTTTCGTACTCTTATTTGCATAATTTATGCAAATTTTCTCCGTTTTTCATCTTCGCCCTTTCACACTTTTTGTTCCACTCATAACTCAGACACTAATTGTTCAAATGTTACGAAAACCACTGATGTGTACATCTGTCATTTTTATATTTCATACCCTCATTTGCATATTTGTATGTTTCATACCCTCATTTGCATATTTAATGCCATTTTTCAAATTTTTCGACTTTTACTTCCAAAACATGCTTACAAGTGTAATACTTACTCTGCTTTAATAATACTTATATATAATGCTCTGTTCATACAAAAGTTTAAACATTGATGCCCTTTTGCTATTTTCAAACATTTCTTTTTTACCAATGTTAAAAGCGGGGGTATCATGAGTGAGCTGTGCTCACTAATTCTCTTGTTGAACTTGGTACAAATTACCGGTGTGATGCTCTAATTGGAAATATTAATTTACCTGAAAAATATTACATCTTGGTGAATGAAATTTTGTAATAACAAAGCCAGTTTACCAAAATTATTTTGGACAATATTATGATGCTTGAAGCTTTTTTTTAAACATAGTACCCTTCACATCTATAATTCTCAATGGACGGATAGCAGATGGCGGGGGTATGTGAGCCATGCTCACTTTTTTCTTGTTTGTTAAGCTCATTAGGCCTTCGTTATAAGACAAGATGGGCTAAAGGAAAACATAACTACTGTAGTCCAGAAGCTGACATTTTATGGGGATAAACCAGGCAACTAAAAGTTTAACAATGAATAAATATAAATGACTATTTATATAACGCCTTATCCACAGGTCATGTGCTCAAAGCGTTTGAATAATACCAAAGTTTGTTCATTTCGTCTTCATACACCCTAAATTATTGGTGTGACAGGATGTCTGTCTTCAAACCTTTATTTGACTTCTTCTAGGGAACACAAGTAAAGATAATATTCCAATGTTGATTATAGATAAGTTGTATAAGTAATGAAGGCTAAAAGCAATGTGAAAACAAACCTCTGGGTTGGTTTCCATTATTTCGCAACTGTTCATAAATTTACATGCCACTCATTATTCAGCACAAAACTTCCCTGATTACCGACAAGGACATGCTATGGTTTATACATTTTTTTATTCATAGAGAATCTGGTTCCGTAAACAAGCAACTTTTGCTTATTGAGAATCTCATCAAAGTGTCTTATAACAACACGATGTATAGAGAATCTCACCCAAATATAACAACACGAGTTGATAAAAGTTACAAATATCCGAGGCTTGCCGAATATATTTTTACTTTTATCAACGAGTGTTGATATATTTGATATCAGAAGACACGAGGGTGAGATTCTATTTATCATCCAAAATCATTCTTATCATGTTTCAATGAAATAGTGTACGTCTCTGAGCACAGATCTGCCATTTGACTATGCGGTGATCTCAAGCGATATTTCCTCCGGAACACAGTTTTGGGTGATAAATGCTATTATTTCCTCTGTACTACTACAAGGATTTTAAAGTGAAAATATGCTTTGAGAACAGAGCATAACTTTCGTGCACTCAGGCCGAGATCCTTTGCATACCCCTGCCATAATACTAGCAGCCATGATATTAGTGAAATACTCTTGAAAGGGGCGTTAAGCCCCAATTCACCTAATCACCTCCTTTGCATATTAGGTAGAAAATTACAGTATAATACATAATAAAAGGGTACAAGTAATTTGCAGGAAGATTTTACAATTTTACCAACCAACAAAAAATTAATACAGATATTTTTATTACACATAAAAAGTGCATTCCCTGCTATTCTGATTCTTATTTAACGATCCTTCCAGTCAAGATATTATTAATTAATTAACAAATCAGAGGGCACAACTCACTAGAGGAATCCCCTACTGAGAAGCAAATCCTAAATCCTTCTCAATTTGCAATCTCAGCATAGCTTGGCTTGTCAGCAGACAGGCCAATCAGCCCGGATCTATAATGATTAGGCGCCCCCCTTTAACCTTGACACTTTCTGTTGTCAAACACTGAGGTTATAACTGGGTAGTATGCATTTTCTGAAAACTTTGACCATGGCCATAATTTTTCATTGATCGGTAATAGGTCATTGATATTTGATATGCTTATTTATTGTCATTAAATCATTCAGAGAATGTCATAATTTTCAAGCTGATAAAAGACCATCTTATGACAATGCAGATCTTGATGATAAGATCTGAACTTTCCTAAATTACCCTTACATTTAAACTGCTTATTTGGGGGATATTTTGTGCATCAATAGGACAGATCCTGGGGGTTCTTGTGCTCTCTGAACACTCTTGAACGATCTATATGTAAGTATTCAAACTTTGATAATAAATAATGATAAGTTGCAGAGCCAATAGCCCTACTTTATTACATAGGAAATAGCAAATGAATCACTATTTTGCTGAAGATAAGTAACCTGATACCTGTTACCTACTGTATTTTATAGAAAAGAGTGAAGATATGTGGTTATGTAATGAGGTGTTCTTGCCACAGGCTTCCTGGAGAAAAACCGTGACACATTCAGCACGGACCTGATGCAACTGATCCAGTCATCCAGAAACAAATTTCTCAGCACCCTCTTCTCATCGGAAACATCCATGGTGCGTGCATCCCTTTCTCCCTCTTTCACTTCATCACTTCACAAAAACTCACCTTCAAGCCTTTCAAAACAGTGTAATAGCCTACCTGCCGGACTCTATTCGATAAAGTTATCCTCATATGTATATATATATATATATCCACTATTTAACAAAATATATAAAAGCTCATAAAGGGACACTACATGTTTTTCATCAATTTCTCTTAAGATTTTATACATGCAAAAATATCAAATGTCCTGATTTATGTGCAGATCATCTCACTCGACTTGCATATGTATCCCCAAGGGCCAAATATGACAATAACTTGCTTCCAATGAAACTCGAGCAGCGGCTTTATACACGATGAGAAGCCGAATTCTTGCGCCCCGTTTGGAAGTAGGCCAGTTATATGTCCCATTAAACCTTACCAACCAATATCTGTCTCTTTTTCTGCTACATGATATACAAGAGCACAACACTATTCAGGTACAAGTCAGTATGTGATATACAAGAGCACAACACTATTCAAGTACAAGTCAGTATGTGATATACAAGAGCACAACACTATTCAGGTACAAGTCAGTATGTGATATAAAAGAGCACAACACTATTCAGGTGCAAGTCAGTATGTGATATACAAGAGCACAACACTATTCAAGTACAAGTCAGTATGTGATATACAAGAGCACAACACTATTCAGGTGCAAGTCAGTATGTGATATACAAGAGCACAACACTATTCAGGTACAAGTCAGTATGTGATATACAAGAGCACAACACTATTCAAGTACAAGTCAGTATGTGATATACAAGAGCACAACACTATTCAGGTACAAGTCAGTATGTGATATACAAGAGCACAACACTATTCAAGTACAAGTCAGTATGTGATATACAAGAGCACAACACTATTCAGGTACAAGTCAGTATGTGATATACAAGAGCACAACACTATTCAAGTACAAGTCAGTATGTGATATACAAGAGCACAACACTATTCAGGTGCAAGTCAGTATGTGATATACAAGAGCACAACACTATTCAGGTGCAAGTCAGTATGTGATATACAAGAGCACAACACTATTCAGGTACAAGTCAGTATGTGATATACAAGAGCACAACACTATTCAGGTACAAGTCAGTATGTGATATACAAGAGCACAACACTATTCAGGTACAAGTCAGTATGTGATATACAAGAGCACAACACTATTCAGGTGCAAGTCAGTATGTGATATACAAGAGCACAACACTATTCAGGTGCAAGTCAGTATGCGATATACAAGAGCACAACACTATTCAGGTGCAAGCCATATGTGATATACAAGAGCACAACACTATTCAAGTACAAGTCAGTATGTGATATACAAGAGCACAACACTATTCAAGTACAAGTCAGTATGTGATATACAAGAGCACAACACTATTCAAGTACAAGTCAGTATGTGATATACAAGAGCACAACACTATTCAGGTGCAAGTCAGTATGTGATATACAAGAGCACAACACTATTCAGGTACAAGTCAGTATGTGATATACAAGAGCACAACACTATTCAAGTACAAGTCAGTATGTGATATACAAGAGCACAACACTATTCAAGTACAAGTCAGTATGTGATATACAAGAGCACAACACTATTCAGGTGCAAGTCAGTATGTGATATACAAGAGCACAACACTATTCAGGTGCAAGTCAGTATGTGATATACAAGAGCACAACACTATTCAGGTACAAGTCAGTATGTGATATACAAGAGCACAACACTATTCAAGTACAAGTCAGTATGTGATATACAAGAGCACAACACTATTCAGGTACAAGTCAGTATGTGATATACAAGAGCACAACACTATTCAAGTACAAGTCAGTATGTGATATACAAGAGCACAACACTATTCAGGTACAAGTCAGTATGTGATATACAAGAGCACAACACTATTCAGGTGCAAGTCAGTATGTGATATACAAGAGCACAACACTATTCAGGTGCAAGTCAGTATGTGATATACAAGAGCACAACACTATTCAAGTGCAAGTCAGTATGTGATATACAAGAGCACAACACTATTCAGGTACAAGTCAGTATGTGATATACAAGAGCACAACACTATTCAGGTACAAGTCGGTATGTGATATACAAGAGCACAACACTATTCAGGTACAAGTCGGTATGTGATATACAAGAGCACAACACTATTCAGGTACAAGTCAGTATGTGATATACAAGAGCACAACACTATTCAGGTCCAAGTCAGTATGTGATATACAAGAGCACAACACTATTCAAGTGCAAGTCAGTATGTGATATACATGAGCACAACACTATTCAGGTACAATTCAGTATGTGATATACAAGAGCACAACACTATTCAAGTACAAGTCAGTATGTGATATACAAGAGCACAACACTATTCAGGTGCAAGTCGGTATGTGATATACAAGAGCACAACACTATTCAGGTGCAAGTCAGTATGTGATATACAAGAGCACAACACTATTCAGGTGCAAGTCAGTATGTGATATACAAGAGCACAACACTATTCAAGTACAAGTCAGTATGTGATATACAAGAGCACAACACTATTCAGGTGCAAGTCAGTATGTGATATACAAGAGCACAACACTATTCAAGTACAAGTCAGTATGTGATATACAAGAGCACAACACTATTCAAGTACAAGTCAGTATGTGATATACAAGAGCACAACACTATTCAGGTGCAAGTCAGTATGTGATATACAAGAGCACAACACTATTCAGGTACAAGTCAGTATGTGATATACAAGAGCACAACACTATTCAGGTGCAAGTCAGTATGTGATATACCTTTTTGAAGCTGACAGAGATCCCGAGCCAAGAAAATTGTGATCACCAATATGCAGTTTTCTATAGATTTATTCGTGCACTTGTCACATGGTTATTTGATGCCTATGATATTTTATGGAAGGGTAAAATTTGCATGTTTATATAGGGGATTTCAGACCAGTAAACATTGTCACGTGACTAAGCCGACCCTGACTCCGACAAGAGCACTGCTAAAAGAAGATCTACAGAATTACGTATACAGGATTTAACCCTGTTCTATTCACCCCTACCTCACATTTATGATATTTTAGTTATCAAAATTGAATGTATATTTTCTGGAATGGAAATATGCCACAAAATAATTACACTGTTGTTTTTCCTTTCAGGGCACGGACACACGGAAGCGAGCTCCAACATTGGCAGCCCAGTTTAAAAAGTCTTTAGATTCGCTCATGAAAACACTTGGAACCTGCCAGCCTTTCTTTGTGAGATGTATCAAACCAAATGAGTTTAAGAAACCAATGGTAGGTTCATAAATTGCAAAATCCTTCTGTCATTTTTTGTTGCTCTAGAGTCATATTTAGTGTCTTGTTTATTGAAATAATATTGGAAAAGTTGATCGATAAAAACATGGAAAATCTAGTTCGTTTTTAAGAGGAGGCTTGTAAATTGTTTATCATGATTTATTTGTAAAAAAAATATTAACAAATTTCTTGAAAAGTATACTCCAAACCTAATGGTCTGCCTTATTTAATCACAAAGACTACCTCAACATTTTATCAATATCAAACTAGATATAAATGAAAGAGATTAAAAACATAATTAATGGCTAATGATATTCTACATATTGTAAAAACAACTTGATTTATCTTAAATTTTAAAAGTTATGAGAAATAACCCGGTCAACCTTTTTTTCGGTAAATTGGCAGAGCGCCATTTTCAACTCATCAGGCCTGAAAGACTTGACCCTTCATTTAATATGGTTTCGGCAGGGGGTCCACCCTAAAAATTTTGAACAACTTCTTCTCAAGAACCAGCAATGCTATGAAATTCAAAATTTGTGAATATGATCTTTGAAAGATGGAGACTCAGATTTGTAAATTTCATAAGCCAACTCTGAAATAAAGGCATGGCAGGGGTGCAATTTAAAGTTGTGATTTTCACCTAAAGAACCAGTAATGCTGAAACACTCTATTTTGTTCAATATAATCATTGATGAATAGAGACTGAGATCTTTAATACTCCAAAAAGTAAGGGCATGGCTGGGATGCAACTTTAATGTGTTTTATATTGTTAAATAGAAGGCACAGTCTCTTGGTTCTACTTAAGTGACTGACTTGTAATCTAATCTACCCCTTACATAAGCAGCATTGTCCAAGTGTTGAGACAGTGTGCCCTTTCGCTCCCCCCTCTCTCCTCCGCCCATTTTGTTAACACTGGTGTGTGTAGGGGGGTAGATAGACTTATGTTCAGTCTCTGAAAAAAATATCTAAATTTTGTATTTTATTAAATTTTTAATAGGAGCCTCAGACAAATGGAGATTTCAGAGCAGTCAAGATCTAGACTTGCTTCCATGGGGCGAATTTTATGCTCTACTGTCTGCGTGTAAGACTAGGGGGTAGAGTCTCAGTGTGTTGAGGGCTTTTATAAAATGTTCATTGGGTTTTGGTCAGGTCTTTGTGGATAATTTTTCCTCTTATAAAATAGTATTCATTAATAAGGTATACTCTCTTGTGAAGGGATTTGTAATGTTTCTCTCCAAATTTTATACCATTTTTATACACCCGCTACTACATAGCATGTCAGTCTGTGCGCCTGTGTCAGTCCGTCCGCCTGAAATCGTTTCCGGAGCATATCTAAAAAATTCTATGACTTGGAACTTTCAAATTTGGTATTGAAGTAACCTAGATGGTGCTCTTGTGCGTTTAAGAGGTCTCCACCCTGAGGTCCAAATATTTTTATGAAATTTTGACCCAAAACGGTCTGATTTTCGGACTTTGTGTTGTTTCCAGTGCATATCTAAAAAACTACATGATTTGGAACCTTCTAATTTGGTATGAAAGTTATCTATATGGTGCTGTTGTGCCGTTTAGTGTCTCAAATCCAAGATCCAAATAATTTATGAAATTTTTACCAAAAACTGTCCTATTTTCAGACTTTGTGTCGTTTCCGGTGCATATCTAAAAAACTATCCAATTTGGAACCTTCAAATTCGGTATGGAAGTAACCTATATGGTGCTGTTGTGCCTTTTAGGGGTCTCAACCCCAAGGTCCAAATAATTTTTTAAATTTTGACCAAATACTGTCTGATTTCGGACTTTGTGTTGTTTCCAGAGTATCTCTCAATAACTATATGAGTAGGAAATTTCATATTTGGTGTGGAACCGACTTGTATGTAGCTGAATTCAACTCCAAGGTTTAAATAATTTTCGTAATTTTGACCAAAACGGTCTGATCTCTTTCCGGGACATAACTAAAAAACTATATACCGTAAATCCGTAATTAGACGCCGGGCTTCTAATTTTAGCTCATCAGGCCTGAAAGGTCGGATGGGCTTATGGCATGGGATGGCGTCCGTCCATCCGTAAACTTTTCACTTTTTTTACTTCTTCTCCAGAACCAATGACTCAAGAGAGTTGAAATTTTATGTACAGACTCCTTAACTGAAGGGGATTCCAAATTGTAGATTTGGTAACCCTGTGACCCCAAATAAAGGCCACAGGGGTCACAACCTAAAAAGCATTTTTCATCTTTTTCTAAAGTCCCAAAAGCTCTATAAAGCTGAAATGTTATGTTCAGACTGTTTGGCCTATGGGGATTCTAAATTGTAGATTTGGTGATCTTGTGACCCCAAATATGGATCACAGGGATCACCGCCTAAAACTACTGTTTTAATGAGCTGTGAACATAATAAGATTTTATGTGCACTTCATATGTCAGCTTAAGAGTAAAACTACATTATGGACATGTTTGATGTATTCAATGTGAAATTGGAACTATTGAATAGCCTGTGAACTGAATATTGTGACAGGATGCATAGGAAATGTTTTTTAAAAGGGTTAACAAATGTTTTATTTTACAATAGATATGTGAACTAAATATGACTGGTGATGAAGTAAGATAAGACTAATAAAACTAGCTACATGAGTTTGTGATATCACATCTTCTTTTCCAGTAAAGAAAATATATAAAGATGGGGAAAACAAAATTTAAAATATATAATTCACTGGCTGTGAGTCCAGGGTCTGCATGTCGTGTAATTGCAGGTGTTGACCTGGGGAGTGACCACTCCCTGGCAGAGATGCAAACAGCAACTAATACACAGAGGTTTCAGGTTACTTCTCTGCTGTGTTACTGATTTAGTCTTACAATATAATTTATTAATTAAAATTTGAAAAGGAGCCTATGAAACTATGAGCCTATGAGAAACAGGATTTTTAGAAACAAATAGGGGCTCTTTTTTCATTATGTAATAAATGTTGATAATTCAAGAATAAAATTAAGAAGTAAAACAATAAACTGCAAAGGTCTACATTATTTATAATGAATATGGATTAATGTGTAACCAAGTTTGATAATAACTTTAAAATTTGATGACTGGGCAATGACTTCTTATGTGATATCTTAATCTTTTCCTTAGAGATAATTGATAACATGATTCCTGATGAGCTTCAGAGCCAGTGGCTCTATTTTTTTCAAACTGCACCACAGGCGTCTTATTGAGGCAGGCATCTATTTCATAAGAAGACTTGTAGAGACCACCCAGTACAATAGGAAGCAGCAATTATGAATTTAAATTCAGTTTAACCGGCGTTTAATCAAGGCAGGCGTTTATAGTTTTCAGAAAACTGTGCAAGGGCATCAATTTGAGACAGGCTTCCATTTAAGATAGGCATCTAATTAAGGATTAACGGTAACCTAGAAACTTCAAAATTGGATGTAACCAATGTGATATTGTTGTGCCTTTTATTTGTTTAAACACCACAAATCTAATAATTTCAACAATAGCTTTATAATAAACAATCGTTGTTATTCATTGACATGATTGACCAAATTATGTTTTCCAATTTATTGATACTGTTTAAAGGCAGTTAAACCACCGGCGGGGGTATGTGAGCTGTGCTCACTTCTATGTTGTGTTTGATGATTTGGGGAATACTGATGATACTTGAACAACCCAATATAATATCAAAATTTAGTGTCAAGTCATGTTTTTGTTATGCACTGACAATTTCAAGACTGCAGTTTTTCAGTGTTAGGAATTGTGCATTATATTGAGAACAATCTATTTCAATCTTCAACATCCAAAAATATCTCTCATGAGCTACAGAGCTACATGGCTCTATTTTTTTAAACTTTTTGTATCCCGATCGTGCTCAGTGGTCAAATTTTTCCTGGCCTTTACAGAGGCCACCCAAGGCAAGGGTAGTTATTACATCAAGAAGAAAGAGTTAATACACAAGAAAAATATAATTGTTATTTAGATTTATTAGCTCATCTGGCCTGAAAGGCCCGATGGGCTTATGGCATGGGATGGCGTCCGTCCATCCGTCCGTCCGTCCGTAAACTTTTCGCTTTTTCGACTTCTTCTCCAGAACCAATGACTCCAGAGAGCTGAAATTTAATGTACAGACTCCTTGGCTGAAGGGGATACTAAATTGTAAATTTGGTGACCCTGTGACCCCAAATGTGGGTCACAGGGGTCATAACCTTAAAAGCTATTTTCATCTTCTTCTCCAGGACCAATGACTCCAGAGAGCTGAAATTTTATGTACAGACTCCTTGGCTGAAGGGGATTCTAAATTGTAGATTTGGTGACCCTGTGACCCCAAGTGTGGCTCACAGGGGTCATTACCTAAAAAAAAACTATTTTCATCTTCTTCTCCAGTCCCGATGAACGTAGAGAGCTGAAATTTTATGTACATACTCCTTGACTGAAGGGGATTCTAAATTGTAAATTTGGTGACAGTGAGACGGTGAGACCCCAAATATTGGGTCACAGAGGCAATGACCTAAAATGCTATTTTCATCTTCATCTCCAGTCCCAATGGCTCTAGCGAGCTGAAATTTTATGTACAGACTCCTTGGCTGTAAGGGATTCTAAATTGTAAATTTGGTGAGTCTGTGACCCCAAATATGGGTCACAGGGATCATAACCTAAAAGCCTATATCAGTTTACAGCATCTTTCTGAGATTATATGTGCACTTCAATCAGTAAGTAGGTAAGGGAGGTAATTTTAAAGAAAACAGCTGAGTTAAAGGCATTTCATCTTTCTGATGTGAGAGTTCTAACATGTGCTTTGAGAATATAATATGTCTGATGAAAAAGAGATATTGAGAATTAAAAACTTAGAATTGGAGGTCTAACAAAAATTATAAGTCATATTTTATCTTTGTCTCACATTTCACATATGAATAATTATTTGTATTTTGCAAGTGAATTTGCTGATAAAGGTACACAAGTCTAAAAGTATTCTAAAGACTTAATACAGAATCTTTTATTAAGTCTAATATAATGTTCTTTGTAATTTAAGAGTAAATAATGGAGTTTTTTAATATCTCATGATATTGTGTAATTATTTGGAGAATTAATTAATTAATTAATGAGAATTTCCAGTACGGGTCAATTTGGTATACCTTATTTATATCATATTTTATACTTTAAAACTGATTTAGTTTTCTATCAACTTTGCAGTTAATTTTATTCAATAGGAACAAGAAATAAGATAAATGTCTACATTATGGACATGTTTAATGTGAATCTATTTGAAATGAGAACTATTGAACACCCTTTGAAGGAATAACTTGAAGAGGAATTAAATTTTTTCATTTTACATGAGATATGTGAACTGAATATGACTAGTGATGACTGGTGATAACATAGGACTATAAAAGAAGTAGCTATATGAGATTGTGATATCACACCTATTTTCATCATCTTCTCCAGTACAGAAACTTAATTAATTGTAGGAAAAACTGCATCTAACATATAAATTTTACTGGCTGTGGGTCCAGTGTCTGCATGTTATGTAATTGCATTGTGTTGACCTCTTCCTGGCAGAAGGATGAAAACTGATAGTTACACAGAGGTTTCAGGTTACTTCAAACTACTGTGCAGCACTGTGTTATCATAGACTGTGCGTGAGACTGCTTTAGTCTTCCACTGACTCTAAAAAAGAATTTATTCATAGAATATCACCATTTTATCAAATATTGAAAAGGAGCCTATAAGAAATGGTGAAAAAGAATTTACTAAAAAAAATTCACCAATTTATTAAGTATTGAAATGGAGCCTATAAAAAAAATTGGATTTTCAAAAACTGAGGCTCCTATTCATTATGTAATAAATGTTGGTATTGCCATAATGCAATTAAGAATTAAAACAATATAATGCAAAGGTGTATGATATTCATAACGAATGTTGATTTATGTGTAACCAATTTTGATAATAATTAGCAGGGGTCATAACCTTAAAAGGTTTTTTCATTTTCTTCTACAGCCCCAGGCCATTATTGCAATAGCTGACAGTGGTGAATTGTATGCAAAGAATTGTACCCGGTATATTCATTATTATATAATGTGTGTACGATCTTAAAAAATAGTATGATCTCTCCACCACATTATTATATGTTTGATACCAGCAATTTATTTCCAAGCTTTGTGTTGCTCTTTCAACACATATATATAGCAGATTGGCAAAGTTATGGTAACAAAATATTTTTAAACTGCTTTAATCGTTTCACTACCTAGATTCTTATTACTACATTCCATTATCTGACCATTGCTATAAAGTTCACTCCATAACATACCCCACTTATTATTTCCTGATGAGCTACAGAGGCCATGGCTCTATTTTTTTAAATACATTTCCAACTGATATATATTTCTGGTTTAAGATTTTTGACCGAGAACTCTGTTGCAAACAACTGCGTTACTCGGGCATGATGGAGACAATCAGGATCCGTAGAGCTGGCTATCCTATCCGGCACTTGTTTCGGGATTTTGTGGACCGGTACCGGGTGATGGTGTCAGGGGTGGGCCCGTCCCACAAAGAGGAGTGTGAGGCGGCTTCCCGCCGTATCTGCAAACAGGTGCTTCAGGGCAAGGATTATCAGCTTGGCAGAACTAAAGTCTTCCTTAAGGTACACTGAGCAAAATCTCTTAATAATTATCAATAATGCATTTTGATAATTGTTGACTGTTGTGAAGTACTTGTGTGCTGATTTGCAGTGGTTGTGTTGTAGGATGCGGAGGATGTGTTCCTGGAGCAGCAGCGAGAGCTCATGCTCACCCACAAGATCCTCATTCTACAAAAGACTGTCCGTACCTGGACCTGTCGACGTAAATTCCTCCGTATGCGCAAGAATGTTGTCACTATACAGTCGGCATGGAGAACACACCATCAACGACGCAGGTTCAAGCTGGTACTGTATCATTCTTTTTCAGAAGGAATCTTCCTTGGGGTACCTGTAGCATAAAAATCTTATTCTTTTCGATATGACATTTTGTAACTTATTTTTTCACAAAACAAAAACAATAAAAAAAACTTCAGACCACCTTTAAGAGCCATCACGGATGTTAGTGTTTCAAATTTTTGGAAAATATACTTATAACGTCATTCGCCAGAGAAATCTTTCATCTACAACATGGCATATGTTAAATAATTTTCATATCACGACAATGTATTGCAATTTGGTTTCAAAGAGAAGTATCACTTCGACTAGCGCGCGCTACGGGTATCTGACGTATATAAACAGAGCCCCCTTTTTTGCGTAATACGTACTACACAAACAGCAAGCGCTTCCGAAGCGTGAAGGCTCGTCTCTAGCGCAAGTCGCCATAACAACCCATGTGCTGCACGTGCTGCACGTGACTCTCTTGCAAGTTACCCTTGTCACACATTACTGAATGTGACGATTGCTTTACAAACTATGTTTCGAAATGTCCTGAGAATATACAAATTATTTCCTGTTTAATGTTCTTTTTATTGAGATAAGACCAGCAAATTATGAATTTTTTTTACTCTCATTAATTATAAAATTCAAGAAAAATACCTAGTTGGGTAAAACAATTATTCCAATATCTGTAGCAAATACATTATTAAATGAAATGGTAAATAAATAACCGTAATTTTTGTTATATATTTCGATTCCTTTCATTGCTCATATTTTTTGTTATTCTTTCGTGTCTTTGTTTACTGTGTGTGAGCTAGACCATAATGCTTTGCGCTTGAAAATAATAGACTGGATCTATATTTAGACTGGAAAACACCTTTACTAATTAATGCAATTTCTCGGCTTATTTTAAGTTGGAAAAATTTGGGAAAAATTAAGTGTATTTGTTTCACGAAGATAGATTTTTGGAAAAATTGTGATATTTTCATCAACATCCGTGATGGCTCTTTAAGTGGGCCCCTATATATAAAACCCTGGTGGTTCCCCTAACCCTGGTAGTTGCTAACCAAGCCAAGTGCAGGTTTATAGTTAGAGTACCAAGAACAGAATATTCTATGTGTGGTAACTATATTTACTAAACGGCAGAGGTTTTTTGTTGCATTTATCGCATTCCATGTTATTGTAACTGCATTTTGAACTTGCCTACGTGACCAAGTGTACAAGTGCTAGGGACCGCAATGCAAAAAATTCTAAATATTTTTTTCAAAATCTATTCATTATATATCATTAGGAACGTTACAACTAAAGGTTCATACCTATTTACGATGCATAGTTACTAAGTACTGACGTAATATCAAAACTGTGATTCTATTGTGTACTATAAGTCTGTTGCAGTAGTTCTGCGCCCCCCCACTTCAAGTAAACCAAGATATTTCAAAGCATGCCAATTAACTCTTCAATCAGTACATTTCTTTGTTGTAACAAAATTCTTTTTTACCATGACAATATGTATAATTAATGTAACATTTCAGAATCCAAAATTAAAATACTCTGATCATTTTTATTTTCCTGCAATGTCCAAGATGATGAAAGCCACTATTCTAAGTATGAACCTGTGTTAAAAGTTAATGTGTAAGCCTCACAAACAGTTTATATATTCCTCAATCATTAGATAATAATAATAATAATAATAATAACAAGGATTGACGCGTCAATACTTAGGTCTTCAAGACTTCTGCTTGACCTTGAACTCCATGTTTGACTCTCAGTTATTTCATTAGTTTCTCTGCTTTAAAATGAGCTATCAAACATGTCTCTATCTTCATTAGTTTTTTTACAACAATTCTCCAAAGAACATACCCCTCTGAAAATGGAAAAATTGCATATTTATGGACCCCTACATTATATTTCTCATGATTAAGACAAAACGGTTAATATTTTCATACTAAGCTATGACATAGGAAATGTTGTGCTTTAATTTCCACTTAAGTAGATGTAATCATCATTTAGATTGTATACATAGTTAATGCGTTATGTTCTTCTGAATATTCAGGAAAATACTAAAAAATCATTATTTTCTGACCCTTACAGAACTTTTGCATTGTTTGAAGCTTAACTATGAATTTTTTATGAAAGGGTTCAACATGAAAGTTGTTATTCTTGAAAATGTGGATATGTAGGTGTAAATCAAATGTCATTATCGTAATTAGTTAAGAAGTTAAGAAGTTGTTATCCTTTGAACTTTGACATACTTTGATTATTTGAAAATGACAATCTTCTGTGACTTGTCACACATAAACTATGACAGATACATGCTTGAAAAATATTGTCCTTATCAAATGACCTTTCTCCTTAAAAATGAACTAATTAATGTGTTGCTGTCTTCAGTGGTTTACAACTGAAAATTCTCCAAAAGCTGCACCGGTCGAAAAGTCTCAAAATCATAAAATTTTTACTATTTTGGGAAAAAGTCCAAATTGTGCCCAAACTGTCAACTTTTATGTGACAATGATATGTTATGGAATTGTTACACTAGTTATTAGAAAGAGATGGCAACAAGTAACTTTGACATAAAATCATTCATAACAGAGTTATACCCCTTTGAACATGGTGGCGATAAATGCCTTCTTGAAAATGGTCCATATTCAAGGGCAAATTACTTGAACTCAAGGTCAAAATTCAAAAATCAGCCGAGATCGCTTATGGCATGGCATGGTGTCCTGGCGTCTGTTAACTTTTCGCATTTTCGTCTTCTTCTCCAGAATCACTTGGTCTAGGGAGCTGAAATTTTGTGTGCAGGCTCCTTGGCTAATGGGGATTCTGAATTGTAGATTTCATGATTTTATGATTTCAAATGGGATCACAGGGGCCATTACCCCAAAAACCTTTTTACATCTTCTTCTCCAGTTCTAAAAGGTCTAGAGAGCTGAAAAGTTGTACATTATAAATTAGTAAAGTTGTAAATTAGCTTTACAAAAGGCCAAATGTCTGGCTGACAGGGGTCACAACCTTAACAAAACTATTTTCATTTTTTTCTCAAGTACAAATGTGTTATACCTGTGATGTATTCTCCTGGAAAATTTACACTTTGAAATTTAGTTTATTGTTAAAAGAATATTGAGCTACAGAGCCAATGGCTCTATTTTGTTTCGAACTGAGTTCAGGCAACCTACTCCAGGGCATTAGATTTAGGACATTTAAGAGAAAATTACATGGTTTAGTGAGAAGCAATATGACAGGGTTGCTGATGACCAAATCTTTTTTAACTATTAGGCACAGTCTCTTTGCTACATGTGAAACCTTTGACTTTTAATCTGAGCTACATGTTACGTAAAGATTCTCTCTCTCTCTCTCTCTCTCTCTCTCTCTCTCTCTCTCTCTCTCTCTCTCTCTCTCTCTCTCTCTCTCTCCCTCTCCCTCTCCCTCTCCCTCTCCCTCTCTCTCTCTCTCTCTCTCTCTCTCTCTCTCTCTCTCTCTCTCTCTCTCTCTCTCTCTCTCTCTCTCTCTCATTCTCATATGTAATAAATCATGCAATTTCTGATGAGCTACAGTTCCCAGATGGTTTTCTTCCTTAAGCTTTCTTTGGTCATTCCAGATGAAACAAGGGTACATGCGTCTGCAGGCTATGGTGAGGTCCCGTATTCTCTCTGCCCGCTACAACGTTCTGCGAGGAATGATCATAGATCTCCAGGTACTCACAGCACTGTTGAAAGAAATCTTAATACTTATTATTAAGCTAATTTTAACGCCCAATATCCAGCACAAATTCTTCCCAATGGCCGCTGTACATTATTACCCTGAAGGACTTTGGGTGCCGCTACCAATTGCTTAGTGTAACCATGTAGGCTGCGTCCATACTTCCTTAAATCTAAATACTTATATACTTATGACATTTTCTTCAAAACTGAAACTGAAATTTTAAGAATACCAGCTTGTTACAGGTAGACTAGAGTTTGTTAATAAAGTTATGAAAGCCTCACAAATATGGGTGTGGCAGGGTGTCCACCCTAAAATCTTACCAAATAGAACCAGTAATGTGCAAAAGCTCAAATTTGGGAAATATTTAATACCCTACTCCTAAAGACAATGTTATAGCAGTGGTGCAAATTCCAGAGGTTTACCATTCTAAGTACTATGATGTTTAAGGTAAATGCCTGTTTGTGAGCTTTATGTCTGAAGCACCAAAACCAGGTGAAATATAGCTTATTTCTCCTTTTAATGACCTGGTGTAAATCTCAGGTTGGACTTTATTTGCCAGCCGGGCGGGTGTTCATTATCGTCCGCAGGGGTAACCCGTATGCCCTGGTTTCAAATGAACTGGCTATCATGGGTGAAAATGGCGGCATACAGACAAACTCGTTCTTGCATATTTGAAAATATAGTATACTTTTCCATATAAACATTTTCAAGACAATTTTTAGCTCATCAGGCGTGAAAGGCCCGATGGGCACATGGCATGGCATGGTGTCCGGCGTCCGGCCATCCGTCCGTAACCTTTTCGCTTTATCGACTTCATCTCTAGAACCAATGACTCCACAGAGCTGAAATTATAAGTGCAGACTCCTTGGCCAATGGGGATTCTAAATTGTAGATTTCGTGACCCCATGACCACAAATGGGGTCAAAGGGGTCACATCCTTAAAAACCTATTTTCATCTTCTTCTCCAGTTCCAAAAGGTCTAGAGAGCTGAAGAGTTGTGTGCAGACTCCTTGGCCAATGGGGATTCTAAATTGTAGATTTTGTGACCCCATGACCCCAAATGGGGTCACAGGGGTCACATCCTTAAAAACCTATTTTCATCTTCTTCTCCAGTTCCAAAAGGTTTAGAGAGCTGAAAAGTTGTGTACAGACTCCTTGGCCAATGGGGATACTAAATTGTAGATTTCGTGACCCCGTGACCGCAGATGGAGTCACAGGGGTCACATCCTTGAAAACCTATATTCATCTTCTTCTCCAGTTCCAAAAGGTCTAGAGAGCTGAAAAGTTGTGTGCACACTCTTTGGCCAATGGGGATTCAAAATTGTAGATTTTGTGACCCCAATCAAGGTCACGGGTCATGACCCTAAAACCTATTTTCATCTTTATCTCAAGTATGCAAAGCTCTAGAAAGGTGAAATTGTAATTGTAGGATTGGTGACCCTGTGACTCCAAATGTGGTCACAGGGGTCATGAACTAAAAACCTATTTTTTGCTTGTTAACCCTTACGTTGCGTATATATATTTTACCCTTTTTAGCCCCTGTGGCGGAATTTACAGGCTCGCAGCTCGCAGCAGTAGTTTGAGCTTAGGCACTAACGAGCTCTGCTGGCGGAATTTCCAGGCGGCGATTCCGGTACCGTTTTTACGAAATATACCGCATCTACATGGCGAATACGGGCTATATACGGGCGTTGAATACAAATTCAAGTCGCGGTACCCGTACACAAATGGTTGCTTTATACCCGCATCTTTGAATTATTTTTTTACGATTTTTCTTTACTTTTCTATTACTTTGTAAAGATTGTCTTTAATTCGGGCCTTATAACATCATGAATTTGGAGCGCGCTACTGAAATTTTTATATGGACTTGAAGACCAGATGTTTGTCTTTACAATGATATAAAAAATATTAGAATGCGACCTATGGTTATAATTCTATTGTCATCTAAAGTTTGTCTTTATTTCCAGCTTCATGAAATCAAAACTCCTGAGCGCGCATATTGTGAAATTTATATGTGCTTGTAGATAGTTTATTCCTCTTTACAATGACGTAAAAATTATTAGAATACGACTTATGGTTCAGAAAATATAACCAACCAAAGGAGAGTGACGCTACCCCGACAGTACCACGTGAATGGTCCCGACGCGCACCAAGTTACTGGCACTGCTTGGTCCCCCCGGGACTGTGCTAATTACAGTACCGTTACCTCCTCGAGACCTCCTCGAGACCTCCTCGAGGGTGCCAGAGCCGAGCGCGCGTGGAACTAATGGGTACTAATGAGCACAGCATACACTAATCACCGCGGCGAACGCAATACATGTTGCGCGGTGTAAAGTTTGTCTTTATTTCCAGCTTTATAAAATCGTAAATTATTTCGCGCGCATGCGAAACACGTATGTACTTGAAGACAATTTATTCCTCTTTACAATGATATAAAAATTATTGGAATACGTCAAATGGTTCGCAATATATGAAGAGCGTAAGGAAGGCACCCCCAGTACTTAGAAAATTCATTTTTGAAAAACTAACTTTTTGCGACATCTGGCGCATCATTTGCCGCATGTTTATTTTTCGCTGCGCATATACATATGATACATGGAATTGAAGACAATTTATTGCTCTTTACGATGATGTAAAAAGAAAAAAAATGCGCAACTTCGTTCGGAAGCTATAGCGTGCCAAATGAAGGTACCCTCGGTACTTTGAGGCAACTTTTTGACTATCGCGCATATCGGGGCACGTGCCGCAACTTTAGTTTTTCGTGCGCATGTATAAATTTTATATTGAATCAAAGCCGAATCTTTCCTCTTTACCCCATGTAAGTTTTATGAAAATCGGCCACCCGGTTCAGCATTTATGGGTGTTTTTTTATGATGCGGTTCTGGCTGAACTTCCAATGAAAGCTCGCATTCACTTTCTCTGTCTCTTTGATAAAATAAAGAATATTTTATTTGCAATGACATGTATTACAATGAAATTACAATGCATTTATGTACAAATATACACAATATTTACCTGCGGTTGTGCGCAGAACAGCTTTAGGGACCTAACAAGGTATGTATATAATGTGTATATACTAGTCCACACTTCGGCTCTCTTTACTTTCAATTTTCTTCTTCTTCATTCCCTTCTTCATTTCTTTCTTTTTCCGTGGCAGTGATGTAAGCCCTGGAATAGTCAGTGGCGGTGTGGTACAGTTTGAAGCATGGTGCGGCGCACAGAGAAACATTACAATCTGTACATTCATAAGAAGACTCTCTGCCTACTCGTTTTTTCTTCCTTGCTGGCCCATTGCCTTCTTCAATCTGTTTTGCGAGGACGGCGCGTTTTGCCTTAGAGCATACCACACACATCCTTGTGACGTTTTTCTTCCTTCCGACAGGCTCAATCTTCGTCGGAAAGTGACGTCCATGAAGACGAGTGACACTCTCGTCGCTCGTGCTCGGCCGACCACGGGGACGTCTGCAAAGTGATGGAACTTGTTCCTTGTCCGCAAATGTTACTATATGTTGCGCCAAAGCCTTCCTGTATTCCCGACTTGTTTTTAGAGGTTTATCTTTGCTATATTCTTTATAAACGATGTAAGAGTTCAACATGGCAACGTTGAGAACGTGAAACCAAACCCGTTTCCACCACTTCAGGGTCTTCACTCGGAACGGCGTGTACGACAACATCTGGTCGGCCCGATCAACACCTCCCATGTACTTGTTGTACGTTGTTACAATGCGCGGCTTGAGAACTGGTTCCCCTGTTGCCCGGTTCTTCTTCCCTGTTTGTTCAAGTTGTGTATCTTCAACAGTAGACATGAGAAGCACTGATTTTCTATCTTCGTAGCGAAGAACGAGTAGGCCATGGTTGTGAGAAACTGTCATGTCCCCTTGCTTGGCTTTCTTTTTAGGTTTCTTGACTGAATCAGGAAGTCCCTTTCGATTGGCTCTCAACGTCCCCGTGGCACCTATTCCCCGCTCCCACAAATTTATGTACAGATTTGTGGACGAATAGTAGTTGTCCATAAAGATGTGATGCCCCTGTCCAACGTCGTTCACCAAGTCCATGACTACATCATAAGTTTTGCCACCTTCAGAAACCGGTTCATTCGTTTTTCCAGTGTAGAGTTTGAACTTGCAAACGTATCCGTTGTGCGAGTCACACAACATGAAAGCCTTTATCCCATACTTCTTAGGCTTGTCGGGAAGATAAACTTTGAAAGATAAGTTACCTTTCCAGGGCACCATGCCCTCGTCGACTGAAATGTTTTGATGCGGTTTATACACTCTTGAAAAACGGTGAACTATCCGGTTATACAAGTGTCCCAGTTTATTTATTGGTGAAAAGCACGGGGTGTTACGGCCCGGCATCCTCCTGTTGTCAGCCAAGTGTAGGTAGGTTATAAGAAGCCAAAACCTGTCTCGGGGCATGCACTTGGCGAAGAAAGGCGTTGAGGTAACATCACTTGTTGACCAGTAATCAGCAAAGTTTCTCTGCACAACCAATGACATGGCAATTGTCATGGCTACAAATACCTTCATCTCTTCTGCATTAGTGTCTTGCCACTGTTGCATTCTTGAACGGGGTCTTAGAATTTTGTCCTCCATTGCTTGTTTGAAATATCTATTGGTTTCCGTTGCCATATCCTCATAGTCATCATTATGTATAAACAAATTGAAAAAGTCAATAGGTTCAGGGTTCTCAGGAAGTTCTATGAACTGGCGCAACCCAGTTTGACCAGTGAAAGGCAAGTTTACACGTGGCCGCGGACCATCCACCCACTCATCAAACGTCTGTGAATTATCATGATTATATTGTGGTATTTCGGCAAACTCCTCCTCAAAACCACTAAAGTCTTCTTCGGTGGAATTACCGGCGGCTAGAATCTTTCTGGCAATCTCTGTCTCTATATCACTCAGAGCATCTGTGTCACCATGTTCACTATCTATTACAGTGTCCCGATCATATGCATCATCACTGTCTAAACCACTGCTACCATCACTGTCAGTTGACTCCATATCAGAGGCTTCATCAGCATGGATCTCGTTGATGAAGTCGTCGTCGCTTGTAACGGCTTCAAAGCTGCGTGTCCTAGTATGCAACGTCCTAGGCCGTCGCAGGGCCTTGCGTCCACGTCCGCGCAGCATTCTGCTTCAACCTGTAAATGATTGAAAATGCGTTAGATGTATGCAACATATAACATGTGATTAGAGACAATAAACATACAGAGATAATGAATGTGAGCTTCATGGACGTTCATTTGCCAGTTTCAGAACCTCCCGGCGCATCTAGGACGACTGCGCCGCAAGCGCCGACGGCGCCGACGGCTTCTGACATCGCGCCGATTTTTCCGACGCATATGTCAAACGGACCATTTTCTGATTTCCTCGGCGACGTGTAGCACCGGGCGCGAGGCCCGGAAAATAAACTACTATGTCAGGGAAGCTCGGGTTGTCAGTTGCCGAATGACTTCTCTTTTCGAGAAGCAGAGCATCCAAGGAGCGGTCTCTCGAGGCGGAGCCCGGACCCATGGGAGCATACTCCCATGCTCTCCGGGAATTCCCGTCCCCGTCTTCCGCGGCGGACCCCGGATTCAATCGCGGGACAGGTTTCCCATGTTCTCTTTTGAGAACGAGAGACTCCGAGGAACAATCCTATGGGACGAACCCCGGATTCTATTGGGAATGGGTTCCCATGCCCTCTCGACATATATAGCAGAAACCTTCATACCTCGGAATGACACGAACCTTTATTTCAAAGTAGAAACAAAAAAATAATTTGCACAAAAAGTTTGGGGGGTGGCGACCAAAAGCGGGGGGGTCCGCGCACCCCCCGGTAGATATTTATACTTGTGGGTCGGTCCCGAAGATGACGGACCACGCCCATGTTCATGGGAATTTTTTCTCATTATGTCATGGCGAATCCTGTCGGAAATTCCCCTGCTCACGAAAAAACTAATACCTAAAAAAGTAATTGTGATACAAAAGAACTTTGGTAATAAAAGTGGTGAGGAATCAAATTCTCCATCTGCTCAGTTCAGTCCGCTACACATATAAATAATTCTTCAAATCTTATTGAATGAAACGTCTTTTATTCAATAATGTAAAAGATAAAATAATAAATTCAATTCAAATGGTTTGGAAAGGTGCGCCCTCGCATTTGAATTTTAGAAATAAAAACCTTTCGCAAATGGCATCAGTAACAAAAATGTTCACGCATTTTTAGAAACTCCGAAAAGTGAAATATTTTCCTGAGAAAATATTCCCACGAAAAGGCTTTTCCCCGAGCGGCTGGTCCCGTACTCAAATATATTTTCACTTTTATGTTATAATTTTTTTTCCAAAACTGGAAACAAAATTCCGTCATGACAGTTGTTCATCGTTTATAAAGCTCTATATTTGCGTATCAAAAGAACAGTATTTTAGTTATATATTATCATACTTCTTCACTTATGCGTACATCAATATTGCGGCTCTTCGCGCATGCATAGTTCTTCCCAAAAACATGCGCATTATATCTGGAATTAAAGACAATGTTTTTCTCTTTACAATGATGTAAAAATTATAAAAATCGGACTTGCGGTTCAAAAGTTATGAAGTGCGAAAATTATACCTTTTGGCGCGGCGCTTTGCGCATGCAGAGTTCTTCCCGAAAACATGCGCATTATACATGGAATTGAAGACAATGTTTTTCTCTTTACAATGATGTAAAAATTATAAAAATCGGACTTGCGGTTCACAAGTTATAAAGCCCGTAATGATGGTATATGCTAAGAGCGCCACTTATTCAAAGCCGAATATCACCTTCTGCGCGACACCTGGCGCATCAAAAGTTATTGCCGAAAATACACGTATTTTATATGGAATTGAAGACAATTCTTTTATCTATATACTGATAAAAAAATTATGAAAATATCCCAAGTAGTTTCTTAGAAATAGAGCGCCGAGGCATGTTGGGGTAAATGCGCCACATGTATCAAAATTCAAAAGTGCGAAAGTCGGCTATCTCTGTGCGATTGCTGTATTTTCAGTTATGTTAGCGCAATTGCGATTTTTATATGGGAATAAAGGCCATTCTTTCCTCTTTATTTTGGTATAAAAAAAAATGAAAACAACCAATTGGTTCATATGATACGAAGTGCGAGAGAAAGGTAGCTTATCGCAATATCTTCCCGTAATTAGAAGCTATCTGCCCATGTGGCGAGATGCGAGACAGATAAGCATAGGCTATCTGCCCATGTGGCGGGATGCGAGACAGATAAGCCTGTACGGGCCTATCTCACCCCGGGGCAGTGCAGACACTTAGGTGCTAATTAGCCGCCGGGCAGTGTAGCCATCGGAGCGAAGCAGGACAAAATTGGCCTTTTGTAAAGCTAATTATCGATGCGTTACGGGTCAACAATGCACACGCAAATTGGTGTGAATTTTGCTGGACGTTCTGACCAGACACTGAAGAAAGTTTTATTCTCATTGCGGGCTGCGAGGCATAAATACAGCCATTCTCATGCAGCGAGTCGCGGAAACAATCGACTCGGGACCCGGTATGGAGGCTAGCCCAGTACATAGACAGGCGTGAATTCTTCTAAGTAAGCGATCCGGGATCCGTACTGGAGTACCTACGAATCGCTTATAGCCCGCCCGGATTATTCCGTCGCCCGCATGTTAAGGGTTAACCCTTACGTTGCGTATATATATTTTAGCTCCTGTGGCGGAATTTACAGGCTCGCAGCTCGCAGCAGCAGTTTGGGCTTTGGCACTAACGAGCTCTGCTGGCGGAATTTACAGGCGGCGATTCCGGTACCGTTTTTACGAAATATACCGCATCTACATGGCGAATAAGGACTATATACGGGCGTTCAATACAAATTCAAGTAGCGACACCCGTACACAAATGGCTAATTCACACCATGTTTTTTCGTTTTTATTCTATTACTTTCGAAAGATTGTCTTTAATTCTCGCCTCGAAACATCATAAATACGAAACGAAAAAAATTCCATTTATATACGGAATTGAAGACAAGATGTCTAGCTTCACAATGATATAAAAATTATTAGAATGCGACCTTTGGTTATAATTCTATAGCTATGTAAAGTTTGTCTTTATTTCCACCTATAAAATCGTAAATACTTACAACATGTATGCGGCATTGCGAACGGTCGTTCATCGCACTTTTCCATGAAATCATAATCTCGAACCAGTTGACAAATAAGCACATGTCAACCCTAATATGGTTATGTTGTTTGACCTTTCAAATAAAAGCTAACCTCGAACCATAACTGATGAAAATATGTTGATTAGTTTGTGTGCCGTTTGGTTTCACATGTCTCTCAGAAAGGTAAAATTGTATCTTTATTTCTGTGAATAAATATGCGCATTTTTATATAGAATAAAAGATTCTTTTCGGTTTATTGTGATATAAAAATCATGAAAAAGCATTCAGTTTTTTAGCCGTGATAAATGTGCAAGTAGTTGTGAAAATCGCCGATTGTTAAAGGGATTGTCGGTGTAAACGTGCCCTTTTCCACGGCGCTTGCTGTGTCTTTATTATTTTTTTGACATTTGCTAATTTTATATGGGAATGTAGTCCATTGTTTCCCCTTTATTTTGCCGTATTTTTTTTTGAAAACAAACAATTTGCTCACATGATATGAAGTGCAGGAGTAAGGCGAGTTAGTGATTTTTTTCCCCATCTCGCGAGATGCGAGGCAGATAGCAGTCTCGGGCGAGGCAAACCCGACGCAATACAAACACGTGGGTGAAAATAGCCTCAAGCGAATTAATGCTTCGGGGGCTAAGCTCGACAAAATTGGCCTTTTGTAAAGCTAATTATCGATGCGTTACGGGTCAACAGTGCACACGCAAATTGGTGTGAATTTTGCTTGATATTCCGACCACACACTGAACAAAGCTTCATTCTCATGTCGGGTCGCGGAGCGTAAATACAGCCATTCTCATGGGTCGGGTCGCGGTCCGGGATCCGTATACAGACACCTCGGAATCGCTTATAGCCCGGCCGGATAATTCCGGGATTCGCAAGTTAAGGGTTAACAATGTATTACTTGAGATAACTTAGATATTCAACCTTAGATAATAAATCAATGAAATCCTGATGAGTTACAGAGCCCATGGCTCTATTTTTTGTAAGTTAGATAGTTAGTCTAAGGCCGACTTAATTGGCTATGATGGTTGCCATAACAATAACCCGATTCAACTTGTGTTGTCTGCTCAGATCACCTGGGACCAGGATAGTGCAAATCAAGTGCACGCTCACAGTCATATATCTTGGTTCTTGTGTATTGAAAGTTGACCCTGGGTGTTTGAGGGATTAGGTCCTTAGAGGTTTCTGCTTATGGGGGTATCATATTTCAAGCTTCTGCACTTTGTGAGACTTGTCCTTGTAGTGAAGTTGCTGTTATAAGCCTCTACTAGAGACAAAAGATTTGATTACTATCTTGGTATTTGGATCATTAGAATGCATACTTCTAATACTAATATAATTAAAACTTGTTTTGACATACCTTGACGATTGGAGAATATATATATATATATATATATATAAAATAGTCATTTATTTATTTTTCTATTATATATATATATTGTAAACTTGGTAACTGGGCTGCAGCATATCCTTTTCTCACTTCACCTGATGAGAGAGAAATGGAATCAGCAAAAACAGTGAAATTGTCTCTATATATTTCAGCGTCATTGCAGAGGCCACTTGGTTCGCCAGTGGGTACAGAAGCGCATGGTTGCTGTTGTGCGCATTCAAGCATCTCTTCGTACGTTGATTGCACGCAAACGCTTCCGACGCATGCAGATTGAGGTAGGTGCTGTTTTGGTGTTTTCATGGACATCATCATAAAAACAATTGTTTTCTCGTTTAACAATTATGTATTTCCTTGCATTGTCACTACCCCGTGTTAAAGAGAGATGAAATCCAACTCAGTTATGGTATCCTTTTGCGACAACAAAATGTTGTTGTGAGTAAATCCTAAAATATATGCTTTACGTTTTTAGCTCATCAGGAAAGAAAGGCCAGATGTGCTTAAAATGGCATGGGACATTGTCTGGCATCTGGTGTCTGTAAACATATACCTTGCACCTATAAGCAGACATGCCAAGTTTCATTTGGTCCAACCAGGTAGATCTACCTGGTTTCAAGGTTCCAACTAGGTAGATTTCTGAATCGCCCCGCCGTCGTTTTACCGATCAACAAAGATTTACACTTTCACTATTTTAATGTCATATTTAGATATTTGAATCATTTTACAAAAACATTTTCTCTTTTAAATCAGCACATTCTTTGTTTATTTTAATTGAGGAATTTAGTTTATTTATAAATATTCAATTCAAAATTTACAAATTATCTGTAATTATTGTATTGCTGTCTTTTATTATATTAATCAATGCAAATTGACAGTTTTAATTAGCTGTCTTGGTTATAACTTTTAAACTAATATTTTGATGGTATAAATGCTGAGTACAAACCAAAACATTCCTGAACTAAGCAAGCACTGTACTGTACTGGTAATAAAATCCACTGTTTTATGTTTGTTTGAATCAATGAATGTTTCATTTTCCAATAAAAAAAATACTATTGGCTTTGAACCTTAGAAACTAGCTTATGCCTCTTGATTAAAATTTATATTTTCATCAAAATGCTAATCAAATGACAGAATTAAATTATATCATGCAACCAAGTCCTGTAAAACAATTACCAGTCTCTACGGTGATAGAAATCTATCCTGCGATATTGGCCTATTTGTTACAAAGGGTGACCTAGTTTCACCTTTGACCTTGTTTACGACATCTGAGACATTTGATTGGCTAACCTTTCACCTTACATAAACATATTCCAGGAAAAGCAATGTTTTGTTTCCGGTTTACATTGTCGCAATTTGATAATGTAATTCATAAATCAGACATTAAATTGTCACTTTATAGTTGGTTATTTGACTTTGAGGTCAAAATATGTAGGGTGTTAGTTACGTGAAATTAATTAATGTTGAAAATCAAAACACGTGGTCGGGCAATCTCATTGCTATTCTATCCGATAACAGTGCAAACACATTTTCAGGTAGGATTTGACAATTTTGTAGTTCTATTATATTACTTATTAGGTTTTAGCAAGACTTATAATCAGTAAATATTGATTATATAGCATTATTCTTGATAAATTTGTCATTACTGACTGAATAAGTTAGGAAGTGTGAACAATATTTTACCGCTCATTTATCGATTAGTATGTCTTGTTGTGACCAGCGCACGTGGTAGAGTTGATTTCAACAATATTTTTGCTACAAAAAACTGGCTGTCTTCCCAAATTAATCTTGCTGCATTATGATTGGATATTTTACAAGTCTTTTAATGTTTATTTTGTTAAATTGCTTTAAATTTTAATTTTAATTTTATTTTTTGAAAACCCGGTAGAAAATACCACGAACTCGGTAGCCCGGTAGAATGGTCTAGAAACCGGTAGTCTACCGGGTAAACCGGTAGACTTGGCATGTCTGCCTATAAGGGATCAAAATTTGTTAATTAGCTCATCAGGCCTGAAATGCCTCATGGGCTTATGGCATATGGCATGTCGTTCGTAATTTTTTAGCTATTTCGACTTCTTCTCCAGAACCTATGACTCTAAAGAGCTGAAATTTTATGTACAGACTCTTGAAAGGGATTCTAAATTGTAGATTTGGTGACCTTTGGCTCCAAAAAAAGGACCTCGCAGGCCATGACCTAAAAACCTATATTCATCTTCTCCAGCACAAAAAGACCTAGGAGGCTGTAATATTGTGTACATATATTCATTAGCCAATGGTGATTCTAAATTGTAGATTTGGTGACCCTGTGGCCCCAAATAAGGACCTCACAGGCCATGACCTAAAGCATCTTTCCCTTGCCTCTCTTATAGAGCAATGACAGTGCTGATCTTGTAACTTGAGCCAGGCACCAGGCACCAGGTGCGCTGTAACACTGTAACACTCTTAGTCTTGTGGGGTACATTCTTTAGGCATTGGTTATTGCATGGGCTATATTTTGCTTATATTGTTCGGAAAACTTTTTGATAAAACATGACTTAAGAGCAAATTTAAATGAGTTACAGAGTGCGTGCCTGTAAGCGCAGTACTAAGCAACAAAAAAACATAACATATTATGCTAGGCTGAAACCACTTGTAAACAGAACTGCATGTTACATAATGATCAGGTGGTCAGTCAGCCTCAGTGGGAGAGCTGTGTGGGCTGGCGTTTGGGGAGGGGAGATGGTATGGGAGCTGGCGTTAGAGGAGGAGGTAGAGAGGGAGGGGAGATGGTATGGGAGCTGGCGTTAGGGGAGGGGGTAGAGAGGGAGGGGGGATGGTATGGGAGCTGTCATTAGAGGAGGGGGTAGAGAGGGAGGGGAGATGGTATGTGGGCTGGCGTTAGAGGAGGGGGTAGAGAGGGATGGGAGATGGTATGGGAGCTGGCATTAGGGGAGGAGGTAGAGAGGGAGGGGAGATGGTATGGGAGCTGGCGTTAGAGGAGGGGGTAGAGAGGGAGGGGAGATGGTATGGGAGCTGGCATTAGGGAAGGGGGTAGAGAGGGAGGGGAGATGATATGTGGGCTGGCGTTAGAGGAGGGCATAGAGAGGGAGGGGAGATGGTATGGGAGCTGGCGTTAGGGGAGGGGGTAGAGAGGGACAGGAGATGGTATGGGAGCTGGCATTAGGGGAGGGGGTAGAGAGGGAGGGGAGATGGTATGTGGGCTGGCGTTAGGGGAGGGGGTAGAGAGGATGGGGAGATGGTATGGGAGCTGGCATTAGGGGAGGGGGTAGAGAGGGAGGGGAGATGGTATGGGAGCTGGCATTAGGGGAGGAGGTAGAGAGGGAGGGGAGATGGTATGGGAGCTGGCGTTAGGGGAGGAGGTAGAGAGGGAGGGGAAATGGTATGGGAGCTGGCATTAGGGGAGGAGGTAGAGAGGGAGGGGAGATGGTATGGGAGCTGGCGTTAGGGGAGGGGGTAGAGAGGGAGGGGAGATGGTATGTGAGCTGGCGTTAGGGGAGGGGGTAGAGAGGGAGGGGAGATGTTATGTGAGCTGGCGTTAGGGGAGGGGGTAGAGAGGATGGGGAGATGGTATGGGAGCTGGCGTTAGAGGAGGGGGTAGAGAGGGAGGGGAGATGGTATGGGAGCTGGCATTAGGGGAGGAGGTAGAGAGGGAGGGGAGATGGTATGTGGGCTGGCGTTAGAGGAGGGGGTAGAGAGGGATGGGAGATGGTATGGGAGCTGGCATTAGGGGAGGAGGTAGAGAGGGAGGGGAGATGGTATGGGAGCTGGCGTTAGAGGAGGGGGTAGAGAGGGAGGGGAGATGGTATGGGAGCTGGCATTAGGGAAGGGGGTAGAGAGGGAGGGGAGATGATATGTGGGCTGGCGTTAGAGGAGGGCATAGAGAGAGAGGGGAGATGGTATGGGAGCTGGCGTTAGGGGAGGGGGTAGAGAGGGACAGGAGATGGTATGGGAGCTGGCATTAGGGGAGGGGGTAGAGAGGGAGGGGAGATGGTATGTGGGCTGGCGTTAGGGGAGGGGGTAGAGAGGATGGGGAGATGGTATGGGAGCTGGCATTAGGGGAGGGGGTAGAGAGGGAGGGGAGATGGTATGGGAGCTGGCATTAGGGGAGGAGGTAGAGAGGGAGGGGAGATGGTATGGGAGCTGGCGTTAGGGGAGGAGGTAGAGAGGGAGGGGAAATGGTATGGGAGCTGGCATTAGGGGAGGAGGTAGAGAGGGAGGGGAGATGGTATGGGAGCTGGCGTTAGGGGAGGGGGTAGAGAGGGAGGGGAGATGGTATGTGAGCTGGCGTTAGGGGAGGGGGTAGAGAGGGAGGGGAGATGTTATGTGAGCTGGCGTTAGGGGAGGGGGTAGAGAGGATGGGGAGATGGTATGGGAGCTGGCGTTAGAGGAGGGGGTAGAGAGGGAGGGGAGATGGTATGGGAGCTGGCGTTAGGGGAGGGGGTAGAGAGGATAGGGAGATGGTATGGGAGCTGGCGTTAGAGGAGGGGGTAGAGAGGGAGGGGAGATGGTATGGGAGCTGGCATCAGGGGAGGAGGTAGAGAGGGAGGGGAGACAGTATGTGGGCTGGCGTTAGAGGAGGGGGTAGAGAGGGAGGGGAGATGGTATGGGAGCTGGCATTAGGGGAGGAGGTAGAGAGGGAGGGGAGATGGTATGGGAGCTGGCATTAGGGGAGGAGGTAGAGAGGGAGGGGAGATGGTATGGGAGCTGGCGTTAGGGGAGAGGGTAGAGAGGGAGGGGAGATGGTATGGGAGCTGGCATTAGGGGAGGAGGTAGAGAGGGAGGGGAGATGGTATGGGAGCTGGCATTAGGGGAGGAGGTAGAGAGGGAGGGGAGATGGTATGGGAGCTGGCATTAGGGGAGGGGGTAGAGAGGGAGAGGAGATGGTATGTGGGCTGGCGTTAGAGGAGGGGGTAGAGAGGGAGGGGAGATGGTATGGGAGCTGGCGTTAGGGGAGGGGGTAGAGAGGATGGGGAGATGGTATGGGAGCTGGCGTTAGAGGAGGAGGTAGAGAGGGAGGGGAGATGGTATGGGAGCTGGCATTAGGGGAGGGGGTAGAGAGGGAGGGGAGATGGTATGTGGGCTGGCGTTAGAGGAGGGGGTAGAGAGGGAGGGGAGATGGTTTGGGAGCTGGCGTTAGGGGAGGGGGTAGAGAGGATGGGGAGATGGTATGGGAGCTGGCGTTAGAGGAGGAGGTAGAGAGGGAGGGGAGATGGTATGGGAGCTGGCATTAGGGGAGGGGGTAGAGAGGGAGGGGAGATGGTATGTGGGCTGGCGTTAGAGGAGGGGGTAGAGAGGGAGGGGAGATGGTATGGGAGCTTGCGTTAGAGGAGGGGGTAGAGAGGGAGGGGAGATGATATGGGAGCTGGCATTAGAGGTGGAGGTAGAGAGGGAGGGGAGATGGTATGGGAGCTGGCGTTAGAGGAGGGGGTAGAGAGGGAGGGGAGATGGTATGGGAGCTTGCGTTAGAGGAGGGGGTAGAGAGGGAGGGGAGATGATATGGGAGCTGGCATTAGAGGTGGAGGTAGAGAGGGAGGGGAGATGGTATGGGAGCTGGCGTTAGGGGAGGGGGTAGAGAGGATGGGGAGATGGTATGGGAGCTGGCGTTAGAGGAGGAGGTAGAGAGGGAGGGGAGATGGTATGGGAGCTGGCATTAGGGGAGGGGGTAGAGAGGGAGGGGAGATGGTATGTGGGCTGGCGTTAGAGGAGGGGGTAGAGAGGGAGGGGAGATGGTATGGGAGCTTGCGTTAGAGGAGGGGGTAGAGAGGGAGGGGAGATGATATGGGAGCTGGCATTAGAGGTGGAGGTAGAGAGGGAGGGGAGATGGTATGTGGGCTGGCGTTAGAGGAGGGGGTAGAGAGGGAGGGGAGATGGTATGGGAGCTGGCATTAGGGGAGGAGGTAGAGAGGGAGGGGAGATGGTATGGGAGCTGGCGTTAGGGGAGGAGGTAGAGAGGGAGGGGAGATGGTATGGGAGCTGGCATTAGGGGAGGGGGTAGAGAGGGAGAGGAGATGGTATGTGGGCTGGCGTTAGAGGAGGGGGTAGAGAGGGAGGGGAGATGTATGGGAGCTGGCGTTAGGGGAGGAGGTAGAGAGGGAGGGGAGATGGTATGTGGGCTGGCGTTAGAGGAGGGGGTAGAGAGGGAGGGGAGATGTATGGGAGCTGGCGTTAGGGGAGGAGGTAGAGAGGGAGGGGAGATGGTATGGGAGCTGGCATTAGGGGAGGGGGTAGAGAGGGAGAGGAGATGGTATGTGGGCTGGCGTTAGAGGAGGGGGTAGAGAGGGAGGGGAGATGTATGGGAGCTGGCGTTAGAGGAGGGGGTAGAGAGGGAGAGGAGATGGTATGTGGGCTGGCGTTAGAGGAGGGGGTAGAGAGGGAGGGGAGATGTATGGGAGCTGGCGTTAGGGGAGGAGGTAGAGAGGGAGGGGAGATGGTATGGGAGCTGGCATTAGGGGAGGGGGTAGAGAGGGAGAGGAGATGGTATGTGGGCTGGCGTTAGAGGAGGGGGTAGAGAGGGAGGGGAGATGTATGGGAGCTGGCGTTAGGGGAGGGAGTAGAGAGGATGGGGAGATGGTATGGGAGCTGGCATTAGGGGAGGGGGTAGAGAGGGAGAGGAGATGGTATGTGGGCTGGCGTTAGAGGAGGGGGTAGAGAGGGAGGGGAGATGGTATGGGAGCTGGCATTAGGGGAGGAGGTAGAGAGGGAGGGGAGATGGTATGGGAGCTGGCATTAGGGGAGGGGGTAGAGAGGGAGAGGAGATGGTATGTGGGCTGGCGTTAGAGGAGGGGGTAGAGAGGGAGGGGAGATGTATGGGAGCTGGCGTTAGGGGAGGGAGTAGAGAGGATGGGGAGATGGTATGGGAGCTGGCGTTAGGGGGAGGGGGTAGAGAGGGAGGGGAGATGGTATGGGAGCTGGCATTAGGGGAGGGGGTAGAGAGGGAGGGGAGATGGTATGTGGGCTGGCGTTAGGGAAGGGGGTAGAGTGGGAGGGGAGATGGTATGTGGGCTGGCGTTAGGGGAGGAGGTAGAGAGGGAGGGGAGATGGTATGGGAGCTGGCATTAGGGGAGGGGGTAGAGAGGGAGGGGAGATGGTATGTGGGCTGGCGTTAGGGGAGGAGGTAGAGAGGGAGGGGAGATGGTATGGGAGCTGGCATTAGGGGAGGGGGTAGAGAGGGAGGGGAGATAGTATGTGGGCTGGCGTTAGGGGAGGAGGTAGAGAGGGAGGGGAGATGGTATGGGAGCTGGCATTAGGGGAGGGGGTAGAGAGGGAGGGGAGATGGTATGGGAGCTGGCATTAGGGGAGGGGGTAGAGAGGGAGGGGAGATGGTATGTGGGCTGGCGTTAGGGAAGGGGGTAGAGAGGGAGGGGAGATGGTATGGGAGCTGGCATTAGGGGAGGGGGTAGAGAGGGAGGGGAGATGGTATGGGAGCTGGCATTAGGGGAGGGGGTAGAGAGGGAGGGGAGATGGTATGTGGGCTGGCGTTAGGGGAGGAGGTAGAGAGGGAGGGGGTAGAGAGGGAGGGGAGATGGTATGTGGGCTGGCGTTAGGGAAGGGGGTAGAGAGGGAGGGGAGATGGTATGGGAGCTGGCATTAGGGGAGGGGGTAGAGAGGGAGGGGAGATGGTATGGGAGCTGGCATTAGGGGAGGGGGTAGAGAGGGAGGGGAGATAGTATGTGGGCTGGCGTTAGGGGAGGAGGTAGAGAGGGAGGGGAGATGGTATGGGAGCTGGCATTAGGGGAGGGGGTAGAGAGGGAGGGGAGATGGTATGGGAGCTGGCATTAGGGGAGGGGGTAGAGAGGGAGGGGAGATGGTATGGGAGCTGGCATTAGGGGAGGGGGTAGAGAGGGAGGGGAGATGGTATGTGGGCTGGCGTTAGGGAAGGGGGTAGAGAGGGAGGGGAGATGGTATGTGGGCTGGCTGGCTGACCCCATGACCCCAAATGGGGTCACAGGGGTCACAACCTTAAAAACCTATTTTCATCTTCTTCTCCAGTTCCAAAAGGTCTAGAGAGCTGAAAAGTTGTGTACAAACTCCTTGGGTAATGGGGATTCTAAACTGTTGATTTGGTGACCCCTTGGCCCCAAAAACCTATTTTTCCCTTTTTCTCCAGTACCAAAAAGTCTAGAAAGCTGAAATGTTATGTGCAGACTTTTCAGAAAGTGACCCCAAATATGGGTAACAGGGATCAAGACCCAAATAAAACTTTTATGAAATCTATCCCTCTCCCTGAGTTCCTCAATGACTGAACAGCTGCCCTGGCCCTAGTTCAAGAATGTTAAACGTGGTGGTAGGCCTCATTTATTATCTGATGTTGATTATTGGCCTCACCCCAAGTTTAACCGATGAAGGCTATTTTCTCGGCGCAAAATTCCAACGCTGTGATCGTGGGAAAGAAATTGGCTTCAAAATCACTGAAAATGTTCATGACAAATTACAAACCTACCTTATATGCATATTTAATCATTTGTCAACAAGTTCATGTCATTATATTCATCATAGCTGTTTTTGTTTTGCCGATTGAAACTCTCAAACATGACATTTACTACCCTCCACTTTGAGCTTATGGAAAGCACCATTTTGTATCCCACAATGCATTTGCGAAGAGGTATTTCAAAATTCTATATATAAATCTCATTTGCGCCCTGGGTTTATGATGTTTTAAGCCCAAAATAAATATAAGTGATATGAAATGTGGTAGAAATTTCATGTAAAGTGTTTATCGACCAATTGTGTATGTGAAAAGCGGGCTAAAATTTAATGTAACATCCTGGATATAGCCTCTTTTGTCAGGTAGATGCCATATTCAGTGGAAACTGCCTAAGTAAAGATCACTTAAATAAAAATAAAACACTTTTCTTTGGTCCTGGCAAATTCCTTCAGTTATTATCACTATTTGAGTCCGATTAGCTAAAATCGGATAAGTAAAAAAAATGTTTTACTAAACATCTTTTCACAGTCCCTGGAAGTAAATTAATGAACAAATGAAACTTGATAACTAAAATATCACACAACATGATCAGAGGGACACCAGCATGTGTCAGTCACCAGTTGAATAAACATCCCAGTTGTAGCTCTCTGGTTTCAACTTGTTCACTATTGCTCATTGTTTAGTAAGTTGTAAGTGAGTAGACCAATTAGCAATGTCACAATTAGTGATGTCAGAGAAAGACACGAAGAAATGTTTTGCTAAGAGACAATCCCTTATCACATTTTTATTTTAACCCCCCGGGTGAAACACAAGGGGGTTATTGTCGTGACACAACTCATCTGTTCATCCCGAAAACGGTACTTGTGTTCTTAAATCAACATCAGATTCATATTGAGGGAGTCATGACCCTTGATTTTCAGTGCTCGGCTATCTGACTGGGTTAAACTTTAACTTGGCGTGGCTCAAACTTTTGATATGTCTTTGAAACTTTATATATGTGTTTCCATTTACATAAGATCTTATCTTTTGTAAATTACAACATAAACTGCTTATTTTTCTGGATAAGAAACCTCTGGGTTCTTGTGGTCTTAGAGCACTCTTGTTGGAACTGTGATACATTTGTATTTGTCTGGGACATGCAGTAATTAAACACAATATTAAATTACAGAAAGTGATAAAAAATATTATTACAATAAAATTATCCAATTTTATGCAATAAATCATATGTCATTACATACAACAGCTATCTTATATTCTCCTGTAAACACTTGGTACCATGATTTTTACTTATCAGGTTTCCACTGTAACTCGTAAAAACGGTACCAAATTCGCTGTCTGGAAAATGAGAGCATAAATAAGTTGATGGAGTTCGAAAAATAAGAAGCATGCGTCTGGTTTTCTACAAGTAAAATCACCTTCTAGTTTCCACTTTGCGTGGGATAAAGTCGACTTTGCTTGTTTACTTATTCTAACAGGCTAACTTCTCACTATTTTGCAGTATCAGAAACGAATGGAGGCTGAACGGATTCGCCAAGAGGAAGAAGCTAAGCTGAGGAAGAAGATGAACACAAAGAAGGCTAAAGAGGAGGCAGAACGACACCATCAGGTTCACACAGTCTTCTTCTCAAATATTTTCAACAACTGTTTATTTCAGTAAAGTAAGCAAAACTAAAGGTCCTTTCAGTCAATTCCTGAGATTGGAATGGATCTCTTTATCATCAATCGAGTATAAAAAAACACAGTATCAATCTCATTGATTATTCCTGCCACAACGAAGAAATAGAAATACCATCCATCCGTCCAGGATTCATTTCTGGACCAGAACTCAACAATCGTAAGGCATAAATCAATGTACCTTAATATGGGGAACAATCATCATGTGTAGATGTGCCTTTTGGGGATTTCAGCTTCATTGGAATGTATATTAATTTGTTTCAATAAAAACTTAATTTTGTTTACGGACCAGTACTCAAAAACATAGCTCAATGAAACTTGTTGTGTGGAACAATCATCATGTGTATGTGCCTTTTGGGATTTGCATCTACAATGGATTTTATTTTGAGCCGTTTTCATGGAAACAGCTTAATATTTTGTTTCTGAACCAGAACTCAACAACTCTGAGACCTACGGTAGCTCAATGACGCATGGTATGTGAAACAATCGTCATGTTCTTAGCTCAGGCAGGGCTGAAATGCCTGATTGGCTTATGGCGTCCAACATCCGTCCATAAACATTTTGCTTTTTCAACTTCTCCAGAACCAATTAGAGTTGAAATTGTATGTGCAGATTCCGTGGCCTATGGGCATTCTAAATTATAGATTTTGTGACCCTGTGACCCCAAATGTTAGTCACAGGGGTCATGACCTTTAAAACCTATTTTCATCTTCTTCTCAAGTATGAAAGTTCTAAAAAGCGGAAATGTTGTGTACAGACTCATTGCATGACCAATGGGGATTTAATTGTAGATTTGGTAACCCTGTGACCCCAAATGTGGATCACGGTCATGACCTAAAAACCTATTTTCATCTTCTTTTCAAGTACGAAAAGCTCTTAAAAAGAAATGTTGTGTACAGATTCCTTGGCAAGTTGTGATACTAAATTGTAGATGACTTGTTTGATTGGCATTCTAGAAGTTGATGTTATGAAGAATAGAGACGATTTTATGGATACACAACTTCTTTATTCTTTGAAAGCGACGTTTCGACATAGGTTCTAATGTCGTTGTCAAGCATGTGGTCACCACTTGCTTGACAACGACATTAGAACCTATGTCGAGAACACTTGCTTGACAACGACATTAGAACCTATGTCGAGACCACTTGCTTGACAACGACATTAGAACCTATGTCGAGACCACTTGCTTGACAACCACATTAGAACCTATGTCGAGACCACTTGCTTGACAACCACATTAGAACCTATGTCGAGACCACTTGCTTGACAACGACATTAGAACCTATGTCCAGACCACTTGCTTGACAACAACATTAGAACCTATGTCGAGACCACTTGCTTGACAACGACATTAGAACCTATGTCGAGACCACTTGCTTGACAACCACATTAGAACCTATGTCCAGACCACTTGCTTGACAACGACATTAGAACCTATGTCCAGACCACTTGCTTGACAACAACATTAGAACCTATGTCGAGACCACTTGCTTGACAACGACATTAGAACCTATGTCGAGACCACTTGCTTGACAACAACATTGGAACCTATGTCGAGACCACTTGCTTGACAACGACATTAGAACTTATGTCGAGACCACTTGCTTGACAACGACATTAGAACCTATGTCGAGACCACTTGCTTGACAACGACATTAGAACCTATGTCGAGACGTCGCTTTCAAATAATAAAGAAGTTGTATATCAATAAAAATAGTCTCTATTCTTTAAATTGTAGATATTGTGGCTCTGTGACCTCAACCTAGGGTCAAAGGGGTCACAATTAAAAACCTATTTTTGCTTGTTAATGTATTACTTGAGATAACATAGATATTCAGCCTTAGATGATAAATCAATGTATTCATGATGAGCTAAAGAGCCCATTGCTCTATTTTTATCCCCTGCCGTGCGTTTAGCGCGAAGCGGGGATATAGTATTTGGTTGCGTCCGTACGAAATGGAATAACTCAAATACTATTCACTGGATTCTTTTCATATTTGGCATCGGGTTCATCATAGGGAGGGTAATGTTTCTACAGAGGTTTATGACCTTCATTTCAAGGTCATAACAAGACTTTGTCATTTTACCCTTGTCAGCGGAATATCTCAAGAACCGTTCACTGGATCCTCTTCATATGCTACACATAGCTTCTCCAAGGGAAGACAAAGGGCTGATTAGATTTTGGTGACCTTGACATTATTCTCAAGGTCACAGCGGAACTTTTAAATTTTGGACATGTTAATGTACATGTAAAGCTTGTCAGCAGGATATCTCAAGAACCATTCACCGAAATTCCATTATATCTTACACATAGCATCTCCTAGGGAAGACAAAGGGCTGATACCACAAGAACTGTTCATTGGATTCTTGTCATTATCTTACACCAGTGATTCTTTTAGGGAAAATTCAGTTGATTTTGCTGATCTTGACATTATTTTTCAATTTTGAAGTATTAATTTGCGGTTGGGGGTCATGTCACCTTAGTGACAACTACTTGTTATAAATGAGCAAGCTGTGCCGGTCACATGACTGTCATTTGATAAAAACTAAATTGACAGAAGAGCTCCAAAAGTTATGGCACTTGAGAATTTAAAAATTAATTTCTTGCTAAAATCAGGTCTATGAGTGCTTATTAATGGACGCACTATGTGTAACTTTTAGCTAAGTGTGAAATCTAGGGTTCCAAAAACGTTTCTTAGAAAACTCTAATTAGGCCCTTGATCTTTAGCCAATTACCCTATTGTTTATTTGCTTATTTAGGGGGTAGATTGTGTATCAGCAGGACAAAAGGCTTATGTTGTTGTGCACTCTTGTTGCCTATTTAAACACTTGACATGTTTGCACATTCGTGTTCGTGTGTGCAGGAACGCCTGGCAGCGATTGACCGGGAGGTTGTGGAGGAGGAGGAGAGGCAGAAAGAAGCTGCCCTTTACAAGAAAAAGCAGATTGAGCAGGCCGAGTTCAACAAAAACCAGGACGTCAACGAGTCTCAGCTGGTCAGTAGTGTCCAGTTGTGTCCTAGCAGCCCAAGGCTACAAGTGTCGGAAAATAACTTATGATACTCCTAAAATTGTTTGTTTCCAATTTTTAAAAACTGTAGATCAGTTGTCTATTCGACTTCCAGCATTAGTAGGTGTTCTTGGGGCTCAAGGTCTTCAGTTTTAGTTTTGGTGATCCTCATCTTCATCAGTATACGTTGTGGTCCTCATCTTCATCAGTCTTGAATAATCTCTGTTAGTAGCGCCTATTCAATCTTGAATAATTTCTATTAGTAGCGCCTATTCAATCTTGAATAATCTCTATTAATAGCGCCTATTCAGTCTTGAATAATCTCTATTAGTAGCGCCTATTCAGTCTTGAATAATCTCTGTTAGTAGCGCCTATATTCAGTCTTGAATAATCTGTTAGTAGCGCCTATTCAGTCTTGAATAATCTCTGTTAGTAGCGCCTATTCAGTCTTGAATAATCTGTTAGTAGCGCCTATTCAGTCTTCAATAATCTCTATTAGTAGCGCCTATTCAGTCTTGAATAATCTCTGTTAGTAGCGCTTATTCAGTCTTGAATAATCTCTGTTAGTAGCGCCTATTCAGTCTTGAATAATCTGTTAGTAGCGCCTATTCAGTCTTGAATAATCTGTTAGTAGCGCCTATTCAGTCTTGAATAATCTCTATTAGTAGCGCTTATTCAGTCTTGAATAATCTCTGTTAGTAGTGCCTATTCAGTCTTGAATAATCTCTGTTAGTAGCGCCTATTCAGTCTTGAATAATCTGTTAGAAGCGCCTATTCAGTCTTGAATAATCTCTATTAGTAGCGCCTATTCAGTCTTGAATAATCTCTGTTAGTAGTGCCTATTCAGTCTTGAATAATCTGTTAGTAGCGCCTATTCAGTCTTGAATAATCTGTTAGTAGCGCCTATTCAGTTTTGAATAATCTGTTAGTAGCGCCTATTCAGTCTTGAATAATCTCTAATTAGTAGCGCTTATTCAGTCTTGAATAATCTGTTAGAAGCGCCTATATTCAGTCTTGAATAATCTCTATTAGAAGCGCCTATTCAGTCTTGAATAATCTCTATTAGTAGCGCTTATTCAGTCTTGAATAATCTCTATTAGTAGTGCCTATTCAGTCTTGAATAATCTCTGTTAGTAGCGCCTATTCAGTCTTGAATAATCTGTTAGTAGCGCCTATTCAGTCTTGAATAATCTGTTAGTAGCGCCTATTCAGTCTTGAATAATCTCTATTAGTAGCGCTTATTCAGTCTTGAATAATCTCTGTTAGTAGTGCCTATTCAGTCTTGAATAATCTCTGTTAGTAGCGCCTATTCAGTCTTGAATAATCTGTTAGAAGCGCCTTTTCAGTCTTGAATAATCTCTATTAGTAGCGCCTATTCAGTCTTGAATAATCTCTGTTAGTAGTGCCTATTCAGTCTTGAATAATCTGTTAGTAGCGCCTATTCAGTTTTGAATAATCTGTTAGTAGCGCCTATTCAGTCTTGAATAATCTCTAATTAGTAGCGCTTATTCAGTCTTGAATAATCTGTTAGAAGCGCCTATATTCAGTCTTGAATAATCTCTATTAGAAGCGCCTATTCAGTCTTGAATAATCTCTGTTAGTAGCGCCTATTCTGTCTTGAATAATCTGTTAGTAGCGCCTATTCAGTCTTGAATAATCTGTTAGTAGCGCCTATTCAGTCTTGAATAATCTCTGTTAGTAGCGCCTATATTCAGTCTTGAATAATCTCTGTTAGTAGCGCCTATTCAGTCTTGAATAATCTGTTAGAAGCGCCTATTCAGTCTTGAATAATCTCTATTAGTAGCGCCTATTCAGTCTTGAATAATCTCTGTTAGTAGCGCCTATTCAGTCTTGAATAATCTGTTAGTAGTGCCTATTCAGTCTTGAATAATCTCTGTTAGTAGCGCCTATTCAGTCTTGAATAAACTCTGATAGTAGTGCCTATTCAGTCTTAAATAATCTGTTAATAGCGCCTATTCAGTCTTAGATAATTTATGAAAGTAGAGTCTCAATAATCTGATAGTAGCGTCTCAATAATCTCTGTGAATGGCGTCCACACAGTCTTCAATAATCTCTATTAGTAGCGTCTACACAGTCTTCAATAATCTCTGATAGTAGCATCCACTCAGTCTCCAGTAATCTCTGATAGTAGCGTCTCAATAATCTCTGTTAATAGCGTCCACACAGTCTTCAATAATCTCTGACAGTAGCGTCTACACAGTCTTCAATAATCTCTGTTAATAGCGTCCACACAGTCTTCAATAATCTCTGACAGTAGCGTCTACACAGTCTTCAATAATCTCTGTTAATAGCGTCCACACAGTCTTCAATAATCTCTGATAGTAGCATCCACTCAGTCTCCAGTAATCTCTGACAGTAGCGTCTCAATAATCTCTGTTAATAGCGTCCACACAGTCTTCAATAATCTCTGATAGTAGCATCTACACAGTCTTCAATAATCTCTGATAGTAGCATCCACTCAGTCTCCAGTAATCTCTGACAGTAGCGTCTCAATAATCTCTGTTAATAGCGTCCACACAGTCTTCAATAATCTCTGATAGTAGCATCTACACAGTCTTCAATATTCTCTGATAGTAGCATCCACTCAGTCTCCAGTAATCTCTGACAGTAGCGTCTCAATAATCTCTGTTAATAGCGTCTACTAATTAAGTCTTCAGTAATCTCTGATAGTAGCATCTACACAGTCTTCAATATTCTCTGATAGTAGCATCCACTCAGTCTCCAGTAATCTCTGACAGTAGCGTCTCAATAATCTCTGTTAATAGCGTCTACTAATTAAGTCTTCAGTAATCTCTGATAGTAGCATCTACACAGTCTTCAATATTCTGTGGTAGTTGCTTCCACTCAGTCTTGATAATCTCTGACAGTAGCGTCTCAATAATCTCTGTTAATAGCGTCTACACAGTCTTCAATAATCTCTGATAGTAGCATCTCAATCTCTGTTTGTATCATCTACTAAGTCTTCAATAATCTCGGATAGTAGCATCTCAATAATCTCTGTTTTTATCATCTACTAAGTCTTCAGTAATCTCTGATAGTAACGTCTCAATAATATCTGTTAATAGCGTCCACACAGTCTTCAATAATCTCTGATAGTAGCATCTCAATAATCTCTGTTAATAGCGTCCACACAGTCTTCAATAATCTCTGATAGTAGCATCTCAATCTCTGTTTGTATCATCTACTAAGTCTTCAATAATCTCTGATAGTAGCATCTCAATAATCTCTGTTTTTATCATCTACTAAGTCTTCAATAATCTCTGATAGTAGCATCTCAATAATCTCTGTTAGTATCATCTACTAAGTCTTCAATAATCTCTGATAGTAGCATCTCAATAATCTCTGTTTTTATCATCTACTAAGTCTTCAATAATCTCTGATAGTAGCATCTCAATAATCTCTGTTTTTATCATCTACTAAGTCTTCAATAATCTCTGATAGTGAGCAAGTGCTTCCAATAGTCATCGAGAACTGAACAGGTTAATATGAGCTACAGATTGAGTTCTGGGGTCTTTTTTTCAGGCAACAGTGTAGCAATTTGATCTCTAGTTGATGTAGTAGAGGTTGTTTGATAATGTGCAACCCTTTATTAAACAGAAACAAAGTCCACATCAGGTAAAGTAATTTGTCTGTTTTTCAGATTGAAGAATTGTTTCGGTTTGATGACCCCAAACCCAATGATGGACAGAAGATGCCTGGCACATCATCCTTTCAGGTGAGACTATCAGCATTCTGGAGATCATTATTATCCCCCGCCGCGAGTAAGCGCGAAGCGGGGGATATCGTATTCGGCTGCGTCCGTACGTATGTCCGTACGAAATGGAATAACTCAAATACTATTCACTGGATTCTTTTCATATTTTTCACATGGGTTCATCATAGGAAGAGTAATGTTCCTACAGAGGTTTGTGACCTTGACCTTCATTTCAAGGTCACAACGAGACTTTGTCATTTTACCCTTGTCAGAGGGATATCTCAAGAACCATTCGCTGGATTCTCTTCATATTGTACACATAGCTTCTCCAAGGAAATGGGGTAACGGGGTTCACATCCTTAAAAACCTATTTTCATCTACTCCAGAACAAATGTACCTAGAAGGTTGTAATATTGTCTGCAGACTCTTTAGCCAATGGGGATTCTAAATTTTAGATTTGGAGACCCTGTGGTGCCTCAAATAAGGGCCTCAAGCCATGACCTAAAAAATTATTTCAGTCTTCATCATTAAACAATATAAATCCTGATGAGCTACAGAGCCCATGGATCTATTTTTGTTAATACTATGTAATGAACATTAGCACCCAATGTCTTCACATTTGATGTCATAATGACATTTTTTACCAGAAATGCAATATAAGAAGAACCACATTTAGAAAATGTGTCTTACATGACTCAACGTTTGAGGCGGGGGACATTGCCATGTTAATTAGTGGCAAACACTTGTTATAAAATGAAATACGATAATCAGCGGCTGCTGGAAGTGATAGAAAGTGAATTTATCAAACAATTTAAGCCTTTACTGAATGCTAAAATGTTATTTTCCTTGAATTTATGCTCAAGACGTACCTACCACTATGACATTATAAAGAACGTTATGTCACAATCAACAAGGTCATACAAACATCCAAAGCCGAACCTGAAGCAGCCAACGTGGCCGAATGTAATGTTATAATGTACCCAATTCTATAATATTATTTCATCTATATATATAGATCTGTTGCATGTTACAGGGCTTGAAAAACAAGGCCCCTGATGAGATAAGTATTGAGGATATGTTTGGGCCGCCGATAGAGCCGGATGATGAGGATGTGTCCGACTACAAGTTCCCCAAGTTTGCAGCCATGTACTTCCAGTCCAATGCCACTCACACCTACATTCGCAGACCATTGCGTCAACCACTTCTACCCCTAAGAAATGAAGGAGATCAACTTGTAAGATATCAAAGATTTCCAATTACCCAGCAAACACAGGAACGTTTCTACAAAGTTTCTGGAACATTTCTTTAAGGTTTCGGAAATGTTTAAAAAAACGTTTCTGAAACGTAAGTTTGTGGAGTTTTTTTCTCGTTTTAGAAGCGTTTCAGGGAAACATTTTGAAGAAACATTCAGGAAACCTTTTGAAAACTTTCGACCTGGTATGGTTTATAGGTGGTTATAGTATTAAATTATTGACATATTTTGTACTCTTAAATTAGGATACCATCAGCTGTTTAATTCTCAGTACAAACCTATAATGATGTTTTATACTGGCCTATGTCATTTTCTTTTTGTTTTGTCTGTTTCTTGCGTCACAAGAAGTGCGTTGCAGTAACATAGACATACCGTAAATCCTTGAATAATTGCCTACTCTAAACCTTTACTGAAGTAAATAATAAATGTAATAATACCATCAAAGTTTGAATAATTCTGGCTTATAGGCCAAATTGTTTAACAACATGGCAATAATGTATTTTACAGTTTAACATTATGATATATGTAACAAATTAGAAACAAGAGCACAAATTCCTCAATAATATATAATTCCCGGTCGATTATTCAATGATTTATGGTATATCTATTGAACTGGGTGGTGCCTATTCAACATTGTACTAAGACTACTTTACAATATACCGTATTTGCTCTTATAATCGCTCAGGACTAATCACAGCCTTATACATGAATGATTATTGTAAAACCATACACGTGACTTGCAATATCAGGGTATTTTTATTTACAATAAAGTAACCAACATGATAGCAATTATTATATTACGCTGACATGGGGGACAGGGTTCTTTTAACAAAAGACTCTGGGCCTAAAAATAACAGAATCCTAATGCGTGTCAACTTCCAAACGCAAGGCATAACTCTTGCCAGTCTGCATTACTGGCTGATTTAACCCTTGCGGTATTTCCCTCGCTTTGTTGTGTCAAGATAGTGAATCGCTGCACTAGAAATGCATAGCGAGCCTGGATTTCTAAACACAGATTTCTTAAGGAAATACTGCAAGGCCTAAATCAGCCAGTAATGGAGACTGGCAAGAGTTATGCCTTGCATTGGGAAGTTGAATGCGTGTATGAGAGCAAATACATGACATGACACCTTTTACAAAGTTGAAAGTAAGATCTCTTCTTCATCCAAACACTTTATTTCACTGAAATTACAAGAACGAATTCACGTAATATTTATAAACTTGTGCAATTGTCTTCCACTTCTGTGCGCACGCAGATGTCCATCGCTGAAAAATAAAAAAACAAAACTTTTATAGTTATTGTTTAATCCTTAGCACATATATACATGCGGCATAGTAAGAATACTAATTTAATATTCATTTCATTTCATTTCCTTTTCAAATATTAATATCCGTGCTTATTTAAATTTAACAATTATTGAAAACTAACAAGCCATAAAAGTCTGTTTCCATCAAATAGACTGTACATTTATATTACGGCCATGTAGGCTAAATATAGGCAGAGTATACAGATACGCATTCACACGAAATTCAACCTATTATTATATAATGAATTAACTTTGTTTATTTGTTTAATGCCATAATGAACAGTAATTTATATTGTAAATAATTGCTTATTTAAATATCATTTATTAGAGAGGACAAACTAGTGATATTAGCTTTACCCTACACTACTCTATATTACATTATCCCTTATGGTTGGCATGCGGGTGGTGTTCAAGATAAATGTGATGTTGACAATTCATAGTACCGTATTTCCTCTTCAGCACCCCTTTACCCCCGGGGCTTAATACTAAGGAATAATTAATCTAATGTTTTAGACCCAGCGCTTATTAGAGGCCCGGTGCCTACTGGAGGAAATACGGTATCCCTATTGCTAATGTTATCATCCTTGAACTGCATATTCTCGGCTTGCGCGTCACGCTGTGTACAAGCGAATGCCCTAGAACATTGTTCCTATTACTTCAATAACTGTCGCCTTCATGTTTTCGCTTTAACCCCCTGACTGCTGCAACTGCTATTCGTTACTGTTATTTTTGGTTGAACTAATACGAAAGCATAACCGCCAATCTAGCGCCACCCGGTAACCAGGATGCTTTTTGTCAGCTAAATAGTATATCACGATGCAAACATTACTTTAGGACTAAGATACACAGTCGCACCAAAAGATTCCGCCACAAGGCATAATTTCCAAAGCCTTATTACAATCATTACAGAGATTTAACTATCTTAGAAAACATGTAAGGAATACATTCAATATTCACAAGCAGAAGTTTTATTGTATTTCAGATATCCTCAATGCTTTATGATATATCCAAGTTATGAACTTCGAACCGAAAGATTTTAACCTTACTTACACACTTTAGCATTGACATGTATACACATGTGGAATTTAAAGAAGTACCGTATTTCCTCTAATAACTCCCTATTTTCCTATAAGAGGCCCGGTCCGTATTACAGGAAATACAGCATTTATGCGTACTCTATGTAGGCATGAAATGCAAATAATAACTTCAAGTCACCTATTCTATGCAGCATTGTAGTGCAAGTGGAATCTGTAGAAAAACACAATTACAATACATGACAAGCTGAATGAAATTTAACATGTAGGTAGTCCAGATAATATTATTTTTACGGAGATGGCCCTTGAATCTGTAATTGAACTTTGTACAAATTACCGCTGTGATGCTCTAATGGGAACAATTAATTTACCTGAAAAATATTACATCCAGGTGAATGAAATTTAACATGTAAGTAGGCCAGATGATACTCTTCATCGAGTTCAAAGTCAAGTTCCAAAAATATTATTTTATATGGAGTTACGGCCCTTGAATCCGAAATTGAACTTAGTATCAACAGAGCATTGGTGCTCTAATGGGAACAATGAAGTCACCTGAAAAATATTACATCTGGGTGAATGAAATTTTGTAATAACAAAGCCAGTTCCCAATAACATTTTAGACATATATTATGATGCTTCAATCAGTTTTTTGAACATTGTACCCTTCACATCTATGATGCTCAATGGACGGATAGCGGATGGCGGGGGTATGTGAGCCATGCTCACTTTTTTTTATCCCACCCGTATGCAATACCGTGGGATATAGTCGTCGCCCTGTCTGTCTGTCCAAAACTATTCATCATATATCTTCCTGAAACTTTGCATGTGTATTACCCATTAATTGAAGTGCCGCCTTTAGATATTTTCAGATTTCAGAAAAATTCTTTCGTTTTCATGGAAACGCATTCGATTTGGACTTTGTTCAGTGATAGGTCTGCTTCTGTAGTAGAACTCCACAACCTTTTATCATGCGTCAAACTCAGCATGTGTATTACCCCCTAATTATATACAATTATATGTCAATGATGAGTTTTACAAATTATGTGGACTGGTGGTATATGTCATCTTCTGATGACTCTTGTTCTTATATCACTTTTAGTTGTATCACTTCTGTTAGTTCAATAATGTTATTATAATACAATTTTATAGATACACTAATTTTGTCAACAGGCTGCCTTGGCCGTGTGGATTGTCATCCTACGTTTCATGGGTGATCTTCCTGAGCCGAAATATCATACTGCGATGGCGGAATCCAGGGTATGAAAAATGAGAGACTTTCCATAAATTTAATTTGTTTATTGTACTTAAGGAAAATCTATTAATACACTAACTAAATTAAGTTTGTGCTCTTGTATAAGCCTTAACATGTCAAAGAGCATCATCTTCATCTGTTTAAACAGTAATTGTCTTATAAGGGTTCGCTGAACCCAATGGACCTTTGTCAGTATTTCCTTTATTGTCCCCCTCCGCCGCAAAGCGGCGGAGGGGATATATAGTGTATATAGTGTTCAGCTCCGTACGTCCATATGTATGTCCCATTTCTTGTTAGCATGATATCTCATGAACTGCTGTACCTAGAGTCATCAAATCTGGTTCCAGTCTCCATTTGGAGAATACGCAGAAACCTGTCGATTTGGATGACCTTTACCCCATTTTCAATGTCACTAAGAGAATTCGACCAGTTTTTAGCTCATCAGGCCTGAATGGTGCTTATTGCATGGCGTCCGGCTGTCCATCCGTCTGTAAACTTTGAACTTTTTTTTACTTCTTCTCCAGAACCAATAACTCAGGAGAGCTGAAATTTCATGTGCAGACTCCTTGGTCTATGGGGATTCTTAATTGCAGATTTCGTGACCCCAAATAGGGTCATAGGGGTCACAACCTTAAAAACATATTTTCAACTTCTTCTCCAGTAGCAAAAGGTCTTGAGAGCTGAAATGTTGTGTGCAGACTCCTTGGCTAATGGGGATTCTAAACTGTAGATGTCGTGACCCTGTGATCCGAAATGGGGTCACAGGGGTCACAACCTTAAAAAGCTATTTTCATATTCTTCTCCAGTTCCAAAAGGTCTGGAGAGCTGAAAACTTGTGTGCATGTGCAGACTCCATGGCGAATGGGGATTCTAAATTGTAGGTTTGGTGACCCCTTGACCCCAAATAAGCTACATTTGTCTGACAACAAAACGATGCTGGGTCGCAACACCACAAACTTTTCACCAATAAATAGACTTGGACACTTATATAACCAGATAGTACACCGTTTTTCAAGAGTGTATAAGCCGCATCAAAACATTACAGACGATGAAGCTATGGTGCTCTGAAAAGGGTAACTTATCTTTAAAAGTTTATCTTCCCGACAAGCCTAAGAAGTATGGGATAAAGGCTTTCATGTTGTGTGACTCGCACAATGGTTACGTTTGCAAGTTCAAACTCTACACTGGAAAAACGAATGAACCGGTTTCTGAAGGTGGCAAAACTTATGACTTAGTCATGGACTTGGTGAACGACTACTTTGGACAGGGGCATCACATCTTTATGGACAACTATTATTAGTCCACAAATCTGTACATAAACTTGTGGGAGCGGGGAATTGATGCCACAGGGACGTTCAGAGCCAATCGAAAGGGCAGTCCTAATTCTGTCAAGAAGCCTTAAAAGAAGCCGAAGCAAGGGGACATGACAGTTTCTCACAACTATGACGTACTTGTTGTTCGCTACAAAGATAGGAAATCAGTCCTTTTCATGTCTACTGTTGAAGATACAGAACTTGAACAAACAGGGAAGAAGAACAGGGGAACCAGTTCTCAAGCCGCGCATTGTAACATCGTTCAACAAGTACATGGGAAGTGTTGATCGGGCCAACCAGATGTTGTCGTACCCTGAAGACCCTGAAGTGGTGGAAACAGGTTTGGTTTCACGTTCTCAACGTTGCCTTGTTGAACTCTTATATCATTTATAAAGAATATAACCAAAATAAACCTCTCATAACAAGTCGGGAAAACAGGAAGGGTCTGGCGCAATATATAGTAACATTTGCAGACACAGAACAAGTTCCAACGCTGTGCAGACGTCCTCGGGGTCGGTCGAGCACAAGCGACAAGAGTGTCACTCATCTTCATAGACATCACTTTCTGATAAAGATTGAGCCTGTCGGAAAGAAGAAAACATCACAAGGATGTGTGTGGTATGCTCTAAGGCAAAAAGAATGGTCCTCGCAAAACAGATAGGAGGCAATGTGCTTGCAGGGAAGAAAAATAGAGTAGGCAGAGAGTCTTCTTATGAATGTACAGACTGTCATGTTGCTCTGTGCGCAGTGACATGCTTAAAACTGTATCACACCGCCACTGACTACACCAGGGCTTACATAACTGCCGCAAACAAAGGAAGAAATGAAGAAGAAAATGAAGAAGTGGATAATTGAAAGTAAAGAGAGCCGAAGTGTGGACAAGTATATAAACATTATATACAGACCTTGTTAGGTCCCTACAGCTGTTCTGCGCACTACCGCAGGTAAATATGTGTGTGTATATTTGTACATAAATGCATTGTAACTTTATTTTGAAATATTTCATTGCAAATAAAATACTTTTTTATTTTGTCAAAGAGACAGAGAAAGTGAATGTGAGCTTTCATTGGAAGTTCAGCCAGAACCGCATCATAAATATCACCCATAAATTCTGAACGATGTGGCCAAATTTCATAAAACTTACATCCTCATAAAGAGGAATGATTTGGCTTTGATTCCATATAAAATTTACATATGTGCACGAAAAAGTAAAGTTGCGGCACGTGCTGCAAGATGCGCGATACTCAAAAAGTTGCCTCAATGTACCCTGGGTACCTTCCTTTCGCACGCTATAGCTTCTGAACTAAGTTGCGCATTTTTTAATCTTTTTTTAGCTCATCAGGCCTGAAAGGCCCGATGGGCTTATGGCATGGCATGGTGTCCGGCGTCCGTCCGTCCATCCATCCGTCCATCCGTAAACTTTTCGCTTTTTCGACTTCTTCTCCAGAACCAATGACTCCACAGAGCTGAAATTTTATGTGCAGACTCCTTGACCAATGGGGATTCTAAATTGTAAATTTCATGACCCCATGACCCCAAATGGGGTCACAGGGGTCACATCCTTAAAAACCTATTTTCATCTTCTTCTTCAGTTCCAAAAGGTCTAGAGAGCTGAAAAGTTGTGTGCAGACTCCTTGGCCAATGGTGATTCTAAATTGTAGATTTCGTGACCCCATGACCCCAAATGGGGTCACAGGGGTCAGAGGGGTCACATCCTTAAAAACCTATTTTCATCTTCTTCTCCAGTTCCAAAAGGTCTAGAGAGCTGAAAAGTTGTGTGCAGACTCCTTGGCCAATGGGGATTCTAAATTGTAGATTATGTGACCCTGTGACCCCAAATGGGGTCACAGGGGTCACATCCTTAAAAACCTATTTTCATCTTCTTCTCCAGTTTCAAAAGGTCTAGAGAGCTGAAAAGTTGTGTGCAGACTCCTTGGCCAATGGGGATTCTAAATTGTAGTTTATGTGACCCCGTGACCCCAAATGGGGTCACAGTGGTCATGATCTAAGAACCTATCTTTTGCTTGTAAACAATAACTTAAATAACTTAAATATTCAACTTTAGATAGTAAATCAATGAAATCCTGATGAGCTACAGAGCCCATGGCTCTATTTTTCATCATGTAAAGAAGAATAAATTGTCTTCAGTTCCATGTATCATTTGTATATGTGCAGCGAAAAATAAATATGGGGCAAGTGATGCACCAGGTGTCGCAAAAAGATTTGCTGTACCAATTAGTTCCACGTGCGCCCGGTTCTGGTGCCCAAGGGGATGTGACGGTACTGTAATAAGCCCGGGCCTCGGAGGGAACAAGCAGTGCATAGTCACTTGGTGTGTGTCGGGACGTAGTCACTTGGTTTGTGTCGGGACGTAGTCACTTGGTACTGTCGGGGTAGCATCACTCATTTTCTGAACCATAGCTTGTATTCTTACAATTTTTATATAATTGTAAAGAGGAATAAATTGTTTACAAGTACATATAAAATTCGCGATATGCACGCTCAGGAGTTTTGATTTCATAAAGCTGGAAATAAAGACAAACTTTAGATTGCTATTGAATTATAAACAAAGGTCACATTCTAATAATTTTTATATTATCGTAAAGACAAACATCTGGTCTTCACATCACATTAGCGTGCTCGGAATTTATGATTTTATAAGGCCCGTATTAAAGACAATCTTTAGAAAGTAATAGAAAAAGGAAAATAAAATCGTAGAAAATACATTCAATGATGCAGGTATGAATTAACCATTTGTGTATGGGTGCTACTACCTGGAATTGAATATAACACTGGTATATGTCCGTTTTCGCGATGCAGACGCGATATACTTCGGAAAAAGAGTACCGGTATCGGCGCCTTGATTCTTATGCTAGCAGTACCAATTAGTGTTTCAGCCAAATTACAGCTGCGAGCTGGAGGGCCAGAATATTCCGCCACGGGGGCTAAAATGGGTAAAAAAGAAATACGCAACTTTAGGGTTAAAAAACATTTTGAAATAATTGTCCATGGGAACCCAATCTCCCACCTTTTTCTCACCAAATCTCCCACCACCCCTTTATGATATGTTTGGTATGTCTAGGGCTGGGACAGGTAGATATTTTCTAAGCTGCATATCTGCATATTTTATGCAATGAAATTAATAAAAAACGTAATTAATTAAAAAATTAAGAGTACAGATATGCAGACATTTTATTTAATACTCAAAAGAATCAATATATCTTTCGTAATGTACACACTTGTTTGGAAACACTAGCGTATTTGAACATAAACTTGTCACGAATGGATATCAAAGCTCTACATCAGTGTTTGTTTGTTTAAAGTGAAACCTCCTCATAATTTTAGTTGTTTACTATTACCATCTTAGGAGCTTGTTATCAAGTTATCAAAATTGCACCCGCTACCCGCCCACGATCAAGCATTTTTTGTTGGTGTGTTTTTTATAAGCTAGGAAAACATTAATTTCAGTAATTGCATGGACTTTTCAATAATTGTTTCATTAAATTGTTATCTAATTATTCTGACATGACTACGGCTAGGTAAAATAATTTACATTTATTTCATAAAAATGACAATACAAGATAGAAGCTCATTCATTGATTTCAACATCTTTATTGCATTTAAAACGATCTTTAAAAGAAGAACATAATCAGATCATGTAGAATCATGAGTGTAGTACAATCTCATTTTTAGCTCATCAGGCCTGAGGTGCATTATATTGAATAAATAATGCATCTCGACCTGCATGGACTTTGCTTTTAAGTTCACATTTACTTTTGAAAGTATTTACTAAAAGGAGTCTGTTCCTATTAAACTATGATCTACTGTTTCACTTTAATTTTGAAATAATAATTGCGGCGGGGATCATGTCATCTTAGTGACAATTGCTTATTGTGTTCATTTTCTCATTAAGTTAGTTTGAACTGTTTCACATAATCTAAAATATTGTAGGACAATACACCTGTAATGTCAAAAATTTACTCAACACTTGGTCGGAAGTTCAACAAGAAAGATCTGGAGGAGGCCATGCGGATGGGAGAGGACCTTGTTAACATGGTAAGCACTGTATTGTTTTCTCTCTTACTTCTGTAGCATTCTCATACATGGCATCTTCCCCCATTTCAGCGGGTTTACGTGATTTAGGAGGCTTCACCCGCGTCCCCAAGCGGGCATTGAAAAAACCCGATTTTCAAATAATCTTTGAAAACACCCACTTGAAAACATGTTATACATTTTCAATATTATTTACAAATACTTTTCCATCAACATTGCATTTAAACTAATTTTGTCAAAGATCATTTGAGCATGTGTGTTGCTAAAGTCTACCGGTGATCCACTAATTAGTTACAGTTTAATTTTTGCTCCAGTTGAATCTGGACAAATTAATTGTCATAAAAAATAGCACTAATAATATGACAGATTAACATAGATGAAAAACAAAGCTAAAATATAAGTTGTAAAATGTAAAATCGTATCAAAGACGAATAATTGGCAGTGAAATCTATAACATTATCTCGTAGGGCGCTATTATATGCAAACACCGTTTTCTAGCTCCAAACAGGGCCTGACTGCTACGCGATCGTATTTTCTTGACAACAGACAGTAATAAGAATATTCTTATTTCAAACTCTATATTCATTTCGGGTTTACTTCATTTTTAGCTCATCAGGCCTGAAAGGCCCGATTGGCTTATGGCATGGCATGGTGTCCGGCGTCCGTCCATCCGTCCCTCCATCCGTAAACTTTTCGCTTTTTCGACTTCTTCTCCAGAACCATTGACTCCACAGAGCTGGAAAGTTGTGTGCAGACTCCTTGGCCAATGGGGATTCTAAATTGTAGATTGCGTGACCCCATGACCCCAAATGGGGTCACAGGGGTCACATCCTTAAAAACCTATTTTCATCTTCTTCTCCAGTTCCAAAAGGTCTAGAAAGCTGAAAAGTTGTGTGCAGACTCCTTGGCCAATGGGGATTCAAAATTGTAGATTTTGTGACCCCGTGACCCCAATCTAGGTCACGGGTCATGCCCCAAAAACCTTTTTTCATCTTTATCTCAAATATGTAAAGCTCTAGAAAGGTGAAATGTTGTGAAGAGACTCTTTGGTCAAAGGTGATTCTTAATTGTAGGATTGGTGACCCTGTGACTCCAAATGTGGGTCACAGGGGTCATGATCTAAAAACCTATTTTTTGCTAGTTAACAATGTATTACTTGAGATAACTTAGATATTCAAGATAGATAATAAATCAATGAAATCCTGATGAGTTCAGAGCCCATGGCTCTATTTTTAGCTCATCAGGCCTGAAAGGGCCGATGGGCTTATGGCATGGGATGTCGTCCGTCCATCCGTCCGTCCATAAACTTTTCACTTTTTCGACTTCTTCTCCAGAACCAATGACTTTATGTACAGACTCCTTGGCCAATGGGGATTCTAAATTGTAGATTTGGTGACCCTGTGACCCAAAATAAGGGCCCCAGGGGTCATAACCTTAAAAGCTATTTTCATCTTCTTCTCCAGAACCAATGACTCCAGAGAGCTGAACTTTTATGTACAGACTCCTTGACTGATGGGAATTCTAAATTGTAGATTTAGTAACCCTGTGACCCCAAATAAGGGCCACAGGGGTCACAACCTAAAAATCATTTTTCATCTTTTTCTCCAGTCCCAAAAGCTCTAGAAAGCTGAAATGTTATGTACAGACTCTTTGGCCAATGGGGATTCTAAATTGTAGATTTGGTGATCTTGTGACCCCAAATATGGATCACAGGGGTAATCACTTAAAACAGCTGTTTTAATGAACTGTGAAGATAATGAGATTTTATGTGCACTTCATATGTCAGCTTAAGAGTAATACTGCATTATGGACATGTTTGATGTAATCAATGTGAAATAAGAACTATTGAATAGCCTGTGAACTGAATATTGTGACAGGATGCATAGGAAAAAAATTAAAAAGGGTTAACAAATGTTTTATTTTACATTAGATATGTGAACTAAATATGACTGGTGATGAAGTAAGATAAGACTATTAGAACTAGCTACATGATTTTGTGATACCACATCTTCTTTTCCAATAAAGAAAAATAAATGAAGATGGGGAATACAAAATTTAAAATATATAATTTACTGGCTGTGAGTCCAGGGTCTGCATGTTGCATAATTGCAGGTGTTGACCTGGGGAGTGACCACTCCCTGGCAGAGATGCAAACAGCAGCTTACTAATACACAGAGGTTTCAGGTTACTTCTCTGCTGTGTTACTGATTTAGTCTTACACTCAGATGCTCAATAGAATTTATTAATTAAATATTGAAAAGGATCCTATGAAACTATGAGCCTATGAGAAACAGGATTTTTAGAAACAAAAAGGGGCTCTTTTTCATTATGAAATAAATGTTGATAATTCCAGGATAAAAATAGGAAGTAAAACAATAAACTGCAAAGGTCTACATTATTTATAATGAATATGGATTAATGTGTAACCAATTTTGATAATAAATTTGATGACTGAGCAATGACTTATTATGTGATATCTTAATCTTTTCCTTAGGGATAATTAATAACATGATTCCTGATGAGCTTCAGAGCCAGTGGCTCTATTTTTTAAATAATTTCGTAAAATGTTTTTTAAAGTCACCTAATATTCCTCAATTAAACATAGAAAACCATGTAATTTAAATAACCTAATATGAAAATACGTATTGCATAGGGAGTAAGTTGTAAGGAAACAAGTTGGACCACGTTTTCTGATGAACTTCCTGTTTGTGTGTACGTAAATATTTGTTATAAAAGAAAACAATTTAATTTCTAATTTTAAAATGCATATTTGGAAATAATATAAACTTTGAAGGTTCAATGAATAATAAATGATTAAAATATGTGAAATTTTTTGTCTTTCTCCTCGCAAATTTGTTTGTAAACTCGCTCAAAAGATTGTAGTTCGTCAACATGGGCTTTCTTTATATTTCAAGTAGAGAATTTATGTGTCCTCTAATGGATTCATGGACAGTTAAATACAATCTTTATTTATTGTCAGCCCTGACTTAGTCCAGGCTGCTATCAGTTTTTGTGCAGTTTCCGTCGCCGCCATGTTTTGTAATGGCTATAACTTTTTAGTTCATCAGGCCTGAAAGGCCTGTTGGGCTTATGGCATGGCATGGCGTTCGTCCGTAAACTTTTCGCTTTTACAACTTCTTCTCCAGAACCAATCACTCTAGAGAGCTGAAATTTTATGTACAGACTCCTTGGATGAAGAGGATTCTTAATTGTTGATTTGGTGATCATATGACCCAAAATGTGGGTCACAGGGGTCATGACCTGCTTTGAGAATTGCAGGAATTGGGAAAAGAGAGTAACTTTGCAGTTAGTCTTATACAATAGTTGTGTGAAATAAATGTCGACTTAATTTTAATATCTACATTATGGAAATGTTTGATGTAATCAAATTGAAATGTGAACTATTGAATAGCCTATGAACTGAATATTGGAAAACAACAATTTAAATATATAATTCACTGGCTGTGAGTCCAGGGTCTGCATGTTGTGTAATTGCATTGTGTTGACCTGAGCAGTGACCACTCCCTGGTAGAGAGATGCAAACAGCAGGTGTCACTGCTAATACACATAGGTTTATGGTTACTTCACACTTCTGTGAGAATGATTTAGTCTTAGACTCAGATGCTCAGATGAGAAAAAGGATTTTCATTAACAGATCAGGACCTTTTCATTATGTAATAAATGTTGATATTTCCAGAATACAAATAAGAACTAAAACAATAAAATGCAAAAGTCTATAATATCTATATGAATGCTGATTAATGTGTAACCAATTTTGATTATAAATTTTAAATTGATGACTGGGCAATGCCTTATTAGGTGATATCTTTATCTTTTCCTCAGAGATAATGAGTAACACAATTCCTGATGAGCTTCAGAGCCAATGGCTCTATTTTTTTCATTTCCCTGGAAACCATTGAATTTGAATTTCTTCACGAAAAGGTTTGTTTCCTGAGCACAACTACCACTTACTGAAGTGTACTTTACAGATATACACTTATCTTTCAAAGATGTTCTTGAAATTATGTCGGAATGGTGGGATACATGTTAACTTCTGATGACTCTTTTAGATACCTGATCAAGTACAGAGCCATTTGCTCTTTATTTTTCATTTAATGACTCCTGTTTTCAGGAAAAAGAAACCCCGGGCTATCAAAGACATACAATGAAGAAATCAACTAGGAAAAAAATTGTATCCTTAACATTGAAAAAGAAATCCAAAATCACAGAAGAGGTGACCCGAAAGTTACAAGATTATGACAATACAAGTGGGGGAAACGCCTTATTGGAAGATCGGCCTATGTCCAACCTTGAGAAACTTCACTTCATCATTGGTCATGGCATTTTGCGACCAGAGCTCAGGTAACCGGTCTAGTCATGTACATTCATCTCTTAAAGAAAATTTTAAAAGCTATTTACTAAGTCGGGGGCTGCTATCAGTTTTTGCAAATATGCCTTATTTCAACTATATACACTTTGAATTATTACATCATTTTTATACACAAAGAAAAGTGATCAAGTGGGTCACCTTGAAGGATTGAGGTCAAGGTCACGAGATACGGATTAACGCCATGTTAATTTTTAAATCAGAAATTAATTATGTTTTATGAAGAAACTTTTTTTGTTGTAATAGGACCCTAGTGATGATTCAACTTGTCAGTAATCCATCCGTCTGTAAACTTTTTATACCCCTGCTACGAAGTAAGCGGGGGTATATAACGGTCATTCCGTCCGTCCGTCTGCGTCAGTCATTCCATTAGGTCAATTTTCTCAAAAAAAACGTCAAAAGGTACATCAACCAAATTTTGTAAGTTGTTAGCGATGTTCTTCCCATCGCGCACAGACAATTTTTAGTTTTCTGAGATTTTAATTTATACCGTGAGATATAGTCGTCGCCCTGTCCGTCCGTCCGTCTGTCTGTCCGTCCGTCCGTCCGTAATCTTTTTGTTTCCGAAAATGAAATCGAAAACCATTCATGATATCTTTCTGAAACTTCTCATGTGTATTACCCACTAACTGAAGTGGTGCCTTTTGATATTTTGAGATTTCTGAAATGTTTTTTTTGTTTGTTTCCATAGAAACATGTTGAATTTGGACTTTGTTCAGAGACAGGTTCGTTTCCAGAACACAGCTTCAAAACTCTTCATCATATCTTCCTGAATCTTTGCATGTGTATTACCCACTAACTGAAGTGGTGCCTTTTGATATTTTCAGATTTCGGAAAAAAAAAATTCTGTTGCAATAGAAACTTGTTGAATTTGGACTTTGTTCAGAGACAGGTTCATTTCTGGAGTACAGCTCCAAAAGTCTTCATCTTATCTTCCTGAAACTTTGCATATGTATTAACCACTAACTGAAGTGGTGCCTTTTGATATTTTCAGATTTCTGAAATGTTTTTTTTTCCTGTTTCCATAGAAACGTGTTTGATTTGGACTTTGTTCAGAGATAGGTCTACTAGCTTCAGGAGCAGAACTCCTAAGCCCTTCATTATACCTGAAACTCAACATGTGTATTACCCACTTACTGAAGTAGTAGAGATACAATTATCTGTGAAAGATGTGTTTTACAAATTATGTGGGACCGGTGGGATATATCGCCATCTTCTGATGACTCTTGTTTGTCTTTTCCATGGAAACGTCACTTTTTGGACTTAGTTTTAGTTTTCTCGGGAACTATTAAACCTAGATGAATGAAAGTACTCATGACCATACTCTTTATTGAGTTCGAAAACCAGTTCTGAAATATTATTTTGTACAGAGTTATGGCCCTTGAATCCGAAATTGAACTTAGTACCCAAATCCTTATGATGCTCCAATGGGGACAAGTTTTCTAGGCAACTATTACATCTAGCTGAATGAAATTTAATTAACATGTAGGTAGTCCAGATAATACTCTTCATCGAGTTCAAAGTCCAGTTCCGAAATATTATTTTTACGGAGTTATTGCCCTTGAATGTGTAATTGAACTTTGTACAAATTACTGCTGTGATGCTCTAATTGGAACAATTAAGTTACCTGAAAAATATTACATCTGGGTGAATGAAATTTTGTAATAACAAAGCCAGTTCCCAATAACATAATCACATAACGTGATTGATCCTTTACAGTTTGCTTATAGGGCAAGACGTTGGGTAGAAGATGCAACCATCACACTGTTACACAATATTTATCAGCATTTGGAAAACTATTGTACATATGTACGGATAATGTTTGTTGATTTTTCATCTGCTTTTAATACCATTCAGCCGTATCTACATATTGACAAACTAATCAAAATGAATGTTAATTCTAATATCCTTAGATGGATAAATGCATTCCTGGTTAAGAGACAACAATTTGTACGGGTTAGCCAAGTGGAGTCTTCAATATTAAATACATCCACTGGTGCACCCCAGGGTTGCGTGATCTCTCCAATTTTAATTATATTGTATACCAATGATTATATATCCAAAGTAAAAGAATGTCTGACAATAAAATTTGCTGACGATGCTGCATTGGTTGGCCTGATAAGAGAATCAGAACTGAGTTACAGAACAGAAATTTCAAAATTTGAAGAATGGTGCAAATCAAACTTTTTATTTTTTAATTCGTTGAAGACCAAAGAAATGGTCATAGATTTCAGGAAAACTAGGTCTGTAATAAATCCTGTGACTATTGATGATAATGAAAAACACTGACAAAATTTATAAGAAAGGACAGCAACGATTGCAAATTTTTTTGGAAGTTGAAACATTTTAAAATAGATCAAACTATTTTGAGGTTATTTTACCAAACATTTATTCAAAGTGTGGTAACATTTAATTTTTAGCTCATCTGGCCTGAAAGGCCCGATGGGCTTATGGCATGGGATGGCGTCCGTCCGTCCGTCCGTCCGTCTGTCCGTCCGTCCGTCCGTCCGTAAACTTTTCGCTTTTTCGACTTCTTCTCCAGAACCAATGACTCCAGAGAGCTGAAATTTAATGTACAGACTCCTTGGCTGAAGGGGATACTAAATTGTAAATTTGGTGACCCTGTGACCCCAAATGTGGGTCACAGGGGTCATAACCTTAAAAGCTATTTTCATCTTCTTCTCCAGAACCAATGAACGTAGAGAGCTGAAATTTTATGTACATACTCCTTGACTGAAGGGGATTCTAAATTGTAAATTTGGTGACAGTGAGACTCCAAATATTGGGTCACAGAGGCAATGACCTAAAATGCTATTTTCATCTTCATCTCCAGTCCCAATGGCTCAAGCGAGCTGAAATTTTATGTACAGACTCCTTGGCTGTAAGGGATTCTAAATTGTAAATTTGGTGAGTCTGTGACCCCAAATATGGGTCACAGAGATCATAACCTAAAAGCCTATTTCAGTTTACAGCATCTTTCTGAGATTATATGTGCACTTCAATCAGTAAGTAGGTAAGGGAGGTAATTTTAAAGAAAACAGCTGAGTTAAAGGCATTTCATCTTTCTGATGTGAGAGTTCTAACATGTGCTTTGAGAATATAATATGTCTGATGAAAAAGAGATATTTAGAATTAAAAACTTAGAATTGGAGGTCTAACAAAAATTATAAGTCATATTTTATCTTTGTCTCACATTTCACATATGAGTAATTATTTGTATTTTGCAAGTGAATTTGCTGATAAAGGTACACAAGTCTAAAAGTATTCTAAAGACTTAATACAGAATCTTTTATTAAATCTAATATTATGTTCTTTGTTATTTAAGAGTAAATAATGGAGTTTTTTAATATCTCATGATATTGTGTAATTATTTGGAGAATTAATTAATTAATTATTGAGAATTTCCAGTACGAGTCAATTTGGTATACCTTAATTATATCATATTTTATACTTTATAACTGATTTAGTTTTCTATTAACTTTGCAGTTAATTTTATTCAATAGGAACAAGAAATGAGATAGATGTCTACATCATGGACATGTTTAATGTGAATCTATTTGAAATGAGAACTATTGAATACCCTTTGAAGGAATAACTTGAAGAGGAATTAAATTTTTTCATTTTACATGAGATATGTGAACTGAATATGACTAGTGATGACTGGTGATAACATAGGACTATAAAAGAAGTAGCTATATGAGATTGTGACATCACACCTATTTTCATCTTCTCCAGTACAGAAAAATAATTAATTGTAGGAAAAACTGCATCTAACATATAAATTTTACTGGCTGTGAGTCCAGTGTCTGCATGTTATGTAATTGCATTGTGTTGACCTCTTCCTGGCAGAAGAATGAAAACTGATAGTTACACAGAGGTTTCAGGTTACTTCAAACTACTGTGCAGCACTGTGTTATCATAGACTGTGCGTGAGACTGCTTTAGTCTTCCACTGACTCTAAAAAAGAATTTATTCATAGAATATCACCATTTTATCAAATATTGAAAAGGAGCCTATAAGAAATGGTGAAAAAGAATTTACTTAAAAAAAATTCACCAATTTATTAAGTATTGAAATGGAGCCTATGAGAAATGGGATTTTCAAAAACTGAGGCTCCTATTCATTATGTAATAAATGTTGGTATTGCCATAATGCAATTAAGAATTAAAACAATATAATGCAAAGGTGTATGATATTCATAACGAATGTTGATTTATGTGTAACCAATTTTGATAATAATTAACAGGGGTCATGACCTAAAAAGGTTTTTTTCATTTTCTTCTACAGCCCCAGGCCATTATTGCAATAGCTTACAGTTGTGAATTGTATGCAAAGAATTGTACCCGGTATATTCATTATTATATAATGTGTGTACGATCTTAAAAAATAGTATGATCTCTCCACCACATTATTATATGTTTGATACCAGCAATTTATTTCCAAGCTTTGTGTTGCTCTTTCAACACATATATATAGCAGATTGGCAAAGTTATGGTAACAAAATATTTTTAAACTGCTTTAATCGTTTCACTACCTAGATTCTTATTACTACATTCCATTATCTGACCATTGCTATAAAGTCCACTCCATAACATACCCCACTTATTATCTCCTGATGAGCTACAGAGGCCATGGCTCTATTTTTTGAGTTGGTACGGAAACCTGTCAGTTCAAAATAAAAATAAACTCTCTAAAATTGTTAACACCGCTTCAAAAATTATTGGACTTCCTATTGGAAGTATCGGCAGTTTTTATGATCAACAACTTTAAAAAAAAGTGAATAAAATTTTAAGTGACTCAACTTACATACTTTTTTCGGAATATTCTTCACTGCCCTCTGGACGCAGACTGCGTATGCCGACGAGTAGAACAAACAGGTTTCATCAATCATTTATTATCCCACGCCACAAAGTGGAAGGGGGATATAGGTTTGGGCTCCGTCCGTCCGTCCTTCCGTCCATCCGACTGTCTGAAATAAAGGGGACAGCTTTTCTCAGAAACCGTTTAAGATAGGGTTACCAAATTTGATGAGTTGCTTGAGGGCATGAATACCTTGATGGAGTTCGAAAATGAGAAGCGTACAATTATTTTTTCCGGAGTAATCGCCCTTGTTTCGTATTTTTGGACTTTGTTCATGGTATCTCCAAAGGGGACAGCTTTTCTCAGGAACCGTTTAAGATAGGGTTATCAAATATAGCGTGTTGTTTGAAGGCATAAATACCTTGATGGAGTTCGCGTGCAATTATTTTTTCCAGAGTTATTGCCCTTCCCTATTTGTGGTCTTTTTTCATCGTATCTCCAAAGTGGACAGTTTTTCTCAGAAACTATTTAAGATAGGAGAACCAAAATTGGTGTGTTGCTTGAGGGCGCACATACCTTGATGGATTGAAAATGAGTAATGCACAATTATTTCGAATTATTGCCCTTTTTCCAATTTCTTGGCTCTGGCGGGGGATGTTGATGACTATGTCTTCTTGTTCTGAATAGCATTATGCCTTTAATGGAAAATTTTTGGAATGAATTTTTAATGATCAATTTACACAAGTGTATATAATGTTTATAATATTGTTTATATGGCTGGTGTATGTTTTTTTTGTTTTTTGTTTATATTGGAGACTGTATTAAATGTAATGTAAATTTCCCTCGTGATAATAAAGAATTATTTTATCTTATCTTATCTTATCTTAACATTTTAGACATATATTATGATGCTTGAATCAGTTTTTTGAACATTGTACTCTTGACATCTATGATGCTCAATGGACGGATAGTGGATGACGGGGGTATGTGAGCCATGCTCACTTTTTTATTGTTAGCTGATCAGGCCTGTAAAAGGCCAGATAGGCTTATGGCATGGGCCGTCAATGGGTTTTTCATCTACCAACCATAGGATTATGCAAGATACACTAAACAGGAATCTTCAAACTTTATCATGTTGGGCAAACCGTTGGCTTGTTACCTATAATCACAGCAAAACGGAAGCTATCCTTTTTAGTCTAAAAAATACTAATTTGACTCTTAATTTGAAATTTGAAAATGAGCATGTTAAATTTGATAAATCCCATAAACATCTTGGAATAACGTTTTCATCTGACTGCAAGTGGAGCACACATATTAATAACATTGTTAAAACTACTTCCTTGATGGTTCATCTATGAGAAAGCTAAAGTTTATGTTAAATAGAAATACTCTGAATAAGATCTACATTGTTTTTATAAGACCACATCTTGAATATGCCTGTGAACTATGGGATGGTTGTTCAGTAGATTTATCTGATAAAATTGATAAAGTTCAGTTTGAAGCCGCCAGGATAGTTACTGGCCTACCTAAATATGCTTCTCGTGAATCTCTAACTTATGAGACAGGATGGCAATCGCTAAAGGAAAGGAGACAGTATCGTAAACTATCATTATTTTATAAAATATACAATAATAATGCTCCATCCTACTTATGTGACCTTATGCCCCAATCAGTTGAATCGAGGACCAATCATAACCTTAGAAACATGCGTGATCTCTCTTTGTCCTATTCACGTACACAGCTTTACAATCAATCTTTTATCCCATCATGCTCACAGCTTTGGAATAACCTCCCACTACACATACGAGAATCCTTCTCCATAAAAACCTTTCAATCCTATATTTGCCCAAGAAAGTTTAAAGCACCAACATATTTTTCATTTGGTAAACGGAAGTTGAACATTATCCATACTAAACTGAGATATTCAAATAGCAGCTTAAACGATGATTTATATAAAATTGGTCTCGAAGATAATCCTACTTGTAATTGTAAATTTGGTTGCGAAAACTCTCATCATTATTTTATGGAATGTTTTATGTATCATGAAATCAGGCAACAGATGTTTCGAGATATCAACAGAATATGTTGTAATAGAGTTCTGATTAATTTAGACTTATTGTTAAATGGCAGCGCAGATCTTACTTACAATGACAATATCAAGATTTTTAAGGAAGTTCAAAAGTATATATCTTTATCAGGAAGATTTGACAATTAACCCGGGTTTAATCTATCATTGTTAGTATTACTCATTGTTCTTTCCTAATATTTTACATGTTTATGTTTTCTTTCTTTCTTGTAAATATGCAACATATCTTTCTCTTTTCTGTATATATCATTGTACATATATTGCGTTTCAATATTATATGTCAGCACTGTACATAGGAGAGGGTTTCACTAAGTTGGATAACTTGTACCCAATCCTTTCAATTGAATAAATATGTTTAAATCAAATCATGGGCCGGCATCCGTCGTCCATAAACTTTTCGCATTTTAACTTCTCCTCCAGAACCACTACACCCCCAAAGCTGAAATTTTGTAGAGAGGTACCTTGCACCTAGGGAATCTTATTTTGTACATTTTATCCCCAAACGCCTCAAATATGGGCGTAGCAGGCATTTTCCCTAAAACCTTCAAACAGCTTCTTTTCCGAAACCAGTTGGCATAGGAAGCTGAAATTTTCCGAATAACTTCTTTATAACATGAAATTTCAAGTTTGTTCATTTGGACGTGACCCCCCATCAAATATTGGCGTGGCAGGGGGTCCACCCTAAAATCTTGAAACGAATTCTCCTCAAGAACTAGCAATGCTATGAAGTTAAAATTTTGGAAATAAGATCTTTGATAGATGGAGACTCAGATTTGTAAATTTCATTTCCCAACTCTGAAGAAAAAGACGCGGCTGTGGTTGGTTTGGTTTGGTCTAAGTGGGTTGAGGGCTATGATAAAATGTTCATTGGGTTTTGGTTAGGTCTTTGTGAATAATTTTTCCACTTATAAGCAGGATTTAATAATTAGTTATACTCACTTGAGAAGGGATTTGTATTGTTTCTCTCAAAATTTAATACCATTTTGTTTAATGATTTGGGGAATATGTTTATTATCCCCCGCCGTGAGTTTAGCCCGAAGGTGGGGATATGGTATTCGGTTGCATCCGTCCGTCCGTCCGTCCATCCGTCCGTAAACTTTTCGCTTTTTCGACTTCTTCTCCAGAACCAATAACTCCACAGAGCTGAAATTTTATGTGCAGACTCCTTGGCAAATGGGGATTCTAAATTGTAGATTTCGTGACCCCATGACCCCAAATGGGGTCACAGGGGTCACATGTTTAAAAACCTATTTTCATCTTCTTCTCCAGTTCCAACAGGTCTTGAGAGCTGAAAAGTTGTGTGCAGACTCCTTGGCCAATGGAGATTCTAAATTGTAGATTTCGTGACCCCATGACCCCAAATGGGGTCACAGGGGTCACATCCTTAAAAACCTATTTTCATCTTCTTCTCCAGTTCCAAAAGGTCTAGAGAGCTGAAAAGTTGTGTGCAGACTCCTTGGCCAATGGGGATTCTAAATTGTAGATTTCGTGACCCCATGACCCCAAATGGGGTCACAGGGGTCACATCCTTAAAAACCTATTTTCATCTTCTTCTCCAGTTCCAGAAGGTCTAGAGAGCTGAAAAGTTGTTTGCAGACTCCTTGGCCAATGGGGATTCTAAATTGTAGATTTCGTGACCCCATGACCGCAAATGGGGTCACAGGGGTCACATGTTTAAAAACCTATTTTCATCTTCTTCTCCAGTCCCAAAAGGTCTAGAGAGCTGAAAAGTTGTTTGCAGACTCCTTGGCCAATGGGGATTCTAAATTGTAGATTTCGTGACCCCATGACCCCAAATGGGGTCACAGGGGTCACATCCTTAAAAACCTATTTTCATCTTCCACTCCAGTTCCAAAAGGTCTAGAGAGCTGAAAAGTATTGTGCAGACTCCTTTGCTAATGGGGATTCTAAATTGTAGATTTCGTGACCCCATGACCCCAAATGGGGTCATGCTCTAAAACCAATATTATTTTGCTTGTTCACAATGTATTACTTGAGATAACTTAGATATTTAACCTTAGATAATAAATCAATAAAAACTTGATGAGCTACAGAGCCCATGGCTCTATTTTTTAATATCTCATGATATTGTGTAATTATTTGGAGAATTAATTAATTAATTTATGAGAATTTGGTATACCTTATTTATATCATATTTTATACTTTATAACTGATTTAGTTTTCTATTAACTTTGCAGTTAATTTTATTCAATAGGAACAAGAAATGAGATAGATGTCTACATCATGGACATGTTTAATGTGAATCTATTTGAAATGAGAACTATTGAATACCCTTTGAAGGAATAACTTGAAGAGGAATAAAAAAAATTCATTTTACATTAGATATGTGAACTGAATATGACTAGTGATGACTGGTGATAACATAGGACTATGAAAGAAGTAGCTATATGAGATTGTGACATCACACCTATTTTCATCATCTTCTCCAGTACAGAAAAATAATTAATTGTAGGAAAAACTGCATCTAACATATAAATTTTACTGGCTGTGAGTCCAGTGTCTGCATGTTATGTAATTGCATTGTGTTGACCTCTTCCTGGCAGAAGAATGAAAACTGATAGTTACACAGAGGTTTCAGGTTACTTCAAACTTCTGTGCAGCACTGTGTTATCACAGACTGTGCGTGAGACTGCTTTAGTCTTCCACTGACTCTAAAAAAGAATTTATTCATAGAATATCACCATTTTATCAAATATTGAAAAGGAGCCTATAAGAAATGGTGAAAAGAATTTACTAAAAAAAATTCACCAATTTATTAAGTATTGAAATGGAGCCTATGAGAAATGGGATTTTCAAAAACTGAGGCTCCTATTCATTATGTAATAAATGTTGGTATTGCCATAATGCAATTAAGAATTAAAACAATATAATGCAAAGGTGTATGATATTCATAACGAATGTTGATTTATGTGTAACCAATTTTGATAATAATTAGCAGGGGTTCATTTTCTTCTACAGCCCCAGGCCATTATTGCAACAGTTGTGAATTGTATGCAAAGAATTGTACCCGGTATATTCATTATTATATAATGTGTGTACGATCTTAAAAAATAGTATGATCTCTCCACCACATTATTATATGTTTGATACCAGCAATTTATTTCCAAGCTTTGTGTTGCTCTTTCAACACATATATATAGCAGATTGGCAAAGTTATGGTAACAAAATATTTTTAAACTGCTTTAATCGTTTCACTACCTAGATTCTTATTACTACATTCCATTATCTGACCATTGCTATAAAGTCCACTCCATAACATACCCCACTTATTATCTCCTGATGAGCTACAGAGGCCATGGCTCTATTTTTTTCTGTTTCCATGCAAGTAATTTTGACTTCGTTTTGTTAGAAAGCTTAAAGGAAGGCCGAAATGAAATATTTTCTATTGAATTCTAACCTGCATTTGGTTCATCAGACTAATTTGTGAAAATGTGACCCAAAAAATAGGTAATAGGTTGTTGATTTATTAAACTAGACCGCATCAAACTTTGCAAAAAACATCGTCTGCTTTTCGACGTCAAGCGACAAACGAAAAATGGGGCAGGGCTTAGTGAGTTGGGGTTAACCGGAAGTGACGTACGAGAAGGGACGGGATGTAAACATCCTCTTACTACTTATAATGGAGAACACTGGGGAATCGGTCAGTTGATCTGTATTATCTACGCTTGGCAACAATGCCACACCGCTTTTCTGCTGTAAACTGTTCAAGTACTGTTAAATTATCAAGTTTCACTTTACAAATGCCCAAAATATCTGTATATATATATATATATCAAATATAATTGATGTGAATAGTGAAAGATGGTGGATTCATAGACGTTCGTAGAAATAGGATAAAAAAATGCAAATGAGGGGATGAGATATACAATGACAAAATGAAACCAGGATAATTATGATAATATGAACGAAGTAAAGTTGAGACAACAAAATCAGATATTCGGTGTTGTTGTTATTTTTTTTTGGAGAATGTTTGTGTATAAAATAAAACAACAAACGTGAGATTGGCAGACACCGGCAAGTAGGCTCTACGGTAAGCCATCGACAATCAAAGCACATCACAACATCCTGAGTTTTTAACGTCGTTAATCTACCAACAACCTAATTTACTAACAGTACATTACAACAATCAAAGAAACTCACCGCATATTTTAAAACACCAAAGGAAGTTAGTTATCAACGATAATAATACGTCTACGAATCCATCTACGAAAACACCGCATCCCAATGTTACATTTGTCTGTATGTTTCTGCTGTATATGTATGTTTCTGCTGGCCTACTCACTAATGAGCATATCTTGCCAGGGGGTTGGTGTGTGCGCATGCGCTGGCTTTAGTCCACTCCCTTCCTGAGGGCTGACCTAAAGCAGTCAACAGAGTTACAGTTCACCATATCCTCTGAGAGAGCGTTCCATTCTATTATTGTCTTTGGGAAGTAAGAGTTCTTGTAAGCTTCTGTATTGGAAGTAATTCTTCTGAGTGATTTAGTTACCGGGGTATCACTTATTAACACATTAAAACATTCAGTATCTAATAGATAACAAAATAATGTTTTCAATAAAATGCGTGGTTAATCAAATCAAATAAACATTGTATTTAATTGACATTTCAGCAAGAGTGTCAATTAATTTAAGAAACTTACCTTATAAACATATCCAAACGGACAATATGAATATCCAAATGCACATAATACAGAAATTGTAAACCTATAAATCCATCAATGACAGTACTTGGAAACAGAAGATGGTCAAATGCTAACCCTCTTTCAGCAAAAGTCTTTTCGCAAATGGCAAGATAGAAAAACAAATAGACTGAATGTCGCGTTAAGTGTATTGTGTGTCACCAAGACAGGACGTTTGACAATAAACATATATGACACGCCGGTCACAGACATGCCATTTGTTATATACATGTAATTGAATCGGTCCAGTGAACTTGTTATCTGTACAAACATAATTACACTCCTTCCTTCTCACATACTCAGCTTCTTAATTGAGCAAACTTATTTGCTGTAACAATACTTCTCCCCTTTGATCTGGAAGAAACATCTATATGGTACGCTAAACTGAGAATTGTGTGTTGGTGTGCTGAAGTGACACTTTTTATTAAACCATTTCGTTTTCATTTATAATGCTACTGGTAACATAATTCTTTCATCCGATAATGTTCGTTGTCTATATCAATCTGTGTTATCATAATGTATATGTTTGCGTGTACAATGGAGCAATCTTCATGTAAATTTCATTGAGCTTGTTGACCAATCCAGTTCATGTATTTATTCATGAAAGTGAAGTGAAAATGGTTTGCATTGCATTACATCAATGTTGTCTCGCTTATTTGAACAGCCAATCGTTCAGTGTTTATGAAATTATACCTACCATATTACTTTATTTATTAATACAAAATTTACCTGCCGATAAGGGAACATAATTTGATCAATTGGTCCCATTGATCTCTCTTCGCCCCGATTCCCGCGAGAGTCAATGTCACTTGAACTGTCATTTGGTTCATACAGGTAAGGCAAGGCATCGGCATCGTCACTTGAAATGACGGAGCTTGAAGACAAACACTCCATGGAAAGTGATATGACAACAGTTTCGCGGTTAATTGCTACAAACATACTATACATAAGCGCAGAATGCACTCCAATTCAGCAGGCCCCAGTCGTTGTAACCATATGAAATCGCTAGTTCAAAAGTTAAGTTATCCGTTTATCGAAAATTTGAGTTGTTTTGATGAAGTTTTCTGTCTTATATGAACAGTTTAAAAGTTGGGAAAACGCGTTAAATTAAGATTAGCGGCCATAGTGACACTCCTCCACGTACGTCACAGCATGATACGCTTCAGTGATCACCGCCCGCCCACTTTCATTCTGGTCGCCGGGGCTTAATTAGGCACTTTTTAAAAAAGCCGTATATAAGTAATTTATGGGTAGATTTCAGAAATTTAAAATCGAGCAATTGTCAACTTGAAACCCCTTTTCATAGAATCCGCTCGCCGCTAATGGCTGCAATACTGCCGAAGCGGCGTTAAACAATAACTCACTCACTCACTCAAAGAATCCGAATGTGACCATATGTCATTTCATCTAACCTTTAACAATTCAAATTAAAATTAGAAAAGGGTGAGACATCTGGGGGTTCTTTAAAAGGGAAAATGCCTTCTAATTCTTATTATACTGCTAAATTGATCATTTATAACATTAGTGTGGCTGGTTGGATAAGCCATCTTTCCTGATGATTCTTGTATTACTTTTAGAGAAAACAATTTCAGCTTGTTGAAATGTTCAAAATCAATATTAAACATTTAATCTTAAGAAAAAGCAATGATTTGCAATAATGTCAGATTTTGTTTTCACATTAATTTCAGAGATGAAATCTACGGGCAGATTTGTAAACAGTTAAGCCAGAATCCGTCAAAAGGAAGCCATGCTCGTGGCTGGATCTTGCTGTGTCTGTGTGTGGGCTGCTTCCCCCCAACAGAGAAGGTACTTCATTTATCAAATTTGATAATACCAGATGGTTGGTTACAGTAAGGGTATGTCTTCTCTTGTGTTTGGCGGTTTTACAAGACCTTTATTTAAAAACTTGCTGTTCTCTCAGATGACCTTTGTTGACTGACTTCCACTTAGACTCGAATAAAAATGTCATACTGCTGCAGAAGGTTTCATTCCATCAAAGAAAGATTTACCAACAGTGTTTCCATTCTTCGGTATATGCCAGACTTTGACAGGTAAAAAACTGCCCAGGTCTTTTGAGGCTATCGGTCGCAGTGTACGGTAAAATCTAAAGTAATTTTTCTCCCCTTTATTTGAAATGTCACAGAATTCTAAAATAAAATATAATTATGTTTAGGTAATCTATCAATTGAAAGGAGTCGTTGACTCTCCTCTCCTCTCCTCTCCTCTCCTCTCCTCTCCTCTCCTCTCCTCTCCTCTCCTCTCCTCTCCTCTCCTCTCCTCTCCTCTCCTCTCCTCTCCTCTCCTCTCCTCTCCTCTCCTCTCTCCCTCGATCTCTCTCTGCATCGTCCGTCATCCCTAAACTTTTCACTCTTTCGACTTCTCCTCCAGAACCGCTACACCCCGAAAGCTGTAATTTGGTGGGTGTGAACCCGGCAACTAGGGGGTCAAAGTTTGTTCATCACGAATTCCAACGCCCACACATTTGGCCGCCAGAGACGTTTAAAGTAAAACCTATAAACGACTTCTCCGAAAGTGCTTGATATTTTGCCATTAACGTCTTTGTGGGATGGAGATACAAGTTTGTAAATTTGGTTTAGATATAATTATGAAATATGAGCGGGGTTCACTCTAAAAGCTTCAAACGACTTCTTCTCATGAACCAGCGATAGAAGATATTCAGAAACCTGGGCAGTGTTTTCTTTAATAGATAGCGGGGGTATATAGCGGTCATTCCGTCCGTCCTTCCGTCCGGTCAATTTTCTCAAAAACCGTCAAAGGTACATCAACCAAACTTTGGACAGTTGTTAACCATGTTCTTCCGATCGCGCACAGACAATTTTCATTGAAACGTCACTTTTTGGACTTAGTTTTATTGTGTTCAATGGGGACAAGTTTTCTCGGATACTGTTCAACCTAGGTGAATAAAATTTTGGTTGTGAGTACTCATGACCCTACTCTTTATCGAGTTCGAAAACCAGTTCGGAAATATTATTTTTTACGGAGTTATGGCCCTTGAATCCGAAATTTAACTTAGTACCAAAAGAACTCTGATGCTCCAATGGGGACAAGTTTTCTCGGAAACTATTACATCTAGTTAAATGAAATTTAATATGGAGGTAGTCCAGATGATACTCTTCATCAAGTTCGAAAACAAGTTCCGAAATATTATTTTTTACGGAGTTTAGGCCTTTGAATCCGAAATTGAACTTTGTACCAAAAGAGCTGTGATGCTCCAATGGGGACAAGTTTTCTCGGCAATTATTACATCTAGGTGAATGAAATTTTATGTGTAAGTCCTTGAATCTGTAATTGAACTTGGTACAAATTACCGGTGTGATGCTCTAATGGGACAAATTAAGTAACCTAAAAAATATTACATCTGGGTGAATGAAATTTTGTAATAACAAAGCCAGTTCCTAGAATTATTTTGGACAATATTATGATGCTTGAAGCTGTTTTTTAAACATAGTATTACTGTAACCATCACATCTATAATTCTCAATGGGCGGATGGTGGGGTATGTGAGCCATGCTCATTTTTTTCTTGTTTCATTACTGAAACTTTGATACTTTGATTGTGACAGGGGTTCATATAAATGTATATTTTTCATCTCAGAAACCAATGACCCTAGAACACTAGAATTTTGAGGATATCATCTATGTTTAGTGAATATCAAGAGTTCCAAATTTCAAGTCTTTTGGATGAAAAGTAAGAAAGTTATAGGTGAAAACATGTAAGTGGTTTACCATTTTGCTAACATTAACGCTACGTACCATAACATGTTAGCAATGTTTATATTTGAATGAAAGGTGTTTTTCAAGAGCTTTCTAACACAACATTCATTATACTTGTATCATAGAAATAAGCAAGATAGAACTTATTTTATTTTTTGCAATTTAACTCTATTTTCTGTGTCTCTGGCTCTGTGGGATCGGGTTTCTCTGCAGCCTGGTTGAGAGTCTCTCTCTCTCTCTCTCTCTCTCTCTCTCTCTCTCTCACTCTCACTCTCACTCTCACTCTCACTCTCACTCTCACTCTCTCTCTCTCTAGTATTTTGTACAGTGTGATGTTACTGTCTCTCTCTCTCGAGTATTTTGTACAGTGTGATGCTGACAGTCACATTATTTCCATACACTTTTTTATCTTCTTCATCTTCTTCACCAGTACCAAAAGGCTGAAATGAGGTGTGTAGACTCCTTGGCCAGTGGGGATTATGAACAATGAAGTAATATGAGCTACAGAGCCCATGGCTCTGATTTTAGCTCATCAGACCTGAAAGGCCCAATGGGCTAATGGTATGGCATAGTGTCTGGCGTCTCTCCATCCGACCCTCCATCCTTCCGTCTAGAGGTCTGGAGAGCTGAATAGTTGTGTGCAGACTTCTTGACTAATGGGGAATCTAAATTGTAGACTTCGTGACACAGTGACCCCAAATAGGGTCACATGGGTCACAACCTTAAAAACCTATTTTCATCTTCTTCTCCAGTTCCAAAAGGTCTAGAGAGCTGAAAAGTTTTGTGCATATTCCTTGGCCAATGGAGATTCTAAATTGTAGATTTTGTGACCCCATGATCCCTGAATACTTATGTGCAGACTTCTTGGCCAATGGGGGATTCTAAATTGTAGATTTCGTAACCCTGTGACCCCAAATAAGGTGACAGGGGTCACATTCTTAAAAACTTGTTTTCATCTTCTTCTCCAGTTCCAAATGGTCTAGAGAGCTGAAAAGTTGTGTGCAGACTCCTTGGCCAATGGGCATTCTTAATTGTAGATTTTGTGACCCTGTGACCCCAATTGTGAATTGTGAATAAAAACCTATTATTTGCTTGTTTACAATGTATAACTTGAGATAAGGTAGATATTCATTTTTAGATAATAAATCAATGAATTCCTGATGAGCTACCAAGCCCATGGCTCTATTTTTCTGTTTTTCTCCATGAAGACGATTGGCAACAACCGAAATGTTAAAATTGAAAAATATACATTACATGTCAAAGATGTAGTGATTGCAAACTAAAGCTTTCAAAGAATTGAAACAATTTGATATTGCTAACATCATTCAATTCCCACCCAAGTTGAAAAACTACTGAGAAAATGGTTGTTGATGACTGCCAACTTTTCGTTTAGCATGGACATGTGCAGGGGTTAACCCCAGTGTAATAGATGATTCCTGTTAATGCACTGTAGGATTTCAACCAATTCATATTCACTCTGCCTACTTTCTGATCTCTTGTTTCCATTGTATCCTCAGCTTGTGAAATACCTGCGTAATTTCATTCAAGAGGGCCCACCAGGTTATGCTCCTTACTGTGAAGAACGTTTACGCAGAACATTTGCAAATGGTCCACGGAATCAGCCCCCCAGCTGGTTGGAACTGCAGGTCAGTGCATACATGTTGCATACAGATCATTTTCTGCTGTAAAAGGAGATTTTCCTAATGATTATAACAATATCTGAAAACAACAGTTCAGACTGAATAAACTTTGTCACAGTTGTCTCAGTGTTTTGAGGGCTATGATAAAATGTTCATTGGTTTTTAGCTCATCAGGCCTGAAAGGCCCGATGGGCTTATGACATGGCATGGCGTCCGGCCATCCGTCCGTCCAACCGTCCATAAACTTTTCGCATTTTCGACTTCTCCAGAACCAATGACTCTAGAGAGCTGAAATTGTATGTGCAGACTCCTTTGCTAATCGGGATTCTAAATTGTAGATTTCATGACCCTGTGACCCCAAATGGGGTCACAACCTTAAAAGCTCTAGAGAACTGAAATGTTGTATGCAGACTCCTTGGCTAATGGGGATTCTAAATTGTAGATTTGGTGACCTTCAAGTGACCCCAAATATGTATCAAAGGTGTCATCGCCTAAAAAACTTGTTGTAATGAGCTGTGAACTTAATGAGATTTTATGTGCACTTGATTCAGTATAGAAAAGTATCCCTAATAAGACCTGAGGGAGAGTCATCTCATCTCCTAATACATACTTTCAGAACTACAGAATTTGAGAAAAAAAAGTAACTTTGCACTTAATCTTATTCAATAGCAGGGTATGAAACTCCCAAAACTTTAAGCCAGACCACAGGACTGGCTAACTGAAATATTTGCCAGTCCGGACAAAAATCTGCCTGCCCATAATTCGAATTCAGTGAGCAAATTATGTATTGAATAACCATGAAGTAATGTCAGAAAAAAAAGCAAACACTATTTAGAAAAAAGGCAATAAGAAACTAGCTCGAAATGTAATACAGGGCTTGATTATTATTATACCCCCGCTACAAAGTAGTTGGGGGTATATAGCGGTCCGTGCGTCCGTCCGTCCGTGCGTCCGTCCGGTTTTTGTTCCACTCATAACTCTGAAACCAGTTGTTCAAATGTTACGAAACTTGATATGTACAATCACCATGATGTGTACATCTGCCTTTTGTATGTTTCATACCCTCATTCGCATAATTTATGCCAATTTTCTCTGTTTTTCGACTTTGCCATTCACAGTTTTTGTTCCACTCAATACTCGAATACTAATTGTTCAAATTTTACGAAACTTGATATGTACAATCACCATGATGTGTACATCTGCGCGCCTTTTATATATGTTTCATACCCTCATTTGCATAATTTATGCAAATTATCTCCGTTTTTCGACTTTGCCATTCACAGTTTTTGTTCCACTCATAACTCAAATACTAACAGTTCAAATGTCTTGTAACTTGATACATATAATCATCACGATGTGTACATCTGCCTTTTGTATGTTTCATACCCTCGTTTGCATAATTTATGCAAATTTTCTCCGTTTTTCGACTTTGCCATTCACAGTTTTTGTTCCACTCATAACTCAAATACTAATTGTTCAAATCTCTTGTAACTTGATACATATAATCATCACGATGTGTACATCTGCCTTTTGAATGTTTCATACCCTCATTTGCATAATTTATGCAAATTATCTCCGTTTTTCGACTTTGCCATTCACAGTTTTTGTTCCACTCATAACTCAAATACTAACAGTTCAAATGTCTTGTAACTTGATACATATAATCATCACGATGTGTACATCTGCCTTTTGTATGTTTCATACCCTCGTTTGCATAATTTATGCAAATTTTCTCTGTTTTTCGACTTTGCCATTCACAGTTTTTGTTCCACTCATAACTCAAATACTAATTGTTCAAATCTCTTGTAACTTGATACATATAATCATCACGATGTGTACATCTGCCTTTTGAATGTTTCATACCCTCATTTGCATAATTTATGCAAATTATCTCCATTTTCGACTTAACCATTCGCACTTTTTGTTCCACTCATAACTCTGAAACCAGTTGTTCAAATGTTACGAAACTTAATATGTACAATCACCATGATGTGTACATCTGCCTTTTGTATGTTTCATACCCTCATTTGCATAATTTATGCAAATTTTCTCTGTTTTTCATCTTCGCCATTCACAGTTTTTGTTCCACTCATAACTCAGACACTAATTGTTCAAATGTTACGAAACCACTGATGTGTACATCTGTCATTTTTAGCTCATCTGGCCTGAAAGGCCCGATGGGCTTATGGCATGGGATGGCGTCCGTCCATCCGTCCGTCCGTAAACTTTTCGCTTTTTCGACTTCTTCTCCAGAACCAATGACTCCAGAGAGCTGAAATTTAATGTACAGACTCCTTGGCTGAAGGGGATTCTAAATTGTAGATTTGGTGACCCTGTGACCCCAAGTGTGGCTCACAGGGGTCATTACCCAAAAAAAATTATTTTCATCTTCTTCTCCAGTCCCAATGAATGTAGAGAGCTGAAATTTTATGTACATACTCCTTGACTGAAGGGGATTCTAAATTGTAAATTTGGTGACAGTGAGACCCCAAATATTGGGTCACAGAGGCAATGACCTAAAATGCTATTTTCATCTTCATCTCCAGTCCCAATGGCTCTAGCGAGCTGAAATTTTATGTACAGACTCCTTGGCTGTAAGGGATTCTAAATTGTAAATTTGGTGAGTCTGTGACCCCAAATATGGGTCACAGGGATCATAACCTAAAAGCCTATTTCAGTTTACAGCATCTTTCTGAGATTATATGTGCACTTCAATCAGTAAGTAGGTAAGGGAGGTAATTTTAAAGAAAACAGCTGAGTTAAAGGCATTTCATCTTTCTGATGTGAGAGTTCAAACATGTGCTTTGAGAATATAATATGCCTGATGAAAAAGAGATATTGAGAATTAAAAACTTAGAATTGGAGGTCTAACAAAAATTATAAGTCATATTTTATCTTTGTCTCACATTTCACATATGAGTAATTATTTGTATTTTGCAAGTGAATTTGCTGATAAAGGTACACAAGTCTAAAAGTATTCTAAAGACTTAATACAGAATCTTTTATTAAATCTAATATAATGTTCTTTGTAATTTAACAGTAAATAATGGAGTTTTTTAATATCTCATGATATTGTGTAATTATTTGGAGAATTAGTTAATTAATTAATGAGAATTTCCAGTACGAGTCAATTTGGTATACCTTATTTATATCATATTTTATACTTTATAACTGATTTAGTTTTCTATTAACTTTGCAGTTAATTTTATTCAATAGGAACAAGAAATGAGATAGATGTCTACATCATGGACATGTTTAATGTGAATCTATTTGAAATGAGAACTATTGAATACCCTTTGAAGGAATAACTTGAAGAGGAATTAAATTTTTAGCTCATCAGGCCTGAAAGGCCCGATGGGCTTATGGCATGGGATGGCATCCGTCCATCCGTCCGTCCGTAAACTTTTCACTTTTTCGACTTCTTCTCCAGAACCAATGAATCTAGAGATCTGAAATTTTATGTACAGACTCCTTGGTCAATGGGGATTCTAAATTGTAGATTTGGTGATCAAGTGACCCCAAATAAGGGCCTCATAGGCCATAACCTTAAAACCTATTTTCATCTTCTTCTCAAGAATGAAAAGACCTAGAAGACTGAAATGTTGTGTACAGACTCTTTAGCCAATGGAGATTCTAAATTGTAGATTAGGCCACAGCCTAAAAAAACCCTTTGAAAATGAATTTTGTACTGATATTTTATGACACTTCACTCACTATATACTTGAAATATATGTCGACTTGAGAAAACCATCTACATTGTGGACATGTTTGTCAAATTGATGTAATCAATGTGAAATGAGAACTATTGAATAGCCTATGAACTGAAAATTGTGGATATTATAAAAAGAAAGGCCCTCACAGTTCAAAACATAAAAACTATTTTCATCTTCTTCTCCAGAACAAACTAGAAGGAATATTGCGTTCAGAATGTTTAGATGTTTGGATGAAAAGGCTTAGAACCATTAAAATTGTGCAGAGATTATTTAGCCAAGGGGATTCTAAATTGTACTGTGTACCATGGGATTCATCACATTCCCTGTTCTCTCTAAGCCTTAAACAGTCAGATCACTGCTGCCAGTGTTTAGTGCAAGCCAGAGTCTATTACATAATTTGGCGGTAAACCACAAAAAACACAGCTGGCCAAGGGGTCAGAATATTGCATAATCTCATGTGTGGTGACCTTGCTGAGTGCTCTCTCTCAATTTCAAGACTAAGATGTGTCAGGGTTAGGGATTGTGCATTATATTGAGACAATCATCATCATCAAACAAAATAAACTCTGATGAGCTACAGAGCCCATGGCTCTATTTTTATATTTCATACCCTCATTTGCATATTTGTATGTTTCATACCCTCATTTGCATATTTAATGCCATTTTTAAAATTTTTCAACTTTTACTTCTAAAACATGCTTACAAGTGTATTACTTACTCTGCTATAATTATACTTATATATAATGGTCTGTTCATACAAAAGTTCAAACATTGATGCCCTTTTGCTATTTTCATACATTTCTCTTTGACCAATGTTAAAAGCGGGGGTATCATGAGTGAGCTGTGCTCACAAATCTCTTGTTTTCAAATGCAACTGAACATATACCATTAACAATAAACAAAAGTTTCTATTATATTTGCATAGAATTTTCCCAGATGAAAAAAAGACCGAGTTAGGTATCAAAATAAATAAAAGGTTACCAAAACTGTCATTTGCATGACAATGCTATTATCATTAATCAATTTCCACATGTAGACGATCTGTAATAAACCATGTAAAAGTGACCACTACTATCATTCTGAACAGATTTTAATTTAGTAAAAGTTAGTTAAAAAGTATCAATACAGTATGTGCTATTATATTTTTTTATCAATAATTTGTTAATATTGAAATAGGAATATTAAACACATTTTTAAAGCAAACTCATTTATTTTCTTACATCATTCCTCAGGTAAGGACAAGGAATGAAACAAAGCCGTAGACTACATTTCTATTATATCAAGATATACCCTTGAATTTTGTAGAGAACTTTTGAATACTGTGCAAAACTTGTGCAATAATAACCAAATCTTTTACATATATTAATATAGTTCCTTCAACAATCAGTTATTGACATCAAGACGTTTTGATTTCCAATGCATAAACATGTACATCACTATAAAATGTTGTTCTCCTGCCAGGTGGTCTGGCTATTGAGGAATAGGGGTCACAGGATATTTATGCATTTCTCAGTACCTTGTCAAAATTTCATATTATTGCTTAATTTATTAAGTTTATTCAATGATGAATCACCAAATTAACACTATTACACAATAATTGCCCCTAAATTGTTAATAAAGTAAGCAAATGGGAATGGATATGTTTAGTAAAACTGAATATAAATAACCTTTCATTCCCATCGAAAAAGATCGTTCCACTCAAGATGCTATCATCATTTATTTATGATGTATGTGTGAACCAAAGTATTTTATGACAAAATTTGGAAACCAGAGTAAATCTTCCTTATTTACAAAATGTAAATTATTGTTGATCAAGATATTGACTTTCTTGAAACTTATAATCTAAAAAAACTTTGTAATAATTTCACTGGTGATGCTAAGAGACAGTTCTAAAAATAGATTTCTGGGGAAAGCCATAAATCTGTGCTAAATGGCACCTAGTTTGTTCGTCTTACACTACAAACATTTTTATTTTATATTAAGAAATGGTTTATTTCCTTACATTCCACCTGATGAAGGAGTGAGTATGTACTCCGAAACGTCGTGTATTTTCACATTAAAGAAGTTGTAATCCAGAAAATCTTCCTGTTCTTATTAAGAAATGATTGAGTGAAATTGATCTTTATTTCCATCTTGGAGGTTGTCTGCAATCAAAATCAGTATATAAATTCTTAAACATGTCACAAGCTAGGAAATGTTTAGAGTATTTTCTCTTAAAATTATAACCCGACCATCGGGCAGGGATATACGATAATCTGGCAGCCCGAGTTGAAAACAACCCGTCTCGGGCGGTGGGGCAGGCAGGTATTTCGAACGCTGTCAATAGGAATGTAAAATAAATGTCAGCTTAAGAGTAATACTATGTTATGGACATATTTGATGTAATTAGAACTATTGAATAGCCTGTGAACTGAATATTGTGACAAGCTGCATAGAAAGAGGTGTTAAGAAATGTTTTATTATACATTAGATATTTGAACTAAATATGACAGGTGATTAAATAAGATAAGACTATTAGAACTAGCTACATGAGTTTGTGATACAACATCTTAATAAATGATGGGGAAAACAAAATTTAAAATATATACACAGGGGGTAAGCCCTGTCCATGCTAAACCGGAAGTTGGCAGTCGTCAACAACCATTTTCTCGACAGACAGTAGTTTTTCAACTGGGGTGGGTCTCGAAATTGGTTAGTTTTTAACATTTTCCATTGAATGATGTTAACAATATCAACATTATTCAAATCTTGAATAGCTATAGTTTACAATCGCTACATCTGTGGAACATGACATATAATATATAGTTCAGAATTTTAACATTTTGGGAGCCAGTCAATCGTCGTCGTGGGAAAAATTCGCGCAAAGGCGACTTTCTACATGAAAACAGCAAATCTACATGGATCAAGCCCATATTTTGTGTAATTTTAAGTCGAATGTGATAATCAAGGACTTGCATCAACGTTACAGCTTTCAAAGATTGATCGAAACCGAGATATTAGCACAAATAAAAACTGTACACATTGATGGTAGTTGCTCCATCACTGTCAAGGTTGTTGAAAAATTCAAAAACTAACTGTCCATGGTAGTTGCCATGGACGGAACCTTTTTTTACATGGTGGGGGTTAATAGTACATGTAAAGGTGCAACGTAAATTGATTTTAGCTGCTGCTTTTCATAAATTTTATTGACAATTTAATCTGTAAACTATTGTACACACTTAAATGAAGTTTTGCGTAGATGTCGAAAAAAAACAAAATACAAGTTTAACATATAAATCCATCGACTATATGTTTTAACTACAACTTATATGTTATAATAGTGCCATTTGTGTTAGAGTTACCCCTTGAAATATTGTTATCTAGAATAAATTGTAATAATAATGTGTTACTATCCCTATCAATTATTTATCCAAAGCACGATGTAATGGTTGCCATCTTCAACTTCAGTCTTGTCATCCATTAGTCTAGGAATTATATCCCCTTTTACCTTTTATCAACAATATAAGACAGTGTGATGGTAATGACATTGAACAAGGAATCTGTGGACAGGAAATGAGCATATCCATATAATTTTATAATTTCACCTTTTTTAAAGTTGATTGTTATTAAAATTCAAAGGACACAAAGAAATTAGCATATCCTTTTGAGCAACATGCATGTCATCAATATGTTAAGACTAGATATGTTTGTAAATATTTGCGCATAGCATTAGTAGATGTTACTGAATGAAATGAACATTAAATTAGCTTTTTGCAATCACAGTTTACTAAAAAATATGCTTTGTAAATGACTGGGACGTGACCGTAGTTGTGAAATCACCCACAAATGACAAATTAACCAAATATCTTAAGATGCATAAAGCTCTTTTTAATCCTGGTCATGTAGCTTTACATTTCAAATAGATTCAATGCAATCAATCAACCAGTTCACCGAAGTTCTCTCTTAAAGGTCCTGTAAAGTTGATGGGTGATTGTAAATACCTGAATTGTATTAATTATTCACCATCATCCTATCATCATGTCTTCGAGAAAGTACATTGTATTTACACATATGTATAATTAAGAAATCATCAATGAAGACAAATACCTTTAAAATAATTAATGATGCATGGAATAATATCTTTGTCATAATATTTGACTGTAATTGTAATGTGGTATAAGCCTAATATTTACTGTACATAGAGAATATATTATTCAGAGAGGAACGACTGCAGAAACAAGCTGTTAAATAAGAATGTTCTGAGATCGCGTTTGACTCGAAACAACAGAAAAAAATATTGACCAAAAATCATGTGGAAGCCCGGGCGTTTTTCATAATGGCAAAAGTCAAGGCAAAGGTTTAATCACCCAAAATGCACAGGCGAAATGTTTAACTGCGATTGTATACATTTTCGGAGGAAATATTAGTTATACAGTTTCAATAAGATAGGTCAAGCTTAGTAACTTCTGTTAACTTCTGACTTGCTTAAACGAATCATAAAAAGTCAGATTTTGTGGCATTCTCAAGAAACATTACTCAAGTCATAACTTCCTACATAAGGTCTACTTCATTAGGATAGATAAATAAAGTTACAGATGACCACAATTTTCATTCTGCTAAACATTTTTCTGTTACCTACTAACAACTATCAGACCAACTACCTATACAGTTCATTTTCAACACCCTGGACAGTGTGTTTGTCAACAGGAGCAACTACCATCAATGTGTACAGTTTTTAATTTTGCTAATATCTCGGTTTCGATTAATCTGTGAATGCTATAACGTTGATACAAGTCCTAGATTATCATATTCAACTTAAAACTACATAAAATATCGACTACATCCATGTAGATTTGCTGTATTCATGTAGGAAGTCGCCTTTTCGCGGATTTTCTCTTTGACGTCGATTGATTCGTTCCAAAAAGTTAAAATTCTAATTTATTTATTACATGTCATTTTCTAAAGATGTAGCGATTGTAAACTATAGCTATTCAAGAGTTGAAACATGTTGATATTGTAAACATCATTCAATGGAAAATGTTCAAAACTAACCAATTTCGGGACCCACCCCAGTTGAAAAACTACTGTCAGTCGAGAAAATGGTTGTTGACGACTGCCAACTTCCGGTTAAGCATGGACATGGCTTACTCCCTGTGATATAATTCACTGGCTGTGAGTCCAGGGTCTGCATGTTGTGTACTTGCAAGTGTTGACCTGGGGAGTGACCACTCCCTGGCAGAGTTGCAAACAGCAGCTAATACACAGAGGTTTCAGGTTGCTTTTCTGCTGTGTTACTGATTTAGGCTTGCACTCAGATGCTCAAGAGAATTTATTAATCAAATATTGAAATAGAGCCTATGAGAAACAGGATTTTAAGAAACAGATCGGGGCTCTTTTTCATTATGTAATAAATGTTGATAATTCCAGAATGAAATAAGAAGTAAAACAATAAAATGCAAAGGTCTACATTATTCATAATGAATGTGGGTAAATGTGTAAACAATTTTGATGATAACTTTTAAATTTTATGACTGGGCAATGACCTATCATGTGATATCTTAATCTTCTCCTTAGAGATAATTAATAACATAATTCCTGATGAGCTTCAGAGCCAATGGCTCTATTTTTAACAATGTATTACTTGAGATAATAACTTAGATAATAAACCAATGAATTCCTGATGAGCTACAGAGCCCATGGCTCTATTTTAATCTTCTTCTCTAGTTCCAAAAGGTCTAGAGAGCTGAAACGTTGTGTGCAGACTCCTTGGTCAATGGGGATTCTAAATTGTAGATTTGGTGACCCAGTGACCCCAAATAGAATCACAGGGGTCACAACCTTCAAAAGCCAATTGTCATCTTCTTCTCCAGTTTCAAAAGGTCTTGAGAGCTGAAAAGTTGTTTACAGACTTCTTGGCCAATGAGGATTCTAAATTGTAAAATTGGTGACCCTGTGATTTTTTTGAACAATTATTCTTACCATGGTAAATTACGATATGAATATCCCTCTGTGACATCCCAATCCCACTTACATTACCAATTACCACAGTTTTCTTACAAAATAAAGGTTTCTGTTATTTCTAGGAATAAAGGTTTTTGCTATACATGTCGAGGAAGCTGGAACGTGCACTTATCCACCAGTCAAAGACTAGACTAGAACTTGCAACTTGTTTTAAATGATAGGCAATGTCATTGTGTCAAAAAAAATCAACTATGATTTATTAAGTAGTTCATGTGGTTAAATCCCCATTTTGATTTTCATAATGATAATACAAAATAAACATGGGACAATTTATTCAAAATTCATAAAAATGTCACTATTGCCCTCGTATAGTTCCTAGTTTTTCCAGTGTTTTTGAGATTTATTAGGGTTCTTTTTTTGTTAATAGTGTTTGATAAGATAATCTTACATTAAAGGCTACCAAGTCAAAGAAGCCACTGATGTTGCCTATCACGTTCATGGACGGGAACACAAAGACTCTACTGGCGGACTCGGCCACCACAGCACGGGAACTCTGCCAGCAGTTGGCGGAGAAGATAGAGCTTCGTGACCAATTCGGCTTCTCTCTATACATCGCACTCTTTGACAAGGTCAGTAATTTCCAACTCAACTCTCTAATCTGGGTCACTTTCTATGGCTGCTATCAGTTTTTGTGCAGTTTCCGCTGCCACGTTTTGTTTTGACTGAAACTTTTTTCCAAGAAGGTTTAAGAGCTCATATAAATAATATCATACATAACTTCTACCCCTGGGGAAGTTTTTGACATGATCACATTCAAGGTCAAAGGTCAAGGTCACAAGTTCTGAAATCACTAAAAAAAAATCCTTGTAAACACTAACCTGAAAAATATTTGTGCTATCAGGCTCTTATTTGTATATATCAACTATGGAGAAAGACCAAGATTTGAAAAGGTTTTCACTAAAATATATCTTAGGTGAAGGTCACAGAGAGGTCACAACTTAAGCATGCGCTATTATAACGCGCTATTATCCATGAAGATCATGCTCAAAGCGCACAAAGAATGAATGAAAGGAATTAATCAGTCACAGTTGGAAAGCCCCTAGAAACAAATGTGTTTTGAGCTGGGATTTGAAGGTTGTGAAGTCACTACAGTCCTTGAGATTCTGTGGAAGTTTGTTCCAGGTCACCAGTGCTGCGTAGGCAAATGATCTATTACCAAACTGCACTGTTCTCGATTTAGGGACCACAAGGAAGTTTTTGTCTTGTGAACGAAGTGAACGAGGCGGTTTGTACATATAAAGAAGACTCAATAAATATGTAGGGGCAGTTCCAAAAAGACAACAGAAAGTGAGGCAAATAAGTTTATATTGAATTCTGAAGTCCACGGGCAACCAGTGTAGAAAGTATAGAATTGGAGTGATGTGATCCGTCTTTTTTGATCTGATAACAATGCGGGCTGCTACGTTATGAACTCTCTGTAGCCTTTGTATCTGTGACTTGGTTGCACCGGCCAACAGACAGTTGCAGTAATCAAGTTTGCTCGTTACAAGGGATAGAACTAGAGTTGTTGCTGCTTCAGTGGTCAGATATTGGCGAATATTACCAATGTTACGGAGGGAGATGAAGCAGGTTTGAACTAGATTGGAGACATGATTGTCCAGTGAAAGGTCCGAATCAAGGATCATACCAAGATCTTTAAAGGAATACCGTGCTCCTGAATAAAACACTGGAAACCGTAAATTCAATGTGTTAACAGCTAGTAGGAAAACAGAACTAGCGTTACCCCTACGCAGCTATGTTTCCGTTGCGCAGTGGCTTACTCACCACTACTTGCCGTACAAGCGCGAATATGAATGCATTTTAATCGAAACAAATACTTCTAACTGTCTGTTTTACATGGTAATTGTCTCTTATCATGATAAAGAGGGGGGGGATAGCGCAGTGGTTAGCGCGTTCCGCTTCGGATCAAGAGGTCCGGGGTTTGAATCCCGCCAGGGGCACGGCAACTTTGTCTGCAGTAGGTAACTGTTCTACACGCAGTAAGGTTTGGGTGCAATGCTACACTGAATTTCAGTGCAGTACCACCCATGGTTCGCTAGTTCCAGCCGTTGCTCGCAGGTTTCACCGCAATGCATAGCCACATGGCGTTGCGGGCTTTCTGCCTGCCATAATACTAGCAGCCGCGATATAAGTGAAATACTCTTGAAAGCGGCGTTAAACCCCATCTCACCTCACCTCACCTCATGATAAAAAAAGAAGGGAATCGGCAAACCAGCTAAAGGACTTACGTATCGCTCTTCAAGAAACATGTATCTATATATCATTTTGTAAATAACAAAAGTACAATTGTGATGATTTTGCAAGTATTTCACATGTGAATAGCAAGATACAATGATGACAAAGATTAGAATAACGAACCTGTTTTCACCACTAGCTTAATAATCCATGTACTATAATAATCGTCCAATGTCAGCGATACGTTATTCTTCAAATGCCAAATTTGCTTGTTGGAGGTTTTTCGCCAAAGAACACAGAATACAAAGCTCATTAGCAGCTCAGACTTAGTCGGAGCTGCTATCAGTTTTTGTGCAGTTTCCGTCGCCGCCACCGCCGCCGCGTTTTGTATTCGCTATCACTTTTTTCCTAGAAGGTTTTGAGAACTCTTACACATAACTTCTTACTTATGCCCCTGGGGAATTTTTTTGACATGTTCATATTCAAGGTCAAAGGTCAAGGTCACGAGTTCTGAAATCGCTAAAAAAAATCCTTGTAAACACGGTAACTTGAAAAATATTTGTACTATCAGGCTCTTATTTGGTGTACATCAACTATGGAGAAAGGCCAAGATTTGAAAAGGTTTTCGCTAACATCCGTCAAAGGTCAAGGTCACAGCGAGGGCACGACTTAAGCATGCTTTTGCAAAAATGTCTTATTTCAACTATTAACACCTTGAATCATTATATGATTGTTATACACAATGAAAAGTGATCACTGATTGTGTGACCTTGAATTTTAAAGGTCAAGGTCACGAGATAGGGTCAAGGTCACCAGTTCTGAAATCACTAAATAACCTTTTCCCAGAAGGTATTAACACCTCATATATATAGCTTCTTTGTTATAAACCTGGTGGATGATTTTGACATGTTCACATTCAAGGTCAAAGGTCAAGGTCACAAGTTCTGAAATCACTACAAAAATCCTTGTAAACACAATAACTTGAAAAATATTTGTGCTATCAGGCTCTTATTTGGTGTATATCAACTATGGAGAAAGGCCAAGATTTGAAAAGGTTTTCGTTAAAATCTGTCCAAGGTCAAGGTCACAGCAAGGTCGCAACTTAAACATGCTATTGTGAATATGCCTTATGTTAACAATGAACACTTTGAGTCATTGCATGATTGTTATACACAATGAAAAGTAATCATTGATGGTGTGCCCCTGAAGGTCAAAGTTCAAGGTCATGAGATATTGTTTAAGGCCAAGTTAATCTTTTGATCAAATTTTGAAATCAGAAATAGGTTTCAAGAACAGAGTTGTGAAAAGTGACAGTGATGATTCAACTTGTTAGAGTAACTTGAATAATGAAAAAAATTTTGTCCCAAAAAATTCCCTCTTTATTTATGCTGAGGAGAAAGGCGAGACCCAAAGTTTCGGAGCTGCTCTGCTTTTGCGGTGTCCCGCAAACGCTCTTCTAGTCCTATCCCTAAATTCCATTGGTGGAATATATGTTCCTATACCTTTCAGTGAACGTTTCATTGGCTGACAAATATCTAGACTGACAGTCGCATTAATGTTATTTCATGATAGTTTGTGTGTCACCAAGACCAGACTTTTGACAATTAACATGACAATTGAAATGCTGCCGGTCACCGACATGCCATTTGTTATATAATTGAACCGGTCCAATAAACTTGTTATCTGTAAAAACTTAATTACACTACTCAGCGTATTTGACTTTGTTCAGCTTAATTGCGTAAACTAATTTGCTGTCACAACACTTCTCTCCTTTGAAGAAACATCTGTATGGTATGTTAAATTGAGAATTTGTATTGGAGCTATCATCGTATTTGCCCATCCATTTCGTTTTCATTTACGAGAGTGTGTATTAGGTTGGATCTGGTAACATAATTCATTCATTCGGACGTGATATATAAATGTGTATAATCATAATGTATATGTGTGCGTGTACAATGGTGCAATCTTAATGTTAATTTCACTGAGCTTGTTGAAAATCTTATACTTTAACAATATTTTTTTAATGGTTTGCATTACATTAAAATATTTTGATGGACACTCTTGGAATTATAGCAACCTTTTATATCTGATACACAGTGTTACTTTATTACACTTATTGATATACTTTGTCACTGATATATCAAACGTATATACAATAATATAAGAGTAAACGAATGTTTCTTTACAAAAGGTTTCAATATAACATCCATATTGCAAGGAAATTAATGCTTGAGCAAAGACCCACGAAAATCGTGTACTGCTAAAATCCATCCACAATTTTATTGTTAAATCTAAAAGATTTTCGGATTTTTCAGAAATCAATCTTTGTTTCTTAATTATTTCTTATCATCTATTGCCTTGCTGTTATGTAACGTTCAACATCTTTAAAGTTTAACGCCTTCAATTGTGTCTTGTAATCTGGTACCATATACATGCCTGTTGGTTTAATATTTTATGATTGTTCAATGTATCCAATTTATTTGTTTGGTGTGTTTGCAGTTTGTAGGGAGAGGCATTTATGCAAGCATTGTTTTGCTTGTTTGCCGATTCCATCACTTTTACAGTGTTTTAATACGTTTAAACTATATCAAGCGTTATAGCAACAAATAAAAAAAACTTAAAATGAAATTTAAGATTAAACCTTTATTTTTCGTCAAACACGGAGACATATTTTCAGGAAATCGATGTCACACTATTACCTCTCTTATGCATTCCATGAAACCATCCAGTAGCATTTTAATTGTATTATTAGTATTATAAAGCACCTTGATAAACTACGGCTTTCTCTGTGAAATATCGTAATAAATTTGTTGAAACACAATCATGGACGAACATCACATGAAGTATCGTAATAATAAATTACATATACGCGTGTATATGTACTTGTAACCCTGTTTGTCAACCCATCTTTCCATGTAAGATCCTGAAATAAATGCCGTTTAAATAATATACGAGTACTTACATTTACATTTAATCCTGTATGGGAAGTTGTATTGTGGAAGAAGACTCCGTAATATTGTATCAACAGCCTGTCAATTAATTGCGAGTTGAAAATGGTTATATTAATTTGTCTCATGATGATATTATATTATCAGTAATAATAATGTTAATAAATGTATAAAAACTTACTCTTCAAATACGTCATCTGAAGCGTGAACAACTCAGGAAGAGGTGTACATATTGGTGTGTGGTGAGATGTTTCGGGTGTAAATTACTTTGTCTGCGACTTATCTTTTTCTCTTCACCGGCATTTTCTATTCGTCACATCTTTGCTGTTTTGTCAGACACATGATTTTATCTATTTCACATTTTATGATGCTAATACAACCTTTACCAAAACTGTTTTCTTATTGTACCAATTGTCTGCAAAGGTAAGGATAATAAATGAATCTAAATCTGAAATGTCTCGTTTGTTTGAACAACCAATCGTTCAGTTACCTACCAGACTATTTATTAATACATGCAAAGCAAAATATAACCTATATCCAGGCATTTTTAGTACCGAGTTCCGTTTTGACAACGACTACCGATTAAAACGAATTTACTTTGGATACGAAAAGCCGGCGATCACTCGCCTGCACCTAGTTTGCGTCACGTGACCTCGTTACTCGCCTGTACACATTGTGTAACGGTCTCTACCGCAGTCTCAAGATCGCTTGGACCAGAGTTCCTATAACTTTATCAGCAAACATAATATTCGAGTTGTCCATTTGTTCCATCTAAATTTGTGCTTTGCAGGTGTCATCTCTAGGCAGTGGTGGTGACCATGTCATGGATGCAATATCTCAGTGTGAACAGTATGCCAAGGAGCAGGGTGCTCAGGAACGTAATGCACCCTGGCGTCTCTTCTTCAGAAAGGAGATTTTTGCACCATGGCATGACCCAAGTGAGGATCCTGTTGCAACAAACCTTATCTATCAGCAAGTGGTCAGAGGTATCAAGTTTGGAGAATACCGGTGTGATAAGGTGGGTGAAAATCAAAGAGCCCTAACTGTTGTTGACATCATCTACTTAGTTTGTTATGAGTGAATGAAGTTTGTAGGGGAGTGCTTTTCAGCAAGTATAGATCAAAGTTTTACACTTGTTCTTCAGTACTCAACCGCAAAATATATAGGAATCAAGCTCAATCAAAAATATTAAATCATGGCCATAAACATGGCCGCTCGAAGGGAAATAGCCTTGTATGGCTTAACTGTGCCATGTATATTCGTTTTTTAGCTAATCAGGCCTGAAAGGCCCGATGGGCTTATGGCATGGCGTCCGGCGTCCGTCCATCTGTAAACTTTTCACTTTTTCGACTTCTTCTCCAGAACCAATGACTCTAGAGAGCTGAAAAGTTGTGTGCATACTCCTTGGCCAATGGGGATTATAAATTGTAGATTTCGTAACCCCATGACCCCAAATGGGGTCACAGGGGTCACAACCTTAAAAACCTACTTTCATCTTCTTCCTCCGTTCCAAAAGGTCAATAGAGCTGAAATGTTGAGTGCAGACTCCTTATCTAATGAGGATTATAGATTGTAGATTTTGTGACCCTGTGATCCCAAATGGAGTCACAAGGGTCACAACCTTAAAAACCTATTTTCATCTTCTTCTCCAGTTCCAAAAGGTCTAGAAAGCTGAAATGTTGTGTGCAGACTCCTTTGCCAATAGGGGATTCTAAATTGTAGATTAGGTGATCCTGTGACCCCAATCTAGGTCACAGGGGTCATGATTGAAGAATCTTTTGCTAGTAGGTCAATGAAACCCTGATGAGTCCATGGCTCTATTTTAGTTTTTTTTTTATTGAATCAGGATATTTATCTATTTATTGCTAACACTTATTTGCCTTTTTGTGTGAGAACTTCAGTAAGCAGAACATGCTGCAGTGCCTTGAATAAGATCAGTCCTTATAAATTATAAATCCATCTGATATGGACAAAATAACATGACATTAAGCAATCTGATGCTCAGTGTTAAATGTTGTTTGAGAATGAAAATAAATAAACAAATATGGTTAGTGTACACTACATATATACAGTGACAATCAACAATAAACGGGGGTGTCAGGTTCATTCCTCTCCTGTTTCTTTGGTGCCCGCTGTCCCGGGTAAATGAAAAAAAAGTCAATGTCCTGAGTTTTTAGCTCATCAGGTCTGAAAGTCCAAATGGGCTTATGGCATGGGCCTTTGTCCAGCGTCATTCTGTCATCCGCCTTGTCATCCATCACAACCACTAACCTCCAAAGCTGATATTTTCATCTAGGGGATCTTATTTTGTACCTTTTACCTCAACCTTCCCTCAAAATATGGGCGTGGCAGGCAGTTTACCTTAAAGCTTTAAACAATCTTTATAACATCTTTATAATATGTAGACTTAAGTTTGTTAATTTGGTCAAAATCATCCCTCTAATATTGGTGTGGCAGGTTGTTCAACTTAAATTACACTCCAGGAACTAGTAACGGTAGGACGCTAACATTTTGAGAATATCATCTGTGTATATAAGGATAAGTCATGATACCGAGGATATGGTAAGGTTGTGTTTTTTCCTGACTATCAGGGTCTACAACCTTACCATATCCGAGGTAGAATGGCTTATCTATATTATCAACCGTTTTTAAGTATAAAAGACGCTTTCTTTTCCCGTTATCCAAAACCCCGGATTCTATAAAGAGTCGTTCGTAAAATCCTTGTTCACTGTCTCAATCCCAGTACGGCAAAGATTTCTATGTAAGGTTCTTCTTGGCCGTTGTCTTCCATGTGCCTTCGTGGCGCAGCAGTCTAAGGCGTTGGATTATGAAAGACTGGTATTACTGGGTACGGGTTCGAGATGCACTTTCGTCAAAACATTTGCGTTTCATAATGTCCTATATTTAAGAAATTTATCAAAAAAGTTAAAGTTAGTTTCTTCAGATCTTTACTCTCAAGCCGTCAACTTGGCAATTATATCAGGGTTTACAATCATTATAATTCCTTCAAACAGGGTTTACAACTGTCTGTGTAAACCCTCCTGGAGGGAATTACAAGGTTGTAAGTCCCTCGTATTGGGTGATACGGTTTAGAAAGGTCGTTTCAAGTATCACGTTATATGGCTGGTAGGTTGATAATGATGGAGATCATGCAGGACCTGTAATTTTCATTCTTCTACTGTGAAATATAAAGATTTTAGAGCTGTTCCCTTAGCCTAGCATGTTTGCTTGAGCCATGTACTGTGGGGAGAAACAGCATAATGTTATGAAACTGGTTGAGGGTCTTGCTTACAGATAGAATGGAGAGGGGTGAACCTCCTTAAGGCTGCCTCTTGCCTGCCTCTCCCTTCCCCTCTCCCTCCCTTCCCATCTCCCTCACTCACCCTTCCCCTCTCCCTCCCTCACCCCTCTCCCTCCCTCACCCCTCTCCCTCCCTCACCCCTCTCCCTCACCCCTCTCCCTCACCCCTCTCCCTCCCTCACCCCTCTCCCTCACCCCTCTCCCTCGCCCCTCTCCCTCGCCCCTCTCCCTCGCCCCTCTCCCTCCCTCACCCCTCTCCCTCCCTCACCCCTCTCCCTCCCTCACCCCTCTCCCTCACCCCTCTCCCTCGCCCCTCTCCCTCCCTCTCCCTCACCCCTCTCCCTCCCTCACCCCTCTCCCTCACCCCTCTCCCTCGCCCCTCTCCCTCCCTCACCCCTCTCCCTCTGAGTGCTGGTCGGAGGCTATTACATAATTAGGTGTAACAGAGAGTGACAGTCCTTCTGCAATTGTTAAGAATGGGTAGCAGGCATAGGAGTGGTGTTTGTTTTTGTGAGGGGAATAGGTTAAATTTTAAATTGTAGATTTGGTGACCCTGTGGCACCAATATAGGCCTCACAGGCCATGAACTTAAAACCTATTTTCATCTTTTTCTCCAGAACAAACAGACTGGAAGGCTGTAATATTGTGTGCAGACTCTTAAGTCAATGAGGATTCTAAATTGAAAATTTGGTAACTCTTTGGCCCCAAATAAGGGCCTCACAGGCCATGACCTAAAAACCTATTTTTGTCTTCTTCTCCAGAACAAAAATACCTAGAAGGTACAGGAAATTGAGGATACCCAAGGTCTCAATGTAAACAATGTATATAAAAGTATCCACACCCCCTCTATACAATAGGCTAAAGGAGCGACACCCGTCATCTTGGTTGTGTTTTCAAACCTCTCGACTCGACTACATTCGTGGCTTATATTTCAAAACATGCACAACGACATATAACAAAACTTACCGCCGATCCTTTATTAGGTTTCATACTAATTAGACATGGGCAACTTTTTGTTAACTTACTTACTTTTCGCCCCAAATTTATAGCTGCTAAGTCGATTCTACCTGCAAACAACATCGACATACAACTCGCCTAGACGGCAGTGACGTCACTATACTGACTTGAATGCCTCTACGATCTCTCAGCTATATTTAGATACAAAGCATGGTCATGCAACTGTGTAAACATTTTGGTTTTTACACCGGGGCAAGCGACCATAACATTTGCTACAGATACTTTTATAGTTGTCATAATTTGTTGCTCTTATCCCAATAATAAGTACATTAAACAAGCATTAGTTTGCATATTCTAAGCACATTTAGAAACGTTGTTTATAAAGCAATCGTCACATTCAGTAATGTGTGACAAGGGTAACTTGCAAGAGAAGCACGTGCATCACGTGTATCACATGGGTTGTTATGGTGACTTTAACATTAGCAGTGTTATTTTTGCTTGGAAATATGATACTTCGTTATGCTAATAAAAAAACACCTACATAATGACAACAAACCAAAAAATATACTGATATGTCAACACTCCTGATAATAACTAATACAAATGAAGTTATACATATAATGATTATCTAAATGACAAGAAATAGAAAATGTTATTTTTGAAATGATTTTTGTATGTGATGACGATGTTATTGTCAGTATTACCTTTATTATTTCAAGGACATATACGAGAAGAGACTGATTCATCTTTTGTTTGCAAATTAATTTGTTTCTTTGTTTGAAATTTAAATTATTTGAATAGGGATATTGTAATTTATACAAGGAATTTGTTATTCATATTTCATTCATAACTAACATAAGGAAAGGTGTCTTTCTGTCTGCTGTAAAAATAAAGTTAGATAAATTGGTTTAGGCTAAAATTAAAAAGTAGGTGTTGAGATGCAATGTTATGGTCGCTTGCCCCGGTACACAGTTGCATGACCATGCTTTGTATCTAAATATAGCTGAGAGATCGTAGAGGCATTCAAGTCAGTATAGTGACGTCACTGCCGTCTAGGCGAGTTGTTTGTCGATGTTGTTTGCAGGTAGAATCGACGTAGCAGCGTAATTTGGGGCGAAAAGTAAGTAAGTTAACAAAAAATTGCCCATGTCTAATTAGTATGAAACCTAATAAAGGATCGGCGGTAAGTTTTGTTATATGTCGTTGTGCATGTTTTGAAATATAAGCCACGAATGTAGTCGAGTCGAGAGGTTTGAAAACGCAACCAAGATGACGGGTGCCGCTCCTTTAGCCTATTGTATAGAGGGGGTGTGAGAATAAATTTTTTCTTCTGAATCTGAGTTTAAGACTAATAATACAAACTATCTATTTCAGTCTTCAACATCAAACAATATAAACCCTGATGACCTACTTGATTTTTATATCATTGTGAAGCCAAACATCCTGTCTTCAATTTCATATTAAATCCATTTTATAAGGCTGGAATTAAAGACAATCTTTAAAAAGTAATAGAAAAAAAAAAAATTCATAGAACAAGATATATATATTCAAAGTTCAAGATATGAATCAACCATTTGTGTACGGGTGCTGTGAACTGGAATTGTATATAACGCCGGTAAAGTGTCCAATTTCGCGATGTAGACATGATATATTTCGTAAAAACAGTACTGGGTTTGCTGTCTTGAATATTCAGCCAGGGGTGCCAATTAGTGCTTTAGCCAAAATTCGGCTGCAAGCTAGAGGATCAGAATATTCTGCCACGGGGCTAAAAGGGGTAAAATAGAAATACGCAACCTCTGTAATTTGTATCTTTAACCGTATATGACCCCTATGGATATCGAAAATATCTGTTGCCTTTATCCTACTGAGAAGACCATCCATTGTATTATAAATACATATATTTGGTTGATGTTTAGGATGAAGACCTGGCGATGATTGCAGCTCAGCAGTACTTTGTAGAGCACGGTGTGAGCCTGATCCCCGACCGTCTGCAGTCCTTGCTGCCCTCCTTCATCCCAGACTCCTACCTCCAGAAACCAAACGCCATGCAGAGCTGGATGTCCGCCGTTGTTAGCAAACTAAAGAGTCCTTACTTTTCTAATGAACGTATTAGGTCTGCGAAGGTCAAAGAAGACATTGTAAGCTATGCAAAATACAAATGGCCATTACTTTTCTCTAGGTTCTATGAAGCCTACAAATTTGCTGGCCCAAGTTTACCTAAAAATGATGTTATTATTGCTGTCAACTGGACCGGAGTATATGTTGTGGATGATCAAGAACAAGTTTTACTGGAATTGTCATTTCCGGAAATAACTGCAGTATCAAGTAGCAGGTACTGTATCTTTTCCTCACTTTATTAGAATAAAAAGTTTAAGCCACTGCACTACAAAACTACTATAGTGCACTTCAAAACTACTGTACTGCACTACAAAACTACTATTCTGCACTCCAGAACTGCTTTTCTGCACTTCAAAACTACTGTACTGCACTACAAAACTACTGTACTGCACTACAATACTACTATACTGCACTCCAGAACTGCTTTTCTGCATTACAATACTACTGTACTGCACTTCAATACTACTATACTGCACTACAAAACTACTATACTGCACCACAAAACTACTATACTGCACTAAAAAAAACTACTATACTGCACTACAAAACTACTATACTGCACTACAAAACTACTATACTGCACTACAAAACTACTATACTGCACTACAAAACTACTATACTGCATTACAAAACTACTATACTGCACTACAAAACTACTATACTGCACTACAAAACTACTATACTGCACTACAAAACTACTATACTGCACTACAAAACTACTATACTGCACTACAAAACTACTATACTGCATTACAATACTACTTTACTGCACTACAATACTACTATACTGCACTTCAAAACTACTGTACTGCACTACAAAACTACTATACTGCACTACAAAACAACTATACTGCACTACAAAACTACTGTACTGCACTACAAAACTACTATACTGCACTACAAAACAACTATACTGCACTACAAAACTACTGTACTGCACTACAAAACTTCTGTACTGCACTACAAAACTACTATACTGCACTACAAAACTGCTATACTGCACTACAAAACAACTATACTGCACCACAAAACTACTATACTGTACTACAAAACTACTATACTGCACTACAAAACTACTATTCTGCACTCCTGAACTGCTTTTCTGCATTACCATACTACTGTACTGCACCACAAAACTACTATACTGCACTTCAAAACTACTGTACTGCACTACAAAACTACTGTACTGCACTACAATACTACTATACTGCACTACAAAACTACTGTACTGCACTTCAATACTACTATACTGCACTACAAAACTACTATACTGCACCACAAAACTACTATACTGCACTACAAAACTACTATACTGCACTACAAAACTACTATACTGCACTACAAAACTACTATACTGCACTACAAAACTACTATACTGCACTACAAAACTGCTATACTGCACTACAAAACAACTATACTGCACCACAAAACTACTATACTGTACTACAAAACTACTATACTGCACTACAAAACTACTATTCTGCACTCCAGAACTGCTTTTCTGCATTACCATACTACTGTACTGCACCACAAAACTACTATACTGCACTTCAAAACTACTGTACTGCACTACAAAACTACTGTACTGCACTACAATACTACTATACTGCACTACAATACTACTATACTGCACTCCAGAACTGCTTTTCTGCATTACAATACTACTGTACTGCACTTCAATACTACTATACTGCACTACAAAACTACTATACTGCACCACAAAACTACTATACTGCACTACAAAACTACTATACTGCACTACAAAACTACTATACTGCACTACAAAACTACTATACTGCACTACAAAACTACTATACTACACTACAAAACTACTATACTGCATTACAATACTACTGTACTGCACTACAATACTACTATACTGCACTACAAAACTACTATACTGCACTACAAAACTACTATACTTCACCACAAAACTACTATACTGCACCACAAAACAACTATACTGCACTACAAAACTACTGTACTGCACTACAAAACTTCTGTACTGCACTACAAAACTACTACACTGCACTACAAAACTGCTATAGTGCACCAAAAAACTACAATACTGTACTACAAAACTACTATACTGCACTTCAAAACTACTATACTGCACCACAAAACTACTATACTGCACTTCAAAACTACTATACTCCACCACAAATCTACTATACTGCACTTCAAAACTACTGTACTGCACTACAAAACTACTGTACTGCACTACAAAACTACTAAAATGCACCACAAAACTACTATACTGCACTACAAAACTACTATGCTGCGCTTCAAAACTGCTATACTGTATTAGAAAACTACTGTACTGCACCACAAAACTACTGAAATGAAATAAAAAGACCTAGAAGGCTGAAATAGTGTGTGCATGCAGACTCTTTAGCCAGTTGGGATTTTAAACTATAGATTTGGTGACCCTGTGGCCCCAAATAAGGGCCTCACAGGCCATGACCTAAAAACCTATTTCATCTTCTCCAGAACAAACAGACCTAGAAGGTTGTAATATTGTATGCAGACTCTTCTAAACCTTTGTTATTTCCCAAATTTAAGCCATTCACTCAAACTGTCTTTGGGCTAGCGTCATATGAGCTGACCTGGGTGACCAAGATTGCAGTGGTTTATGGTAATCAGAGCTTCATGTTATGTAATGATATCATGTTCCACAGAGCACTGAAAAGCAGCTGGCCAGTACTGGCTCATTAGACCAGACTTTATTAATGGCTCTTATTTTGCACACAGTCATGGAGCAGGACTACTAAGGGTCCCCCAGGGCTGTTTTGGGAGGAGGCTTGGTTTAACTTGTAGAGGGAATAGGTCAGGATATATCCGTCCGTCAGGCCATCCGTCCATCTGTTTGTAAACTTTTCGCATTTTCGACTTCTTCTCCAGAACCAATGATTCTAGAGAGCTGAAATTTTATGTGCAGACTCCTTGGTTAATGGGGATTCTAAATTGTAGATTTGGTGAACCCGTGAACTCAAATGAGGTCTAGAGAGCTGAAAAGCTGTGTGCAGACTCATTCGCTAACATTTTAATCCTGTCAATCTTAACTTCCTATTCTCAACTTTACAAAGTTGAAAGGAATCATCAAAGTCGAAAAGTCAACTTGTCATTTTTAATTATTAAATCTAAATAATATAATAAATATTGTCAACAATATGCTAATAATGGGAAAACTAGTACTATATATTTGTTAGTAGTTGCTGGGAGATCAACATTTTTTCATTTAGCCCTAAGTATTACTGTACTACCATTGTTATACATCTTCAACCTTAAATAATAAATCATGCACATCCTACGCTACCAACGGCTTTATTTTCTCTGACATTTCATTTCTATATTGAGAGGTAGGATTTTCTCAATGTGACATATTTCCTGTACAACAACAGGCAATTATCATCGTATTCAATAAAGTCTGTTTATGGCAGTTTATTCTTTTTACCAGTGCCCTGTGTAGGCATTCCAAAAGTTGTTTAACTGTTGTAGGACTGGCAAGATGCATGGACAGAGCTTCACCCTGGCCACTGTGAAGGGAGATGAGTACACGTTCACCTCGCCAAACGCAGAGGACATCAAAGACCTGGTTGTTACCTTCCTCGAGGGCCTAAAGAAGCGGTCCAAGTATGTTATTGCCATCCAAGACTACAGCTCACCAGGTAAATATACACGCTCACATGCTCACATTTGCTTCAGTGCATTCATTAACACTCATTTATCCAATGTCAACATTTGAATTACAAGGTATCTTCAATGTTTCTTGAACCCCTGCAGGTGACTGAGTCACAATTGAAAACACTTGTTATATCCCTTATGAATCATGTAATTCCAAGCATAAATCGGTCAATCAACACATCATGTATAAAAAAATAGTAGGTGGGGGGGTGGTGGTATAAAGACTTTTTTTTATGGATGTACAACTTCTTTATTCTGAGTATTGAGTCACCACCTTTTAAATCATGTAAATCCTGATGAGGTGCAGAACCAATGGCTCTATTTCATACAGCTTGCAGGGAAACATGAAAAGACAAGCCTATAGATATTTCACTACATGTTTACATTTAAACAGTAAAATATAATGTTGTGTATTTTTGGAGTTAAAATGTTGGAATCAAATGGTAGAATTAAGTCAACCATAATTTGCTCATTAAAAAATCAACAATAACTTGAACAGTGCACAATAATGAAAACACATCTACCACTGTATATATGCACCACTTTTATCCAACCTTGTACATATTCATGTACATTAGTCTTACTTGTTATGAATTTTTTTATGTTAGTGGGAACCTGGGGTATGTGAGCTGTGCTTGCTTCTACATTTGTTGTACAAAAGTGCATCCAAATCTGATTCAACTCAATAAATATATCCAGATAGCAGAGATTCCACATTTGTAGTATTCTGGGGTGTGACTGTATTGTTTTGAATATATGCATGTCATGTTGATGCTATCTGTGACTTTGTACTATAATTGTAGTTTAACTCACAGTTTCTCACAGAATGTTGACTTGTTTTACAAGTAATTCAGTCTCATTTACATTCTCATTATTAATGGATCAGTGCATTTACTCAAACATATGTGTCTGATATTGATATAAAATAGTAATATAATTATTTGAAGGTTAATGTCTCATCTATTAATCTGTTTGACTGTGAACTAGGGGAAGGATCAACATTCCTCACCTTCAGTAAAGGAGATTTGATTGTCCTGGACCAGCAGAGTGGGGAGTCTGTCATGAACTCAGGCTGGTGCTATGGTGAAAATGTCAAGACTGGGAAGAAAGGTGATTTTCCAGCAGAATGTGTTTACGTCCTACCCACCATCACAAGACCACCATCAGAAATCCTTGTGAGTAAACTTCCTCATTATCCAGGCCCCACCACAACAAAGTTGGTGTTGAGTACAGAAATGATGTCCATATGTCTGTCCATGCATTTTGTTTCCTTACCAGAACTAAAAGATCGAAGTCATAGTTCAATGAAACTTAGTAGACCTTTTTGGGTTTACAACTTCATTGACATATTATTATACAGTAACAGTCTTCTGGTATATAATAATACCAAGGATTCTGTCCCGCCGTCCAAAGACATTTTTAGCTCATCTGGCCTGAAAGGCCCGGTGGGCTTATGGCATGGCATGGTGTCCGGCGTCCGTCCGTCCGTCAGTCTGTAAACTTTTCGCATTTTCATCTTCTGCTCCAGAACCACTTGGTCTAGGGAGCTGAAATTTAGTGTGCAGAGACCTTGGCTAATGGGGATTCTAAATTGTAGATTTCATGACCCTGTGACCTCAAATAGGGTCACAGGGGTCACAACCCCAAAAACCTATTTTCATCTTCTATACCAGTTCCAAAAGGTCAAGAGAGCTGAAAAGTTGTGTGCAGGTTCCTTGGCTAATAGGGATTCTTGATGGTAGATGTCATGACCCCGTGACCTCAAATGGGGTCACAAGGGTCACAACCCCAGAAACCTATTTTCATCTTCTTCTCCAGTTCCAAAAGGTCTAGAGAGCTGAAAAGTTGTGTGCAGGCTCCTTGGCTAATGGGGATTCTAAATTGTAGATTTGGTGACCCCGTGACCTCAAATGGGGTCACAGGGGTCGCAACCCCAAAAACCTATTTTCATCTTCTTCTAAAGTTCTCTTATGTTTAAGACAAATTATTATATGTCTCAATTTCTTCGCCCACAGAATTTATGGTTTTATAAAGCTGTAATTAAAGACAATGTCTATATGGTTGTGCAATTCACTGCACATGATAATATATACCGTATATTACTGTGTATAAGAGGACTTTTTTATACCAGAAAATAGGGGGTCAAAGAAGGGGGTCGTCTTATACACAAGGGCTATGTTTCAGAAGAAGAAATTTTGAAGCTTCATTGACGAACTCACGATGTTGAAACCGGAAACAGCAATACAGAATATGATGTCAACTCATGCTTACAAAATGGATATTAACTATACTTTTAAAATTATTATGATTTATTATGGGTTTTTTTTATTACTATATGGAGATAAATACATAAAATATATTTGATAATTCATTTAAACATAATAGGTTGACGGACCAAAAGTGGTACCAGCAGTCAAGCAAACGATCAATAAATTCAGTAACGTGGACCAATGAAATTCTACAACTTATCCATTCATTCATGACGTGGACCAATGAAATTCTACAACTAACCTATTCATTCATTTAACTTGACAAGCTTATCTCGATAAACACGTGTCATTGACGTAATGTTAATTCCAATCAGGGCAGTTATTCATGTACGTATCCGGTAATTATCTTAGCTTTGTTCTTATCAGTAATTGGTCTGTATTTCCTTCTTTGGATTGAAGTGGTGGTTTACATGGTCAACGTTAAATAAACACGTCTTTTGCTTGAGAAGTTTACTGCATTGAGTGGCCCCACTCTATAACACACGTTGGGAGCCAAATACTGACAGCCGCGTAATAGAGAATCAGCGGTAAAGCAAACCAGAGTTGGAATGAAAAATAATGGCTTGACTTCAGCTATCAAACATTACCAACCTTTCAAAAGCATTCTGCAGTATTAAATACAACTAGTTCAACTTTGTTTATAAGAAGGGACAAATAATTACAACACTACGATAGAAATGTAGACATTAAATCTTGCTTGGCTTCGGGTATGCGCAATCAAGATTGGTTATCAAAGCTCTTCACACCATTTTAATCTTATAAACACTGAAGCGACTTCTAAATCTGTGTATGGAGTATCGGCTTTGTTTAGATGTTATAACATGGCGAATATTTACGATAGATTGATTGTTGACTGTAGTGTTGCTAATCTCGCTTGAACTGACAAGAAAATGTCATATCATTAAAAAATAAGAACAAACACCGTAAGAAAACGTATGTATTTTTATTTTGGTACATTTAAAACAATTTATTTAAAAAACAAACGATTATAACAAAACATTTATGTCATGTTACTTAAAAAATTACCGGTATCAACTTACCGTTACCAAATCTTACCAACATGTTTTCCCATCATGGCATGTCGACCTGTTTCCACGATTGCTAGAAGGGGGTCGCCTTATACATGAGATACATGGTTTTTACCTGATTTTAGGGGTCTGAGAAAGGGGGTCGTCTTATACACAGGGTCGCCTTATACACAGTAATATAAGGTAGCCATTGTTGGTAAAGATAATGTAGATATATTGTGAATTGCAGACAAGATGTTATTTTGAAAATCAACAAATTTGTTTCATATGTGTTTTGAAATGGTTGGATTTGTCTGTTTCTATTATATGTGAGTGCTTCCTGTATCCCTAGACACTCCCCTTTTTAGATCATCAGGCTGATCGCACGTTATGGTGTCCGGCGTATGGCCGTCTGTCCGTAAACTTTTCGCTTTTTCGATTTCTTCTCCAGAACCAATGACTCTAGATAACTGAAGTTTTATGAACAGACTCCTTGGCCAATGGGGATTCTAAATTGTAATTAACCGACCAAAATAGGGTCACAGAGGTCACAAAACCTATTTTCATCTTACCAAAAGGTCTAGAAAGCTGAAATGGTGTATGCATAATCCTTGGACAATGGGGATTCTAAATTGTAGGTTTGGTGACCCCAATCTAGGTCACAGGGGTCACTACCTTAAAAACCCATTTCCATCATCTTCTCATGTATGTCAAGCTCTATAAAGCTGTAACTCTTTTGTCAAAGGTGATACTTAATTGTAGATATGGTGACCCTATGCCCCGTGACCCCAAATATTGGTCACAGGGGTCACGGTCTAAAAATCTATTTTTTGCTTATTAACGATGATAACTTAGATATTCAACCTTGATAATAAAACAATGAAGTCCTGATGCTCTACAGAGGCCATGGCTCTATTTTTAGTTTGCTTAATGTATTTTCAGAATCTATTTGTGCAATCGGGTGAGCAGACAGAGAAGCTGCTGGCCTCAACAAGTGTCCCAGAGGAGGAACTTCAGAACGAGCAGGGTGAGAAGCCACACTCACTCGAGCAGTACTCCCTCGACCACTTCAGGTCAGTTACACACCTAGCAGTACTCCATCGACCACTTCAGGTCATTTAGACACCTAGCAGTACTCCCTCAACCACTTCAGGTCATTTACACACCTAGCAGTACTCCCTCAACCACTTCGCGTCATTTGCACAACTAGCAGTATTCTCCCGACCACTTCAGGTCAGTTACACACCTAGCAGTACTCCCTCGACCACTTCAGGACAGTTACACACCTAGCAGTACTCCCTCCACCACTTCAGATCATTTACACACCTAGCAGTACTCCCTCGACCACTTCAGGTCAGTTACACACCTAGCAGTACTCCCTCGACCACTTCAGGTCAGTTACACACCTAGCAGTACTTCCTCGACCACTTCAGGTCAGTTACACACCTAGCAGTACTCCCTCAACCACTTCAGGTTATTTACACACCTAGCAGTACTCCCTCAACCACTTCACGTCATTTGCACAACTAGCAGTATTCTCCCGACCACTTCAGGACAGTTACACACCTAGCAGTACTTCCTCAACCACTTCAGGTCAGTTACACACCTAGCAGTACTCCCTCGACCACTTCAGGACAGTTACACACCTAGCAGTACTCCCTCGACCACTTCAGGTCAGTTACACACCTAGCAGTACTTCCTCGACCACTTCAGGTCAGTTACACACCTAGCAGTACTCCCTCGACCACTTCAGGTCAGTAACACACCTAGCAGTACTCCCTCGACCACTTCAGGTCAGTTACACACCTAGCAGTACTCCCTCGACCACTTCAGGACAGTTACACACCTAGCAGTACTCCCTCGACCACTTCAGGTCAGTTACACACCTAGCAGTACTCCCTCGATCACTTCAGGACAGTTACACACCTATCAGTACTCCCTCGACCACTTCAGGTCAGTTACACACCTAGCAGTACTCCCTCGACCACTTCAGGTCATTTACACACCTAGCAGTACTCCCTCAACCACTTCACGTCATTTGCACAACTAGCAGTATTCTCCTGACCACTTCAGATCATTTACACACCTAGCAGTACTCCCTCGACCACTTCAGGTCAGTTACACACCTAGCAGTACTCCCTCGACCACTGCAGGACAGTTACACACCTAGCAGTACTCCCTCCACCACTTCAGATCATTTACACACCTAGCAGTACTCCATCGACCACTTCAGGTCATTTAGACACCTAGCAGTACTCCCTCAACCACTTCAGGTCATTTACACACCTAGCAGTACTCCCTCAACCACTTCATGTCATTTGCACAACTAGCAGTATACTCCCGACCACTTCAGGACAGTTACACACCTAGCAGTACTCCCTCGACCACTTCAGGTCAGTTACACACCTAGCAGTACTCCCTCGACCACTTCAGGACAGTTACACACCTAGCAGTACTCCCTCCACCACTTCAGGTCAGTTACACACCTAGCAGTACTCCCTCGACCACTGCAGGACAGTTACACACCTAGCAGTACTCCCTCGACCACTTCAGGTCAGTTATACACCTAGCAGTACTCCCTCCACCACTTCAGGACAGTTACACACCTAGCAGTACTCCCTCGACCACTTCAGGACAGTTACACACCTAGCAGTACTCCTTCGACCACTGCAGGACAGTTACACACCTAGCAGTACTCCCTCGACCACTTCAGGTCAGTTACACACCTAGCAGTACTCCCTCCACCACTTCAGGACAGTTACACACCTAGCAGTACTCCCTCGACCACTTCAGGTCAGTTACACACCTAGCAGTACTCCCTCGACCACTTCAGGTCAGTTACACACCTAGCAGTACTCCCTCGACCACTTCAGGACAGTTACACACCTAGCAGTACTCCCTCCACCACTTCAGGACAGTTACACACCTAGCAGTACTCCCTCGACCACTTCAGGACAGTTGCACACCTAGCAGTACTCCTTCGACCACTGCAGGACAGTTACACACCTAGCAGTACTCCCTCGACCACTTCAGGTCAGTTACACACCTAGCAGTACTCCCTCGACCACTTCAGGTCAGTTACACACCTAGCAGTACTCCCTCGACCACTTCAGGTCAGTTACACACCTAGCAGTACTCCCTCCACCACTTCAGGTCAGTTACACACCTAGCAGTACTTCCTCGACCACTTCAGGTCAGTTACACACCTAGCAGTACTCCCTCGACCACTTCAGGTCAGTTACACACCTAGCAGTACTCCCTCGACCACTTCAGGTCAGTTACACACCTAGCAGTACTCCCTCGACCACTTCAGGTCAGTTACACACCTAGCAGTACTCCCTCCACCACTTCAGGTCAGTTACACACCTAGCAGTACTTCCTCGACCACTTCAGGTCAGTTACACACCTAGCAGTACTCCCTCGACCACTTCAGGTCAGTTACACACCTAGCAGTACTCCCTCGACCACTTCAGGACAGTTACACACCTAGCAGTACTCCCTCGACCACTTCAGGTCAGTTACACACCTAGCAGTACTCCCTTGACCACTTCAGGTCAGTTACACACAGAGCAGTTCTCCCTCCACCACTTCAGGTCAGTAACACACCTAGCAGTACTCCCTCGACCACTTCAGGTCAGTTACACACCTAGCAGTACTCCCTCGACCACTTCAGGTCAGTTACACACCTAGCAGTACTCCCTCCACCACTTCAGGTCAGTTACACACCTAGCAGTACTCCCTCGACCACTTCAGGTCAGTTACACACCTAGCAGTACTTCCTCGACCACTTCAGGTCAGTTACACACCTAGCAGTACTCCCTCAACCACTTCAGGTTATTTACACACCTAGCAGTACTCCCTCAACCACTTCACGTCATTTGCACAACTAGCAGTATTCTCCCGACCACTTCAGGACAGTTACACACCTAGCAGTACTTCCTCAACCACTTCAGGTCAGTTACACACCTAGCAGTACTCCCTCGACCACTTCAGGACAGTTTCACACCTAGCAGTACTCCCTCGACCACTTCAGGTCAGTTACACACCTAGCAGTACTTCCTCGACCACTTCAGGTCAGTTACACACCTAGCAGTACTCCCTCGACCACTTCAGGTCAGTAACACACCTAGCAGTACTCCCTCGACCACTTCAGGTCAGTTACACACCTAGCAGTACTCCCTCGACCACTTCAGGACAGTTACACACCTAACAGTACTCCCTCGACCACTTCAGGTCAGTTACACACCTAGCAGTACTCCCTCGATCACTTCAGGACAGTTACACACCTATCAGTACTCCCTCGACCACTTCAGGTCAGTTACATGCCTAGCAGTACTCCCTCGACCACTTCAGGTCATTTACACACCTAGCAGTACTCCCTCAACCACTTCACGTCATTTGCACAACTAGCAGTATTCTCCTGACCACTTCAGATCATTTACACACCTAGCAGTACTCCCTCGACCACTTCAGGTCAGTTACACACCTAGCAGTACTCCCTCGACCACTGCAGGACAGTTACACACCTAGCAGTACTCCCTCCACCACTTCAGATCATTTACACACCTAGCAGTACTCCATCGACCACTTCAGGTCATTTAGACACCTAGCAGTACTCCCTCAACCACTTCAGGTCATTTACACACCTAGCAGTACTCCCTCAACCACTTCATGTCATTTGCACAACTAGCAGTATACTCCCGACCACTTCAGGACAGTTACACACCTAGCAGTACTCCCTCGACCACTTCAGGTCAGTTACACACCTAGCAGTACTCCCTCGACCACTTCAGGACAGTTACACACCTAACAGTACTCCCTCCACCACTTCAGGTCAGTTACACACCTAGCAGTACTCCCTCGACCACTGCAGGACAGTTACACACCTAGCAGTACTCCCTCGACCACTTCAGGTCAGTTATACACCTAGCAGTACTCCCTCCACCACTTCAGGACAGTTACACACCTAGCAGTACTCCCTCGACCTCTTCAGGACAGTTACACACCTAGCAGTACTCCTTCGACCACTGCAGGACAGTTACACACCTAGCAGTACTCCCTCGACCACTTCAGGTCAGTTACACACCTAGCAGTACTCCCTCCACCACTTCAGGACAGTTACACACCTAGCAGTATTCTCTCCACCACTTCAGGTCAGTTACACACCTAGCAGTACTCCCTCGACCACTTCAGGTCAGTTACACACCTAGCAGTACTCCCTCGACCACTTCAGGACAGTTACACACCTAGCAGTACTCCCTCCACCACTTCAGGACAGTTACACACCTAGCAGTACTCCCTCGACCACTTCAGGACAGTTGCACACCTAGCAGTACTCCTTCGACCACTGCAGGACAGTTACACACCTAGCAGTACTCCCTCGACCACTTCAGGTCAGTTACACACCTAGCAGTACTCCCTCGACCACTTCAGGTCAGTTACACACCTAGCAGTACTCCCTCGACCACTTCAGGTCAGTTACACACCTAGCAGTACTCCCTCCACCACTTCAGGTCAGTTACACACCTAGCAGTACTTCCTCGACCACTTCAGGTCAGTTACACACCTAGCAGTACTCCCTCGACCACTTCAGGTCAGTTACACACCTAGCAGTACTCCCTCGACCACTTCAGGTCAGTTACACACCTAGCAGTACTCCCTCGTCCACTTCAGGTCAGTTACACACCTAGCAGTACTCCCTCCACCACTTCAGGTCAGTTACACACCTAGCAGTACTCCCTCGACCACTTCAGGTCAGTTACACACCTAGCAGTACTCCCTCGACCACTTCAGGTCAGTTACACACCTAGCAGTACTCCCTCGACCACTTCAGGACAGTTACACACCTAGCAGTACTCCCTCGACCACTTCAGGTCAGTTACACACCTAGCAGTACTCCCTTGACCACTTCAGGTCAGTTACACACAGAGCAGTTCTCCCTCCACCACTTCAGGTCAGTAACACACCTAGCAGTACTCCCTCGACCACTTCAGGTCAGTTACACACCTAGCAGTACTCCCTCGACCACTTCAGGTCAGTTACACACCTAGCAGTACTCCCTCCACCACTTCAGGTCAGTTACACACCTAGCAGTACTCCCTCGACCACTTCAGGTCAGTAACATGCCTAGCAGTATTCTCTCCATCACTTCAGGACAGTTACACACCTAGCAGTATTCTCTCCACCACTTCAGGTCAGTTACACACCTAGCAGTACTCCCTCGACCACTTCAGGTCAGTTACATGCCTAGCAGTATTCTCTCCACCACTTCAGGTCAGTTACACACCTAGCAGTACTCCCTCGACCACTTCAGGTCAGTTACATGCCTAGCAGTACTCCCTCGACCACTTCAGGACAGTAACACACATAGCAGTACTTCCTCAACCACTTCAGGACAGTTACACACCTAGCAGTACTCCCTCGACCACTTCAGGACAGTTACACACCTAGCAGTACTCCCTCAACCACTTCAGGACAGTTACACACCTAGCAGTACTTCCTCAACCACTTCAGGTCAGTTACACACCTAGCAGTACTCCCTCGACCACTTCAGGTCAGTTACACACCTAGCAGTACTCCCTCGACCACTTCAGGACAGTTACACACCTAGCAGTACTCCCTCGACCACTTCAGGTCAGTTACACACCTAGCAGTACTCCCTCGACCACTTCAGGTCAGTTACACACCTAGCAGTACTCCCTCCACCACTTCAGGTCAGTTACACACCTAGCAGTACTTCCTCGACCACTTCAGGTCAGTTACACACCTAGCAGTACTCCCTCAACCACTTCACGTCATTTGCACAACTAGCAGTATTCTCCCGACCACTTCAGGACAGTTACACACCTAGCAGTACTTCCTCAACCACTTCAGGTCAGTTACACACCTAGCAGTACTCCCTCGACCACTTCAGGTCAGTTACACACCTAGCAGTACTCCCTCGACCACTTCAGGTCAGTTACATGCCTAGCAGTATTCTCTCCATCACTTCAGGACAGTTACACACCTAGCAGTATTCTCTCCACCACTTCAGGTCAGTTACACACCTAGCAGTACTCCCTCGACCACTTCAGGTCAGTTACATGCCTAGCAGTATTCTCTCCACCACTTCAGGTCAGTTACACACCTAGCAGTACTCCCTCGACCACTTCAGGTCAGTTACACACCTAGCAGTACTCCCTCGACCAATTCAGGTCAGTTACACACCTAGCAGTACTCCCTCGACCACTTCAGATCATTTACACACCTAGCAGTAATCCCTCCACCACTTCAGGTCAGTTACACACCTAGCAGTACTTCCTCGACCACATAAGGACAGTTACACACCTAGCAGTACTCCCTCGACCACTTCAGGACAGTTACACACCTAGCAGTACTCCCTCGACCACTTCAGGTCAGTTACACACCTAGCAGTACTCCCTTGACAACTTCAGGTCAGTTACACACAGAGCAGTTCTCCCTCCACCACTTCAGGTCAGTTACACACCTAGCAGTACTTCCTCGACCACATCAGGACAGTTACACACCTAGCAGTACTCCCTCGACCACTTCAGGTCAGTAACACACCTAGCAGTACTCCCTCGACCACTTCAGGTCAGTTACACACCTAGCAGTACTCCCTCGACCACTTCAGGTCAGTTACACACCTAGCAGTACTCCCTCGACCACTTCAGATCATTTACACACCTAGCAGTACTCCCTCCACCACTTCAGGTCAGTTACACACCTAGCAGTACTTCCTCGACCACTTCAGGACAGTTACACACCTAGCAGTACTCCCTCGACCACTTCAGGTCAGTAACACACCTAGCAGTACTCCCTCTACCACTTCAGGTCAGTTACACACCTAGCAGTACTCCCTCGACCACTTCAGGTCAGTTACACACCTAGCAGTACTCCCTCCACCACTTCAGGACAGTTACACACCTAGCAGTACTCCCTCGACCACTTCAGGACAGTTACACACCTAGCAGTACTCCTTCGACCACTGCAGAACAGTTACACACCTAGCAGTACTCCCTCGACCACTTCAGGTCAGTTACACACCTAGCAGTACTTTCTCGACCACTTAAGGTCAGTTACACACCTAGCAGTACTCCCTCGACCACTTCAGGTCAGTTACACACCTAGCAGTACTTCCCCGACCACTTCAGGTCAGTTACACACCTAGCAGTACTCCCTCGACCACTTCAGGTCAGTTACACACCTAGCAGTACTCCCTCCACCACTTAAGGTCAGTTACACACCTAGCATTACTTCCTCGACCACTTCAGGTCAGTTACACACCTAGCAGTACTCCCTCGACCACTTCAGGACAGTTACACACCTAGCAGTACTCCCTCGACCACTTCAGGTCAGTTACACACCTAGCAGTACTCCCTCGACCACTTCAGATCATTTACACACCTAGCAGTACTCCCTCCACCACTTCAGGTCAGTTACACACCTAGCAGTACTTCCTCGACCACATCAGGACAGTTACACACCTAGCAGTACTCCCTCGACCACTTCAGGTCAGTAACACACCTAGCAGTACTCCCTCGACCACTTCAGGTCAGTTACACACCTAGCAGTACTCCCTCGACCACTTCAGGTCAGTTACACACCTAGCAGTACTCCCTCCACCACTTCAGGACAGTTACACACCTAGCAGTACTCCCTCCACCACTTCAGGACAGTTACACACCTAGCAGTACTCCTTCGACCACTGCAGGACAGTTACACACCTAGCAGTACTCCCTCGACCACTTCAGGACAGTTACACACCTAGCAGTACTCCCTCAACCACTTCAGGACAGTTACACACCTAGCAGTACTTCCTCAACCACTTCAGGTCAGTTACACACCTAGCAGTACTCCCTCGACCACTTCAGGTCAGTTACACACCTAGCAGTACTCCCTCGACCACTTCAGGACAGTTACACACCTAGCAGTACTCCCTCGACCACTTCAGGTCAGTTACACACCTAGCAGTACTCCCTCGACCACTTCAGGTCAGTTACACACCTAGCAGTACTCCCTCCACCACTTCAGGTCAGTTACACACCTAGCAGTACTTCCTCGACCACTTCAGGTCAGTTACACACCTAGCAGTACTCCCTCAACCACTTCACGTCATTTGCACAACTAGCAGTATTCTCCCGACCACTTCAGGACAGTTACACACCTAGCAGTACTTCCTCAACCACTTCAGGTCAGTTACACACCTAGCAGTACTCCCTCGACCACTTCAGGTCAGTTACACACCTAGCAGTACTCCCTCGACCACTTCAGGTCAGTTACATGCCTAGCAGTATTCTCTCCATCACTTCAGGACAGTTACACACCTAGCAGTATTCTCTCCACCACTTCAGGTCAGTTACACACCTAGCAGTACTCCCTCGACCACTTCAGGTCAGTTACATGCCTAGCAGTATTCTCTCCACCACTTCAGGTCAGTTACACACCTAGCAGTACTCCCTCGACCACTTCAGGTCAGTTACACACCTAGCAGTACTCCCTCGACCAATTCAGGTCAGTTACACACCTAGCAGTACTCCCTCGACCACTTCAGATCATTTACACACCTAGCAGTAATCCCTCCACCACTTCAGGTCAGTTACACACCTAGCAGTACTTCCTCGACCACATCAGGACAGTTACACACCTAGCAGTACTCCCTCGACCACTTCAGGACAGTTACACACCTAGCAGTACTCCCTCGACCACTTCAGGTCAGTTACACACCTAGCAGTACTCCCTTGACAACTTCAGGTCAGTTACACACCTAGCAGTTCTCCCTCCACCACTTCAGGTCAGTTACACACCTAGCAGTACTTCCTCGACCACATCAGGACAGTTACACACCTAGCAGTACTCCCTCGACCACTTCAGGTCAGTAACACACCTAGCAGTACTCCCTCGACCACTTCAGGTCAGTTACACACCTAGCAGTACTCCCTCGACCACTTCAGGTCAGTTACACACCTAGCAGTACTCCCTCGACCACTTCAGATCATTTACACACCTAGCAGTACTCCCTCCACCACTTCAGGTCAGTTACACACCTAGCAGTACTTCCTCGACCACATCAGGACAGTTACACACCTAGCAGTACTCCCTCGACCACTTCAGGTCAGTAACACACCTAGCAGTACTCCCTCTACCACTTCAGGTCAGTTACACACCTAGCAGTACTCCCTCGACCACTTCAGGTCAGTTACACACCTAGCAGTACTCCCTCCACCACTTCAGGACAGTTACACACCTAGCAGTACTCCCTCGACCACTTCAGGACAGTTACACACCTAGCAGTACTCCTTCGACCACTGCAGAACAGTTACACACCTAGCAGTACTCCCTCGACCACTTCAGGTCAGTTACACACCTAGCTGTACTTTCTCGACCACTTAAGGTCAGTTACACACCTAGCAGTACTCCCTCGACCACTTCAGGTCAGTTACACACCTAGCAGTACTTCCCCGACCACTTCAGGTCAGTTACACACCTAGCAGTACTCCCTCGACCACTTCAGGTCAGTTACACACCTAGCAGTACTCCCTCCACCACTTAAGGTCAGTTACACACCTAGCAGTACTTCCTCGACCACTTCAGGTCAGTTACACACCTAGCAGTACTCCCTCGACCACTTCAGGACAGTTACACACCTAGCAGTACTCCCTCGACCACTTCAGGTCAGTTACACACCTAGCAGTACTCCCTCGACCACTTCAGATCATTTACACACCTAGCAGTACTCCCTCCACCACTTCAGGTCAGTTACACACCTAGCAGTACTTCCTCGACCACATCAGGACAGTTACACACCTAGCAGTACTCCCTCGACCACTTCAGGTCAGTAACACACCTAGCAGTACTCCCTCGACCACTTCAGGTCAGTTACACACCTAGCAGTACTCCCTCGACCACTTCAGGTCAGTTACACACCTAGCAGTACTCCCTCCACCACTTCAGGACAGTTACACACCTAGCAGTACTCCCTCCACCACTTCAGGACAGTTACACACCTAGCAGTACTCCTTCGACCACTGCAGGACAGTTACACACCTAGCAGTACTCCCTCGACCACTTCAGGTCAGTTACACACCTAGCAGTACTCCCTCGACCACTTAAGGTCAGTTGCACACCTAGCAGTACTCCCTCGACCACTTCAGGTCAGTTACACACCTGGCAGTACTTCCCCGACCACTTCAGGTCAGTTACACACCTAGCAGTACTCCCTCGACCACTTCAGGTCAGTTACACACCTAGCAGTACTCCCTCCACCACTTAAGGTCAGTTACACACCTAGCAGTACTTCCTCGACCACTTCAGGTCAGTTACACACCTAGCAGTACTCCCTCGACCACTTCAGGTCAGTTACACACCTAGCAGTACTCCCTCGACCACTTCAGGACAGTTACACACCTAGCAGTACTCCCTCGACCACTTCAGGTCAGTTACACACCTAGCAGTACTCCCTTGACCACTTCAGGTCAGTTACACACAGAGCAGTTCTCCCTCCACCACTTCAGGTCAGTTACACACCTAGCAGTACTTCCTCGACCACATCAGGACAGTTACACACCTAGCAGTACTCCCTCGACCACTTCAGGTCAGTAACACACCTAGCAGTACTCCCTCGACCACTTCAGGTCAGTTACACACCTAGCAGTACTCCCTCGACCACTTCAGGTCAGTTACACACCTACCAGTACTCCCTCCACCACTTCAGGTCAGTTACACACCTAGCAGTACTTCCTCGACCACTTCAGGTCAGTTACACACCTAGCAGTACTCCCTCAACCACTTCACGTCATTTGCACAACTAGCAGTATTCTCCCGACCACTTCAGGTCAGTTACACACCTAGCAGTACTCCCTCGACCACTTCAGGTCAGTTACACACCTAGCAGTACTCCCTCGACCACTTCAGGTCAGTTACATGCCTAGCAGTATTCTCTCCATCACTTCAGGACAGTTACACACCTAGCAGTATTCTCTCCACCACTTCAGGTCAGTTACACACCTAGCAGTACTCCTTTGACCACTTCAGGTCAGTTACATGCCTAGCAGTATTCTCTCCACCACTTCAGGTCAGTTACACACCTAGCAGTACTCCCTCGACCACTTCAGGTCAGTTACATGCCTAGCAGTACTCCCTCGACCACTTCAGGACAGTAACACACATAGCAGTACTTCCTCAACCACTTCAGGACAGTTACACACCTAGCAGTACTCCCTCGACCACTTCAGGACAGTTACACACCTAGCAGTAGTCCCTCAACCACTTCAGGACAGTTACACACCTAGCAGTACTTCCTCAACCACTTCAGGTCAGTTACACACCTAGCAGTACTCCCTCGACCACTTCAGGACAGTTACACACCTAGCAGTACTCCCTCGACCACTTCAGGTCAGTTACACACCTAGCAGTACTCCCTCGACCAATTCAGGTCAGTTACACACCTAGCAGTACTCCCTCGACCACTTCAGATCATTTACACACCTAGCAGTACTCCCTCCACCACTTCAGGTCAGTTACACACCTAGCAGTACTCCCTCAACCACTTCATGTCAGTAACACACCTATCAGTACTCCTTTTGACCACTTCAGGTCAGTTACACACCTAGCTGTACTTCTTCAACCAGTAACGTTTGGGTGCAATGCTTCACTGATTTTCAGCGCAGTACCACCCCTTGTTCACTACTTCCAGCCAATGCTCGCAGGTTTCACCAAAACTGAGAGCACCACACAACATTGTATGCCAAAAGACAAGATAGTTCGAACAAAGCATGTGTATAGAATACTTTCAATAATTTAACTCTCATATCAACATCAAACATGATTGGCGAGGGATCATCTAATTTGAACACCTCGGTCTCAGTCGGCTACTATTACTTACTCTCAAATTACTTTAGGTCACTAATCATGTAAAACAGTTACTGTATTCATAAATCAATTCAGAAAATCCTGACAATTTTAATATTTTACTTGTAGAATGCCCCCAAAGCGAACGTTAAGCAAGTCAATAAAGTCAGCAGGCCGTAAGCGGCTGGATGAACTGTGGCGATACTCGAAGGATCCCATCAAGCAGCCCCTCTTGAAGAAGTTGCAAGGCAAGGAAGAACAGAGTGCTGAGGCCTGCATGAGCTTCTTGGATATCCTTCCTTCCTATGATGCTAAACATTAAAACACTATTTGTTACAACAAGCAAATGTAATACAAATGTAAGACAATATTGTTACGACACATATTGTCAACGAGTTAGCTAAATTTGGTTAATGTAAAAGCTTAAAGGGAAAGTTCTTTCACCGATCTATCGGCAGCATCCGCCATATTGGATTCTTACGTGAAATGAAAACACGCCATATTTAACCCAATTTTACACTTTTTTGAAAATTAAACATATGCAATGATAGAAAATTCACATAGTATAACATAATAATAAAACGAATAAACAATATGTGTTTAGTCCGTAGCGAAATTTTCCCCACTCGCAGCGTTGATGAATGGCTTCAGTTCTCATTGTTTTTATTTTTCAACAAATATGCACTTGTTTTTATCAAGTTGTGAAATATAAAGTCATCAAAATATAAACTTCATTAATATATTTTAATTTTACTGTGTTTTAATCATGTATTTATCTCATATTTGTGTTAATGAGAACATCCTCTCGATTTTCGTTTCCACAAAAAATACCCCGATAGAACCCTCCTTTTAATTTATGCTTTTATTATATCCTTGAAAAATGGTCAAAAGGTATGGGGGTATATAGTAATACCAAGGTTTTTTTCCACCTGTCTGCCTGTCTAAAGACATTTTTGTCAGACCGATTACAGAAAAACTATTCATCTGATTCTTTTAAAATTTTGCACTAATCTTCCACACCACCAGGAGAGGTGCAGTGCTGAAATACAAGCGATATTGTGAATTTATGATATTTTTTTTTACGACATTCTGTGTTTTGATCTTCGTCAATTTATGAAATCTAAATTACAGAATAACTATTTATGAAATTATTTTCAAACTTTGCAGAAAATCTTTAATACTAATCATAAAGTTGCATTGCTGAATAACAACTGATAACAACTGATTTGGTGAATTTTTTTATATTTTTAGCTCATCAGGCCTGAAAGGCCCGATGGGCTTATGGCATGGCATGGTGTCTGGCGTCCGTCCATCCGTCGTACCGTCCTTCCGTCCGTCCGTCCATCCGTCCGTAAACTTTTCACTTTTTCGACTTCTTCTCCAGAGCCAATAACTCCACAGAGCTGAAATTTTATGTGCAGACTCCTTGGCTAATGGGGATTCTAAATTGTAGATTTCGTGACCCCATGACCACAAATGGGGTCACAGGGGTCACAACCTTAAAAACCTATTTTCGTCTTCTTCTCCAGTTCCAAAAGGTCTAGAGAGCTGAAAAGTTGTGTGCAGACTCCTTGGCTAATGGGGATTCTAAATTGTAGAGTTCGTGACCCCATGACCCCAAATGGGGTCACAGGGGTCACATCCTTAAAAACCTATTTTCATCTTCTTCTCCAGTTCCAAAAGGTCTAGAGAGCTGAAAAGTTGTGTGCAGACTCCTTGGCTAATGGGGATTCTAAATTGTAGAGTTCGTGACCCCATGACCCCAAATGGGGTCACAGGGGTCACATCCTTAAAAACCTATTTTCATCTTCTTCTCAAGTTCCAAAAGGTCTAGAGAGCTGAAAAGTTGTGTGCAGACTCCTTGGCTAATGGGGATTCCAAATTGTAGATTTTGTGACCTCATGACCCCAAATGGGGTCATAGGGGTCACATCCTTAAAAACCTATTTTCGTCTTCTTCTCCAGTTCCAAAAGGTCTTGAGAGCTGAAAAGTTGTGTGCAGACTCCTTGGCTAATGGGGATTCTAAATTGTAGATTTCGTGACCCCATGACCACAAATGGGGTCACAGGGGTCACAACCTTAAAAACCTATTTTCATCTTCTTCTCCAGTTCCAAAAGGTCTAGAGAGCTGAAATGTTGTGTGCAGACTCCTTGGCCAATGTGGATTCCAAATTGTAGATTTCGTGACCCCGTGACCCCAAATGGGGTCATAGGGATCACATCCTTAAAAACCTATTTTCGTCTTCTTCTCCAGTTCCAAAAGGTCTAGAGAGCTGAAAAGTTGTGTGCAGACTCCTTGGCTAATGGGGATTCTAAATTGTAGATTTCGTGACCCCGTGACCCCAAATGGGGTCACAGGGGTCACATCCTCAAAAACCTATTTTCATCTTCTTCTCCAGTTCCAAAAGGTCTAGAGAGCTGAAAAGTTGTGTGCAGACTCCTTGGCTAATGGGGATTCTAAATTGTAGATTTCATGACCCCCATGACCCCAAATGGGATCACAGGGGTCACATCCTTAAAAACCTATTTTCATCTTCTTCTCCAGTTCCTAAAGGTCTAGAGAGCTGAAATGTTGTGTGCAGACTCCTTGGCTAATGGGGATTCTAAATTGAAGATTTTGTGACCCCATGACCCCAAATGGGGTCACAGGGGTCACATCCTTAAAAACCTATTTTCATCTTCTTCTCCAGTTGCAAAAGGTCTTGAGAGCTGAAAAGTTGTGTGCAGACTCTTTGGCCAATGGGGATTCTAAATTGTAGATTTTGTGACCCTGTGACCCCAATCTAGGTCACGGGTCATGACCCAAAAACCTATTTTCATCTTCTTCTCCAGTTTATATGTAAAGCTCTAGAAAGGTGAAATGTTGTGTAGAGATTCTTTGGTCAAAGGTGATTCTTAATTGTTGGATTAGTGACCGTGTGACTCCAAATGTGGGTCTCAGGGGTCATGATCTAAAACCAATATTATTTTGCTTGTATTACTTGAGATAACTTAGATATTCAACCTTTGATAATAAATCAATAAAACCGTGATGAGCTTCAGAGCCCATGGCTCTATTTTTTTTTATGAATTTCTAGCTCATCAAGGTTTCATCCATCTGCCATTCATCTGTAAACTTATTTAATTAACAATGCTATGATGTCATAAACACAATAACGTCACAATGCTATGACATCTTTGCATTTGAAGTCAACTGACACAACTCTGCTCAGAGATGACATTTTTCATTGAAAGGTAATGGATGTTTTGAATAATAAATAGAATCTCACCCTCGTGTCTTCTGATATCAAGTGAATCAACACTCGTTGATAAAAGTTAAAATATCCCAGGCTAGTCTCACATATTTGTTACTTTTATCAACTCGTGTTAATATATTTGATATCAGAAGATAATTTTGGGAGATTTATTCTGTATTCTCTATTTATTTACAGAATTACATTTAACATTTTTTTTAATGCTGCTGCGGTGATGGAAAGAGTCAGTTGGTTTATAGGATGAAAGGGTCTGTAGCGATGACTTTGTGTCTGGCGTCCAATTTATCTGTTGTTGTTATCCCTTGAGGAGCACTTTAACCCTTAACTTGCGAGTCCCGGCATGATCCGGGTTGTCCATAGACAATTCCGAGGTACCTCCCCGCGAATCCCTGACAATAGACTTAGAAAATATTTGGACTCGCTCCCAGAGAGCTAGCTCCCTCAGCGATCTGCGACTCAAGTCGAGTCGCTCCGTGATAAGCTCTGTATTAATGCCTCACAGTTCGCTACAAAAACGAGTCTTTGTCAATGTTCGGTCAAAAAGTCCAGCATAAATCACACCAAATTGCGTGCGCATTGTTGACCCGTAACGCATCGATAATTAGCTTTACAAAAGGCCAATTTTGTTGGGCTGAAGCCAAATCACCCTGGGAGTTTATTATCACCTACCGGTAAGTGTTTGCATTGCCGCGGCCGTGTGTGCCCGTTCAGGCTGTCTCGCTGTCTCGCCTCTCATATTAGATCGTGAACATTGATTACCTCTGTATGTTTATTGTGTCTAATCACATGCTATATCTTGCATACATCTACCGTATTCGCTGTAATAGAAGCCCTGGGCGTTTAAAAAATTGGAAAAAGGGGGCGTTTATAAAGATGACTTTAACAAATCTTAAAAAGGGGGCGTTTATTAAAAAAATGTCTGTTGATGTCCAAAGGAAAAAGAAACATCAATTTTATTTTAGAGTTTTAATAAAAATAAGTGTACAAATAAATGTAAAGAAGAGTTAAATGTCGCAGTTTATTATTTGTATAAAATTTCGACCAGTACTGATACACAATTTGCAATGGCAATTGAAACTAATTAAAACTCACGAAGATACATTGAGTAATTGAATCTGCCATCTTGTCGCGTCATTACTCTTATCCAGTGAAACTTTAGTATGCTAAGAATCTAAATAAAACCACCAATGACTAGCAGCATAAACACAATCAGCTGATAAGCGCATGGTGCAGAACAATTATGTAAACACTATTTCAGGGTCATGATATTCTTTATTTATATCACATTTACAACTACACGTGAACAAAATAAAGTTCATGACAAATTTGCGGTCATTGTGCTAGTGTCATCTGTACTGGTGGGAAATCTTACAAGAGATTTGAGCAAGACATTTTCTTGTTTCTTAAAACATGGCGGTTGCATAAAATTTGTAGTGAGTGATCGTTACAGACATTTGACAGTTGGCGGGGGGCTGGAAATACCATGTACCTTTCACTTTACTGGACATAAGAGGATGATAGCAAGATTGAAAACCCTTCTTCAATGAAACATCAGTAATATAAGTCGTTACAAACGAGGGGCGTTTATTAGGGGTCATTTTCCGCAAGTCAAAAATGGCATGGATACGGTGATGCATTTTCAATCATTTGCAGCTTGAGGGATGCTGCATGGACACAGGACCATGCTGTGGCAGCCTAGGACTATGCCGCAATGTATTAGGACACGCAGCTATGAAGCCTCGTCAAGCGACGACTACTTCATCAACGAGATCCATGCTGATGAAGACTCTGATGTAGAGTCAACTGACGACAGTGATGACAGCAGTGATATAGACAGTGATGATGTGTATGACAAGGAGACAGTCATAGATAGTGAACATGGTACGGGAGTGATGGTCTGAGTGATAATTGAAACAGAGATTGCCAGAAACATTCTAGCCGCCGGTAATTCCACCGAAGAAGACTTTAGTGGTTTTGAGGAGGAGTTTGCCGATATTCCACAATATAGACAATCATGCACAGACTTTTGATGAGTGGATGGATGGTCTGGGGCCACGTGTATATTTACCTTTCACAGGTCAAACAGGTTTGTGACAGTTGATAGAACTTCCTGAGAACCCTCTGCCTATTGACTTTTTTTATTTGTTTTTACATGAAGAGCACTATAAGGATATGGCAAGAGAAACCAATAGATATTTCAAACAAGCAACAGAAGATAAAGTTCTAAAACCCCGTTCAAGGTTGCATCAGTGGCACGACACCAATGCAGAAGAGATGAAGGTCTTTGTAGCCATGACAATAGCCATGTCATTAGTTGTGCAGAGGAACTTTGCTGAGTACTGGTCCACAAGTGACGTCACTTCTTCGGCAAGTGCATGCCCCGAGACCTACATTTGTCTGACAACAAACAGATGCTCTTTGCTCTTTTCACCAATAAATAAACTTATAACCAAATAGTTCACCCCTTTTCAAGAGTATATAATCCGCATCAGAACATTGCAGTCGATGAGGGCATGGTGCCCTGGAAAGGCAACTTATCTTTCAAAGTTTATAATCCAGACAAGTCTAGGAAGTACAGGATAAAGGCTTACATGTTGTCTGACTCGCACAACGGTTACGTCTGCAAGTTCAAACTCTACACTGGAAAAACGAATGAACCAGTTTCTGAAGGTGGAAAAACTTATGACTTAGTCATGGAGTCCGTGAAGGATTACGTTTGACAGGGCCATCACGTCTTTATGGACAACTTTTATTCGTCCACAAATCTGTACATAAACTTGTTGGAACGGGGAATCGGTGGAACGGGGACATTGAGGTCAAATAGAAAGGATCTTCCTGATACTATCAAGAAGCCTAAAAAGAAGCCGAAGAAAGGGGACATGACAGTTTCTCACAACCATGACCTACTCGTTGTTCGCTACAAAGATAGGAAATCAGTCCTTCTCATGTCTACTGTTGAAGAGGAACCGGGCAACAGGGGAACCAGTTCTCAAGTCGCGCATTGTCACATCGTACAACATGGGAGGTGTTGATCGGGCCGACCACATGTTGTCGAACACGCCGTTCCGAGTGAAGACCCTGAAGTGGTGGAAACGTGTTTGGTTTCATGTCCTCAACTTTGCCTTGTTGAACTCTTATATCCTTTATAAAGAATACAGCAAAGACAAACCTCTCAAAACAAGCCAGGAATTTAGGAAGGCGTTAGCCTAACATATAATAACATTTGCGGACACGGAACAAGTTCAATCGCTGTTCAGACGTCCTCGGGGTCACTTCCGAAGAAGATTGAGCTCGCCGGAAGGAAGAAAAACATCACAAGGATTTTTTTGTGGTATGCTCTAAGGCAAAAAGAACAGAAGGCAATTCGCCAGCAAGAAAGAGGAAAAGAGTAGGCAGAGAGTCTTTTTATGAATGTACAGACTGTAATGTTGCTCTGTGCGCCGTACCATGCTTCAAACTATATCACACCTCCACTGACTACGCCAAGGCGTAAATCACTTCCGCAGACACAGAAAGAAATCAAGAAGAAAATGAAGAAGTGGATAACTGAAAGCAAAGAGAACCAAAGTTGGACAAGTGTATATATATGTATGAAATTATATACAGACCTTGTAAGGTCCCTACAGCTGTTCCGCGCACTACCACAGATAAATATGTGTGTGGTTGTTTGTACATAAATGCATTGTAATTTTATTGTGAAATATTTCATTGCAAATAAAATATTTTTTTTATTTTGTCAAAGAGACAAGAAAGTGAATGTGAGCTTTCATTGTAAGTTCAGCCAGAACCACATCATAAATACCACCCATAAATTCTGAACCGGGTGACCAAACTTATTAAAAGCTTTGATTCCATATAAAATTTACATATGCGCATGAAAAACTAAAGTGGCCGCACTTGCCGCAAGATGCACGATATTCAAAAAGTTGCCTCAAAGTACCAAGGGTACCTTCCCTTCGCACGCCTTAGCTTCCGAACTAAGTGGGGGCGGGATAACGCAGTGGTTAGCGCGTTCGGCTTCGGATCAAGAGGTCCGGGGTTCGAATCCCACCAGGGGCACGGCAACTTTGTCTGCAGTAGAGAACTGTTCTACAAGCAGTAAGGTTTGGGTGCAATGCTACACTGAATCTCAGTGTAGTACCACCCATGGTTCGCTAGTTCAAGCCGATGCTCGCAGGTTTCACCGCAATGCATAGCCACATGGCGTTGTGGGCTTTCTCCCTGCCATAATACTAGCAGCCGCGAAATAAGTGAAACACTCTTGAAAGCGGCGTTAAACCTCACTTCACCCACCGAACTAAGTGGCTCATTTTTATATTAGCTCATCAGGCCTGAAAGGCCCGATGGGCTTATGTCATGGCATGGTGTCCGGCATCCGTCCATCCGTCCGTCCGTCCATCCGTAAACTTTTCGCTTTTTCGACTTCTTCTCCAGAACCAATGACTCCACAGAGCTGAAATTTTATGTGCAGACTCTTTAGCCAATGGGGATTCTAAATTGTAGATTTCGTGACCCCATGGCCCCAAATGGGGTCACAGGGGTCACATGTTTAAAAACCTATTTTCATCTTCTTCTCCATTATATATCTAAAGCTCTAGAAAGGTGTTGTTTAGAGATTCTTTGGTCAAAGGTGATTCTTAATTGTAGGATTGGTGACCCTGTGACTCCAAATGTGGGTCACAGGGGTCATGATCTAAAACCCATATTATTTTGCTTGTTAACAATGTATTACTTGAGATAACTTAGATATTCAACCTTAGATAATAAATCAATGAAATCCTGATGAGCTAGAGAGCCCATGGCTCTATTTTTTCATCATTGTAAAGAGGAATAAATTGTCTTCAATTCCATGTATCATTTGTATATGCGCAGCGAAAAATAAATATCCGGGAGTGATGCGCCAGGTGTCGCAAAAAGTTAGTTTTTCAAAAATCAAGTCTCTAAGTACTGGGGGTGCCTTCCTTATGCGCTCCGTTTATTGTGAACCTTTTGACATATTCCAACAAGCGGTGCCAGTAACTTTGTGTGCGTCGGGACGCATTCACTTGGTACTGTCGGGGTAGCGTCACTCTCCTTTTGTTGGTTATATTTTCTGAACCATGGGTCCAATTGTCTACAAGTATATATAAAATTCGCAATATCTGTGCTCAGGTGTTTTGATTTCATAAAGCTGGAAATAAAGACAAACTTTAGATGACAATAGAATTATAACCAAAGGTCACATTCTAATAATTTTTATATCATTGTAAAGACAAACATCTGGTCAACAAGTCCATGTATAAATTACATTAGCGCGCTCCGAATTCATGATGTTTTAATGCCCGAATTAAAGACTATCTTTAGAAAGTAATAGAAAAAAAATTAAAAATCATAGAAAATTGATTCATAGTCGCTGGTATGAATTTACCTTTTGTGTACGGGGGCCGCGACTTGAATTTGTTTTGAACGCCTGTATATAGTCCGTTTTGGCGATGCAGATGCGATATATTTCGAAAAAATAGTACCCGAATCGCCGCCTGGAATATTCTGCCAGCAGAGCTAATTAGAGCCTAATTTTTAAGCCAAAAAACTACTGCGAGCTGGAGGGTCCGAAAATTCTGCCATGGGGGGCAAAACTGTTTAAAATTATTTGTAACCTCAGATAGGTATTCAAATGTACAGTGAGCTCCATGCACTGAAGGCGTACATCCTATTACAATCATACTAATGATTCATGACGATGCACAGAGTTTACACTATTAGTAAATTTGCCCAAAACTTGTTTTTACATGAATCAGACCCTTTAGAACTGTTACGTACATGTTAACCATAACCTGTGTTCATTTGACCTAAAAAAAAACATTTTTCACCCCTGAAAAATCTTTGCTCTAGACCTGTGCCTCTTTTTTTTGCCTTTTTATGTTTTATTTCCTTAACAAGCATACCCATATTAAAATATATGGGTGACCATCCCTCCAAGCGCAGTAGAACTTCAAATGAAATCACAGATGCCATATTTGAACCTCCTCTACGAAATGTAAGTATTGTACTTTATGCCTCTCACATTAAAATGTCCTAAATATTCATTTATGTTTTGCATTTTCTTTATATTGCAGTTTTGATGATTTTGATGCTCAGGAGAATGTGATGATAGATTGCTTGTTTTGGAGAACGTGAAGATTGATTGCTATGTGTATAAGAATGCGAATATAGATTACAATGTATGTGAGAATGCGAAGAATGATGACTATGTCAAGAAGAATGTGAAGAATGATAACTATGTGTAGGAGAATATGAAGAATGATAACTATGTTAAGCAGATTGTGAAGCTTGATAAATATGTGTAGGAGAATGTGAAGCTTGATAACCATGTGTAGGAGAATGTGAAGCTTGATAACTATGTAGGAGAATATGAAGAATGATAACCATATGTAGGAGAATGTGAAGCTTGATAACTATGTGTAGGAGAATATGAAGAATGATAACCATATGTAGGAGAATGTGAAGCTTGATAAATATGTGTAGGAGAATGTGAAGAATGATAACTATGTGTAGGAGAATATGAAGAATGATAACTGTGTAGGAGAATGTGAAAAATGATTACCATGTGTAGGAGAATGTGAAGAATGATAACCATATGTAGGAGAATGTGAAGGTTGATAACCATGTGTAGGAGAATATGAAGAATGATAACCATGTGTAGGAGAATATGAAGAATGATAACCATATGTAGGAGAATGTGAAGCTTGATAAATATGTAGGAGAATGTGAAGCTTGATAAATATGTGTAGGAGAATGTGAAGAATGATAACTATGTGTAGGAGAATGTGAAGAATGATAACCATGTGTAGGAGAATGTGAAGCTTGATAAATATGTGTAGGAGAATATGAAGAATGATAACCATATGTAGGAGAATGTGAAGCTTGATAAATATGTAGGAGAATGTGAAGCTTGATAAATATGTGTAGGAGAATGTGAAGAATGATAACCATGTGTAGGAGAATGTGAAGCTTGATAACCATGTGTATGAGAATGTGAAGAATGATAACTATGTGTAGGAGAATGTGAAGCTTGATAACTATGTGTAGGAGAATATGAAGAATGACAACTATGTGTAGGAGAATATGAAGAATGATAACCATGTGTAGGAGAATGTGAAGCTTGATAAATATGTGTAGGAGAATGTGAAGAATGATAACTATGTGTAGGAGAATGTGAAGCTTGATAACTATGTGTAGGAGAATATGAAGAATAATAACCATATGTAGGAGAATGTGAAGCTTGATAAATATGTATGAGAATGTGAAGAATGATAACTATGTGTAGGAGAATGTGAAGCTTGATAACTATGTGTAGGAGAATATGAAGACCATATGTAGGAGAATGTGAAGCTTGATAAATATGTGTAGGAGAATGTGAAGAATGATAACTATGTGTAGGAGAATGTGAAGCTTGATAACTATGTGTAGGAGAATATGAAGAATGATAATTATGTAGGAGAATTTGGACTTTGATAACTGTGTAGGAGAATATGAAGAATGATAACCATGTGTAGGAGAATGTGAAGAATGATAACCATGTGTAGGAGAATGTGAAGCTTGATAAATATGTGTAGGAGAATGTGAAGAATGATTACCATGTGTAGGAGAATGTGAAGAATGATAACCATATGTAGGAGAATGTGAAGAATGATAACCATATGTAGGAGAATGTGAAGAATGATAACCATATGTAGGAGAATGTGAAGAATGATTACCATGTGTAGGAGAATGTGAAGAATGATTACCATGTGTAGGAGAATGTGAAGAATGATAAATATGTGCAGGAGAATGTGAAGATTGATAACCATGTGTAGGAGAATGTGAAGAATGATAACCATATGTAGGAGAATGTGAAGAATGATAACCATGTGTAGGAGAATGTGAAGATTGATAACCATGTGTTAGGAGAATGTGAAGTATGATAACCATGTGTAGGAGAAAGTGAAGCTTGATAAATATGTGGAGGAGAATGTGAAGAATGATAACCATGTGTTAGGAGAATGTGAAGTATGATAACCATGTGTAGGAGAAAGTGAAGCTTGATAAATATGTGTAGGAGAATGTGAAGAATGATAACTATGTGTAGGAGAATATGAAGAATGATAACCATGTGTAGGAGAATGTGAAAAATGATTACCATGTGTAGGAGAATATGAAGAATGATAATTATGTAGGAGAATGTGGACCTTGATAACTGTGTAGGAGAATATGAAGAATGATAACCATGTGTAGGAGAATGTGAAGAATGATAACCATGTGTAGGAGAATGTGAAGCTTGATAACTATTTGTACGACATTGTGAAGAATGATAACCGTGTGTAGGAGAATGTGAAGAATGATAACTATGTGTAGGAGATTGTGAAGCTTGATAAATATGTGTAGGAGAATATGAAGAATGATAACTATGTGTAGGAGAATGTGAAGCTTGATAAATATGTGTAGGAGAATGCGAAGAATGATAACCATGTGTAGGAGAATGTGAAGAATGATAATCATGTGTAGGAGAATGTGAAGATTGATAACCATGTGTAGGAGGATGTGAACATTGATAAATATGTAGGAGAATGTGAAGCTTGATAAATATGTGTAGGAGAATATGAAGAATGATAACCATATGTAGGAGAATGTGAAGCTTGATAAATATGTAGGAGAATGTGAAGAATGATAACCATGTGTAGGAGAATGTGAAGAATGATAACCATGTGTGGGAGAATATGAAGAATGATAACTATGTGTAGGAGATTGTGAAGCTTGATAAATATGTGTAGGAGAATATGAAGAATGATAACTATGTGTAGGAGAATGTGAAGCTTGATAAATATGTGTAGGAGAATGCGAAGAATGATAACTATGTGTAGGAGAATGTGAAGAATGATAACCATGTGTAGGAGAATATGAAGAATGATTACCATGTGTAGGAGAATGTGAAGAATGATAACCATGTGTAGGAGAATGTGAAGAATGATAACCATGTGTTAGGTGAATGTGAAGTATGATAACCATGTGTAGGAGAATGTTAAGCTTGATAACTGTGTAGGAGAATGTGAAGAATGTTAACTATGTGTAGGAGAATGTGAAGCTTTATAAATATGTGTAGGAGAATGTGAAGAATGATGACCATGTGTAGGAGAATGTGAAGAATGATAACCAGTGTAGGAGAATGTGAAGCTTGATAAATATGTGTAGGAGAATGTTAAGCTTGATAACTGTGTAGGAGAATATGAAGAATGATAACTATGTGTAGGAGAATGTGAAGAATGATAACCATGTGTAGGAGAATGTGAAGAATGATTACCATGTGTAGGAGAATATGAAGAATGATTACCATGTGTAGGAGAATGTGAAGCTTGATAACTATGTATAGGAGAATATGAAGAATGAAAACTATGTAGGAGAATGTGAAGAATGATAACTGTGTAGGAGAATATGAAGAATGATGACTGTGTAGGAGAGTGTGAAGAATGAAAACTATGTGTAGGAGAATGTGAAGCTTGATAGCTATGTGTAGGAGAATATGAAGAATGATAATTACGTAGGAGAATGTGGAGCTTGATAACTGTGTAGGAGAATATGAAGAATGATAACTATGTGTAGGAGAATGTGAAGCTTGATAACTATGTATAGGAGAATATGAAGAATGATAATTATGTAGGAGAATGTGAAGATTGATAACTGTGTAGGAGAATATGAAGCTTGATAACTATGTGTAGGAGAATGTGAAGCTTGATAACCATGTGTAGGAGAATGTGAAGCTTGATAACCATGTGTAGGAGAATATGAAGCTTGATAACCATGTGTAGGAGAATGTGAAGAATGATAACTATGTGTAGGAGAATGTGAAGAATGATAACCATGTGTAGGAGAATATGAAGAATGATAACCATGTGTAGGAGAATATGAAGAATGATTACTATGTGTAGGAGAATATGAAGAATGATAACCATATGTAGGAGAATGTGAATAATGATAACCATGTGTGGGAGAATGTGAAGAATGATAACTATGTGTAGGAGAGTGTGAAGCTTGATAACTATGTAGGAAAATATGAAGAATGATAGCTATGTGTAGGTGAATGTGAAGCTTGATAACTATGTGTAGGAGAATAAGAAGAATGATAACTAGGACTGCCATGGCAGTACTGACGGTCTTCAGACTGCTGCATTGTAGCCAAAGCAATCTTTCCTTCTTGTCCACGTTTTACATAATGTTGAAGAGATCAGAGCTTTCCGCTAGCTCCTGCCAAGGTGCATGTCACCAAAAGCAGACCAGGCTGAAGAACGATGGAAATGTTGAAATATAAAATTTTTACCCCTGCTAAGAATATTATAAGCTTCATTGATTTGTAGGCAAGGTCATTGTGTATCTTTTAAAACAAGTTGCAAGTCTCTAAGTTGATATTTAGAAAAGATACAATGAAAATAGTGAAAAGATGCAAGGTTCCCGCAACCTCTTGCCAAGGAGCATGCTGCCAAAAGCAGACCTTCGAAGGGAAGCAAAGGAAATGCTTTATAATATAGAAACCACTTGACCTACGTTTTCGTCATGATTTACTTTTTTTGTCACAAGGACATTAGCTATCGTTTATACTAAGTTGCAAATCGCCAGTTCTATTTTGAAAATTTTGCCCATGTTAAAAATTTAAATTTCGAAAAATGACAATTTTTCGACATTTCTAGAGAGCGTAAATCACTGTACGCAAGATTTTTTTTTATTGATTTCTGTACATAACATGTGTCCTCCTTCCCTGAAAAACTGATAAAGTTCGCTTGGTAAATGTTTGAATTATCTGCCCTTGAAGTTTGCGATTTTTAATATTTTCGCATTTTCACACAATTTTCAATGGGCAGTGTGACAAAAGTATTAATATTACACATTTGCTTTTCAGTATCGTTTTTAGTTCAATGCATAAGCTACATTCTGTGAAAGTTGCAGCTTTATAGTACCAGTATGTTCAGAGGAGAAGATTTTTTAAGATTGGTACTATTGGAGAGGCTGAAAATGCTAAAAAATGCACTAAAATCAAAATGGCGTCTAAGTCACGTGACATACGACTTTCTCATGATTTTCTTTTTTGCTCAGAGGATGATTGCGCATCTTTTAGAAAAAGTTGCAGGTCTGTAAGTGCATTTTGAAAAAAAATCCCATGTTAAAATTCGAAATTTAAAGAGCATGTAGCACAAAAACAGAGGCCGGAAGTCAGGATTTTTTGTGATATGTATAGATTTCAGCCCAGAGGCTATAATCCCTGAAAGTGTCATGAAATTTGCATAAGTAGTTTAGGCTGTACCTTTGACACAAAATTGGTACAAATAATAATAATAATAAAAAGTATAAGGAAAATCGGATAATAACAATAGGTCTTTCAGACTAAAGTCTGAAGACCTAATAATAATAAGGAAAATCGGATAATAACAATAGGTCTTTCAGACTAAAGTCTGAAGACCTAACTAGGACTGCCAGGGCAGTACTGACGGTCTTCAGACTGCTGCATTGTAGCCAGAGCAATCTTTCCTTCTTGTCCACGAGATCAGAGCTTTCCACTAGCTCCTGACAAGGTGCATGTCGCCAAAAGCAGACCAGGCTGTAGAACGATGGAAATGTTCGATTATAAAAAGTTTACCCCTGTTACGAATGTTAAAAACTTTTCTTATTTGCAGACAAGGTCATTGTGTATCTTTTAAAACAAGTTACACGTCTCTAAGTTGATATTTAAAAAAGATACAATGAAAATAGTGAAAAGATGCAAGGTTCCCGCAACCTCTTGCCAAGGAGCATGCTGCCAAAAGCAGACCTTCGAAGGGAAACAAAGGAAATGCGTTATACTATAGAAACCACGTGACCTACGATTTCGTCTTGATTTAGTTTTTTTGTCACAAGGACATTAGCTTTCGTTTAAACTAAATTACAAGTCGCTAGTTCTATTTTGAATTTTTTTCCCATGTTAAAAATTTAACTTTCGAAAAATGACAATTTTTCGACAATTCTACACACCGTAAATGACTATACTCGAGCAATTGTATTATTGATTCCTGTACATGACATATGTGTTCTCCTACCCTTAAAAACTGATAAAGTTCGCTTGGTAGGTATTCGAGTTATCTGCCCTTGAAGTTTGCCATTTTTCAGGTTTTTCGATTTTTTTGACAAATTTGAATGGGCACTGTTACAAAAGTATAGAGGTTTCCTATTTCTAAGTAGGTATCGTTTTTTGTACAATGCATCAGCTGCATTTTGTGAAAGTTTCAGCTCTATTGTACCAGTATGTTCAGAGGAGAAGATTTTTTAAGATCGGTAGTGTCGGAAAGGCTGAAAATGCCAAAAAATGCACTAAAATCAAAATGGCGTCTAAGTCACGTGATCTACGATTTTCTCATGGTTTGCTTTTTTGCTCAGATGATGATTACGCATCTTTTGCAAGAAGTTGCAAGTCTCTAAGTGCATTTTGAAAAAAATTCCCATGTTAAAAATCGAAATTTAAAGGGGCTGTAACACAAAAACAGAAGCAGGAAGTCACAATTAATTGTCCATTGTATACCTTTCAGACCAAAGGCTATCACTCCAGAAATGTTCATGTAAGTAGCATAAGTTGTTTAGGGAGTACAGGTGACACAAAATTACCGAAAATAATAATAATAATAATAATAACTAGGACTGCCAGGGCAGTACTGACGGTCTTCAGACTGCTGCATTGTAGCCAGAGCAATCTTTCCTTCTTGTCCACGAGATCAGAGCTTTTCACTAGCTCCTGACAAGGTGCATGTTGCCAAAAGCAGACCAGGCTGTAGAACGATGAAAATGTTGAATTATAAAAATTGTACCCCTGCTACGAATATTATAAGCTTTATTAATTTGCAAGCAAGGTTATTGTGTATCTTTTAAAACAAGTTGCAAGTCTCTAAGTGGATATTTAGAAAAGATACAATGAAAATAGTGAAAAGATGCAAGGTTCCCGCAACCTCTTGCTAAGGATCATGCTGCCAAAATCAGACCTTCGAAGGGAAACAAAGGAAATGCATTATAATATAGAAACCACGTGACCTACGATTTCGTCTTGATTTACTTTTTTGTCACAAGGACATTAGCTATCGTTTAAACTAAATTGCAAGTCGCTAGTTCTATTTTGATAATTTTGCCCATGTTAAAAATTTCTAATTTCGAAAAATGACAATTTTTTCCACATTTCTACAGACGGTAAATGACTGTACGCAAGGAATTTTATTATTGATTTTAGTTCATGACATATGTGTTCTTCTTCCCTGAAAAACTGATAAAGTTCGCTTGGTAAATATTCGAATTATCTGCCCTTGAAGTTTGCAATATTTCATATTTTCACATTTTCAGACAACTTTCAATGGTCACTGTGACAAAAGTATTAACATTATACATTTGCTTTTCAGTATCGTTTATAGTTCAATGCATCAGCTACATTCTGTGAAAATTTCAGCTTTGTAGTACCAGTATGTTCAGAGGAGAAGTTTTTTTAAGATTGGTGCGATCGGAGAGGCTGAAAATGGAAAAAAATGCACTAAAATCAAAATGGCGTGTAAGTCACGTGACATACGACTTTCTCGTGATTTACTTTTTTGCTTAGAGGATGATTGCGCATCTTTTAGAAAAAGTTGCAAGTCTCTAAGTGCATTTTGAAAAAAAATCCCATGTTAAAAATCGAAATTTAAAGGGTTTGTTACACAAAAACAGAAGCCGGAAGTCAGATTTAATTGTCAATTGTACACCTTTCAGACCGAAGGCTATCACCCCAGAAAGTGTCATGTAAATAGCATAAGTAGTTTAGGCTGTACATTTGACACAAAATTAACATGAATAAGTATAATAAGGAAAATCGGGTAATAACAATAGGTCTTTCAGACTAAAGTCTGAAGACCTAACTAGGATTGCCACAGGCAATACTTAGGTCTTCAAGACTTCTGCTTGACCTAGAACTCCATGTTGGACTTAGGGTTATTCGTCTGTTTCTCCGCTTTAAAATGAGCTATCAAACATGTCTCTATCTTCAGTAGTTTTTTTACAAAAATTCTCCAAAGAAGGTACCCCTCTGAAAACGGAAAAATCACATATTAATGGACCCCTACATTACATTTCTCACGATTAAGACAAAATGGTTAATATTTCCATACTAAGGTGCAACATAGAAAATGTTGTGCTTTAATTTCCACTTAAGAATATGTAATCATCAGTAAGATTGATTACATAATAAATGCGTTATGCTGTTCTGAATATTCAAGAAAATAGTAAAAAATGCTTATATTTGGACCCCTAGACATCGCCTGCGATCTTTGAGGCTTAACTATCAACTTTTTTATGAAAGCGGTCAACATTAAGGTTGTTCTTCTTGAAATTGTGCATACGTAGGTGTATGTAAAACAGAAGCAATAGCAGAAGAAGTAAAGCAGCTATGATCCTTTGAAGTTTGATTAAAATTGCGATTTTTTAAAAATGACAAACTTCTATGACTTGTCACAAAAAAACTAAGACAGATTTGAGCTTGAAAAATATTGTCCTTAATAAATGATGTTTCTACATCACCATAATCTATTTAAAGTCTTCCTATCTTCAATGGTTCATGATCAATAATTCCCCAAAGGATAAACACCTCAAAAAGTCTCAAAATCTAAATATTTCACTGTTTTGGGAATATGCTCAAATTATGCCCAAACTAATAACTTTTATGTGATAATGATATGTTATGGAATTTCAAAACTATTCATAAGAAAGAGATTGAACTAAGTAACTTTGACATAAGTTGATTCCCAACAGAGTTATGTCACTTTGAATGCGAGCCCTAAAAAATGTATTTTTAAAAAGTTCATTTTTCAAATGGCTGTACCTCGTTAACCGTTCAAAATAGACCAACGGTTTGGGGGGTTCCTTTAAACTATATTCTTTCAGCTTTCAAATGAGCTATTGCATGATGCTCTATGTATTGCCGTTATTTAGAAGAAGATTTTTGAAGACGCGTACCCTCAAACTCCCGAAAGTTCACCAAATTTTCAGTTTTTCCGAAATAGCAAAAAATCTATTATTACGGCCGAAAACCGCTATAGGCCTAATCGATGGGGAATGTTGTTGCCCACATTTTGGTGAAAGTTTTATGAAAATATCTTGAATAGTTTTCGAGCTATTAAGGTTTGAAGTTTCAACTTCAAGGGGAGATAACTCAAGAACCAGGACGGAATTAAAATAAATGGCTCGACAAAATCTAAGTTAGGACACAGGCTATAATCCCTGAAAATTTCATGCAGATCGGACCAGCCGTTTTTCGGGAAAACAATGAACAAAATCGTCGGAATAATAATAATAATAAGGAAAAACACGATAACAACAATAGGTCTTCAGACATTCGTCTTGAAGACCTAATAAGGAAAATCGGGTAATAACAATAGGTCTTTCAGACTTAAGTCTGAAGACCTAATTATGTAGGAGAATATGGAGCTTGATAACTGTGTAGGAGAATATGAATAATGATAACTATGTGTAGGAGAATGTAAAGAATGATAACTATGTGTAGGAGAATATGAAGAATGATAGCTATGTGTAGGTGAATGTGAAGCTTGATAACTATGTGTAGGATAATGTAAAGAATGATAACCATGTGTAGGAGAATGTGAATAATGATAACCATGTGTAGGAGAATGTGAAGAATGATAACCATGTGTAGGAGAATGTGAAGAATGATAACCATGTGTAGGAGAATGTGAAGAATGATAACCATGTGTAGGAGAATGTGAAGCTTGATAACTATGTGTAGGAGAATGTGAAGAATGATAACCATGTGTAGGAAAATGTGAAGAATGATAACTATGTTTAGGAGATTGTGAAGCTTGATAACCATGTGTAGGAGAATGTGATTAATGATAACTATGTGTAGGAGAATGTGAAGTATGATAACCATGTTTAGGAGATTGTGAAGAATGATAACCATGTGTAGGAGAATGTGAAGCTTGATAACCATGTGTAGGAGAATGTGAAGAATGATAACCATGTGTAGGAGAATGTGAAGAATGATAACCATGTGTAGGAGAATGTGAAGCTTGATAACTATGTGTAGGAGAATGAAGAATGATAACTGTAGGAAAATGTGAAGAATGATAACTATGTTTAGGAGATTGTGAAGCTTGATAAATATGTGTAGGAGAATGTGATTAATGATAACTATGTGTAGGAGAATGTGAAGTATGATAACCATGTTTAGGAGATTGTGAAGAATGATAACCATGTGTAGGAGAATGTGAAAAATGATTACCATGTGTAGGAGAATGTGAAGAATGATAACCATATGTAGGAGAATGTGAAGGTTGATAACTGTGTAGGAGAATATGAAGAAAGATAACCATGTGTAGGAGAATGTGAAGAATGATAACCATGTGTAGGAGAATGTGAAGCTTGATAAATATGTGTAGGAGAATGTATAGAATGATTACCATGTGTAGGAGAATGTGAAGAATGATAACCATATGTAGGAGAATGTGAAGAATGATAACCATATGTAGGAGAATGTGAAGAATGATTACCATGTGTAGGAGAATGTGAAGAATGATTACCATGTGTAGGAGAATGTGAAGAATGATAACTATGTGTAGGAGAATATGAAGAATGATAAATATGTGTAGGAGAATGTGAAGATTGATAACCATGTGTAGGAGAATGTGAAGCTTGATAACTATGTAGGAGAATATGAAGAATGATAACTATGTGTAGGTGAATGTGAAGCTTGATAACTATGTGTAGGAGAATAAGAAGAATGATAATTATGTAGGAGAATGTGGAGCTTGATCACTGTGTAGGAGAATATGAATAATGCTAACTATGTGTAGGAGAATGTGAAGAATGATAACTATGTGTAGGAGAATATGAGGAATGATAAATATGTGCAGGAGAATGTGAAGATTGATAACCATGTGTAGGAGAATGTGAAGAATGATAACCATATGTAGGAGAATGTGAAGAATGATAACCATGTTTAGGAGAATGTGAAGAATGATTACCATGTGTAGGAGAATGTGAAGAATGATTACCATGTGTAGGAGAATGTGAAGAATGATAACTATGTGTAGGAGAATATGAAGAATGATAAATATGTGTAGGAGAATGTGAAGATTGATAACCATGTGTAGGAGAATGTGAAGCTTGATAACTATGTAGGAGAATATGAAGAATGATAACTATGTGTAGGTGAATGTGAAGCTTGATAACTATGTGTAGGAGAATAAGAAGAATGATAATTATGTAGGATAATGTGGAGCTTGATCACTGTGTAGGAGAATATGAATAATGATAACTATGTGTAGGAGAATGTGAAGAATGATAACTATGTGTAGGAGAATATGAAGAATGATAAATATGTGCAGGAGAATGTGAAGATTGATAACCATGTGTAGGAGAATGTGAAGAATGATAACCATATGTAGGAGAATGTGAAGAATGATAACCATGTTTAGGAGAATGTGAAGAATGATTACCATGTGTAGGAGAATGTGAAGAATGATTACCATGTGTAGGAGAATGTGAAGAATGATAACTATGTGTAGGAGAATATGAAGAATGATAAATATGTGTAGGAGAATGTGAAGATTGATAACCATGTGTAGGAGAATGTGAAGAATGATTACCACGTGTAGGAGAATGTGAAGAATGAAAACTATGTCTGCAGTAGAGAACTGTTCTACACGCAGTAAGGTTTGGGTGCAATGCTACACTGAATTTCAGCTTAGTACCACCCATGGTTCGCTAGTTCCAGCCGATGCTCGCAGGTTTCACTGCAATGCATGGCGTTGCGGTTTCTCCCTGCCATAATACTAGCAGCCGTGATATAAGTCAAATACTCTTGAAAGCGGCGTTAAAGTTTGGTGACCTTGACCTTATTTTCAAGGTCCCCATGACACTTTGACCACTTTTTGAACTCTTGTTTACATGATATCTCATGAAGCGTTGCATCCAAAGTCTTCAAATTAGGCGTCAGCCTACACTGGGGAAAGACGCAGACACCAATCTTTTTAATGACCTTGACCTTATTTCCAAGGTCACTGTGACACTTTGACTACTTTTCGAACTCTTGTTAATGTGATATATCATGACCGGATGGACCCAATGTTTTCAAATTTGGTGTCAGTCTACATTGGGGGATGATGCAGACATTAGTCGATTTTGGTAATCTTGACCTTATTTTCCATGTGACTATGACACTTTGACCACTTTTCGAACTCTTGTTAACCAATACAATAATACAATATATGAAGCAGCTCATTTTGACCAAATGATGTGTCTTTTAAACTCGATGTTACCGGCGGGGGACATTGCCATGTTAGTGGCAAACACTTGTTTCACTTGAACTTGACTGCCCATGCATCCACCCTCAAATCTTTAAACAACTTCTTCTCCAAAACAATTTGATAAAGAAAGCTAAAATTTTCAGAATAACATCTTTATAACATCTAGGTTAAAAGTTGTTCATTTCTTTAAAATCCCTTCTCAAATATGGGCGTAGCAGGGTGTTAACTGAAACCTTAAATTTCAGTTTAGGAACTAGAACTGCTAGGAAGCTAAAACTTTTAGAACAGCCTATTTGTATAATGGAGACCAAAACCTGTAATTTTCATTCTTTTACTTTGACAAATACAATATTTAGAGCTATTATAAAATTCATGTTTTTCCAATTGCACTAGTAGGCCACAACAAGTTGGACTGGGATATTAGTATTGCATAATGCTGAGTATCAGGGGGGATAGTATGACAGGTGAAGAGCTGTGAGTTGACACCTCGTTAGGGATGATGCATTGCAACACACAACACTCATGCCTGTCAGCCTCCCCCTGTCTCCCTCCCTCCCTCCCTCTTCCCCTGTGTCCCTCCCTCAGCCAATTGAAGTAATTGGTAGTAAAGGTTACTGCATGTAAACAGTGAAGCGAACCATAAATCATAAGCTAATCACCAAAGAAAGTTAAAAGTTGTCTCATTTTTATCCTGGATACAGTCTGCCTTTAAAGATGTTATTGGTCCCTCTCTCTCTGACATACCTGACTTATGTGAATTATGAATTGTAAATTTAGTGACACTGCAATGAACATGCATGATGCATTGTTATACCCCCGCTACGACGTAGTAGGGGGTATATAGCTCTTCGCATGTCCGTGCGTTGTCCTAAATCGTTTCCCGAGCATATCTCAAAAACTAATTGACTTGCAAACTTCAAATTTGGTATGGAAGTAACTCATATGGTGCTGTTGTGTCTTTTAGGGGTCTCAACTCTAAGGTCCAAATAATATTTGAAATTTTTAAGGCGATCGAACTACAGGCGGGGATATGTGAGCTGGGCTCACTTTTGCCTTGATTTTGTATAAATGAGTACCGGTATGTGGAAACTGTTGGATTTTTATCATTGTTTGCCTTTCTGCAGGAGATTCTGCGGGATGAAGTCTACTGCCAGATCATGAAACAGCTCACAGACAACAGAGTCAGGTAATTACAGCAAAACCTTTCTCCTTTAGCTTTTTTTTTTTTTCCCTCTTTTGACTTCTTCTCACGGTCCACTAACATCACACAATATAAACTCTGATGAGCTGCAGAGCCAATGGCTCTATTTTTAGCTCATGGCGCATGGCATGGCATTATGATAATTATAATAATAACTAGGATTGACGCGTCAATACTTAGGTCTTCAAGGCATCTGCTTGACCCTCAGCCCCATGTTTGATTGAGGAATGTCACAAACATTGTTCTGTCAAAACCTCCATTCGTAACATGTTATAATGTACTGAGAAAACCTCAAAAAAATCAAAAATTCATTTTAAATGAAAATGGCGCCAAAACCATGTGACATACGAATTCATCATGATTGGCAATAACAATGCAAGCAAAAAAGTCAATCTTTTTAAAAAAGCTTCTCTAAAGTCTCTATGTCAATTTTGAAAATTTTCCCCATTTTAAAAATCGAAATCGTGAAAAGCCTTAATTGTGACCGAAATTGACTGTTCGCGATTTTATTATTGATTCCTAAAGACAATATGTTGATCTAGTAGCCCTGAAAATTTCATGCAATTGTAAGAATGGGAAGTTAAATGTTGTAATGTCCCATTGAAGTAGGTCCCCTGTAATAAGTCGCCCGACTTTGAAAGGTCACTGTGCGAAAAGTATTAGGAGTTTACTCCTGAAAAACAACACCATGTATGCATGAATACTTCAGCTATATACAAAAAGCAAGTATCTTCAGAGAAGATTGTCAAAGGTACATGGGGTCGGACAGTTTGAAAAATTGACAAAATTCAAAATGACGTTGAAACCATGTGACCTACATATTCCCCATGATTTATTTTTTTTGCTCGCATTGTCATTGCGCATCTTTTTAAAAAAAGTTCCAAGTCCCTAGGTACATTAAAAAAAAAATTCCAATGTTAAAAATTGAAACATAGAATCGAACTGGACCTTTAATGGATCAACAAATCAAAAATAAGTTTCATCAAAATCGGTTCAGTCGTTATTTTAGGAATCGTCGAACAAAAATCGTGGAAATAATAATAATAAGGATTCGCATAAAAACAATACGTCTTCCAGACTATGTCTTGAAGACCTAATAATAACTAGAATTGACGCGTATTCAAGACTTCTGCTTGACCTTGAACTCCATGTTGGACTCTCGTTTATTCATAAGTTTCTCTGCTTTAAAATGAGCAAACATGTCTCTATCTTCAAAAGTTATTTTACAAAAACTCTCCAAAGGTGGTACCCCTCTGAAAATGAAAAATGATATTAATGGACCCTACATTATATTTCTCATGATTAAGATAAAACGGTTAATATTTTCATGCTAACATGTGTAGTAGTGTGTAGGAAACTCTTAGTCCAAAAGAGAAGACCAACTACTAGGGGTGTGAGGCTTGACACAGTTTATTACCAATCTATGTTCTGAACCCTGAAATACAGGAGTATAACAATATTAAAACATGATACACAAACACTCATTGCAACAAATCACTGTATCAACTTGACACATTTAGCATTATAAAAACATAATTATCATCCAATTACACAATGCAGTCTTAGATACAACATCAGTGTTAAGTATTACATCACATCATCCATATTACCATAAATAGAATCACCTTGATAATCAGCATGTGTAACATACACACAGACATATAGAACTCAACTTATTCGCATTACAATAAATAGCAATGCATTATTACACATTATGTATATAGAATCATGACACACATGATAATAACTCATATATCTTATTCACATCGTAAAATGTAAACATACCGGATACTTATTGATACAAAATACATGAAATACATAAGCAAATATAAAATACACAAAGCCATGAAACTCACCGCTGCGTGACAGCAGGTTCACGATAGATATAAGTCAGTCACAAGTCACAATCACATGGTTATCTAAAAGCAAATAATTAAAACTAATGTAAAAACCTATCTCAATAGCTAGCACACATTCAAACAATCACTCACCTCAGACACACATTTAAATTTAATGAATGGTTCATGATAAATTAGGTAATATGCATTTAAATTATGATGTTTAAGATAAAATGATATTAATGCATATGAAAATATAAACCAGACCAATTGATTACAATGGCCAATACATAAATACAGCCTTACTTAATCCAAAGTATTATCTTTAGATAAGAATCTTTTTAGATATAAGATTAAAATATGATATATACAATACACAATAACATACAATAATACACAAATAGAAACTAACCTCAGTAATAAGAATATGACTCCTCAAAACTTCCAAGGCACAACTTCAAGAAATAGCCTCCAAAGAATATTCAACCACGATGTTGACCAGCAGAAATGCATCAAACTGACTGACTTGAAATGTTAAAACCTAAATCTTATAACACCCAAAAAGACAATAGAAAGCAAGCTAGACTGTAAGAGAGAGGAGAGTTGAAAGGGAGATAGCTTTGGTATTGAGTGAAGTGCATGTGACAGGGCATGGCCTGGAGTGCAGTGGCTATTGTTAGTAAATACTATGCTAAGCTAATTGTAAATGGTTTGATTAAGTAACTTAACTTGATAGCTAACACATAGAATAAATTAGATTGATAACCTAATACTGAATTATAAACCTTAAAGTATCTAGATTTAATGGAATAAAATAACTTAGCAAACTAATGATTCTTATCACAAGTGCTGATTCTAAAAACACTAACTATGTTAAAATGCTATAAACAACACAACTCCAACTGTCTTGCAACTAGAGTTTAATCATAAATAAATCTATGTACAATTCCAACACTGCCACACATGTATCATGGAAAATGTTGTGCTTTAATTTCCACTTAAGTAGAAATAATCTTCATTTGCACACATAATTAATGCCTTATATTCTTCTGAATACTCATGAAAAGACTCAAAAATACAAAACATTTGCGAGGTTCGAATTATGAATTTTTTTATGAAAAGGGTTCAACAGAAAAAATTGTCGTTCCCGAAATTGTGCATCCGTAGGTGTAAATAAAATTTCAATATCCTAATCTGTTGAGTAGTAATGATCCTTTGAACTTTGCTGAAAATGGAGATTTTTGAAAAATGACAATCTTCTATGACTTGTCACATGTAAACTTTGACAGATAGATGCTTGAGATTTATTGTCCTAAATAAATGATATTTCCCCTTTAAAATGAGCTATTAAACATAAACTATCTTCATTGGTTTACAATCCACAATTATCCAAAGAAAGTATCCCTCGAAAATGCTCAAACTCAGAAAATTTTACTTTTTTGAGAATACCGTATTCGCCGTAATAAGCGCCCTGCTCCAAAGGGTTTTGCAATTAACTCTAATAACCGCCCATGTACCAGCGGTACTAAATAATAAATTCAACTTACCTAAATTCAATCCAACAACCCCTTCATACGAGAAACTAGTCGCTGAGAGCCCTTGAACTTTAATTTACAGGGAATTTCCAACCGGCAGTATTCCCGTTTACTGGTAAATACTGGTATTTTACCGGAATTTTCAAAGCTGGACCGGTATTTCTCATTACTGTCCGTCCCAATTTCAAAATTGTGTATTTGTGCAGAAATGATCCTAAATAAGCATATATAAATAATAAGCCCTTAATTTGGTATTTATGCTAAATAAGCATTTGTCAATCTTATAATTACACCCAAAACAAATCATAAACATCAATACAAATGCTTATCAGTGCTGCATGGCAACTTCAGACAGGAAACGTCAATCAAGGTGTTGACCTAATTCCATGCAATACCCTAAGAAGAGGGACTGGTATATTTTTGTATGGGGGTGCCAGGAGTTGCACAGTTCAAATAGGATAGAGCACAATAACTTATTAAACGATTATTACTGATAGAAAATAAAGATTGATTTTAGTCTAAACTTAAATAAAATAATAAGATAATAGATTTGTCAAACCAAGAAACAATAATCAAATTTGTTTGAAGTTTTTTTCAATTGCCACCCCTGTGTTGAAAATGGATTATCCGGGAGGTCTGCACTGTTGTCAACATGCAGATTTTCTGTTTTAAATGTCGTAGTTTTAGACAGCCATGCAGCTCAATTTTACCAAATCTATATGTTGAGGTATGTTTCAAATATCACTGATGAAATGTTTGCAGGTGTAAAATATTTGAAAAGCATTACAAGTTTTTATTTTTGTTGTTATTGTATGTACAATTCCTGCCAACGTGTGACGGCTAAAAATAGCACTGTGTTGATAGGATACTACGATTGCAATTGAGATATTATCAGCATAAAATTAAAATCAAAATGTGGTTTCTGTTTCACTTTGAGGAATTAAAGGATACATTTAGCAGCAATATGTGTTATTTTCAACTCGATAATGTGTAAGTATGTTTTGAACGCCTGTATCAATTATCAAAGACAACCTATAAACACAGTTCCACGTGAATAGTCTTTATTTTTCGTTCGTCACTCACATCATTTTAATAAGCGCCCACCCAAGTCAATTTTTTAAGCGCCCTGGGCGCTTATAACGGCAAATACGGTATGTCCAAATTGGGCTGAAACTATAAATTTGTATGCGATAATGATGTGTTATGGAATTGTTAATCTGATTATTAGAAAGACATTGCAGTCAGTAACTTTGACATAAGTAAATTTGTTACAGAGTTATACTCCTTTGAACATAGAGCCGAAAAACTCACTTTTAAAAAAAGACCGTTTTACAGGTCCGATTAATAAAGTTCTAGGGCTAAATTCAAAATTTGGACATAGAACGTTAGCTTCAAAATGAGCTATTATACATAGCTACATATATTGCCGTTATATAGAAGAATATTTTTAAAGACAAGTACCCTAAAATCCGCGACACCAAATTTTCAGTTTTTTCGAAATACCAAAAAATCTGTTCTGCCGGCCGAAAGCTGTTACATACCTTATCGATGGGGAAAGTTGTTGCCCACATTTTGGTGCAGGTTTTTTGTGAAATTATCTTGAATAGTTTTCGAAATATCGAGGTTTAAAGATTTTTTACATTTTGGGTTATTTCCCCTTTTTGAGATTGGAAATAAAAAATCAGCAAATGTACAAGGGTAGTTTATGTGACATTCCGGGGATGTAGCTCAGTTGGTAGAGTGTATGCTCATCACCCGGAAGGCCAGGGTTCGATTCCCGGTCGCGTCATACCAAAAGACGTTGAAAGATGGGAGTTGTTGCTGCCTTGCTTGACACTCAGCATTATAAGGACAGAACAACGCTTTAACTGGCGCTGCACTGTGGCTGCCGGGTGCTATTTGCACACAACAACTTTCCATTGTACATTGTATTACGGACAATAAAGAGTTATTATTATTATTATTATTATTATTATTATTATAATCCCTGAAAATTTAATGTAAATCGGATCAGTCGTTACGTCAAAGTGAGGCACACCAAAAACGTGCAAATAAATAAGAAGAAACTAGGATTGTCTAAGGGCAATACTTAGGTCTTCAAGACTTCTACTTGACCTTGAGTCCCATGTTTGACTTGAATGCTCTTTAATTTATCAGTTTTTTTCTGCTTTAAAATGAGCTATCAATCATGTCTCTATCTTCAGTAGTTTTGAACAAGTAGTCTCTAAAGCTCATACCACCTATTATGTGACGCCTACATTATATTCATCATTATCATGACAAAAGGGTTAATATTTTCATAAAAAGGTGTAAGAGCTATGTTGTGTTTCAATTTTCACCTTAATAGATGTAATCATTATTAAGATTGCATACATAACCAAGTACGTTATGACCTTTTGAATAAGAAAATACTACAAAATGCTTACTTTCGGACCCCTAGACGACTTTTGCGAAGTTTGAAGGTTAACTATCAACTTTTTGATAAAAAGGTTCAACATAAAAGTTGTTCATGAATATGTGTACACATAGATATCAATAAATGTTCATTAATTGAATTAGTTAGGCAGTTGTGTTCCTTTGAACTTTGATGAAAATGGCGATTTTCGAAAAATGACTATCTTCTATGATTTGTCACATGCAAACTATGATAGATACATGTTTGCAATTTATTGTCCTCAATACATGACATTTCTCCTGCAAAATCAGCTATTTAACATAATGATATCTTCTGTTGTTTACGATTGAAAAATCTCCAAAGAAAGTACCCTTCAAAAATTCTCAAAACCACAATGTTTTTACATTTTTGGGATTATGTCCAAATTGTTCAGAAACTATCAACTTTTATATGATAATGATATGCTATGGAATTGTTAAGTTGGTTATGATAAAAATTCCAGACAGTTATGTCACTTTGAACAAGGAGCTGTCTTCAAGACTTCTGCTTGACCTTGAACTCCTTGTTGGACACTCGGTTATTTCATCAGTTTCTCTGCTTTAAAATGAGTTATCAAACATGTCTCTATCTTCAGTAGTTGTTTTCAAAAATTCTCCAAAGAAAGTACCTCTCTGAAAATGGGAAAAATCACAAAATAATTGACCCCATCATGATATTTTTCATCATTAACCCATTTGCTGCATGGCATGACATGGCATCCGTCCGTCCGTAAACTTTTCTAGAACCACTTGGTCTAGGGAGCTGAAATTTTGTGTGCAGACTCCTTGGCTAATGGGGATTCTGAATTGTAGATTTTGTGAACCTGTGACCCCAAATTGGATCACAGGGGTCACAACCTTAAAAAGCTATTTTCATCTTTTTAGCCAGTTCTAAAAAGTCTCGAGAGCTGAAAAGTTGTGTGCAGATTCCTTGGCAAATGGGAATTCTAAATTGTAGAACCTATTTTTGATTTCTTTTCCAGTATGAAAAGCTCTAGAATAAGTTTAACAATTTATTTTGGATTTGTAAACAATACAAATCCTGATGAGCTACAGATCCCATGGCTTTATTTTTTGCTTGTTTAGAAGAAGATTTTTGAAGAAGCGTACCCTCAAAATCACAAAAGTGCACAAAAGTTTTTTTCGAAATAGCCAAAACTCCGCTATTGTACTAATCAGGGTTGCAGATTCAAATTTTTGCCAGTCGGATATTTCATTTTTAGCTCATCAGGCCTGAAAGGCCCGATTGCCGCATGGCATGGCATGGCGTCCGGCGTCCATCCATCCGTCCGTAAACTTTTCTTCGCTTTTTCAACTTCTTCTCAAGAACCACTGGGTCTAGGTAGCTGAAATTTTGTATACAGACTCCTTGGGCAATGGGGATTCTAAATTGTAGATTTAATGATCCAGTGACCCCAAATAAGGGCCTCACAGGCCATAACCTAAAAACCTATTTTCATCTTCTTCTCCAGAACGAAAAGACCTAGAAGACTGAAATGTTGTGTACAGACTCTTTAGCCAATGGAGATTCTAAATTGTAGATTTGGTGACCCTGTGGCCCCAAATAAGGGCCTCACAGGCCATGACCTAAAATCCTATTTTCATCTTCTTCTCCAGAACAAAAAGACCTAGAAGGCTGTCATGTTGTGTAAAGAGTCTTTAGCCAATGGAGATTCTAAATTGTAGATTTGGTGACCCTGTGACCCCAAATATTGGCCACAGCCTAAAAACCTTTGAAATTGAATTTTGAACTGATATTTTATGGTACTTCAATCATTATTTAGTTTATCCCTAATAGTAAAATACCTGAGGGAGAGTCATCTCATCTTTTAGATATATATGTGAGTCCTAACTTGGGTTTGAGAAATGAAGAAATTGAGAAAAAAAGTAACTTTGCAGTTAATCTTATTCAGTAGGAATGTGAAATATATGTCGAAGATCAAGTCTCCATGCATGTTTGTCAAATTGATGTAATCAATGTGAAATGAGAACTATTGAATTGCCTATGAACTGAATATTGTGGATATTATAAAAAAAAAACGGCCTCACAGGTCAAAACTTAAAAATCTATTTTCATCTTCTTCAGAACAAACTAGAAGGAATATTGCGTTCAGACTGTTTAGATGTTTGGATGAAAAGGCTTAGAACCGATAAAATTGTGCAAAGATTATTTAGCCAAGGTGATTCTAAATTGTACTATGTACCAACAGATTCATCACATTGCCTGTTCTCTCTAAGCCTTATACAGTTAGATCAGTGATGCCAGTGTTTTGTGCAAGGCAGAGGCTATTACATAATTTGGCTGTAAAAGCACAGCTGGCTTGTAACCAGAGCCAAGGGGTCAGAATATTGCATAATCTTCTGTGTGTTGACCTTGCTGAGTGCTCTCTCTCACTTTCAAGACAAAGTTTTGTCAGGGCTAGGGATTGTGCATTATATTGAGACAATATATTTCTGTCTTCATCATCAAACAATATAAACCCTGATGAGCTACAGAGCCCATGGCTCTATTTTTTACCCAAAAGACGAACCCGGAAGTGATTTTTTATCCAACATAGGGCTCCATCCGTCCGTTCGTCTGTCCCGATTTTGTTTCCGGAGCAGAACTCGAAAACCATAAGACATATCTCAACGAAACTTGATGTGTGTAACAATCATCATGTGTAGATGTGCCTTTTGGGATTTTCAACTTCTTCAAATTATTTTTTTGGACCGTTTCCATGGAAATGTAACTTAGAATTTCGTTTCTGGAGCAGAACTCGAAAACCATAAGACATATCTCAACGAAACTTGGTGTGTGGAACAATCATCATGTGTAGATGTGCCTTTTGGGGTTTTCAACTTCTTTGAGTTATTTTTTTGGACCGTTTCCATGGAAATGTAACTTAGAATTTCGTTTCCGGAACAGAACTCGAAAACTATAAGACATATCTCAATGATACTTGGTGTGTGGAACAATCATCATGTGTAGATGTGCCTTTTGGGGTTTTCAACTTCTTTGAGTTATTTTTATTTACCGTTTCCATGGAAATGTAACTTAGAATTTCGTTTCCGGAACAGAACTCGAAAACTATAAGACATATCTCAATGAAACTTGGTGTGTGGAACAATCATCATGTGTAGATGTGCCTTTTGGGGTTTTCAACTTCTTCGAGTTATTTTTTTTGACCGTTTCCATGGAAATGTAACTTAGAATTTTGTTTCCGGAGCAGAACTCGAAAACTATAAGACATATCTCAACGATACTTGGTGTGTGGAACAATCATCATGTCTAGATGTGCCTTTTGGGGTTTTCAACTTCTTTGAGTTATTTTTTTTTGACCGTTTCCATGGGAATGTAACTTAGAATTTCGTTTCCGGAACAGAACTCGAAAACTATAAGACATATCTCAATGATACTTGGTGTGTGGAACAATCATCATGTGTAGATGTGCCTTTTGGGGTTTTCAACTTCTTTGAGTTATTTTTATTTACCGTTTCCATGGAAATGTAACTTAGAATTTCGTTTCCGGAACAGAACTCGAAAACTATAAGACATATCTCAATGAAACTTGGTGTGTGGAACAATCATCATGTGTAGATGTGCCTTTTGGGGTTTTCAACTTCTTCGAGTTATTTTTTTTGACCGTTTCCATGGAAATGTAACTTAGAATTTTGTTTCCGGAGCAGAACTCGAAAACTATAAGACATATCTCAACGAAACTTGGTGTGTGGAACAATCATCATGTCTAGATGTGCCTTTTGGGGTTTTCAACTTCTTTGAGTTATTTTTTTTTGACCGTTTCCATGGGAATGTAACTTAGAATTTCATTTCCGGAACAGAACTCGAAAACTATAAGACATATCTCAACGATACTTGGTGTGTGGAACAATCATCATGTGTAGATGTGCCTTTTGGGGTTTTCAACTTCTTTGAGTTATTTTTATTTACCGTTTCCATGGAAATGTAACTTAGAATTTCGTTTCCGGAGCAGAACTCGAAAACTATAAGACATATCTCAACGATACTTGGTGTGTGGAACAATCATCATGTCTAGATGTGCCTTTTGGGGTTTTCAACTTCTTTGAGTTATTTTTTTTGACCGTTTCCATGGAAATGTAACTTAGAATTTCATTTCCGGAACAGAACTCGAAAACTATAAGACATATCTCAACGGTACTTGGTGTGTGGAACAATCATCATGTGTAGATGTGCCTTTTGGGGTTTTCAACTTCTTTGAGTTATTTTTTTTTACCGTTTCCATGGAAATGTAACTTAGAATTTTGTTTCCGTAGCAGAACTCGAAAACCATAAGACATATCTCAATGAAACTTGGTGTGTGGAACAATCATCATGTGTAGATGTGCCTGAAAGGCCCGATGGGCTTATGGCATTGCACAGTGTCCAGCTGTCTGTAAACTTTTTGCATTTTGTCTTCTTCTCCAGAACCACTTTGTCAAAGGAGCTGAAATTTTGTATGTTGTGTGTTGTTGAAAAAAGGTTCATAGTCACTGTTATTCAACAACTATTCTTCAATAAATGTTCCCAAAGGCGGGGGCTAGGCCGACTCTGTCTGCTTGTTTTTATTATTAATCAAGTATGAAAAGTATTACTATATATTGACTCTTCATTTATTACACACTATTAAATATAACACTGGTAGTAAGTAACTAAACATATTAATTTATCAATAACATGCATAAAAATGGTTCATAGCTTAAAATCAAACTACCGTATATTACTGTGTATAAGATGACTTTTTTATACAAGAAAATAGGGGGTCAAAGAATTAATGCTTACAAACAGGAAATCAAAATACTTTTAGAATTATTATGTATTATTACGGTTTTTATTACTATATGGAGTTTGATAAATTCATTAAATTTATTTGATAATTCATTTAAACATAATAGGTTGACATATCAAAAGTGGTACCAGCAGTCAAGCAGACGATCAATAAATTCAGTGATGTGGACCAATGACATTCTACAACATATCCATTCATTCATGACGTGGACCAATCAAATTCAACAACTGACCTATTCATTCATAACGCAAAGAAACCGGTGTTAAACAAAATGCATCCTCATTATAAAATAAATAATTTAAGCAGTAATTGAAAAACACAAGTGTAAAATTAAATGTAATTATATTATACTTTTTAACAATAATATAAAACATGATATTCAGAGAATGCACATTTCTTATTGCATTGTTAAAAAAACTTGACAAGCTTATCTCGATAAACTCGTGTCACTAACGTAATGTTAATTTTCAATATATCCGGTAATTATCTTAGCTTTGTTGTGTAATTATCAGTAAGTGGTCTGTATATCCTCCTCTGGATTGACAGGAATAGCTTACATGGTTAAATAAACACATCTTTAGCTTGAGAAGTTTGCTGCATTGAGGAATAGAGTGGCCCCTCGCTATAACACGAGGTTTGGGAGCAAACTGACCGCAGCGTAATAGATAATCAGTGGTAAAGCGAACCAGAGTTGGAAAGAAAAATAATGGCTTGAATCAAACATTACCAACCTTTCACCAGTATTCTGCAGTATTAAATACAACTAGACAACTTTGTTTGTTTGTTTATAATAAGGGGAAATATTTACATTTTAATTCAACACTACGATATAAATCTAGACATGAAATCTAGTTTGGCTTTGGGCATGCGCAATCAACTTTGGTTATCAAAGCTCTTCACACCATTTTATCATATAATCATGATAATAAGTGACTTCTAAATCTGTGTACGGAGTATCGTCTTTGTTTAGATTTTATAACATGGTGAGTGAAATTATATTTACGATAGATGGTTGACTGTAGTGTTGCTAATCTCGCTTGAACTGACAAGAAAATGACATATCATTAAAAAAATAAGAACAATGCCGTAAGTAAACGTATATATTCTTTTATTATGGTACATTTAAAACAAACGTTCATAACAAAACGTTTATATCATGTTACAAAATTACCGGTATCAACTTACCATTATCAAACCTACCAACATGTTTTCCTTCATGGCATCTCGACCTGATTCCATGGTCGCCTTATATTTGAGATACATGTTTTTTGCCGGATTTTAGGGGTCTGAGAAAGGGGGTCGTCTTATACACAATGTCGCCTTATACACAGTAATATACGGTACGAACGATTTGCCGACAGTGCTGGTTTGAGTGAGTTTTCGTCCGTTAAGACCTGAAAATTCAAATAATTTAATCGCACCTAGTTCATTAAAACTTCAGATTATGGACCAAATTTGTTGTACTTGTATGCATTTAAAATCGAAAGGAACTCGTTTTCAATAGCGATATAATTTCATGATGTAGTTATTAATTTGAACTTATTTTAATAAGATTACTTTATATTTTATTAGGAGACATATTTCGCAATTTTAAGTGAATGATTATAAAATAAGTAGAAATAATGCAAACGCGAGAGAAATTGAAGTTTATAATTTAGCATACCTATTAATAACACGTGTCATCATGAAAATATGATCAAGTGTTCGTAGCGTCATACAAACGGTGTTTGAATACATAACGTCTCATGAAATAATATTGACTATTTCATTGCCGATTGTTCGTTTTTGATTGGTTCATTTATTTTGAACTTGTATAATAGCTTTACCATATACGGTATCCATATTGATCTAATTGATCAGAATGCTTTATGACCGTTTTTATCCCACCGGTATGTAATACCGTGGGATATAGTCATCACTCTGTCCGTCTGTCCGTCCGTCCATCCGTCCGTCCGTCCGTAATCATTTCGTTTCCGGAGCAGAACTCGAAAACTGTTCATGATATCTTTCTGAAACTTTCTATGTGTATTACCCACCAACTGAAGTGGTGCCTTTTGATATTTTCAGATTTCTGAAAATTTTATTTTTGGTCGTTTCCATAGAAACATGTTGAAGTTGGACTTTGTTCAGAGACAGGTTCGTTTCCGGAGCAGAACTCGAAAACCGTTCATGATATTCTTCTGAAGCTTTCCATGTGTATTACCCACCAACTGAAGTGGTGCCTTTTGATATTTTCAGATTTCGTTTCCATAGAAACTTGTTGAATTTGGACTTTGTTCAGAGACAGGTTCGTTTCCGGAGCACAGCTCCAAAACCGTTCATCATATCTTCCTGAAACTTTGCATGTGTATTACCCACTAACTGAAGTGGTGCCTTTTGATATTTTCAATTTTTTGCTCATCTGGCCTGAAAGGCCCGATGGGCTTATGGCATGGGATGGCGTCCGTCCATCCGTCCGTCCGTAAAATTTTCGCTTTTTCGACTTCTTCTCCAGAACCAATGACTCCAGAGAGCTGAAATTTAATGTACAGACTCCTTGGCTGAAGGGGATACTAAATTGTAAATTTGGTGACCCTGTGACCCCAAATGTGGGTCACAGGGGTCATAACCTTAAAAGCTATTTTCATCTTCTTCTCCAGAACCAATGACTCCAGAGAGCTGAAATTTTATGTACAGACTCCTTGGCTGAAAGGGATTCTTAATTGTAGATTTGGTGACCCTGTGACCCCAAGTGTGGCTCACAGGGGTCATTACCTAAAAAAAACTATTTTCATCATCTTCTCCAGTCCCAATGAACGTAGAGAGCTGAAATTTTATGTACATACTCCTTGACTGAAGGGGATTCTAAATTGTAAATTTGGTGACAGTGAGACTCCAAATATTGGGTCACAGAGGCAATGACCTAAAATGCTATTTTCATCTTCATCTCCAGTCCCAATGGCTCAAGCGAGCTGAAATTTTATGTACAGACTCCTTGGCTGTAAGGGATTCTAAATTGTAAATTTGGTGAGTCTGTGACCCCAAATATGGGTCACAGAGATCATAACCTAAAAGCCTATTTCAGTTTACAGCATCTTTCTGAGATTATATGTGCACTTCAATCAGTAATTAGGTAAGGGAGGTAATTTTAAAGAAAACAGCTGAGTTAAAGGCATTTCATCTTTCTGATGTGAGAGTTCTAACATGTGCTTTGAGAATATAATATGTCTGATGAAAAAGAGATATTTAGAATTAAAAACTTAGAATTGGAGGTCTAACAAAAATTATAAGTCATATTTTATCTTTGTCTCACATTTCACATATGAGTAATTATTTGTATTTTGCAAGTGAATTTGCTGATAAAGGTACACAAGTCTAAAAGTATTCTAAAGACTTAATACAGAATCTTTTATTAAATCTAATATTATGTTCTTTGTAATTTAAGAGTAAATAATGGAGTTTTTTAATATCTCATGATATTGTGTAATTATTTGGAGAATTAATTAATTAATTATTGAGAATTTCCAGTACGAGTCAATTTGGTATACCTTATTTATATCATATTTTATACTTTATAACTGATTTAGTTTTCTATTAACTTTGCAGTTAATTTTATTCAATAGGAACAAGAAATGAGATAGATGTCTACATCATGGACATGTTTAATGTGAATCTTTTTGAAATGAGAACTATTGAATACCCTTTGAAGGAATAACTTGAAGAGGAATTAAATTTTTTCATTTTACATGAGATATGTGAACTGAATATGACTAGTGATGACTGGTGATAACATAGGACTATAAAAGAAGTAGCTACATGAGATTGTGACATCACACCTATTTTCATCATCTTCTCCAGTACAGAAAAATAATTAATTGTAGGAAAAACTGCATCTAACATATAAATTTTACTGGCTGTGAGTCCAGTGTCTGCATGTTATGTAATTGCATTGTGTTGACCTCTTCCTGGCAGAAGAATGAAAACTGATAGTTACACAGAGGTTTCAGGTTACTTCAAACTACTGTGCAGCACTGTGTTATCATAGACTGTGCGTGAGACTGCTTTAGTCTTCCACTGACTCTAAAAAAGAATTTATTCATAGAATATCACCATTTTATCAAATATTGAAAAGGAGCCTATAAGAAATGGTGAAAAAGAATTTACTAAAAAAAATTCACCAATTTATTAAGTATTGAAATGGAGCCTATGAGAAATGGGATTTTCAAAAACTGAGGCTCCTATTCATTATGTAATAAATGTTGGTATTGCCATAATGCAATTAAGAATTAAAACAATATAATGCAAAGGTGTATGATATTCATAACGAATGTTGATTTATGTGTAACCAATTTTGATAATAATTAACAGGGGTCATGACCTAAAAAGGTTTTTTTCATTTTCTTCTACAGCCCCAGGCCATTATTGCAATAGCTTACAGTGGTGAATTGTATGCAAAGAATTGTACCCGGTATATTCATTATTATATAATGTGTGTACGATCTTAAAAAATAGTATGATCTCTCCACCACATTATTATATGTTTGATACCAGCAATTTATTTTTAAGCTTTGTGTTGCTCTTTCAACACATATATATATAGCAGATTGGCAAAGTTATGGTAACAAAATATTTTTAAACTGCTTTAATCGTTTCACTACCTAGATTCTTATTACTACATTCCATTATCTGACCATTGCTATAAAGTCCACTCCATAACATACCCCACTTATTATCTCCTGATGAGCTACAGAGGCCATGGCTCTATTTTTTTCTGAAACATTTATTTTTTTCTGTTTCCATAGAAACATGAGAGGGACGTTGGTTGTTGTTGATTTTGACTGCTTCTGGAGCAGAAGTCTAAAACCCTTAACATACCTGAAACTCAGCATCTGTAATACCCACTAACGGTAGTATCTGTCAAAGATGTGTTTTACAAATTTTGTGGAACCGGTGGGATATGTCATCTTCTGATGACTCTTGTATGAATTTATCGAGATTCAACTATTCAACGGAACAAAAACTTAACCTGTAACAAATTCATGAATCACGGGTAGAGTGAAGCCACACGCTCTCGCGATATTTATCGTTGACGTTTTTTGAAATGCGATGTTAATGAAATCGTTTTTTGTAAATAATGTTTTTCCCATGAATCACATCTCTAGTTACTAAATGACACTGAGACTATCAATTAAATATCTTAAGGTAAGTGTTGTTTCTGCCAACATTAATCAATGTGACTTGTTAAAGTTTTTGACTGGATCAACATGTTTTTATTTTTATAAACAATTGAATTAGAAAATATGACCTACACAAGCAGGGCTGTTTGCCTTTATTTCATGCTTGTAAGGGATTTGTGTTGTCCCCCGCCGCAGCGCGGAACGGGCGACTATGTATTCAGTGGTGTCCGCCGTACGTACACGATATCTCATTAAGCGTTGCATCCACAGTCTTTAAATTTGGTATCAGCCTACATTGTGATAAGACGCAGACACCAGTTGATTTTGGTGACCTTGACCTTATTTTCAAGGTCACCACGACACTTTGACCACTTTTTGAACTTTTGTTAACGCAATATATCATGACTGGATGGACCCAATGTTTTCAAATTTGGTGTCCGTCTACATTGGGGGATGACGCAGACACCAGTCAATTTTGGTGACCTTGACCTTATTTTCCCGGTGACTATGACACTTTGACCACTTTTCAAACTCTTGTTAACCAATATCTCATGAACCCGAGCACCCAAAGTCTTAAAATTTGATGATCATCACAACACTTTTTACCAGTAATGCAATATATTAATGAAGTAGCTTATTTTGACTAAATGATGTATCTTTTAAACTCAATGTTATCGGCGGGGGACAATGCCATGCTAGTGGCAAACACTTGTTTTCAATGTTTTAATAATGACATTAATTGATTGCTGGTTGCAGGGCAAGTGAAGAGAGGGGTTATGAGTTGATGTGGCTGGCTACAGGCTGCTTTGCACCAAGCACCAATCTGCTGAAGGAACTCATGCAGTTCCTCAGGACTCGCAAAAATGCGATAGCACCTGATTGTATAAACAGACTCAAGAAGACCCTGAGGTAGGAAACTAGTTGAACCTTAGTTAATTGTCTTTTTAGCTCATCAGAACTGAAAGGCCAGATGGGCTTATGTCATAGGCCATTGTCTGGCGTCCGTCCACTGGGCATTGTCTGTCGTCCATCGTCCGTAAACTTTTCACATTTTCGACTTCTCTTCCAGAACTGCTACACCCACCAAAGCTGAAATTTAGTGAGGAGGTACCTTGCACTTATTTTGTACATATTTTGTACATAGACAGTTTCTGACTTGATATGAAATATGGTGCAGCTTTGGGCGTAGTAATTCATCAAAGCCTTGAAGAAAGTTTCTTTTTATGTCCCCCGAAAATTTTTTCGGGAGACATAATGTTTTCACCTCCGTCCGTCATTCCATTATTCCATTATTCCGTTATTCCGAAATGCTTTCTTTTCCGGGCCATATCTAAAAAAACGTACAATATTTTTTCACGAAGCTTGGTATGTGGTTAGACCTAGTGGTGAAGTGGTGCCTTTTGCTATTTTGGTTATTCTGAATTTTTAGCTCATCAGGCCTGAAAGGCCCGATGGGCTTATGGCATGGGATGGCGTCCGTCCGTCCGTAAACTTTTCACTTTTTCGACTTCTTCTCCAGAACCAAAAACTCTAGAGAGCTGAAATTTTATGTACAAACTCCTTGGCCAATGGGGATTCTAAATTGTAGATTTGGTGACCCTGTGACCCCAAATAAGGGCCCCAGGGGTCATAATCTTAAAAGCTATTTTCATCTTCTTCTCCAGAACAAATGACTCAAGAGAGTAGAAATTTTATGTTCAGACTCCTTGGCCAAGGGGGATTCTAAATTGTAGATATGGTGACCCTGTGACCCCAAATATTGGCCACAGGGGTCATAACCTAAAAAGCTATTTTCATCTTCTTCTCCAGAACCAATGACTCCAGACAGCTGAAATTATATGTACAGACTCCTTGGCCAATGGGGATTCTAAATTGTAGATTTGGTGACCCTGTGACCCCAAATAAGGGCCACAGGGGTCATTACCTAAAATCCTGTTTTCATTTTTTTCTCCAGAACAAAAAGACCTAAAAGGCTGTAATATTGTATGCAAACTCTTTAGCCAATGGGGATTCTAACTTGTAAATTTGGTGACCCTGTGACCCCAAATATTAGACTAACATATATAGTCTCAGAAATATTTTTTGTCATAAAAACACCATTTTACAAACAATTCAAATATATATATAAAATGGAGCCCTAAAGATGCCTTAATTTCTGAGGCTGAGTAATCTAGACTTGGTATAATTTTCTAGACTGGGTTGGTCGTCAATTGAATATTTTGCTCTAGGGTCTGGATGACAGACTACCCAAATATGGGCCACAGCCTAAAAAACCTTTGAAAATGAATTTTGAACTGATATTTTATGACACTTCAATCACTTTATTTGAAATGTCTGTTGACTTGAGATAACAATCTACATTGTGGACATGTTTGTCAAATTGATGTAATCAATGTGAAATGAGAACTATTGAATAGTCTATGAACTGAAAATTGTGACAAGTCATAAAGGACTAAATTGAAAAGGAGTTAAGAATTCTATTATTTTACATGAGATATGTGAACTGCATATGACTGGTGATGAAATGATAAGATAAGATTATTTTCATCTTCTTCTCCAGAACGAAAAAACCTAGAAGGTTGTCATGTTGTGTAATGAGTCTTTAGCCAATGGAGATTGTAAATTGTAGATTTGGTGACGCTGTGGCCCCAAATAAGGGCCTCACAGGCCATTACCTAAAATCCTGTTTTCATCTTTTTCTCCGGAACAAAAAGATATAGAAGGCTGTAATATTGTATGCAAACTCTTTAGCCAATGGGGATTCTAACTTGTAAATTTGGTGACCCTGTGACCCCAAATATGGGCTACAGCCTAAAAAACCTTTGAAAATGAATTTTGAGCTGATATTTTATCACATTTCAATCACAATTATTTGAAATATATGTCGACTTGAGATAACAATCTACATTGTGGACATGTTTGTCAAATTGATGTAATCAATGTGAAATGAGAACTATTGAATAGCCTATGAACTGAAAATTGTGACAAGCCACAAAGGACTAAATTGAAGAGGAGTTAAGAATTCTTTTATTTTACATGAGATATGTGAACTGCATATGACTGGTGATGAAATGATAAGATAAGATTATTTTCATCTTTTTCTCCAGAACAAAAAGACCTAGAAGGTTGTCATGTTGTGTAATGAGTCTTTAGCCACTGGAGATTCTAAATTGTAGATTTGGTGACCCAGTGGCCCCACAGGGCCTCACAGGCCATTACCTAAAATCCTGTTTTTATCCAGAACAAACTAGAAGGAATATTGCGTTCAGAATGTTTAGATGTTTGGATGACAAGGCTTAGAACCGATAAAATTGTGCAGATATTGTTTAGCCAAGGTGATTCTAAATTGACAATTTTCAATTTTCTGAGATTTAGATTTGTTGTCGTTTCCATGGAAAGGTCACTTTTTGGACCTAGTTTTCGGGACCAGTTTTCTCTGAAACTGTTCAAACTAGGTGAATGAAATTTTGGTTGTAAGTATTCATGACCATACTCTTTATCGAGTTCAAAAACCACTTCTGAAATATTATTAACTGAGTTATGGCCCTTGAATCCAAAATTGAACTTTGTATCAAAAGAACTGTGATGCTGCAATTGGGACAAGTTTTCTCGGCAACTGTTACATGTAGGTGAAATGAAATGAAATTTAACATGTAGGTAGTCCAGATGATACTCTTCCGAAATGTTATTTTTACGGAGTTATGAAGCCCTTGAGTCTGTAATTGAACTGGTACAAATTACCGGTGTGATGCTCTAATGGGAAAAATTTAGTTACCTGAAAAATATTACATCTGGGTTAATGAAGTTCCAAAAGGTCTAGAGAGCTGAAAAGTTATGTGCAGACTCCTTGGCAAATGGTATCCGTATGTTTTTATGGCAAACATGATATGAATAATCGAGAATCAAGATACATTTTGTCCTGTGAAACTGGTACGTTTCTTCAGCAGTAATATACGAATAAAGGAAGTGTAATTTGTATTTTTCGGATTTTAATAAACTATCTTCATATATATGTTGCATCCTCGATAATCCAGCGCTATTGTTCCGATAAATCTACACACAAGCGCTGGAAAACAGTAAGGGTATTTATCCTTAACCTAGTTACCTCCCTTCGCAATGACTCAGCGAAACGCTTGCTTTCTAACAACCAATGAGATCACTTGAAATCAAGGGTGAAATAACAAGCACTCTCGCGCAGGATCTTGGCTTTCGCAGTACAGGGATTTTAATCATTTACCTCCACCCGTTTTGATGGACATGAATACACCCTTCTTCTCGTACAGACTTCTTAAAACTTTCTTTTGAGTTTCTGTCAGGTTTTCTACGCTGAATGTGTTACAAACTTTATCGTAATCGAGTGAGTCGGCCGCTGCTGTTTGTTTCTATAAACAACGGTAGTGATGCGTTTTGATTGGTCGAGTTGTTTACGCAGATAGTGTCTGCGTTTCGTTTCTGATTGGATAACATGGACCCAAGGGGAGGTAACTAGGTTAGGGATAAATACCCTTACTGTTTTCCAGCGCTTGTGTGTAGATTTATCGGAACAATAGCGCTGGATTATCGAGGATGATATATGTTGTTGCCACCCATTTTAGCTAAATGTAGACATTAGTTATTCAATGTACTGCATAATACGTTACAGTTTGCCAATCTCAACGTATAAATCTGTATTTCCAACTCTCTCAGGGATGAGATATGCCGTTCATCTTCACTTGATTTCTGGTGTTCAGCTACATCTTCATTCACAATAGGTTCATACTGATAAGGACGGATGTTGTTTATGTCTGGTGGTTGAAAATCAACACGGCCATCGCTATCCGAGGAAGCCATATATATAGTTCTACGAACCTAGAGAAATGCACTGTCGCTTAGGCCGCAGCTCAGGTGAAGAGCATCTTTGACGTCAAATCATGTGACTGATTTCCGGAAAACGGCTCGTAGCGAAAACGTTTTTTCAACGTTTCTATATAAAAAAATTTACTTTTAGTGATACATTATGTCTTAAACAATACTGTTGAACATATAATTAAGTTTTTCTCTAATATTCTCTTTTAAACAACTTCTCCTCCCAAACCAAAAGGCATAGGACGCTGAAATTTTCAGAAAAACATCTTTATAACATGAAGTTTCAAGTTTGTTATCCCCCACCGCAGAATAACTCAAATACGTACTATTCTCTGGATTCTTTCATATTTTACATATGGGTTCATCATAGGGAGAGTAATGTTCCTAAAGAGGTTTGTGACCTTTAATTTCAAGGTCACAATGACACTTTGTCATTTTACTCTTGACAGCGGGATATCTCAAGAACCATTCACCAAAGAGTTGATGATATTTTGGTGACCTTGACATTATTTTCAAGATCACAGCAGAACTTTGAATTTTTGGACATGTTAATGTACATGTAAAGCTTGTCAGCGAGGTATTTCAAGAACCTTTCACTGGAATTTCATCATATCTTACACAAAGTGATATATTTAGCTCATCTGGCCTGGTCCGTCCAACCATCCGTCCGTCCATCTGTAAACTTTTCAAATTTTCGTCTTCTTCTTGGCCAATTGGGATTCTAAAATGTAGATTTCATGAACCTGTGACCCCAAATATAGGTCGCAGAGGTCATGACCTGAAAAGCTATTTTCATCTTGAGATTTGATGTGCTCTTCAGAGGGAGGTAATTTAAAGGAAACAACAGTGATGAATTAAATCTTCAAGTGTGTCTTTTTTTTTAGGGGATTTTATCTCTGGCCTCAAAGATAGGTCAGAGGTGTAAGGACCTTAAGAACTATTTCATCTTCTCCATTTAAATTATTTCCTATTTGTTGGACCTCTCACCTAGAAGTTGACCTTTTGAATTAGTTGATGTATATACAGCCTGATGAACTACAGAGCCAGTGGCTCTACTTTTTAGCTCATCAGGCCTTTCAGGCCCCATGGGCTTATGGAATGGCATGTCGTCCGGCGTCCGTAAACTGTACGCTTTTTCGACTTCTTCTCCAGAACAAATGACTCCACAGAGCTGAAATTTGATATGCAGACTCCTTGGGTAATGGGGATTCTCAATTGTAGATTTCGTGACCCCATGACCCAAAATGGGCTCACAGGGGTCACAACCTTAAAAACCTATTTTCATCTTCTTCTCCAGTTCCAAAAGGTCTAGAGAGCTGAAAAGTTGTGTGCAGACTCCCTATCAAAAAGGGATTCTAAATTGTATATTTTGTGACCCCTTTTGACGCCTATTAGGGGTCACAGGTCAAAACCTAAAAAAAACTGTTTTCATCTTTTTCTCAAGTACTTCAAATTTGTTATGTCCCCTGAATTTAACATAATGTTTTCGCCTCTGTCCGTCATTCTGTTATTTCGTCATTCCGTTGTTCCGTTGAAATGCTTTCTTTTCCGGGCCATATCTCAAAAACCGTTCAACATTTTTTCACGAAACTTGGTATGTGGTTAGACCTAGTGGTGGAGTGGTGCCTTTTGCTATTTTGGTTATTCTGAATTTTTTTTTCTTTTCTGGTTTCGATGGAAACAATTTGAACTTAGTGCATATTGAGGGTAGGGACGTTTTCCGGCCTCTATCTCCAAAACCGTTCAATATTTTTTCACCAAACTTTGTATTTGCTTAGACCTAGTGATATAGTGGTGCCTTTTGCTACTTTGGCTATTCTGTTCATAAACTGTTCATGATATCTTTCTGAAACTTTCCATGTGTATTACCCACCAACTGAAGTGGTGCCTTTTGATATTTTCAGATTTCTGAAAATTTTATATTTTTTCGTTTCCATAGAAACTTGTTGAAATTGGACTTTGTTCAGAGAGAGGTTCGTTTCCGGAGCACAGCTCCAAAACCGTTCATCATATCTTCCTGAAACTTTCCATGTGTATTACCCACCAACTGAAGTGGTGCCTTTTGATATTTTCAGATTTCTGAAAATTTTATTTTTATTTCGTTTCCATAGAAACATGTTAAATTGGACTTTGTTCAGAGACAGGTTCGTTTCCGGAGCACAGCTCCAAAATCGTTCATCATATCTTCCTGAAACTTTGCAAGTGTATTATCCACTAACTGAAGTGGTGCCTTTTGATATTTTCAGATTTCTGAAAATTTTATTTTTATTCCGTTTCCATAGAAACTTGTTGAATTTGGACTTTGTTCAGAGACAGGTTTGTTTCCAGAGCACAGCTCCAAAACCGTTCATCATATCTTCCTGAAACTTTGCATGTGTATTACCCACTAACTGAAGTGGTGCCTTTTGATATTTTCAGATTTCTGAAAAATTTGTTTTTTTCGTTTCCATAGAAACTTGTTGAATTTGGACTTTGTTCAGAGACAGGTTCGTTTCCAGAGCACAGCTCCAAAACCGTTCATCATATCTTCCTGAAACTTTCCATGTGTATTACCCACCAACTGAAGTGGTGCCTTTTGATATTTTCAGATTTCTGAAAATTTTATTTTTATTTCGTTTCCATAGAAACATGTTGAAATTGGACTTTGTTCAGAGACAGGTTCGTTTCCGGAGCACAGCTCCAAAACTGTTCATCATATCTTCCTGAAACTTTGCAAGTGTATTATCCACTAACTGAAGTGGTGCCTTTTGATATTTTCAGATTTCTGAAAATTTTATTTTTATTCCGTTTCCATAGAAACTTGTTGAATTTGGACTTTGTTCAGAGACAGGTTCGTTTCCAGAGCACAGCTCCAAAACCGTTCATCATATCTTCCTGAAATTTTGCATGTGTATTACCCACTAACTGAAGTGGTGCCTTTTGATATTTTCAGATTTCTGAAAAATTTGTTTTTTTCGTTTCCATAGAAACTTGTTGAATTTGGACTTTGTTCAGAGACAGGTTCGTTTCCAGAGCACAGCTCCAAAACCGTTCATCATATCTTCCTGAAACTTTGCATGTGTATTACCCACTAACTGAAGTGGTGCCTTTTGATATTTTCAGATTTTTTCTGAAAAATGATATTTTTTCTGTTTCCATAGAAACTTGTTGAATTTTGGACTTTGTTCAGAGACAGGTTTGTTTCCTGAGCACAGCTCCAAACCCGTTCATCATATCTTCCTGAAACTTTGCATGTGTATTACCCACTAACTGAAGTGGTGCCTTTTGATATTTTCAGATTTTTTCTGAATTTTTTTTTTTTTCTGTTTCCGTTGAAACATGAGAGGGATGTTGGTTGTTGTTGATTTTGACTGCTTCTGGAGCAGAAGTCTAAAACCCTTAACATACCTGAAACTAAGCATCTGTAATACCCACTAACTGAAGAACGGTAGTAGATACACAAGATGTGTTTTACAAATTTTGTGGAACCGGTGGGATATGTCATCTTCTGATGACTCTTGTTTGACTATATTATTATATTATTATGACTATACTAAATTATAGATTTGGTGACCCTGTGACCCCAAATGTGGGTCACAGGGGTCATAACCTAAAAAGTTATTTTCATCTTCTTCTCCAGAACCAATGACTCCAGAGAGCTGAAATTTCATGTACAGACTCCTTGGCTGAAGGGGATTTTAAATTGTAGATTTGGTGACCTTGTGACCCCAATATGGATCACAGGGGTCACCACCTAAAAAACCTGAAATAATAGCTGTGAACATAATGAGATTTTATGTGCATTTCATGCAGTATAGTACTTCATTCAGCTTAAGAGTAATACTACGTTGTGGACATGTTCGATGTAATCATTGTGAAATTAGAACTATTGAATAGCCTGTGAACTGAATATTGTGACAGGCTGCTTAGGAAAAAATTGAAAAGGAGTTAAGTTAACATTAGATTTGTGAACTAAATATGACTGGTGATGAAATAAGAGATAAGACTATTAGAACTAGCTACATGAGTTTGTGATACCACATCCTCTTTTCCAGTAAAGACAAATAAATAAAGATGGGGAAAACAAAATATATAATTGACTGGCTGTGTGTCTGGGGTCTGCCTGTTGTGTAATTGCAGGTGTTGACCTGAGAATTTATTAATTAAATATTGAAAAGGGATGAGAAACAGGATATTTAGAAACCAATCGGGGCTCGTTTTCATTATGCAATAAATTTTGATAATTCCAGAGTGAAAATATGAAGTAAAACAATAAAATGCAAAGGTCTACATTATTTATAATGAATGTGGATTAATGTGTAACCAATTTGGATAATAACTTTTTAATTTGATGACTTGGCAATGACTTATAATGTGTTATCTTTTCCTTAGAGATAATTAATAACATAATTCCTGATGAGCTTCAGAGTCAAAGGCTCTAATTTTTTACATAATATCATGTGATGGCTGCCAGCCTGATTAACTCTCTGGGATTTTTTCAACGTTTCTACATAGAATGTGTCATTTTAATAAATGTTTTGACACACTTTATCTTAAACAATACTGTACAAAATGTTTAAAGAAAAGTTTTCTCTAATGTTATCCTTTAAATGAATGTGTTGCAGAGATTTGGGATATGTGAGTGAGTTTCTTGGGTGCATTTATGTGCAGGACAAAGAATTACCTGATAATTGGTGAGTCAAGAAAGCGCAGGCAATTTAAAGACTTCATATATGTATGTGTTCTTGTGTTCTTGTGTTCAGGAACGGTACTCGCAAGTACCCGCCACACCAGGTGGAGGTGGAGGCCATCCAACACAAGACAACCCAGATCCTACACAAAGTCTACTTCCCAGACGACACAGATGAGGTGAGATTCTACACTAAGTCATTCTAGGCATTGTCAGTTAGGTTAATGTCCCCCAACACAACACAGTGTGTATGTTTAATGTCCTTCAAAACTACACAATCTGTATGTTTAATGTCCTCCAAAACTACACAATCTGTATGGTTAATGTCCCACAACACAACACAGTCTGTATTGTTAATGTCATCCAACACAACACAGTTTGTATTGTTAATGTCATCCAACACAACAGGGGGCGGGATAGCGCAGTGGTTAGCGCGTTCGGCTTCGGATCAAGAGGTCCGGGGTTCGAATCCCGCCAGGGGCACGGCAACTTTGTCTGCAGTAGAGAACTGTTCTACACGCAGTCAGGTTTGGGTGCAATGCTACACTGAATTTCAGCGTAGTACCACCCATGGTTCGCTAGTTCCAGCCGTTGCTCGCAGGTTTCACCGCAATGCATAGCCACATGGCGTTGCGGGCTTTCTCCCTGCCATAATACTAGCAGCCGCGATATAAGTGAAATAATCTTGAAAGCGGCGTTAAACCCTAACTCACTCACTCACTCCAACACAACACAGTTTGTATTGTTAATGTCATCCAACACACAGTTTGTATTGTTAATGTCATCCAACACAACACAGTTTGTATTGTTAATGTCCCACAACACAACACAGTCTGTATTGTTAATGTCATCTAACACAACACAGTTTGTATTGTTAATGTCATCCAACACAACACAGTTTGTATTGTTAATGTCATCCAACACAACACAGTTTGTATTGTTAATGTTATCCAACACAACACAGTTTGTATTGTTAATGTCATCCAACACAACACAGTGTGTATTGTTAATGTCATCCAACACAACACAGTTTGTATTGTTAATGTCATCCAACACAACACAGTGCGTATTGTTAATGTCATCCAACACAACACAGTTTGTATTGTTAATGTCATCCAACACAACACAGTTTGTATTGTTAATGTCATCCAACACAACACAGTTTGTATTGTTAATGTCATCCAACACAACACAGTTTGTATTGTTAATGTCATCCAACACAACACAGTTTGTATTGTTAATGTCATCCAACACAACACAGTTTGTATTGTTAATGTCATCCAACACAACACAGTTTGTATTGTTAATGTCATCCAAAACAACACAGTTTGTATTGTTAATCTTCCGCAACACAACACAGTTTGTATTGTTAATGTCATCCAAAACAACACAGTTTGTATATTGTTAATGTCATCCAACACAACACAGTTTGTATTGTTAATCTTCCGCCACACAACACAGTTTGTATTGTTAATGTCATCCAAAACAACACAGTCTGTATTGTTAATCTTCCGCCACACAACACAGTTTGTATTGTTAATGTCATCCAACACAACACAGTTTGTATTGTTAATGTCATCCAAAACAACACAGTTTGTATTGTTAATCTTCCGCCACACAACACAGTTTGTATTGTTAATGTCATCCAAAACAACACAGTTTGTATTGTTAATCTTCCGCCACACAACACAGTTTGTATTGTTAATGTCCTCAAAAACAACACAGTTTGTGTTGTTAATCTTCCGCCACACAACACAGTTTGTATTGTTAATGTCATCCAAAACTACACAGTCTGTATTGTTAATCTTCCGCCACACAACACAGTTTGTATTGTTAATCTTCCGCCACACAACACAGTTTGTAATGTTAATGTCATCCAAAACTACACAGTTTGTATTGTTAATCTTCCGCCACACAACACAGTTTGTATTGTTAATGTCATCCAAAACAACACAGTCTGTATTGTGAATCTTCCGCCACACAACACAGTCTGTATTGTTAATGTCATCCAAAACTACACAGTTTGTATTGTTAATCTTCCGCCACACAACACAGTTTGTATTGTTAATGTCATCCAAAACAACACAGTCTGTATTGTTAATCTTCCGCCACACAACACAGTCTGTATTGTTAATGTCATCAAAAGCTACACAGTTTGTATTGTTAATCCTCCGCCACACAACACAGTTTGTATTGTTAATGTCATCCAAAACAACACAGTTTGTATTGTTAATGTCATCCAACACAACACAGTTTGTATTGTTAATCTTCCGCCACACAACACAGTTTGTATTGTTAATGTCCTCCAAAACAACACAGTCTGTATTGTTAATCTTCCGCCACACAACACAGTTTGTATTGTTAATGTCATCCAAAACAACACAGTCTCTATTGTTAATCTTCCGCCACACAACACAGTTTGTATTGTTAATGTCATCCAACACAACACAGTTTGTATTGTTAATGTCATCCAAAACAACACAGTTTGTATTGTTAATCTTCCGCCACACAACACAGTTTGTATTGTTAATGTCATCCAAAACAACACAGTTTGTATTGTTAATCTTCCGCCACACAACACAGTTTGTATTGTTAATGTCCTCAAAAACAACACAGTTTGTGTTGTTAATCTTCCGCCACACAACACAGTTTGTATTGTTAATGTCATCCAAAACAACACAGTTTGTATTGTTAATCTTCCGCCACACAACACAGTTTGTATTGTTAATGTCCTCAAAAACAACACAGTTTGTGTTGTTAATCTTCCGCCACACAACACAGTTTGTATTGTTAATGTCATCCAAAACTACACAGTCTGTATTGTTAATCTTCCGCCACACAACACAGTTTGTATTGTTAATGTCATCCAAAACTACACAGTCTGTATATTTAATCTTCAGCCACACAACACAGTCTGTATTGTTAATGTCATCCAAAACTACACAGTTTGTACTGTTAATCTTCCGCCACACAACACAGTTTGTATTGTTAATGTCATCCAAAACAACACAGTCTGTATTGTTAATCTTCCGCCACACAACACAGTCTGTATTGTTAATGTCCTCCAAAACAACACAGTCTGTATTGTTAATATCATCCAAAACTACACAGTTTGTATTGTTAATCTTCCGCCACACAACACAGTTTGTATTGTTAATGTCATCCAAAACAACACAGTCATTATTGTTAATCTTCCACCACACAACACAGTCTGTATTGTTAATGTCATCCAAAACTACACAGTTTGTATTGTTAATCTTCCGCCACACAACACAGTTTGTATTGTTAATGTCATCCAAAACAATACAGTCTGTATTGTTAATCTTCCTCCACACAACACAGTTTGTATTGTTAATGTCCTCCAAAACAACACAGTTTGTATTGTTAATCTTCCGCCACACAACACAGTTTGTATTGTTAATGTCATCCAAAACTACACAGTCTGTATTGTTAATCTTCCGCCACACAACACAGTTTGTATTGTTAATCTTCCGCCACACAACACAGTTTGTATTGTTAATGTCATCCAAAACAACACATTCTGTATTGTTAATCTTCTGCCACACAACACAGTCTGTATTGTTAATGTCATCCAAAACTACACAGTTTGTATTGTTAATCTTCCGCCGCACAACACAGTTTGTATTGTTAATGTCATCCAAAACAACACAGTTTGTATTGTTAATCTTCAGCCACACAACACAGTTTGTATTGTTAATGTCATCCAAAACAACACAGTTTGTATTGTTAATCTTCCGCCACACAACACAGTTTGTATTGTTAATGTCATCCAAAACAACACAGTCTGTATTGTTAATCTTCCGCCACACAACCCAGTTTGTATGGTTTTTGTCCTTCAACACAGGACAGTCTGTATGGTTAAAATACCCAACATAACACAGTGTGTATAGTTAATGTCCTCCAAAACAATTCAGTCGGTTTGGTTAATCTTCCCCAACACAACACAGTTTCTATGCTTAAAAGAATATTCCAGCGTAATTTCAAATTCATGAAAGATTGAGTTATCAGGTATTTTCTCACAAAATATGTTTGTATTTGGTCAATGGGTTAAATAATTACATCAAATATAAACCGTCACTTTAGCTCGACCTGGGGGCCGCCATGTTTCTTGAAAACCTGCAGTCAATTACACACCAGCGTAAATCCGTGCAAGGAGTTCCGATTGTAAACTCCCTACAGCATTGTGCGGTAGAGTTTGTACAATAAACTAGACTCACTGTCTGTTTGCGCTGCGCATTTGTCATCGTGTGATGTGAATACGACTGATTAAAACCCTGTAGTGACAATAAAATACAGGGAAATTCGATCATGGCGCTGAATACATCATATTTTATATTCCATCAGTTCTTCAAGGCTCTTTGTTTGAATGAAACATTCACATAACACGTAAGTCTTGTTCGTGCATGTGCATTTTTAAGTCAAGCACCATGACTAAGAACATTAGACAGTTACAAATCAAATAATATTTCCAGATATCTTAATGGATTTTAAATTGGTAATGGATTAGTAAATTTATCAACTAGGCCTACTTGAGGTGCAATGAAATGTTTGTCAACGTAGAGAAAGAAATTTTGACACTCGTTTTATTTTAATTCGTTGATCTGCAGTTTGTGATTTTAAATACCTGAGGCTGTATTCAAAAGGTTAATATACAATCATTTTTGGCTCATTGAGCAATTTATTTTTAAACAGAACCAGGTTTTGACTATTTATCAAATAATAAACCTTTCCTAAGTAGTAAAAAATAATATTGATTTAAATAAATAATTGAACCTGCTTCAAGTAACTGCACTTCAATTAGTATTATATCTGTAATTAATTGCAAATACACAATTCCACACTAACATACGTGTACTTAACTTGTAACATGTAACGATCAATTCTTATTTTACTTCAGGATTTTCAAAATGCGTTGTAAATAGTCATATTGTTTAAATTACAATTATAATTTAAAAAACGTAATCACATAATTTTCAATCACAATGCAATGTTGAGTGTAGGTGACTTCGTAGGAGGATCCGGTTTGTAGGAGAATTTTTCGGTGAATTCGTATAGGAGGATGCTTGATGATCGGCAATGTTTATTTTGATTATATATTTAATTTGTTGTTTTGATGAATAAAGTAATCTGGTAAGTATGAAATTTATTCATTGTAACAATTATATCAGACAAAAATCGTAATTAAGTAACTTCATTATAATAATCCTCCTACAAATTCACCGAAATATCCTCCTACGAACTGGAATAGAATGCTTAATACTTTCATCTTGTCAAATGTTTAATGATGAATTAATCCCTAAAATATATACTCTGTCGTTAAAATGAAATACCTGGATAATTCTGAGGACGAATGTATATTTCTAAAATTTCACTTGCACATGATACAATTGTCTATGCGGGAACCAGTGATTTCGTAGGAGTGTCATAATATGTTTGTTAATTAAGTAATTAGTACCTCAACACTATTAACGCTAAGCAATTGTATATGTTGAAATACTGATGAAAAATTATAATAATATGGATTAATATACTTTATTCTATAAATATGATATAATGGACATTTAAGTGTGAAATGAATTTCATCTTCGATATCGTCTTTACACATTTGGCATTTACGACTTGCAAAATCTAAATACCGGTACCATAATTCGTAATCAAATTGGTCTTGTACGAAGAGTGATATACATTTTAATGGAATACAATAAAATCATAATAATTAAGTTTCAGATCAATGAAACATATTAAACGATCAGAATAAAATACACAAAGAAAGAAAGCCAATTTCTGGTCGAATCAAATATATCTTAATACGTACATACGAATTAAGTTTTGATTACGAACTTGTCACAATACACCGAGGCTTTGCTTAGTTTAGGATTCGCTCTGACTTGCAAACGAAATACAGTTACGAAATCAATGTAATTACTACTAATAAACTTAATTTCCGTAAAATATGTGTTATTTTACTATTGAATTTATATCCACAAGGGTATTTCAGAAGTAATCTAAATTTAAATACTTATGAAATGGTCTAGATTTTTTTCTTCAAAATTATCAAAATGTTCAAACCTCGCGTCGCCCGAACTTGAACAGCTGTCAACAGTTGCAAATCTTAATTGTCCAAGCATAGATTCCCCATTTTGTGCAGCGATCTACTGTTAAAAATCTTATATTTATTTGATCTGGGGATCGTAAATTATTACTTTTGGGCAGCGTGGGCGATCATACCCCGGTCCTTACGTTTTTTAAAAAACATGCATGACAGGCCCGCACCTCTCGCCATTAAAAACAGCGGTGTCTCCTATTTTCGTGGTGTGTCTTTCATAGCGTAATCTCGTCGTTTCACGCTCTCGTTCTGGCAACATGGCGGCGCCCTGTGAGTCCAATAATTGCATTTTTTCTCTGTTTGGACTTTTATTACAGATGTTGCAAAGTACCTAAAAAATATTGGATAGGATGTATCGCAAACATTCTTTTATTAGCTTTATTTTCATTTTGCGATGGAATATTCCTTTAATGTCCCACAACACAACACAGTCTGTTTGGTTAATGTCCTCCAACACAACACAGTCGGTTTGGTTAATGTCCTCCAACACAACACAGTCTGTATTGTTAATGTCCCACAACACAACACAGCCTGTTTGGTTAATGTCCTCCAACACAACACAGTTGGTTTGGTTAATCTTCCTCAACACAACACAGTCGGTTTGGTTAATGTCCTTCAACACAACACAGTCTGTTTGGTTAATCTTCCCCAACACAACACAGTCTGTATTGTTAATGTCCTTCAACACAACACAGTGTGTATGGTTAATCTTCCCCAACACAACACAGTGTGTATTGTTTATGTCCCACAACATAACAGTGTATATGGTTAATGTCATCCAACACAACACAGTCTGTGAGGTTAATGTCCTTCAACACAACACAGTCTGTTTGGTTAATCTTCCCCAACACAACACAGTCTGTATTGTTCATGTCATCCAACACAACACAGTGTCTATGGTTAATCTTCCCCAACACAACAAAGTGTGTATTGTTAATGTCCTTCAACACAACACTGTGTGTATTGTTAATGTCATCCAACACAACACAGTGTGTATGGTTAATCTTCCCCAACACAACACAGTGTGTATTGTTAATGTCCTTCAACACAACACAGTCTGTTTTGTTAATCTTCCTCAACACAACACAGTGTGTATGGTTAATCTTCCCCAACACAACAAAGTGTGTATTGTTAATGTCCTTCAACACAACACAGTCTGTTCGGTTAATCTTCCCCAACACAACACAGTGTGTATGGTTAATCTTCCCCAACACAACAAAGTGTGTATTGTTAATGTCCTTCAACACAACACAGTCTGTTTGGTTAATCTTCCCCAACACAACACAGTGTGTATGGTTAATCTTCCCCAACACAACACAGTCTGTGAGGTTAATGTCCTTCAACACAACACAGTCTGTTTGGTTAATCTTCCCCAACACAACACAGTGTGTATGGTTAATCTTCCCCAACACAACACAGTGTGTATTGTTAATGTCCTTCAACACAACACAGTCTGTTTGGTTAATCTTCCCCAACACAACACAGTGTGTATGGTTAATCTTCCCCAACACAACACAGTGTGTATTGTAAATGTCCTTCAACACAACACAGTCTGTTTGGTTAATCTTCCCCAACACAACACAGTGTGTATGGTTAATCTTCCCCAACACAACACAGTCTGTTTGGTTAATCTTCCCCAACACAGCACAGTGTGTATGGTTAATCTTCCCCAACACAACAAAGTGTGTATTGTTAATGTCCTTCAACACCACAGTGTGTATGGTTAATGTCCCACAACACAACACAGTCTGTTTGGTTAATGTCCTCCAACACAACACAGTCGGTTTGGTTAATCTTCCTCAACACAACACAGTCGGTTTGGTTAATGTCCTCCAACACAACACAGTCGGTTTGGTTAATCTTCCTCAACACAACACAGTCGGTTTGGTTAATGTCCTTCAACACAACACAGTCTGTTTGGTTAATCTTCCCCAACACAACACAGTCTGTTTGGTTAATCTTCCCCAACACAACACAATCTGTATTGTTAATGTCCCACAACACAACACAGTCTGTTTGATTAATGTCCTCCAACACAACACAGTCGGTTTGGTTAATCTTCCTCAACACAACACAGTCGGTTTGGTTAATGTCCTTCAACACAACACAGTCTGTTTGGTTAATCTTCCCCAACACAACACAGTGTGTATGGTTAATCTTCCCCAACACAACAAAGTGTGTATTGTTAATCTTCCCCAACACAACACAGTCTGTATTGTTCATGTCATCCAACACAACACAGTGTGTATGGTTAATCTTCCCCAACACAACAAAGTGTGTATTGTTAATATCCTTCAACACAACAAAGTGTGTATTGTTAATGTCCTTCAACACAACACAGTCTGTTTGGTTAATCTTCCCCAACACAACACAGTGTGTATGGTTAATCTTCCCACAACACAACACAGTCGGTTTGGTTATTCTTCCTCAACACAACACAGTCTGTTTGGTTAATCTTCCTCAACACAACACAGTCTGTATTGTTAATGTCCTTCGACACAACACAGTGTGTATGGTAAATCTTCCCCAACACAACACAGTGTGTATGGTTAATCTTCCTCAACACAACACAGTCTGTATTGTTAATGTCCTTCAACACAACACAGTGTGTATGGTTAATCTTCCCCAACACAACACAGTGTGTATTGTTTATGTCCCACAACATAACACAGTGTATATGGTTAATGTCATCCAAAACAACACAGTCTGTGAGGTTAATGTCCTCCAACACAACACAGTGTGTATGGTTAATCTTCCTCAACACAACAAAGTGTGTATTGTTAATGTCCTTCAACACAACACAGTGTGTATGGTTAATCTTCCCAAACACAACAAAGTGTATATGGTTAATGTCATCCAACACAACACAGTCTGTGAGGTTAATGTCCTCCAACACAACACAGTGTGTATGGTTAATCTTCCTCAACACAACACAGTCTGTATTGTTAATGTCCTTCAACACAACACAGTGTGTATGGTTAATCTTCCCCAACACAACACAGTGTGTATTGTTTATGTCCCACAACATAACACAGTGTATATGGTTAATGTCATCCAACACAACACAGTCTGTGAGGTTAATGTCCTCCAACACAACACAGTGTGTATGGTTAATCTTCCTCAACACAACAAAGTCTGTATTGTTAATGTCCTTCAACACCACAGTGTGTATGGTTAATCTTCCCGAACACAACAGAGTGTGTATTGTTAATGTCCCACAACATAACACAGTGTATGTCATCCAACACAACACAGTATGTATGGTTAATCAATGGTCATGATGTCACTCTATTGTGTTATCAGTTGATAGTTATTTAGGAATCTACTGGTCATTGACTGTCCCAGTCAGGAGGGGTGTTAGGTTTAGATATTTTCAGTAATGGTACATTTTTCGAGACTGATGTATTTTGTCTTGGTCTATAGGATAGGATCTTAAAATATCTAGACAACTATATACAAATTAATTTTTGTAATGCATGAACCTGGAATCGAACATGCAACCCTGTGTATTGTTAATTGTTCAACTTGTTTGTTTCAGGCATTTGAAGTGGAATCAAGCACGAGAGCAAAGGATTTCTGCCAGAATATTTCCAATAAGTTGGGTTTGAGATCAGCTGAGGGCTTCAGTTTATTTGTCAAAATAGCTGATAAAGGTTGGTGCCATTATTCTGATGACATTTTAGTCCTTAGACCTATTCTTTTAAAAAAGTAAAAAATCTTTGCTGAAATTTTGTTAACAGATAAGTTTCATGGAGACTAAAGTTTGTCCATTTGGCCCTGCCCCCCTCTCCCTTCGAATATAGGCATGGCAGGGGTAGACTCTGAAATCCTTAAACCAATTCTCCTAAAGAACCAGCAATGCTGGAAAGCTAAAATAATGCTCAAAAAAATAATTTAAGGGCTTGGCAGGGGTTCAAGTCAAAGTGGTCCACCCTTTTAATGACTATGATAAATATTTACTGTCCCATGTACAACTGCTGAACAAAAGTTTGTTACATTCACAACGCTTGTAACATTTGTTTCATCTTTTCCTTTATACACAGTCTTTTCTTTTCATAATTAGGTAGTTAAATCATTATAAATGCAAATTAAGTTAGGGAATTGATTTAAATAATATTATTCATGAAAAATGAATGAGGTAAATACCTCTCCAATACAAAAGAATATATAACACAATATTTATTCATCAATACTCAGAAATATACAGCATTTGATAACAAATTTGTACTAGTATGATAGTATTATATTATCAAATTAGCAAGGAAATCAATTAAAAGAAACGTTTAAAATAGTAATGCAATGAAGTGACAATATTTTGGTTAATTTCATCAGAAAATGACTTATTTCCATATAAAATCGATTGTAAATCAAAACCAAGCTCGTAGAAGAAACATCTTGATGGGACAAAATATGGACATATTTAAAGTATTTTGAAGAAAACAGTCAAATTTATGGGCATCTAGGTCACAACAAACCAGTCTCATCTTCCAAGTGATCATTGGATTGCGTCTTGCACCCGTGTGTTTTATAATATGATGTACATTGCAAGATACACTTCGATCAACACTGTTTTGTTAGTGACGATGGAGTGGATTGGTCGTTAAACTGGTTTAATCGGCTGAGCAAAACATGACATTCACTCATGTTGGCGGGGGAGGTTGAAATATAACTTCAACACAGAAGAACATTATTGTCCATAATTAACAGTCTCTTTGGTTCACACGCCAGTCTTGTGATTCAACTTTGATGCAACACAAACTTCACAAGAGTTATTTCAACTTGAAAGTCATATTTACTTAGTCAACTTATAATAGGCACACATTCTGTGACACTTCAGCTATCACACACATTTATCTTGAAATCAGTAATTGTCACAAAGTTAATAGTTTTTCATACATTATCAGTATATTGTAAGTAATGGGTGCATATAAACTTGTATAAACAATGCATGTTGCTCCGATTAGGGTTCATCCTCTTTTATCGTAAGGCATTCAGCGTTTTATCAGTACAAAATGTATGTATCAGTGACCTTGACATTTTCTAATGCGTCACAGAAAATTGTTGATTTCAAAATTCATGTAACGGACAATAATTGTTCATTGTCACAGATTATTTCAAATCACTAAATGAAAGTTAATTGGCTTGATTCGTGCAGTTTGATCTATGAATTGGATAAAGATGTTTCCCTGAACCTGTTTCTGGAAGCAAAAACTTTTCTTCATTCGAATTTGAATAAAATTTTACTACATCTGAATCCATGGTCATGACATCACTCTATTGTGTTATTAGTTGATTATGTAAAGGTTAATGTCCGAGTAATTACACTCAAGGTTTTGTTCTTTTATCAAAATTATTTTTAAAAGTTAAAGAAATTAAATTTATACTTAAAAAAGATGATGTGATGTGTAACTGTCCATTACTGAAAAATAATTGAGTGAAAGAACAATAGGATGACATCACAAGTATAATTTAATATTTAGGAATCTACTGGTCATTGACTTTCCCAATCAGGAGGGGTGTTAGGTTTAGACATTTTCAGTTATGGCTAATCGAATACATTTTTCGAGTCTGATGTATTTCGTCTTGCTGTATCTGAATAGGATCTTAAAATACTCTCAACAAGACAAATTAATTTTTTTTAATGCGATGGATTTGAACATGCAACCCTTCGCTTGGTAGTCTGCCCTTCTAGCCATTAGGCCACAAGTCGCTTTTAGAAACCTTAGGATTGTTTGTCAGTAAGAATACCGCGATCTATTCAAGACTTGTAACGCATGGAAGGCATGGAAAGGCCGAGTTTTAGCTGTCAATCACATTGCTTTGAGTGTAAGTTTTGCGCTGCACGTGCGTGGAAGAATCCCATTTCATGAGAATCACAGCTACTTGTATAATATTCAGTGAATGAGCACCGAAGTTTGCAAAATAATTGATTTTGGTGTCCCATAATTGAAACTCACTAGCAATGTTATATTTACGGCAATCACCATTTGTACAGAGATAAAAATGCCGTCCATTCATCCAGCTTGTGTTATTAATGCAAATAATGTGTTACATAAGGCAACAGTTCTTGTAATCCATGTATGCTAGGCTTGAAGAGACACAGTACAAACAGCATTTCATGAAATTGCTTAATTTGGTATTATTTTGTGAAAAGATTTTTCTCGAATCTAATAAAGTCATTCAAAAGCAATTCAACTCAGTATTTGTTCAACAATCGGCACCCGCCTATGACACTGCATGTGAAAGCATTTCGTCAATATAAAGTCAGTAAAATGTTTCCTATTATTAGTCAGTCTGTGTTTGTTAAAAGAGATGATGTAACATAAAGCAGAAATAATAATTGTCAACACATTATGTAAATATTCGCACACTAATTACATTTAAAAAAAAATAATAATCCAAAAATATTCATTCATAACTCATTAGTCACAGCATTTTATAAAATACCTATATTTTCACACTTAAAGAGCCATCACGGATGTTGATGAAAATATCAAAATTTTTCCCAAAATCTATCTCCGTGAAATAAATGCACTTAATTTTCCCCTAATTTTTCCAACTTAAAATAAGCCGAGAAATTGCATTAATTAGTAAAGGTGTTTTCCAGTCTAAATATAGATCCAGTCTATTATTTTCAAGCGCAAAGCATTATGGTCTAGCTCACAAACAGTAAACAAAGACACGAAAGAATAAAAAAAAATATGAGCAATGAAAGAAATCGAAATATATAATTTTTTGGTGGTTATTTATTTACCATTTCATTTAATTATGTATTTGCTACAGATATTGGAATCATTTTTTTACCCAACTAGGTATTTTTCTTGAATTTTATAATTAATGAGAGTCAAAATTTGTCATAATTTGCTGGTCTTATCTCAATAAAAAGAACATTAAACAGGAAATAATTTGTATATTCTCAGGACATTTAGAAACATTGATTGATTGATTTTAAAGTCCAAGATGGAACATTATGACGACATCATATTGTACATGATTTCCAACTTTCATACAATTTTAACTTACAGGTAAATACCAAACATAATGTAAAAAGAAAATGCTTTGAAATAGCAGTTCAGCACCCCATGCGTGGTTTAAGAAATATCATACTGTCATTAATGCAATTCTGTATAAATTACCGGGCAAAAGAAACTATAGGTCGTTTTATTGACCTGTACAAAATACACAACACATGATATCTTTTATGAATAACATGTAATTTGTAGTAAATTCAATTGCGAATCTAACGGTGTACATAAAAAGACAAAATCACAACAGGATAAGTTTTAATTTGCATTCAAATTACTTAGGGGTCAAAAGTGAAAGTTACACTGAGATTTCATGGGCAAGAGTCGGCAAATGGAAGACGTAAAAGTTATTCGAGGGATAATTGGAATGTCAGTAACGTGTGTGTCGACCACCAGCATCAATACAAGCTCTCGCACGTCGTCGCATTGATGACGTCAAGCGCCGGATTACGTCATTTGGCAGTCGCTGCCATTCCTCCCTCAATGATACTTCCAATTGTCGTCTCGTCTGTGGAGGTTGATGTCGACGACGGATTTGTCTTCCCATATGATCCCACAGATGCTCTATGGGATTCATATCCGGGGATCGAGACGGCCAGGGAAGAACATTGACGTTGTTTTGCTGAAGAAAGTTTTGAGTAGCAATTGCAGTATGAGGTGTAGCATTGTCTTGTTGAAATAATATGCCTCGTGGTTGATTGTTGATGAACGGTATGACAACAGGCTGCAAGACCTGGTCTCGATATTGATTGGCATTGAGATTTCCCTGAATAACGACCAATGGTGTTGTTTGATCGTCAATTATTCCACCCCATACCATTATACTGCCTCCTCCATAAGCATGGACTTCTTGAAGGCATGCAGCTGCCAATCTCTCACCCCTTCATCTGTATACACGCACTCGGCCGTCAGTGTGGTGAATACAAAAACCGACTCTCATCCGTAAAAAGGACCCTACGCCAATCACGTGCTTGCCATCAGAACTCGTCTTGCCCATCGCAGTCTATCACGGTGGTGTTGTGGGGTCAAGGCCATTCCACGGAAGGGTCGGTGGCAACGTAAACCAGCTGCCCGCAAGCGTCTGGAGACTGTTCGTCGACTAATGCGACGCACCAACTCTGTCTCGGCCATTGACGTTGACGTTACGATTCTATTTCGTAGGTGTATCGTACGTATGTAAGCATCTTCCTGTGCGGTAGTTACGCGTGGACGTCCACTCCTAGGCCTGTCCTGAGTTCGTCCTGTCTGCCTGTATCGTCTGCACAAATTTGCGATAGTCAATGGCGTGCATCGAAACGTCCTCGCAATTCTGACATTGGTCGCTCCCATTTCAGACATGCCTATCGCTCTCTCTCTCCCCTCTCGCGTCAGTCGTGGCATACTTTTTATATTTTTCTGGAAGCTGTGATCCCACTGAACAGGTACATGTCTCTTAAAGCGAATTCGTGCACGTGAATTGCGTGCTAGCTGTGAAAACGTGTTTTTCTCAATTGTGACATCAGCAACGTCGGTGTAGGTCTTGTTGCGTTGTGTTTCCCTTCTTAGTACTTGGGGAAACATTGTAAGCATTGTAATTTTAACAACACATGTAGAGGGTTGTGAAAAAAAATCAACATTTCCAACCTATAGTTTCTTTTGCCCGGTAGTTTATCTCTTTACTAGATATATCGATCTTCATCAAAGATGATCAAAATCGAATGTTAGAATATGTTAGACTACATATGTCTCCTATACATTTCAACGATTTCTGCAAATAATTTGTTGTGAATTCACTTTTTGTTAAATGTATCAAATTCTTGGGCTTTGTCAGATGGGCTTTTTAGCTCATCAGGCCTGAAAGGCCCGATGGGCTTATGGCATGGCATGGTGTCCGACGTCCATCCATTCATCCATAAACTTTTCGCTTTTTCGACTTTTTCTCCAGAACCAATGACTCCACAGAGCTGAAATTTTATGTGCAGACTCCTTGGCCAATGGGGATTCTAAATTGTAGATTTCGTGACCCCATGAAAGGGGTCACATCCTTAAAAACCTATTTTCATCTTCTTCTTCAGTTCCAAAAGGTCTAGAGAGCTGAAAAGTTGTGTGCAGACTCCTTGGCCAATGAGGATTCTAAATTGTAGATTTCATGACCCCATGACCCCAAATTTCGTCACAGAGGTCACATCCCTAAAAACCAATATTCATCTTCTTCTCAAGTTCTAAAAGGTCTAGAGAGCTGAAAAGTCGTGTGCAGACTCCTTGGTCAATGGGGATTCTCAATTGTAGATTTTGTGACCATGTGACCCCAATCTAGGTCACAGGTCACAACCCAAAAAAAACTATTTTCATCTTTATCTCAAGTATCTAAAGCTCTAGAAAGGTGAAATGTTGTGTAGAGACTCTTTGTAGGATTGGTGACTCTCTTACTCCAAATGTTGGTCACAGGGGTCATGATTTAAAAACCTATTTTTTGCTTGTTAACAATATATTACTTGAGGTCACTTAGATATTCAACCTTACATAATAAATCAATGAAGTCCTAGTGAGCTACAGAGCCCATGGCTCTATTTTTGTAATATACATTTTGTATGTTTTATACTTTGCTTTTGTGTCTGAATTCAATATTGTCCAAATCTCACTTAACATTTTTGCCGAAAAGGTAAGCATTATATTTTTGCACTTTCATCTTTGAAGAATATATCAATATAGACATTTGTTGAATGGATGGAGAATGGAGGCCTAGGTCTCTTGCGTGATGTCGCTTATCAAAGTTTCGCTTCTGGGCGGCTTTGATTTGCTGGTCTTTCAAACTCAATTGGCTGAGATCTGGCAGTTTCGGGTTGAGTATTTCCGGAGGTACAGGAACTGTTGTCCGTAGACGTCTTCCCATAAGGAGTTCTGCTGGACTGTAACCATTCTGTAGAGGCGTCGTCCGGTAAGATAATAGGGCTTGATATGGATCCTTTTCTTTCTTCAATAGGAGCTATACAGTCTTCACTGCTCTTTCTGCCTCTCTGTTTCTTTGAGCAGAATCCATATTATATACTATACCTTTGAGAATTCTTCAAAGTAGTTACTTGAGAATTGTGGTCGAGTGTCAGACATGATTATTTCTGGAATTCCATGCCCGGCGAAAATGGAAAATGGAAGAAATTCGTCGCAATCTTCTGTCATGGTAGATCTGGTAGACTGGACTGCATTAGAGGTTCTGGATGGATTACTCTTTCCTTGATGCATTCTGTGCAATTTTCACAGCCCAGGCCACCTGACAGACTGTTTGGCCCGTTCACGACACTTCACTTTTCCCTGGTGTCCCTTGTGAAGTTGGTCTAACATCTTGAGACGGATCGACATGGGGACGACTAGTCTGTTGCCTCTGAGTAGCAGTCCATCTTCAACAGTCAATTCATGCCTGAAGGGATAGAAGTGTTTAACAGCTCCTGGCAGTTTTCTCTTGTCAGGCCATTCTTTTTGACAGAATTTATTAATTCTTTGCAAACTTCTTCCTGCTTAAGAGTTCACTGCGTAGCTCAGACGCTTTTCAGACGCTGGAGTCATTTGGATTACTTGTTTGACATATGCATCAGCTTCTTGACTAAGCTCTTGCTCCGAGATGGCTTACTTCAGAGGTGCACAAGATGGTGCTACTAGTGGATTGAGGTCTGTTTCGACATTGAAGTTCAGGCCTATCAGGTAGTTGGTGAACTTTTCACACGCCCACGTTGTAGCTAGTGCTTCCTTTTCCACCTGTACATATCTCTGTTCTGTAGCTGTCAATGATCTTGATGCATATATATGTGACATGCTCACTGGCATTGAGCTACCTCACTACACGAGAACGGAGGATCCAATCACAGGTCCACCGAGCTGTCAGCTGCCCTACTGCAGCTAAACCGCAGCTAACCCGCAAGCCTTTCATGCTGTCGCTGTGTCCACCTCCCCACCTGTGCTTCTGGAACACCTGCCCACCTCTGCCGCAGGTACTTATATCGTTTGACAATCAGCTTCAACACTGCCCGAGAACAACAACCTATTTTGGAACAATTCCAATACCACCATTGTCTAATTGAAACATGTGTGACAATCTGTCTCTACTCTTTACAGAGCCCTGGCCGGTGTACCGCCCCCAGACGTGTGTCTCAAAGACGTATTGTTATCCTGATTATTTTATTATTGTCCCCCAATCTCATTAAAATCACATCCCCGGCCCGTCCCGTAGGCCAAGCCCACCCAGGCCGTCACCAAACCAAGATCTGAGGAAATCCCGCCGAGGTCCGAAATCGCTTTCAGAATTTGAAAGTGCAAATGTGAACAGGAAAGTATTGCCTCCCGTGAATGCAGACCTCAACGCGACCCCCCCTGGAACCCGGGAGAGCAACACCCCAAGTGAGCCCAACCCAAGGCCACGAGTCGCAGACAAGACTCAAAGAAGATCAGGTCTCCACCAAAATAAACAAACATGTGGATGGGTTAAATGGTCGGGGGAGTGAAAGTACTTGTGGACTATCGATTTCCGAAATGGTGGCAACTACCGCTGCCCGGCAATGACAACTACTGCTGTCGGCCTGGAAGACAACTACCGCTGTCAACCAAAACTACCATTTTGCAAAGATGAATCTACCGCTTCCATCTCGCAGTTGAGCTTCACCAGCTGAAAAGATGGGGATTGATGCCCGCTCAGAGAAGCGTGCAACCCAGGTAGTTCACTGCTGAAAAGCAGGAATAATGAAGGTGGTCCGCAAGCACCAGGCCACAATTAGCACACCGTGCTATCTCCACACCCACGGCCAACTAAAGCAATAAATAATAAAATGAATTTGCAAAGATACGGGAAGGGAAACCCTGTCTGCCTGCTCAATGAATATGATAACATTAAACACTTACCTACATTAACCCTTACGTTGTGTATATATATTTTACAATTTTTAGCCCCTGTGGCGAAATTTACAGGCTCGCAGCTCGCAGCAGTAGTTTGAGCTTAGGCACTAACGAGCTCTGCTGGCGGAATTTCCAGGCGGCGATTCCGGTACCGTTTTTACGAAATATACCGCATGTACATGGCGAATAAGGACTATATACGGGCGTTCAATACAAATTCAAGTAGCGACACCCATACACAAATGGCTAATTCACACCCGAAACTTTGAATGAATTTTCTATGTTTTTTTGTTTTTATTCTATTACTTTCGAAAGATTGTCTTTAATTTGGGCCTCGTAACATCATAAATACCAAACGAAAAAAAATCCATTTATATACGGAATTGAAGACAAGATGTCTAGCTTCACAATGATATAAAAATTATTAGAATGCGACCTTTGGTTATAATTCTATAGCTATGTAAAGTTTGTCTTTATTTCCATCTATAAAATCGTCAATACTTACAACATGTATGCGGCATTGCAAACGGTCGTTCATCGCACTTTTCCAAGAAATCATAATCTCGAACCAGTTGACAAATAAGCACATGTCAACCCAAATATGGTTATGTTGTTTGACTTTTCAAATAAACGCTAACCTCGAACCATAACTGATGAAAATATGTTGATTAGTTTGTGTGCCGTTTGGTTTCACATGCCTCTCAGAAAGGTAAAATTGTATCTTTATTTCTGTGAATAAATCTGCGCATTTTATATAGAATAAAAGATTATTCTTTTCGGTTTATTGTGTCATAAAAATTATGAAAATGCATTCAGTATTTTAGCCGTGATAAATGTTTTAGAAGTTGTGAAAATCGCCGATTGTTTCAAAATTTATGAAGTGTAAACATGACCTTTTTCACGGCGCTTGCTGTGTCTTTATTATTTTTTTGAGATTTTCTAATTTTATATGGGAATGTAGTCCATCGTTTCCCCTTTATTTTGCCGTATTTTTTTTTGAAAACAAACAATTCGTTCACATGATATGAAGTGCGGGAGTAAGGCGAGTTAGCGATTTTTTTCCCCGTCTCGCGAGATGCGAGGCAGATAGCAGTCTCGGGCGAGGCAAACCCGAGGCAATACAAACACGTGGGTGAAAATAGCCTCAAGCGAATTAATGCTTCGGGGGCTAAGCTCAACAAAATTGGCCTTTTGTAAAGCTAATTATCAATGCGATACGGGTCAACAATGCACACGCAATTTGGTGTGAATTTTACTTGATATTTCGACCGGACATTCACACAGACTCGTTATCGTGGCTATCTGCGAGATGTATGTAAACAAGTTTTCATGTGGCGATATACGGACACACTTCGTCTCTCATTTCGCCTGGGGGGCAAATATAATTATTACTGACCCGGTAAATACACTAAGTCCAACGTACGGGTCTCGCCAAGGGTTCTAACATTTTTCTCTATGTGCCTCCCGGATAATTACGGGACCTGCAAGTTAAGGGTTAACTTATATGCTAAATATCAGGGCTTGGTATATTGTGCGACAAAAAACATTAAGACCAGCATTGTTAAGATGCGTTCCGTCCTATGAGAACAAATGGCGGTCTGAGGGTTGGATGTTATGCCTTAACAAAATAGAGTTCTTAGGAAGCTTGTTTCCCAGGCGCCTGTTAAGTAAATTACGGGCATGCTCTATCTTAGCCTGTTTCCGGGCAACATGCCAATATCGGCCGGGGACCATCGCCGACATGATGATTTTCGTTTCCAGCAGGTGCAGTCGGACACGCATCAGGGACGCCTCCCTGGCAAGCAGGAGCTCACTCCCCTTGCATCCCCCCAGGTCATTGGAGCCCAGGTGTATGAGGACCGCCCTTGGGTGGGAAACTGACGCCTTGACCTGGTCGTTGATGATGCCATCCAAAATGTTCCATCTCATGCCACCCCTCGCCAGCCAGATGAAGCCGTCGCGGCGCCTCACCGGCATCCCCCTCTCCAACATGTAGCTCCTCGCCCGAGCCAGGTAGCTGGAGCCCACAAGCCACACTGAAAAATATGTGTATCTGCTTACACTAAAAGTAAATTAAAGTATATTTGGAATGAGGATATAAGTAAGATGGGAGTTTGACTTCAAACAGGCATATTGCTACATTAAATGAGGAGGAATGACACATGGAGCAGATGGATGATAAGATGTCCACCGTGATAGGTTTTCGCTGGTCCTTTCTCCATGCTAGCTTTTGCATACCATGCAGCAACTTACCAATCAGAAAGTGGTTGGTGGAGTCCTCCAGGCTGTGAAGCTTGTGATAGGCGGAAATGCCTGACACATAGGTTCTAGCAGTACTGGGAGAGTGATGAGTAACAGAGAGATAGGCAATGAAAATTACAACCTGATCAAGTGGAGCTGGCCAGATATCTGGAAGGTGATGGGTCGCGTGGAATTCTTGAAAGGCTGTTATCCCTCTCCGGGATGTCGCCCAAGTATTGTCTGCAACAGTCTGCTGGCTGCTACTTGCAGATCTCCCATATGCTCTCGGGAACTGGTGTCGGGTTGAGGTCTGCCTCGAGAGCCATTGTCCGGAACCTGTCCCACTGAAATCTCGAAATTGCATCTGCTATAGTGTTAGCTTTTGTATTGATGTATGCTGCTTTGAACAAAATGTTATACCTGAGTCACAATAGGATGAGACTGCGCAGCAGCATCGTGACTCTCTTGGACTTGCTTGACTGTTTGTTGATGATTGTCACGACCGCCTGGTTGTCACAATTAAACATCACCTTCTTGTTCGACAGCTTTCTCCCCACAGCTGGATGGAGAGGACAATCGGGAACAGTTCCAAGGTGGTCATATCTTTGGTTGTACCATCCTCCACCCAAGCAGTCGGCCATCTACCATATGACCATTCACCCCTGAGATAGACACCGAAACCCAGCATTGCTGCTGCGTCTGTGTACAGCTGCATGTGGTCACTGTAAATCCACCACTTGTCCTGAAACACTGACACTCCATTGTAGTTGGAAAGAAAAACCAACCACATTTCAAGATCCTGTTTTACCCAAGAGGTTAGCGGCCTTAGAGTAATTGAAGGGTCCCAATGACGGGGTGTGTAAAATTGCCATAAAATGCAACCAAACTCTTTAAAATTGCTCAGATGAATTTTTTCTGATAGCTGAAATAATTATCTATAGCATGATATAAAACATGATATCTTTGAATTTGGTTGCAGATACTCAAGCGCCCGGACAGGCAGCATGGTTTTTTCTCTGCTCCCTCTCTTACACATTTTCAGTCATTTACTGGCTATCAATCTTTGTCAAATTTGACATGTGTGACTTTGACAACTTTAAGAAGGCATACTTGAAGTTTAATGAACTTGTATGAACTGATTATGTTCATTTTGATATGGTTTATATGTGGATTTGTCTATATTTCACATACACAACTGTGTGAAATACCAATCAGAGGCAAGCAGCCAGGGCAAGACTATTGTGTGCAAACAAAGGACCCAAGCTGGACCATGGCTAACTTTGACAGGATTACATACAGTAGACAACAGCTGTTGGATCTCTGTGACAATGGCCAACAATCTATACCCAAACTCACTTGTATATCTAGTGAGGATACCAGACCCATCAGCTTTATTGGAAATGAATGGATATTTGCATTCCCTCATAAGAGAAAGACAATAAGGGGTACAAGAGCCGGTAGAATATGTTGCAATCCAACCCTGCCCATATCAAATCAACAACCTCGAGTCGAACCCGTCAAACTACCAAATTGCCTGAACATGTCTCTTCTGAATGTTCAATCATCAAGGAATAAGTGTGAAACCATAATAGATCTTGTATCAGAGGAAAATATTGATATCCTTGCCTTGAATGAAACATGGTTGAGAAAAGAAGGCGACGAACATGCTGTAGCGGCCATGACACCCGAAGGCTATAAACTGTATCATAAAGCACGACCTACAAGGGGTGGAGGAGTTGCAGTGTTATATCGCGACAGTCTTTTGAGTTTATTGAGCTACTACTCACCCATGGCAAGACGGCAACCCGAATCATCGTACTCTACCGCCCTCCTCCTTCAAAAAAGAACAAACTCACAGCTACCATGTTTGCTGATGAATTTCAGTCCCTTTTAGAAAACATTTGTGAACTCAAAGGTCGATTAATTATCCTAGGTGATTTTAACATCCATTTTGATGCCACAGAAAATCCAGAAAGAAAAACAGTAACAAAACTCCTTGATACTCATAACTTGGTGCAACACATTGCTGTGCCAACTCACAAATCCGGACACACCCTTGACTGGGTTCTTACGCGAGAATCTGAGAACATGATTAAGGATACTGCTGTGAAAGATCTCCAAATCTCAGATCATCAAATGGTGCAGTTGGAGTTGAAAGGGTCATTACTGCTTCACTTCTTACGCTATTGAAATTTTACTCAAACCTACTTATGCACAATTTCAAGTCCAACAACTTTTCTGTTGTCAACTTTCATCAAAAAGTTGATAGTTAAGCCTCGAACATAGCAAACGTTGTCTAGGGGTCCGAAATTTAGCATTTTTTAGTATTTTTCTGAATATTCAGAAGAACATAACGCATTACATAGTAGAAATTAAAGCACAACATTTTCTATACAACACTTTAGTAAAAAAATATTAACCATTTTGTCTTAATCATGAGAAAGATCATGTAGGGGTCCATAAATATGTGATTTTTCCATTTTCAGAGGGTCATTGTCTTTGGATAATTTTTGTAAAATAACTATTGAAGATAGAGACATGTTTGATAACTCAATTTAAAACATAGAAACTGGTCAATAACCGAGAGTCCAACATGGAGTTCAAGGTCAAGCAGAAGTCTTGAAGAACTAAGTATTGCCTTGGCAATCCTAGTTATTATTATTATTATAACTTCACATGAATTTGGTTGCAGTCCCTATAGGCAACTGCAACCAAACTTTTTAAACCATCAAAATACATGTTTTCATCAAACAGAATAGCCTTGACACAATTTGGTTGCAGAAGGAAAATATCATGATCTGATGAATGTTGGAACTTATATTACCTTGCCTTTTATTTCAATATTTACAGTTAGCGGAAACTTCTTAGCGATCGTTATTGAGTCCAGTTTTCGATCAAGTCATATTATCAAGTTGCTGTCATTTCTAATGCTATAAATAGAAACTACCCACTAACCTTGTTTAATTTAACATTTCAGATCCCTTTTGGGGACTGCAACTAAATTCAATAAATACGATGTTTCAAGTACATTTCTGTCCTGCAACCAAATTTTCTGATGTCAGATATAATAGATCATGTTAAAGAAAATCATCTCTGCTATTTTGATCACTTTGTATGATCAGTTTCTCTTACTTCAGTAGCATTTAAACATCATTAAGGAGCCCCAGTCATTTGGACCCTTCAATTACTCCTGGGTCAGGTTAGCCTTACACGATGATGAGGATGCTTGAGTGTGGTCATTAAATCTATAAGCCGGCGACAAAATGCCCTGCCCATAGGAATTGCCCGGCAGATGAAATTAAGTTTACCAATTAGGGATTGGAGGGTACGTTTTGTGATCTTTGATAAGGATGGGGATAATAATTCCTTTATGAGAGAATTAAATTGGCTCACCTTCTCAGCAGGGATTCGAACCTGCATAATATTGGTGTCAATCTCCAGCCCAAGGAAGGTGATCTTGGTTGTTGGACCCACAGTTTTGTCATGTGCCACGGGGACACCAGCATAATGCAGGAATTGCAGGCAGGTTGCTAAATTTGCTCCACAGCCTGCTGAGCGTGCTGTCCCTCCAGTCAGAAAGTCATCTAAATAGTGCATGAGAGCATGGTTATCAATTTGCCGTTCCATGCACCATTGTAGAAAGGTGCTGAATGTTTAAAAAATTGCACATGAAATGGAGCAGCCAAAAGGTAGACATTTGTAAAAATGGTACTCACCCCCAAACTTAATTCCCAGTAGGTCAAAATCTTCAGGATGGACTGGTATTATCCTAAACGCAGACTTCACATCAAATTTTGCAAGTAATGCCCCCCACCCCCAGGTCTTGGACCATTTTAACAGCCTCATCGATATCAAACCTGGCATAGTTGACAGCGCATGCTTGTGGATCTATGTTATCATTGATTGAGTTGCCCTTTGGATAAGACAAATGATGGATAAGACAAAAATTGTCCTCGCCTGTTTTATCTGTGTCACCTTTTGGCACCAATCCTATGGGGGACACCTGTAGATTTGGGAGCGGAGGAGTCACAAAGGGCCCTGCCATTCTGCCGAGGTCAACCTCCTTTCTTAGCTTCTTTTTGTACTCTTGTCTACGCGATATCTCATGAAGCGTTGCATCCAAAGTCTTCAAATTTGGTGTCTGCCTACATTGTGGGAAGACGCAGACACCAGGGTATTTTGGTGACCTTGGCCTTATTTTCAAGGTCACCACGACACTATGACCACTCTTTGATCTCTTGTTAAGGCGATATCTCATGAAGTGTTGCATCCAAAGTCTTCAAATTTGGTGTCAGCCTACATTGGGGGATGACACACACCAGTACATTTTGGTGACCTTGAACTTATTTTCAAGGTCACCACAACACTTATACCACTTTTAAAACTCTTATTAACATGATATATCATGAACCCAAGCACTTAAAGTCTTAAAATATGCTGATCATCATGGCACTTTTTACCAGTAATGCAATATATAAAGTAGCTCCAATGATATGTCTTACTAACTCAATGTCACCGGCGGGGGACATTGCCATGTTAGTGGCAAACACTTGTTTGTTGTTTGACGTGAGAGCCAAGCACTTCCGCCTGGAAGTTGAGGAATTCCCCCTCTGCTGCAATCTGATTGGCTGACGGCAGTATTACGACGTTATGGTGGGCGTTCGACTGTCATGAACTGGCGGGAAATTGAAACCGCTTACCTGCGATGGCTGGTTTTTTGACAAAATCGTTAAAATCTAAGCCAGTTGATTTGAGATGTTACTCTCCGAGGGCGGGAAATTAGGATTTGGTGGGTTGATGGAGGGAAAATTTACCTCAGTGACCTGTTGCCCTTGGTCAAGTTGTTGGCTCGTTGGCTCGTTGGCTCGACGTCCAGCAGCTGTTGCCAATTAATGATCACATTAAAAGCATTCCTAGAAGAAGTACTAGACTGAGTAGATCCCTTACCTGTACTTTCAGAGCATTCCGTGCTGTGCCTCGTCTCACTCCCCGCACTCGTCGATGGTGTACTCTTGGCCACCTTGCTCTTAGCCCCACCTCTCACCAACTTGTGGTTCAAAGGAACCCTACGTTTTGGCGGCATGATGTTACCTGATGTTAGGAAATTATCCCAGGTGGTGAAATAACTTTAATAGATACATGTAAATGACTTGAGAGCGGGGTGATGGAGTGACGTAATCAAGTGACGTCACAAAATTACATAGGGAGCGTAAGAGGAAGTAAAGGAACAAACCAGAATGATCACTAAATGTGATTATTATTATTCTTTGTACCAAAATTTGTCCAGAGGTTTCTGAGAAAACGGCCGAATCAATTTGCATGAAATCTTAAGGGATTGTAAGCCTGTGACCCAACTTAGTGCATAGCGGAGCCCAATTTTCGATTTTCAGCCTCAAAAGGGGGAGATAACCCAAAATGTGAAAAAATTCAAACCTCAATAGCTCGAAAACTATTCAAGATATTTTCACAACACTTTCACCAAAATGTGGGCAACAAAATTCCCCATCGATTAGGCCTATAGCGGTTCTTGGCCCTAATAATGAATTTTTTGCTATTTCGAAAAAAAACGAAAATTTTGTGAACTTTCGCGGTTTTGAGGGTACGCATGATCTTCAAAATTCTTCTCCTAAATGATAGTAATACATACAGCATCATGCAATAGCTCATTTGAAAGCTGAATGAATGTAGTTTAATGGAACCCTCAAAACCAATTGACTATTTTCAGCGGTTGACAAACAGCCATTTGAAAAATTAATTTTTTTCAAAATAAATTTCTTAGGGCTCACATTCAAAGGGACATAACTCTGTTATTTATGAATTTTTTTAAAATGACCTTTTGCTATCTCTTTCTTATACATAGTTTAAGAATTGCATAACATATAATTATCATATATAAAAGTTAATAGTTTTGCCACATTTGGATAATTTCCCACGAAAGTAGAAATTTGTGATTTTGAGACTTTTTGAGGGGTATATTCTTTGGAGAATTTTAGATTGTAAACCATTAAAGATAACAACATGGTTAATAGCTCATTTAGATGTAGAAACATCATATATTAAGACAAATAATTTTCAAGCATCTATCTGTCATAGTTCATGTGTGACAAGTCATAGAAGATTGTCATTTTTCGAAAATCGCCATTTTCAGCAAAGTTTAAAGGTTCATAACTGCTTAACTTTTGTGCTACTGGCATTTTACTGTAACCGACACATCTAACGTATGCACAATTTTAAGAAGAACAACTTTTCTGTTGGCTTATTTCATCAATACGTTGATAGTTAAGCCTCGAAAATTGCGAACGTCGTCTAGGGGTCCGAAAATGAGCATTTTGGAGTATTTTCCTGAATATTCAGAAGAATGTAATGCATTAATTATGTATGCAATCTAAAAGATGATTACATCTACTTAAGTGGAAATTACTGGACAATATTTTATATGTTCACTTTAGTATGAAAATATTAACCGTTTTGTCTTAATCATGAGAAATGTAATGTAGGGGTTCGTTAATAAGTGACTGTTCCATTTTCAGAGGAGTACCTTCTTTGGAGATTTTTTGTAAAATAACTCCTGAAGATAGAGACATGTTTGATAGCTCATTTTAAAGCAGAGAAAACTTTCACCTAAATGTTGGCAACAACATTCATCATCGATTAGGCCTATAGCGGCCGTAGTAATAAACTTTTTGCTATTTCGCAAAAACTGAAAATTTTGCGCACATTTGCGATTTTGAGGGTACGCGTCTTCAAAAATCTTCTAAATAACGGCAATACAAACAACATCATGCAGTAGATCATTGATAAGCTGAAAGAATGCTGCAAAAAGTAATCCCCCCTACCCTTGCGGTTAACGAGCTACAGCAATTTGAAAATTGAACATTTTGAAAAACTTATTTTTAGGGCTCGCACTCAAAGGGACATAACTCTGTTACAAATGAAGTTATGTCAAAGTTACTGACTGGAATCTCTTTCTTACAACTAGATTAACAATTCCATAACACATCATTATCATATAAAAGTTAATGGTTTCGGCGTAATTTGAACATAGTCCCCAAAAAGTAAAATTTTCTGATTTTGAGCATTTTCGTGGGGAACTTTCTTTTTAGAATTTTCGATCGTTAATCATTGAAGGTATATAATATGTTTAGTACCTCCTTTTGAAGCAAAGATGTCCTTTATTTAAAACAATAAATTTCAATAATGTATCTATCATACTTTACATATGTCCTAGAAGATTGTCATTTTTCGAAAATGCCCATTTTCAGCAAAGTTGAAATGATGATAACTGCTTAACTAATTAAGATAATGAAACTGTATTTACACCTTCGGATGCACAATTTCAAGAACAACAACTTTTCTGTTGAACACTTCCATCAAAAAGTTTATAGTTAAGCTCCGAACATCACAAACATTGTCTAGGGGTCCAAATTGAAGCATTTTTGAGTATTTTCTTGAATATTCAGAACAACATAAGACATTACTTATGTATGCAATGATGATTACATCTACTCAAGTGGAAATAAACTTTTTCTATGTATACTTTAGTATGAAAATATTAACCATTATGTCTTAATCGTGAGAAAGATCATGTGGGGGTCCTTTAATAATAATAATAATAATTCGTTTCACGCCTACACCAATAACTTGAATATACATTCCTTTTCCGAATGAGACAATTAATTTCACCGGGAACACTTCATTTTAATAGATACAAGTCCTCAAGCTTGTCCATCCACTTGCGCTTCGCAAACGGTAGCCATGTTTGAACGTCGCGTGATATGCTAATGAGGGTTAATCACAAAATGTGTGAACCAGAAAAAACGGACCCTGATTGATTTAAATGTATTTATTCACTGAAAAAGTGATGGAATTGGCATACAAGCAAAGTTATGCTTATATAAATGCCTCTTCCTACAAACTGGAAACAAAACAAAACAAACGTGCGTGACGTTCACAGAACCGAATAGGTTGCATACATTGCAGAATTATAAAATATAAAGCCAACAGGCATGTAAATGGCACGAGATGACAAGATGATATTGAAGGCATTAAACTTTAAAGTTGTTGAAAGTTATATAACAGCAAGGCAATAGCATGGTAATAGAACAAAGATGAGTTATGAAAAGTCCGAAAACCTTTTAGATTTAACGATAAAATTATGGACGGATTTGAGTAGTACTTGATTTTCATGGTTCGTTGCGCAAGCATTTCCCTGCAAGATGGATGTTATATTGAAACCTTTTGTAAAGAAGTATTCGTTTACTCTTATATTATTGTATATGGGACAGGTTAGAATAAAGTGAAGTGCATCCTCTAAATGGTGTCCAAAGGCACATGCAGGGGTATCAGATATAAATCTCTCGAACTTATCGCCGTTTAGGTCTCTGCATCAAGCCGGAGGCGAGAGTGATTGATCTGACAAAACCTTGAACCCAAAAATAGATTGAAATGTATTGGGATATTGTTGCCTTGTTTTAGTTTCCTTTTGAACTATGTCTAGAGGGAGAGAATTCCAGATATTAACTGCATCTGGAAGGAAAGATCTAGAATAATTACTGGTGTTGCACTGTATGCTTTTCAAGTCCGAATTGTTTCTCAGATTATATCGACTTGCGTCCGATACATTATCAGGTACTTAATTAGATAGATAATCAGGTACTAATTTATTTACCATATTATAAAATACATATAACTTTTGACAATATCTGCTTTTTTCTAAGGAAGTTATATTTGTCTCCGAGCATAATTTATGATGGCTTGTGCCTCGAACTGCGCCGGAAATGGTTCTTATTGCATCTAGGTTTAATTTCTCAAGAAGTAGTGTTTGCTCCTTTGTACAATTATCCCAGATATGACAGGAGTAATTGAAAATCAGTAAAATGTACGATTTGTATATGGTCTGTAGAGTTTTTCTGTTGAGACGGTATTTAAAACTCCTAAGGCAATTTATCATTGGACTAACCCTTTTAACAATACTATCAATTTGACTATGCCACATACAGTCTTGTTGTAGAGTTATTCCTAGATGTTTATGCAACATTACTTCATTGATAATGGTGTTATTCATATACAAGACTGGTTTAGGGGTTTAGGAGTATGCTTACGTGTGAATTGAATTGAGACGGTTTTACTTGGATTAAAATCAACAAGCCATTTGTTAGCCCAGTTACTAATAACAGATAAATCTTTATTGAGGCTGTGAGCAGCCACATATGGATCATCAATAATTATGTATAGAGATGTATCATCAGCAATTATAAACCTAGGTCGGATTCTGTCTGTTGTTTTGTAGGTATCTTCTTTTCTTGGAATAACCTCTAATGAGGTCTTACTTCCAAGAATAACCCGGTATGAGGTTTTACTTTTGAAAGTAAGACCTGAACCTAAGGTTTTTTTTAAAGTAAGACCTTGAAATGCACTTAGAATAATTTTTCAGACTTGCAACGCAATACCCAACAAGCTAATGAAAATTATACACAGTTAAAAATTTCCAAGTTGAAATAGCTGGTTTCGAACCTGGCACTCTTCGCTTTCTAAACTGGCGCCTTAGACCGCTCGGCTATGCAGACCGAGATGATGAGTGGAGTTGAATTACTCCATTTATAGTCATACCTTCTTTGCCTCGATATAATGCAACCGAGGGCGACATACCCTTTATAAAAACACGATTTGGGAATCAAAAATTATATTAATTAATCATATTCATTAATTAATTATATTATATTATTATCGTTAATTAAATTATATTAAAATGTAAATTTTTACATTTGACGTTTATAAATAGGAAGAAAACATTCCTCCTTCGTCTTCTGCTTTTAAAATGGTCTAAGCGGAGGAATTAGGCCCTTTGAGCGTCCGAAACTATAACTCGTAAATTTTGATAGTTGACGGTTTATAAGCTGGAGAAAACACTCCTCCTCGGTCTTCTGCTCTGAGAATAACCTCAAGGTCGGGATAGCCCCTCGGGCTAACGCCCTCGGGGCTTTATCCCTCCCTTCAGGTTATTCTCAGAGCAGAAGACCTCGGAGTCATGTTTTCTCCTTAACATAACCAAATATTGACCTGTCAATGTCATCAACGATGTCATTAATGTAAATTAAGAACAACAGCGGCCCTAGTACGGAACCTTGGTGAACGCCGGGAGAAACAGATTTTAATTCGGAACTATAACCGTTTATGAGGCCATGTTGAGATCGGTCTTTCAAGTAGCCTTCGAACCATAAAAGTAGTTTGTCACGTATACCGTAAGATCTAAGTTTATGGATAATTCCCCTGTGCCATACTTTATCAAAGGCTTTATTTTATTTCTTTACCTTTATCAAGTTCTCTAGCTATAGAATCATAAAGAAAGGTCAGATGATTAGAAGGTGAATCTCCGAGTATAAATCCGGACTGAAGATTTGTTAATAACTTGTTGTCTTGGAAATAATACGCATATTTAAAAACACATTTTTCGAATATTTTAGCTTAACAGCTGGTTAGTCCTACAGGTCTGAAATTTGTACATTCGTCGACATTGCCTTTTTAGCTCATCAGGCCTGAAAGGCCCGATGGGCTTATGGCATGGCATGGTGTCTGGCGTCCGTCCATCCGACCGTCCATCCGTCCGTCCGTCCATCCGTAAACTTTTAGCTTTTTCGACTTCTTCTCCAGAACCAATGACTCCACAGAGCTGAAATTTTATGTGCAGACTCCTTGGCCAATGGGGATTCTAAATTGTAGATTTCGTGACCCCGTGACCCCAAATGAGGTCATAGGGGTCACATCCTTAAAAACCTATTTTCATCTTCTTCTCCAGTTCCAAAAGTTCTAGAGAGCTGAAAAGTTGTGTGCAGACTCCTTGGCCAATGGGGATTCTAAATTGTAGATTTCGTGACCCCAAATGGGGTCACAGTGGTCATGATCTAAGAACCTATCTTTTGCTTGTAAACAATAACTTAAATAAGTTAAATATTCAACTTTAGATAGTAAATCAATGAAATCCTGATGAGCTACAGAGCCCTTGGCTCTATTTTTTATGAATCGTTATTATTGAAGCTATTTTCCAAAAGTTTGGGAAAATGGATTTGTCCAGGGAGGCGTTAAACAATTAGGATACTGGATCTGCTATTACCGAAGCACTCACCTTTAAGAGGCGGTTACTGATACCATCGTGGCCAGTCGCTTTAGTAATGTCAGCAGAAAGTAGGATATCTTTAACTTCGTTAACAGTTAGTGAAATTGAAGATAGAGTCTGGTCTGTTTTAAGTGCTAAATCTGGTAGATTCTTATCTGGATGGTTCACAGTTGCCTGATCGCAGAAATAATTGTTCATTACTTTGACAATATCGTTTAAATCGTCATATATGGCATCCTGATGTGTAATTGGCGGGAATAAAACATTATTGCCCGTAGACTTTTTAGATAGTTTTTGACTAAACGCCACAATAGCTTGCTTCCGTACGATTTAAGTATCTTACTGTCAATTTTGGATACATATATTTTCTCTTTGTGACACAAACAGTTGAAGTAACTCTATTGCGAAGATTTCAAAACTTTTCCCAATCCGAAATTCGGTTATGGTTTTTAGCTGCTTTATGTACACGGTTGCGTTTTCTGATCAAGCTGCGGACTTCACCTGTGATCCATAATGGGTCTTTAGGTCTTATGACTATTGTTTTATTCGGGATATGTCTATCACAAAATATCAAGGAAAGTCTTAGAGAACGCTGATGCTGATTCATCAATAGTATCTTGTGTCATTACGTTTTCCACTCGACTAACTTTAGGGTGTCATTTAGGTGTTCTTTATCAATAATATTAAAGTTGTAGATTTTCCTTTTGAAGCTACTATTCTTAGGGATTTCATCCTTGATAGTCACACTTACAGGACAATGATTGCTACACATAGGATCAGACACACCTGAACTGAGCACACTATCAACATTGGATACAAATAATAAGTCAATCAAAGTTCTAGAAGTGGGTGTGATCCTAGTTGGTTCGGTAATGAGTTGAGTCAGTCCGTACATTGCCTTTAAACTTTTAATTTTATGACTATTTCCATTTAAAATATCTATGTTAAAATCACCTGAAATGATTGTTTGCATATTTAAGGCCATGGCTTTGCAAATGGACTGATCTATTAATTCCCAATATGCTTCACTTTTGTCGGTGCGGTAAAAAATTCCCATTAAGTATTAAAGGTAGACACTTCGGCGAATTTAGCTGTGGAAGGCATTAATTAATAAGCTCACAGCCAGTCGGAAATCTCAATCAGCGCTCCCTCTACTCAGCGGTGTTTTCATTGCGCAGAGGCCTACTCGCCACTACTTGCCGTACAAGCGCGATACTCAACCGGATGCGAGCGTCTTATATATATATGAAAGTATAGAGGAAACATACACGCGACGTAGGCTACAGGCCAATTATATCATTTTTGTAAATATAACCAAAGTACAATTGTGCTGATTTTGCAAATATTTCGCATGCGAATAGCAATCTACAATGTGTGATTAGAATAACGAACCTGTGAGCTTGATAATCCATGCACATCGTCGTAACACCCTAAGTTGCCTAATTGTTGTTGGACTGAGGTTTAACGTCTGCGTTCAGAGATAGTGACCGTTAGTAATCGTCCAATGATCTGGTTTTATTCAAATGAGTGTCAAACAAACAAAATACAAAACTATCATCCTATTCCTAAATTCCATTGGTCGAATATATATTCCTAACTTTGATTGGCTGACAATATATCTAGACTGAATGTCGCATTAATGTGTATTTGTTGTCATGATCAGCATTGTGTCACCAAGACCGAACATTTGACAATTAACATGTCTATTGACATGCCGGTCACCGAGATGCCATTTGTTGTGTAATAGAACCGGTCCAGTAAACTTGTTAACTGTAAAAACATAATAATTACACTCGAGGCTCCTCCCTTTTTCTCACCTATACTCAGCTTATTTGACTTTGTTCTGCTTAATTACATAAACTTATTTGCTGTAACAACACTTCTCCCCTCTTTGATCTTGAAGAAACATCTATATGGTACGCTAAACTGATCATCTGTATTGGAGCGGCAAGTAAATTCTATCAGCGTATTTACCGATCCGTGTCGTTTTCATTTACGAGATGTACAGTAAGTTTGGTAATAAAAGTGATTTCATTCGATCGTGTTCGTTGTCTATAAATGTGTATAATCACAATGTGGTTTAATTGTATTTCATTCAATAAGAAGAAATGAATTGGCAAAAAAGTCTAGATGACTTTTGTAAATGCCAATCAACAATGCATGTATGGTTCCCATTTATATAAATACATGATGTTTAAATGATGATACATTTATGAACACAATAATCATAATGTATATACATGCGTAATTACATTTACATTTAATCCCATATGTGAAGTTTTAATGTAGAAGTAAATTCCGAAATATTGTATCAACACCCTGTCAAATAATTTCGAGTTGAAAATATTTCTATTAATTTCATTTCAAGATGTTATATTGTCAGTACTAATAATATCAATAGAATTTTTTAACTCTTCAAATACGACATCAGAAGCGTGAAAAACTCGGGACAAGGTGTACATGTCGGTGTGCAGTGAGATGGAACAGCCAATCAGCGATCGCGTGTCAAAAGGGGAAATTCCCCGCTTAGACATTGACGAGCTCGCTCGGCAGAAGCCAAGTTTGATTCACGTGACCGGTATACCCATAAAATCAATTACGTAACGGGCTCGTTAGCGGTGGTCCATTTGGGATGACACTCGTGAGACTTGTCCCCCTTTAAGAAATATAATAATTCAGTTATATGCCACTGACTTTCAAACATAGTATGTTTTCCACTTGAGGGGAGATATAGTCAGCTCCTGTCTTGTTTTGTTTGCAGTTATCAGTGTTCACTTGTACTGTCCATCATTAAATAACATTAGATATTCATTTCTTCCACACTACTATTGTAACAACCCATCATTAGACAAATTTATATCTCTAATGTCTTGTAAGCATAAAGCATTACAACTGAAAGTATGTAACTATGTAAAAACCTGTCTACGTATGCTTCCGTAACTCAAACTGTACAGTTGTATTTTCTCTATGTCACATTTTGTGATCTTCTTGAGAATAAACCATTCATTCATTCTTGAGGGGAGGATAAAGTTAACTCTTCAGACTTGTCTTGTTTTGTTTGCAGTAATCATATGTTCACTTGAGGGGGGAATAAAGTTCACTCTTGTCTTGTTTTGTTTGCAGTAATCAGTGTTCCAGAAGGAGACTTCTTCTTTGACTTTGTACGCCATCTCACTGATTGGATCAGAAAGGCCAGACCGTCTAGAGATGGTGAGTTGCTCTTATGTTATACATCTATATAAATATAATGAATATTAAGAATTTTTCTAGCCCCGCTATGAAGTAAGCAGGGGTATAAAGCTGTTATCCCATCCATCTGTGGGTTTCTAAATAATGGGGATTCTAAATTATATATTTGGTGATCCTGTGAACCAAAATATGGGTCACAGGGGTCACAACCTAAAAAAGCTATTTTCATCTTCTTCTACATTACAAAGATCTAGACAGCTGAAATGCTGTATACAGACTCCTTGGCCAACTCGGATTCTAAATTGTAGATTTTGTGACTCCGTGACGTCAAATGGGGTCACAGGGGTCACAACCTTAAAAACCTATTTTCATCTTCTCCAGTTCCAAAAGGTCTAGAGGCCTGAAAAGTTGTGTGCAGACTCCTTGGCCAATTGGGATTCTAAATTGTAGATTTTGTGACCCTGTGACCCCAATTCTATTTTCATCTTTATCTCAAGTATGTTAAAGGGACAGTAGCATGTTTTTTCGCTCAAATAAGTCGATGAAATGTATTTGAAAAATAATTTCACCAATCATAAAATACCCTTTTCTTTTTGTAAAATCAAGTTATTAATGAGTGTACCGGGGATGTAGCTCAGTTGGTAGAGTGTTCGCTCATCACCCGGAAGACCGGAGTTCGATTCCCGGTCGCGTCATACAAAAAGACGTTAAAATATGGGAGTTGTTGCTTCCTTGCTTGACACTCAGCATTATAAGGATAGAACAACGCTTGAACTGACGCTGCACAGTGGCTGCCGTGTGCAAAATGCACAAACCGAATTTCCGATTTACAATGTATTGAGGACAATAAAGAGTTATTAGGTCTTCAAGACGAATGTCGGAAGACCTATTGTTGTTATCGTGTTTTTCCTTATTATTATTCCGACGTATTTTGTTCCATGTTTTCCCTAAAAATGGCTCGTACGATCTGCATGAAATTTTCAGGGATTGTAGCCAGTAACCCAACTTAGATTTTGTCGAGCCGTTTTTTTAATTTCGACCTGGTTCTTGAGTTATCTCCCCTTGAAGTTGAAACTTCGAACCTTAATAGCTCGAAAACTTATCAACATATTTTCATAAAATTTTCACCAAAATGTGGGCAACAACATTCCCCATCGATTAGGCCTATAGCGGTTTTCGGCCGTAATAATAGATTTTTTGCTATTTCGCAAAAACTTAAAATTTTGCGCACTTTCGCGAGTTTTAGGGTACGCGTCTTCAAAAATCTTCTTCTAAATAACGGCAATACATACAGCTATGTGTGATAGCTCATTTCAAAGCTGAATACCCGCTGTGTAAACAATACCCCAAACCAAAACTGTATTGTTAAGGTTTTCAGACTACAGCGATTTGAAAAATGGACTTTTTTAAAATTCTATGACCCACAGGTGCAGTACCACAGTTTACCTCCAATGATGTCTTGTGTTCTATGACCCACAGGTGCAGTACCACAGTTTACTTCCAATGATGTCTTGTGTTCTATGACCCACAGGTGCAGTACCACAGTTTACCTACAATAATGTCCTGTGTTCTACGACCCACAGGTGCAGTACCACAGTTTACCTCCAATAATGTCCCGTGTTCTATGACCCGAAAGGCATGGTACCACAGTTTACCTCCAATAATGTGTTGTGTTCTATGACCCACAGGTGCAGTACCACAGTTTGTTTACGTACAATAATGTCTTGTGTTCTACGACTCACAGGTGCAGTACCACAGTTTACCTCCAATAATGTCCCGTGCTCTATGACCCATGGGTGCAGTACCACAGTTTACCTCCAATAATGTCCCGTGTTCTTTGACCCATGGGTGCAGTACCATGCACAGTTTACCTACAATAATGTCTTTTGTTCTATGACCCACAGGTGCAGTACCACAGTTACCTACAATAATGTTGTGTGTTCTACAACCCACAGGTGCAGTACCAGAGATTACCTACAATTATGTCCTGTGTTCTATGACCCACAGGTGCAGTACCAGAGATTACCTACAATAATGGCCTGTGTTCTATGACCCACAGGTGCAGTACCACAGTTTACCTACCAGGTGTTTTTCATGAAGAAACTTTGGACCAACACAATTCCGGGAAAAGACATAAATGCAGATTTGATATTTCACTTCCACCAGGTAACTTACAGACACGTACAGGTAACATCCATCCGTCCATCCGTCAGTCTGTCCGTCCGTAAACCTATCGCTTTTTCGACTTCTTCTCCAGAAATTTTATGTGCAGACTCTTTAGCCAATGGTGACCCTGGGGCCCCAAATAAGGGCCTTATAGGCCATAAACTAAAACTCTATTTTCACCTTCTTCTCCAGAACAAAAATACCTAGAAGGCTGTAATATTGTGTGCAGACTCTTCTAAGCCTTTGCAATTTCCCAAATTTAAGCCAGTCACTTAAACTGTCCATGGGCTAGCGTAATATAAGCTGACCTGGGTAACCAAGATTGCAGTGGTTTATGTAATGATATCAAGTTCCACAGAGCACTGAAAAGCAGCTGGTTATTACTGGCTCGTTAGACCAGACTTTATTAATGGCTCTTATTTTGCACACAGTATTCCTAAATTGTAGATTTTGTGACCCTGTGACCCCAAACAAGGTCACAGGGGTCACATCCTTAAAAACCTATTTTCATCTTCTTCTCCAGTTCCAAAAGGTCTAGAGAGATGAAAAGTTGTGTGCAGACTCCTTGACCAATGGGGATTCTAAATTGTAGATTTTATGAATCTGTGACCCCAAATATGGGCCACAGCCTATAAAACCTGTTGTAATAAGGTTTGAATTCTTGAGATTTTTTGATGCTTCGTTAAATTGTTATCCTTTATAACATAAAAGACCTGAGAGAGAGTCATCTCATCTTTTTCATGTGCGAGGCCTAACATGTGGTTAGAGAAATGCAGAAATTGAGAAAAAAATAACTTTGCAGTTAGTCTTATTCAGAAGGAATGTGAAATATATGTCGACTTATATCTACATTATCGACATCTTTGATGTAATAAATGTGAAGTGAGAACTGATAAATAGCCTAAGAACTGAATATTGTGATTGGCGGCAAAGGAATAAATTGAAGAGGAGTTAAGAAATTTTGTATTTTACATGAGATATGTAAACTGAATATGACTGGTGATAAGATAAGACTATTAAAAGTAACTACATGAGATCGTGACACCACATCTTCTTCTCCAGTACAGAAAAATATTTAAGTGTGGGGAAAACAACAATTAAAATATATAATTCACTGGCTGTGAGTCCAGGGTCTGCATGTTGTGTAATTGCATTGTGTTGACCTGGGCAGTGACCACGCCCTGGTAGAGAGATGCAAACAGTAGCTGTCATTGCTAATACACAGAGGTTTCAAGAGATTTTATTCATAAAATATCAACGTTTTCTTAAATATTGAAAAGGAACCTATGAGAAACAGGATTTTCAGAAACATATCAGGGCTCCATTTCATTATGTAATACATGTTGATATTTCCAGAATACAAATAAGAACTAAAACAATAAAATGCTAAAGTCTGTAATATCTATATGAATGTGGATTAATGTTTAACCAATTTTGATAATAAATTTTGAAGTTTGATGACTGGGTAATGCCTTATTATGTGATATCTTAATCTTTTCCTCAGGTCATGCATGTCAAGGGATTGTACTTAATCTGGTGAACAATCTATTTCCGGCTTGAACATAAAAAAATATATATATACCCTATCAGATTAGTCATCTACCTTGTAGCTGTATTTTGGCAAAAGCACTACCGGTTATTGGCACCCGGGGCGGAATATTCCTGGCGTTTTTACGAAATATATCATGTCTACATTGCTAAAAATGGCGTTATATACAATTTCAGCTCGCGGCACCAGTACAAAAAAGTGTTAATTTATACTCGCATCTTTAAATGATTTTTCTATGATTTGTTTGGGGTTTTTTTTATATTACTTTCAAAGGATTGTCTTTAATGTGGGGCTCATAACATCTTAAATTTGAAACGAGCAAATTCGATTTATATATGGAATTGAAGACAAGATGTTTGGCCTCACAATGATATAAAAATTATTAGAATGCAACCTTTGGTTATAATTCTATAGCCATGTAAAGTTTGTCTTTATTTCGTAAATACTGAGAATATTTATGATGCGGCATTGCAAACGTGTACATATGTCGTTCATCACACTTTCCAAGAAATCATAATCTCGAACCAATTGACAAATAAGCACATGTCGACCCAAATATGGTCATGTTGTTTGACCTTTCCAAGAAATGCTAACCTCAAACCATATTTGATGTAAAAATGTTGATTAGATTGTGTGTCGTATGGTTTTACATGCCTCTCAAAAAGGTAAACTTGTATCGATCTTTACTTCTGTGAATAAATATGCGCATTTTATATGGAATAAAAGATCATTCTTTTCGGTTTATTGTGATATAAAAATTATAAAAATGCATTCAGTAGTTTAGCAGTGATAATTTGTGCAAGAAGTTGTGAAAAGCGCCGATTGTTTCAAAATATATGAAGTGTGAAAATGACTTTTTCGCTTGCTGTGTCTTTATACTTTTTTGGACATTTAAAAATATTTGAAAAAAAAACCCAATTGGTTCAGAAGATCATCTTCACATCGTCACAGGCGTAACGAAAAGATTTCCATATCTTCTCCTTCCGCCCTTGACCAAAACCCTCGCATTTTCAGTGCTAAGATTTTAACGTTCTGCAGGCTAATTGGATAAGCCAATCAGAAGACCGTTGTATTGCCTCTGTGGCTGTGTCGATCGTCGCTTATTTTGAATTGGTTCCGAATGTAAACGACGATTTCATTGGCTGTATGTTAGCAGATGGTAAGGGACGTAACCTGTGATCACGATAAGTATCGCTGATTCGTTTCACCACTTCTGGCCAGATTGAAGGCAAGGTAAAAAATGGAGAGATCTCGATACATTTTCACTTTGCCGTGGGAAGATGTCAGAAGATATGAAGTGCACAAGTAAGGTGGGGTCCGTTATAAATTCTCGGCCTGCGAGATGCGAGTAAACAGGACTGGAGTACTGGGCCGGAAGGCAGTGCAAACACGTGGATAATAATTAGCCCCCAGGGAGAAATTGGCCTTTTGTAAAGCTAATTATTGATGCGTTACGGGTCAACAATGCAGATGCAAATTTGTGTGATTTTTGCTGGACATTTCAACAGGACTCGTTTTCGTAGCGAACTGCGAGGCATTGATACAAAGCTTCTCATGGAGCGACTCGCGGAGACATCTCAAATCGCATCTCGTGGGGGATCCAGCTCCCTGGGAGAGTCAGCGATCTGGGAATCAAGGGGCCGGGGACACAATTGTTTATGGCCATCCCGGACCATGCCGGGGCTAGCAAGTTAAGAGTTAAAAACATATTTTCATCTTCTTCTCCGGTACCAAAAGGTCTAGAGAGCTAAAATGTTGTGTGCAGACTCCTTGGCTAATGGGGATTCTAAATCGTAGATTTGGTGACCCCATGACCCAGAATAGCGTCACATGGGTCACATCCTTAGAAACCTATGTTCATCATCTTCTCCAGTACCTAAAGGTCTAGAGAGCTGAAATGTTGTGTGCAGAGTCCTTGGCCAATGGGGATTCTAAGTAATATTTGGTGACCATGTGGCCCAAAATAGGGTCACAGGGGTCATGACCTTAAACAACTATTTTAATCTTCTGCTCCTCTATGATAATTAAAAGGAGGGTTCTATCGGGGTATTTTTGTGGAAACGAAATTCGAGAGGATATTTCTGTTTACACATATATGTTATTGATACATGATTAAAACAGTGAAATTGAAAGATAATAATGAAAGTAATATTTTGATGACTTTATTTTTCACAAATTGATAAAGGCACGCGCACACATGTTGAAAAATTAAAACGATGAGAACTGAAGCCATTCATTGGCTCTGCGAGAGGGGAAAATTTCCCTACGGTCTAACAGCATATTATTTATTAGTTTTATTACGTGTTATCTGTTACTATGTGAATTTTCTATCATTGTATGTGTTTTATTTTTTAGAAAGTGTAAAATTAGGTTAAATATAGCGTGTTTTCATTTCACGTAACTCTAGAAAGCTGAAATGTTGTGTAGAGACTCCTTGGCCAAAATGGATTCCGAATTTTAAATTGTTGACCCTGTGACCCTATTGCATCAAGCTCTGAACAGTACTCATGAGATTTTATGTGCTCTTCACTTCAGTCAGTATAGAGACTAAGAGAGGTAATCCCAAATATGTAAGTTCTAACATATGCTTTGAGAAATGCATGGTTGTTGAGAAAGATAAGTTGAGACTTGAAATTTGAGAATAATTTTAAAAATAATTGTATGTTATATTTATTTTGTAAAACCATTTTTTGTTACTTTTATCATATATCATAAAAGTAATTATACCCCCTCTACGACGTAGTCGGGGGTATAAAGCGGTCAGCATGTGCGTCCGTGCTAGCGTCCGGAATGCTTTATTCAACTCATAACACTAGTTGTTCAAAGTTTGTTCAAATCACCATGATGTGTACATCTGCCTTTTGCATGTTTCATGCACTCATTTGCATAATTTATGCACATTTTCTGCATTATTCAACTTTTACTTCTTACAAGTGTATATATGAAGACATAGTTACTATGAAAACACACATACTCTGCTTTCATAGTATACCGTAGTGCTGTGGTTTGTTCATGTCCGTTTGAAATGTCCAGCAAAAATCACACCAAATTGCGTGTGCATTGTTGACTCGTAATGCATCGACAATTAGCTTTACAAAAGGCCAATTTTGTCGGGCCTTGCCCCGAAGCCTAATCTCCTTGGGGGCTAATTATCACCCACGTGTTTGCATTGCCTCGGGTTTACATTGCCCGTACATGCTATCTGCCTCGCATCTAGCGGGACGGGGAAAAAATGCCTTACTCGCGCACTTCATATCATGTGAACCAATTGGTTGTTTTAAAAATAAATTATGGCAAAATAAAAGGGAAAGAATAGACTACAATCCCTTATAAAATTCGCAAATGTCAAAAAAATAATAAAGACACAGCAAGTGCCGTGAAAAAGGTCATGTTTGCACTTCATAACTTTTGAAACAATCGGCGATTTTCACAACTTGTTACAAAATTTATCACTGCTAAACTACTGAATGCATTTTCATAATTTTTATGACACAATAAACCGAAAAGAATAATCTTTTATTCTATATAAAATGCGCATTTTTATTTACAGAAATAAAGATACAATTTTACCTTTCTGAGAGGCATGTTAAACCAAACGACACACAAACTAATCAACATATTTTCATCGGTTATGGTTCGAGTTTAGCATTTATTTGAAAGGTCAAACAACATAACCATATTTAGGTTGACATGTGCTTATTTGTCAACTGGTTCGAGATTATGATTTCATGGAAAAGTGAAATGAACGACCGTTTGCAATGCCGCATACATGTTGTAAGTATTTACGATTTTATAGGTGGAAATAAAGACAAAATTTACATAGCTATAGAATTATAACCAAAGGTCGCATTCTAATAATTTTTATATCATTGGGAAGCCAGACATCTTTTCTTTAATTCCGTATATAACTGGAATTTTTTTGTTACGTATTTATGATGTTATGAGGCCCAAATTAAAGACAATCTTTCGAAAGTAAAAGAATAGAAACGAAAAATCGTAGAAAAGTCATTCAAAGTTTCGGGTATGAATAAGCCATTTGTGTACGGCTGCCTTGACTTGAATTTGTATTGAACGCCCGTGTATAGTCCGTTTTTCGCAATGTAGATGCGATATATATGTAAAAATGGTACCGGAAATCACCGCCTGGAAATTCCGCCAGCAGAGCTAATTATAGTGCCTAAGCCAAAATACTGCTGCGAGCTGGAGGGTCTGTAAATAACGCCACAGGGGCTAAAATGGGTAAAATAGAAATACGTAACGTAAGGGTTAAAAGCGGGGGTATATGAGTGAGCTGGGCTCACTAATTCTCTTGTTATTAATATTTTAATGTTATTTAAAGGCTCATGAGCTACAGAACCAATGACTCTATTTTTTTGGGCAAAATGGCAACATGACCAAAATAGTGACTCCAGAAGTCTTTTTGTGCAAGCATATCTCCCAAACTATACGTTCTAACTACACCAAACTTTATATACATGTCACCCATGATCTTTAGATATGCCTTAAGAGGGTTAGACCTGTATCTAAATTTAATTTTTGGCGGTTTCCATGGAAAGATGACTTAACTGTTACTCTTTGAAACCTATAAACTTAAATGCTGTACATTCCATTCAAAATTGAACTTTACACAGTGTTTAATCATTTCCATAGATGTGCCTTTCCAAATTTTCAATTATGTCAAACTATATTTGGAAGCAGGGGTATGAACACTTGTTTCAATTTTGTTTATTGAAAACATTTTTGTGTGCAGGAGTTACCGAAGCTGTTGCGAGGCTACCACAAATGCAGTAAGGAGGAGGCTGCTTCTCTGGGGGCTCTCGTGTACCGGGTCAAATACGGAGACAGCAAGAAGGAGCTCCAGGCTCTCCTGTCAGTACCTGTCATTTGTTTCTTCACTCCATCTCCTTGTATCTCTTCACTCCATCTCCTTGTATTTCTTCACTCCATCTCCTTGTTTCTCTTCACTCCATCTCTGTGTATCTCTTCACTCCATCTCCTTGTATCTCTTCACTCCATCTCCTTGTGTCTCTTCACTCCATCTCCTTGTATCTCTTCACTCCATCTCCTTGTATCTCTTCACTCCATCTCCTAGTATTTCTTCACTCCATCTTCTTGTGTCTCTTCACTCCATCTCCTTCTATCTTTTCACTCCATCTCCTTGTGTCTCTTCACTCCATCTCCTTGTGTCTCTTCACTCCATCTCCTTGTATTACTTCACTCCATCTCCTTGTATTTCTTCACTCCATATCCTTGTATCTTTTCACTCCAACTCCTTGTTTCTCTTCACTCCATCTCCTTGTTTCTCTTCACTCCATCTCCTTGTGTCTCTTCACTCCATCTCCTTGTATTTCTTCACTCCATATCCTTGTATCTTTTCACTCCATCTGCTTGTTTCTCTTCACTCCATCTGCTTGTTTCTCTTCACCCCATCTCCTTGTTTCTATTCACTCCATCTCCTTGTTTCTCTTCACTCCATCTCCTTGTATCTTTTCACTCCATCTCCTTGTTTCTCTTCACTCCATCTCCTTGTTTCTATTCACTCCATCTCCTTGTATTTCTTCACTCCATATCCTTGTATCTTTTCACTCCATCTCCTTGTTTCTCTTCACTCCATCTCCTTGTTTCTCTTCACTCCATCTCCTTGTTTCTCTTCACTCCATCTCCTTGTATTTCTTCACTCCATATCCTTGTATCTTTTCACTCCATCTCCTTGTTTCTCTTTACTCAATGTCCTTGTTTCTTGTTACTCCATATCCTTGTTTCTCTTCTCTCGCCTGAAAGGCCCAATGGGCTTATTGCATGGCATGGCATGGCGTCCATCTGTCCATCCATCCGTCTGTCTGTAAACTTTTCGCTCTTTTGTCTTCTTCCTCAGAACCATGGGGATTCTAAATTGTAGATTTGGTGACCCAATGACCCCACAGCGGTCACGACCTGAAAAATCTATTTTCATCTTCTTCTCCAGTACCAAAAGGTCTAGTAAGGTGAAATGTTGTTTGCAGACTCCTTGGCCAATGGGGATACTAAATTGTAAATTGGTGACCCCATGACCCCAAATAGGATCACAGGGGTCAGGACCTTAAAGGATAGATGAAATGCATTTTTCTCAAGAATGACAGATGATTACCTCTACGTATATTGTATATCGGAATCAATTGAGCATAAAATCAAGACAATATACACTTGCAATTGATAATTAAGACAATTCACCCATTTTAACACTATCGCAATTTGTTCGGCGAATCCTTTTGAAAATGCTCACTGAGGCTTGACTGTGATAAGCGACAGGCGGGGCGGCTAGATAACTACTCCGCCGGTGTCTCGTTAATTAATTAATGATGGTTATCACTGCCGCTAAATGAATTTATGAGGTGTATTACATCGCCAAAAAGACATGTTTATGTAATAATTGTGTAATTGTCATCTGCGGAATTACCTAGTTGGATATCTAAACATTCGATATATGGGAAATTTAAGTTGGTTTATTGAAGGTATCTTTGTGAAATAAACAATCAAAATGTTACGAAATTACGTTGAATTGTGACTATCGCTGAAAATCAAATTCCTCCACATACGTCACAGAAGTCATCCCTTAACGGGTCACTACCCCGCAGACTTTCATTTTGGTCGCCGGGGCTAAATCAGGCGTTTTTTTAAAAAGCTGTATATAAGTAATTTATGGACCGATTTCAGAAATTTAAAATCGAGCAATTGTCAAATTGATATCCCATTTTAATGAATCTGATTTGGACCATATGTCATTTCATCTATCCTTTAAAAACCTATTTTCATTTTCTTCTCCAGTACCAAAAGGTCTAGAAAGCTAAAATGTTGTGTGCAGATCTTGACCAATGGGGCTACCAAATTGTAGATATGAAGACCCTGTGACCTTGAAAAGGGTCACAGGGGTCACAACCTAAAAAACCTATTTTAATCTTCTTCTCCAGTACCAAAAGGTCTAGAAAGCTGAAATGTTGTGTACAGACTCCTTTGCCAATGGGAATTCTTAATTGTAGATTTCATGACCTGTGACCTCAAATGTGGGTCACAGGGGTCATGACCTAAAAACCAATTTTCATAATCTTCTCCATTATGAAAAGCTCTAGAAAGCTGAAATGTTGTGTTCAGACTCTTTGGCCAATGGGGATTCTAAAGTAAAGTTTTCATGACCCTGTGACCTCAAAGGTGGGTCACAAGGGTCATGATCTAAAACCTATTTTCATCTACTTCTCCCGACAAAAAGCTCCAGAGAGCTGAATATTTATATACAAATGTGGGTCACAGACTTAAAACCTATTATTTGGTTTTTAACAATAAATTACTGAAGATAACTTAGATTTTCAACCTTAGATAATAAATCAATGAATTCCTGATGATCTACAGAGCCCATGGCTCTATTATTTAATTATGACAATCTCTTTTTCCTTGAAAAAATAAAAAGGTACATTCTGTGAGTCTGTCTGATTTTATGGTTTAACTAACACTAACCTAGTCATTTGTGTCATGTTTGTCAAGGAGGAGCCTGCGAGAGTTTCTGCCCCAAGACATGGTCAAGGGGCAGTCCCCTGAAGATTGGAAGCGAGTGAGTATGAGACAATCATATCCAGATACCTCAACCGTCAAGCCAATCTTCCTCCCTATCTTTGTCAGTGTCATATGTCACTCATCGCCAGATACTTTTATCCGAACTCCCTTTCAACTATCAAGTGTATCCTGCCCAACTTTGTTATTGTCCCTCATCTCTCCAGGTTTGGACAGTCATGATAGTTTTTTTTTAGCTCATCAGGCCTGAAAGGTCCGATGGGCTTATGGCATGGCATGGTGTCCGGCTTCCATCCGTCCATCCGTAAGCCTTTCGCTTTTTCGACTTCTCCTCCAGAACCAATGACTCCACAGAGCTGAAATTTTATGTGCAGACTCCTTGGCCAATGGGGATTCTAAATTGTAGATTTCGTGACCCCATGACCCCAAATGGGGTCACAGGGGTCACATCCTTAAAAACCTATTTTCATCTTCTTCTCCAGTTCCAAAAGGTCTAGAGAGCTGAAAAGTTGTGTGCAGACTCCTTGGCCAATGGGGATTCTAAATTGTAGATTGTGTGACCCCGTGACCTCAAATGGGGTCACAGGGGTCACATCCTTAAAAACCCATTTTCATCTTCTTCTCCAGTTCCAAAAGGTCTAGAGAGCTGAAAAGTTGTGTGCTGACTCCTTGGCCAATGGGGATTCTAAATTGTAGATTGTGTGACCCCATGACCCCAAATGGGGTCACAGGGGTCACATCCTTAAAAACCTATTTTCATCTTCTTCTAGAGAGCTGAAAAGTTGTGTGCAGATTCCTTTGCCAATGGGGATTTAAAATTGTAGATTTTGTGACCATGTGACCCCAATCTAGGTCATGGGACACAACCCAAAAACCTATTTTCATTTTTATTTCAAGTATGTAAAGCTCTAGAAAGGTGAAATGTTGTGTAGAGACTCTTTGGTCAAAGGTGATTCTTAATTGTAGGATTGGTGACCCTCTTACTCCAAATTGAATATTGAATTTGATATGAATTGAATATGATATTAACACCTCAAAAGGTCAACATTCATTGACTGAAATATCACAACAGCGTCGTTCACCGCCAGACGTGGAAAGCAAGGGACGTAATTTTATTTCAAAGGGCGATAATTTCATTTCAAAGGGAGACAATCATGAAAAGCCACACGTTAGTCACTGCAGTGAAAATATGAGTTATATTTTTACTGCAGTGAAAATATGACTTTCTACTGCTTTTGTGCAAATATGGATTATATTTTCATCGTATAATCACATATTTAGCAGCTCCGACTAAGTCGGAGCTGCTATCAGTTTTTGCGCAGTTTCCATCGATGCTGCCGCCGCCACCGCCGCGTTTTGTATTGGCTATAACTATTTTCCTAGAAGGTTTTGAGAACTCATATACACAACTTCTTACTTATACCCCTGGGGAATTTTTTTGACATGTTCACATTCAAGGTCAAAGGTCAAGGTCACGAGTTCTGAAATCGCTATAAAAATCCTTGTAAACACAATAACTTGAAAAATATTTGTGCTATCAGGCTCTTATTTGGTGTATATCAACTATGGAGAAAGGCCAAGATTTGAAAAGGTTTTCGCTAACATCCGTCAAAGGTCAAGGTCATAGCCAGGTCACAACTTAAGCATGCTTTTGCGAAAATGTCTTATTTCAACTATTAACACTTTGAATCAGAACATGATTGTGAAACACAATGAAAAGTGACCACTGATTGTGTGACCTTGAATTTTAAAGGTCAAGGTCAAGAGATCTGGTCATGCTGACCAGTTCTGAAATCACTAAGTAACTTTTTATGCCCCCAAATCGAAGATTCCGGGGGTATTTTGTTTTTCACCTGCAGTCCGTCTGTCCGTCCGTCTGTCTGTCAGTCTTTGTGTTTGTCCACAAAAATGTTATCCTTGGCCATAACTTTTAATTGCTCAGAGCTAGGGATTTGATACTTGGCATGTGGATACCTTGTGATGAGACCTTTCAAATGAGGTCATTATATTTGACCTTGTGACCTTGACCTGCCGCAGTGGACATTTTCAGAAATCTTAACCTTGGCCATAACTTTGGATTACTCAGAGCTAGGGCTTTCATACTTAGCATGTGCATACCTTGTGATGAGATCTTTCAGATGAGGTCATCATATTTGACCTTGTGACCTTGAACTTGCCGTAGTGGATATATTCAGGAAACTTTAACCATGGCCATAACTTTGGATTGCTCAGAGCTAGGGCTTTTATACTTGGCATGTGCATACCTTGTGATGAGACCTTTCACATGAGGTCATCATATGTGACCTTGACCTTGCCGCAGTGGACATTTTCAGAAAACTTTAACCTTGACCATAACTTTGGATTGATCAGAGCTAGGGCCTTCATAATCTGCAAGTGGATACCTTGTGATGAGACCTTTCACATGATGTCATAATACTTGACCGTGACCTTGTCACAATGGACATTTTCAGAAAACTTTAACTTTGGCCATGACTTTGGATTGCTCAGAGCTAGGGCTTTCATACTTGGTATGTGCATAGCTTGTGATGAGAACTTTCAGATGAGGTCATCATATTTGACCTTGTGACCTTGACCTTGCCGCAGTTGAAGTTTTCAGAAAACTTTAATCTTGGCCATAACTTTAGATTGCTCAGAGCTAGGGCTTTCATACTTGGCATGTGCATACCTTGTGACCTTGACCTTCATATGAGGTCATCATATTTGACCTTGTGACCTTGACCTTTCCGCAGTGGACATCTTCAGAAAACTGTAACCGTTGCCATAACTTTGGTATATCCGGGGGCATCCGTGTTTAACAAACACATCTTGTTCCATGAAGATATTAACACCTCATATAGATTTCTTTCTTATACACCTGGTGAATGATTTTGACATGTTTACATTCAAGGTCAAAGGTCAAGGTCATGAGTTCGGAAATCACTACAACAATCCTTGTAAACATGATAACTTCAAACTTTTTTGGTGCTATTATTGCTCCTATTTGGTATATATGAACTATGGAGAAAGATTTGAAAACGTTTTCGCTAAAATCTGTCAAAGGTCAAGGTCACAGTGAGGTCAAAACTTAAGCATGCTTTTGTGTATATGCCGTATTTTAACTATGAACACTTTGAGTCATTGCATGATTGTTATACGTGATGAAAAGTGATATTGGTTAAGGCCACATTAATCCTTTGATCAAATTTTGAAAGAAGAAATAGGTTTTAAGAACAAACTTGTGAAAAGTGACCCCAGTGATGATTAGTAATAACTCGAATAATGAACAAATCTTTTTTTTAAATAATTCCCATTTTATTGATGCTGACGAGATGGCGGAACAGGGAAAGGCGAGACCCTAAGTTTCGGAGCTGCTCTGCTTTTGCGGTGTCCCGCAAACGCTAATCTAGTTCTTCTTATATAACTGTTTTAACTGTGCAAGCACTTTAATAATTTCTTGTCAGTTAAAAAAAGGATGAAAGTTCTAAAACTGATCTTCTATTCTTGAAAAGACACAATTATTTTTAACAGGCCCCTTCAATTTTGTTAAAATTTTCCTCACAATGCTGAATTATTGCTCTGTAGTTGGATAATTTTTCTTTAGTAATTTCTTCAACTTGTACACACAAAATACAACTGGTGTTATATTGTCTGATAAGATGTTGCAGTACGTCAATAACATTTTGACATATCACATAAACTTGCATTGCAGGCAATAGTTGCGGCTTACAACCGTGATGCAGGGAAGAGTCAGGATGATGCCAAAGTAGATTTCCTCAAAATAATCTACAAATGGCCGACATTTGGATCAGCTTTCTTTGAGGTTAAGGTATGGTGAACTTCTGTCAAAATCTTATTTGCATTCATCTGTAAAACATTGTCTTTGAAAATAATGATTCAATGAGGCCGTCCGTCCGTAAAAGTTTCGCTTTTTCGACTTCTTCTCCCATATCAAATGAGAGCTGAAATTGTATGTATAGAGTCCTTGGCCACTGGTGATTCTAATTGTAAATTTCATCTTTTTCTCCAGTATGAGAAGTTGTAAGAAGCTGAAATGTTGTGAACAGACTCCTCAGACAATGGGGATTCTTAATTGTAGATTTTGTGATCCTGTGACCACAAATATGGGTCACAGGTGTCACGACATGAAAACCTAATTCATCATCATCTCCGCTTCTTTAAGCTTAGGGATGAAATGTTGTTTTTTATACTCCTTGGCCAGTGGTGATTCTAAATTGTAATAATATGGGTCACAGGGGTCACGACCTTAAGAACCTATTTTCGTTTTCTCCAGTACCAAAAGGTCTAGTAAGGTGAAATGTTGTTTGCAGACTCCTTGGGTAATGGGGATACTAAATTGTAAATTTGGTGACCCCATGACCCCATATAGGATCACAGGGGTCAGGAATTTTTCATCTTCTTCCCTAGTACATAAGTATTTAAAGTGTGTGTTATACCTGTAATAAATTCTCCTGGAAAATTTACATTTTGAAATTGATTTATTTCATTGTTTAAAGCCTGATGAACTACAGAGCCAATGGCTCTATTTTTATTCTCAAGCTGACTGTCAAACTTTTGGCATGTGAATGAAGAACAAGGGAGATCATTAAGATGACCCAAAATAAATTATCACCCCAGCATGACGAGTCGGGAAATCTCAACTATACTGTTCTGTCTGCCATGCACGCCCTGCCTTTGAACCTAGACAGGTGGGCGGCATAAACCGAATACAAGACAACTAAATGAAGTGTTTTGTTTAACATGCTTATGGTTTAAACAATAAGTTACCATCTGTGGATTACAAGTGGATCTGCAAACAAATCCATTTGGAGATAACCTCCACCCCCCACCGGGCGTGGCAGGCATCATTAATCATTAGCGAAACCACTAAACAGCCTCTTCTCCCAAACCAGTGACATAGGAAGCTGAAATTATCATAATATCAGTTTCATTACATAAAGAAAAGAAATTGTTCATTCTCTTCCCCCCCCCCCCCCCCCCCACAATCAAATATTTGTGTGGGTGGCAGGGGGTTGACCCTAAACTCTCTAAATGACTTCTCTTCAATTCTTCAATTTAAAGTTGAGATTTTCAACTCAAGAAGTAGTAGTGCTAGAAAGTTCAAATTTTGAGCATATCATCGTTGTAAAATGAATATCAAATGATCTAAATTGAAAATAACATAAATACACCCATAATAGTGTGAGCATGAGACACTCAACACAATGCATGCCTTAATTAGATGGCCAGTGCTGAGTCTGCACTGTTGAGTGCTAGGCACAGACTATTACATGAGTAGGAGTAACAGAGGCTGACAGTCTGGTTTAGTCTCTAATCGCTTTCATCCCGAATTGCCTACAAAAACTAATCTGACTAATTAAGCTATAATAATCCTGCCCTTACCATGGTTATTTGTCAAGTATCAATACCAAAACTACAACTTATAATGAAGAGTTTATGATTATTCAGCACTTGGTAAACAGTGTAAATTTGCAGTACTTGTTTAAGTAAGGTATCCGAAAACGTCCAGGTAATTTATGTTCTTGTTTCTATTCACTTGTCAATGCAACTAAGGAAACAATTAATTCATCTGAACAAACTTTGGTGACTGTATTATCACATGTTCTGTTTGTCTGTTTTTTAGCTCATCTGGCCTGAAAGGCCCGATGGGCTTATGGCATGGCATGGTGTCCGGCGTCCGGCCGTCCGTCTGTAAACTCTTCGCATTTTCATCTTCGTCTCCAGAACCACTTGGTCTAGGGAGCTGAAAAGTTGTGTGCAGACTCCTTTACCAATGGGGATTTAAAATTGTAGATTTCATGACCCCGTGACCCCAATCTAGGTCACGGGTCATGACCCAAAAACCTATTTTCATCTTTATCTCAAGTATGTAAAGCTCTAGAAAGGTGAAATGTTGTGTAGAGACTCTTTGGTCAAAGGTGATTCTTAATTGTAGGATTGGTGACCCTGTGACTCCAAATACGGGTCACAGGGGTCATGATCTAAAAACCTATTTTTTGCTTGTTAACAATGTATTACTTAAGATAACTTAGATATTCAACCTTAGATAATAAATCAATAAAATTCTGATGAGCTGCAGAGCCCATGGCTCTATTTATAAGCATACACAATGATAGAATATTCACATAGTAACACATAACATACAATAAAACTAAAAAACATTATGCTGTTAGGCCATAGCAAAGTTTTCCCCACCAATGAATGGCTTCAGTTAAGTCTCTTTGTTTTTATTATGTCCCCCGAAAATTGTTTCTGGTTTCCATGGAAACAATTTGAACTTAGTGCATATTGAGGGTAGGGACCTTTTCCGGCCTCTATCTCCAAAACCGTTCAATATTTTTTCACCAAACTTGGTATTTGCTTAGACCTAGTGATAGAGTGGTGCCTTTTGCTACTTTGACTATTCTGAAATTTTTATTTCTCGTTATTAATGCAGTATTGAACTTAGTGCTTAGCATAAGTGAAAAATAAGGGTAATATGACTAGGTTGGATTGAAAGTTGGAGCGGGGGACATCACAGTGCATCACATGCACATATTTCTAGTTTTTCAACAAACTTGCACTTGACTTTATCAAGTTCTGAAATATAAAGTCATCAAAATATGAACTTCATTTACATTTTAACTGTGTTTTAATCATGTATTAACAGCATATATGTATAAACAGGAATATCCTCTTGAATTTCGTTTCCACAAAAAATACCCTGACAGAACCAACCTTTTTAGCTTTTCAGCAGGATACCTAAAAAACTGTTCACTGGATTCTCATCGTATTGATTGGTAACCTTGTTAATTTTCAGCAGTGGTTCATGTTACATTAGTGACTAAACTGTTTGTTCAATATATTTCAAACTTTCCCACTTTGTGGGGTTATAGCCAACTCTGTATGCTTGTTCTCTTTCATTATAATGTGAATTATTAATAGCCACAGAACCAATGACTATTTTTACTCATTGTAGCAAACAACAGAGCCCAACTATCCTGAGATTCTTCTCATTGCGATCAACAAAAATGGTGTGAATCTGATCCATCCCCAAACCAAGGTAAGAAAGTGTTAAGTGTTTATTCTACCCAAATATTTCGTACAAAGTAACATTATTCGAAATATAGATGGCTTGAACTATAAAATGTTTCTGTGCACAGGACATTCTGGCTACCCATCCATTCACCAAAATCTCAAACTGGAGCAGTGGTAACACTTACTTCCACATGACTATTGGCAACCTGGTGCGTGGCAGCAAACTTCTGTGTGAGACATCATTGGTATGTACCATTACACTTTCTCATATGAATTAAGGAATTAAAAAATTGTTCGTTGTTGAATTATCCATCTTTAGAATAAATGATCTTCAGTGGTTACAAACACACCCTATGTATGCACTGTCTGTCTACAAACACATCCTATGTATGCACTGTCTGTCTACAAACACATCCTATGTATGCACTGTCAGTCTACAAACACATCCTATGTATGCACTGTCTGTCTACAAACACATCCTATGTATGCACTGTCTGTCTACAAACACATCCTATGTATGCACTGTCAGTCTACAAACACATCCTATGTATGCACTGTCTTCAAACACATCCTATGTTTGCACTGTCTGTCTACAAACACATCCTTTGTATGCACTGTCTGTCTACAAACACATCCTATGTATGCACTGTCCGTCTACAAACACATCCTATGTATGCACTGTCTTCAAACACATCCTATGTATGCACTGTCTGTCTACAAACACATCCTATGTATGCACTGTCAGTCTACAAACACATCCTATGTATGCACTGTCTTCAAACACATCCTATGTTTGCACTGTCTGTCTACAAACACATCCTTTGTATGGACTGTCTGCAAACACATCATATGTATGCACTGTCTGCAAACACATCCTAAGATGCACTGTCTGTCTACAAACACACCCTATGTATGCACTGTCTGTCTACAAACACATCCTATATATGCACTCTCTGTCTGAGACAGTTAGTGAGAGCTTGTTAGCCATAATGCTTAGCAACTCTCTCTCAACAACACGCCTGCTTCCCTCCCTGCCTCCCTCCCAAGTATGCAGAGGGGTGGGGTTTAGAAATGCATTGCAGCACTCACTCTCCCTGCCTCCCTCCCCAGTATACAGAGGGGTGGGGTTTAGCAATGCATTGCAGCACTCTCTCTCCCTGCCTCCCTCCCCAGTATGCAGAGGGGTTGGGTTTAGCAATGCATTGCAGCACTCTCTCTCCCTGCCTCCCTCCCAAGTATGCAGAGGGGTGGGGTTTAGCAATGCACTGCAGCATTCTCTCTCCCTGCCTCCCTCCCCAGTATGCAGAGGGGTGGGGTTTAGCAATGCACTGCAGCACTCTCTCTCCCTGCCTCCCTCCCCAGTATGCAGAGGGGTGGGGTTTAGCAATGCACTGCAGCACTCTCTCTCCCTGCCTCCCTCCCAAGTATGCAGAGGGGTGGGGTTTAGCAATGCACTGCAGCATTCTCTCTCCCTGCCTCCCTCCCCAGTATGCAGAGGGGTGGGGTTTAGCAATGCACTGCAGCACTCTCTCTCCCTGCCTCCCTCCCCAGTATGCAGAGGGGTTGGGTTTAGCAATGCACTGCAGCACTCTCTCTCCCTGCCTCCCTCCCCAGTATGCAGAGGGGTGGGGTTTAGCAATGCACTGCAGCACTCTCTCTCCCTGCCTCCCTCCCCAGTATGCAGAGGGGTTGGGTTTAGCAATGCATTGCAGAACTCTCTCTCCCTGCCTCCCTCCCCAGTATGCAGAGGGGTGGGGTTTAGCAATGCACTGCAGCATTCTCTCTCCCTGCCTCCCTCCCCAGTATGCAGAGGGGTTGGGTTTAGCAATGCATTGCAGCACTCTCTCTCCCTGCCTCCCTCCCAAGTATGCAGAGGGGTGAGGTTTAGAAATGCATTACAGCACTCTCTCCCTGACTCCGTCCCCAGTATGCAGAGGGGTGGGGTTTAGCAATGCACTGCAGCACTCTCTCTCCCTGCCTCCCTCCCCAGTATGCAGAGGGGTTGGGTTTAGCAATGCATTGCAGCACTCTCTCTCCCTGCCTCCCTCCCAAGTATGCAGAGGGGTGGGGTTTAGCAATGCACTGCAGCATTCTCTCTCCCTGCCTCCCTCCCCAGTATGCAGAGGGGTGGGGTTTAGCAATGCACTGCAGCACTCTCTCTCCCTGCCTCCCTCCCCAGTATGCAGAGGGGTGGGGTTTAGCAATGCACTGCAGCACTCTCTCTCCCTGCCTCCCTCCCCAGTATGCAGAGGGGTTGGGTTTAGCAATGCATTGCAGCACTCTCTCTCCCTGCCTCCCTCCCCAGTATGCAGAGGGGTGGGGTTTAGCAATGCACTGCAGCACTCTCTCTCCCTGCCTCCCTCCCCAGTATGCAGAGGGGTGGGGTTTAGCAATGCACTGCAGCACTCTCTCTCCCTGCCTCCCTCCCCAGTATGCATAGGGGTGGGGTTTAGCAATGCATTACAGCACTCTCTCCCTCACACTCTCAACACTCTCTCTCTCTCATGACCTAAAAACCATTTCCTTATCTTCTCCCCCAGAACCGCTAGCTGTAGAAAGTTGAAATGTTGTGTACAGACTCCTTGGCCAATGGGGATTCAAAATTGTAGTTCGGTGACCCTATTGAAACCTATTTTCGTCTTATTCTCCAGTATGAAAGGCTCTAGAGAGTTGAAATGTTTTGTACAGACTCCTTGGCCAATGGGGATTCTAAATTGTAGATTTGGTGACCCCAAATATTGGTCACAGGGGTCATGGGGTCACAACCCAAGGACCTATTTTCATCTTTTTCTAAAGTATGTGAAATTTGTTTATACCTCTGATAAATGCTTCTTGAAATTTTACATTTTCAAATTTACATAGTTTATTCTTTAAGCGTGATGAGCTGATTGTCCCCCGCCGCCAAGCGGCATGGGCATACATGGCATCTTACCCGATTCCGGCGGGTTTACCCGATTTCAGAAGGCTTCACCCGCGTCCCCGATCGGGTATTGAAAAAACCCGATTTTGACATAATCTAAAAAAATACTCGCTTGAGAAAGTGTACTATACATTTTCAATATTATTTACAAAAACTTGTCCATCAACATTGCATTTAAAACAAATTTTGTCAAAGATACAATCGTTCGAGCGTGTGTGTGTGGCTTCAGTCTACCGGTGATTCACGAATTAGTTACAGTTTAATTTTTGCTCCATTAAATAGTTTAATCTCGACACATTAAATTATATCAATCATAGCAAATAATACTGATAATATGATAGACCATCATAAATCAATAGCAAAGCTAAAATACAAGTTGTAAAATGCAAAACCGCATCAAAGACGAACAATTTGCTTTGAAATCTATAACATTATCTCATAGGGCGCTACATGCAAACACCGTTTGCTAGCTCCAAACAGTGCGTGACCCTAGCTCCAGACAGCGAGCAACCGCTCTGTGATACGTGATCGTATTTTCTTGACGACAGACAGTAATAAGAAAATGCTTATTATAAACTCCAAATTCTTTTCGGGTTTATGTTATTGCCAACTTATTTCGTAAAATGTTTATTTAAAATCGCTAAATATTCCTCTAAATAAAATATGAAAACATTGTAATTTAAATAAGTTAAATATCTGATAACACATATTGCTGGGAAATAAGTTGTAAGGTAACTAGTTGGACCACGTGTCTACGAACTTCCTGTTTGTGTTTACGTAAATATTTTTTATAAATAAAAACGATTTAATTTCTAATTTCAAAATGCATATTTAGAAATAATATATACTTTGAAGGTTCAATGAATAATATATGATTAAAAATATCAAAAATTCCTTGTCTTTCTCGTTGCAAATTCGTTTGTTAACTCGCTCAAACAGGCAATGTTGAAAGATCGCCGTTCGTCAACAATGGACTTTCTTATTGCAAGTAGATAATTTACGTGTCCTCTAATGGATTCATGAACAGTTAAATACGATCTTTATTTATTTTAGATGGAAGTATCTGTTCGATAAACTGTCACAGACATGCCGTTTTCTAAATGACATCATTACCAAATGGATATTTTTAAATTAAAAAATTATGAACCATTTTATGGATGTTAATGATAAATAAATAGTTATCGTTAATTGCTTTCGTGTTATGTTTAATAGTATGCAATGAATTGAAGAACCAACAAATAGTGATACTTTCTGATACTTTATTCATAACAAATTTTTACTTCCGGGTTCGTCTTTTTGGGTCAAAGATGAAAGATGAAATGTCCGACTGGCAAAAATTTGAATCTGCATCCCTGTTTTTAATCATTTATTTTTCTTTTAAAATGTTCCTAAAATTTAACCTGTTAAAAAAACGTAGCTCAATCTCAGTTTTTTTTTTATCAGAACATGAAGTTATTTTTCAAACAAAATATATTTAAGACAGTTTTCAAATCTTCAATATTTCCATAGTGTGACAGGTGAAGTAAGTTTTCCATTTTCCATAAACATATATTATTTATCATTTGAAACATAGTATCATAATGAATTAATTAATTGAATTAATATTTTATATATTCAAAAGTTGTAATTGTGTGTATGATAAACAATTAAAGAAGATAAGTATGTTAAATATATGATTTATATTGATTAAAAACGAAAAACACCAAAGGGCTAAAAAACCCTCTTTGGGAAGGAAAAACCCCCTTTTCAGACCCTAAAAACCCCCTTTGCCATTATCGGGTGATGCCATGTATGCATGGGGGACAATATCTTCTTGTTAACGCGATATCTCATTGCATCCAATGTCTTACATTTTGGTACCAGCCTACAATAAATGATTATACAGACACCAGTTGAATTGCATTACCTTGACCTTATTGTCAAGGTCACCATGGCACTTTGACCGGTTTTCAGACTCTCGTTAACGCGATATCTCATGAAGCGTTCCATCCAAAGACTACAAATTTGGTGTCGGCCTACATTGGGAGAAGGCGCAGACACCAGTCGATTTCGGTTGGTTTTTGGTTATTTTCAAGGTCACCGCGACACTTTGACAACTTTTCGAATTCTTGTTAACCCGATATATCATTACCCGATGGACCCAGTGTCTTCAATGTTTGTACCAGCCTACAATGGGTGACTATGCAGACACCAGTTGAATTGGGTGACCTTGACCTAATTTGTAAGGTCACCACTGCACTTTGACCGGCTTTCAGCCTCCGTTTTTAACCCTTAGCATCCATTATCTTGAAATTTGGTGACATCTGTCATTAGGGAATTATGCATACACCAGTCAACTTTTAGTGCATAACACTGTGACCACATTCTTGTTAATGCTATGTCATGAACTTTAGCACCCAATGTCTTCACATTTGATGTCATAATGACATTTTGTACCAAAAATGCAATATAAGAAGAACCACATTTAGAAAATGTGTCTTGCATGACTCAACATTAGAGGCGGGGGACATTGCCATGTTAGTGGCAAACACTTGTTTTTCTGATATTTTAATCGGCACTATTGTTATATTTTTGCATATGTCTTCAGCAATTTGTAATTTTATCAATATAATTGTGTAATATTTGTTCTGCAGGGTTACAAGATGGATGACTTGTTGACATCTTACATTAGTCTGATGCTGACAACGATGAACAGACCGAAGCGCCAGTAGACTTGTGCTCAGTGTTCTGTTTCTGACCTTGATCAACAGACCAAAGTGTCGTTAGACTTGTGCTGTGTGCAGTTCCCACCGACCCTCACTTACCCCTCAGTTTCAGTTTCAGTATAAGGATAGCTCTTGTGTATGTATGAATGTTCAGGGCTAGTAAGCCCAAGTCTATGCATTATGTGTTCCCTACAGCAAGAGCCTTTATGGCCTCCCACCAAAGCTGTTCTCTAATTGCGTTGTAAATAATGTCCTGTTTCAAATGAAATGAAGTGCTTGTCATTTGCTTCTGTTAACTTATTATTTGATGACATACAAACTGGCTCATATATATTGTAAATATTGTATATTTTATATTGTATATTGCTTTTGCAGATGCAGACATTCCATTGTTAATGTTGCCTTATTTTCTGTTACGATTGATGTCTCAGACTCTGTTATTTTCTAGAGTTGAGCAAGTTCTTGATCTCGAGCACACAGAAGTGAACATAAAACGTCAAGTAACCAAGCATATTTGGAATTAGTTTAGGAATTTCTATATCTCTTTTAATTTTCTCAGCAAGTGAAATATTCCATTAACATCTCACTATATATTTTTTTACAGTATGTTTACATATTGTATGACATCAGCATGAGTGGTGTTAGTAAAATGAATGTTATCGTGTTCACTTTTATTAAAGCTAACAATGCAATCATTGTTATAAGACTATTCTGTCAACAAATCATATTATTGACATTCCTGAAGCATTATTCCTTTCACATGTGGATCACTATTTCACAACAATCTTGTTTTCACAAAAAGATCTCACTTGTAGGTCTTTTATGCAAGCAGTAGATATGGTTTCAGTCAATCTTCTGATAATCTAACAATGCAGTTGTCTCCAATGAGTTGGTGTGTGATTTGGTGTGTTTTACTTATTCATGTGTAGAGAAGCATGTAATTAGCAGAACACATTCCACCCTTTGGCAAGGACCATGCAAGCTCCCAGCAAACAATGTTGTCTGCTTGCTTCATGGTAGCCTTGTGATTGATAAGTGTATAGCCATGCAGCCATCATCATTTCTATGACCCATTAATAAATATTGTATTTTTGAAATATCTTACCCAGTTTTTATGATGTATACAGTTATGTTCCATATGATGCAATATTATGACAAAATGGGATCTACAATAGTCAGTGGCCCATCAGTGTGAATATATTGGTGATTTCACACTTGAATACAGAGGCTGAACCGTGATTATATATTTTATATCAATCATATGTCATTAAATATACAGATATTGTTTCTTGGTTTTGTTTTTCTACATTAAACATGTTTAAAATGAAATTTATAAATAACACTGCTCTGTGTTTGTCACACTTGACTGAAAATACAAGTATTTGCCTCTGAGAGATTGAACTGATCGTTTGGAAAATACTCAAATTACCGTAGGTAATATAAGTTGCTTGCTTCTCTTGAGGGTAATAAGGTCTTATGAACCATCATTAGCAGCTATCAGTTTTTGCGCAGTTTCCGTTGCCGCCGCCTCATATACATAACTTCTTACTTATGCCCCTGGGGAATTTTTTTGAAATGTTCATATTCAAGGTCAAAGGTCAAGGTCACGAGTTCTGAAATCGCTAAAAAAAATCCTTGTAAACACGAAAACTTGAAAAATATTTGTACTATCAGGCTCTTATTTGGTGTACATCAACTATAGAAAGGCCAAGATTTGAAAAGGTTTTCGCTAACATCGATCCGTCAAAAGGTCAAGGTCACAGCGAGGGCACGACTTAAGCATGCTTTTGCGAAAATATCTTATTTCAACTATTAAAGGATGGATGAAATGACATATGGTCCAAATCGGATTCATTAAAGGTAGACACTTCGGCGAATTTAGCTGTGGAAGGCATTAATTAATTAGCTCACAGCCAGTCGGAAATCTCAATCAGCGCTCCCTCTACTCAGCGGTGTTTTCATTGCGCAGAGGCCTACTCGCCACTACTTGCCGTACAAGCGCGATACTCAACCGGATGCGGGCGTCTTATATATATATAAAAGTATAGAGAAAACATACACGCGACGTACAGGCCAATTATATCATTTTTGTAAATATAACCAAAGTACAATTGTGATGATTTTGCAAATATTTCGCATGCGAATAGCAATCTACAATGTGTAATTAGAATAACGAACCTGTGAGCTTGATAATCCATGCACATCGTCGTAACACCCTAAGTTGCCTAATTGTTGTTGGACTGAGGTTTAACGTCTGCGTTCAGAGATAGTGACCGTAAGTAATTGTCCAATGATATGGTTTTATTCAAATGAGTGTCAAACAAACAAAATACAAAACTATCATCCTATTCCTAAATTCCATTGGTCGAATATATATTCCTAACTTTGATTGGCTGACAATATCTAGACTGAATGTCGCATTAATGTGTATTTGTTGTCATGATCAGCATTGTGTCACCAAGACCGAACATTTGACAATTAACATGTCTATTGACATGCCGGTCACCGAGATGCCATTTGTTGTGTAATAGAACCGGTCCAGTAAACTTGTTAACTGTAAAAACATAATAATTACACTCGAGGCTCCTCCCATTTCTCACCTATACTCAGCTTATTTGACTTTGTTCTGCTTAATTACGTAAACTAATTTGCTGTAACAACACTTCTCCCCTCTTTGATCTTGAAGAAACATCTATATGGTACGCTAAACTGAGCATTTGTATTGGAGCGGCAAGTAAATTCTATCAGCGTATTTACCGATCCGTGTCGTTTTCATTTACGAGATGTACAGTAAGTTTGGTAACAAAAGTGATTTCATTCGATCTTGTTCGTTGTCTATAAATGTGTATAATCACAATGTGGTTTAATTGTATTTTATTCAATAAGAAGAAATGAATTGGCAAAAAAGTCTAGATGACTTTTGTAAATGCCAATCAACAATGCATGTAAGGTCCACATTTAAACATGATGTTTAAATGATGAAACATTTATGAACACAATAATCATAATGTATATGTGTGCGTGTACAGTGCAACAATCTTCATGTAAAATTCAGTGAGCTTGTTCAGTTGTTGACCAATCCAGTTCATGTATTTATAGGCCTACATGAAATACATTTCATAAAACTCATATAGCAAGTGAAAATGGTTTGCATTGCATTGCATCATATAGGGGTCTAAACAATATTTTGATCGACAAACTTGAATTAGAATAACCTTTTATGTTTTTGTTCTTACACTTTTGGATATACTTTGTCATTGATATCAAACGTGACAGCAACAAAGAAACGTTGAATGAAATGTGAGTCGTAACCATGATATTTTCACCAAACACGCACACATCTTTTCAGGAAATCGATGTCGTAATATTACCTCTCTAATGCATTCTATGAAACCATTTAGTAGCATTTAAATTATATTATTATTTGTTGGTATTCAGAAGCTTGGTAAACTATGACTTTCTCTATGAAATATTGTAACAAACTTGTTGAAATCACAATCCTGGACGAACATTACATGCAGTATAGCAATGATAAATGCGTGTGTACCTGTAACCCTGTTTGTCAATCCCCATTTCCATGTATCATCTTGAAATACATGCCGTTTAAGTAATATATACGTGTTATTACATTTACATTTAATCCCGTATGTGAAGTTTTAATGTAGAAGTAAATTCCGAAATATTGTATCAACAACCTGTCAAATAATTTCGAGTTGAAAATATTTCTATTAATTTCATTTCAAGATGTTATATTGTCAGTACTAATAATATCAATAATTTTTTTTAACTCTTCAAATACGACATCAGAAGCGTAAAAAACTCGAGACAAGGTGTACATGTCGGTGTGCAGTGAGATGAAACAGCCAATCAGCGATCGCGTGTCAAAAGGGGAAATTCCCCGCTTAGACATTGACGAGCTCGCTCGGCAGAAGCCCAGTTTGATTCACGTGACCGGTATACCCATAAAATCAATTACGTAACGGGCTCGTTAGCGGTGGTCCATTTGGGATGACACTCGTGAGACTTGTCCCCCTTTAAAATGGGATGTCAATTTGACAATTGCTCGATTTTAAATTTCTGAAATCGGTCCATAAATTACTTATATACGGCTTTTTAAAAAACCGCCTGATTTAGCCCCGGCAACCAGAATGAAAGTCTGCGGGGGTGTGACCCGTGAAGGGATGACTTTTGTGACGTATGTGGAGGAATTTGATTTTCAGCGATAGTCACAATTCAACGTTATTTGGCAAGATTTTGATTGTTAATTTCACAAAGATACCTTCAATAAACCAACTTAAATTTCCCATATATCGAATGTTTAGATATCCAACTAGGTAATTCCGCAGATGACAATTACACAATTATTACATAAACATGTCTTTTTGGCGATGTAATACACCTCATAAATTCATTTAGCGGCAGTGATAATTATCATTAATTAATTAACGAGAGACCGGCGGAGAAGCTATCTAGCCGCCCCGCCTATCGCTTATCACAGTCACGCCTCAGTGAGCATTTTCAAAAGGATTCGCCGAACAAATTGCGATAGTGTTAAAATGGGTGAATTAAAATTGTCTTAATTATCAATTGCAAGTGTATATTGTCTCGATTTTATGCTCAATTGATTCCGATATACAATATACGTAGAGGTAATCATCTGTCATTCTTGAGAAAAATGCATTTCATCTATCCTTTAACACTTTGAATCATTACATGATTGTAATACACAATGAAAAGTGATCACTGATTGTGTGACCTTGAATTCAAAAGGTCAAGGTCACGAAATATGGTCAAGGTCACAAGTTCTTAAATCACTAAATAACTTTTTTCCATGAAGGTATCAACACCTCATGTACATAGCTTCTTTCTTATAAATCTGGTGAATGATTTTGACAAGTTCACATTCAAGGTCAAAGGTCAAGGTCATGAGTTCTTAAATCACTACAATAATTCCTTGTAAACATGATAACTTAAAACATTTTTGTGCTGTCAGGCTCTTATTTGGTATACAGTCAGGCCTCGATAATCCGAACGCTTCCGTTTTTCATCAAAAACGTTTGGATAGTGAAATGTCCGGACTACTGAGTACTGAGGACTACTAAATAGATTAGTTTGGTTACATCTTCCTACCGTTCGGAAACTGCGAGATTCGGATTATCGGTGGCCGGATTATCGCTGTTTGACTGTATATCAACTATGGAGAAAGACCAAGATTTGAAAACGTTTTTGCTAAAATCTGTCAAAGGTCAAGGTCACAGCAAGGTCACAACTTAAGCGTGCTATTGTGAATATGCCTTATGTTAACAATGAACACTTTGAGTCATTGCATGATTGTTATACACAATGAAAAGTAATCATTGATGGTGTGACCTTGAAGGTCAAAGTTCAAGGTCATGAGATATTGGTTAAGGCCATGTTAATCTTTTGATCCAATTTTGAAATCAGAAATAGGTTTTTAGAACAAAGTTGTGAAAAGTGACCCCAGTGATGATTCAACTTGCTAGAATAACTTGAATAATGAACAAATTTTTTTCCAAAAAAATTCCCATTTTGTTTATGCTGAGGAGAAGGCGGAACAGGGAAAGGCAAGACCCAAAGTTTCGGAGCTGCTCTGCTTTTGCGGTGTCCCGCAAACGATCTTCTAGATGTACCAGGGTCTGCTGATCCGTCAGGTGAGGGATGACACTGGTACAAGGATGGTGCATTCTGTGAAATATAAAGATTTTAGAGCTATTATATTTGGTTATCAGGGTGTATAAAGTAAGGATATGGCAAAGTTTCATACAGTGTATTGTAAATGTTACATGATGTTTCAAGTGTTGACTTTTTGCAATCACAGCAGGACTTCAAGTCGGGTCGATTACACATCTGTACAATATAGCGTGTTTTCAATTCACATAATGAAAAAAAATCCAAGATGCGACAGAACTCTCCTAGGGAGTGCAAACCTTGATGGATTTCTTCACTCAATGTCTTATTTTAAAGCTGTGTCAATGTTCTTCAAGATAACATAATTGTTTTACTTAATTGAAGACGGGAGTTTACTTGCACGCCCTGTAATGAGCATACCTATCATTGTGGTCAGCTTTCGTTTGCGCCTCAGAAATTTCAGATTTTAAGAAACAATAAAATCAACTTTCTAAATGTTAACATTTCTTTGCTTACCTTAATACTTCACCTGTACCTTACAGTGCATTCTCTATAATCCAGAATATAAGCTCCGATAAATCTACTCTATATACTGTAAAATCATTTATTTTCGCGGGGCATTATTTTCTCGCATTTACCAAAAGTGACCAATTCGCGGGGGTAATTTTTCGCCCAAATCACATCTTGTAGAATTATAGGGGATAATAACTTCTGGCAAATGTGATTTTAACACTAACCTGTCAGTTATCCAACTTGTGAGGCTTGGTGAGATCATACGGAAATGCTAATTAGTTGAGAGGTTCTATTGTTCATAGACTGGTATATAAGGTTTGAAAGTAGAATTTTACTTCATGCTCCGAATTCTGTTATCAGGATGGCATTAAGTATGTGGTTGAAGAAGGCTCCAAAACCCAAGACACCTGGTCTCCCGGATCCCAGTCAGTGCGAGAGTCAAATAGAAGTTGACACAATTGTAGCGGCAAACACTGCAGTTGACCTGTTAGAGGAAGAACGAGTGCCAGACTTATTAAAAATGGGGAATATAGCACTAATGATGAAACTGTTCGTGCATTGTATGCTATAGAAAACGGCGTGATGAAAGCATCAAGGAAATTTTCGTCTGAATTAAAAACGAAAGTAAGCGAATCGACTGTTCGAAACATGAAAAAGACTTTCGTGCATCATCAAGCGCGAACTGGCGAATCTCCACGCCGATTGGTCAAAGCTGTAAGGGGTCAAAGGCCAAAGCTGGGCGACCATGAAGAAGAAAATAAAAAACTGGATTCGAAAAACTAGACTCACAGGCGGTGCTATAAATGTTCGCACATTAATGGCTGCAGCTGATGGAATAATGCGGAAATTTCACAAATCACAGTTGAAAGAGTTTGGGGGAACAATAAAAACGAACATCAACCATCTTACTTTTTTGTTTTATTTCTTTATGTTTCATATCATTTTAATTCGCGAGGTTTAATATTTGCGCATTATATATTTGCGCGAAATGCCCGAAAATTAAACCCACGTGAAATATAGTGATTTTACAGTACTCTGGACGCATGCGAGACTCGGCCTGATAACTTTATTAATTACCTCCCTTGGCTGGTATTTCATCCAATCAGTGGTCTACGCCAGGAAGTTGAGCGTACCAATCAAAAGACTGCGAAAGTGACACACCTCCGTTAAACAGATGGAGAGACTTTGATGGTGTATTTTCTCGCTTTAACGTCGAAAAGTTTATTCAATTACAGTTACAATGCAAGGTCTTTGAAGGGAAGTAGAAATATATTTCCTACCAAGATACAGTGAAGTGCAACATCGTTTCGGCTGGAACGTTTATATTTGCATCTGACTTACCGAAACCATTACATGTGAGCTCATTCAACTGACTGGTATGTTGCGAAGTGTCATGTGGCCTATGTCAGAGAAAAACAGTCTCAGATTTTTAGCTCATCAGGCCTTAAAGGCCCGATGGGCTTATGGCATGGCATGGCGTCCGTCCATCCCTCCGTCCATCCGTCCGTCCATCCGTAAACTTTTCGCTAATTCGACTTCTTCTCCAGAACAGATGACTCCACAGAGCTGAAATTTTATGTGCAGACTCCTTGGCCAATGGGGTTCTAAATTGTAGATTTCATGACCCCCTGAAAGGGGTCACATCCTTAAAAACCTTTTTTCATCTTCTTCTCAAGTTCCAAATGGTCTAGAGAGCTGAAAAGTTGTGTGCAGACTCCTTGGCCAATGGGATTCTAGTCTTCTTCTCCAGTTCCAAAAGGTCTATAGAGCTGAAAGTTGTGTGCAGACTCCTTGGCCAATGGGGATTCTAAATTGTAGATTTCGTGACCCCGTGACCCCAAATGGGGTCACAGGGGTCACATCCTTAAAAACCTATTTTCATCTTCTTCTCCAGTTCCAAAAGGTCTAGAGAGCAGAAAATTTATGTGCAGGCTCCTTGGCCAATGGGGATTCTAATTTGTAGATTTCGTGACCCCATATGGGGTCACAGGAGTCACATCCTTAAAAACCTTTTTTCATCTTCTTCTCCAGTTCCAAAAGGTCGAAAAGTTGTGTGCAGACTCTTTGGCAATGGGGATTCTAAATTGTAGATTGTGTGACCCCATATGGGGTCACAGGAATCACATCCTTAAAAACCTATTTTCATCTTCTTCTCCAGTCCCAAAAGGTCTAGAGAGTTGAATAGTTGTGTGCAGACTCCTTGGCCAATGGGGATTCTTAATTGTAGATGTCCTGACCCCGTGGCCCCAAAAGGGGTCAGAGGGGTCACATCCTTAAAAACCTATTTTCATCTTCTTCAGTTTCAAAAGGTCTAGAGAGCTGAAAAGTTGTGTGCAGACTCCTTGGCCATTAGGGATTCTAAATTGTAGATTGTGTGACCCCTTGACCCCAAATGGGGTCACAGGGGTCACATCCTTAAAAACCTATTTTCATCTTCTTCTCCAGTTCCAAAAGGAGAGTTGAATAGTTGTGTGCAGACTCCTTGGCCAATGGGGATTCTAAATTGTAGATTGTATGACCCCGTGACCCCAAATGGGGTCACAGGGGTCACATCCTTAAAAACCTATTTTCATCTTCTTCTCAAGTTCCAAAAAGTCTAGATAGCTGAAAAGTTGTGTGCAGACTCCTTGGCCAATGGGGATTCTAAATTGTAGATTGTGTGACTCCGTGACCCCAAATGGGGTCACAGGGGTCACATCCTTAAAAACCTTTGTTCATCTTCTTCTCAAGTTCCAAAAGGTCTAGATAGCTGAAAAGTTGTGTGCAGACTCCTTGGCCAATGGGGATTCTAAATTGTAGATTGTGTGACTCCGTGACCCCAAATGGGGTCACAGGGATCACATCCTTAAAAACCTATTTTCATCTTCTTCTCAAGTTCCAAAAAGTCTAAAGAGCTGAAAAGTTGTGTGCAGACTCCTTGGCCAATCGGGATTCTAAATTATAGACGTCGTGACCCCGTGACCCCAAATTGGGTCACAGGGGTCACATCCTTAAAATTGTATATTCATCTTTTTCTCCAGTTCCAAAAGGTTTAGAGAGCTGAAAAGTTGTGTGCAGACTCCTTGGCCAATGGGGATTCTAAATTGTAGATTTCGTGACCCCAAATGGGGTCACAGGGGTCACATCCTTAAAAACCTTTGTTCATCTTCTTCTCAAGTTCCAAAAGGTCTAGAGAGCTGAAAAGTTGTGTGCAGACTCCTTGGCCAATGGGGATTCTAAATTGTAGATTTCGTGACCCCAAATGGGGTCACCAGGGTCACATACTTAAAAACCTATTTTCATCTTCTTCTCCAGTTCCAAAAGGTCTAGAGAGCTGAAAAGTTGTGTGCAGACTCCTTGGCCAATTGGGATTCTAAATTGTAGATTTCGTGACCCCAAATGGGGTCACCAGGGTCACATACTTAAAAACCTATTTTCATCTTCTTCTCCAGTTCCAAAAGGTCTAGAGAGCTGAAAAGTTGTGTGCAGACTCCTTGGCCAATGGGGATTCTAAATTGTAGATTGTGTGACCCCTTGACCCCAAATGGGGTCACATCCTTAAAAACCTATTTTCATCTTCTTCTCAAGTTCCAAAAAGTCTATATAGCTGAAAAGTTGTGTGCAGACTCCTTGGCCAATGGGGATTCTAAATTGTAGATTGTGTGACTCCGTGACCCCAAATGGGGTCAAAGGGGTCACATCCTTAAAAACCTTTGTTCATCTTCTTCTCAATTTCCAAAAGGTCTAAAGAGCTGAAAAGTTGTGTGCAGACTCCTTGGCCAATGAGGATTCTAAATTGTAGATTGTGTGACTCCGTGACCCCAAATGGGGTCAAAGGGGTCACATCCTTAAAAACCTTTGTTCATCTTCTTCTCAATTTCCAAAAGGTCTAAAGAGCTGAAAAGTTGTGTGCAGACTCCTTGGCCAATGGGGATTCTAAATTGTAGATTGTGTGACTCCGTGACCCCAAATGGGGTCACAGGGGTCACATCCTTAAAAACCTTTGTTCATCTTCTTCTCAATTTCCAAAAGGTCTAAAGAGCTGAAAAGTTGAGTGCAGACTCCTTGGCCAATGGGGATTCTAAATTGTAGATTTAGTGACCCCTAGACCCCAAATGGGGTCACAGGGGTCACATCCTTAAAAACCTATTTTCATCTTCTTCTCCAGTGGCAAAAGGTCTAGAAAGCTGAAAAGTTGTGTGCAGACTCCTTGGCCATTGGGGATTCTAAATTGTAGATTTCGTGACTACGTGACCCCAAATGGGGTCACAGGGTTCATATCCTTAAAAACCTATTTTCATCTTCTTCTCCAGTTCCAAAAGGTCTAGAGAGCAGAAAATGTGTGTGCAGACTCCTTGGCCAATTGGGATTCTAAATTGAAGATTGTGTGACCCCGTGACCCCAAATGGGGTCACGGGGATCACATCCTTAAAAACCTATTTTCATCTTCTTCTCATGTTCCAAAAAGTCTAGATAGCTGAAAAGTTGTGTGCAGACTCCTTGGCCAATGGGGATTCTAAATTGTAGATTGTGTGACTCCATTACCCCAAATGGGGTCACAGGGGTCACATCCTTAAAAACCTATTTTCATCTTCTTCTCCAGTTCCAAAAGGTCTAGAGAGTTGAATAGTTGTGTGCAGACTCCTTGGCCAATGGGGATTCTAAATTGTAGATTTCGTGACCCCGTGACCCCAAATTGGGTCACAGGGGTCACATCGTTAAAATCCTATATTCATCTTCTTCTCCAGCTCCAAAAAGTCTAGATAGCTGAAAAGTTGTGTGCAGACTCCTTGGCCAATGGGGATTCTAAATTGTAGATTGTGTGACTCCGTGACCCCAAATGGGGTCACAGGGGTCACATCCTTAAAATCCTATATTCATGTTCTTCTCCAGTTCCAAAAGGTCTAGAGAGCTGAAAAGTTGTGTGCAGACTCCTTGGCCAATGGGGATTCTAAATTGAAGATTTCGTGACCCCAAATGGGGTCAATAGGGTCAGATACTTAAAAACCTATTTTCATCTTCTTCTCAAGTTCCAAAAGGTCTAGAGAGCTGAAAAATTGTGTGCAGACTCCTTGGCCAATGGGGATTCTAAATTGTAGATTTCGTGACCCCGTGACCCCAAATGGGGTCACAGGGGTCACATCCTTAAAAACCTATTTTCATCTTCTTCTCAAGTTCCAAAAGCCTAGAGAGCCAATGGGGATTCAAACTTGTAAATTTGGTGACCCTGTGACCCCAAATATGGGCCACAGCCTAAAAAAACCTTTGAAAATGAATTTTGAACTAATATTTTATGACACTTCAATCACAATGATTTGAAATATATGTCGACTTGAGATAACAATCTACATTGTGGACATGTTTGTCAAATTGATGTAATCAATGTGAAATGAGAACTATTGAATAGCCTATGAACTGAAAATTGTGACAAGGCATAAAGGACTAAATTGAAGAGGAGTTAAGAATTCTTTTATTTTACATGAAATATGTGAACTGCATATGACTGGTGATGAAATGATAAGATAAGATTATTTTCATCTTCTTCTCCAGAACGAAAAGACCTAGAAGGTTGTCATGTTGTGTAATGAGTCTTTAGCCAATGGAGATTCTAAATTGAATATTTGGTGAAGCTGTGGCCCCAAATAAGGGCCTCACAGGCCATTACCTAAAATCCTGTTTTCATCTTTTTCTCCGGAACAAAACGATCTAGAAGGCTGTCATGTTGTGTAAAGAGTTTTTAGCCAATGGAGATTCTAAATGTAGATTTGGTGACCCTATGGCCCCAAATAAGGGCCACAGGGGTCATAACCTAAAATCCTGTTTCATCTTTTTCTCCAGATGAAAAAGACCTCAAAGGCTGTAATATTGTAAGCAAACTCTTTAGCTAATGGGGATTCTAACTTGTAAATTTGGTGACCCTGTGACTCCCAATATGGGCCACAGCCTTAAAAACCTTTGAAAATGAATTTTGAACTGATATTTTATGTGCACTTCATTCACTTTATTTGAAATGTATGTCGACTTGAGATAACAATCTACATTGTGGACATGTTTGTCAAATTGATGTAATCAATGTGAAATGAGAACTATTGAATAGCCTATAAACTGAACATTGTGACAAGTCATAAAGGACTAAATTGAAGAGGAGTTAAGAATTCTTTTATTTTACATGAGATATGTGAACTGCATATGACTGGTGATGAAATGATAAGATAAGATTATTTTCATCTTCTTCTCCAGAACGAAAAGACCTAGAAGGTTGTCATGTTGTGTAATGAGTCTTTAGCCAATGGAGATTCTAAATTGTAGATTTGGTGAAACTGTGGCCCCAAATAAGGGCCTCACAGGCCATTACCTAAAATCCTGTTATCATCTTTTTCTCCGGAACAAAAAGATCTAGAAGGCTGTAATATTGTAAGCAAACTCTTTAGCCAATGGGGATTCAAACTTGTAAATTTGGTGACCCTGTGACCCCAAATATGGGCCACAGCCTAAAAAAACCTTTTAAAATGAATTTTGAACTGATATTTTATGACACTTCAATCACAATGATTTGAAATATATGTCGACTTGAGATAACAATCTACATTGTTGACATGTTTGTCAAATTGATGTAATCAATGTGAAATGAGAACTATTGAATAGCCTATGAACTGAAAATTGTGACAAGGCATAAAGGACTAAATTGAAGAGGAGTTAAGAATTCTTTTATTTTACATGCGATATGTGAACTGCATATGACTGGTGATGAAATGATAAGATAAGATTATTTTCATCTTCTTCTCCAAAACGAAAAGACCTAGAAGGTTGTCATGTTGTGTAATAAGTCTTTAGCCAATGGAGATTCTAAATTGTAGATTTGGTGAAGCTGTGGCCCCAAATAAGGGCCTCACAGGCCATAACCCAAAATCCTGTTTTCATCTTTTTCTCCGGAACAAAAAGATCTAGAAGTCTGTAATATTGTATGCAAACTCTTTAGCCAATGGGGATTCAAACTTGTAAATTTGGTGACCCTGTGACCCCAAATATGGGCCACAGCCTAAAAAAAACCTTTGAAAATGAATTTTGAACTGATATTTTATGACACTTCAATCACAATGATTTGAAATATATGTCGACTTGAGATAACAATCTACATTGTGGACATGTTTGTCAAATTGATGTAATCAATGTGAAATGAGAACTATTGAATAGCCTATGAACTGAAAATTGTGACAAGGCATACAGGACTAAATTGAAGAGGAGTTAAGAATTCTTTTATTTTACATGAGATATGTGAACTGCATATGACTGGTGATGAAATGATAAGATAAGATTATTTTCATCTTCTTCTCCAGGACGAAAAGACCTAGAAGGTTGTCATGTTGTGTAATGAGTCTTTAGCCAATGGAGATTCTAAATTGTAGATTTGGTGAAGCTGTGGCCCCAAATAAGGGCCTCACAGGCCATTACCTAAAATCCTGTTTTCATCTTTTTCTCCGGAACAAAACGATCTAGAAGGCTGTAATATTGTATGCAAACTCTTTAGCCAATGGGGATTCAAACTTGTAAATTTGGTGACCCTGTGACTCCAAATATGGGCCTGAGCCTAAAAAAACCTTTGAAAATGAATTTTGAACTGATATTTTATGACACATCAATCACAATGATTTGAAATATATGTCGACTTGAGATAACAATCTACATTGTGGACATGTTTGTCAAATTGATGTAATCAATGTGAAATGAGAACTATTGAATAGCCTATGAACTGAAAATTGTGACAAGGCATAAAGGACTTAATTGAAGAGGAGTTAAGAATTCTTTTATTTTACATGAAATATGTGAACTGCATATGACTGGTGATGAAATGATAAGATAAGATTATTTTCATCTTCTTCTCCAGAATGAAAAGACCTAGAAGGCTGTCATGTTGTGTAAAGAGTCTTTAGCCAATGGAGATTCTAAATGTAGATTTGGTGACCCTATGGCCCCAAATAAGGGCCACAGGGGTCATAACCTAAAATCCTGTTTCATCTTTTTCTCCAGATGAAAAAGACCTCAAAGGCTGTAATATTGTAAGCAAACTCTTTAGCTAATGGGGATTCTAACTTGTAAATTTGGTGACCCTGTGACTCCCAATATGGGCCACAGCCTTAAAAACCTTTGAAAATGAATTTTGAACTGATATTTTATGTGCACTTCATTCACTTTATTTGAAATGTATGTCGACTTGAGATAACAATCTACATTGTGGACATATTTGTCAAATTGATGTAATCAATGTGAAATGAGAACTATTGAATAGCCTATGAACTCAAAATTGTGACAAGTCATAAAGGACTAAATTGAAGAGGAGTTAAGAATAATTTTATTTTACATGAGATATGTGAACTGCATATGACTGGTGATGAAATGATAAGATAAGATTATTTTCATCTTCTTCTCCAAAACGAAAAGACCAAGAAGGTTGTCATGTTGTGTAATGAGTCTTTAGCCAATGGAGAATAAATTGTAGATTTGGTGAAGCTGTGGCCCCAAATAAGGGCCTCACAGGCCATTACCTAAAATCCTGTTTTCATCTTTTTCTCCGGAACAAAAAGATCTAGAAGGCTGTAATATTGTATGCAAACTCTTTAGCCAATGGGGATTCAAACTTGTAAATTTGGTGACCCTGTGACCCCAAATATGGGCCACAGCCTAAAAAAAACCTTTGAAAATGAATTTTGATTTGATATTTTATGACACTTCAATCACAATGATTTGAAATATATGTCGACTTGAGATAACAATCTACATTGTGGACATGTTTGTCAAATTGATGTAATCAATGTGAAATGAGAACTATTGAATAGCCTATGAACTGAAAATTGTGACAAGGCATAAAGGACTAAATTGAAGAGGAGTTAAGAATTCTTTTATTTTACATGAGATATGTGAACTGCATATGACTGGTGATGAAATGATAAGATAAGATTATTTTCATCTTCTTCTCCAGAACGAAAAGACCTAGAAGGTTGTCATGTTGTGTAATGAGTCTTTAGCCAATTGAGATTCTAAATTGTAGATTTGGTGAAGCTGTGGCCCCAAATAAGGGCCTCACAGGCCATTACCTAAAATCCTGTTTTCATCTTTTTCTCCGGAACAAAAAGATCTAGAAGGCTGTAATATTGTATGCAAACTCTTTAGCCAATGGGGATTCAAACTTGTAAATTTGGTGACCCTGTGACTCCAAATATGGGCCTGAGCCTAAAAAAACCTTTGAAAATGAATTTTGAACTGATATTTTATGACACTTCAATCACAATGATTTGAAATATATGTCGACTTGAGATAACAATCTACATTGTGGACATGTTTGTCAAATTGATGTAATCAATGTGAAACGAGAACTATTGAATAGCCTATGAACTGAAAATTGTGACAAGGCATAAAGGACTAAATTGAAGAGGAGTTAAGAATTCTTTTATTTTACATGAAATATGTGAACTGCATATGACTGGTGATGAAATGATAAGATAAGATTATTTTCATCTTCTTCTCCAGAATGAAAAGACCTAGAAGGCTGTCATGTTGTGTAAAGAGTCTTTAGCCAATGGAGATTCTAAATGTAGATTTGGTGACCCTATGGCCCCAAATAAGGGCCACAGGGGTCATAACCTAAAATCCTGTTTCATCTTTTTCTCCAGATGAAAAAGACCTCAAAGGCTGTAATATTGTAAGCAAACTCTTTAGCTAATGGGGATTCTAACTTGTAAATTTGGTGACCCTGTGACTCCCAATATGGGCCACAGCCTTAAAAACCTTTGAAAATGAATTTTGAACTGATATTTTATGTGCACTTCATTCACTTTATTTGAAATGTATGTCGACTTGAGATAACAATCTACATTGTGGACATGTTTGTCAAATTGATGTAATCAATGTGAAATGAGAACTATTGAATAGCCTATGAACTGAAAATTGTGACAAGTCATAAAGGACTAAATTGAAGAGGAGTTAAGAATTCTTTTATTTTACATGAGATATGTGAACTGCATATGACTGGTGATGAAATGATAAGATAAGATTATTTTCATCTTCTTCTCAAAAACGAAAAGACCTAGAAGGTTGTCATGTTGTGTAATGAGTCTTTAGCCAATGGAGATTCTAAATTGTAGATTTGGTGAAGCTGTGGCCCCAAATAAGGGCCTCACAGGCCATTACCTAAAATCCTGTTTTCATCTTTTTCTCCGGAACAAAACGATCTAGAAGGCTGTAATATTGTATGCAAACTCTTTAGCCAATGGGGATTCAAACTTGTAAATTTGGTGACCCTGTGACTCCAAATATGGACCTGAGCCTAAAAAAACCTTTGAAAATGAATTTTGAACTGATATTTTATGACACTTCAATCACAATGATTTGAAATATATGTCGACTTGAGATAACAATCTACATTGTGGACATGTTTGTCAAATTGATGTAATCAATGTGAATTGAGAACTATTGAATAGCCTATGAACTGAAAATTGTGACAAGGCATAAAGGACTAAATTGAAGAGGAGTTAAGAATTCTTTTATTTTACATGAGATATGTGAACTGCATATGACTGGTGATGAAATGATAAGATAAGATTATTTTCATCTTCTTCTCCAAAACGAAAAGACCTAGAAGGTTGTCATGTTGTGTAATAAGTCTTTAGCCAATGGAGATTCTAAATTGTAGATTTGGTGAAGCTGTGGCCCCAAATAAGGGCCTCACAGGCCATAACCTAAAATCCTGTTTTCATCTTTTTCTCCGGAACAAAAAGATCTAGAAGGCTGTAATATTGTATGCAAACTCTTTAGCCAATGGGGATTCAAACTTGTAAATTTGGTGACCCTGTGACTCCAAATATGGGCCTGAGCCTAAAAAAACCTTTGAAAATGAATTTTGAACTGATATTTTATGACACTTCAATCACAATGATTTGAAATATATGTCGACTTGAGATAACAATCTACATTGTGGACATGTTTGTCAAATTGATGTAATCAATGTGAAATGAGAACTATTGAATAGCCTATGAACTGAAAATTGTGACAAGGCATAAAGGACTAAATTGAAGAGGAGTTAAGAATTCTTTTATTTTACATGAAATATGTGAACTGCATATGACTGGTGATGAAATGATAAGATAAGATCATTTTCATCTTCTTCTCCAGAATGAAAAGACCTAGAAGGCTGTCATGTTGTGTAAAGAGTCTTTAGCCAATGGAGATTCTAAATGTAGATTTGGTGACCCTATGGCCCCAAATAAGGGCCACAGGGGTCATAACCTAAAATCCTGTTTCATCTTTTTCTCCAGATGAAAAAGACCTCAAGGGCTGTAATATTGTAAGCAAACTCTTTAGCTAATGGGGATTCTTACTTGTAAATTTGGTGACCCTGTGACTCCCAATATGGGCCACAGCCTTAAAAACCTTTGAAAATGAATTTTGAACTGATATTTTATGTGCACTTCATTCACTTTATTTGAAATGTATGTCGCCGTGAGATAACAATCTAAATTGTGGACATGTTTGTCAAATTGATGTAATCAATGTGAAATGAGAACTATTGAATAGCCTATGAACTGAAAATTGTTACAAGTCATAACCCAGCAAACAGACAACGTTGAACAACGTTGTAGCAACGTTGTGGTTTGGTTACGTTTTCTTCTAACGTTATTATGACGTTGCTACAACGTTGGAGAGCCAACGTGTTCATGCAACGTCCAGACAACGTCACAAAATAACGTTAATAGAACGTTGTTACTTGGTTAGGTAAAAACCAACGTTCCTACAACGTCATATGGACGTTGTATTCTAACGTTGTATTCTAACGTCGAAACAACGTTAAAACACAACGTCATTACAACGTTGTAAATTGGTTAGGTTAAAAACCAACGTTCCTACAACGTCAGTAGGACGTTGTATTCTAACGTTGTATTATAACGTCGATACAACGTTAAACACAACGTCAATACAACGTTGTAAATTGGTTAGGTTAAAAACCAACGTTCCTACAACGTAAGTAGGACGTTCTATTCTAACGTCTTATTCTAACGTCAATACAACGTCAATACAACGTTGTGAATTGGTTAGGTTAAGAACCAACGTTCTTACAACGTAATTAGGACGTTGTATTCTTACGTCGCATTCTAACGTCAATACAACGTTGAAACACAACGTCAATACAACGTTGTTGGTTGGTAAGGTTACAAACCAACGTTCCTAAAACGTCATATGGACGTTGTATTCTAACGTTGTATTCTAACGTCGATACAACGTTAAAATACAACGTCATAACAACGTTGTAAATTAGTTAGGTTAAAAACCAACGTTCCTACAACGTCAGTAGGACGTTGTATTCTAACGTTGTATTCTAACGTCGATACAACGTTGAAACACAACGTCATTACAACGTTGTAAATTGGTTAGGTTAAAAATCAACGTTCCTACAACGTCAGTAGGACGTTGTATTCTGACGTTGTATTCAAACGTCGATACAACGTTGAAACACAACGTCAATGCAACGTTGTAAATTGATTGGGTTAAAAACCAACGTTCCTACAACGTCAATAGGACGTTGTATTCTAACGTACAATTCTAACGAAAATACAACGTTGAAACACAACGTCATTACAACGTTTTTGGTTGGTTAGGTTACAAACCAACGTGCCTACAACGTCATATGAACGTCTTATTCAAAACGTCATTACAACGTTGAAACACAACGTCAATACAACGTTGTACATTGGTTAGGTTAAAAACCAACGTACTTACAACGTCATAAAGACGTTTTATACTAACGTCTAATTCTAACGTAAATACAACGTTGAAACACAACGTCAATACAACGTTGTGATTAGGTTCAGTTAAAAACCAACGTTCCTACAACGTCCTTAGAACGTTGTATTCTTACGTCGCATTCTAACATCAATACAAGGTTGAAACACAACATCATTAAAAACGTTGATAATTGATTAGGTTAAAAACCAACGTGCCTACAACGTTATATGAACGTTTTATTCAAACGTCATTACAACGTTGAAACACAACGTCAATACAACGTTGTACATTGGTTAGGTTAAAAACCAACGTATTAACAACGTCATAAGGACGTTGTATACTAACGTCTAATTCTAACGTAAATACAACGTTGAAACACAACGTCAGTACAACGTTGTGAATAGGTTCAGGTAAAATCCAACGTTCCTACAAAGTTGTATTATAACTTCGTATTCTAACATCAAATACAATGTGAAACACAACGTCATTACAACGTTGTTGTTTGGTTAGGTTAAACACCAACGTCATATGGACGTTGTATTCGAACGTCTTATTCTAACGTCAATACAACGTTGAAACACAACGTCAATACAACGTTGTTTCTTGGTTAGGTTGAAACCAACGTGTCTGCGACGTCATTGGGACGTTGTAATCCATGTCTTATTATAACGTCAATACAACGTTGAAACACAACGTCAATACAACGTTGTTACTAGGTTAGGTTAAAACAAACGTTCCTACAACGTCATTAGGACGTTGTGTTCTTACGTCGTATCTAACGTCAATACAACATTGAACACAACGTCAGTACAACGTTGTGAATATGTTAGGTTACAAACCAACGTTCCTACAACGTCATTAAGACGTTATATTCTAACGTCTAATTCTAACGTAAATACAACGTTAAAATACAACGTATTTACAACGTTGTGAATTGGTCAGGGTTAAAAAACAACTTTCTTACAACGTCAATACAACAATGAAACACAAACGTCAACGTCAGGAAAACGTTGTGAATGGTCAGGTTTAAAGCCGACGTTCCTACAACAGCACAAGGGCGTTGTATTCCAATGTCAAATTCTAACGTCAATCCAACGTTGTGCATTGGTTAGGTTAGGTAAAGTTTACCACAACGTCATAAGAGCATTTTATTCGAACTTCTAATGCAATAGAACGTTGAAACACGACGTCAATACAACGTTCTGAATTGTTGAAATTAAACCCGACGTTCGTACACAGTCATAAACAAATGTTATTCCCACATCCAGTTCTGATATCAAGACACTATTTAAAAACGACACAGTTTTAAATTTGTTAAATTAAGAGTTATGAACAAAGTACACGTGTTGATAAGTCAACCTTTCTTATTTAGCCCTAACCATATGTTTATGTATGTATTCTAAATAATGCCCATTGCTAACACTTGATGTTTTATTTGTGTGACTGTTTTCTTTCCTGGCATATATCCTATACGACTGGCTTGTATTTCTCTTCTCTAGGTGTTCACAAGTTTACATGTTCAGTTTAGATATTATATTGTGTTTAAATTATCGATAAAATCATACAGCCGTTAAATGGGGGCGTATTTTACAAACAGACCGGGTAACACAATGACCTGTACGTTTCACCCAAACAAATCTAACAGTAGGTTAACTAAGTATTTTTAAAATATTTTATTAAAAATAAATCATGAAAAATAACTATTTGCAGCTTAAGAACAGGAAGATTTTCTGGATAACAACTTCTTTAATGTGAAAATACGCGACGTTTCGGAGTACATACTCACTCCTTCATCAGTATGTACTCCGTGTATTTTCACATTAAAGAAGTTGTAATCCAGAAAATCTTCCTGTTCTTATGTATACCACTTCTAAATGCCCTTCAAAGACCTATTTGCAGCTTTTAGACAAAAACCACGCAGTGTCTTTTATATACTTGTTTCGCTTTCCGACACAGACAATGTGCAACCCTTGATTTGTCTATTCATAATGTGACATTAGGTGACACAAAACGATATTTTGGCAAATGAAAATTCATTCCCTGAACATAAATAAAAAATATATTAAGTACTGTTAAGATTATTTTAAAAGAATAAATAGCAGATTGTGCACAAACTAAATCAGTTTTAATAAATGTTGATTGAAAAGAAAACATGACGATGAATTCAAATAATGAATGTTGTACTAAAATGTCAATGTCTAATTTTCAATGTATATATTCAGACAATGGTAAATCCGAATATATTTAATTTAATTTTTTGGATGATGTATGACCGTTAAAATATGCAGTCAAAGATATCTTCAGAGATGTTTCATTGTTAACCTATTTAGTGAAGCGCGTTAAAATATCAAAATTATCGCCCCTTTGACAATTCCGTTGACGTTTCCCGTAGGTTTGCACATAAGCATTTTACTGTAAAAGTAATTAGGTACACATTAATTGTATGTATTTATTATAATGTCATAACTAAGCAACACTATGCCTTTGTATCGCGAGACAGCAACATTATTGAGGTTTGTTTTAAACAAACGTATCATTTCAAATTTATCAATCTATATTGAAACCTCGTTAACTTTCCCAATTTACATTTAAACCGTAACAATAACAATACAGCATGGACATGACGTTATAATGACGGGGAAAGGACCCGTTTCAAGAATAATCACTGTAATCGTATCAAGAGACGTGTTTTGACTGTTTTCACATGGACTCCTACAACATGTTAACGCAACTCGGACCAACATGATTGCAGCGTTTATGAATAAGCACAGTCTATCACATGTATAATCTAGAAAGTTATATTGAAATACGCCTTCTTTCTGGAACTGTTCAGAAAGCTGAGTGGGGTAACCATGTTCAGTTTGAAACTACACAAAATGGGAGAAACAAGTTGCGTCAATATAGGCATTTTAACAGTGATTATCTCACTGAGGATTACCTTAAACATGCATCCATGTGTTTCATAACATTTTATTTGTTGCAACTCACCATATGTGCTGTTTATGTACAATTATTTTCACTCACCTTGCATGTTCATCCCAATCGCAAATATAACATATTTACTAGTGTCCAATTAATATTTAGCAACATAATTATGCATGTGCAGAAATCGAAACTACACTTCCGGCCATTTACGGGCGCAATAGTTATATGATCTATTCAACATTATTAACTCATATTTGCCTTTTTGTTTGTGGGAATTAAGATTCCAAAATTAGATTTGACTAATTGACATGGCGCGCGTCAATCGCGGTGCAGTGCGCGGTTTCCGATAATAAAAAAACCCCCCAAAAAACTACTTTTACCTTCATATCGTCAATGTACAAAGTCGACTATTGTAAAAATTTTAGTTTTCGATAACAGTCATAGCTTCCCGATACAATAACACCATTTATTCGTTTGGAATAATTTGTGACCGCAACAACACAATGGATGAACCTTTAAATGTCCTATGCCTCGTACACACGGTGCCCTCGCTAAATTTCGGTTTGGAGTTAACACATTGAAGATTAAAACAGATCGCTTTGCAAACGTTAAATTAATGGATAAATAATGTTTTAATTGCATTCATGAAACTAAGGATGAACTCAACACACTATTAAAATGCCCGTTGTATCACATGTAGGCCTATGCATGACTTGTCTGTGCCAAACTTTTGAAAGCGACGTTAATTAAAACTCAAATCATCTCAAGTCAAATCATTTCCTATCTTTTGACTAAATACTGTCTCACTATACATACATTGTGCTTACTGCATTTCATGAAGCCTGACTTAATCAATGGTTTTTAATACGGACTTTCAACTATCACAAAAATACGAATGCTGTCGCGCTTACATTATTGTTGGTATATGATTTAGTTTAAACACTGGAGAAAATATTACTTTCATCGTGTATGCTATCGAAATATACTACGTTCACAAATATATTGAAAGTCTTAAAAATGCACCTGTTTCAAGCTAAAGAAATACATTCAAATACTTTCAACTATACCAATTATTATTTACCTACTCTTTGTACATTCTAATGTAATCTAATCGGTTATTCTGAATCGACCTTAATTATTATCATTACTAAGGATTAGGAAATTTACATGCATATTGAGTTTATAATTGTGCTGGTTTAGGAACACTAATAGTCTATAGCTGATTGTAGCTGAAATAATGGAAGGACATGATGAAATATTAACAATTGTAGTTCTCTATTATGTATTTAAATTTTCACATTACCGGGTAAGATTTACACATAAATAAGTTAGTTTTGGCATAATCATGTACATTAATGAGTTAGTTCATACCATTGCCCAAAGATACACTTGGAATATTTATTATGATATATCAAGAATAATATTTCCCTTTGTTTGCTGACAATTGATTGATTGAAACATATTTTATTCATTTAAGAAACGAATTAGGTAAAAGTTATAAAACTTATAGAAGCCCTCTCAACATAATCGACAAATCAATTGACAAGGCTAAAATACATAACACATGCAGAAGAGAATTTAAAACTCTACAAATGAAGGAAAGGCATAGTTTTAGTTGGTAAACATGTCATATAAATCATTAACGCATTATACAATGACAAATATCATTGCTATGACAAGTACATTATACGTATGAATATGTTTTAATTGAACCGCTGACTCTTTCCAATGAATTCATCAACATGGTGAAACATGTTTTCATTGACTTATTGTGGTAGATTTGGATTTTGGGGTTGTGCTTAGATTTAATTCTTCCTTTAAATTTTTAAAAACGGTGAGCGAATTGAATTAGTTACTTATTTTAAATATTTGGGTATATAGTCTTTTCCTGCAGAAATATTGTTGTTCAAAAGCATGCCAAGATACTCTGGCGAAACAATGAAATAAACCTTTAGCGCCTGTTCTTAATATGTTCAGTTGTTTCCAGAATTTACCAGTAAATACAGTGACTTATTTTCGGAATTTTCGATTGGAACGAAAATGATACGGGTGTGTTTTATTTATAAATAAAAATATATATAGTTCACATTACGTTTTGTAAATATGTTCTTAAAATAAACCGATTTTTAAATGTTTAATGCGCAGTAATTAGTGTTAGTAAATTAACGGTCGATTAAAGTTAACGTATTAAACATTATTAGAACGTTAGAAAATCGGTCGGTAAAACTTCGTTATTCATATGCAACGATATTTCGATTACCAAGGGCACCGTATATGTGTCCGATTTGTACTATTTTCATATATGTTTGGCAAACTCAAGATGTTGGTGATGTGAACAAGTGTTTAGTATATTTAAATCGAGTGCGAAAGATGTGTGGATGCGAGACTGCATGGTCCGTCCATTGCATGCATCTTCTACTTTACCATCTTACTGTACCTTTTAGACGACCCTTCGGATGGAGCCATTTATAAATCAAAGAAAGTCAGCCAAACTGCGTCGCTTCCTTTCCAATTCAGATGTACTTCTTCCAAACTAAAATATTATCACATCGACGCTCTAGTTCGAGTACAATCATTGAGGCTAATTGCCCATTTTGTGGGGGTGATCTTGAAGATGAATACATGCATACCAAATTGAATTGAATTTATAGATGTATTAAACACACTTTTAAGGGATAATTGTTCCACTTAATTATCACAAGTATCCAACAAGTTCATTCAACTAAACTGTCCAGCCATGATAGTACACTTATGAACAACTTAAAACTTTATGTGACAAAACTGTTTAATGTAAATAATACAAATCTATATAAAAGACTGTCGGCATCACCGGGCATACTGTATTGTATAATGAAGTCTCTAAGTCGGAAAGGTTTGACATCAGTTTATTGTCTTGAATGAATGCATTTGTAATTCTTTTCATCAGAATTTCGACAATGACGTGCACTAATTTTAGATAATATATTTATCGTTTATGTTCATAAGAATCCTACAATATATCTTTGTATTTTCTATCTTTTCACTTTAAGCAATGAACGAAATACGCGCCTGTCAATAAACATAAGGGTATTTTTATTTAAGAAATAGAAGACGAGTTGGTGTACTTTATCGTTGAATAAAACATAGCAGGGAGCATGAAACACGGGATGCCCTTAAACAGTTACTCACTTATATATAATAACACTAATAATAGAGACACTTGGATCGGTTGGCCAAGGATATGAACGATACTCGACAAACCTAGCTAAAAAGATACAATTATTTCCAAATTTTTGATATCCTACTACAATACCCTCACTCCCTGAGCCAAAAATGCAAATTAGTGTTAGTATATTGTTCCTGTACATGTAAGTCACATGGGAGTTACACCTTTTTCTACCTGTTGATTGGTTGTTACAAAATAAATAATTTTTCCATTGGTTGCCGGAACTATTTCATTCATCTTCTAAATTGTCCCGACTGTTAACTGTAGAATCCATCTACTGCATTTAAACATTGTTTATTTGTTTCTCGTAGTTGAAATTAGAATGTTCTTACATGTGCCTACGCATCAAATGTCGGACGAAACAATTAAATTGTTATAAAATTTAAAATTAGCGATTACTTATTTACTATATATATAACCACGGAAGCTTCAAGAGCGACGGCTATCGTTCGAAAGCAATGACGTCATAGGTGTGAGTGGTTATGATGTCACAGTGTTGATTGTAACGTCATAGAGGTTTTCGGTTTGCGCCGACATACTTTTGGGCTTCCCAAATCTCTTGATATGAAATTTGTAATAACTTGTATCGTATAATCATGGATTGATAGTATTGGGCAGAAATACAACACTTTCAGATAAAACCACATCTATGTTTTATTGTGAAATACATTTTCGCAGGGGACATTTTAATCGCGCGTAGTAAACAAGGATAGGTACGCAAGTAGTGAATCCACGTCACTAACGTATGGATATGGAGATTCCCCTCTTTCTCGGGTCCTTTTAGGGAAACTGTTGGCTTTTAATATTCGCGTTTTTATTTTATTTTGTATATGGGTAATATAAACAATAACCAACTCGTGACGGAGAATGAGAGATTATCTTTCGCTCGTTATATCAAATGTGTAATTCTCTCCCCAAGATAATTTCGAGGGTTCGAGAAAATCGCATTTTTAGTTTCTAATGTTCATATCTCTGGCACTGATAATGTTGATAGGCCTATATCACTTCAAGGATTTTAAATGAAGGCGGCTTTGAAGTATAGTATGCCTTATTGTCTCTGGCAGCCATAATTTATAATTTGTTAATTATTGCAGATGGTACCGCCGTTTTGTTCAATTACTTTGGGGCAGAAAGGTCTTTCTGCACTCACATTTCCCAACTGTTTCATTGTGAATCACAGTGCTGTAAGGTACCAAGTGACACTTGGTTCCTTTCTGCACAATATATTTCTGAGTTATTCACTCGGTACCTTTTTACATAATTAAATATTTTAGTGATTACTGAAGATAGAGTCTCAACAGTTTAACACAACATGAAGATTATTGAAGCAATCAATAATTTCTAAAAAAAAAAGTGAAAATGAAAGTGAAAACTTGGTACTTTCTGCTCCAAGCCCACGATTTGTCATTCCCCGTTTCTCGTTAGTTATTGTCTATTAGGTCTATTCAGTATTTACCTAAGTGATGCCACAGCATTGTGACATCATCGACATCATGTCGTGAAAGACTTAGGCCTATTACGTCATCAACTCTGAGACGTCATGGCTTTGTCAGCTATGTTCACATTCTGAGGTTATTGTAACATGACTTCAGTGTATCCTTGATAATGATTGATTGATTTCCTTATGTTGAATGACAATGAATACCCTCAAATTACATGCGGCGAATCACCGCGAACTGATACATCATGTTTTCTGGATTTAGTTCGACTCAAGATTTAACTTTTCTATTTCTCTGATATGTGACAGTGTGGGCCTTACTCAAGTTTGACATGTGTCATTGTCATTTTCTAACATGTGTATATAATACCGTATTGGTCACAAATAACTCTCAATATGAAGTAACTTTTTTTTCAAGTAACTTAAATGTTTTCAACTATAGTTAAATTTGTCTAAGTTTGGCGCCATCTTTTATGCGGATTTTTTCACAGAATACTGTTGCCATTGCATGACGCCATAGTGATCAACCGTTTTGAAGTCACAATGCTAGCGTCATTGTCACAATTGTTTAGATGTTTGTTCCTAGGTATTTTTAATAACGTCGATAAATGGTTATTGCCATCTAAAAGGATACGTGAATATTTTAAGTGACCTGACCACATCTCTTACAAAATGGAAGAGTCGCAAAGTCTTCTCCACTCAGAGTTAGGTAGGCCTACACAAAACGAGAGTTCGCTTCAAAACGCCTGATAACTATCGGTCATGTTACAATATCGATTAAGAGTTGCGTTTGTAAAATTTCCGTGATCCATTGTTATTGAACACATGCAAATTTCAGCGTTTAAAACGTCCGGCTTTAACGTTTAATATAAAAAACTAAACGATGTCCCGTTTGATAACATGTTTATGAAACTAGTGAATGGTTTGGCATTTATAAGATAAATAGTTGCGTTTGTAAAATTTCCGGGATTCATTGCTATTCAACACCCGCAAATTTAGTTTAAATCCGACGGCCATTCACGAGTTTCATAAACATGTTATCAAACGGGACCGAGTTTAGTATTTTATTTATTACTCAATGATGTAAATAGCGCTGAATTGCAAGGAAATCGTTTTTAGTGACGCTTACTTGCAAATAGGCCACCCGCTATGGCAGTCGCGCGGCCAACATTGTGACGTCAACATAAAACGACTATGACGTCACGCGCCGATTATGACGTTACGGCAGCACGCGGTGGTATCACACATGTGTGTAACCAACTCATTGTTATCTAATGAGTGATCTCACCACGGTTGAGTAATAAACCAAATTTGCGAGTGTTGAATTACAATGAATCCGGGACATTTAACAAAAGCACCTATTTTTCTTATAATTGATCATGTATCGAGGTGCGATTGATAATTCTAATGTTCTATGCTACAAACAAAGGAGTAAAAAGGAATCAATTCAAATCAACATATTGGAGCGCTTTTATACCGGTTCTATGTAAAACACAGCACACAGCTACGAATCAGGAACATTCCAGATCTCGTTACCGTGTCAAAATTGTGTTACTATTATATACAGGTAACTTAGCAATTGCGACCAAAAACAAACTACAAGTAATTTATATAAAGGCACTGTGCACTGTTGGTACATTATTATCGCTCTTTCATTCATTAGCTTTTATAGGGCAAAGACTTTTAAGTTTAAATATAACATACATTATTATAAAAGGCAAAGTAAGCGATCTGTTGTTTCATGTAAAGGTGGTTACATGTTACTTGTCGTTTTCATTAATGAAGAAACTTAATTAAACAATTACGTAACACCAATTCTATTTTTAATTGTTTAACTTAAAAACGAGCACATGGTTACTATACCAATTTATATTTGATTCTTTTTAAATCAATACACTCATTTTTACGCTTATTTACAGACAAAATCTAAAAATACGCTTTGGGTAGCTTATGTCTTGAGATGGGACGAAGAAATTTAATTCACTTACGGTAACATTTTGCGAAACAATCTATTGTTGTAAATGAATCTTAAAATATATGCATTACATTTGTTTAAGCATAGATCAATTAACTAACGGAAAGCGCTTAACATTGCTGCAACGCCTTTTTAACGGCAACTTTACGACATGCCGCATGTCGTTGCCATCACCTATATTCGCAGTATATATGTGACCATGTGTGTTATTTCAATTACGTACATATCTCCAGTAAGTGATGAATATAAATCGCCTTGTATAATAAACTGGTAGTTGTTGTTCCATTAAGCACTCGTATATTGATAGTATATTCAATAATAAATACACAATATGCCGTCAAAGTTACATTTGAATTTATCAAAACTGCCGTGACGTAAGATTTTTACGTTTATGTAGGTGATTTAAAAAATGAGGTTTAAGTGATGAAAAACGTTCTGTGACCCCCTATTATTATTTCTGAATTTGTTTGCTTATACAACTGCGCACACCATGTTAACGTTTTAGCAATATCTAAAATATGTGTGTCAGTGAAAAATCATGTTGAATATGCGAAAAACGATGATAAAATGCCATTTATATTTAAAAACTGCTTAATCTCATTTATTACATTTAACAGTACTAGTGTCATTAACTTTCAAAATTTAAACTTGCTTTGTATCCGCATACATGTATGTGATAAAGTAGTATCTGAAAAAATAAGCGAATTCTAAAATATTTCATTTCATCGTCCATCTCTCCGTAAGAGCCTATATATCATTTCAGAGACTTAATTGTAGTCTAGGCTATGTCGTCAGTTATATTCTAGTCATCTTAGACTTCCAGAAAAAGGCGTCTATACTATATAACTATTCATCTCGAGATGATATAATGAAAATAAAACAAACACGTTTAAACAATCGTTTGTAAAAATAACGAAAATGTAAGAATAAAATGGGAAGGTGTTCAGGCATTATAATATTCTATATTCAACTGAAGCCAAGTTTTATGTAACATATGAACATGCACATGGCTGATCTGAGTGAGAGATATTTACAAATTAGTTCAACATTGTTGCAACGTCATACTGAAGAAATGGGCAGCAAGATGAAATCAGAAAACGACAACTATGTTTTAAACAGAAAGATACATTGTTCACGCATTTTGGGTTTTTAAAGTTTGCTAAGCTTGCAAACATCTGAGAGGTGATTTTCATTGAAAGGCTGAATTTACACTGCGACCGATCTTCTCTGCATTGTGTCACTCGTTTCGTCCAAAAAAAGCGCAAGCAGTACTGAAGTACGTGAAGAAAATATCAAAACTGAAATCACTAGATACAAACAAAATGCAATTTTTATCGATGTTATAATTAAATATGGTAATAAAGGGCAAGTAAAATTATCTTGAGCCAAATTCCATTCTGTCCTGAGAAGAAGGAGCCACTTAATCAGGATAAAAACAGACATTACAGGAAAGGTAAGTTGTTTTCCTTTATCCACACTTACTAGGCCTACATGTACTTTGTGATTAAATTGGGATATATGCGGTGGAAAAGGGGTATGAAGGTTGACCCTATAATGTCGTAGGTCTTATAATTTTACATGCATATGCAACTTTGTTGAATCTTGCTCATCCTCGATAATTTTGGAAAACACGGCTGGTTTAAAAAAACATTCACGTCCCGCGATCACCAACCTGGTTCCCTGGGCTAGTTACGCTGCGCTATGCTGCGCTACATTGGCACAGGTTGCGCGATCACTTCCTATCCAGGGGCGGATCCAGGATTTTTGAAAGGGGGGGGTCCCAAAACAATTTTTCTCCACTCAGGGGGGGGGGGGGGGGGGGGGGGGGGGGGGGGGGGGGTAGATGTATATCCCAACTTATACATGGATTTGAAAAGGGGGGGGTCCGGACCCCCTGAACCCCCCCCTTGGATCCGCCACAGCTATCCATATGATATTGTTAATCACGTGACTACCATTCCAAATAGAATTATGTGTAACGATTGATCAAGTCTAACTGTGGTGGCGAAGCGTCTACATTAGCCTAAATTAAATTTGTGCTGCTATCATAAAAGTTCATTGTACCAAGGTAATTTTGCAATTTTTCTGTAAGAGATGCACACCAAGAATAGGAGTGGGGGCGACGCGGTTGACGCGAATCGACGTTACCATGGGCACACTTGATTACGAGGGGGAGGCATGGAACAGCCGGAACGTCGTTCAATTTGTTACGTCATCAACAAACTATATTTTTTTTCGTCCGTCTTTTCTTGACTAATACCACGTTTACCTCATCGACTGAGGTAGAAAGTATATATTTTCACGAGATGAGATAAATATGCATGTTGTTTGTCAAGAATTGACATATATTTTTTTTTTTTTTTATGTTATCCTTGTAATTTACGCCTTCATGTTGAGCGACCGCTTTGAACATCCGGTCACAACAGAAACAATTTGACATCATAAGCCAATTCGCTACATCAAACCATTGTTTTATGACGTATTATATAATATATGTAGAGAATAATAAACGACATCCCGTGTAATAACATAATTTTATATTTATGAAAAAAGGAGTGGTTTGTATTTAACGATCGGGTTTCATAAATGTGTCATTAAACGGGGACGAGTTTAGTATTTTATTTATTACTCATTGATTTAAATGTCACTTAATTCTACAAAATCGTCGATAAATGGGACACACTGTGACAGCAGCGCTAACATTGTGACGTCATATTTATGCTATTATGATGTCATATGTCAATCGGCAGCACGCAATGTTATTACACAATGTGTAATAACATTGTAGATTTATTAAACTGCGATATCTTCAACGGGCGAGTAATAAATAATTACATGTATGTCAGTCACTGGTCACAGTAGAATATAAGTTATTTTCACTGTAGCTTGATAGACAGTTTATTTCACTGATAAATCCCTGTATTTCATTGTTCGTCATGTAATAAATAATTTTATTTGATTTATCAGGATTTTATTTGACCACTTGATTTACAAAAATCTATCATTCTTAGATACAATCGAAAATCACTCTAAGGGGGATAACTCTAAGGTAAAGTTTCCGATGGGGGTTACACATTTCACTTCAGGAGCCACGCTGTTTTCGGAGTGTTTTACACAAGACAGCTGGGCATGTTTCAGTGCAGATTGTTCCTTTCAGGTATAGTAAACAACATAAATATCATTTCCACAACCAGATTGTATTCTCAAGATCACATTTACATAATGTCGTTCTGTTGTAGTCATATGTAGATCTACAGTCAAAAGATAAAGTGAACAGGGTGAGTGCTAGCTTGACGGGTTTCACGGACAACGAGACCGATCATGACCTTGTCATAGCTGCAGTTGCTTCGCCAAAATAGGCTCTTTGACACCCTGACGTCGCCTAAACGCGATGATACTGGGGGAAGAGGTTATATAGCTACAGTTCTGCAGCTAGACCTTGTCAGTATTTTTGTTTTATTTTATAAATATAGCAATTACTGTCATCGTATATATGTTTTATACAAATGAAGAAGGTCGTGAAAAATATTCAGTGTAATAAAAGTTTAAACCCTAGTTGTCTCCCATGTCCGCTAGGTGTCGTATAATCCAAGATGGCTGCGCTCACGGTTCATGAAGTTACATGTTTACGTTATGGTTCATGGTGTACACCGAGCCTGAGAGTGTTAACCTGTAAATGGCTAAAAAAAATATTGTATTTTGGTATGAAACCATGTTTGTTTTTTTCTCAGAACACCGTGAGTCGTGACCTAGAATCAGGATGAACTCCCTGTTGATGAAATTAAGAGACACGCAAGGATCTTGCAAAGCGTGACGTGATGTAAGGCAGTTTTTGGACACATTGTACAAACGTCTGTGAAAAAACATTTACTTTTACTGAAGCGGGCTTTAACCTATCGGAGTCGCCACTTTTATATGTTTAATCAGACATTTGTTTGCAACAAAATAAAAAGTTGTTTATGTTTGTTGAGCTTTTTCTCTTCAGTCAGTTTGGTTGGTCATGAACCAGATATGGATTTATCAAAGAAGAAAAGAAAAGAAAACATATATTTAACACAACTATTTTCAGGATACACACATATTTCATATTTTGACTGTGAGAACAACTTGCAACATCATTAACACCTCTGACATAGAATGATATGAATGTTACATGATTAACATATGTGTAATGGATATATGAAGAGTATTTGCCGTAATGTCAGGAATTTCAGGAATTAAAAGTTACACAAAAATGTTAATTAATTCATCAAAATAAAACCCGACCTCTATTGTTTTGTTTCTTCTAGATATAATCCACGTTGACATCATAGGAGTGATGCTAGTTTATCTTAAGACTACGTATAATGGGTAATCAACAGACCAGTTACAATGATATGACTGTAGGCGAATAGAGAACATATCCAATGTAGTATCTTATAAAGTTCATTAAGTAACAAATTAATTCCTCCTTTTGATGCTAATTCTAGGATTTCAGTGATATTGATCAAATAAGTTCATTATCTTATCTTAGAAATATGTTCAACAATAAGTTTTAATTAAGTTGCATAAATTAAAATACTGGCAAGTGTTGGATATTGTTTAACTAGTTATGTCTATAATGTATACTTCAGATAATTATGGGGATCTGATGGATGCAAGCGGGATCGTGACTACATTTCCATATGATTGCCTAGCATTGTGACTACAGGTCTCTTCACCAAATGAGGGTAATTTAAGTTTGATCCTTGGCTACTGTTTGTCACAGCATGAGGCAAATTTTATCATGTAACATTGACTAGATACATGCTGATGATATATGCTAGATACATGCTGATGATATATGCTAGATACATGCTGATGATATATGCTAGATACATGCTGATGATATATGCTAGATACATGCTGATGATATATGCTAGATAGTAGATACATGCTGATGATATATGCTAGATACATGCTGATGATATATGCTAGATACATGCCTGTACAAACATAATAAAATCATATGTAAAATAACTCATAATAAATAAATCATTTGTTTTGGCAAACAGATTACACTTTATATCATTTTGGAGTAATATTCATCAAAACCATCTGCAATTTCTTACCATTGTTATAAATTGATTAAATATATTGATTAATATATATAAATATAGGGATCATGACCTAAAAACCTATTTTCATCTTCTTCTCCAGTACAAAAAAAGCTCTAGAAAGCTGAAATTCCTTGGCCAATTGGGATTCAAAATTGTAGATTGCGTGAGTCTGACGATGTGACCCCAAATGTGGGTGTCGGGGATCATGACCTAAAACCTTTATATTTCTACAGTGCCAATTTCTAGAATATTTTCAATTTATTTTTTTGATTTACAAGACACATTAACACTAAGGTGATTTGTTTCCAATCATACAATCAGATTTGCAACAACTTCAATTTATATTTCAGTTGCTAGCAGACTTTTAAAGACTTGATTCAAATACAACCACAGGCATTATGGACACACTGTTGATGGATGGCGTCAACAAATATCATGAGGCTATCGCTTGTTTGGCCCAAGTTTCAAGAAAACATCTTTGAAGCAAGTGGACACGGGACAGAAAATGTAAGATTTACACCGACAGTTTAATGGGTGAAATTTAGTGAGCACAAAAATGTTTGGAACAGTATATTGTCAATTTAAACATAAATTGAGTCATATGTATTTATTTAATTCCACATATTGCATTTTCTAATTTACATATTAGTCATTTAGATGATACAATCTACTAAGGATGTTTAGCTCATCAGGCAAAATAGACATACATCATGGGTCATCGTCCGCAAACCTTTCACATTTTCGACTTGTCCCCCAAAGCTGAAGTTTTGTGGGGAGGTAACTAGCAGTTTGTGGATCAAAGTTTGTCTATTTGGTCTTGACGTCCCCTTAAATATGGGCGGGCAGGCATGTTCACTAAAACCTTTAAACGACTAGTTCGCCGAAAGCTATAAGAAACACACATTTTATGATTAACAGGTTTATAATTTATATATGTTGAAGACAAATTTATTAATTTTGTCCTGAAACCCTCATATGGGCGTGGCAAGCATTTTGCAGGGCTGCCTACTTGTACACTTTTGGTGTATTTTGTACACTTGACAGTCTTAGAATATGATTTTAAACCAATGTTGCAAATTGTACACCTCTTCTCTGGAAATATGTAAAAAGTTCATTTCATAAATTTATGTATAGAGTAATGAAGTTCCGAACTGTTACAGAGTTGAATTATAACCTAATTCCAGAGTTAATCCAAGTAAACAAAGTCAGACAATGATTATTGTTGTCAAACCAGAGCATGATATCTTGGAACTAATAGTACCATGCTAACTTCATCGAGTTGTACACCTTAACATTACAAAATACTCCAAAATAGCTATATATCTACACTTAACTTGAAAGGAGGGTAGACAGCTCTGATTTTGCCTGAAACCTTTTAACGACTACTCCAAAACAAAAAGATGTAGGAAGCTAACATTTCAGGATAATATCATTGTTACATGAAGACTAAAGTTTGTTCATTTGGTCCTCTAGGCTCTAGGCTCTAGAGAGCTGAAATCATTTTGATGTGAGTTCTTCTAACATGTGCTTTGAGAAATGGTTGTTGAGAAAGAGAAGTCGAGTCTTGAAAACAAAACATTGATGGTCAAACAAAAGTTGCCAATATTCTAAATTTAGATTTGGTGACCGTTACCCAAAACATGGGCAACAAGGGTCTTGACCTAAAACTGAAATGTTGTGTACTGAATCATTGATAAATGCGGATTCTAAATTGCAGATATGGTTACCCTTTGACCCACAATGTAGGTCACAGGGGTCAATGACCTAAAAGCTATTTTCAACTTCTTCTCTAAAGCTCTATAACGCTGAAATGTTGCGTACAAACGTTTTAGCGAGTGACTCAAAACTGAGTACTGGTAACAGTTGTCATGACTCAGATTGTGAACAGCTACTTCAGGAGGATATATGAGTTTCAAATGTAGAGGGCCTTAATTTCATTAAAGGGTTATGGTTACACGTTTTTGCAAGACAAAAATACAATTTTATCGTTATTTTCAAGCTTTTAACACTTAAAAATATAATTTTACAAATTTTATTGCTTTCTGTTAAACATAAATATGTATCAGGTCTTTGAAGGGCATTGAGAAATGGTATACATAAGAACAAGAAGATTTTCTGGATAACAACTTCTTTAATGTGAAATTACACGACGTTTCGGAGTACATACTCACTCCTTCATCAGGTGGAATGTAAGGAAATAACAATATATGGTACATTTATATAGCAAACAAAAACATTAGTGAGGAAACTCAATCAGGGAGATTAACATGCATGAGAATGGTATACAATGGGGATTTCTTATACAAACATGATGGGGGTGAAGCATGAGAATGGTATATACAATGAGGATTTGCAATACAAACATGAGGGGGAGTAAGTAGATAAACAATGGCCTGTAGGCTTTATTGAAGATGTAAATAAACACACATGATGAGACGAGGGAGGCCAGTTGGCTTTATTGAAATTGTTGAACAAATAATAATTACAGTTGATTGGAAGAGAGGCCAATTGTTGATGTAGGTGGCTTTGAAGTTTTTGCATGGTGATTGGAGCTGATAGGTGTTGATCGGTGGGGACTCCTCGGATTAGTAGGTAGGGATTCTTGGATTTGGTTGATTCGGTTCTCCTCTGATATTTCCTCCGACAGGAGATAGAAGTTCTAGATGAGTGAATCCCAAGCACATGGGCTTTCCTTACATTCCACCTGATGAAGGAGTGAGTATGTACTCCGAAACGTCGTGTTTTTTCACATTTAAGAAGTTGTTATCCAGAAAATCCTCCTGTTCTCATTAATATGTATGTCAAATAATCACAAGATTTAGATTTGCTTGGGGAATATATCACTGTTTGATAAAAATATATTTCAACAACAAATTTAAACCAAAAGCATATGTTTCAAGGCTAACTTGAATAATAATTTTTTTAAACCTTGAGAAATTGGCAATTTTAACTTGCAAGGGAGATAACTCTTATAATATATGCACGACCGTTTCCCCTTAAAGAGGTTCCCAACAATAATCAAAATACATGAAAAATTGCTGTAAATTGGCATGATGCAAGCGGAATATGTATTATTCGAGATTCAAAAAGAAGGAGTGCATGTTACGGACCTTTTTTGGTGCAAAATGATGGGTTTTTTTTGTGGTAATGTCTAATAAAAATGGCAAACTTGTTTTATTTTGTTAAAGTCACTTTTTAAAAATAATGACACTCATTCAGAGCTATATTGTTGTTTTCTTTCATGAATGTAATGTTATTGGAATAGAACAGTGATTTCTAAAAATTTTATGTTTTGTTTTTCATTAACCTTTATATGATAAACTATAATGTCAACAATGGATTCTGTAGAAATAACTTCAAAAGTCCTGTTCAAGAATCAAAATAAATGAAAAATAATTCAAACATGATATAACTTGTGGAAAACTCGCCACTGAAGAATAACAGAAGATAAAAAATATATGTCACGGACCTACGTTATGAGTAATTTAATGCTGAAAATGAATTATGAATGAATGAAGTATTGGCAAAGGGAGGTAACTCTTCGGTGGAAAATTAATCTTTACATTATTAAGTTATATAAGGTTGAAGAGCAGAATTTTGTTTTACCATTAAACATAAACTATTTCACACAACCATAATGCCATTACCTTTCTTTATTAGTATTCCAAAGGCAATTTGATTATGTCCCCCGAAAGTTTTTTCGGGAGACATAATGTTTTCGCCTCCGTCCGTCGTTCCGTTATTCCGTCATTCCGAAATGCTTTCTTTTCCGGGCCATATCTCAAAAACCGTTCAATATTTTTTCACGAAACTTGGTATGTGGTTAGACCTAGTGGTGGAGTGGTGCCTTCTGCTATTTTGGTTTTTCTGAATTTTTTATTTTTTCTGGTTTCCATGGAAACAATTTGAACTTAGTGCAAATTGGGGGTAGGGACCTTTTCCGGCCTCTATTTCAAAATCTATCTAGTATTTCTTTACGAAACTTGGTATATGGTTAGACCTAGTGGTGGAGTGGTGCCTTTTGCTACTTTGGTTATTCTGAATTTTTGTTGTTCTGGTTTCCATGGAAACAATTTGAACTTAGTGCATTTTGGGGGTAGGGACCTTTTCCGGTATCTATCTCCCAAACCGTTCAATATTGTTTCACCAAACTTTGTATTTGCAGAGACCTAGTGATAGAGTGGTGCTTTTTGCTACTTTGGCTATTCTGAATTTTTTATTTCTCGTTATTAATGCAGTATTGAACTTTGTGCTTAGCGTAAGTGAAAAATAAGGGTAATATGACTAGGCTATTGAAAGTTGGAGCGGGGGACATCACAGTGCATCACATGCACATATTTCTAGTTTTCAATGTTTCTTACAACACACTGTTGATGAAACATTGACCAATGCTATTAAGTTCTGAGAGCGAAAATCTGACAATTGAAGATGTACGTGGGCAATTGTTACAAACCACCTAGATTACAGAGTAAAATAACAAAATATATCTCTTTTTGATAAAACAAATACTATGTTTCACAATTATAATACAATGATTGTTTTCATGTGCATGTGACTACAAGGTCTATCTTAATCTGACAACTGAGGATGCTCAGAAGCAATGGTAAAGAACCCCCTTAAGTATGCTATATATAACTATGAAATAACTATAGAAGAAGAGAACAAATATCACTTATTTTTTTACTATTTTCTGTCATGATATGGGGATTTTAGTCTACACCATTTGAATTAGAAAGATCGAAAGGACCGTGCAGAAAATGTGCAGCAATTGTGCACCTACACTGAAACTCGTGACCTTCCTATGGTATCTGACCTCGCTTTCGCTCGATCAGATACCATCGGAAGGACACTCGTTTCGTATAATTCGTATATAATGAGACCTCGTGTAGTATTCTCTATTTACTAAATTACTAAGCAATATTAGGCTTGAATATGCAGATCCGAAGTATACAGACGATGAAATAGATGAGACAGATGATGCAGAAGGTGACCATTTGATATTACAAGTGAATCTGCTTATGGCACTATTATGTTCTGCTTTCCATTGAAATATTTTGAACGAAGAGGTCAGACAAGTAAAATAATTTGAACTAAGAGGCTATGAAACGAACCCCAAATACGGAAACAAGTTCATTTCTTCTACATTTGTAATAGATTAACCTTTTTGGATTTTCTTCTTTTGGTTTGGCGTAAGTGGTAAATTCGGGTAAGGTAATAAGGTTGGATTGAAAGTTGGAGCAGGGAACATCATTTTATTTGGCTTCAATACGTTCCAAAACACAATTATGTGCCATATGTGCTGTTTACAATACAAACAAATTGCATATTCATCCCCAATTGGCAAACATATCATATTTACTAGTTTCCAATTAAAATCGATTAACATCATTAATATGCATGTGCAGAAACCGAAAGTGCACGTCGTATTTACATGCACAGAAGTTATATGACCTATTGAACATTATCAACCAAATTTTGTCTTGTTTTAAAAAGATTCCAAAATTACGTTTGACTCATTGGCGCGCGCCACACGCTGTGCATTGTCCAGTTTTCGATCAGACATCGATACCTTTACCTTCATATCGTCAATATACTAAGTCGAGTACAATCAAAATGGTAGTTTTCGATAACAGTTGGTACTGCTCGATAAAATAAGACTATTTATAACGTTTGGCATGTTTGACCCCCATGGCCAACAACACAATGGATGTACCCTTTGATACCGAGGCCACGGGCATTATTACACTTTTGTCCTGTGTCAGTAGTTCAAATTATTTTTTAGATTTAGATTCTCATCACAAATGGTTGATTGCTAATAGATGAAATATTTATATTTCTGTTTTTATTTCAGTTATTATGAAGATCCAAATGGTGATTCAACTGTAAACCTTCCAGTCCCTTACTGCTGCATTGTTTAGTGAAGAAAAGAAGCATACAGTTACCAAAATTGCGGCTTAACATGTCAATCTTAAAAATGAAAAAATAATGTGCACAATATGTATTTACGCTGCGATGCAATAAACTTTTGGTTCTGACTTGTCTTGTCTCTTTTGCATGAGTTGAAGTTAAATTATCCTAGTGCCCTTGGTCCTCTTTTCACAAATCACACTTAGGTGATCGTTAATCACTGATGCAATATTTGAAGAAATGTGAAAATCAACCTTTTGTGAAATAGCCCTACCTAGGTTTGTTTTTCATGTACAAATTTTCTATTAGAAACCGCTGCCATTTAATTGATCCTTCAGAGAATCTAATGTTCAATATTGCTAACTAAACAATTCCTTGAGTAGGATTCTAAGAGGCAATTGTCAATGAAAAATACATGGTTGAACAAGTATCAAAACATGTACTGAATATCGTAAATAAACAAACATGTATGAGGTTACATGTTACAAAAACAAAACTTCAGCAAGCAAACATTTCATACACGTTTAAAGGTTTCCTGTGTTCAGGGGAGTTAGTTTCTGACATTAATGGGATGTAGGTTTTCTATTTTCAGGGCATGTTCGGTTCCAAGAAAACATTGTTTTCCGATGTTCATGGGACGTTGGTTTCTGACGTTGTGGGGATGTTGGTTTCCGACATTGAGGAAACGTTGGTTTACAACGTTCAGGGGACGTTGGTTTACAACGTTGAATGGATGTTGGCTTCCAACGTTCAGGGGACGTTGGTTTCCGATGTTGTGGGAACGTTGGTTTCTGACGTTGTGGGGATGTTGGTTTCCGACGTTGAGAGAACATTGTTTTACAACGTTCAGGGGACGTTCTTTAACAATGTTGAGAGGACGTTGGTTTCCAACGTTCATGAAACGTTGGTTCCCAACGTTGTTGGGATGTTGGTTTCCAACGTTGAGAGAACGTTGTTTTACAACGTTGCTAGGACGTTGATATTGTAACGTTACAAAACTAACGTTAGAATTACGTAAAAAGGAATCTACAAATAACGTTCAAATAACGTTACAAAACTAACGTTGGCAGGACGTTGGTTTTGTAACGTTACAAAACTAACGTTGCCAGGACGTTGCTTTTGTAACGTTACACAATTAACGTTGCCAGGACGTTGATTTTGTAACGTTACAAAATAACGTTATAATTACGTAAAAAGGAATCTACAAATAACGTCCAAACAACGTAACAAAACTAACGTTGCCAGGACGTTGGTTTTTGTAACGTTTCAAAACTAACGTTGACAGGACGTTGCTTTTGTAACGTTACAAAACTAACGTTGTCAGGACGTTTGTTTTGTAACGTTACAAAACTAACGTTGCCAGGACGTTGGTTTTGTAACGTTACAAAATGACGTTATAATTACGTAAAAAGGAATCTACAAATAACGTCCAAACAACGTTACAAAATAACGTTACTGACACCTTCTGACAACGTTGTCACAACGTTGTGACAACGTTAAATTGTTTGCTGGGAAAGGACTAAATTGAAGAGGAGTTAAGAATTCTTTTATTTTACATGAGATATGTGAACTGCATATGACTGGTGATGAAATGATAAGATAAGATTATTTTCATCTTCTTCTCCAGAACGAAAAGACCTAGAAGGTTGTCATGTTGTGTAATGAGTCTTTAGCCAATGGAGATTCTAAATTGTAGATTTGGTGAAGCTGTGGCCCCAAATAAGGGCCTCACAGGCCATTACCTAAAATCCTGTTTTCATCTTTTTCTCCGGAACAAAACGATCTAGAAGGCTGTAATATTGTATGCAAACTCTTTAGCCAATGGGGATTCAAACTTGTAAATTTGGTGACCCTGTGACTCCAAATATGGACCTGAGCCTAAAAAAACCTTTGAAAATGAATTTTGAACTGATATTTTATGACACTTCAATCACAATGATTTGAAATATATGTCGACTTGAGATAACAATCTACATTGTGGACATGTTTGTCAAATTGATGTAATCAATGTGAAATGAGAACTATTGAATAGCCTATGAACTGAAAATTGTGACAAGGCATAAAGGACTAAATTGAAGAGGAGTTAAGAATTCTTTTATTTTACATGAGATATGTGAACTGCATATGACTGGTGATGAAATGATAAGATAAGATTATTTTCATCTTCTTCTCCAAAACGAAAAGACCTAGAAGGTTGTCATGTTGTGTAATAAGTCTTTAGCCAATGGAGATTCTAAATTGTAGATTTGGTGAAGCTGTGGCCCCAAATAAGGGCCTCACAGGCCATAACCTAAAATCCTGTTTTCATCTTTTTCTCCGGAACAAAAAGATCTAGAAGGCTGTAATATTGTATGCAAACTCTTTAGCCAATGGGGATTCAAACTTGTAAATTTGGTGACCCTGTGACCCCAAATATGGGCAACAGCCTAAAAAAAACCTTTGAAAATGAATTTTGAACTGATATTTTATGACACTTCAATCACAATGATTTGAAATATATGTCGACTTGAGATAACAATCTACATTGTGGACATGTTTGTCAAATTGATGTAATCAATGTGAAATGAGAACTATTGAATAGCCTATGAACTGAAAATTGTGACAAGGCATAAAGGACTAAATTGAAGAGGAGTTAAGAATTCTTTTATTTTACATGAAATATGTGAACTGCATATGACTGGTGATGAAATGATAAGATAAGATTATTTTCATCTTCTTCTCCAGAATGAAAAGACCTAGAAGGCTGTCATGTTGTGTAAAGAGTCTTTAGCCAATGGAGATTCTAAATGTAGATTTGGTGACCCTATGGCCCCAAATAAGGGCCACAGGGGTCATAACCTAAAATCCTGTTTCATCTTTTTCTCCAGATGAAAAAGACCTCAAAGGCTGTAATATTGTAAGCAAACTCTTTAGCTAATGGGGATTCTAACTTGTAAATTTGGTGACCCTGTGACTCCCAATATGGGCCACAGCCTTAAAAACCTTTGAAAATGAATTTTGAACTGATATTTTATGTGCACTTCATTCACTTTATTTGAAATGTATGTCGACTTGAGATAACAATCTACATTGTGGACATATTTGTCAAATTGATGTAATCAATGTGAAATGAGAACTATTGAATAGCCTATGAACTCAAAATTGTGACAAGTCATAAAGGACTAAATTGAAGAGGAGTTAAGAATAATTTTATTTTACATGAGATATGTGAACTGCATATGACTGGTGATGAAATGATAAGATAAGATTATTTTCATCTTCTTCTCCAGAACGAAAAGACCTAGAAGGTTGTCATGTTGTGTAATGAGTCTTTAGCCAATGGAGATTCTAAATTGTAGATTTGGTGAAGCTGTGGCCCCAAATAAGGGCCTCACAGGCCATTACCTAAAATCCTGTTTTCATCTTTTTCTCCGGAACAAAACGATCTAGAAGGCTGTAATATTGTATGCAAACTCTTTAGCCAATGGGGATTCAAACTTGTAAATTTGGTGACCCTGTGACTCCAAATATGGACCTGAGCCTAAAAAAACCTTTGAAAATGAATTTTGAACTGATATTTTATGACACTTCAATCACAATGATTTGAAATATATGTCGACTTGAGATAACAATCTACATTGTGGACATGTTTGTCAAATTGATGTAATCAATGTGAAATGAGAACTATTGAATAGGCTATGAACTGAAAATTGTGACAAGGCATAAAGGACTAAATTGAAGAGGAGTTAAGAATTCTTTTATTTTACATGAGATATGTGAACTGCATATGACTGGTGATGAAATGATAAGATAAGATTATTTTCATCTTCTTCTCCAAAACGAAAAGACCTAGAAGGTTGTCATGTTGTGTAATAAGTCTTTAGCCAATGGAGATTCTAAATTGTAGATTTGGTGAAGCTGTGGCCCCAAATAAGGGCCTCACAGGCCATAACCTAAAATCCTGTTTTCATCTTTTTCTCCGGAACAAAAAGATCTAGAAGGCTGTAATATTGTATGCAAACTCTTTAGCCAATGGGGATTCAAACTTGTAAATTTGGTGACCCTGTGACCCCAAATATGGGCAACAGCCTAAAAAAAACCTTTGAAAATGAATTTTGAACTGATATTTTATGACACTTCAATCACAATGATTTGAAATATATGTCGACTTGAGATAACAATCTACATTGTGGACATGTTTGTCAAATTGATGTAATCAATGTGAAATGAGAACTATTGAATAGCCTATGAACTGAAAATTGTGACAAGGCATAAAGGACTAAATTGAAGAGGAGTTAAGAATTCTTTTATTTTACATGAAATATGTGAACTGCATATGACTGGTGATGAAATGATAAGATAAGATCATTTTCATCTTCTTCTCCAGAATGAAAAGACCTAGAAGGCTGTCATGTTGTGTAAAGAGTCTTTAGCCAATGGAGATTCTAAATGTAGATTTGGTGACCCTATGGCCCCAAATAAGGGCCACAGGGGTCATAACCTAAAATCCTGTTTCATCTTTTTCTCCAGATGAAAAAGACCTCAAAGGCTGTAATATTGTAAGCAAACTCTTTAGCTAATGGGGATTCTTACTTGTAAATTTGGTGACCCTGTGACTCCCAATATGGGCCACAGCCTTAAAAACCTTTGAAAATGAATTTTGAACTGATATTTTATGTGCACTTCATTCACTTTATTTGAAATGTATGTCGCCGTGAGATAACAATCTAAATTGTGGACATGTTTGTCAAATTGATGTAATCAATGTGAAATGAGAACTATTGAATAGCCTATGAACTCAAAATTGTTACAAGTCATAAAGGACTAAATTGAAGAGGAGTTAAGAATTCTTTTATTTTACATGAGATATGTGAACTGCATATGACTGGTGATGAAATGATAAGATAAGATTATTTTCATCTTCTTCGCCAGAACGAGAAGACCTAGAAGGTTGTCATGTTGTGTAATGAGTCTTTAGCCAATGGAGATTCTAAATTGTAGATTTGGTGAAGCTGTGGCCCCAAATAAGGGCCTCACAGGCCATTACCTAAAATCCTGTTTTCATCTTTTTCTCCGGAACAAAACGATCTAGAAGGCTGTAATATTGTATGCAAACTCTTTAGCCAATGGGGATTCAAACTTGTAAATTTGGTGACCCTGTGACTCCAAATATGGACCTGAGCCTAAAAAAACCTTTGAAAATGAATTTTGAACTGATATTTTATGACACTTCAATCACAATGATTTGAAATATATGTCGACTTGAGATAACAATCTACATTGTGGACATGTTTGTCAAATTGATGTAATCAATGTGAAATGAGAACTATTGAATAGCCTATGAACTGAAAATTGTGACAAGGCATAAAGGACTAAATTGAAGAGGAGTTAAGAATTCATTTATTTTACATGAGATATGTGAACTGCATATGACTGGTGATGAAATGATAAGATAAGATTATTTTCATCTTCTTCTCCAGAACGAAAAGACCTAGAAGGTTGTCATGTTGTGTAATGAGTCTTTAGCCAATGGAGATTCTAAATTGTAGATTTGGTGAAGCTGTGGCCCCAAATAAGGGCCTCACAGGCCATTACCTAAAATCCTGTTTTCATCTTTTTCTCCGGAACAAAACGATCTAGAAGGCTGTAATATTGTATGCAAACTCTTTAGCCAATGGGGATTCAAACTTGTAAATTTGGTGACCCTGTGACTCCAAATATGGACCTGAGCCTAAAAAAACCTTTGAAAATGAATTTTGAACTGATATTTTATGACACTTCAATCACAATGATTTGAAATATATGTCGACTTGAGATAACAATCTACATTGTGGACATGTTTGTCAAATTGATGTAATCAATGTGAAATGAGAACTATTGAATAGCCTATGAACTGAAAATTGTGACAAGGCATAAAGGACTAAATTGAAGAGGAGTTAAGAATTCTTTTATTTTACATGAAATATGTGAACTGCATATGACTGGTGATGAAATGATAAGATAAGATTATTTTCATCTTCTTCTCCAGAATGAAAAGACCTAGAAGGCTGTCATGTTGTGTAATGAGTCTTTAGCCAATGGAGATTCTAAATTGTAGATTTGGTGAAGCTGTGGCCCCAAATAAGGGCCTCACAGGCCATTACCTAAAATCCTGTTTTCATCTTTTTCTCCGGAACAAAACGATCTAGAAGGCTGTAATATTGTATGCAAACTCTTTAGCCAATGGGGATTCAAACTTGTAAATTTGGTGACCCTGTGACTCCAAATATGGACCTGAGCCTAAAAAAACCTTTGAAAATGAATTTTGAACTGATATTTTATGACACTTCAATCACAATGATTTGAAATATATGTCGACTTGAGATAACAATCTACATTGTGGACATGTTTGTCAAATTGATGTAATCAATGTGAAATGAGAACTATTGAATAGCCTATGAACTGAAAATTGTGACAAGGCATAAAGGACTAAATTGAAGAGGAGTTAAGAATTCATTTATTTTACATGAGATATGTGAACTGCATATGACTGGTGATGAAATGATAAGATAAGATTATTTTCATCTTCTTCTCCAAAACGAAAAGACCTAGAAGGTTGTCATGTTGTGTAATAAGTCTTTAGCCAATGGAGATTCTAAATTGTAGATTTGGTGAAGCTGTGGCCCCAAATAAGGGCCTCACAGGCCATAACCTAAAATCCTGTTTTCATCTTTTTCTCCGGAACAAAAAGATCTAGAAGGCTGTAATATTGTATGCAAACTCTTTAGCCAATGGGGATTCAAACTTGTAAATTTGGTGACCCTGTGACCCCAAATATGGGCAACAGCCTAAAAAAACCTTTGAAAATGAATTTTGAACTGATATTTTATGACACTTCAATCACAATGATTTGAAATATATGTCGACTTGAGATAACAATCTACATTGTGGACATGTTTGTCAAATTGATGTAATCAATGTGAAATGAGAACTATTGAATAGCCTATGAACTGAAAATTGTGACAAGGCATAAAGGACTAAATTGAAGAGGAGTTAAGAATTCTTTTATTTTACATGAAATATGTGAACTGCATATGACTGGTGATGAAATGATAAGATAAGATTATTTTCATCTTCTTCTCCAGAATGAAAATACCTAGAAGGCTGTCATGTTGTGTAAAGAGTCTTTAGCCAATGGAGATTCTAAATGTAGATTTGGTGACCCTATGGCCCCAAATAAGGGCCACAGGGGTCATAACCTAAAATCCTGTTTCATCTTTTTCTCCAGATGAAAAAGACCTCAAAGGCTGTAATATTGTAAGCAAACTCTTTAGCTAATGGGGATTCTAACTTGTAAATTTGGTGACCCTGTGACTCCCAATATGGGCCACAGCCTTAAAAACCTTTGAAAATGAATTTTGAACTGATATTTTATGTGCACTTCATTCACTTTATTTGAAATGTATGTCGACTTGAGATAACAATCTACATTGTGGACATGTTTGTCAAATTGATGTAATCAATGTGAAATGAGAACTATTGAATAGCCTATGAACTGAAAATTGTGACAAGTCATAAAGGACTAAATTGAAGAGGAGTTAAGAATTCTTTTATTTTACATGAGATATGTGAACTGCATATGACTGGTGATGAAATGATAAGATAAGATTATTTTCATCTTCTTCTCAAAAACGAAAAGACCTAGAAGGTTGTCATGTTGTGTAATGAGTCTTTAGCCAATGGAGATTCTAAATTGTAGATTTGGTGAAGCTGTGGCCCCAAATAAGGGCCTCACAGGCCATTACCTAAAATCCTGTTTTCATCTTTTTCTCCGGAACAAAACGATCTAGAAGGCTGTAATATTGTATGCAAACTCTTTAGCCAATGGGGATTCAAACTTGTAAATTTGGTGACCCTGTGACTCCAAATATGGACCTGAGCCTAAAAAAACCTTTGAAAATGAATTTTGAACTGATATTTTATGACACTTCAATCACAATGATTTGAAATATATGTCGACTTGAGATAACAATCTACATTGTGGACATGTTTGTCAAATTGATGTAATCAATGTGAAATGAGAACTATTGAATAGCCTATGAACTGAAAATTGTGACAAGGCATAAAGGACTAAATTGAAGAGGAGTTAAGAATTCATTTATTTTACATGAGATATGTGAACTGCATATGACTGGTGATGAAATGATAAGATAAGATTATTTTCATCTTCTTCTCCAAAACGAAAAGACCTAGAAGGTTGTCATGTTGTGTAATAAGTCTTTAGCCAATGGAGATTCTAAATTGTAGATTTGGTGAAGCTGTGGCCCCAAATAAGGGCCTCACAGGCCATAACCTAAAATCCTGTTTTCATCTTTTTCTCCGGAACAAAAAGATCTAGAAGGCTGTAATATTGTATGCAAACTCTTTAGCCAATGGGGATTCAAACTTGTAAATTTGGTGACCCTGTGACCCCAAATATGGGCAACAGCCTAAAAAAACCTTTGAAAATGAATTTTGAACTGATATTTTATGACACTTCAATCACAATGATTTGAAATATATGTCGACTTGAGATAACAATCTACATTGTGGACATGTTTGTCAAATTGATGTAATCAATGTGAAATGAGAACTATTGAATAGCCTATGAACTGAAAATTGTGACAAGGCATAAAGGACTAAATTGAAGAGGAGTTAAGAATTCTTTTATTTTACATGAAATATGTGAACTGCATATGACTGGTGATGAAATGATAAGATAAGATTATTTTCATCTTCTTCTCCAGAATGAAAAGACCTAGAAGGCTGTCATGTTGTGTAAAGAGTCTTTAGCCAATGGAGATTCTAAATGTAGATTTGGTGACCCTATGGCCCCAAATAAGGGCCACAGGGGTCATAACCTAAAATCCTGTTTCATCTTTTTCTCCAGATGAAAAAGACCTCAAAGGCTGTAATATTGTAAGCAAACTCTTTAGCTAATGGGGATTCTAACTTGTAAATGTGGTGACCCTGTGACTCCCAATATGGGCCACAGCCTTAAAAACCTTTGAAAATGAATTTTGAACTGATATTTTATGTGCACTTCATTCACTTTATTTGAAATGTATGTCGACTTGAGATAACAATCTACATTGTGGACATGTTTGTCAAATTGATGTAATCAATGTGAAATGAGAACTATTGAATAGCCTATGAACTGAAAATTGTGACAAGTCATAAAGGACTAAATTGAAGAGGAGTTAAGAATTCTTTTATTTTACATGAGATATGTGAACTGCATATGACTGGTGATGAAATGATAAGATAAGATTATTTTCATCTTCTTCTCAAAAACGAAAAGACCTAGAAGGCTGTCATGTTGTGTAATGAGTCTTTAGCCAATGGAGATTCTAAATTGTAGATTTGGTGAAGCTGTGGCCCCAAATAAGGGCCTCACAGGCCATTACCTAAAATCCTGTTTTCATCTTTTTCTCCGGAACAAAACGATCTAGAAGGCTGTAATATTGTATGCAAACTCTTTAGCCAATGGGGATTCAAACTTGTAAATTTGGTGACCCTGCGACTCCAAATATGGACCTGAGCCTAAAAAAACCTTTGAAAATGAATTTTGAACTGATATTTTATGACACTTCAATCACAATGATTTGAAATATATGTCGACTTGAGATAACAATCTACATTGTGGACATGTTTGTCAAATTGATGTAATCAATGTGAAATGAGAACTATTGAATAGCCTATGAACTGAAAATTGTGACAAGGCATAAAGGACTAAATTGAAGAGGAGTTAAGAATTCTTTTATTTTACATGAAATATGTGAACTGCATATGACTGGTGATGAAATGATAAGATAAGATCATTTTCATCTTCTTCTCCAGAATGAAAAGACCTAGAAGGCTGTCATGTTGTGTAAAGAGTCTTTAGCCAATGGAGATTCTAAATGTAGATTTGGTGACCCTATGGCCCCAAATAAGGGCCACAGGGGTCATAACCTAAAATCCTGTTTCATCTTTTTCTCCAGATGAAAAAGACCTCAAAGGCTGTAATATTGTAAGCAAACTCTTTAGCTAATGGGGATTCTTACTTGTAAATTTGGTGACCCTGTGACTCCCAATATGGGCCACAGCCTTAAAAACCTTTGAAAATGAATTTTGAACTGATATTTTATGTGCACTTCATTCACTTTATTTGAAATGTATGTCGCCGTGAGATAACAATCTAAATTGTGGACATGTTTGTCAAATTGATGTAATCAATGTGAAATGAGAACTATTGAATAGCCTATGAACTGAAAATTGTGACAAGTCATAAAGGACTAAATTGAAGAGGAGTTAAGAATTCTTTTATTTTACATGAGATATGTGAACTGCATATGACTGGTGATGAAATGATAAGATAAGATTATTTTCATCTTCTTCTCCAGAACGAAAAGACCTAGAAGGTTGTCATGTTGTGTAATGAGTCTTTAGCCAATGGAGATTCTAAATTGTAGATTTGGTGAAGCTGTGGCCCCAAATAAGGGCCTCACAGGCCATTACCTAAAATCCTGTTTTCATCTTTTTCTCCGGAACAAAACGATCTAGAAGGCTGTAATATTGTAAGCAAACTCTTTAGCCAATGGGGATTCAAACTTGTAAATTTGGTGACCCTGTGACTCCAAATATGGACCTGAGCCTAAAAAAACCTTTGAAAATGAATTTTGAACTGATATTTTATGACATTTCAATCACAATGATTTGAAATATATGTCGACTTGAGATAACAATCTACATTGTGGACATGTTTGTCAAATTGATGTAATCAATGTGAAATGAGAACTATTGAATAGCCTATGAACTGAAAATTGTGACAAGGCATAAAGGACTAAATTGAAGAGGAGTTAAGAATTCTTTTATTTTACATGAGATATGTGAACTGCATATGACTGGTGATGAAATGATAAGATAAGATTATTTTCATCTTCTTCTCCAAAACGAAAAGACCTAGAAGGTTGTCATGTTGTGTAATAAGTCTTTAGCCAATGGAGATTCTAAATTGTAGATTTGGTGAAGCTGTGGCCCCAAATAAGGGCCTCACAGGCCATAACCTAAAATCCTGTTTTCATCTTTTTCTCCGGAACAAAAAGATCTAGAAGGCTGTAATATTGTATGCAAACTCTTTAGCCAATGGGGATTCAAACTTGTAAATTTGGTGACCCTGTGACTCCAAATATGGGCAACAGCCTAAAAAAAACCTTTGAAAATGAATTTTGAACTGATATTTTATGACACTTCAATCACAATGATTTGAAATATATGTCGACTTGAGATAACAATCTACATTGTGGACATGTTTGTCAAATTGATGTAATCAATGTGAAATGAGAACTATTGAAAAGCCTATGAACTGAAAATTGTGACAAGGCATAAAGGACTAAATTGAAGAGGAGTTAAGAATTCTTTTATTTTACATGAGATATGTGAACTGCATATGACTGGTGATGAAATGATAAGATACGATTATTTTCATCTTCTTCTCCAGAACGAAAAGACCTAGAAGGTTGTCATGTTGTGTAATGAGTCTTTAGCCAATGGAGATTCTAAATTGAAGATTTGGTGAAGCTGTGGCCCCAAATAAGGGCCTCACAGGCCATTACCTAAAATCCTGTTTTCATCTTTTTCTCCGGAACAAAACGATCTAGAAGGCTGTCATGTTGTGTAAAGAGTCTTTAGCCAATGGAGATTCTAAATGTAGATTTGGTGACCCTATGGCCCCAAATAAGGGCCACAGGGGTCATAACCTAAAATCCTGTTTCATCTTTTTCTCCAGATGAAAAAGACCTCAAAGGCTGTAATATTGTAAGCAAACTCTTTAGCTAATGGGGATTCTAACTTGTAAATTTGGTGACCCTGTGACTCCCAATATGGGCCACAGCCTTAAAAACCTTTGAAAATGAATTTTGAACTGATATTTTATGTGCACTTCATTCACTTTATTTGAAATGTATGTCGACTTGAGATAACAATCTACATTGTGGACATATTTGTCAAATTGATGTAATCAATGTGAAATGAGAACTATTGAATAGCCTATGAACTCAAAATTGTGACAAGTCATAAAGGACTAAATTGAAGAGGAGTTAAGAATAATTTTATTTTACATGAGATATGTGAACTGCATATGACTGGTGATGAAATGATAAGATAAGATTATTTTCATCTTCTTCTCCAGAACGAAAAGACCTAGAAGGTTGTCATGTTGTGTAATGAGTCTTTAGCCAATGGAGATTCTAAATTGTAGATTTGGTGAAGCTGTGGCCCCAAATAAGGGCCTCACAGGCCATTACCTAAAATCCTGTTTTCATCTTTTTCTCCGGAACAAAACGATCTAGAAGGCTGTAATATTGTAAGCAAACTCTTTAGCCAATGGGGATTCAAACTTGTAAATTTGGTGACCCTGTGACCCCAAATATGGGCCACAGCCTAAAAAAAACCTTTGAAAATGAATTTTGATTTCATATTTTATGACACTTCAATCACAATGATTTGAAATATATGTCGACTTGAGATAACAATCTACATTGTGGACATGTTTGTCAAATTGATGTAATCAATGTGAAATGAGAACTATTGAATAGCCTATGAACTGAAAATTGTGACAAGGCATAAAGGACTAAATTGAAGAGGAGTTAAGAATTCTTTTATTTTACATGAAATATGTGAACTGCATATGACTGGTGATGAAATGATAAGATAAGATCATTTTCATCTTCTTCTCCAGAATGAAAAGACCTAGAAGGCTGTCATGTTGTGTAAAGAGTCTTTAGCCAATGGAGATTCTAAATGTAGATTTGGTGACCCTATGGCCCCAAATAAGGGCCACAGGGGTCATAACCTAAAATCCTGTTTCATCTTTTTCTCCAGATGAAAAAGACCTCAAAGGCTGTAATATTGTAAGCAAACTCTTTAGCTAATGGGGATTCTTACTTGTAAATTTGGTGACCCTGTGACTCCCAATATGGGCCACAGCCTTAAAAACCTTTGAAAATGAATTTTGAACTGATATTTTATGTGCACTTCATTCACTTTATTTGAAATGTATGTCGCCGTGAGATAACAATCTAAATTGTGGACATGTTTGTCAAATTGATGTAATCAATGTGAAATGAGAACTATTGAATAGCCTATGAACTGAAAATTGTTACAAGTCATAAAGGACTAAATTGAAGAGGAGTTAAGAATTCTTTTATTTTACATGAGATATGTGAACTGCATATGACTGGTGATGAAATGATAAGATAAGATTATTTTCATCTTCTTCGCCAGAACGAAAAGACCTAGAAGGTTGTCATGTTGTGTAATGAGTCTTTAGCCAATGGAGATTCTAAATTGTAGATTTGGTGAAGCTGTGGCCCCAAATAAGGGCCTCACAGGCCATTACCTAAAATCCTGTTTTCATCTTTTTCTCCGGAACAAAACGATCTAGAAGGCTGTAATATTGTATGCAAACTCTTTAGCCAATGGGGATTCAAACTTGTAAATTTGGTGACCCTGTGACTCCAAATATGGACCTGAGCCTAAAAAAACCTTTGAAAATGAATTTTGAACTGATATTTTATGACACTTCAATCACAATGATTTGAAATATATGTCGACTTGAGATAACAATCTACATTGTGGACATGTTTGTCAAATTGATGTAATCAATGTGAAATGAGAACTATTGAATAGCCTATGAACTGAAAATTGTGACAAGGCATAAAGGACTAAATTGAAGAGGAGTTAAGAATTCTTTTATTTTACATGAGATATGTGAACTGCATATGACTGGTGATGAAATGATAAGATAAGATTATTTTCATCTTCTTCTCCAAAACGAAAAGACCTAGAAGGTTGTCATGTTGTGTAATAAGTCTTTAGCCAATGGAGATTCTAAATTGTAGATTTGGTGAAGCTGTGGCCCCAAATAAGGGCCTCACAGGCCATAACCTAAAATCCTGTTTTCATCTTTTTCTCCGGAACAAAAAGATCTAGAAGGCTGTAATATTGTATGCAAACTCTTTAGCCAATGGGGATTCAAACTTGTAAATTTGGTGACCCTGTGACCCCAAATATGGGCAACAGCCTAAAAAAACCTTTGAAAATGAATTTTGAACTGATATTTTATGACACTTCAATCACAATGATTTGAAATATATGTCGACTTGAGATAACAATCTACATTGTGGACATGTTTGTCAAATTGATGTAATCAATGTGAAATGAGAACTATTGAATAGCCTATGAACTGAAAATTGTGACAAGGCATAAAGGACTAAATTGAAGAGGAGTTAAGAATTCTTTTATTTTACATGAAATATGTGAACTGCATATGACTGGTGATGAAATGATAAGATAAGATTATTTTCATCTTCTTCTCCAGAATGAAAAGACCTAGAAGGCTGTCATGTTGTGTAATGAGTCTTTAGCCAATGGAGATTCTAAATTGTAGATTTGGTGAAGCTGTGGCCCCAAATAAGGGCCTCACAGGCCATTACCTAAAATCCTGTTTTCATCTTTTTCTCCGGAACAAAACGATCTAGAAGGCTGTAATATTGTATGCAAACTCTTTAGCCAATGGGGATTCAAACTTGTAAATTTGGTGACCCTGTGACTCCAAATATGGACCTGAGCCTAAAAAAACCTTTGAAAATGAATTTTGAACTGATATTTTATGACACTTCAATCACAATGATTTGAAATATATGTCGACTTGAGATAACAATCTACATTGTGGACATGTTTGTCAAATTGATGTAATCAATGTGAAATGAGAACTATTGAATAGCCTATGAACTGAAAATTGTGACAAGGCATAAAGGACTAAATTGAAGAGGAGTTAAGAATTCATTTATTTTACATGAGATATGTGAACTGCATATGACTGGTGATGAAATGATAAGATAAGATTATTTTCATCTTCTTCTCCAAAACGAAAAGACCTAGAAGGTTGTCATGTTGTGTAATAAGTCTTTAGCCAATGGAGATTCTAAATTGTAGATTTGGTGAAGCTGTGGCCCCAAATAAGGGCCTCACAGGCCATAACCTAAAATCCTGTTTTCATCTTTTTCTCCGGAACAAAAAGATCTAGAAGGCTGTAATATTGTATGCAAACTCTTTAGCCAATGGGGATTCAAACTTGTAAATTTGGTGACCCTGTGACCCCAAATATGGGCAACAGCCTAAAAAAACCTTTGAAAATGAATTTTGAACTGATATTTTATGACACTTCAATCACAATGATTTGAAATATATGTCGACTTGAGATAACAATCTACATTGTGGACATGTTTGTCAAATTGATGTAATCAATGTGAAATGAGAACTATTGAATAGCCTATGAACTGAAAATTGTGACAAGGCATAAAGGACTAAATTGAAGAGGAGTTAAGAATTCTTTTATTTTACATGAAATATGTGAACTGCATATGACTGGTGATGAAATGATAAGATAAGATTATTTTCATCTTCTTCTCCAGAATGAAAAGACCTAGAAGGCTGTCATGTTGTGTAAAGAGTCTTTAGCCAATGGAGATTCTAAATGTAGATTTGGTGACCCTATGGCCCCAAATAAGGGCCACAGGGGTCATAACCTAAAATCCTGTTTCATCTTTTTCTCCAGATGAAAAAGACCTCAAAGGCTGTAATATTGTAAGCAAACTCTTTAGCTAATGGGGATTCTAACTTGTAAATTTGGTGACCCTGTGACTCCCAATATGGGCCACAGCCTTAAAAACCTTTGAAAATGAATTTTGAACTGATATTTTATGTGCACTTCATTCACTTTATTTGAAATGTATGTCGACTTGAGATAACAATCTACATTGTGGACATGTTTGTCAAATTGATGTAATCAATGTGAAATGAGAACTATTGAATAGCCTATGAACTGAAAATTGTGACAAGTCATAAAGGACTAAATTGAAGAGGAGTTAAGAATTCTTTTATTTTACATGAGATATGTGAACTGCATATGACTGGTGATGAAATGATAAGATAAGATTATTTTCATCTTCTTCTCAAAAACGAAAAGACCTAGAAGGTTGTCATGTTGTGTAATGAGTCTTTAGCCAATGGAGATTCTAAATTGTAGATTTGGTGAAGCTGTGGCCCCAAATAAGGGCCTCACAGGCCATTACCTAAAATCCTGTTTTCATCTTTTTCTCCGGAACAAAACGATCTAGAAGGCTGTAATATTGTATGCAAACTCTTTAGCCAATGGGGATTCAAACTTGTAAATTTGGTGACCCTGTGACTCCAAATATGGACCTGAGCCTAAAAAAACCTTTGAAAATGAATTTTGAACTGATATTTTATGACACTTCAATCACAATGATTTGAAATATATGTCGACTTGAGATAACAATCTACATTGTGGACATGTTTGTCAAATTGATGTAATCAATGTGAAATGAGAACTATTGAATAGCCTATGAACTGAAAATTGTGACAAGGCATAAAGGACTAAATTGAAGAGGAGTTAAGAATTCATTTATTTTACATGAGATATGTGAACTGCATATGACTGGTGATGAAATGATAAGATAAGATTATTTTCATCTTCTTCTCCAAAACGAAAAGACCTAGAAGGTTGTCATGTTGTGTAATAAGTCTTTAGCCAATGGAGATTCTAAATTGTAGATTTGGTGAAGCTGTGGCCCCAAATAAGGGCCTCACAGGCCATAACCTAAAATCCTGTTTTCATCTTTTTCTCCGGAACAAAAAGATCTAGAAGGCTGTAATATTGTATGCAAACTCTTTAGCCAATGGGGATTCAAACTTGTAAATTTGGTGACCCTGTGACCCCAAATATGGGCAACAGCCTAAAAAAACCTTTGAAAATGAATTTTGAACTGATATTTTATGACACTTCAATCACAATGATTTGAAATATATGTCGACTTGAGATAACAATCTACATTGTGGACATGTTTGTCAAATTGATGTAATCAATGTGAAATGAGAACTATTGAATAGCCTATGAACTGAAAATTGTGACAAGGCATAAAGGACTAAATTGAAGAGGAGTTAAGAATTCTTTTATTTTACATGAAATATGTGAACTGCATATGACTGGTGATGAAATGATAAGATAAGATTATTTTCATCTTCTTCTCCAGAATGAAAAGACCTAGAAGGCTGTCATGTTGTGTAAAGAGTCTTTAGCCAATGGAGATTCTAAATGTAGATTTGGTGACCCTATGGCCCCAAATAAGGGCCACAGGGGTCATAACCTAAAATCCTGTTTCATCTTTTTCTCCAGATGAAAAAGACCTCAAAGGCTGTAATATTGTAAGCAAACTCTTTAGCTAATGGGGATTCTAACTTGTAAATTTGGTGACCCTGTGACTCCCAATATGGGCCACAGCCTTAAAAACCTTTGAAAATGAATTTTGAACTGATATTTTATGTGCACTTCATTCACTTTATTTGAAATGTATGTCGACTTGAGATAACAATCTACATTGTGGACATGTTTGTCAAATTGATGTAATCAATGTGAAATGAGAACTATTGAATAGCCTATGAACTGAAAATTGTGACAAGTCATAAAGGACTAAATTGAAGAGGAGTTAAGAATTCTTTTATTTTACATGAGATATGTGAACTGCATATGACTGGTGATGAAATGATAAGATAAGATTATTTTCATCTTCTTCTCAAAAACGAAAAGACCTAGAAGGTTGTCATGTTGTGTAATGAGTCTTTAGCCAATGGAGATTCTAAATTGTAGATTTGGTGAAGCTGTGGCCCCAAATAAGGGCCTCACAGGCCATTACCTAAAATCCTGTTTTCATCTTTTTCTCCGGAACAAAACGATCTAGAAGGCTGTAATATTGTATGCAAACTCTTTAGCCAATGGGGATTCAAACTTGTAAATTTGGTGACCCTGTGACTCCAAATATGGACCTGAGCCTAAAAAAACCTTTGAAAATGAATTTTGAACTGATATTTTATGACACTTCAATCACAATGATTTGAAATATATGTCGACTTGAGATAACAATCTACATTGTGGACATGTTTGTCAAATTGATGTAATCAATGTGAAATGAGAACTATTGAATAGCCTATGAACTGAAAATTGTGACAAGGCATAAAGGACTAAATTGAAGAGGAGTTAAGAATTCTTTTATTTTACATGAGATATGTGAACTGCATATGACTGGTGATGAAATGATAAGATAAGATTATTTTCATCTTCTTCTCCAAAACGAAAAGACCTAGAAGGTTGTCATGTTGTGTAATAAGTCTTTAGCCAATGGAGATTCTAAATTGTAGATTTGGTGAAGCTGTGGCCCCAAATAAGGGCCTCACAGGCCATAACCTAAAATCCTGTTTTCATCTTTTTCTCCGGAACAAAAAGATCTAGAAGGCTGTAATATTGTATGCAAACTCTTTAGCCAATGGGGATTCAAACTTGTCAATTTGGTGACCCTGTGACCCCAAATATGGGCAACAGCCTAAAAAAAACCTTTGAAAATGAATTTTGAACTGATATTTTATGACACTTCAATCACAATGATTTGAAATATATGTCGACTTGAGATAACAATCTACATTGTGGACATGTTTGTCAAATTGATGTAATCAATGTGAAATGAGAACTATTGAATAGCCTATGAACTGAAAATTGTGACAAGGCATAAAGGACTAAATTGAAGAGGAGTTAAGAATTCTTTTATTTTACATGAAATATGTGAACTGCATATGACTGGTGATGAAATGATAAGATAAGATCATTTTCATCTTCTTCTCCAGAATGAAAAGACCTAGAAGGCTGTCATGTTGTGTAAAGAGTCTTTAGCCAATGGAGATTCTAAATGTAGATTTGGTGACCCTATGGCCCCAAATAAGGGCCACAGGGGTCATAACCTAAAATCCTGTTTCATCTTTTTCTCCAGATGAAAAAGACCTCAAAGGCTGTAATATTGTAAGCAAACTCTTTAGCTAATGGGGATTCTTACTTGTAAATTTGGTGACCCTGTGACTCCCAATATGGGCCACAGCCTTAAAAACCTTTGAAAATGAATTTTGAACTGATATTTTATGTGCACTTCATTCACTTTATTTGAAATGTATGTCGCCGTGAGATAACAATCTAAATTGTGGACATGTTTCTCAAATTGATGTAATCAATGTGAAATGAGAACTATTGAATAGCCTATGAACTGAAAATTGTGACAAGTCATAAAGGACTAAATTGAAGAGGAGTTAAGAATTCTTTTATTTTACATGAGATATGTGAACTGCATATGACTGGTGATGAAATGATAAGATAAGATTATTTTCATCTTCTTCTCCAGAACGAAAAGACCTAGAAGGTTGTCATGTTGTGTAATGAGTCTTTAGCCAATGGAGATTCTAAATTGTAGATTTGGTGAAGCTGTGGCCCCAAATAAGGGCCTCACAGGCCATTACCTAAAATCCTGTTTTCATCTTTTTCTCCGGAACAAAACGATCTAGAAGGCTGTAATATTGTAAGCAAACTCTTTAGCCAATGGGGATTCAAACTTGTAAATTTGGTGACCCTGTGACTCCAAATATGGACCTGAGCCTAAAAAAACCTTTGAAAATGAATTTTGAACTGATATTTTATGACATTTCAATCACAATGATTTGAAATATATGTCGACTTGAGATAACAATCTACATTGTGGACATGTTTGTCAAATTGATGTAATCAATGTGAAATGAGAACTATTGAATAGCCTATGAACTGAAAATTGTGACAAGGCATAAAGGACTAAATTGAAGAGGAGTTAAGAATTCTTTTATTTTACATGAGATATGTGAACTGCATATGACTGGTGATGAAATGATAAGATAAGATTATTTTCATCTTCTTCTCCAAAACGAAAAGACCTAGAAGGTTGTCATGTTGTGTAATAAGTCTTTAGCCAATGGAGATTCTAAATTGTAGATTTGGTGAAGCTGTGGCCCCAAATAAGGGCCTCACAGGCCATAACCTAAAATCCTGTTTTCATCTTTTTCTCCGGAACAAAAAGATCTAGAAGGCTGTTATATTGTATGCAAACTCTTTAGCCAATGGGGATTCAAACTTGTAAATTTGGTGACCCTGTGACTCCAAATATGGGCAACAGCCTAAAAAAAACCTTTGAAAATGAATTTTGAACTGATATTTTATGACACTTCAATCACAATGATTTGAAATATATGTCGACTTGAGATAACAATCTACATTGTGGACATGTTTGTCAAATTGATGTAATCAATGTGAAATGAGAACTATTGAAAAGCCTATGAACTGAAAATTGTGACAAGGCATAAAGGACTAAATTGAAGAGGAGTTAAGAATTCTTTTATTTTACATGAGATATGTGAACTGCATATGACTGGTGATGAAATGATAAGATACGATTATTTTCATCTTCTTCTCCAGAACGAAAAGACCTAGAAGGTTGTCATGTTGTGTAATGAGTCTTTAGCCAATGGAGATTCTAAATTGAAGATTTGGTGAAGCTGTGGCCCCAAATAAGGGCCTCACAGGCCATTACCTAAAATCCTGTTTTCATCTTTTTCTCCGGAACAAAACGATCTAGAAGGCTGTCATGTTGTGTAAAGAGTCTTTAGCCAATGGAGATTCTAAATGTAGATTTGGTGACCCTATGGCCCCAAATAAGGGCCACAGGGGTCATAACCTAAAATCCTGTTTCATCTTTTTCTCCAGATGAAAAAGACCTCAAAGGCTGTAATATTGTAAGCAAACTCTTTAGCTAATGGGGATTCTAACTTGTAAATTTGGTGACCCTGTGACTCCCAATATGGGCCACAGCCTTAAAAACCTTTGAAAATGAATTTTGAACTGATATTTTATGTGCACTTCATTCACTTTATTTGAAATGTATGTCGACTTGAGATAACAATCTACATTGTGGACATATTTGTCAAATTGATGTAATCAATGTGAAATGAGAACTATTGAATAGCCTATGAACTCAAAATTGTGACAAGTCATAAAGGACTAAATTGAAGAGGAGTTAAGAATAATTTTATTTTACATGAGATATGTGAACTGCATATGACTGGTGATGAAATGATAAGATAAGATTATTTTCATCTTCTTCTCCAAAACGAAAAGACCTAGAAGGTTGTCATGTTGTGTAATAAGTCTTTAGCCAATGGAGATTCTAAATTGTAGATTTGGTGAAGCTGTGGCCCCAAATAAGGGCCTCACAGGCCATAACCTAAAATCCTGTTTTCATCTTTTTCTCCGGAACAAAAAGATCTAGAAGGCTGTAATATTGTATGCAAACTCTTTAGCCAATGGGGATTCAAACTTGTAAATTTGGTGACCCTGTGACTCCAAATATGGGCAACAGCCTAAAAAAAACCTTTGAAAATGAATTTTGAACTGATATTTTATGACACTTCAATCACAATGATTTGAAATATATGTCGACTTGAGATAACAATCTACATTGTGGACATGTTTGTCAAATTGATGTAATCAATGTGAAATGAGAACTATTGAAAAGCCTATGAACTGAAAATTGTGACAAGGCATAAAGGACTAAATTGAAGAGGAGTTAAGAATTCTTTTATTTTACATGAGATATGTGAACTGCATATGACTGGTGATGAAATGATAAGATACGATTATTTTCATCTTCTTCTCCAGAACGAAAAGACCTAGAAGGTTGTCATGTTGTGTAATGAGTCTTTAGCCAATGGAGATTCTAAATTGAAGATTTGGTGAAGCTGTGGCCCCAAATAAGGGCCTCACAGGCCATTACCTAAAATCCTGTTTTCATCTTTTTCTCCGGAACAAAACGATCTAGAAGGCTGTCATGTTGTGTAAAGAGTCTTTAGCCAATGGAGATTCTAAATGTAGATTTGGTGACCCTATGGCCCCAAATAAGGGCCACAGGGGTCATAACCTAAAATCCTGTTTCATCTTTTTCTCCAGATGAAAAAGACCTCAAAGGCTGTAATATTGTAAGCAAACTCTTTAGCTAATGGGGATTCTAACTTGTAAATTTGGTGACCTTGTGACTCCCAATATGGGCCACAGCCTTAAAAACCTTTGAAAATGAATTTTGAACTGATATTTTATGTGCACTTCATTCACTTTATTTGAAATGTATGTCGACTTGAGATAACAATCTACATTGTGGACATATTTGTCAAATTGATGTAATCAATGTGAAATGAGAACTATTGAATAGCCTATGAACTCAAAATTGTGACAAGTCATAAAGGACTAAATTGAAGAGGAGTTAAGAATAATTTTATTTTACATGAGATATGTGAACTGCATATGACTGGTGATGAAATGATAAGATAAGATTATTTTCATCTTCTTCTCCAGAACGAAAAGACCTAGAAGGTTGTCATGTTGTGTAATGAGTCTTTAGCCAATGGAGATTCTAAATTGTAGATTTGGTGAAGCTGTGGCCCCAAATAAGGGCCTCACAGGCCATTACCTAAAATCCTGTTTTCATCTTTTTCTCCGGAACAAAACGATCTAGAAGGCTGTAATATTGTAAGCAAACTCTTTAGCCAATGGGGATTCAAACTTGTAAATTTGGTGACCCTGTGACCCCAAATATGGGCCACAGCCTAAAAAAAACCTTTGAAAATGAATTTTGATTTCATATTTTATGACACTTCAATCACAATGATTTGAAATATATGTCGACTTGAGATAACAATCTACATTGTGGACATGTTTGTCAAATTGATGTAATCAATGTGAAATGAGAACTATTGAATAGCCTATGAACTGAAAATTGTGACAAGGCATAAAGGACTAAATTGAAGAGGAGTTAAGAATTCTTTTATTTTACATGAAATATGTGAACTGCATATGACTGGTGATGAAATGATAAGATAAGATTATTTTCATCTTCTTCTCCAGAATGAAAAGACCTAGAAGGCTGTCATGTTGTGTAAAGAGTCTTTAGCCAATGGAGATTCTAAATGTAGATTTGGTGACCCTATGGCCCCAAATAAGGGCCACAGGGGTCATAACCTAAAATCCTGTTTCATCTTTTTCTCCAGATGAAAAAGACCTCAAAGGCTGTAATATTGTAAGCAAACTCTTTAGCTAATGGGGATTCTAACTTGTAAATTTGGTGACCCTGTGACTCCCAATATGGGCCACAGCCTTAAAAACCTTTGAAAATGAATTTTGAACTGATATTTCATGTGCACTTCATTCACTTTATTTGAAATGTATGTCGACTTGAGATAACAATCTACATTGTGGACATGTTTGTCAAATTGATGTAATCAATGTGAAATGAGAACTATTGAATAGCCTATGAACTGAAAATTGTGACAAGTCATAAAGGACTAAATTGAAGAGGAGTTAAGAATTCTTTTATTTTACATGAGATATGTGAACTGCATATGACTGGTGATGAAATGATAAGATAAGATTATTTTCATCTTCTTCTCCAGAACGAAAAGACCTAGAAGGTTGTCATGTTGTGTAATGAGTCTTTAGCCAATGGAGATTCTAAATTGTAGATTTGGTGAAGCTGTGGCCCCAAATAAGGGCCACAGGGGTCATAACCTAAAATCCTGTTTCATCTTTTTCTCCAGATGAAAAAGACCTCAAAGGCTGTAATATTGTAAGCAAACTCTTTAGCTAATGGGGATTCTAACTTGTAAATTTGGTGACCCTGTGACTCCCAATATGGGCCAAAGCCTTAAAAACCTTTGAAAATGAATTTTGAACTGATATTTTATGTGCACTTCATTCACTTTATTTGAAATGTATGTCGACTTGAGATAACAATCTACATTGTGGACATGTTTGTCAAATTGATGTAATCAATGTGAAATAAGAACTATTGAATAGCCTATGAACTGAACATTGTGACAAGTCATAAATTACTAAATTGAAGAGGAGTTAAGAATTCTTTTATTTTACATGAGATATGTGAACTGCATATGACTGGTGATGAAATGATAAGATAAGATTATTTTCATCTTCTTCTCCAGAACGAAAAGACCTAGAAGGTTGTCATGTTGTTTAATGAGTCTTTAGCCAATGGAGATTCTAAATTGTAGATTTGGTGAAGCTGTGGCCCCAAATAAGGGCCTCACAGGCCATTACCTAAAATCCTGTTTTCATCTTTTTCTCCGGAACAAAACGATCTAGAAGGCTGTAATATTGTAAGCAAACTCTTTAGCCAATGGGGATTCAAACTTGTAAATTTGGTGACCCTGTGACTCCAAATATGGACCTGAGCCTAAAAAAACCTTTGAAAATGAATTTTGAACTGATATTTTATGACACTTCAATCACAATGATTTGAAATATATGTCGACTTGAGATAACAATCTACATTGTGGACATGTTTGTCAAATTGATGTAATCAATGTGAAATGAGAACTATTGAATAGCCTATGAACTGAAAATTGTGACAAGGCATAAAGGACTAAATTGAAGAGGAGTTAAGAATTCTTTTATTTTACATGAGATATGTGAACTGCATATGACTGGTGATGAAATGATAAGATAAGATTATTTTCATCTTCTTCTCCAAAACGAAAAGACCTAGAAGGTTGTCATGTTGTGTAATAAGTCTTTAGCCAATGGAGATTCTAAATTGTAGATTTGGTGAAGCTGTGGCCCCAAATAAGGGCCTCACAGGCCATAACCTAAAATCCTGTTTTCATCTTTTTCTCCGGAACAAAAAGATCTAGAAGGCTGAAATATTGTATGCAAACTCTTTAGCCAATGGGGATTCAAACTTGTAAATTTGGTGACCCTGTGACTCCAAATATGGGCAACAGCCTAAAAAAAACCTTTGAAAATGAATTTTGAACTGATATTTTATGACACTTCAATCACAATGATTTGAAATATATGTCGACTTGAGATAACAATCTACATTGTGGACATGTTTGTCAAATTGATGTAATCAATGTGAAATGAGAACTATTGAAAAGCCTATGAACTGAAAATTGTGACAAGGCATAAAGGACTAAATTGAAGAGGAGTTAAGAATTCTTTTATTTTACATGAGATATGTGAACTGCATATGACTGGTGATGAAATGATAAGATACGATTATTTTCATCTTCTTCTCCAGAACGAAAAGACCTAGAAGGTTGTCATGTTGTGTAATGAGTCTTTAGCCAATGGAGATTCTAAATTGAAGATTTGGTGAAGCTGTGGCCCCAAATAAGGGCCTCACAGGCCATTACCTAAAATCCTGTTTTCATCTTTTTCTCCGGAACAAAACGATCTAGAAGGCTGTCATGTTGTGTAAAGAGTCTTTAGCCAATGGAGATTCTAAATGTAGATTTGGTGACCCTATGGCCCCAAATAAGGGCCACAGGGGTCATAACCTAAAATCCTGTTTCATCTTTTTCTCCAGATGAAAAAGACCTCAAAGGCTGTAATATTGTAAGCAAACTCTTTAGCTAATGGGGATTCTAACTTGTAAATTTGGTGACCCTGTGACTCCCAATATGGGCCACAGCCTTAAAAACCTTTGAAAATGAATTTTGAACTGATATTTTATGTGCACTTCATTCACTTTATTTGAAATGTATGTCGACTTGAGATAACAATCTACATTGTGGACATATTTGTCAAATTGATGTAATCAATGTGAAATGAGAACTATTGAATAGCCTATGAACTCAAAATTGTGACAAGTCATAAAGGACTAAATTGAAGAGGAGTTAAGAATAATTTTATTTTACATGAGATATGTGAACTGCATATGACTGGTGATGAAATGATAAGATAAGATTATTTTCATCTTCTTCTCCAGAACGAAAAGACCTAGAAGGTTGTCATGTTGTGTAATGAGTCTTTAGCCAATGGAGATTCTAAATTGTAGATTTGGTGAAGCTGTGGCCCCAAATAAGGGCCTCACAGGCCATTACCTAAAATCCTGTTTTCATCTTTTTCTCCGGAACAAAACGATCTAGAAGGCTGTAATATTGTAAGCAAACTCTTTAGCCAATGGGGATTCAAACTTGTAAATTTGGTGACCCTGTGACCCCAAATATGGGCCACAGCCTAAAAAAAACCTTTGAAAATGAATTTTGATTTGATATTTTATGACACTTCAATCACAATGATTTGAAATATATGTCGACTTGAGATAACAATCTACATTGTGGACATGTTTGTCAAATTGATGTAATCAATGTGAAATGAGAACTATTGAATAGCCTATGAACTGAAAATTGTGACAAGGCATAAAGGACTAAATTGAAGAGGAGTTAAGAATTCTTTTATTTTACATGAAATATGTGAACTGCATATGACTGGTGATGAAATGATAAGATAAGATTATTTTCATCTTCTTCTCCAGAATGAAAAGACCTAGAAGGCTGTCATGTTGTGTAAAGAGTCTTTAGCCAATGGAGATTCTAAATGTAGATTTGGTGACCCTATGGCCCCAAATAAGGGCCACAGGGGTCATAACCTAAAATCCTGTTTCATCTTTTTCTCCAGATGAAAAAGACCTCAAAGGCTGTAATATTGTAAGCAAACTCTTTAGCTAATGGGGATTCTAACTTGTAAATTTGGTGACCCTGTGACTCCCAATATGGGCCACAGCCTTAAAAACCTTTGAAAATGAATTTTGAACTGATATTTCATGTGCACTTCATTCACTTTATTTGAAATGTATGTCGACTTGAGATAACAATCTACATTGTGGACATGTTTGTCAAATTGATGTAATCAATGTGAAATGAGAACTATTGATAGCCTATGAACTGAAAATTGTGACAAGTCATAAAGGACTAAATTGAAGAGGAGTTAAGAATTCTTTTATTTTACATGAGATATGTGAACTGCATATGACTGGTGATGAAATGATAAGATAAGATTATTTTCATCTTCTTCTCCAGAACGAAAAGACCTAGAAGGTTGTCATGTTGTGTAATGAGTCTTTAGCCAATGGAGATTCTAAATTGTAGATTTGGTGAAGCTGTGGCCCCAAATAAGGGCCACAGGGGTCATAACCTAAAATCCTGTTTCATCTTTTTCTCCAGATGAAAAAGACCTCAAAGGCTGTAATATTGTAAGCAAACTCTTTAGCTAATGGGGATTCTAACTTGTAAATTTGGTGACCCTGTGACTCCCAATATGGGCCACAGCCTTAAAAACCTTTGAAAATGAATTTTGAACTGATATTTTATGTGCACTTCATTCACTTTATTTGAAATGTATGTCGACTTGAGATAACAATCTACATTGTGGACATGTTTGTCAAATTGATGTAATCAATGTGAAATAAGAACTATTGAATAGCCTATGAACTGAACATTGTGACAAGTCATAAATTACTAAATTGAAGAGGAGTTAAGAATTCTTTTATTTTACATGAGATATGTGAACTGCATATGACTGGTGATGAAATGATAAGATAAGATTATTTTCATCTTCTTCTCCAGAACGAAAAGACCTAGAAGGTTGTCATGTTGTTTAATGAGTCTTTAGCCAATGGAGATTCTAAATTGTAGATTTGGTGAAGCTGTGGCCCCAAATAAGGGCCTCACAGGCCATTACCTAAAATCCTGTTTTCATCTTTTTCTCCGGAACAAAACGATCTAGAAGGCTGTAATATTGTAAGCAAACTCTTTAGCCAATGGGGATTCAAACTTGTAAATTTGGTGACCCTGTGACTCCAAATATGGACCTGAGCCTAAAAAAACCTTTGAAAATGAATTTTGAACTGATATTTTATGACACTTCAATCACAATGATTTGAAATATATGTCGACTTGAGATAACAATCTACATTGAGGACATGTTTGTCAAATTGATGTAATCAATGTGAAATGAGAACTATTGAATAGCCTATGAACTGAAAATTGTGACAAGTCATAAAGGACTAAATTGAAGAGGAGTTAAGAATTCTTTTATTTTACATGAGATATGTGAACTGCATATGACTGGTGATGAAATGATAAGATAAGATTATTTTCATCTTCTTCTCCAGAATGAAAAGACCTAGAAGGCTGTCATGTTGTGTAAAGAGTCTTTAGCCAATGGAGATTCTAAATGTAGATTTGGTGACCCTATGGCCCCAAATAAGGGCCACAGGGGTCATAACCTAAAATCCTGTTTCATCTTTTTCTCCAGATGAAAAAGACCTCAAAGGCTGTAATATTGTAAGCAAACTCTTTAGCTAATGGGGATTCTAACTTGTAAATTTGGTGACCCTGTGACTCCCAATATGGGCCACAGCCTTAAAAACCTTTGAAAATGAATTTTGAACTGATATTTCATGTGCACTTCATTCACTTTATTTGAAATGTATGTCGACTTGAGATAACAATCTACATTGTGGACATGTTTGTCAAATTGATGTAATCAATGTGAAATGAGAACTATTGAATAGCCTATGAACTGAAAATTGTGACAAGTCATAAAGGACTAAATTGAAGAGGAGTTAAGAATTCTTTTATTTTACATGAGATATGTGAACTGCATATGACTGGTGATGAAATGATAAGATAAGATTATTTTCATCTTCTTCTCCAGAACGAAAAGACCTAGAAGGTTGTCATGTTGTGTAATGAGTCTTTAGCCAATGGAGATTCTAAATTGTAGATTTGGTGAAGCTGTGGCCCCAAATAAGGGCCACAGGGGTCATAACCTAAAATCCTGTTTCATCTTTTTCTCCAGATGAAAAAGACCTCAAAGGCTGTAATATTGTAAGCAAACTCTTTAGCTAATGGGGATTCTAACTTGTAAATTTGGTGACCCTGTGACTCCCAATATGGGCCACAGCCTTAAAAACCTTTGAAAATGAATTTTGAACTGATATTTTATGTGCACTTCATTCACTTTATTTGAAATGTATGTCGACTTGAGATAACAATCTACATTGTGGACATGTTTGTCAAATTGATGTAATCAATGTGAAATAAGAACTATTGAATAGCCTATGAACTGAACATTGTGACAAGTCATAAATTACTAAATTGAAGAGGAGTTAAGAATTCTTTTATTTTACATGAGATATGTGAACTGCATATGACTGGTGATGAAATGATAAGATAAGATTATTTTCATCTTCTTCTCCAGAACGAAAAGACCTAGAAGGTTGTCATGTTGTTTAATGAGTCTTTAGCCAATGGAGATTCTAAATTGTAGATTTGGTGAAGCTGTGGCCCCAAATAAGGGCCTCACAGGCCATTACCTAAAATCCTGTTTTCATCTTTTTCTCCGGAACAAAAAGATCTAGAAGGCTGTAATATTGTATGCAAACTCTTTAGCCAATGGGGATTCAAACTTGTAAATTTGGTGACCCTGTGACCCCAAATATGAGCCACAGCCTAAAAAAAACCTTTGAAAATGAATTTTGAACTGATATTTTATGACACTTCAATCACAATGATTTGAAATATATGTCGACTTGAGATAACAATCTACATTGTGGACATGTTTGTCAAATTGATGTAATCAATGTGAAATGAGAACTATTGAAAAGCCTATGAACTGAAAATTGTGACAAGGCATAAAGGACTAAATTGAAGAGGAGTTAAGAATTCTTTTATTTTACATGAGATATGTGAACTGCATATGACTGGTGATGAAATGATAAGATACGATTATTTTCATCTTCTTCTCCAGAACGAAAAGACCTAGAAGGTTGTCATGTTGTGTAATGAGTCTTTAGCCAATGGAGATTCTAAATTGAAGATTTGGTGAAGCTGTGGCCCCAAATAAGGGCCTCACAGGCCATTACCTAAAATCCTGTTTTCATCTTTTTCTCCGGAACAAAACGATCTAGAAGGCTGTCATGTTGTGTAAAGAGTCTTTAGCCAATGGAGATTCTAAATGTAGATTTGGTGACCCTATGGCCCCAAATAAGGGCCACAGGGGTCATAACCAAAAATCCTGTTTCATCTTTTTCTCCAGATGAAAAAGACCTCAAAGGCTGTAATATTGTAAGCAAACTCTTTAGCTAATGGGGATTCTAACTTGTAAATTTGGTGACCCTGTGACTCCCAATATGGGCCACAGCCTTAAAAACCTTTGAAAATGAATTTTGAACTGATATTTTATGTGCACTTCATTCACTTTATTTGAAATGTATGTCGACTTGAGATAACAATCTACATTGTGGACATATTTGTCAAATTGATGTAATCAATGTGAAATGAGAACTATTGAATAGCCTATGAACTCAAAATTGTGACAAGTCATAAAGGACTAAATTGAAGAGGAGTTAAGAATAATTTTATTTTACATGAGATATGTGAACTGCATATGACTGGTGATGAAATGATAAGATAAGATTATTTTCATCTTCTTCTCCAGAACGAAAAGACCTAGAAGGTTGTCATGTTGTGTAATGAGTCTTTAGCCAATGGAGATTCTAAATTGTAGATTTGGTGAAGCTGTGGCCCCAAATAAGGGCCTCACAGGCCATTACCTAAAATCCTGTTTTCATTTTTTTCTCCGGAACAAAACGATCTAGAAGGCTGTAATATTGTAAGCAAACTCTTTAGCCAATGGGGATTCAAACTTGTAAATTTGGTGACCCTGTGACCCCAAATATGGGCCACAGCCTAAAAAAAACCTTTGAAAATGAATTTTGATTTGATATTTTATGACACTTCAATCACAATGATTTGAAATATATGTCGACTTGAGATAACAATCTACATTGTGGACATGTTTGTCAAATTGATGTAATCAATGTGAAATGAGAACTATTGAATAGCCTATGAACTGAAAATTGTGACAAGGCATAAAGGACTAAATTGAAGAGGAGTTAAGAATTCTTTTATTTTACATGAAATATGTGAACTGCATATGACTGGTGATGAAATGATAAGATAAGATTATTTTCATCTTCTTCTCCAGAATGAAAAGACCTAGAAGGCTGTCATGTTGTGTAAAGAGTCTTTAGCCAATGGAGATTCTAAATGTAGATTTGGTGACCCTATGGCCCCAAATAAGGGCCACAGGGGTCATAACCTAAAATCCTGTTTCATCTTTTTCTCCAGATGAAAAAGACCTCAAAGGCTGTAATATTGTAAGCAAACTCTTTAGCTTATGGGGATTCTAACTTGTAAATTTGGTGACCCTGTGACTCCCAATATGGGCCACAGCCTTAAAAACCTTTGAAAATGAATTTTGAACTGATATTTCATGTGCACTTCATTCACTTTATTTGAAATGTATGTCGACTTGAGATAACAATCTACATTGTGGACATGTTTGTCAAATTGATGTAATCAATGTGAAATGAGAACTATTGAATAGCCTATGAACTGAAAATTGTGACAAGTCATAAAGGACTAAATTGAAGAGGAGTTAAGAATTCTTTTATTTTACATGAGATATGTGAACTGCATATGACTGGTGATGAAATGATAAGATAAGATTATTTTCATCTTCTTCTCCAGAACGAAAAGACCTAGAAGGTTGTCATGTTGTGTAATGAGTCTTTAGCCAATGGAGATTCTAAATTGTAGATTTGGTGAAGCTGTGGCCCCAAATAAGGGCCACAGGGGTCATAACCTAAAATCCTGTTTCATCTTTTTCTCCAGATGAAAAAGACCTCAAAGGCTGTAATATTGTAAGCAAACTCTTTAGCTAATGGGGATTCTAACTTGTAAATTTGGTGACCCTGTGACTCCCAATATGGGCCACAGCCTTAAAAACCTTTGAAAATGAATTTTGAACTGATATTTTATGTGCACTTCATTCACTTTATTTGAAATGTATGTCGACTTGAGATAACAATCTACATTGTGGACATGTTTGTCAAATTGATGTAATCAATGTGAAATAAGAACTATTGAATAGCCTATGAACTGAACATTGTGACAAGTCATAAATTACTAAATTGAAGAGGAGTTAAGAATTCTTTTATTTTACATGAGATATGTGAACTGCATATGACTGGTGATGAAATGATAAGATAAGATTATTTTCATCTTCTTCTCCAGAACGAAAAGACCTAGAAGGTTGTCATGTTGTTTAATGAGTCTTTAGCCAATGGAGATTCTAAATTGTAGATTTGGTGAAGCTGTGGCCCCAAATAAGGGCCTCACAGGCCATTACCTAAAATCCTGTTTTCATCTTTTTCTCCGGAACAAAAAGATCTAGAATGCTGTAATATTGTATGCAAACTCTTTAGCCAATGGGGATTCAAACTTGTAAATTTGGTGACCCTGTGACCCCAAATATGAGCCACAGCCTAAAAAAAACCTTTGAAAATGAATTTTGAACTGATATTTTATGACACTTCAATCACAATGATTTGAAATATATGTCGACTTGAGATAACAATCTACATTGTGGACATGTTTGTCAAATTGATGTAATCAATGTGAAATGAGAACTATTGAATAGCCTATGAACTGAAAATTGTGACAAGTCATAAAGGACTAAATTGAAGAGGAGTTAAGAATTCTTTTATTTTACATGAGATATGTGAACTGCATATTACTGGTGATGAAATGATAAGATAAGATTATGTTCATCTTCTTCTCCAAAACGAAAAGACCTAGAAGGTTGTCATGTTGTGTAATGAGTCTTTAGCCAATGGAGATTCTAAATTGTAGATTTGGTGAAGCTGTGGCCCCAAATAAGGGCCACAGGGGTCATAACCTAAAATCCTGTTTCATCTTTTTCTCCAGATGAAAAAGACCTCAAAGGCTGTAATATTGTAAGCAAACTCTTTAGCTAATGGGGATTCTAACTTGTAAATTTGGTGACCCTGTGACTCCCAATATGGGCCACAGCCTTAAAAACCTTTGAAAATGAATTTTGAACTGATATTTTATGTGCACTTCATTCACTTTATTTGAAATGTATGTCGACTTGAGATAACAATCTACATTGTGGACATGTTTGTCAAATTGATGTAATCAATGTGAAATGAGAACTATTGAATAGCCTATGAACTGAACATTGTGACAAGTCATAAATTACTAAATTGAAGAGGAGTTAAGAATTCTTTTATTTTACATGAGATATGTGAACTGCATATGACTGGTGATGAAATGATAAGATAAGATTATTTTCATCTTCTTCTCCAGAACGAAAAGACCTAGAAGGTTGTCATGTTGTGTAATGAGTCTTTAGCCAATGGAGATTCTAAATTGTAGATTTGGTGAAGCTGTGGCCCCAAATAAGGGCCTCACAGGCCATTACCTAAAATCCTGTTTTCATCTTTTTCTCCGGAACAAAACGATCTAGAAGGCTGTAATATTGTATGCAAACTCTTTAGCCAATGGGGATTCAAACTTGTAAATTTGGTGACCCTGTGACCCCAAATATGAGCCACAGCCTAAAAAAAACCTTTGAAAATGAATTTTGAACTGATATTTTATGACACTTCAATCACAATGATTTGAAATATATGTCGACTTGAGATAACAATCTACATTGTGGACATGTTTGTCAAATTGATGTAATCAATGTGAAATGAGAACTATTGAATAGCCTATGAACTGAAAATTGTGACAAGGCATAAAGGACTAAATTGAAGAGGAGTTAAGAATTCTTTTATTTTACATGAGATATGTGAACTGCATATTACTGGTGATGAAATGATAAGATAAGATTATGTTCATCTTCTTCTCCAAAACGAAAACACCTAGAAGGTTGTCATGTTGTGTAATGAGTCTTTAGCCAATGGAGATTCTAAATTGTAGATTTGGTGAAGCTGTGGCCCCAAATAAGGGCCACAGGGGTCATAACCTAAAATCCTGTTTCATCTTTTTCTCCAGATGAAAAAGACCTCAAAGGCTGTAATATTGTAAGCAAACTCTTTAGCTAATGGGGATTCTAACTTGTAAATTTGGTGACCCTGTGACTCCCAATATGGGCCACAGCCTTAAAAACCTTTGAAAATGAATTTTGAACTGATATTTTATGTGCACTTCATTCACTTTATTTGAAATGTATGTCGACTTGAGATAACAATCTACATTGTGGACATGTTTGTCAAATTGATGTAATCAATGTGAAATGAGAACTATTGAATAGCCTATGAACTGAACATTGTGACAAGTCATAAATTACTAAATTGAAGAGGAGTTAAGAATTCTTTTATTTTACATGAGATATGTGAACTGCATATGACTGGTGATGAAATGATAAGATAAGATTATTTTCATCTTCTTCTCCAGAACGAAAAGACCTAGAAGGTTGTCATGTTGTGTAATGAGTCTTTAGCCAATGGAGATTCTAAATTGTAGATTTGGTGAAGCTGTGGCCCCAAATAAGGGCCTCACAGGCCATTACCTAAAATCCTGTTTTCATCTTTTTCTCCGGAACAAAACGATCTAGAAGGCTGTAATATTGTATGCAAACTCTTTAGCCAATGGGGATTCAAACTTGTACATTTGGTGACCCTGTGACCCCAAATATGAGCCACAGCCTAAAAAAAACCTTTGAAAATGAATTTTGAACTGATATTTTATGACACTTCAATCACAATGATTTGAAATATATGTCGACTTGAGATAACAATCTACATTGTGGACATGTTTGTCAAATTGATGTAATCAATGTGAAATGAGAACTATTGAATAGCCTATGAACTGAAAATTGTGACAAGGCATAAAGGACTAAATTGAAGAGGAGTTAAGAAGTCTTTTATTTTACATGAGATATGTGAACTGCATATTACTGGTGATGAAATGATAAGATAAGATTATGTTCATCTTCTTCTCCAAAACGAAAAGACCTAGAAGGTTGTCATGTTGTGTAATGAGTCTTTAGCCAATGGAGATTCTAAATTGTAGATTTGGTGAAGCTGTGGCCCCAAATAAGGGCCACAGGGGTCATAACCTAAAATCCTGTTTCATCTTTTTCTCCAGATGAAAAAGACCTCAAAGGCTGTAATATTGTAAGCAAACTCTTTAGCTAATGGGGATTCTAACTTGTAAATTTGGTGACCCTGTGACTCCCAATATGGGCCACAGCCTTAAAAACCTTTGAAAATGAATTTTGAACTGATATTTTATGTGCAATTCATTCACTTTATTTGAAATGTATGTCGACTTGAGATAACAATCTACATTGTGGACATGTTTGTCAAATTGATGTAATCAATGTGAAATGAGAACTATTGAATAGCCTATGAACTGAACATTGTGACAAGTCATAAATTACTAAATTGAAGAGGAGTTAAGAATTCTTTTATTTTACATGAGATATGTGAACTGCATATGACTGGTGATGAAATGATAAGATAAGATTATTTTCATCTTCTTCTCCAGAACGAAAAGACCTAGAAGGTTGTCATGTTGTGTAATGAGTCTTTAGCCAATGGAGATTCTAAATTGTAGATTTGGTGAAGCTGTGGCCCCAAATAAGGGCCTCACAGGCCATTACCTAAAATCCTGTTTTCATCTTTTTCTCCGGAACAAAAAGATCTAGAAGGCTGTAATATTGTATGCAAACTCTTTAGCCAATGGGGATTCAAACTTGTAAATTTGGTGACCCTGTGACCCCAAATATGGGCCACAGCCTAAAAAAACCTTTGAAAATGAATTTTGAACTGATATTTTATGACACTTCAATCACAATGATTTGAAATATATGTCGACTTGAGATAACAATCTACATTGTGGACATGTTTGTCAAATTGATGTAATCAATGTGAAATGAGAACTATTGAATAGCCTATGAACTGAAAATTGTGACAAGGCATAAAGGACTAAATTGAAGAGGAGTTAAGAATTCTTTTATTTTACATGAGATATGTGAACTGCATATGACTGGTGATGAAATGATAAGATAAGATTATTTTCATCTTCTTCTCCAAAACGAAAAGACCTAGAAGGTTGTCATGTTGTGTAATAAGTCTTTAGCCAATGGAGATTCTAAATTGTAGATTTGGTGAAGCTGTGGCCCCAAATAAGGGCCTCACAGGCCATTACCTAAAATCCTGTTTTCATCTTTTTCTCCGGAACAAAAAGATCTAGAAGGCTGTAATATTGTATGCAAACTCTTTAGCCAATGGGGATTCAAACTTGTAAATTTGGTGACCCTGTGACCGCAAATATGGGCAACAGCCTAAAAAAAACCTTTGAAAATGAATTTTGAACTGATATTTTATGACACTTCAATCACAATGATTTGAAATATATGTCGACTTGAGATAACAATCTACATTGTGGACATGTTTGTCAAATTGATGTAATCAATGTGAAATGAGAACTATTGAATAGCCTATGAACTGAAAATTGTGACAAGGCATAAAGGACTAAATTGAAGAGGAGTTAAGAATTCTTTTATTTTACATGAAATATGTGAACTGCATATTACTGGTGATGAAATGATAAGATAAGATCATTTTCATCTTCTTCTCCAGAATGAAAAGACCTAGAAGGCTGTCATGTTGTGTAAAGAGTCTTAAGCCAATGGAGATTCTAAATGTAGATTTGGTGACCCTATGGCCCCAAATAAGGGCCACAGGGGTCATAACCTAAAATCCTGTTTCATCTTTTTCTCCAGATGAAAAAGACCTCAAAGGCTGTAATATTGTAAGCAAACTCTTTAGCTAATGGGGAGTCTTACTTGTAAATTTGGTGACCCTGTGACTCCCAATATGGGCCACAGCCTTAAAAACCTTTGAAAATGAATTTTGAACTGATATTTTATGTGCACTTCATTCACTTTATTTGAAATGTATGTCGCCGTGAGATAACAATCTAAATTGTGGACATGTTTGTCAAATTGATGTAATCAATGTGAAATGAGAACTATTGAATAGCCTATGAACTGAAAATTGTGACAAGTCATAAAGGACTAAATTGAAGAGGAGTTAAGAATAATTTTATTTTACATGAGATATGTGAACTGCATATGACTGGTGATGAAATGATAAGATAAGATTATTTTCATCTTCTTCTCCAGAACGAAAAGACCTAGAAGGTTGTCATGTTGTGTAATGAGTCTTTAGCCAATGGAGATTCTAAATTGTAGATTTGGTGAAGCTGTGGCCCCAAATAAGGGCCTCACAGGCCATTACCTAAAATCCTGTTTTCATCTTTTTCTCCGGAACAAAACGATCTAGAAGGCTGTAATATTGTAAGCAAACTCTTTAGCCAATGGGGATTCAAACTTGTAAATTTGGTGACCCTGTGACTCCAAATATGGACCTGAGCCTAAAAAAACCTTTGAAAATGAATTTTGAACTGATATTTTATGACATTTCAATCACAATGATTTGAAATATATGTCGACTTGAGATAACAATCTACATTGTGGACATGTTTGTCAAATTGATGTAATCAATGTGAAATGAGAACTATTGAATAGCCTATGAACTGAAAATTGTGACAAGGCATAAAGGACTAAATTGAAGAGGAGTTAAGAATTCTTTTATTTTACATGAGATATGTGAACTGCATATGACTGGTGATGAAATGATAAGATAAGATTATTTTCATCTTCTTCTCCAAAACGAAAAGACCTAGAAGGTTGTCATGTTGTGTAATAAGTCTTTAGCCAATGGAGATTCTAAATTGTAGATTTGGTGAAGCTGTGGCCCCAAATAAGGGCCTCACAGGCCATAACCTAAAATCCTGTTTTCATCTTTTTCTCCGGAACAAAAAGATCTAGAAGGCTGTAATATTGTATGCAAACTCTTTAGCCAATGGGGATTCAAACTTGTAAATTTGGTGACCCTGTGACTCCAAATATGGGCAACAGCCTAAAAAAAACCTTTGAAAATGAATTTTGAACTGATATTTTATGACACTTCAATCACAATGATTTGAAATATATGTCGACTTGAGATAACAATCTACATTGTGGACATGTTTGTCAAATTGATGTAATCAATGTGAAATGAGAACTATTGAAAAGCCTATGAACTGAAAATTGTGACAAGGCATAAAGGACTAAATTGAAGAGGAGTTAAGAATTCTTTTATTTTACATGAGATATGTGAACTGCATATGACTGGTGATGAAATGATAAGATACGATTATTTTCATCTTCTTCTCCAGAACGAAAAGACCTAGAAGGTTGTCATGTTGTGTAATGAGTCTTTAGCCAATGGAGATTCTAAATTGAAGATTTGGTGAAGCTGTGGCCCCAAATAAGGGCCTCACAGGCCATTACCTAAAATCCTGTTTTCATCTTTTTCTCCGGAGCAAAACGATCTAGAAGGCTGTCATGTTGTGTAATGAGTCTTTAGCCAATGGAGATTCTAAATGTAGATTTGGTGACCCTATGGCCCCAAATAAGGGCCACAGGGGTCATAACCTAAAATCCTGTTTCATCTTTTTCTCCAGATGAAAAAGACCTCAAAGGCTGTAATATTGTAAGCAAACTCTTTAGCTAATGGGGATTCTAACTTGTAAATTTGGTGACCCTGTGACTCCCAATATGGGCCACAGCCTTAAAAACCTTTGAAAATGAATTTTGAACTGATATTGTATGTGCACTTCATTCACTTTATTTGAAATGTATGTCGACTTGAGATAACAATCTACATTGTGGACATATTTGTCAAATTGATGTAATCAATGTGAAATGAGAACTATTGAATAGCCTATGAACTCAAAATTGTGACAAGTCATAAAGGACTAAATTGAAGAGGAGTTAAGAATAATTTTATTTTACATGAGATATGTGAACTGCATATGACTGGTGATGAAATGATAAGATAAGATTATTTTCATCTTCTTCTCCAGAACGAAAAGACCTAGAAGGTTGTCATGTTGTGTAATGAGTCTTTAGCCAATGGAGATTCTAAATTGTAGATTTGGTGAAGCTGTGGCCCCAAATGAGGGCCTCACAGGCCATTACCTAAAATCCTGTTTTCATCTTTTTCTCCGGAACAAAACGATCTAGAAGGCTGTAATATTGTAAGCAAACTCTTTAGCCAATGGGGATTCAAACTTGTAAATTTGGTGACCCTGTGACCCCAAATATGGGCCACAGCCTAAAAAAAACCTTTGAAAATGAATTTTGATTTGATATTTTATGACACTTCAATCACAATGATTTGAAATATATGTCGACTTGAGATAACAATCTACATTGTGGACATGTTTGTCAAATTGATGTAATCAATGTGAAATGAGAACTATTGAATAGCCTATGAACTGAAAATTGTGACAAGGCATAAAGGACTAAATTGAAGAGGAGTTAAGAATTCTTTTATTTTACATGAAATATGTGAACTGCATATGACTGGTGATGAAATGATAAGATAAGATTATTTTCATCTTCTTCTCCAGAATGAAAAGACCTAGAAGGCTGTCATGTTGTGTAAAGAGTCTTTAGCCAATGGAGATTCTAAATGTAGATTTGGTGACCCTATGGCCCCAAATAAGGGCCACAGGGGTCATAACCTAAAATCCTGTTTCATCTTTTTCTCCAGATGAAAAAGACCTCAAAGGCTGTAATATTGTAAGCAAACTCTTTAGCTAATGGGGATTCTAACTTGTAAATTTGGTGACCCTGTGACTCCCAATATGGGCCACAGCCTTAAAAACCTTTGAAAATGAATTTTGAACTGATATTTCATGTGCACTTCATTCACTTTATTTGAAATGTATGTCGACTTGAGATAACAATCTACATTGTGGACATGTTTGTCAAATTGATGTAATCAATGTGAAATGAGAACTATTGAATAGCCTATGAACTGAAAATTGTGACAAGTCATAAAGGACTAAATTGAAGAGGAGTTAAGAATTCTTTTATTTTACATGAGATATGTGAACTGCATATGACTGGTGATGAAATGATAAGATAAGATTATTTTCATCTTCTTCTCCAGAACGAAAAGACCTAGAAGGTTGTCATGTTGTGTAATGAGTCTTTAGCCAATGGAGATTCTAAATTGTAGATTTGGTGAAGCTGTGGCCCCAAATAAGGGCCACAGGGGTCATAACCTAAAATCCTGTTTCATCTTTTTCTCCAGATGAAAAAGATCTCAAAGGCTGTAATATTGTAAGCAAACTCTTTAGCTAATGGGGATTCTAACTTGTAAATTTGGTGACCCTGTGACTCCCAATATGGGCCACAGCCTTAAAAACCTTTGAAAATGAATTTTGAACTGATATTTTATGTGCACTTCATTCACTGTATTTGAAATGTATGTCGACTTGAGATAACAATCTACATTGTGGACATGTTTGTCAAATTGATGTAATCAATGTGAAATAAGAACTATTGAATAGCCTATGAACTGAACATTGTGACAAGTCATAAATTACTAAATTGAAGAGGAGTTAAGAATTCTTTTATTTTACATGAGATATGTGAACTGCATATGACTGGTGATGAAATGATAAGATAAGATTATTTTCATCTTCTTCTCCAGAACGAAAAGACCTAGAAGGTTGTCATGTTGTTTAATGAGTCTTTAGCCAATGGAGATTCTAAATTGTAGATTTGGTGAAGCTGTGGCCCCAAATAAGGGCCTCACAGGCCATTACCTAAAATCCTGTTTTCATCTTTTTCTCCGGAACAAAAAGATCTAGAAGGCTGTAATATTGTATGCAAACTCTTTAGCCAATGGGGATTCAAACTTGTAAATTTGGTGACCCTGTGACCCCAAATATGAGCCACAGCCTAAAAAAAACCTTTGAAAATGAATTTTGAACTGATATTTTATGACACTTCAATCACAATGATTTGAAATATATGTCGACTTGAGATAACAATCTACATTGTGGACATGTTTGTCAAATTGATGTAATCAATGTGAAATGAGAACTATTGAATAGCCTATGAACTGAAAATTGTGACAAGGCATAAAGGACTAAATTGAAGAGGAGTTAAGAATTCTTTTATTTTACATGAGATATGTGAACTGCATATTACTGGTGATGAAATGATAAGATAATATTATGTTCATCTTCTTCTCCAAAACGAAAAGACCTAGAAGGTTGTCATGTTGTGTAATGAGTCTTTAGCCAATGGAGATTCTAAATTGTAGATTTGGTGAAGCTGTGGCCCCAAATAAGGGCCACAGGGGTCATAACCTAAAATCCTGTTTCATCTTTTTCTCCAGATGAAAAAGACCTCAAAGGCTGTAATATTGTAAGCAAACTCTTTAGCTAATGGGGATTCTAACTTGTAAATTTGGTGACCCTGTGACTCCCAATATGGGCCACAGCCTTAAAAACCTTTGAAAATGAATTTTGAACTGATATTTTATGTGCACTTCATTCACTTTATTTGAAATGTATGTCGACTTGAGATAACAATCTACATTGTGGACATGTTTGTCAAATTGATGTAATCAATGTGAAATGAGAACTATTGAATAGCCTATGAACTGAACATTGTGACAAGTCATAAATTACTAAATTGAAGAGGAGTTAAGAATTCTTTTATTTTACATGAGATATGTGAACTGCATATGACTGGTGATGAAATGATAAGATAAGATTATTTTCATCTTCTTCTCCAGAACGAAAAGACCTAGAAGGTTGTCATGTTGTGTAATGAGTCTTTAGCCAATGGAGATTCTAAATTGTAGATTTGGTGAAGCTGTGGCCCCAAATAAGGGCCTCACAGGCCATTACCTAAAATCCTGTTTTCATCTTTTTCTCCGGAACAAAAAGATCTAGAAGGCTGTAATATTGTATGCAAACTCTTTAGCCAATGGGGATTCAAACTTGTAAATTTGGTGACCCTGTGACCCCAAATATGGGCCACAGCCTAAAAAAACCTTTGAAAATGAATTTTGAACTGATATTTTATGACACTTCAATCACAATGATTTGAAATATATGTCGACTTGAGATAACAATCTACATTGAGGACATGTTTGTCAAATTGATGTAATCAATGTGAAATGAGAACTATTGAATAGCCTATGAACTGAAAATTGTGACAAGGCATAAAGGACTAAATTGAAGAGGAGTTAAGAATTCTTTTATTTTACATGAGATATGTGAACTGCATATTACTGGTGATGAAATGATAAGATAAGATTATGTTCATCTTCTTCTCCAAAACGAAAAGACCTAGAAGGTTGTCATGTTGTGTAATGAGTCTTTAGCCAATGGAGATTCTAAATTGTAGATTTGGTGAAGCTGTGGCCCCAAATAAGGGCCTCACAGGCCATTACCTAAAATCCTGTTTTCATCTTTTTCTCCGGAACAAAACGATCTAGAAGGGTGTAATATTGTATGCAAACTCTTTAGCTAATGGGGATTCAAACTTGTAAATTTGGTGACCCTGTGACTCCAAATATGGACCTGAGCCTAAAAAAACCTTTGAAAATGAATTTTGAACTGATATTTTATGACACTTCAATCACAATGATTTGAAATATATGTCGACTTGAGATAACAATCTACATTGTGGACATGTTTGTCAAATTGATGTAATCTATGTGAAATGAGAACTATTGAATAGCCTATGAACTGAACATTGTGACAAGTCATAAAGGACTAAATTGAAGAGGAGTTAAGAATTCTTTTATTTTACATGAGATATGTGAACTGCATATGACTGGTGATGAAATGATAAGATAAGATTATTTTCATCTTCTTCTCCAGAACGAAAAGACCTAGAAGGTTGTCATGTTGTGTAATGAGTCTTTAGCCAATGGAGATTCTAAATTGTAGATTTGGTGAAGCTGTGGCCCCAAATAAGGGCCTCACAGGCCATTACCTAAAATCCTGTTTTCATCTTTTTCTCCGGAACAAAAAGATCTAGAAGGCTGTAATATTGTATGCAAACTCTTTAGCCAATGGGGATTCAAACTTGTAAATTTGGTGACCCTGTGACTCCAAATATGGGCCTGAGCCTAAAAAAACCTTTGAAAATGAATTTTGAACTGATATTTTATGACACTTCAATCACAATGATTTGAAATATATGTCGACTTGAGATAACAATCTACATTGTGGACATGTTTGTCAAATTGATGTAATCAATGTGAAATGAGAACTATTGAATAGCCTATGAACTGAAAATTGTGACAAGGCATAAAGGACTAAATTGAAGAGGAGTTAAGAATTCTTTTATTTTACATGAGATATGTGAACTGCATATTACTGGTGATGAAATGATAAGATAAGATTATTTTCATCTTCTTCTCCAGAATGAAAAGACCTAGAAGGCTGTCATGTTGTGTAAAGAGTCTTTAGCCAATGGAGATTCTAAATTGTAGATTTGGTGAAGCTGTGGCCCCAAATAAGGGCCACAGGGGTCATAACCTAAAATCCTGTTTTCATCTTTTTCTCCGGAACAAAAAGATCTAGAAGGCTGTAATATTGTATGCAAACTCTTTAGCCAATGGGGATTCAAACTTGTAAATTTGGTGACCCTGTGACCCCAAATATGGGCCACAGCCTAAAAAAACCTTTGAAAATGAATTTTGAACTGATATTTTATGACACTTCAATCACAATGATTTGAAATATATGTCGACTTGAGATAACAATCTACATTGTGGACATGTTTGTCAAATTGATGTAATCAATGTGAAATGAGAACTATTGAATAGCCTATGAACTGAAAATTGTGACAAGGCATAAAGGACTAAATTGAAGAGGAGTTAAGAATTCTTTTATTTTACATGAGATATGTGAACTGCATATTACTGGTGATGCATTGATAAGATAAGATTATGTTCATCTTCTTCTCCAAAACGAAAAGACCTAGAAGGTTGTCATGTTGTGTAATGAGTCTTTAGCCAATGGAGATTCTAAATTGTAGATTTGGTGAAGCTGTGGCCCCAAATAAGGGCCTCACAGGCCATTACCTAAAATCCTGTTTTCATCTTTTTCTCCGGAACAAAACGATCTAGAAGGGTGTAATATTGTATGCAAACTCTTTAGCTAATGGGGATTCAAACTTGTAAATTTGGTGACCCTGTGACTCCAAATATGGACCTGAGCCTAAAAAAACCTTTGAAAATGAATTTTGAACTGATATTTTATGACACTTCAATCACAATGATTTGAAATATATGTCGACTTGAGATAACAATCTACATTGTGGACATGTTTGTCAAATTGATGTAATCTATGTGAAATGAGAACTATTGAATAGCCTATGAACTGAACATTGTGACAAGTCATAAAGGACTAAATTGAAGAGGAGTTAAGAATTATTTTATTTTACATGAGATATGTGAACTGCATATGACTGGTGATGAAATGATAAGATAAGATTATTTTCATCTTCTTCTCCAGAACGAAAAGACCTAGAAGGTTGTCATGTTGTGTAATGAGTCTTTAGCCAATGGAGATTCTAAATTGTAGATTTGGTGAAGCTGTGGCCCCAAATAAGGGCCTCACAGGCCATTACCTAAAATCCTGTTTTCATCTTTTTCTCCGGAACAAAAAGATCTAGAAGGCTGTAATATTGTATGCAAACTCTTTAGCCAATGGGGATTCAAACTTGTAAATTTGGTGACCCTGTGACTCCAAATATGGGCCTGAGCCTAAAAAAACCTTTGAAAATGAATTTTGAACTGATATTTTATGACACTTCAATCACAATGATTTGAAATATATGTCGACTTGAGATAACAATCTACATTGTGGACATGTTTGTCAAATTGATGTAATCAATGTGAAATGAGAACTATTGAATAGCCTATGAACTGAAAATTGTGACAAGGCATAAAGGACTAAATTGAAGAGGAGTTAAGAATTCTTTTATTTTACATGAGATATGTGAACTGCATATTACTGGTGATGAAATGATAAGATAAGATTATTTTCATCTTCTTCTCCAGAATGAAAAGACCTAGAAGGCTGTCATGTTGTGTAAAGAGTCTTTAGCCAATGGAGATTCTAAATTGTAGATTTGGTGAAGCTGTGGCCCCAAATAAGGGCCACAGGGGTCATAACCTAAAATCCTGTTTTCATCTTTTTCTCCGGAACAAAAAGATCTAGAAGGCTGTAATATTGTATGCAAACTCTTTAGCCAATGGGGATTCAAACTTGTAAATTTGGTGACCCTGTGACCCCAAATATGGGCCACAGCCTAAAAAAACCTTTGAAAATGAATTTTGAACTGATATTTTATGACACTTCAATCACAATGATTTGAAATATATGTCGACTTGAGATAACAATCTACATTGAGGACATGTTTGTCAAATTGATGTAATCAATGTGAAATGAGAACTATTGAATAGCCTATGAACTGAAAATTGTGACAAGGCATAAAGGACTAAATTGAAGAGGAGTTAAGAATTCTTTTATTTTACATGAGATATGTGAACTGCATATTACTGGTGATGAAATGATAAGATAAGATTATGTTCATCTTCTTCTCCAAAACGAAAAGACCTAGAAGGTTGTCATGTTGTGTAATGAGTCTTTAGCCAATGGAGATTCTAAATTGTAGATTTGGTGAAGCTGTGGCCCCAAATAAGGGCCTCACAGGCCATTACCTAAAATCCTGTTTTCATCTTTTTCTCCGGAACAAAACGATCTAGAAGGGTGTAATATTGTATGCAAACTCTTTAGCTAATGGGGATTCAAACTTGTAAATTTGGTGACCCTGTGACTCCAAATATGGACCTGAGCCTAAAAAAACCTTTGAAAATGAATTTTGAACTGATATTTTATGACACTTCAATCACAATGATTTGAAATATATGTCGACTTGAGATAACAATCTACATTGTGGACATGTTTGTCAAATTGATGTAATCTATATGAAATGAGAACTATTGAATAGCCTATGAACTGAACATTGTGACAAGTCATAAAGGACTAAATTGAAGAGGAGTTAAGAATTATTTTATTTTACATGAGATATGTGAACTGCATATGATTGGTGATGAAATGATAAGATAAGATTATTTTCATCTTCTTCTCCAGAACGAAAAGACCTAGAAGGTTGTCATGTTGTGTAATGAGTCTTTAGCCAATGGAGATTCTAAATTGTAGATTTGGTGAAGCTGTGGCCCCAAATAAGGGCCTCACAGGCCATTACCTAAAATCCTGTTTTCATCTTTTTCTCCGGAACAAAAAGATCTAGAAGGCTGTAATATTGTATGCAAACTCTTTAGCCAATGGGGATTCAAACTTGTAAATTTGGTGACCCTGTGACTCCAAATATGGGCCTGAGCCTAAAAAAACCTTTGAAAATGAATTTTGAACTGATATTTTATGACACTTCAATCACAATGATTTGAAATATATGTCGACTTGAGATAACAATCTACATTGTGGACATGTTTGTCAAATTGATGTAATCAATGTGAAATGAGAACTATTGAATAGCCTATGAACTGAAAATTGTGACAAGGCATAAAGGACTAAATTGAAGAGGAGTTAAGAATTCTTTTATTTTACATGAGATATGTGAACTGCATATTACTGGTGATGAAATGATAAGATAAGATTATTTTCATCTTCTTCTCCAAAACGAAAAGACCTAGAAGGTTGTCATGTTGTGTAATGAGTCTTTAGCCAATGGAGATTCTAAATTGTAGATTTGGTGAAGCTGTGGCCCCAAATAAGGGCCACAGGGGTCATAACCTAAAATCCTGTTTCATCTTTTTCTCCAGATGAAAAAGACCTCAAAGGCTGTAATATTGTAAGCAAACTCTTTAGCTAATGGGGATTCTAACTTGTAAATTTGGTGACCCTGTGACTCCCAATATGGGCCACAGCCTTAAAAACCTTTGAAAATGAATTTTGAACTGATATTTTATGTGCACTTCATTCACTTTATTTGAAATGTATGTCGACTTGAGATAACAATCTACATTGTGGACATGTTTGTCAAATTGATGTAATCAATGTGCAATGAGAACTATTGAATAGCCTATGAACTGAAAATTGTGACAAGGCATAAAGGACTAAATTGAAGAGGAGTTAAGAATTCTTTTATTTTACATGAGATATGTGAACTGCATATTACTGGTGATGAAATGATAAGATAAGATTATGTTCATCTTCTTCTCCAAAACGAAAAGACCTAGAAGGTTGTCATGTTGTGTAATGAGTCTTTAGCCAATGGAGATTCTAAATTGTAGATTTGGTGAAGCTGTGGCCCCAAATAAGGGCCTCACAGGCCATTACCTAAAATCCTGTTTTCATCTTTTTCTCCGGAACAAAAAGATCTAGAAGGCTGTAATATTGTATGCAAACTCTTTAGCCAATGGGGATTCAAACTTGTAAATTTGGTGACCCTGTGACTCCAAATATGGGCCTGAGCCTAAAAAAACCTTTGAAAATGAATTTTGAACTGATATTTTATGACACTTCAATCACAATGATTTGAAATATATGTCGACTTGAGATAACAATCTACATTGTGGACATGTTTGTCAAATTGATGTAATCAATGTGAAATGAGAACTATTGAATAGCCTATGAACTGAAAATTGTGACAAGGCATAAAGGACTAAATTGAAGAGGAGTTAAGAATTCTTTTATTTTACATGAGATATGTGAACTGCATATTACTGGTGATGAAATGATAAGATAAGATTATTTTCATCTTCTTCTCCAGAATGAAAAGACCTAGAAGGCTGTCATGTTGTGTAAAGAGTCTTTAGCCAATGGAGATTCTAAATTGTAGATTTGGTGAAGCTGTGGCCCCAAATAAGGGCCACAGGGGTCATAACCTAAAATCCTGTTTTCATCTTTTTCTCCGGAACAAAAAGATCTAGAAGGCTGTAATATTGTATGCAAACTCTTTAGCCAATGGGGATTCAAACTTGTAAATTTGGTGACCCTGTGACCCCAAATATGGGCCACAGCCTAAAAAAACCTTTGAAAATGAATTTTGAACTGATATTTTATGACACTTCAATCACAATGATTTGAAATATATGTCGACTTGAGATAACAATCTACATTGTGGACATGTTTGTCAAATTGATGTAATCAATGTGAAATGAGAACTATTGAATAGCCTATGAACTGAAAATTGTGACAAGGCATAAAGGACTAAATTGAAGAGGAGTTAAGAATTCTTTTATTTTACATGAGATATGTGAACTGCATATTACTGGTGATGCATTGATAAGATAAGATTATGTTCATCTTCTTCTCCAAAACGAAAAGACCTAGAAGGTTGTCATGTTGTGTAATGAGTCTTTAGCCAATGGAGATTCTAAATTGTAGATTTGGTGAAGCTGTGGCCCCAAATAAGGGCCTCACAGGCCATTACCTAAAATCCTGTTTTCATCTTTTTCTCCGGAACAAAACGATCTAGAAGGGTGTAATATTGTATGCAAACTCTTTAGCTAATGGGGATTCAAACTTGTAAATTTGGTGACCCTGTGACTCCAAATATGGACCTGAGCCTAAAAAAACCTTTGAAAATGAATTTTGAACTGATATTTTATGACACTTCAATCACAATGATTTGAAATATATGTCGACTTGAGATAACAATCTACATTGTGGACATGTTTGTCAAATTGATGTAATCTATGTGAAATGAGAACTATTGAATAGCCTATGAACTGAACATTGTGACAAGTCATAAAGGACTAAATTGAAGAGGAGTTAAGAATTATTTTATTTTACATGAGATATGTGAACTGCATATGACTGGTGATGAAATGATAAGATAAGATTATTTTCATCTTCTTCTCCAGAACGAAAAGACCTAGAAGGTTGTCATGTTGTGTAATGAGTCTTTAGCCAATGGAGATTCTAAATTGTAGATTTGGTGAAGCTGTGGCCCCAAATAAGGGCCTCACAGGCCATTACCTAAAATCCTGTTTTCATCTTTTTCTCCGGAACAAAAAGATCTAGAAGGCTGTAATATTGTATGCAAACTCTTTAGCCAATGGGGATTCAAACTTGTAAATTTGGTGACCCTGTGACTCCAAATATGGGCCTGAGCCTAAAAAAACCTTTGAAAATGAATTTTGAACTGATATTTTATGACACTTCAATCACAATGATTTGAAATATATGTCGACTTGAGATAACAATCTACATTGTGGACATGTTTGTCAAATTGATGTAATCAATGTGAAATGAGAACTATTGAATAGCCTATGAACTGAAAATTGTGACAAGGCATAAAGGACTAAATTGAAGAGGAGTTAAGAATTCTTTTATTTTACATGAGATATGTGAACTGCATATTACTGGTGATGAAATGATAAGATAAGATTATTTTCATCTTCTTCTCCAGAATGAAAAGACCTAGAAGGCTGTCATGTTGTGTAAAGAGTCTTTAGCCAATGGAGATTCTAAATTGTAGATTTGGTGAAGCTGTGGCCCCAAATAAGGGCCACAGGGGTCATAACCTAAAATCCTGTTTTCATCTTTTTCTCCGGAACAAAAAGATCTAGAAGGCTGTAATATTGTATGCAAACTCTTTAGCCAATGGGGATTCAAACTTGTAAATTTGGTGACCCTGTGACCCCAAATATGGGCCACAGCCTAAAAAAACCTTTGAAAATGAATTTTGAACTGATATTTTATGACACTTCAATCACAATGATTTGAAATATATGTCGACTTGAGATAACAATCTACATTGAGGACATGTTTGTCAAATTGATGTAATCAATGTGAAATGAGAACTATTGAATAGCCTATGAACTGAAAATTGTGACAAGGCATAAAGGACTAAATTGAAGAGGAGTTAAGAATTCTTTTATTTTACATGAGATATGTGAACTGCATATTACTGGTGATGAAATGATAAGATAAGATTATGTTCATCTTCTTCTCCAAAACGAAAAGACCTAGAAGGTTGTCATGTTGTGTAATGAGTCTTTAGCCAATGGAGATTCTAAATTGTAGATTTGGTGAAGCTGTGGCCCCAAATAAGGGCCTCACAGGCCATTACCTAAAATCCTGTTTTCATCTTTTTCTCCGGAACAAAACGATCTAGAAGGGTGTAATATTGTATGCAAACTCTTTAGCTAATGGGGATTCAAACTTGTAAATTTGGTGACCCTGTGACTCCAAATATGGACCTGAGCCTAAAAAAACCTTTGAAAATGAATTTTGAACTGATATTTTATGACACTTCAATCACAATGATTTGAAATATATGTCGACTTGAGATAACAATCTACATTGTGGACATGTTTGTCAAATTGATGTAATCTATATGAAATGAGAACTATTGAATAGCCTATGAACTGAACATTGTGACAAGTCATAAAGGACTAAATTGAAGAGGAGTTAAGAATTATTTTATTTTACATGAGATATGTGAACTGCATATGATTGGTGATGAAATGATAAGATAAGATTATATTCATCTTCTTCTCCAGAACGAAAAGACCTAGAAGGTTGTCATGTTGTGTAATGAGTCTTTAGCCAATGGAGATTCTAAATTGTAGATTTGGTGAAGCTGTGGCCCCAAATAAGGGCCTCACAGGCCATTACCTAAAATCCTGTTTTCATCTTTTTCTCCGGAACAAAAAGATCTAGAAGGCTGTAATATTGTATGCAAACTCTTTAGCCAATGGGGATTCAAACTTGTAAATTTGGTGACCCTGTGACTCCAAATATGGGCCTGAGCCTAAAAAAACCTTTGAAAATGAATTTTGAACTGATATTTTATGACACTTCAATCACAATGATTTGAAATATATGTCGACTTGAGATAACAATCTACATTGTGGACATGTTTGTCAAATTGATGTAATCAATGTGAAATGAGAACTATTGAATAGCCTATGAACTGAAAATTGTGACAAGGCATAAAGGACTAAATTGAAGAGGAGTTAAGAATTCTTTTATTTTACATGAGATATGTGAACTGCATATTACTGGTGATGAAATGATAAGATAAGATTATTTTCATCTTCTTCTCCAAAACGAAAAGACCTAGAAGGTTGTCATGTTGTGTAATGAGTCTTTAGCCAATGGAGATTCTAAATTGTAGATTTGGTGAAGCTGTGGCCCCAAATAAGGGCCACAGGGGTCATAACCTAAAATCCTGTTTCATCTTTTTCTCCAGATGAAAAAGACCTCAAAGGCTGTAATATTGTAAGCAAACTCTTTAGCTAATGGGGATTCTAACTTGTAAATTTGGTGACCCTGTGACTCCCAATATGGGCCACAGCCTTAAAAACCTTTGAAAATGAATTTTGAACTGATATTTTATGTGCACTTCATTCACTTTATTTGAAATGTATGTCGACTTGAGATAACAATCTACATTGTGGACATGTTTGTCAAATTGATGTAATCAATGTGCAATGAGAACTATTGAATAGCCTATGAACTGAACATTGTGACAAGTCATAAAGGACTAAATTGAAGAGGAGTTAAGAATTCTTTTATTTTACATGAGATATGTGAACTGCATATGACTGGTGAGGATATGATAAGATAAGCTTATTTTCATCTTCTTCTCCAGAACGAAAAGACCTAGAAGGTTGTCATGTTGTGTAATGAGTCTTTAGCCAATGGAGATTCTAAATTGTAGATTTGGTGAAGCTGTGGCCCCAAATAAGGGCCTCACAGGCCATTACCTAAAATCCTGTTATCATCTTTTTCTTCGGAACAAAAAGATCTAGAAGGCTGTAATATTGTATGCAAACTCTTTAGCCAATGGGGATTCAAACTTGTAAATTTGGTGACCCTGTGACCCCAAATATGGGCCACAGCCTAAAAAAAACCTTTGAAAATGAATTTTGAACTGATATTTTATGACACTTCAATCACAATGATTTGAAATATATGTCGACTTGAGATAACAATCTACATTGTGGACATGTTTGTCAAACTGATGTAATCAATGTGAAATGAGAACTATTGAATAGCCTATGAACTGAAAATTGTGACAAGGCATAAAGGACTAAATTAAAGAGGAGTTAAGAATTCTTTTATTTTACATGAGATATGTGAACTGCATATGACTGGTGATGAAATGATAAGATAAGATTATTTTCATCTTCTTCTCAAGAACGAAAAGACCTAGAAGGTTGTCATGTTGTGTAATGAGTCTTTAGCCAATGGAGATTCTAAATTGTAGATTTGGTGAAGCTGTGGCCCCAAATAAGGGCCTCACAGGCCATTACCTAAAATCCTGTTTTCATCTTTTTCTCCGGAACAAAAAGATCTAGAAGGCTGTAATATTGTATGCAAACTCTTTAGCCAATGGGGATTCAAACTTGTAAATTTGGTGACCCTGTGACCCCAAATATGGGCCACAGCCTAAAAAAAACCTTTGAAAATGAATTTTGAACTGATATTTTATGACACTTCAATCACAATGATTTGAAATATATGTCGACTTGAGATAACAATCTACATTGTGGACATGTTTGTCAAATTGATTTTATCAATGTGAAATGAGAACTATTGAATAGCCTATGAACTGAACATTGTGACAAGGCATAAAGGACTAAATTGAAGAGGAGTTAAGAATTCTTTTATTTTACATGAAATATGTGAACTGCATATGACTGGTGATGAAATGATAAGATAAGATTATTTTCATCTTCTTCTCCAGAATGAAAAGACCTAGAAGGCTGTCATGTTGTGTAAAGAGTCTTTAGCCAATGGAAAAAAACGAAAAAAAAATTCAAATTCCAGATTATTATTTTTTGCGGAGAATAAAAAAATTACAAAATCGGATGAAATTTTACAGAAAAAAAATGAAAAAAAATTGAAATTCCTGATTATTATTTTTTGCGGAGAATAAAAAAATTACAAAATCTGATGAAATTTTAAAAGGAAAAAAAACGAAAAAAAAATTTAAATTCATGATTATTTTCTGCGGAGATTAAAAAAATTACAAAATCCGATGAAATTTTATAGGAAAAAAAATGAAAAAAAAAATGGAAATTCCTGATTATTTTTTTTTGCGGAGAATAAATTTTTTTACAAAATCCGATGAAATTTTAAAAGGAAAAAAAACGAAAAAAAATTTGAAATTCCAGATTATTCTTTTTTGCGGATAATAAAAAAATTACAAAATCCGTTGAAGTTTTATAGGAAAAAAAAAGGAAAAAAAATTGAAATTCCTGATTATTATTTTTTGCGAAGAATAAAAAAATTACAAAATCCGATGAAATTTTATAGGAAATTTTTTTTTAAAAAAATTCAAATTCCTGATTATTATTTTTTGCGGAGAATAAAAAAATTACAATATCCGATGAAATTTTGCAGAAAAACAATTTGAAATTCCTGATTATTATTTTTTGTGGAGAATAAAAAAATTACAAAATCCGATGAAATTTTATAGGAAAAAAAACGAAAAAAATTTTGAAATTCCTGATTATTATTTTTTGCGGAAAATAAAAAAATTACAAAATCCGATGAAATTTTAAAAGGAAAAAAAAAAAAAAAAATTTGAAATTCCTGATTATTATTTTTTGCGGAGAATAAAAAAATTACAAAATCCGATGAAATTTTACAGGAAAAAAAACGATTTTTTAAAAAAATTCCTGATTATTATTTTTTGCGGAGAATAAAAAAATTACAAAATCCTATGAAATTTTAAAGGAAAAAAACGAAAAAAAAATTGAAATTCCTGATTATTATTTTTTGCAGAGAATAAAAAAATTACAAAATCCGATGAAATTTTATAGGAAAAAAAACGAAAAAAAATTTGAAATTCCTGATAAATATTTTTTGCGGAGAATAAAAAAATAACAAAATCCGATGAAATTTTATAGGAAAAAAACGAAAAAAAATTTGAAATTCCTGATTATTATTTTTTGCGGAGAATAAAAAAATTACAAAATCTGATGAAATTTTAAAAGGAAAAAAAACGAAAAAAAATTTCAAATTCCTGATTATTATTTTTTGCGGAGAATAAAAAAATTACAAAATCCGATGAAATTTTATAGGAAAAAAAAATTAAAAAAATTGAAATTCCTGATTATTATTTTTTGCGGAGAATAAAAAAATTACAAAATCCGATGAAATTTTATAGGAAAAAAATAAATAAAAAAAATTGAAATTCCTGATTATTATTTTTTGCGGAAAATAAAAAAATTACAATACCCGATGAAATTTTGCAGAAAAACAATTTGAAATTCCTGATTATTATTTTTTGTGGAGAATAAAAAAATTACAAAATCCGATGAAATTTTATAGGAAAAAAAACGAAAAAAAAATTGAAATTCCAGATTATTATTTTTTGCGGAAAATAAAAAAATTACAAAATCCGATGAAATTTTAAAAGGAAAAAAAACGAAAAAAAAATTGAAATTCCAGATTATTATTTTTTGCGGAAAATAAAAAAATTACAAAATCCGATGAAATTTTATAGGAAAAAAAACGAATTTTTTTTTAAAATTCCTGATTATTATTTTTTGCGGAGACTAAAAAAATTACAAAATCCGATGAAATTTTAAAGAAAAAAAACGAAAAAAAAATTCAAATTTCCTGATTATTATTTTTTGCGGAGAATAAATTTTTTTACAAAATCCGATGAAAATTTAAAGGAAAAAAAACGAAAAAAAATTTGAAATTCCTGATTATTATTTTTTGCGGAGAATAAGAAAATTACAAAATCCGATGAAATTTTATAGGAAAAAAAAAAAAAAAAAATTGAAATTCCTGATTATTATTTTGTACAGAGAATAAAAAAAGTACAAAATCCGATGAAATTTTATAGGAAAAAAACCGAATTTTTTTTTGAAATTCCTGATTATTTTTTGCGGAGAATAAAAAAATTACAAAATCTGATGAAATTTTAAAAGGAAAAAAAAAAAAAAAAAAATTCAAATTCCTGATTATTATTTTTTGCGGAGAATAAAAAAATTACAAAATCCGATGAAATTTTATAGGAAAAAAAAATTAAAAAAATTGAAATTCCTGATTATTATTTTTTGCGGAGAATAAAAAAATTACAAAATCCGATGAAATTTTATAGGAAAAAAATAAATAAAAAAAATTGAAATTCCAGATTATTATTTTTTGCGGAAAATAAAAAAATTACAAAATCCGATGAAATTTTATAGGAAAAAAAACGAATTTTTTTTTAAATTCCTGATTATTATTTTTGGCGGTGAATAAAAAAATTACAAATTCCGATGAAATTTTATAGGAAAAAAAACGAAAAAAAATTTGAAATTCCTGATTATTATTTTTTGCGGAAAATAAAAAAATTACAAAATCTGATGAAATTTTAAAAGGAAAAAAACGAAAAAAAAATTCAAATTCCTGATTATTATTTTTTGCGGAGAATAAAAAAATTTACAAAATCCGATGAAATTTTATAGGAAAAAAAACGAAAAAAAATTTGAAATTCCTGATTATTATTTTTTGCGGAGAATAAACAAATTACAAAATCTGATGAAATTGTATAGAAAAAAAACGAAAAAAAAATGATATTCCTGATTATTATTTTTTGCGGAGAATAAAAAAATTACAAAATCGGATGAAATTTTAAAAGGAAAAAAAACGAAAAAAAAAATCAAATTAAAGATTATTATTTTTTGCGGATAATAAAAAAATTACAAAATCGGATGAAATTTTATAGGAAAAAAAAATTTAAAAAAATTGAAATTCCTGATTATTATTTTTTGCGGAGAATAAAAAAATTACAATATCCGATGAAATTTTATAGGAAAAAAAAAAAAAAAAAAAATTTAAATTCCTGATTATTATTTTTTGCGGAGAATAAAAAAATTACAATATCCGATGAAATTTTGCAGAAAAACAATTTGAAATTCCTGATTATTATTTTTGGTGGAGAATAAAAAAATTACAAAATCCGATGAAATTTTAAAGGAAAAAAAACGAAAAAAAATTTGAAATTCCTGATTATTATTTTTTGCGGAGAATAAAAAAATTTACAAAATCGGATGAAATTTTATAGGAAAAAAAACGAAAAAAAAATTGAAATTCCTGATTATTATTTTTTGCGGAGAATAAACAAATTACAAAATCTGATGAAATTGTATAGGAAAAAAAACGAAAAAAAAATGAAATTCCTGATTATTATTTTTTGCGGAGAATAAAAAAATTACAAAATCGGATGAAATTTTATAGGAAAAAAAAATTTAAAAAAAATTCAAATTCCTGATTATTATTTTTTGCGGAGAATAAAAAAATTACAAAATCCGATGAAATTTTGCAGAAATTTTTTTTGAAATTCCTGATTATTATTTTTTGTGGAGAATAAAAAAATTACAAAATCCGATGAAATTTTATAGGAAAAAAAACGAATTTTTTTTTGAAATTCCTGATTATTATTTTTTGCGGAAAATAAAAAAAGTACAAAATCCGATGAAATTTTAAAAGGAAAAAAAAATTAAAAAAAATTGAAATTCCAGATTATTATTTTTTGCGGAAAATAAAAAAATTACAAAATCCGATGAAATTTTAAAAGGAAAAAAAACGAAAAAAAAATTGAAATTCCAGATTATTATTTTTTGCGGAAAATAAAAAAATTACAAAATCCGATGAAATTTTATAGGAAAAAAAACGAATTTTTTTTAAAAATTCCTGATTATTATTTTTTGCGGAGACTAAAAAAATTACAAAATCCGATGAAATTTTAAAGAAAAAAAACGAAAAAAAAATTCAAATTTCCTGATTATTATTTTTTGCGGAGAATAAATTTTTTTACAAAATCCGATGAAAATTTAAAGGAAAAAAAACGAAAAAAAATTTGAAATTCCTGATTATTATTTTTTGCGGAGAATAAGAAAATTACAAAATCCGATGAAATTTTATAGGAAAAAAAAAAAAAAAAAAATTGAAATTCCTGATTATTATTTTGTACAGAGAATAAAAAAAGTACAAAATCCGATGAAATTTTATAGGAAAAAAACCGAATTTTTTTTTGAAATTCCTGATTATTTTTTGCGGAGAATAAAAAAATTACAAAATCTGATGAAATTTTAAAAGGAAAAAAAAAAAAAAAAAAATTCAAATTCCTGATTATTATTTTTTGCGGAGAATAAAAAAATTACAAAATCCGATGAAATTTTATAGGAAAAAAAAATTAAAAAAATTGAAATTCCTGATTATTATTTTTTGCGGAGAATAAAAAAATTACAAAATCCGATGAAATTTTATAGGAAAAAAATAAATAAAAAAAATTGAAATTCCAGATTATTATTTTTTGCGGAAAATAAAAAAATTACAAAATCCGATGAAATTTTATAGGAAAAAAAACGAATTTTTTTTTTAAATTCCTGATTATTATTTTTGGCGGTGAATAAAAAAATTACAAATTCCGATGAAATTTTATAGGAAAAAAAAACGAAAAAAGAATTGAAATTCCTGATTATTATTTTTTGCGGAAAATAAAAAAATTACAAAATCTGATGAAATTTTAAAAGGAAAAAAACGAAAAAAAAATTGAAATTCCTGATTATTATTTTTTGCGGAGAATAAAAAAATTTACAAAATCCGATGAAATTTTATAGGAAAAAAAACGAAAAAAAATTTGAAATTCCTGATTATTATTTTTTGCGGAGAATAAACAAATTACAAAATCTGATGAAATTGTATAGAAAAAAAACGAAAAAAAAATGAAATTCCTGATTATTATTTTTTGCGGAGAATAAAAAAATTACAAAATCGGATGAAATTTTAAAAGGAAAAAAAACGAAAAAAAAAATCAAATTAAAGATTATTATTTTTTGCGGATAATAAAAAAATTACAAAATCGGATGAAATTTTATAGGAAAAAAAAATTTAAAAAAATTGAAATTCCTGATTATTATTTTTTGCGGAGAATAAAAAAATTACAATATCCGATGAAATTTTATAGGAAAAAAAAAAAAAAAAAAAATTTAAATTCCTGATTATTATTTTTTGCGGAGAATAAAAAAATTACAATATCCGATGAAATTTTGCAGAAAAACAATTTGAAATTCCTGATTATTATTTTTGGTGGAGAATAAAAAAATTACAAAATCCGATGAAATTTTATAGGAAAAAAAACGAAAAAAAAAATTGAAATTCCTGATTATTATTTTTTGCGGAGAATAAAAAAATTTACAAAATCGGATGAAATTTTATAGGAAAAAAAACGAAAAAAAAATTGAAATTCCTGATTATTATTTTTTGCGGAGAATAAACAAATTACAAAATCTGATGAAATTGTATAGGAAAAAAAACGAAAAAAAAATGAAATTCCTGATTATTATTTTTTGCGGAGAATAAAAAAATTACAAAATCGGATGAAATTTTAAAAGGAAAAAAAACGAAAAAAAAAATCAAATTAAAGATTATTATTTTTTGCGGATAATAAAAAAATTACAAAATCCTTTGAAGTTTTATAGGAAAAAAAAATGAAAAAAAAATCAAATTCTGATTATTATTTTTTTGCGAAGAATAAAAAAATTACAAAATCCGATGAAATTTTATAGGAAAAAAAAATTAAAAAAAAATTCAAATTCCTGATTATTATTTTTTGCGGAGAATAAAAAAATTACAAAATCCGATGAAATTTTGCAGAAATTTTTTTTGAAATTCCTGATTATTATTTTTTGTGGAGAATAAAAAAATTACAAAATCCGATGAAATTTTATAGGAAAAAAAACGAATTTTTTTTTGAAATTCCTGATTATTATTTTTTGCGGAAAATAAAAAAAGTACAAAATCCGATGAAATTTTAAAAGGAAAAAAAAATTAAAAAAAATTGAAATTCCAGATTATTATTTTTTGCGGAGAATAAAAAAATTACAAAATCCGATGAAATTTTATAGAAAAAAAAACGAAAAAAAAATTGAAATTCCTGATTATTATTTTTTGCAGAGAATAAAAAAATTACAAAATCTGATGAAATTTTAAAAGGAAAAAAAACGAAAAAAAATTTCAAATTCCTGATTATTATTTTTTGCGGAGAATAAAAAAATTACAAAATCGGATGAAATTTTATAGGAAAAAAAAATTTAAAAAAATTGAAATTCCTGATTATTATTTTTTGCGGAGAATAAAAAAATTACAATATCCGATGAAATTTTATAGGAAAAAAAAAAAAAAAAAAAATTGAAATTCCTGATTATTATTTTTTGCGGAGAATAAAAAAATTACAATATCCGATGAAATTTTGCAGAAAAACAATTTGAAATTCCTGATTATTATTTTTGGTGGAGAATAAAAAAATTACAAAATCCGATGAAATTTTATAGGAAAAAAAACGAATTTTTTTTTGAAATTCCTGATTATTATTTTTTGCGGAAAATAAAAAAATTACAAAATCCGATGAAATTTTAAAAGGAAAAAAAACGAAAAAAAATTTGAAATTCCAGATTATTATTTTTTGCGGAAAATAAAAAAATTACAATATCCGATGAAATTTTATAGGAAAAAAAACGAATTATTTTTAAAAATTCCTGATTATTATTTTTTGCGGAGAATAAAAAAATTACAAAATCCGATGAAATTTTAAAGGAAAAAAACGAAAAAAAATTGAAATTCCTGATTATTATTTTTTGCAGAGAATAAAAAAAATTACGAAATCCGATGAAATTTTATAGGAAAAAAAACGAAAAAAAATTTGAAATTCCTGATTACTATTTTTTGCGGAGAATAAAAAAATTACAAAATCCGATGAAATTTTATAGGAAAAAAAACGAATTTTTTTTTTAAATTCCTGATTATTATTTTTTGCGGAGACTAAAAAAATTACAAAATCGGATGAAATTTTGCAGAAAAAAAAATTGAAATTTATGATTATTTTTTGCGGAGAATAAAAAAATTACAAAATCCGATGAAGTTTTAAAGGAAAAAAAACGAAAAAATTTTTCAAATTCCTGATTATTATTTTTTCAGGAGAATAACAAAATTTACAAAATCCGATGAAATTTTACAGGAAAAAAAAATAAAAAAAATTTGAAATTCCTGATTATTATTTTTTGCGGAGAATAAAAAAATTACAAAATCCGATGAAGTTTTAAAGGAAAAAAAACGAAAAAAAATTTCAAATTCCTGATTATTATTTTTTCAGGAGAATAACAAAATTTACAAAATCCGATGAAATTTTACAGGAAAAAAAACGAAAAAAAATTTGAAATTCCTGATTATTATTTTTTGCGGAGAATAAAAAAATTACAAAATCCGATGAAATTTTATAGGAAAAAAAACGAAAAAAATTTTGAAATTCCTGATTATTATTTTTTGCGGAGAATAAAAAAATTACAAAATCCGATGAAATTTTATAGGAAAAAAAAAAAAAAAAAAAATTGAAATTCCTGATTATTATTTTTTGCGGAGAATAAAAAAATTACAAAATCCGATGAAATTTTATGGGAAATTTTTTTTAAAAAAAATTCAAATTCCTGATTATTATTTTTTGCGGAGAATAAAAAAATTACAAAATCCGATGAAATTTTACAGAAAAACAATTTGAAATTCCTGATTATTATTTTTTGCGGAGAAAAAAAAAACTACAAAATCCGATGAAATTTTATAGGAAAAAAAACGAAAAAAAATTTGAAATTCCTGATTATTATTTTTTGCGGAGAATAAAAAAATTACAAAATCCGATGAAATTTTATAGGAAAAAAAACGAATTTTTTTTTGAAATTCCTGATTATTATTTTTTGCGGAGACTAAAAAAATTACAAAATTGGATGAAATTTTGCAGAAAAAAAAATTGAAATTTATGATTATTTTTTGCGGAGAATAACAAAATTACAAAATCCGATGAAGTTTTAAAGGAAAAAAAACGAAAAAAAATTTCAAATTCCTGATTATTATTTTTTCATTAGAATAACAAAATTTACAAAATCCGATGAAATTTTACAGGAAAAAAAAAGAAAAAAAATTTGAAATTCCTGATTATTATTTTTTGCGGAGAATAAAAAAATTACAAAATCCGATGAAGTTTTAAAGGAAAAAAAACGAAAAAAAATTTCAAATTCCTGATTATTATTTTTTCAGGAGAATAACAAAATTTACAAAATCCGATGAAATTTTACAGGAAAAAAAACGAAAAAAAATTTGAAATTCCTGATTATTATTTTTTGCGGAGAATAAAAAAATTACAAAATCCGATGAAATTTTATAGGAAAAAAAACGAAAAAAAATTTGAAATTCCTGATTATTATTTTTTGCGGAGAATAAAAAAATTACAAAATCCGATGAAATTTTATAGGAAAAAAAAAAAAAAAAAAATTGAAATTCCTGATTATTATTTTTTGCGGAGAATAAAAAAATTACAAAATCCGATGAAATTTTATGGGAAATTTTTTTAAAAAAAAATTCAAATTCCTGATTATTATTTTTTGCGGAGAATAAAAAAATTACAAAATCCGATGAAATTTTACAGAAAAACAATTTGAAATTCCTGATTATTATTTTTTGCGGAGAAAAAAAAACTACAAAATCCGATGAAATTTTATAGGAAAAAAAACGAAAAAAAATTTGAAATTCCTGATTATTATTTTTTGCGGAGAATAAAAAAATTACAAAATCCGATGAAATTTTATAGGAAAAAAAAAAAAAAAAAAAATTGAAATTCCTGATTATTATTTTTTGCGGAGAATAAAAAAATTACAAAATCCGATGAAATTTTATGGGAAATTTTTTTTAAAAAAAATTCAAATTCCTGATTATTATTTTTTGCGGAGAATAAAAAAATTACAAAATCCGATGAAATTTTATAGGAAAATAAAAAAAAAAAAATTGAAATTCCTGATTATTATTTTTTGCGGAGAATAAAAAAATTACAAAATCCGATGAAATTTTATAGGAAAAAAACGAAAAAAAAATTGACATTCCTGATTATTATTTTTTGCGGAGAATAAACAAATTACAAAATCTGATGAAATTTTATAGGAAAAAAAACGAAAAAAAATTGAAATTCCTGATTATTATTTTGTACAGAGAATAAAAAAAGTACAAAATCCGATGAAATTTTATAGGAAAAAAAACGAAAAAAAAATTGAAATTCCAGATTATTATTTTTTGCGGAAAATAAAAAAATTACAAAATCCGATGAAATTTTATAGGAAAAAAAACGAATTTTTTTTAAAAATTCCTGATTATTATTTTTTGCGGAGACTAAAAAAATTACAAAATCCGATGAAATTTTAAAGAAAAAAAACGAAAAAAAAATTCAAATTTCCTGATTATTATTTTTTGCGGAGAATAAATTTTTTTACAAAATCCGATGAAAATTTAAAGGAAAAAAAACGAAAAAAAATTTGAAATTCCTGATTATTATTTTTTGCGGAGAATAAGAAAATTACAAAATCCGATGAAATTTTATAGGAAAAAAAAAATAAAAAAAATTGAAATTCCTGATTATTATTTTGTACAGAGAATAAAAAAAGTACAAAATCCGATGAAATTTTATAGGAAAAAAACCGAATTTTTTTTTGAAATTCCTGATTATTTTTTGCGGAGAATAAAAAAATTACAAAATCTGATGAAATTTTAAAAGGAAAAAAAAAAAAAAAAAAATTCAAATTCCTGATTATTATTTTTTGCGGAGAATAAAAAAATTACAAAATCCGATGAAATTTTATAGGAAAAAAAAATTAAAAAAATTGAAATTCCTGATTATTATTTTTTGCGGAAAATAAAAAAAGTACAAAATCCGATGAAATTTTAAAGGAAAAAAATAAATAAAAAAAATTGAAATTCCAGATTATTATTTTTTGCGGAAAATAAAAAAATTACAAAATCCGATGAAATTTTATAGGAAAAAAAACGAATTTTTTTTTTAAATTCCTGATTATTATTTTTGGCGGTGAATAAAAAAATTACAAATTCCGATGAAATTTTATAGGAAAAAAAACGAAAAAAAAATTGAAATTCCTGATTATTATTTTTTGCGGAAAATAAAAAAATTACAAAATCTGATGAAATTTTAAAAGGAAAAAAACGAAAAAAAAATTGAAATTCCTGATTATTATTTTTTGCGGAGAATAAAAAAATTTACAAAATCCGATGAAATTTTATAGGAAAAAAAACGAAAAAAAATTTGAAATTCCTGATTATTATTTTTTGCGGAGAATAAACAAATTACAAAATCTGATGAAATTGTATAGAAAAAAAACGAAAAAAAAATGAAATTCCTGATTATTATTTTTTGCGGAGAATAAAAAAATTACAAAATCGGATGAAATTTTAAAAGGAAAAAAAACGAAAAAAAAAATCAAATTAAAGATTATTATTTTTTGCGGATAATAAAAAAATTACAAAATCGGATGAAATTTTATAGGAAAAAAAAATTTAAAAAAATTGAAATTCCTGATTATTATTTTTTGCGGAGAATAAAAAAATTACAATATCCGATGAAATTTTATAGGAAAAAAAAAAAAAAAAAAAATTTAAATTCCTGATTATTATTTTTTGCGGAGAATAAAAAAATTACAATATCCGATGAAATTTTGCAGAAAAACAATTTGAAATTCCTGATTATTATTTTTGGTGGAGAATAAAAAAATTACAAAATCCGATGAAATTTTATAGGAAAAAAAACGAAAAAAAAATTGAAATTCCTGATTATTATTTTTTGCGGAGAATAAAAAAATTTACAAAATCGGATGAAATTTTATAGGAAAAAAAACGAAAAAAAAATTGAAATTCCTGATTATTATTTTTTGCGGAGAATAAACAAATTACAAAATCTGATGAAATTGTATAGGAAAAAAAACGAAAAAAAAATGAAATTCCTGATTATTATTTTTTGCGGAGAATAAAAAAATTACAAAATCGGATGAAATTTTAAAAGGAAAAAAAACGAAAAAAAAAATCAAATTAAAGATTATTATTTTTTGCGGATAATAAAAAAATTACAAAATCCTTTGAAGTTTTATAGGAAAAAAAAATGAAAAAAAAATCAAATTCTGATTATTATTTTTTTGCGAAGAATAAAAAAATTACAAAATCCGATGAAATTTTATAGGAAAAAAAAATTTAAAAAAAATTCAAATTCCTGATTATTATTTTTTGCGGAGAATAAAAAAATTACAAAATCCGATGAAATTTTGCAGAAATTTTTTTTGAAATTCCTGATTATTATTTTTTGTGGAGAATAAAAAAATTACAAAATCCGATGAAATTTTATAGGAAAAAAAACGAATTTTTTTTTGAAATTCCTGATTATTATTTTTTGCGGAAAATAAAAAAAGTACAAAATCCGATGAAATTTTAAAAGGAAAAAAAAATTAAAAAAAATTGAAATTCCAGATTATTATTTTTTGCGGAGAATAAAAAAATTACAAAATCCGATGAAATTTTATAGAAAAAAAAACGAAAAAAAAATTGAAATTCCTGATTATTATTTTTTGCAGAGAATAAAAAAATTACAAAATCTGATGAAATTTTAAAAGGAAAAAAAACGAAAAAAAATTTCAAATTCCTGATTATTATTTTTTGCGGAGAATAAAAAAATTACAAAATCTGATGAAATTTTATAGGAAAAAAAAATTTAAAAAAAATTGAAATTCCTGATTATTATTTTTTGCGGAGAATAAAAAAATTACAATATCCGATGAAATTTTATAGGAAAAAAAAAAAAAAAAAAAATTGAAATTCCTGATTATTATTTTTTGCGGAGAATAAAAAAATTACAATATCCGATGAAATTTTGCAGAAAAACAATTTGAAATTCCTGATTATTATTTTTGGTGGAGAATAAAAAAATTACAAAATCCGATGAAATTTTATAGGAAAAAAAACGAATTTTTGTTTGAAATTCCTGATTATTATTTTTTGCGGAAAATAAAAAAATTACAAAATCCGATGAAATTTTAAAAGGAAAAAAAACGAAAAAAAATTTGAAATTCCAGATTATTATTTTTTGCGGAAAATGAAAAAAATTACAAAATCCGATGAAATTTTATAGGAAAAAAAACGAATTATTTTTTAAAATTCCTGATTATTATTTTTTGCGGAGAATAAAAAAATTACAAAATCCGATGAAATTTTAAAGGAAAAAAACGAAAAAAAAATGAAATTCCTGATTATTATTTTTTGCAGAGAATAAAAAAATTACAAAATCCGATGAAATTTTATAGGAAAAAAAACGAAAAAAAATTTGAAATTCCTGATTATTATTTTTTGCGGAGAATAAAAAAATTACAAAATCCGATGAAATTTTATAGGAAAAAAAACGAATTTTTTTTTGAAATTCCTGATTATTATTTTTTGCGGAGACTAAAAAAATTACAAAATCGGATGAAATTTTGCAGAAAAAAAAATTGAAATTTATGATTATTTTTTGCGGAGAATAAAAAAATTACAAAATCCGATGAAGTTTTAAAGGAAAAAAAACGAAAAAAAATTTCAAATTCCTGATTATTATTTTTTCAGGAGAATAACAAAATTTACAAAATCCGATGAAATTTTACAGGAAAAAAAAAGAAAAAAAATTTGAAATTCCTGATTATTATTTTTTGCGGAGAATAAAAAAATTACAAAATCCGATGAAGTTTTAAAGGAAAAAAAACGAAAAAAAATTTCAAATTCCTGATTATTATTTTTTCAGGAGAATAACAAAATTTACAAAATCCGATGAAATTTTACAGGAAAAAAAACGAAAAATTTTTTGAAATTCCTGATTATTATTTTTTGCGGAGAATAAAAAAATTACAAAATCCGTTGAAATTTTATTGGAAAAAAAACGAAAAAAAATTTGAAATTCCTGATTATTATTTTTTGCGGAGAATAAAAAAATTACAAAATCCGATGAAATTTTATAGGAAAAAAAAAAAAAAAAAAAATTGAAATTCCTGATTATTATTTTTTGCGGAGAATAAAAAAATTACAAAATCCGATGAAATTTTATGGGAAATTTTTTTAAAAAAAAATTCAAATTCCTGATTATTATTTTTTGCGGAGAATAAAAAAATTACAAAATCCGATGAAATTTTACAGAAAAACAATTTGAAATTCCTGATTATTATTTTTTGCGGAGAAAAAAACCCCTACAAAATCCGATGAAATTTTATAGGAAAAAAAACGAAACAAAATTTGAAATTCCTGATTATTATTTTTTGCGGAGAATAAAAAAATTACAAAATCCGATGAAATTTTATAGGAAAAAAAACGAATTTTTTTTTGAAATTCCTGATTATTATTTTTTGCGGAGACTAAAAAAATTACAAAATTGGATGAAATTTTGCAGAAAAAAAAATTGAAATTTATGATTATTTTTTGCGGAGAATAAAAAAATTACAAAATCCGATGAAGTTTTAAAGGAAAAAAAACGAAAAAAAATTTCAAATTCCTGATTATTATTTTTTCATTAGAATAACAAAATTTACAAAATCCGATGAAATTTTACAGGAAAAAAAAAGAAAAAAAATTTGAAATTCCTGATTATTATTTTTTGCGGAGAATAAAAAAATTACAAAATCCGATGAAGTTTTAAAGGAAAAAAAACGAAAAAAAATTTCAAATTCCTGATTATTATTTTTTCAGGAGAATAACAAAATTTACAAAATCCGATGAAATTTTACAGGAAAAAAAACGAAAAAAAATTTGAAATTCCTGATTATTATTTTTTGCGGAGAATAAAAAAATTACAAAATCCGATGAAATTTTATAGGAAAAAAAACGAAAAAAAATTTGAAATTCCTGATTATTATTTTTTGCGGAGAATAAAAAAATTACAAAATCCGATGAAATTTTATAGGAAAAAAAAATAAAAAAAAATTGAAATTCCTGATTATTATTTTTTGCGGAGAATAAAAAAATTACAAAATCCGATGAAATTTTATGGGAAATTTTTTTAAAAAAAAATTCAAATTCCTGATTATTATTTTTTGCGGAGAATAAAAAAATTACAAAATCCGATGAAATTTTACAGAAAAACAATTTGAAATTCCTGATTATTATTTTTTGCGGAGAAAAAAAAAACTACAAAATCCGATGAAATTTTATAGGAAAAAAAACGAAAAAAAATTTGAAATTCCTGATTATTATTTTTTGCGGAGAATAAAAAAATTACAAAATCCGATGAAATTTTATAGGAAAAAAAAAAAAAAAAAAAATTGAAATTCCTGATTATTATTTTTTGCGGAGAATAAAAAAATTACAAAATCCGATGAAATTTTATGGGAAATTTTTTTAAAAAAAAATTCAAATTCCTGATTATTATTTTTTGCGGAGAATAAAAAAATTACAAAATCCGATGAAATTTTATAGGAAAATAAAAAAAAAAAAATTGAAATTCCTGATTATTATTTTTTGCGGAGAATAAAAAAATTACAAAATCCGATGAAATTTTATAGGAAAAAAACGAAAAAAAATTTGAAATTCCTGATTATTATTTTTTGCGGAGAATAAACAAATTACAAAATCTGATGAAATTTTATAGGAAAAAAAACGAAAAAAAATTGAAATTCCTGATTATTATTTTGTACAGAGAATAAAAAAAGTACAAAATCCGATGAAATTTTATAGGAAAAAAAACGATTTTTTTTTTGAAATTCCTGCTTATTTTTTGCGGAGAATAAAAAAATTACAAAATCGGATGAAATTTTAAAAGGAGAAAAAACGAAAAAAAAAATGAAATTCCAGATTATTATTTTTTGCGGAGAATAAAAAAATTACAAAATCCGATGAAATTTTACAGAAAAAAAACGATTTTTTTGTTGAAATTCCTGATTATTATTTTTTGCGGAGAATAAAAAAATTACAAAATCCGATGAAATTTTATAGGAAAAAAAACGAAAAAAAAAATTCAAATTCCTGATTATTATTTTTTGCGGAGAATAAAAAAATTACAAAATCCGATGAAATTTTATAGGAAAAAAAAAAATAAAAAAATTGAAATTCCTGATTATTATTTTTTGCGGAGAATAAAAAAATTACAAAATCCGATGAAATTTTGCAGAAAAACAATTTGAAATTCCTGATTATTATTTTTTGCAGAGAATAAAAAAATTACAAAATCCGATGAAATTTTATAGGAAAAAAAACGAAAAAAAAATTGAAATTCAAGATTATTATTTTTTGCGGAAAATAAAAAAATTACAAAATCCGATGAAATTTTAAAAGGAAAAAAAACGAAAAAAAATTTGAAATTCCAGATTATTATTTTTTGCGGAAAATAAAAAAATTACAAAATCCGATGAAATTTTATAGGAAAAAAAACGAATTTTTTTTAAAAATTCCTGATTATTATTTTTTCGGAGACTAAAAAAATTACAAAATCCGATGAAATTTTAAAGAAAAAAAACGAAAAAAAAATTCAAATTTCCTGATTATTATTTTTTGCGGAGAATAAATTTTTTTACAAAATCCGATGAAAATTTAAAGGAAAAAAAACGAAAAAAAATTTGAAATTCCTGATTATTATTTTTTGCGGAGAATAAGAAAATTACAAAATCCGATGAAATTTTATAGGAAAAAAAAAAAAAAAAAAATTGAAATTCCTGATTATTATTTTGTACAGAGAATAAAAAAAGAACAAAATCCGATGAAATTTTATAGGAAAAAAAACGAATTTTTTTTTGAAATTCCTGATTATTTTTTGCGGAGAATAAAAAAATTACAATATCCTATGAAATTTTGCAGAAAAACAATTTGAAATTCCTGATTATTATTTTTTGTGGAGAATAAAAAAATTACAAAATCCGATGAAATTTTATAGGAAAAAAAACGAAATTTTTTTTTAAATTCCTGATTATTATTTTTTGCGGAAAATAAAAAAATTACAAAATCCGATGAAATTTTAAAAGGAAAAAAAACGAAAAAAAAAAATTGAAATTCCAGATTATTATTTTTTGCGGAAAATAAAAAAATTACAAAATCCGATGAAATTTTATAGGAAAAAAAACGAAAAAAAAATTGAAATTCCTGATTATTATTTTTTGCGGAAAATAAAAAAATTACAAAATCTGATGAAATTTTAAAAGGAAAAAAACGAAAAAAAAATTGAAATTCCTGATTATTATTTTTTGCGGCGAATAAAAAAATTTACAAAATCCGATGAAATTTTATAGGAAAAAAAACGAAAAAAAATTTGAAATTCCTGATTATTATTTTTTGCGGAGAATAAACAAATTACAAAATCTGATGAAATTGTATAGAAAAAAAACTAAAAAAAAATGAAATTCCTGATTATTATTTTTTGCGGAGAATAAAAAAATTACAAAATCGGATGAAATTTTAAAAGGAAAAAAAATTTAAAAAAAAATCAAATTAAAGATTATTATTTTTTGCGGATAATAAAAAAATTACAAAATCGGATGAAATTTTATAGGAAAAAAAAATTTAAAAAAATTGAAATTCCTGATTATCATTTTTTGCGGAGAATAAAAAAATTACAATATCCGATGAAATTTTATAGGAAAAAAAAAAAAAAAAAAAATTTAAATTCCTGATTATTATTTTTTGCGGAGAATAAAAAAATTACAATATCCGATGAAATTTTGCAGAAAAACAATTTGAAATTCCTGATTATTATTTTTGGTGGAGAATAAAAAAATTACAAAATCCGATGAAATTTTATAGGAAAAAAAACGAAAAAAAATTTGAAATTCCTGATTATTATTTTTTGCGGAGAATAAAAAAATTTACAAAATCGGATGAAATTTTATAGGAAAAAAAACGAAAAAAAAATTGAAATTCCTGATTATTATTTTTTGCGGAGAATAAACAAATTACAAAATCTGATGAAATTGTATAGGAAAAAAAACGAAAAAAAAATGAAATTCCTGATTATTATTTTTTGCGGAGAATAAAAAAATTACAAAATCGGATGAAATTTTAAAAGGAAAAAAAACGAAAAAAAAAATCAAATTAAAGATTATTATTTTTTGCGGATAATAAAAAAATTACAAAATCCTTTGAAGTTTTATAGGAAAAAAAAAGGAAAAAAAAATCAAATTCCTGATTATTATTTTTTTGCGAAGAATAAAAAAATTACAAAATCCGATGAAATTTTATAGGAAAAAAAAATTTAAAAAAAATTCAAATTCCTGATTATTATTTTTTGCGGAGAATAAAAAAATTACAAAATCCGATGAAATTTTGCAGAAATTTTTTTTGAAATTCCTGATTATTATTTTTTGTGGAGAATAAAAAAATTACAAAATCCGATGAAATTTTATAGGAAAAAAAACGAATTTTTTTTTGAAATTCCTGATTATTATTTTTTGCGGAAAATAAAAAAAGTACAAAATCCGATGAAATTTTAAAAGGAAAAAAAAATTAAAAAAAATTGAAATTCCAGATTATTATTTTTTGCGGAGAATAAAAAAATTACAAAATCCGATGAAATTTTATAGAAAAAAAAACGAAAAAAAAATTGAAATTCCTGATTATTATTTTTTGCAGAGAATAAAAAATTTACAAAATCTGATGAAATTTTAAAAGGAAAAAAAACGAAAAAAAATTTCAAATTCCTGATTATTATTTTTTGCGGAGAATAAAAAAATTACAAAATCGGATGAAATTTTATAGGAAAAAAAAATTTAAAAAAATTGAAATTCCTGATTATTATTTTTTGCGGAGAATAAAAAAATTACAATATCCGATGAAATTTTATAGGAAAAAAAAAAAAAAAAAAAATTGAAATTCCTGATTATTATTTTTTGCGGAGAATAAAAAAATTACAATATCCGATGAAATTTTGCAGAAAAACAATTTGAAATTCCTGATTATTATTTTTGGTGGAGAATAAAAAAATTACAAAATCCGATGAAATTTTATAGGAAAAAAAACGAATTTTTGTTTGAAATTCCTGATTATTATTTTTTGCGGAAAATAAAAAAATTACAAAATCCGATGAAATTTTAAAAGGAAAAAAAACGAAAAAAAATTTGAAATTCCAGATTATTATTTTTTGCGGAAAATAAAAAAATTACAAAATCCGATGAAATTTTATAGGAAAAAAAACGAATTACTTTTAAAATTCCTGATTATTATTTTTTGCGGAGAATAAAAATATTACAAAATCCGATGAAATTTTAAAGGAAAAAAACGAAAAAAAAATTGAAATTCCTGATTATTATTTTTTGCAGAGAATAAAAAAATTACAAAATCCGATGAAATTTTATAGGAAAAAAAACGAAAAAAAATTTGAAATTCCTGATTATTATTTTTTGCGGAGAATAAAAAAATTACAAAATCCGATGAAATTTTATAGGAAAAAAAACGAATTTTTTTTTGAAATTCCTGATTATTATTTTTTGCGGAGACTAAAAAAATTACAAAATCGGATGAAATTTTGCAGAAAAAAAAATTGAAATTTATGATTATTTTTTGCGGAGAATAAAAAAATTACAAAATCCGATGAAGTTTTAAAGGAAAAAAAACGAAAAAAAATTTCAAATTCCTGATTATTATTTTTTCAGGAGAATAACAAAATTTACAAAATCCGATGAAATTTTACAGGAAAAAAAAAGAAAAAAAATTTGAAATTCCTGATTATTATTTTTTGCGGAGAATAAAAAAATTACAAAATCCGATGAAGTTTTAAAGGAAAAAAAACGAAAAAAAATTTCAAATTCCAGATTATTATTTTTTCAGGAGAATAACAAAATTTACAAAATCCGATGAAATTTTACAGGAAAAAAAACGAAAAAAAATTTGAAATTCCTGATTATTATTTTTTGCGGAGAATAAAAAAATTACAAAATCCGATGAAATTTTATAGGAAAAAAAACGAAAAAAAATTTGAAATTCCTGATTATTATTTTTTGCGGAGAATAAAAAAATTACAAAATCCGATGAAATTTTATAGGAAAAAAAAAAAAAAAAAAAATTGAAATTCCTGATTATTATTTTTTGCGGAGAATAAAAAAATTACAAAATCCGATGAAATTTTATGGGAAATTTTTTTAAAAAAAAATTCAAATTCCTGATTATTATTTTTTGCGGAGAATAAAAAAATTACAAAATCCGATGAAATTTTACAGAAAAACAATTTGAAATTCCTGATTATTATTTTTTGCGGAGAAAAAAAAAACTACAAAATCCGATGAAATTTTATAGGAAAAAAAACGAAAAAAAATTTGAAATTCCTGATTATTATTTTTTGCGGAGAATAAAAAAATTACAAAATCCGATGAAATTTTATAGGAAAAAAAACGAATTTTTTTTTGAAATTCCTGATTATTATTTTTTGCGGAGAATAAAAAAATTACAAAATCCGATGAAATTTTATAGGAAAAAAAACGAATTTTTTTTTGAAATTCCTGATTATTATTTTTTGCGGAGACTAAAAAAATTACAAAATCGGATGAAATTTTGCAGAAAAAAAAATTGAAATTTATGATTATTTTTTGCGGAGAATAAAAAAATTACAAAATCCGATGAAGTTTTAAAGGAAAAAAAACGAAAAAAAATTTCAAATTCCTGATTATTATTTTTTCATTAGAATAACAAAATTTACAAAATCCGATGAAATTTTACAGGAAAAAAAAAGAAAAAAAATTTGAAATTCCTGATTATTATTTTTTGCGGAGAATAAAAAAATTACAAAATCCGATGAAGTTTTAAAGGAAAAAAAACGAAAAAAAATTTCAAATTCCTGATTATTATTTTTTCAGGAGAATAACAAAATTTACAAAATCCGATGAAATTTTACAGGAAAAAAAACGAAAAAAAATTTGAAATTCCTGATTATTATTTTTTGCGGAGAATAAAAAAATTACAAAATCCGATGAAATTTTATAGGAAAAAAAACGAAAAAAAATTTGAAATTCCTGATTTTTATTTTTTGCATATAATAAAAAAATTACAAAATCCGATGAAATTTTATAGGAAAAAAAAAAAAAAAAAATTGAAATTCCTGATTATTATTTTTTGCGGAGAATAAAAAAATTACAAAATCCGATGAAATTTTATGGGAAATTTTTTTAAAAAAAAATTCAAATTCCTGATTATTATTTTTTGCGGAGAATAAAAAAATTACAAAATCCGATGAAATTTTACAGAAAAACAATTTGAAATTCCTGATTATTATTTTTTGCGGAGAAAAAAACAACTACAAAATCCGATGAAATTTTATAGGAAAAAAAACGAAAAAAAATTTGAAATTCCTGATTATTATTTTTTGCGGAGAATAAAAAATTACAAAATCCGATGAAATTTTATAGGAAAAAAAAAAAAAAAAAAAATTGAAATTCCTGATTATTATTTTTTGCGGAGAATAAAAAAATTACAAAATCCGATGAAATTTTATGGGAAATTTTTTTTAAAAAAAATTCAAATTCCTGATTATTATTTTTTGCGGAGAATAAAAAAATTACAAAATCCGATGAAATTTTATAGGAAAATAAAAAAAAAAAAATTGAAATTCCTGATTATTATTTTTTGCGGAGAATAAAAAAATTACAAAATCCGATGAAATTTTATAGGAAAAAAACGAAAAAAAAATTGAAATTCCTGATTATTATTTTTTGCGGAGAATAAACAAATTACAAAATCTGATGAAATTTTATAGGAAAAAAAACGAAAAAAAATTGAAATTCCTGATTATTATTTGGTACAGAGAATAAAAAAAGTACAAAATCCGATGAAATTTTATAGGAAAAAAAACGATTTTTTTTTTGAAATTCCTGCTTATTTTTTGCGGAGAATAAAAAAATTACAAAATCGGATGAAATTTTAAGAGGAGAAAAAACGAAAAAAAAAATGAAATTCCAGATTATTATTTTTTGCGGAGAATAAAAAAATTACAAAATCCGATGAAATTTTACAGAAAAAAAACGATTTTTTTGTTGAAATTCCTGATTATTATTTTTTGCGGAGAATAAAAAAATTACAAAATCCGATGAAATTTTATAGGAAAAAAAACGAAAAAAAAAATTCAAATTCCTGATTATTATTTTTTGCGGAGAATAAAAAAATTACAAAATCCGATGAAATTTTATAGGAAAAAAAAAAATAAAAAAATTGAAATTCCTGATTATTATTTTTTGCGGAGAATAAAAAAATTACAAAATCCGATGAAATTTTGCAGAAAAACAATTTGAAATTCCTGATTATTATTTTTTGCAGAGAATAAAAAAATTACAAAATCCGATGAAATTTTATAGGAAAAAAAACGAAAAAAAAATTGAAATTCAAGATTATTATTTTTTGCGGAAAATAAAAAAATTACAAAATCCGATGAAATTTTAAAAGGAAAAAAAACGAAAAAAAATTTGAAATTCCAGATTATTATTTTTTGCGGAAAATAAAAAAATTACAAAATCCGATGAAATTTTATAGGAAAAAAAACGAATTTTTTTTAAAAATTCCTGATTATTATTTTTTGCGGAGACTAAAAAAATTACAAAATCCGATGAAATTTTAAAGAAAAAAAACGAAAAAAAAATTCAAATTTCCTGATTATTATTTTTTGCGGAGAATAAATTTTTTTACAAAATCCGATGAAAATTTAAAGGAAAAAAAACGAAAATTTTTTTGAAATTCCTGATTATTATTTTTTGCGGAGAATAAGAAAATTACAAAATCCGATGAAATTTTATAGGAAAAAAAAAAAAAAAAAAATTGAAATTCCTGATTATTATTTTGTACAGAGAATAAAAAAAGAACAAAATCCGATGAAATTTTATAGGAAAAAAAACGAATTTTTTTTTGAAATTCCTGATTATTTTTTGCGGAGAATAAAAAAATTACAAAATCGGATGAAATTTCAAAAGGAACAAAAACGAAAAAAAAAATCAAATTCCAGATCATTATTTTTTGCGGAGAATAAACAAATTACAAAATCCGATGAAATTTTACAGAAAAAAAACGATTTTTTTGTTGAAATTCCTGATTATTATTTTTTGCGGAGAATAAAAAAATTACAAAATCTTTTGAAATTTTATAGGAAAAAAAAAAAAAAAAAAAATCAAATTCCTGATTATTATTTTTTGCGGAGAATAAAAAAACTACAAAATCCGATGAAATTTTATAGGAAAAAAAACGAATTTTTTTTTTAAATTCCTGATTATTATTTTTTGCGGAAAATAAAAAAATTACAAAATCCGATGAAATTTTAAAAGGAAAATTTTTTAAAAAAAAATTGAAATTCCAGATTATTATTTTTTGCGGAGAATAAAAAAATTACAAAATCCGATGAAATTTTAAAGGAAAAAAAACGAAAAAAAAATTGAAATTCCTGATTATTATTTTTTGCAGAGAATAAAAAAATTACGAAATCCGATGAAATTTTATAGGAAAAAAAACGAAAAAAAATTTGAAATTCCTGATTACTATTTTTTGCGGAGAATAAAAAAATTACAAAATCCGATGAAATTTTATAGGAAAAAAAACGAAAAAAATTTTGAAATTCCTGATTATTATTTTTTGCGGAAAATAAAAAAATTACAAAATCCGATGAAATTTTATAGGAACAAAAAAAAATAAAAAATTGAAATTCCTGATTATTATTTTTTGCGGAGAATAAAAAATTTACAATATCCGATGAAATTTTGCAGAAAAACAATTTGAAATTCCTGATTATTATTTTTTGTGGAAAATAAAAAAATTACAAAATCCGATGAAATTTTAAAGGAAAAAAAAACGAATTTTTTTTTGAAATTCCTGATTATTATTTTTTGCGGAAAATAAAATAATTACAAAATCCGATGAAATTTTAAAAGGAACAAAAACGAAAAAAAAAATTGAAATTCCAGATTATTATTTTTTGCGGAAAATAAAAAAATTACAAAATCCGATGAAATTTTATAGGAAAAAAAACGAATTTTTTTTTAAAATTCCTGATTATTATTTTTTGCGGAGAATAAAAAAATTACAAAATCCGATGAAATTTTAAAAGGAACAAAAACGAAAAAAAAATTGAAATTCCTGATTATTATTTTTTGCAGAGAATAAAAAAATTACAAAATCCGATGAAATTTTATAGGAAAAAAAACGAAAAAAAAATTGAAATTCCTGATTATTATTTTTTGCGGAGAATAAAAAAATTACAAAATCCGATGAAATTTTATAGGAAAAAAAAAATACAAAAATTGAAATTCCTGATTACTATTTTTTGCGGAGAATAAAAAAATTACAAAATCCGATGAAATTTTATAGGAACAAAAAAAAAAAAAAATTGAAATTCCTGATTATTATTTTTTGCGGAGAATAAAAAAATTACAATATCCTATGAAATTTTGCAGAAAAACAATTTGAAATTCCTGATTATTATTTTTTGTGGAGAATAAAAAAATTACAAAATCCGATGAAATTTTAAAGGAAAAAAAACGAAAAAAAAAAATTGAAATTCCAGATTATTATTTTTTGCGGAAAATAAAAAAATTACAATATCCGATGAAATTTTGCAGAAAAACAATTTGAAATTCCTGATTATTATTTTTTGTGGAGAATAAAAAAATTACAAAATCCGATGAAATTTTATAGGCAAAAAAACGAATTTTTTTTTGAAATTCCTGATTATTATTTTTTGCGGAAAATAAAAAAATTACAAAATCCGATGAAATTTTAAAAGGAAAAAAAACGAAAAAAAAATTGAAATTCCAGATTATTATTTTTTGCGGAAAATAAAAAAATTACAAAATCCGATGAAATTTTATAGGAAAAAAAACGATTTTTTTTTTAAAATTCATGATTATTATTTTTTGCGGAGAATAAAAAAATTACAAATTCCGATGAAATTTTATAGGAAAAAAAACGAAAAAAAATTTGAAATTCCTGATTATTATTTTTTGCGGAAAATAAAAAAATTACAAAATCTGATGAAATTTTAAAAGGAAAAAAAACGAAAAAAAATTTGAAATTCCTGATTATTATTTTTTGCGGAGAATAAAAAAATTACAAAATCCGATGAAATTTTATAGGAAAAAAAACGAAAAAAAAATTGAAATTCCTGATTATTATTTTTTGCGGAGAATAAACAAATTACAAAATCTGATGAATTTTTATAGGAATAAAAACGAAAAAAAAATTGAAATTCCTGATTATTATTTTTTGCGGCGAATGAAAAAATTACAAAATCAGATGAAATTTTAAAAGGAAAAAAAACGAAAAAAAAAAATCAAATTAAAGATTATTATTTTTTGCGGATAATAAAAAAATTACAAAATCCGTTGAAGTTTTATAGGAAAAAAAAGGAAAAAAAAAAATCAAATTCCTGATTATTATTTTTTTGCGAAGAATAAAAAAATTACAAAATCCGATGAAATTTTATAGGAAAAAAAAACGAATTTTTTTTTGAAATTCCTGATTATTATTTTTTGCGGAAAATAAAAAAAGTACAAAATCCGATGAAATTTTAAAAGGAAAAAAAAATTTAAAAAAATTGAAATTCCAGATTATTATTTTTTGCGGAGAATAAAAAAATTACAAAATCCGATGAAATTTTATAGAAAAAAAACGAAAAAAAATTTGAAATTCCTGATTACTATTTTTTGCGGAGAATAAAAAAATAAAAAAATCCGATGAAATTTTATAGGAAAAAAAACGAAAAAAAATTTGAAATTCCTGATTATTATTTTTTGCGGAAAATAAAAAAATTACAAAATCTGATGAAATTTTAAAAGGAAAAAAAACGAAAAAAAAATTCAAATTCCTGATTATGATTTTTTGCGGAGAATAAAAAAATTACAAAATCGGATGAAATTTTATAGGAAAATTTTTTTAAAAAAAATTGAAATTCCTGATTATTATATTTTGCGGAGAATAAAAAAATTACAAAATCCGATGAAATTTTATAGGAAAAAAAAAAAAAAAAAAAAATTGAAATTCCTGATTATTATTTTTTGCGGAGAATAAAAAAATTACAATATCCGATGAAATTTTGCAGAAAAACAATTTGAAATTCCTGATTATTATTTTTGGTGGAGAATAAAAAAATTACAAAATCCGATGAAATTTTATAGGAATAAAAACGAATTTTTAAAAAAAATTCCTGATTATTATTTTTTGCGGAGAATAAAAAAATTACAAAATCCGATGAAATTTTATAGGAAAAAAAAACGAAATAAAATTTGAAATTCCTGATTATTATTTTTTGCGGAGACTAAAAAAATTACAAAATCGGATGAAATTTTGCAGAAAAATGAATTGAAATTTATGATTATTTTTTGCGGAGAATAAAAAAATTACAAAATCCGATGAAGTTTTAAAGGAAAAAAAACGAAAAAAATTTTCAAATTCCTGATTATTATTTTTTGCGGAGAATAACAAAATTTAAAAAATCCGATGAAATTTTACAGGAAAAAAAACGAAAAAAATTTTGAAATTCCTGATTATTATTTTTTGCGGAGAATAAAAAAATTACAAAATCCGATGAAATTTTTTAGGAAAAAAAACGAAAAAAATTTTGAAATTCCTGATTATTATTTTTTGCGGAGAATAAAAAAATTACAAAATCCGATGAAATTTTATAGGAAAAAAAAACAAAAAAAACCCTGAAATTCCTGATTATTATTTTTTGCGGAGAATAAAAAAATTACAAAATCCGATGAAATTTTATGGGAAATTTAAAAAAAAAAAATTTCAAATTCCTGATTATTATTTTTTGCGGAGAATAAAAAAATTACAAAATCCGATGAAATTTTGCAGAAAAACAATTTGAAATTCCTGATTATTATTTTTTGCGGAGAATAAAAAAAATACAAAATCCGATGAAATTTTATAGGAAAAAAAACGAAAAAAAAATTGAAATTCCTCATTATTATTTTTTGCGGAGAATAAACAAATTACAAAATCTGATGAAATTTTATAGGAAAAAAAACATTGAAATTCCTGATTATTATTTTGTACAGAGAATAAAAAAAGTACAAAATCCGATGAAATTTTAAAGGAAAAAAAAACGATTTTTTTTTTGAAATTCCTGATTAATTCTTGCGGAGAATAAAAAAATTACAAAATCGGATGAAATTTTAAAAGGAAAAAAAAACGAAAAAAAAAAATCAAATTCCAGATTATTATTTTTTGCGGAGAATAAAAAAATTACAAAATCCGATGAAATTTTACAGAAAAAAAACAAATTTTTTTTTGAAATTCCTGATTATTATTTTTTGCGGAGAATAAAAAAATTACAAAATCTTTTGAAATTTTATAGGAAAAAAAACGAAAAAAAAATTCAAATTCCTGATTATTATTTTTTGCGGAGAATAAAAAAATTACAAAATCCGATGAAATTTTGCAGAAAAACAATTTGAAATTCCTGATTATTATTTTTTGTGGAGAATAAAAAAATTACAAAATCCGATGAAATTTTATAGGAAAATTTTTTTAAAAAAAATTGAAATTCCTGATTATTATTTTTTGCGGAGAATAAAAAATTACAAAATCCGATGAAATTTTAAAGGAAAAAAAACGAAAAAAAATTTGAAATTCCTGATTATTATTTTCTGCAGAGAATAAAAAAATTACAAAATCCGATGTAATTTTATAGGAAAAAAAAACGAAAAAAAATTTGAAATTCCTGATTACTATTTTTTGCGGAGAATAAAAAAATTACAAAATCCGATGAAATTTTATAGGAAAAAAAACGAAAAAAAATTTGAAATTCCTGATTATTATTTTTTGCGGAAAATAAAAAAATTACAAAATCTGATGAAATTTTAAAAGGAAAAAAAACGAAAAAAATTTTCAAATTCCTGATTATTATTTTTTGCGGAGAATAAAAAAATTACAAAATCCGATGAAATTTTATAGGAAAAAAAAAAAAAAAAAAAAATTGAAATTCCTGATTATTATTTTGTACAGAGAATAAAAAAAGTACAAAATCCGATGAAATTTTATAGGAAAAAAAACGAATTTTTTTTTGAAATTCCTGATTATTTTTTGCGGAGAATAAAAAAATTACAAAATCGGATGAAATTTCAAAAGGAACAAAAACGAAAAAAAAAATCAAATTCCAGATCATTATTTTTTGCGGAGAATAAACAAATTACAAAATCCGATGAAATTTTACAGAAAAAAAATAAAATTTTTTTGAAATTCCTGATTATTATTTTTTGCGGAGAATAAAAAAATTACAAAATCCGATGAAATTTTAAAAGGAAAAAAAAATTTAAAAAAATTGAAATTCCAGATTATTATTTTTTGCGGAGAATAAAAAAATTACAAAATCCGATGAAATTTTATAGAAAAAAAAAAACGATTTTTTTTTTTAAATTCCTGATTATTATTTTTTGTGGAGAATAAAAAAATTAAAAAATCCGATGAAATTTTAAAGGAAAAAAAACGTAAAAAAAATTGAAATTCCTGATTATTATTTTTTGCAGAGAATAAAAAAATTACAAAATCCGATGAAATTTTATAGGAAAAAAAACGAAAAAAAAATTGAAATTCCTGATTACTATATTTTGCGGAGAATAAAAAAATTACAAAATCCGATGAAATTTTATAGGAAAAAAAAAAGAATTTTTTTTTGAAATTCCTGATTATTATTTTTTGCGGAAAATAAAAAAATTACAAAATCTGATGAAATTTTAAAAGGAAAAAAAACGAAAAAAAATTTGAAATTCCTGATTATTATTTTTTGCGGAGAATAAAAAAATTACAAAATCCGATGAAATTTTATAGGAACAAAAAAAAAAAAAAAAATTGAAATTCCTGATTATTATTTTTTGCGGAGAATAAAAAAATTACAATATCCGATGAAATTTTGCAGAAAAACAATTTGAAATTCCTGATTATTATTTTTTGTGGAAAATAAAAAAATTACAAAATCCGATGAAATTTTAAAGGAAAAAAAACGAATTTTTTTTTGAAATTCCTGATTATTATTTTTTGCGGAAAATAAAATAATTACAAAATCCGATGAAATTTTAAAAGGAACAAAAACGAAAAAAAAAATTGAAATTCCAGATTATTATTTTTTGCGGAAAATAAAAAAATTACAAAATCCGATGAAATTTTATAGGAAAAAAAACGAATTTTTTTTAAAAATTCCTGATTATTATTTTTTGCGGAGAATAAAAAAATGACAAAATCCGATGAAATTTTAAAAGGAACAAAAACGAAAAAAAAAATTGAAATTCCAGATTATTATTTTTTGCAGAGAATAAAAAAATTACAAAATCCGATGAAATTTTATAGGAAAAAAAACGAAAAAAAATTTGAAATTCCTGATTATTATTTTTTGCGGAGAATAAAAAAATTACAAAATCCGATGAAATTTTATAGGAAAAAAAAAATAAAAAAATTGAAATTCCTGATTACTATTTTTTGCGGAGAATAAAAAAATTACAAAATCCGATGAAATTTTATAGGAACAAAAAAAAAAAAAAAATTGAAATTCCTAATTATTATTTTTTGCGGAGAATAAAAAAATTACAATATCCGATGAAATTTTGCAGAAAAACAATTTGAAATTCCTGATTATTATTTTTTGTGGAGAATAAAAAAATTACAAAATCCGATGAAATTTTAAAGGAAAAAAAAACGAATTTTTTTTTGAAATTCCTGATTATTATTTTTTGCGGAAAATAAAAAAATTACAAAATCCGATGAAATTTTAAAAGGAAAAAAAACGAAAAAAAAATTTGAAATTCCAGATTATTATTTTTTGCGGAAAATAAAAAAATTACAATATCCGATGAAATTTTGCAGAAAAACAATTTGAAATTCCTGATTATTATTTTTTGTGGAGAATAAAAAAATTACAAAATCCGATGAAATTTTATAGGAAAAAAAAAGAATTTTTTTTTGAAATTCCTGATTATTATTTTTTGCGGAAAATAAAAAAATTACAAAATCCGATGAAATTTTAAAAGGAAAAAAAACGAAAAAAAAATTGAAATTCCAGATTATTATTTTTTGCGGAAAATAAAAAAATTACAAAATCCGATGAAATTTTATAGGAAAAAAAACGATTTTTTTTTTAAAATTCATGATTATTATTTTTTGCGGAGAATAAAAAAATTACAAATTCCGATGAAATTTTATAGGAAAAAAAACGAAAAAAAATTTGAAATTCCTGATTATTATTTTTTGCGGAAAATAAAAAAATTACAAAATCTGATGAAATTTTAAAAGGAAAAAAAACGAAAAAAAAATTGAAATTCCTGATTATTATTTTTTGCGGAGAATAAAAAAATTACATAGTCCGATGAAATTTTATAGGAAAAAAAACGAAAAAAAAATTGAAATTCCTGATTATTATTTTTTGCGGAGAATAAACAAATTACAAAATCTGATGAATTTTTATAGGAATAAAAACGAAAAAAAAATTGAAATTCCTGATTATTATTTTTTGCGGCGAATGAAAAAATTACAAAATCAGATGAAATTTTAAAAGGAAAAAAAACGAAAAAAAAAAATCAAATTAAAGATTATTATTTTTTGCGGATAATAAAAAAATTACAAAATCCGTTGAAGTTTTATAGGAAAAAAAAGGAAAAAAAAAATCAAATTCCTGATTACTATTTTTTGCGGAGAATAAAAAAATTACAAAATCCGATGAAATTTTATAGGAAAAAAAACGAATTTTTTTTAAAAATTCCTGATTATTATTTTTTGCGGAAAATAAAAAAATTACAAAATCCGATGAAATTTTAAAAGGAAAAAAAAATTAAAAAAAATTGAAATTCCAGATTATTATTTTTTGCGGAGAATAAAAAAATTACAAAATCCGATGAAATTTTATAGAAAAAAAAACGAATTTTTTTTTAAAATTCCTGATTATTATTTTTTGCGGAGAATAAAAAAATTAAAAAATCCGATGAAATTTTAAAGGAAAAAAAACGAAAAAAAAATTGAAATTCCTGATTATTATTTTTTGCAGAGAATAAAAAAATTACAAAATCCGATGAAATTTTATAGGAAAAAAAACGAAAAAAAATTTGAAATTCCTGATTACTATATTTTGCGGAGAATAAAAAAATTACAAAATCCGATGAAATTTTATAGGAAAAAAAACGAAAATTTTTTTTAAATTCCTGATTATTATTTTTTGCGGAAAATAAAAAAATTACAAAATCTGATGAAATTTTAAAAGGAAAAAAAACGAAAAAAAATTAGAAATTCCTGATTACTATTTTTTGCGGAGAATAAAAAAATTACAAAATCCGATGAAATTTTATAGGAACAAAAAAAAAAAAAAAATTGAAATTCCTGATTATTATTTTTTGCGGAGAATAAAAAAATTACAATATCCGATGAAATTTTGCAGAAAAACAATTTGAAATTCCTGATTATTATTTTTTGTGGAAAATAAAAAAATTACAAAATCCGATGAAATTTTAAAGGAAAAAAAACGATTTTTTTTTTGAAATTCCTGATTATTATTTTTTGCGGAAAATAAAATAATTACAAAATCCGATGAAATTTTAAAAGGAACAAAAACGAAAAAAAAATTTGAAATTCCAGATTATTATTTTTTGCGGAAAATAAAAAAATTACAAAATCCGATGAAATTTTATAGGAAAAAAAACGAATTTTTTTTAAAAATTCCTGATTATTATTTTTTGCGGAGAATAAAAAAATGACAAAATCCGATGAAATTTTAAAAGGAACAAAAACGAAAAAAAAAATTGAAATTCCAGATTATTATTTTTTGCAGAGAATAAAAAAATTACAAAATCCGATGAAATTTTATAGGAAAAAAAACGAAAAAAAAATTGAAATTCCTGATTATTATTTTTTGCGGAGAATAAAAAAATTACAAAATCCGATGAAATTTTATAGGAAAAAAAAAATAAAAAAATTGAAATTCCTGATTACTATTTTTTGCGGAGAATAAAAAAATTACAAAATCCGATGAAATTTTATAGGAACAAAAAAAAAAAAAAAATTGAAATTCCTGATTATTATTTTTTGCGGAGAATAAAAAAATTACAATATCCGATGAAATTTTGCAGAAAAATAATTTGAAATTCCTGATTATTATTTTTTGCGGAAAATAAAAAAATTACAAAATCCGATGAAATTTTAAAAGGAAAAAAAACGAAAAAAAAAATTGAAATTCCAGATTATTATTTTTTGCGGAAAATAAAAAAATTACAATATCAGATGAAATTTTGCAGAAAAACAATTTGAAATTCCTGATTATTATTTTTTGTGGAGAATAAAAAAATTACAAAATCCGATGAAATTTTAAAAGGAAAAAAAACGAAAAAAAAATTGAAATTCCAGATTATTATTTTTTGCGGAATATAAAAAAATTACAAAATCCGATGAAATTTTATAGGAAAAAAAACGAATTTTTTTTTGAAATTCCTGATTATTATTTTTTGCGGAAAATAAAAAAATTACAAAATCCGATGAAATTTTAAAAGGAAAAAAAACGAAAAAAAAATTGAAATTCCAGATTATTATTTTTTGCGGAAAATAAAAAAATTACAAAATCCGATGAAATTTTATAGGAAAAAAAACGATTTTTTTTTTAAAATTCATGATTATTATTTTTTGCGGAGAATAAAAAAATTACAAATTCCGATGAAATTTTATAGGAAAAAAAACGAAAAAAAATTTGAAATTCCTGATTATTATTTTTTGCGGAAAATAAAAAAATTACAAAATCTGATGAAATTTTAAAAGGAAAAAAAACGAAAAAAAATTTGAAATTCCTGATTATTATTTTTTGCGGAGAATAAAAAAATTACATAGTCCGATGAAATTTTATAGGAAAAAAAACGAAAAAAAAATTGAAATTCCTGATTATTATTTTTTGCGGAGAATAAACAAATTACAAAATCTGATGAATTTTTATAGGAATAAAAACGAAAAAAAAATTGAAATTCCTGATTATTATTTTTTGCGGCGAATGAAAAAATTACAAAATCAGATGAAATTTTAAAAGGAAAAAAAACGAAAAAAAAAAATCAAATTAAAGATTATTATTTTTTGCGGATAATAAAAAAATTACAAAATCCGTTGAAGTTTTATAGGAAAAAAAAGGAAAAAAAAAATCAAATTCCTGATTATTATTTTTTTTGCGAAGAATAAAAAAATTACAAAATCCGATGAAATTTTATAGGAAAAAAAACGAATTTTTTTTTGAAATTCCTAATTATTATTTTTTGCGGAGAATAAAAAAATTACAAAATCCGATGAAATTTTTTAGGAAAAAAAACGAAAAAAAATTTGAAATTCCTGATTATTATTTTTTGCGGAGAATAAAAAAATTACAAAATCCGATGAAATTTTATAGGAAAAAAAAACAAAAAAAAACTGAAATTCCTGATTATTATTTTTTGCGGAGAATAAAAAAATTACAAAATCCGATGAAATTTTATGGGAAATTTAAAAAAAAATAATTTCAAATTCCTGATTATTATTTTTTGCGGAGAATAAAAAAATTACAAAATCCGATGAAATTTTACAGAAAAACAATTTGAAATTCCTGATTATTATTTTTTGCGGAGAATAAAAAAATTACAAAATCCGATGAAATTTTATAGGAAAAAAAACGAAAAAAAAATTGAAATTCCTCATTATTATTTTTTGCGGAGAATAAACAAATTACAAAATCTGATGAAATTTTATAGGAAAAAAAACGAAAAAAAAATTGAAATTCCTGATTATTATTTTGTACAGAGAATAAAAATAGTACAAAATCCGATGAAATTTTATAGGAAAAAAAACGATTTTTTTTTTGAAATTCCTGATTAATTCTTGCGGAGAATAAAAAAATTACAAAATCGGATGAAATTTTAAAAGGAAAAAAAAACGAAAAAAAAAATCAAATTCCAGATTATTATTTTTTGCGGAGAATAAAAAAATTACAAAATCCGATGAAATTTTACAGAAAAAAAAACAAATTTTTTTTTGAAATTCCTGATTATTATTTTTTGCGGAGAATAAAAAAATTACAAAATCCGATGAAATTTTATAGGAAAAAAAAAAAAAAAAAAAATTGAAATTCCTGATTATTATTTTTTGCGGAGAATAAAAAAATTACAATATCCGATGAAATTTTGCAGAAAAACAATTTGAAATTCCTGATTATTATTTTTGGTGGAGAATAAAAAAATTACAAAATCCGATGAAATTTTATAGGAATAAAAACGAATTTTTAAAAAAAATTCCTGATTATTATTTTTTGCGGAGAATAAAAAAATTACAAAATCCGATGAAATTTTAAAGGAAAAAAACGAAAAAAAAATGAAATTCCTGATTATTATTTTTTGCGGAGAATAAAAAAATTACAAAATCCGATGAAATTTTGCAGAAAAACAATTTGAAATTCCTGATTATTATTTTTTGTGGAGAATAAAAAAATTACAAAATCCGATGAAATTTTAAAAGGAAAAAAAACGAAAAAAAAATTGAAATTCCAGATTATTATTTTTTGCGGAAAATAAAAAAATTACAAAATCCGATGAAATTTTATAGGAAAAAAAACGAAAAAAAAATTGAAATTCCAGATTATTATTTTTTGCGGAAAATAAAAAAATTACAAAATCCGATGAAATTTTATAGGAAAAAAAACGATTTTTTTTTTAAAATTCATGATTATTATTTTTTGCGGAGAATAAAAAAATTACAAATTCCGATGAAATTTTATAGGAAAAAAAACGAAAAAAAATTTGAAATTCCTGATTATTATTTTTTGCGGAAAATAAAAAAATTACAAAATCTGATGAAATTTTAAAAGGAAAAAAAACGAAAAAAAAATTGAAATTCCTGATTATTATTTTTTGCGGAGAATAAAAAAATTACAAAATCCGATGAAATTTTATAGGAAAAAAAACGAAAAAAAAATTGAAATTCCTGATTATTATTTTTTGTGGAGAATAAACAAATTACAAAATCTGATGAATTTTTATAGGAATAAAAACGAAAAAAAAATTGAAATTCCTGATTATTATTTTTTGCGGCGAATGAAAAAATTACAAAATCAGATGAAATTTTAAAAGGAAAAAAAACGAAAAAAAAAAATCAAATTAAAGATTATTATTTTTTGCGGATAATAAAAAAATTACAAAATCCGTTGAAGTTTTATAGGAAAAAAAAGGAAAAAAAAAATCAAATTCCTGATTATTATTTTTTTGCGAAGAATAACAAAATTACAAAATCCGATGAAATTTTATAGGAAAAAAAACGAATTTTTTTTTGAAATTCCTGATTATTATTTTTTGCGGAAAATAAAAAAAGTACAAAATCCGATGAAATTTTAAAAGGAAAAAAAAATTAAAAAAAATTGAAATTCCAGATTATTATTTTTTGCGGAGAATAAAAAAATTACAAAATCCGATGAAATTTTATAGAAAAAAAAACGATTTTTTTTTTTAAATTCCTGATTATTATTTTTTGCGGAGAATAAAAAAATTACAAAATCCGATGAAATTTTATAGGAAAAAAAACGAAAAAAAAATTGAAATTCCTGATTACTATTTTTTGCGGAGAATAAAAAAATAAAAAAATCCGATGAAATTTTATAGGAAAAAAAACGAAAAAATTTTTGAAATTCCTGATTATTATTTTTTGCGGAAAATAAAAAAATTACAAAATCTGATGAAATTTTAAAAGGAAAAAAAACGAAAAAAAAATTCAAATTCCTGATTATTATTTTTTGCGGAGAATAAAAAAATTACAAAATCGGATGAAATTTTATAGGAAAATTTTTTTTAAAAAAATTGAAATTCCTGATTATTATTTTTTGCGGAGAATAAAAAAATTACAAAATCCGATGAAATTTTATAGGAAAAAAAAAAAAAAAAAAAATTGAAATTCCTGATTATTATTTTTTGCGGAGAATAAAAAAATTACAATATCCGATGAAATTTTGCAGAAAAACAATTTGAAATTCCTGATTATTATTTTTGGTGGAGAATAAAAAAATTACAAAATCCGATGAAATTTTATAGGAATAAAAACGAATTTTTAAAAAAAATTCCTGATTATTATTTTTTGCGGAGAATAAAAAAATTACAAAATCCGATGAAATTTTAAAGGAAAAAAACGAAAAAAAAATGAAATTCCTGATTATTATTTTTTGCGGAGAATAAAAAAATTACAAAATCCGATGAAATTTTATAGGAAAAATTTTTTAAAAAAAATTGAAATTCCTGATTATTATTTTTTGCGGAGAATAAAAAAATTACAAAATCCGATGAAATTTTATAGGAAAAAAAAAAAAAAAAAAATTTGAAATTCCTGATTATTATTTTTTGCGGAGAATAAAAAAATTACAATATCCGATGAAATTTTGCAGAAAAACAATTTGAAATTCCTGATTATTATTTTTGGTGGAGAATAAAAAAATTACAAAATCCGATGAAATTTTATAGGAATAAAAACGAATTTTTAAAAAAAATTCCTGATTATTATTTTTTGCGGAGAATAAAAAAATTACAAAATCCGATGAAATTTTAAAGGATAAAAACGAAAAAAAAATGAAATTCCTGATTATTATTTTTTGCGGAGAATAAAAAAATTACAAAATCCGATGAAATTTTATAGGAAAAAAAACGAAATAAAATTTGAAATTCCTGATTATTATTTTTTGCGGAGACTAAAAAAATTACAAAATTGGATGAAATTTTATAGAAAAAAAAATGATTTTTTTTTTTAAATTCCTGATTATTATTTTTTGCGGAGAATAAAAAAATTACAAAATCCGATGAAATTTTATAGGAAAAAAAACGAAAAAAAAATTGAAATTCCTGATGACTATTTTTTGCGGAGAATAAAAAAATAAAAAAATCCGATGAAATTTTATAGGAAAAAAAACGAAAAAAAATTTGAAATTCCTGATTATTATTTTTTGCGGAAAATAAAAAAATTACAAAATCTGATGAAATTTTAAAAGGAAAAAAAACGAAAAAAAAATTCAAATTCCTGATTATTATTTTTTGCGGAGAATAAAAAAATTACAAAATCGGATGAAATTTTATAGGAAAAATTTTTTTAAAAAAATTGAAATTCCTGATTATTATTTTTTGCGGAGAATAAAAAAATTACAAAATCCGATGAAATTTTATAGGAAAAAAAACGAAATAAAATTTGAAATTCCTGATTATTATTTTTTGCGGAGACTAAAAAAATTACAAAATCGGATGAAATTTTGCAGAAAAATGAATTGAAATTTATGATTATTTTTTGCGGAGAATAAAAAAATTACAAAATCCGATGAAGTTTTAAAGGAAAAAAAACGAAAAAAAATTTCAAATTCCTGATTATTATTTTTTCAGGAGAATAACAAAATTTAAAAAATCCGATGAAATTTTACAGGAAAAAAAACGAAAAAAAATTTGAAATTCCTGATTATTATTTTTTGCGGAGAATAAAAAAATTACAAAATCCGATGAAATTTTTTAGGAAAAAAAACGAAAAAAAATTTGAAATTCCTGATTATTATTTTTTGCGGAGAATAAAAAAATTACAAAATCCGATGAAATTTTATAGGAAAAAAAAACAAAAAAAAACTGAAATTCCTGATTATTATTTTTTGCGGAGAATAAAAAAATTACAAAATTCGATGAAATTTTATAGGACATTTTAAAAAAAAAAATTTCAAATTCCTGATTATTATTTTTTGCGGAGAATAAAAAAATTACAAAATCCGATGAAATTTTACAGAAAAACAATTTGAAATTCCTGATTATTATTTTTTGCGGAGAATAAAAAAATTACAAAATCCGATGAAATTTTATAGGAAAAAAAACGAAAAAAAAATTGAAATTCCTCATTATTATTTTTTGCGGAGAATAAACAAATTACAAAATCTGATGAAATTTTATAGGAAAAAAAACGAAAAAAAAATTGAAATTCCTGATTATTATTTTGTACAGAGAATAAAAATAGTACAAAATCCGATGAAATTTTATAGGAAAAAAAACGATTTTTTTTTTGAAATTCCTGATTAATTCTTGCGGAGAATAAAAAAATTACAAAATCGGATGAAATTTTAAAAGGAAAAAAAAACGAAAAAAAAAATCAAATTCCAGATTATTATTTTTTGCGGAGAATAAAAAAATTACAAAATCCGATGAAATTTTACAGAAAAAAAACAAATTTTTTTTTGAAATTCCTGATTATTATTTTTTGCGGAGAATAAAAAAATTACAAAATCTTTTGAAATTTTATAGGAAAAAAAAAAAAAAAAAATTCAAATTCCTGATTATTATTTTTTGCGGAGAATAAAAAAATTACAAAATCCGATGAAATTTTGCAGAAAAACAATTTGAAATTCCTGATTATTATTTTTTGTGGAGAATAAAAAAATTACAAAATCCGATGAAATTTTAAAAGGAAAAAAAACGAAAAAAAAATTGAAATTCCAGATTATTATTTTTTGCGGAAAATAAAAAAATTACAAAATCCGATGAAATTTTATAGGAAAAAAAACGAAAAAAAAATTGAAATTCCAGATTATTATTTTTTGCGGAAAATAAAAAAATTACAAAATCCGATGAAATTTTATAGGAAAAAAAACGATTTTTTTTTTAAAATTCATGATTATTATTTTTTGCGGAGAATAAAAAAATTACAAATTCCGATGAAATTTTATAGGAAAAAAAACGAAAAAAAATTTGAAATTCCTGATTATTATTTTTTGCGGAAAATAAAAAAATTACAAAATCTGATGAAATTTTAAAAGGAAAAAAAACGAAAAAAAAATTGAAATTCCTGATTATTATTTTTTGCGGAGAATAAAAAAATTACAAAATCCGATGAAATTTTATAGGAAAAAAAACGAAAAAAAAATTGAAATTCCTGATTATTATTTTTTGTGGAGAATAAACAAATTACAAAATCTGATGAATTTTTATAGGAATAAAAACGAAAAAAAAATTGAAATTCCTGATTATTATTTTTTGCGGCGAATGAAAAAATTACAAAATCAGATGAAATTTTAAAAGGAAAAAAAACGAAAAAAAAAATCAAATTAAAGATTATTATTTTTTGCGGATAATAAAAAAATTACAAAATCCGTTGAAGTTTTATAGGAAAAAAAAGGAAAAAAAAAATCAAATTCCTGATTATTATTTTTTTGCGAAGAATAACAAAATTACAAAATCCGATGAAATTTTATAGGAAAAAAAACGAATTTTTTTTTGAAAATCCTGATTATTATTTTTTGCGGAAAATAAAAAAAGTACAAAATCCGATGAAATTTTAAAAGGAAAAAAAAATTAAAAAAAATTGAAATTCCAGATTATTATTTTTTGCGGAGAATAAAAAAATTACAAAATCCGATGAAATTTTATAGAAAAAAAAACGATTTTTTTTTTTAAATTCCTGATTATTATTTTTTGCGGAGAATAAAAAAATTACAAAATCCGATGAAATTTTATAGGAAAAAAAACGAAAAAAAAAATGAAATTCCTGATTACTATTTTTTGCGGAGAATAAAAAAATAAAAAAATCCGATGAAATTTTATAGGAAAAAAAACGAAAAAATTTTTGAAATTCCTGATTATTATTTTTTGCGGAGAATAAAAAAATTACAAAATCGGATGAAATTTTATAGGAAAAATTTTTTAAAAAAAATTGAAATTCCTGATTATTATTTTTTGCGGAGAATAAAAAAATTACAAAATCCGATGAAATTTTATAGGAAAAAAAAAAAAAAAAAAAATTGAAATTCCTGATTATTATTTTTTGCGGAGAATAAAAAAATTACAATATCCGATGAAATTTTGCAGAAAAACAATTTGAAATTCCTGATTATTATTTTTGGTGGAGAATAAAAAAATTACAAAATCCGATGAAATTTTATAGGAATAAAAACGAATTTTTAAAAAAAATTCCTGATTATTATTTTTTGCGGAGAATAAAAAAATTACAAAATCCGATGAAATTTTAAAGGAAAAAAACGAAAAAAAAATGAAATTCCTGATTATTATTTTTTGCGGAGAATAAAAAAATTACAAAATCCGATGAAATTTTATAGGAAAAATTTTTTAAAAAAAATTGAAATTCCTGATTATTATTTTTTGCGGAGAATAAAAAAATTACAAAATCCGATGAAATTTTATAGGAAAAAAAAAAAAAAAAAAAATTGAAATTCCTGATTATTATTTTTTGCGGAGAATAAAAAAATTACAATATCCGATGAAATTTTGCAGAAAAACAATTTGAAATTCCTGATTATTATTTTTGGTGGAGAATAAAAAAATTACAAAATCCGATGAAATTTTATAGGAATAAAAACGAATTTTTAAAAAAAATTCCTGATTATTATTTTTTGCGGAGAATAAAAAAATCACAAAATCCGATGAAATTTTAAAGGATAAAAACGAAAAAAAAATGAAATTCCTTATTATTATTTTTTGCGGAGAATAAAAAAATTACAAAATCCGATGAAATTTTATAGGAAAAAAAACGAAATAAAATTTGAAATTCCTGATTATTATTTTTTGCGGAGACTAAAAAAATTACAAAATTGGATGAAATTTTATAGAAAAAAAAACGATTTTTTTTTTTAAATTCCTGATTATTATTTTTTGCGGAGAATAAAAAAATTACAAAATCCGATGAAATTTTATAGGAAAAAAAACGAAAAAAAAATTGAAATTCCTGATGACTATTTTTTGCGGAGAATAAAAAAATAAAAAAATCCGATGAAATTTTATAGGAAAAAAAACGAAAAAAAATTTGAAATTCCTGATTATTATTTTTTGCGGAAAATAAAAAAATTACAAAATCTGATGAAATTTTAAAAGGAAAAAAAACGAAAAAAAAATTCAAATTCCTGATTATTATTTTTTGCGGAGAATAAAAAAATTACAAAATCGGATGAAATTTTATAGGAAAAATTTTTTAAAAAAAATTGAAATTCCTGATTATTATTTTTTGCGGAGAATAAAAAAATTACAAAATCCGATGAAATTTTATAGGAAAAAAAAAAAAAAAAAAAATTGAAATTCCTGATTATTATTTTTTGCGGAGAATAAAAAAATTACAATATCCGATGAAATTTTGCAGAAAAACAATTTGAAATTCCTGATTATTATTTTTGGTGGAGAATAAAAAAATTACAAAATCCGATGAAATTTTATAGGAATAAAAACGAATTTTTAAAAAAAATTCCTGATTATTATTTTTTGCGGAGAATAAAAAAATTACAAAATCCGATGAAATTTTAAAGGAAAAAAACGAAAAAAAAATGAAATTCCTGATTATTATTTTTTGCGGAGAATAAAAAAATTACAAAATCGGATGAAATTTTATAGGAAAATTTTTTTAAAAAAAATTGAAATTCCTGATTATTATTTTTTGCGGAGAATAAAAAAATTACAAAATCCGATGAAATTTTATAGGAAAAAAAAAAAAAAAAAAAATTGAAATTCCTGATTATTATTTTTTGCGGAGAATAAAAAAATTACAAAATCCGATGAAATTTTGCAGAAAAACAATTTGAAATTCCTGATTATTATTTTTTGTGGAGAATAAAAAAATTACAAAATCCGATGAAATTTTATAGGAAATTTTTTTTAAAAAAAATTGAAATTCCTGATTATTATTTTTTGCGGAGAATAAAAAAATTACAAAATCCGATGAAATTTTAAAGGAAAAAAAACGAAAAAAAATTTGAAATTCCTGATTATTATTTTTTGCAGAGAATAAAAAAATTACAAAATCCGATGAAATTTTATAGGAAAAAAAACGAAAAAAAAATTGAAATTCCTGATTATTATTTTTTGCGGAAAATAAAAAAATTACAAAATCTGATGAAATTTTAAAAGGAAAAAAAACGAAATTTTTTTTCAAATTCCTGATTATTATTTTTTGCGGAGAATAAAAAAATTACAAAATCCGATGAAATTTTATAGGAAAAATTTTTTTTAAAAAATTGAAATTCCTGATTATTATTTTTTGCGGAGAATAAAAAAATTACAAAATCCGATGAAATTTTATAGGAAAAAAAAAAAAAAAAATTGAAATTCCTGATTATTATTTTTTGCGGAGAATAAAAAAAATTACAATATCCGATGAAATTTTGCAGAAAAACAATTTGAAATTCCTGATTATTATTTTTTGTGGAGAATAAAAAAATTACAAAATCCGATGAAATTTTATAGGAAAAAAAACGAATTTTTTTTAAAAATTCCTGATTATTATTTTTTGCGGAGAATAAAAAAATTACAAAATCCGATGAAATTTTAAAGGAAAAAAACGAAAAAATTTTGAAATTCCTGATTATTATTTTTTGCAGAGAATAAAAAAATTACAAAATCCGATGTAATTTTATAGGAAAAAAAACGAAAAAAAATTTGAAATTCCTGATTATTATTTTTTGCGGAAAATAAAAAAATTACAAAATCTGATGAAATTTTAAAAGGAAAAAAAACGAAAAAATTTTTCAAATCCCTGATTATTATTTTTTGCGGAGAATAAAAAAAATTACAAAATCCGATGAAATTTTATAGGAAAAAAAAATTTAAAAAAATTGAAATTCCTGATTATTATTTTTTGCGGAGAATAAAAAAATTACAAAATCCGATGAAATTTTATAGGAAAAAAAAAAAAAAAAATTGAAATTCCTGATTATTATTTTTTGCGGAGAATAAAAAAATTACAATATCCGATGAAATTTTGCAGAAAAACAATTTGAAATTCCTTATTATTATTTTTTGTGGAGAATAAAAAAATTACAAAATCCGATGAAATTTTATAGGAAAAAAAACGAATTTTTTTTAAAAATTCCTGATTATTATTTTTTGCGGAGAATAAAAAAATTACAAAATCCGATGAAATTTTAAAGGAAAAAAACGAAAAAATTTTGAAATTCCTGATTATTATTTTTTGCAGAGAATAAAAAAATTACAAAATCCGATGAAATTTTAAAGGAAAAAAAACGAAAAAAAAATTCAAATTCCTGATTATTATTTTTTGCGGAAAATAAAAAAATTACAAAATCTGATGAAATTTTAAAAGGAAAAAAAACGAAAATTTTTTTCAAATTCCTGATTATTATTTTTTGCGGAGAATAAAAAAATTACAAAATCCGATGAAATTTTATAGGAAAAATTTTTTTTAAAAAATTGAAATTCCTGATTATTATTTTTTGCGGAGAATAAAAAAATTACAAAATCCGATGAAATTTTATAGGAAAAAAAAAAAAAAAAATTGAAATTCCTGATTATTATTTTTTGCGGAGAAAAAAAAAATTTACAATATCCGATGAAATTTTGCAGAAAAACAATTTGAAATTCCTGATTATTATTTTTTGTGGAGAATAAAAAAATTACAAAATCCGATGAAATTTTATAGGAAAAAAAACGAATTTTTTTTAAAAATTCCTGATTATTATTTTTTGCGGAGAATAAAAAAATTACAAAATCCGATGAAATTTTAAAGGAAAAAAACGAAAAAATTTTGAAATTCCTGATTATTATTTTTTGCAGAGAATAAAAAAATTACAAAATCCGATGTAATTTTATAGGAAAAAAAACGAAAAAAAATTTGAAATTCCTGATTATTATTTTTTGCGGAAAATAAAAAAATTACAAAATCTGATGAAATTTTAAAAGGAAAAAAAACGAAAAAATTTTTCAAATCCCTGATTATTATTTTTTGCGGAGAATAAAAAAATTACAAAATCCGATGAAATGTTATAGGAAAAAAATTTTAAAAAAAATTGAAATTCCTGATTATTATTTTTTGCGGAGAATAAAAAAATTACAAAATCCGATGAAATTTTATAGGAAAAAAAAATAAAAAAATTGAAATTCCTGATTATTATTTTTTGCGGAGAATAAAAAAATTACAATATCCGATGAAATTTTGCAGAAAAACAATTTGAAATTCCTTATTATTATTTTTTGTGGAGAATAAAAAAATTACAAAATCCGATGAAATTTTATAGGAAAAAAAACGAATTTTTTTTAAAAATTCCTGATTATTATTTTTTGCGGAGAATAAAAAAATTACAAAATCCGATGAAATTTTAAAGGAAAAAAACGAAAAAATTTTGAAATTCCTGATTATTATTTTTTGCAGAGAATAAAAAAATTACAAAATCCGATGAAATTTTAAAGGAAAAAAAACGAAAAAAAAATTCAAATTCCTGATTATTATTTTTTGCGGAGAATAAATTTTTTTACAAAATCCGATGAAAATTTATAGGAAAAAAAACGAATTTTTTTTTGAAATTCCTGATTATTATTTTTTGCGGAGAATAAAAAAATTACAAAATCCGATGAAATTTTAAAGGAAAAAAAACGATTTTTTTTTTGAAATTCCTGATTATTATTTTTTGCGGAGAATAAAAAAATTACAAAATCCGATGAAATTTTAAAGGAAAAAAACGAAAAAAAAATGAAATTCCTGATTATTATTTTTTGCAGAGAATAAAAAAATTACAAAATCCGATGAAATTTTATAGAAAAAAAAAGAAATAAAATTTGAAATTCCTGATTATTATTTTTTGCGGAGAATAAAAAAATTACAAAATCCGATGAAATTTTATAGGAAAAAAAACGAAAAAAAATTTGAAATTCCTGATTATTATTTTTTGCGGAGACTAAAAAAATTACAAAATCGGATGAAATTTTGCAGAAAAAAAATTTGAAATTTATGATTATTTTTTGCGGAGAATAAAAAAATTACAAAATCCGATGAAGTTTTAAAGGAAAAAAAACGAAAAAAAATTTCAAATTCCTGATTATTATTTTTTCAGGAGATTAACAAAATTTAAAAAATCCGATGAAATTTTACAGGAAAAAAAACGAAAAAAAATTTGAAATTCCTGATTATTATTTTTTGCGGAGAATAAAAAAATTACAAAATCCGATGAAATTTTATAGGAAAAAAAACGAAAAAAAATTTGAAATTCCTGATTATTATTTTTTGCGGAGAATAAAAAAATTACAAAATCTGATGAAATTTTATAGGAAAAAAAACGAAAAAAAAATTGAAATTCCTGATTATTATTTTGTACAGAGAATAAAAATAGTACAAAATCCGATGAAATTTTATAGGAAAAAAAACGATTTTTTTTTTGAAATTCCTGATTAATTCTTGCGGAGAATAAAAAAATTACAAAATCGGATGAAATTTTAAAAGGAAAAAAAAACGAAAAAAAAAATCAAATTCCAGATTATTATTTTTTGCGGAGAATAAAAAAATTACAAAATACGATGAAATTTTACAGAAAAAAAACAAATTTTTTTTTGAAATTCCTGATTATTATTTTTTGCGGAGAATAAAAAAATTACAAAATCTTTTGAAATTTTATAGGAAAAAAAAAAAAAAAAAATTCAAATTCCTGATTATTATTTTTTGCGGAGAATAAAAAAATTACAAAATCCGATGAAATTTTGCAGAAAAACAATTTGAAATTCCTGATTATTATTTTTTGTGGAGAATAAAAAAATTACAAAATCCGATGAAATTTTAAAAGGAAAAAAAACGAAAAAAAAATTGAAATTCCAGATTATTATTTTTTGCGGAAAATAAAAAAATTACAAAATCCGATGAAATTTTATAGGAAAAAAAACGAAAAAAAAATTGAAATTCCAGATTATTATTTTTTGCGGAAAATAAAAAAATTACAAAATCCGATGAAATTTTATAGGAAAAAAAACGATTTTTTTTTTAAAATTCATGATTATTATTTTTTGCGGAGAATAAAAAAATTACAAATTCCGATGAAATTTTATAGGAAAAAAAACGAAAAAAAATTTGAAATTCCTGATTATTATTTTTTGCGGAAAATAAAAAAATTACAAAATCTGATGAAATTTTAAAAGGAAAAAAAACGAAAAAAAAATTGAAATTCCTGATTATTATTTTTTGCGGAGAATAAAAAAATTACAAAATCCGATGAAATTTTATAGGAAAAAAAACGAAAAAAAAATTGAAATTCCTGATTATTATTTTTTGTGGAGAATAAACAAATTACAAAATCTGATGAATTTTTATAGGAATAAAAACGAAAAAAAAATTGAAATTCCTGATTATTATTTTTTGCGGCGAATGAAAAAATTACAAAATCAGATGAAATTTTAAAAGGAAAAAAAACGAAAAAAAAAAATCAAATTAAAGATTATTATTTTTTGCGGATAATTAAAAAATCACAAAATCCGTTGAAGTTTTATAGGAAAAAAAAGGAAAAAAAAAATCAAATTCCTGATTATTATTTTTTTGCGAAGAATAACAAAATTACAAAATCCGATGAAATTTTATAGGAAAAAAAAACGAATTTTTTTTTGAAATTCCTGATTATTATTTTTTGCGGAAAATAAAAAAAGTACAAAATCCGATGAAATTTTAAAAGGAAAAAAAAATTAAAAAAAATTGAAATTCCAGATTATTATTTTTTGCGGAGAATAAAAAAATTACAAAATCCGATGAAATTTTATAGAAAAAAAAACGATTTTTTTTTTTAAATTCCTGATTATTATTTTTTGCGGAGAATAAAAAAATTACAAAATCCGATGAAATTTTATAGGAAAAAAAACGAAAAAAAAAATGAAATTCCTGATTACTATTTTTTGCGGAGAATAAAAAAAAAAAAAAATCCGATGAAATTTTATAGGAAAAAAAACGAAAAAAAATTTGAAATTCCTGATTATTATTTTTTGCGGAAAATAAAAAAATTACAAAATCTGATGAAATTTTAAAAGGAAAAAAAACGAAAAAAAAATTCAAATTCCTGATTATTATTTTTTGCGGAGAATAAAAAAATTACAAAATCGGATGAAATTTTATAGGAAAAATTTTTTAAAAAAAATTGAAATTCCTGATTATTATTTTTTGCGGAGAATAAAAAAATTACAAAATCCGATGAAATTTTATAGGAAAAAAAAAAAAAAAAAAAATTGAAATTCCTGATTATTATTTTTTGCGGAGAATAAAAAAATTACAATATCCGATGAAATTTTGCAGAAAAACAATTTGAAATTCCTGATTATTATTTTTGGTGGAGAATAAAAAAATTACAAAATCCGATGAAATTTTATAGGAATAAAAACGAATTTTTAAAAAAAATTCCTGATTATTATTTTTTGCGGAGAATAAAAAAATTACAAAATCCGATGAAATTTTAAAGGAAAAAAACGAAAAAAAAATGAAATTCCTGATTATTATTTTTTGCGGAGAATAAAAAAATTACAAAATCCGATGAAATTTTATAGGAAAAATTTTTTAAAAAAAATTGAAATTCCTGATTATTATTTTTTGCGGAGAATAAAAAAATTACAAAATCCGATGAAATTTTATAGGAAAAAAAAAAAAAAAAAAAAATTGAAATTCCTGATTATTATTTTTTGCGGAGAATAAAAAAATTACAATATCCGATGAAATTTTGCAGAAAAACAATTTGAAATTCCTGATTATTATTTTTGGTGGAGAATAAAAAAATTACAAAATCCGATGAAATTTTATAGGAATAAAAACGAATTTTTAAAAAAAATTCCTGATTATTATTTTTTGCGGAGAATAAAAAAATCACAAAATCCGATGAAATTTTAAAGGATAAAAACGAAAAAAAAATGAAATTCCTTATTATTATTTTTTGCGGAGAATAAAAAAGTTACAAAATCCGATGAAATTTTATAGGAAAAAAAACGAAATAAAATTTGAAATTCCTGATTATTATTTTTTGCGGAGACTAAAAAAATTACAAAATTGGATGAAATTTTATAGAAAAAAAAACGATTTTTTTTTTTAAATTCCTGATTATTATTTTTTGCGGAGAATAAAAAAATTACAAAATCCGATGAAATTTTATAGGAAAAAAAACGAAAAAAAAATTGAAATTCCTGATGACTATTTTTTGCGGAGAATAAAAAAATAAAAAAATCCGATGAAATTTTATAGGAAAAAAAACGAAAAAAAATTTGAAATTCCTGATTATTATTTTTTGCGGAAAATAAAAAAATTACAAAATCTGATGAAATTTTAAAAGGAAAAAAAACGAAAAAAAAATTCAAATTCCTGATTATTATTTTTTGCGGAGAATAAAAAAATTACAAAATCGGATGAAATTTTATAGGAAAAATTTTTTAAAAAAAATTGAAATTCCTGATTATTATTTTTTGCGGAGAATAAAAAAATTACAAAATCCGATGAAATTTTATAGGAAAAAAAAAAAAAAAAAAAATTGAAATTCCTGATTATTATTTTTTGCGGAGAATAAAAAAATTACAATATCCGATGAAATTTTGCAGAAAAACAATTTGAAATTCCTGATTATTATTTTTGGTGGAGAATAAAAAAATTACAAAATCCGATGAAATTTTATAGGAATAAAAACGAATTTTTAAAAAAAATTCCTGATTATTATTTTTTGCGGAGAATAAAAAAATTACAAAATCCGATGAAATTTTAAAGGAAAAAAACGAAAAAAAAATGAAATTCCTGATTATTATTTTTTGCAGAGAATAAAAAAATTACAAAATCGGATGAAATTTTATAGGAAAATTTTTTTTAAAAAAATTGAAATTCCTGATTATTATTTTTGGCGGAGAATAAAAAAATTACAAAATCCGATGAAATTTTATAGGAAAAAAAAAAAAAAAAAAAATTGAAATTCCTGATTATTATTTTTTGCGGAGAATAAAAAAATTACAAAATCCGATGAAATTTTGCAGAAAAACAATTTGAAATTCCTGATTATTATTTTTTGTGGAGAATAAAAAAATTACAAAATCCGATGAAATTTTATAGGAAATTTTTTTAAAAAAAAAATTGAAATTCCTGATTATTATTTTTTGCGGAGAATAAAAAAATTACAAAATCCGATGAAATTTTAAAGGAAAAAAACGAAAAAAAATTGAAATTCCTGATTATTATTTTTTGCAGAGAATAAAAAAATTACAAAATCCGATGAAATTTTATAGGAAAAAAAAAAAAAAAAAATTTGAAATTCATGATTATTATTTTTTGCGGAAAATAAAAAAATTACAAAATCTGATGAAATTTTAAAAGGAAAAAAAACGAAATTTTTTTTTCAAATTCCTGATTATTATTTTTTGCGGAGAATAAAAAAATTACAAAATCCGATGAAATTTTATAGGAAAATTTTTTTTTAAAAAATTGAAATTCCTGATTATTATTTTTTGCGGAGAATAAAAAAATTACAAAATCCGATGAAATTTTATAGGAAAAAAAAAAAAAAAAATTGAAATTCCTGATTATTATTTTTTGCGGAGAATAAAAAAAATTACAATATCCGATGAAATTTTGCAGAAAAACAATTTGAAATTCCTGATTATTATTTTTTGTGGAGAATAAAAAAATTACAAAATCCGATGAAATTTTATAGGAAAAAAAAACGAATTTTTTTTAAAAATTCCTGATTATTATTTTTTGCGGAGAATAAAAAAATTACAAAATCCGATGAAATTTTGCAGAAAAACAATTTGAAATTCCTGATTATTATTTTTTGTGGAGAATAAAAAAATTACAAAATCCGATGAAATTTTATAGGAAATTTTTTTAAAAAAAAATTGAAATTCCTGATTATTATTTTTTGCGGAGAATAAAAAAATTACAAAATCCGATGAAATTTTAAAGGAAAAAAAACGAAAAAAAATTTGAAATTCCTGATTATTATTTTTTGCAGAGAATAAAAAAATTACAAAATCCGATGAAATTTTATAGGAAAAAAAACGAAAAAAAATTTGAAATTCCTGATTATTATTTTTTGCGGAAAATAAAAAAATTACAAAATCTGATGAAATTTTAAAAGGAAAAAAAACGAATTTTTTTTTCAAATTCCTGATTATTATTTTTTGCGGAGAATAAAAAAATTACAAAATCCGATGAAATTTTATAGGAAAATTTTTTTTTAAAAAATTGAAATTCCTGATTATTATTTTTTGCGGAGAATAAAAAAATTACAAAATCCGATGAAATTTTATAGGAAAAAAAAAAAAAAAAAATTGAAATTCCTGATTATTATTTTTTGCGGAGAATAAAAAAAATTACAATATCCGATGAAATTTTGCAGAAAAACAATTTGAAATTCCTGATTATTATTTTTGGTGGAGAATAAAAAAATTACAAAATCCGATGAAATTTTATAGGAATAAAAACGAATTTTTAAAAAAAATTCCTGATTATTATTTTTTGCGGAGAATAAAAAAATTACAAAATCCGATGAAATTTTAAAGGAAAAAAACGAAAAAAAAATGAAATTCCTGATTATTATTTTTTGCGGAGAATAAAAAAATTACAAAATCCGATGAAATTTTATAGGAAAAATTTTTTAAAAAAAATTGAAATTCCTGATTATTATTTTTTGCGGAGAATAAAAAAATTACAAAATCCGATGAAATTTTATAGGAAAAAAAAAAATAAAAAAAATTGAAATTCCTGATTATTATTTTTTGCGGAGAATAAAAAAATTACAATATCCGATGAAATTTTGCAGAAAAACAATTTGAAATTCCTGATTATTATTTTTGGTGGAGAATAAAAAAATTACAAAATCCGATGAAATTTTATAGGAATAAAAACGAATTTTTAAAAAAAATTCCTGATTATTATTTTTTGCGGAGAATAAAAAAATCACAAAATCCGATGAAATTTTAAAGGATAAAAACGAAAAAAAAATGAAATTCCTTATTATTATTTTTTGCGGAGAATAAAAAAGTTACAAAATCCGATGAAATTTTATAGGAAAAAAAACGAAATAAAATTTGAAATTCCTGATTATTATTTTTTGCGGAGACTAAAAAAATTACAAAATTGGATGAAATTTTATAGAAAAAAAAACGATTTTTTTTTTTAAATTCCTGATTATTATTTTTTGCGGAGAATAAAAAAATTACAAAATCCGATGAAATTTTATAGGAAAAAAAACGAAAAAAAAATTGAAATTCCTGATGACTATTTTTTGCGGAGAATAAAAAAATAAAAAAATCCGATGAAATTTTATAGGAAAAAAAACGAAAAAAAATTTGAAATTCCTGATTATTATTTTTTGCGGAAAATAAAAAAATTACAAAATCTGATGAAATTTTAAAAGGAAAAAAAAACGAAAAAAAAATTCAAATTCCTGATTATTATTTTTTGCGGAGAATAAAAAAATTACAAAATCGGATGAAATTTTATAGGAAAAATTTTTTAAAAAAAATTGAAATTCCTGATTATTATTTTTTGCGGAGAATAAAAAAATTACAAAATCCGATGAAATTTTATAGGAAAAAAAAAAAAAAAAAAAATTGAAATTCCTGATTATTATTTTTTGCGGAGAATAAAAAAATTACAATATCCGATGAAATTTTGCAGAAAAACAATTTGAAATTCCTGATTATTATTTTTGGTGGAGAATAAAAAAATTACAAAATCCGATGAAATTTTATAGGAATAAAAACGAATTTTTAAAAAAAATTCCTGATTATTATTTTTTGCGGAGAATAAAAAAATTACAAAATCCGATGAAATTTTAAAGGAAAAAAACGAAAAAAAAAATGAAATTCCTGATTATTATTTTTTGCAGAGAATAAAAAAATTACAAAATCGGATGAAATTTTATAGGAAAATTTTTTTTAAAAAAATTGAAATTCCTGATTATTATTTTTGGCGGAGAATAAAAAAATTACAAAATCCGATGAAATTTTATAGGAAAAAAAAAAAAAAAAAAATTGAAATTCCTGATTATTATTTTTTGCGGAGAATAAAAAAATTACAAAATCCGATGAAATTTTGCAGAAAAACAATTTGAAATTCCTGATTATTATTTTTTGTGGAGAATAAAAAAATTACAAAATCCGATGAAATTTTATAGGAAATTTTTTTAAAAAAAAATTGAAATTCCTGATTATTATTTTTTGCGGAGAATAAAAAAATTACAAAATCCGATGAAATTTTAAAGGAAAAAAAACGAAAAAAAATTTGAAATTCCTGATTATTATTTTTTGCAGAGAATAAAAAAATTACAAAATCCGATGAAATTTTATAGGAAAAAAAACGAAAAAAAATTTGAAATTCCTGATTATTATTTTTTGCGGAAAATAAAAAAATTACAAAATCTGATGAAATTTTAAAAGGAAAAAAAACGAAATTTTTTTTCAAATTCCTGATTATTATTTTTTGCGGAGAATAAAAAAATTACAAAATCCGATGAAATTTTATAGTAAAATTTTTTTTTTAAAAATTGAAATTCCTGATTATTATTTTTTGCGGAGAATAAAAAAATTACAAAATCCGATGAAATTTTATAGGAAAAAAAAAAAAGAAAATTGAAATTCCTGATTATTATTTTTTGCGGAGAATAAAAAAAATTACAATATCCGATGAAATTTTGCAGAAAAACAATTTGAAATTCCTGATTATTATTTTTTGTGGAGAATAAAAAAATTACAAAATCCGATGAAATTTTATAGGAAAAAAAACGAATTTTTTTTAAAAATTCCTGATTATTATTTTTTGCGGAGAATAAAAAAATTACAAAATCCGATGAAATTTTGCAGAAAAACAATTTGAAATTCCTGATTATTATTTTTTGTGGAGAATAAAAAAATTACAAAATCCGATGAAATTTTATAGGAAATTTTTTTAAAAAAAAATTGAAATTCCTGATTATTATTTTTTGCGGAGAATAAAAAAATTACAAAATCCGATGAAATTTTAAAGGAAAAAAAACGAAAAAAAATTTGAAATTCCTGATTATTATTTTTTGCAGAGAATAAAAAAATTACAAAATCCGATGAAATTTTATAGGAAAAAAAACGAAAAAAAATTTGAAATTCCTGATTATTATTTTTTGCGGAAAATAAAAAAATTACAAAATCTGATGAAATTTTAAAAGGAAAAAAAACGAATTTTTTTTTAAAATTCCTGATTATTATTTTTTGCGGAGAATAAAAAAATTACAAAATCCGATGAAATTTTATAGGAAAATTTTTTTTTTAAAAATTGAAATTCCTGATTATTATTTTTTGCGGAGAATAAAAAAATTACAAAATCCGATGAAATTTTATAGGAAAAAAAAAAAAAAAAAATTGAAATTCCTGATTATTATTTTTTGCGGAGAATAAAAAAATTACAATATCCGATGAAATTTTGCAGAAAAACAATTTGAAATTCCTGATTATTATTTTTTGTGGAGAATAAAAAAATTACAAAATCCGATGAAATTTTATAGGAAAAAAAACGAATTTTTTTTAAAAATTCCTGATTATTATTTTTTGCGGAGAATAAAAAAATTACAAAATCCGATGAAATTTTAAAGGAAAAAAACGAAAAAATTTTGAAATTCCTGATTATTATTTTTTGCAGAGAATAAAAAAATTACAAAATCCGATGTAATTTTATAGGAAAAAAAACGAAAAAAAATTTGAAATTCCTGATTATTATTTTTTGCGGAAAATAAAAAAATTACAAAATCTGATGAAATTTTAAAAGGAAAAAAAACGAAAAAATTTTTCAAATCCCTGATTATTATTTTTTGCGGAGAATAAAAAAATTACAAAATCCGATGAAATTTTATAGGAAAAAAAAAAAAAAAAAAAATTGAAATTCCTGATTATTATTTTTTGCGGAGAATAAAAAAATTACAAAATCCGATGAAATTTTGCAGAAAAACAATTTGAAATTCCTGATTATTATTTTTTGTGGAGAATAAAAAAATTACAAAATCCGATGAAATTTTATAGGAAATTTTTTTAAAAAAAAATTGAAATTCCTGATTATTATTTTTTGCGGAGAATAAAAAAATTACAAAATCCGATGAAATTTTAAAGGAAAAAAAACGAAAAAAAATTTGAAATTCCTGATTATTATTTTTTGCAGAGAATAAAAAAATTACAAAATCCGATGAAATTTTATAGGAAAAAAAACGAAAAAAAATTTGAAATTCCTGATTATTATTTTTTGCGGAAAATAAAAAAATTACAAAATCTGATGAAATTTTAAAAGGAAAAAAAACGAAATTTTTTTTCAAATTCCTGATTATTATTTTTTGCGGAGAATAAAAAAATTACAAAATCCGATGAAATTTTATAGGAAAAATTTTTTTTAAAAAATTGAAATTCCTGATTATTATTTTTTGCGGAGAATAAAAAAATTACAAAATCCGATGAAATTTTATAGGAAAAAAAAAAAAAAAAATTGAAATTCCTGATTATTATTTTTTGCGGAGAATAAAAAAAATTACAATATCCGATGAAATTTTGCAGAAAAACAATTTGAAATTCCTGATTATTATTTTTTGTGGAGAATAAAAAAATTACAAAATCCGATGAAATTTTATAGGGAAAAAAACGAATTTTTTTTAAAAATTCCTGATTATTATTTTTTGCGGAGAATAAAAAAATTACAAAATCCGATGAAATTTTAAAGGAAAAAAACGAAAAAATTTTGAAATTCCTGATTATTATTTTTTGCAGAGAATAAAAAAATTACAAAATCCGATGTAATTTTATAGGAAAAAAAACGAAAAAAAATTTGAAATTCCTGATTATTATTTTTTGCGGAAAATAAAAAAATTACAAAATCTGATGAAATTTTAAAAGGAAAAAAAACGAAAAAATTTTTCAAATCCCTGATTATTATTTTTTGCGGAGAATAAAAAAATTACAAAATCCGATGAAATTTTATAGGAAAAAAAAAAAAAAAAAAAATTGAAATTCCTGATTATTATTTTTTGCGGAGAATAAAAAAATTACAAAATCCGATGAAATTTTGCAGAAAAACAATTTGAAATTCCTGATTATTATTTTTTGTGGAGAATAAAAAAATTACAAAATCCGATGAAATTTTATAGGAAATTTTTTTTAAAAAAAATTGAAATTCCTGATTATTATTTTTTGCGGAGAATAAAAAAATTACAAAATCCGATGAAATTTTAAAGGAAAAAAAACGAAAAAAAATTTGAAATTACTGATTATTATTTTTTGCGGAGAATAAAAAAATTACAAAATCCGATGAAATTTTATAGGAAAAAAAAATTTAAAAAAATTGAAATTCCTGATTATTATTTTTTGCGGAGAATAAAAAAATTACAAAATCCGATGAAATTTTATAGGAAAAAAAAAAAAAAAAATTGAAATTCCTGATTATTATTTTTTGCGGAGAATAAAAAAATTACAATATCCGATGAAATTTTGCAGAAAAACAATTTGAAATTCCTTATTATTATTTTTTGTGGAGAATAAAAAAATTACAAAATCCGATGAAATTTTATAGGAAAAAAAACGAATTTTTTTTAAAAATTCCTGATTATTATTTTTTGCGGAGAATAAAAAAATTACAAAATCCGATGAAATTTTAAAGGAAAAAAACGAAAAAATTTTGAAATTCCTGATTATTATTTTTTGCAGAGAATAAAAAAATTACAAAATCCGATGAAATTTTAAAGGAAAAAAAACGAAAAAAAAATTCAAATTCCTGATTATTATTTTTTGCGGAAAATAAAAAAATTACAAAATCTGATGAAATTTTAAAAGGAAAAAAAACGAAATTTTTTTTCAAATTCCTGATTATTATTTTTTGCGGAGAATAAAAAAATTACAAAATCCGATGAAATTTTATAGGAAAAATTTTTTTAAAAAAATTGAAATTCCTGATTATTATTTTTTGTGGAGAATAAAAAAATTACAAAATCCGATGAAATTTTATAGGAAATTTTTTTAAAAAAAAATTGAAATTCCTGATTATTATTTTTTGCGGAGAATAAAAAAATTACAAAATCCGATGAAATTTTAAAGGAAAAAAAACGAAAAAAAAATTGAAATTCCTGATTATTATTTTTTGCGGAGAATAAAAAAATTACAAAATCCGATGAAATTTTAAAGGAAAAAAAACGAAAAAAAATTTGAAATTCCTGATTATTATTTTTTGTGGAGAATAAAAAAATTACAAAATCCGATGAAATTTTATAGGAAATTTTTTTAAAAAAAAATTGAAATTCCTGATTATTATTTTTTGCGGAGAATAAAAAAATTACAAAATCCGATGAAATTTTAAAGGAAAAAAAACGAAAAAAAATTTGAAATTCCTGATTATTATTTTTTGCAGAGAATAAAAAAATTACAAAATCCGATGAAATTTTATAGGAAAAAAAACGAAAAAAAATTTGAAATTCCTGATTATTATTTTTTGCGGAAAATAAAAAAATTACAAAATCTGATGAAATTTTAAAAGGAAAAAAAACGAATTTTTTTTTGAAATTCCTGATTATTATTTTTTGCGGAGAATAAAAAAATTACAAAATCCGATGAAATTTTATAGGAAAATTTTTTTTTTAAAAATTGAAATTCCTGATTATTATTTTTTTGCGGAGAATAAAAAAATTACAAAATCCGATGAAATTTTATAGGAAAAAAAAAAAAAAAAATTGAAATTCCTGATTATTATTTTTTGCGGAGAATAAAAAAAATTACAATATCCGATGAAATTTTGCAGAAAAACAATTTGAAATTCCTGATTATTATTTTTTGTGGAGAATAAAAAAATTACAAAATCCGATGAAATTTTATAGGAAAAAAAACGATTTTTTTTTAAAAATTCCTGATTATTATTTTTTGCGGAGAATAAAAAAATTACAAAATCCGATGAAATTTTAAAGGAAAAAAACGAAAAAATTTTGAAATTCCTGATTATTATTTTTTGCAGAGAATAAAAAAATTACAAAATCCGATGTAATTTTATAGGAAAAAAAACGAAAAAAAATTTGAAATTCCTGATTATTATTTTTTGCGGAAAATAAAAAAATTACAAAATCTGATGAAATTTTAAAAGGAAAAAAAACGAAAAAATTTTTCAAATCCCTGATTATTATTTTTTGCGGAGAATAAAAAAATTACAAAATCCGATGAAATTTTATAGGAAAAAAAAAAAAAAAAAAAATTGAAATTCCTGATTATTATTTTTTGCGGAGAATAAAAAAATTACAAAATCCGATGAAATTTTGCAGAAAAACAATTTGAAATTCCTGATTATTATTTTTTGTGGAGAATAAAAAAATTACAAAATCCGATGAAATTTTATAGGAAATTTTTTTAAAAAAAAATTGAAATTCCTGATTATTATTTTTTGCGGAGAATAAAAAAATTACAAAATCCGATGAAATTTTAAAGGAAAAAAAACGAAAAAAAATTTGAAATTCCTGATTATTATTTTTTGCAGAGAATAAAAAAATTACAAAATCCGATGAAATTTTATAGGAAAAAAAACGAAAAAAAATTTGAAATTCCTGATTATTATTTTTTGCGGAAAATAAAAAAATTACAAAATCTGATGAAATTTTAAAAGGAAAAAAAACGAAATTTTTTTTCAAATTCCTGATTATTATTTTTTGCGGAGAATAAAAAAATTACAAAATCCGATGAAATTTTATAGGAAAAATTTTTTTTAAAAAATTGAAATTCCTGATTATTATTTTTTGCGGAGAATAAAAAAATTACAAAATCCGATGAAATTTTATAGGAAAAAAAAAAAAAAAAATTGAAATTCCTGATTATTATTTTTTGCGGAGAATAAAAAAAATTACAATATCCGATGAAATTTTGCAGAAAAACAATTTGAAATTCCTGATTATTATTTTTTGTGGAGAATAAAAAAATTACAAAATCCGATGAAATTTTATAGGGAAAAAAACGAATTTTTTTTAAAAATTCCTGATTATTATTTTTTGCGGAGAATAAAAAAATTACAAAATCCGATGAAATTTTAAAGGAAAAAAACGAAAAAATTTTGAAATTCCTGATTATTATTTTTTGCAGAGAATAAAAAAATTACAAAATCCGATGTAATTTTATAGGAAAAAAAACGAAAAAAAATTTGAAATTCCTGATTATTATTTTTTGCGGAAAATAAAAAAATTACAAAATCTGATGAAATTTTAAAAGGAAAAAAAACGAAAAAATTTTTCAAATCCCTGATTATTATTTTTTGCGGAGAATAAAAAAATTACAAAATCCGATGAAATTTTATAGGAAAAAAAAAAAAAAAAAAAATTGAAATTCCTGATTATTATTTTTTGCGGAGAATAAAAAAATTACAAAATCCGATGAAATTTTGCAGAAAAACAATTTGAAATTCCTGATTATTATTTTTTGTGGAGAATAAAAAAATTACAAAATCCGATGAAATTTTATAGGAAATTTTTTTTAAAAAAAATTGAAATTCCTGATTATTATTTTTTGCGGAGAATAAAAAAATTACAAAATCCGATGAAATTTTAAAGGAAAAAAAACGAAAAAAAATTTGAAATTCCTGATTATTATTTTTTGCGGAGAATAAAAAAATTACAAAATCCGATGAAATTTTATAGGAAAAAAAAATTTAAAAAAATTGAAATTCCTGATTATTATTTTTTGGGGAGAATAAAAAAATTACAAAATCCGATGAAATTTTATAGGAAAAAAAAAAAAAAAAATTGAAATTCCTGATTATTATTTTTTGCGGAGAATAAAAAAATTACAATATCCGATGAAATTTTGCAGAAAAACAATTTGAAATTCCTTATTATTATTTTTTGTGGAGAATAAAAAAATTACAAAATCCGATGAAATTTTATAGGAAAAAAAACGAATTTTTTTTAAAAATTCCTGATTATTATTTTTTGCGGAGAATAAAAAAATTACAAAATCCGATGAAATTTTAAAGGAAAAAAACGAAAAAATTTTGAAATTCCTGATTATTATTTTTTGCAGAGAATAAAAAAATTACAAAATCCGATGAAATTTTAAAGGAAAAAAAACGAAAAAAAAATTCAAATTCCTGATTATTATTTTTTGCGGAAAATAAAAAAATTACAAAATCTGATGAAATTTTAAAAGGAAAAAAAACGAAATTTTTTTTCAAATTCCTGATTATTATTTTTTGCGGAGAATAAAAAAATTACAAAATCCGATGAAATTTTATAGGAAAAATTTTTTTAAAAAAATTGAAATTCCTGATTATTATTTTTTGCGGAGAATAAAAAAATTACAAAATCCGATTAAATTTTATAGGAAAAAAAAAAAAAAAAATTGAAATTCCTGATTATTATTTTTTGCGGAGAATAAAAAAATTTACAATATCCGATGAAATTTTGCAGAAAAACAATTTGAAATTCCTGATTATTATTTTTTGTGGAGAATAAAAAAATTACAAAATCCGATGAAATTTTATAGGAAAAAAAACGAATTTTTTTTAAAAATTCCTGATTATTATTTTTTGCGGAGAATAAAAAAATTACAAAATCCGATGAAATTTTAAAGGAAAAAAACGAAAAAATTTTGAAATTCCTGATTATTATTTTTTGCAGAGAATAAAAAAATTACAAAATCCGATGTAATTTTATAGGAAAAAAAACGAAAAAAAATTTGAAATTCCTGATTATTATTTTTTGCGGAAAATAAAAAAATTACAAAATCTGATGAAATTTTAAAAGGAAAAAAAACGAAAAAATTTTTCAAATCCCTGATTATTATTTTTTGCGGAGAATAAAAAAATTACAAAATCCGATGAAATTTTATAGGAAAAAAATTTTTTAAAAAATTGAAATTCCTGATTATTATTTTTTGCGGAGAATAAAAAAATTACAAAATCCGATGAAATTTTATAGGAAAAAAAAATAAAAAAATTGAAATTCCTGATTATTATTTTTTGCGGAGAATAAAAAAATTACAATATCCGATGAAATTTTGCAGAAAAACAATTTGAAATTCCTTATTATTATTTTTTGTGGAGAATAAAAAAATTACAAAATCCGATGAAATTTTATAGGAAAAAAAACGAATTTTTTTTAAAAATTCCTGATTATTATTTTTTGCGGAGAATAAAAAAATTACAAAATCCGATGAAATTTTAAAGGAAAAAAACGAAAAAATTTTGAAATTCCTGATTATTATTTTTTGCAGAGAATAAAAAAATTACAAAATCCGATGAAATTTTAAAGGAAAAAAAACGAAAAAAAAATTCAAATTCCTGATTATTATTTTTTGCGGAGAATAAATTTTTTTACAAAATCCGATGAAAATTTATAGGAAAAAAAACGAATTTTTTTTTGAAATTCCTGATTATTATTTTTTGCGGAGAATAAAAAAATTACAAAATCCGATGAAATTTTAAAGGAAAAAAAACGATTTTTTTTTTGAAATTCCTGATTATTATTTTTTGCGGAGAATAAAAAAATTACAAAATCCGATGAAATTTTAAAGGAAAAAAACGAAAAAAAAATGAAATTCCTGATTATTATTTTTTGCAGAGAATAAAAAAATTACAAAATCCGATGAAATTTTATAGAAAAAAAAAGAAATAAAATTTGAAATTCCTGATCATTATTTTTTGCGGAGAATAAAAAAATTACAAAATCCGATGAAATTTTATAGGAAAAAAAACGAAAAAAAATTTGAAATTCCTGATTATTATTTTTTGCGGAGACTAAAAAAATTACAAAATCGGATGAAATTTTGCAGAAAAAAAATTTGAAATTTATGATTATTTTTTGCGGAGAATAAAAAAATTACAAAATCCGATGAAGTTTTAAAGGAAAAAAAACGAAAAAAAATTTCAAATTCCTGATTATTATTTTTTCAGGAGAATAACAAAATTTAAAAAATCCGATGAAATTTTATAGGAAAAAAAACGAAAAAAAATTTGAAATTCCTGATTATTATTTTTTGCGGAGAATAAAAAAATTACAAAATCCGATGAAATTTTATAGGAAAAAAAACGAAAAAAAATTTGAAATTCCTGATTATTATTTTTTGCGGAGAATAAAAAAATTACAAAATCCGATGAAATTTTATAGGAAAAAAAAAAAAAAAAAAATTGAAATTCCTGATTATTATTTTTTGCGGAGAATAAAAAAATTACAAAATCCGATGAAATTTTATGGGAAATTTAAAAAAAAAAAAATTCAAATTCCTGATTATTATTTTTTGCGGAGAATAAAAAAATTACAAATCCGATGAAATTTTACAGAAAAACAATTTGAAATTCCTGATTATTATTTTTTTCGGAGAATAAAAAAATTACAAAATCCAATGAAATTTTATAGGAAAAAAAAAAAATAAATTTGAAATTCCTGATTATTATTTTTTGCGGAGAATAAACAAATTACAAAATCCGATGAAATTTTATAGGAAAAAAAACGAAAAAAAATTTGAAATTCCAGATTATTATTTTTTGCGGAAAATAAAAAAATTACAAAATCCGATGAAATTTTATAGGAAAAAAAACGAAAAAAAAATTGAAATTCCAGATTATTATTTTTTGCGGAAAATAAAAAAATTACAAAATCCGATGAAATTTTATAGGAAAAAAAACGATTTTTTTTTTAAAATTCATGATTATTATTTTTTGCGGAGAATAAAAGAATTACAAATTCCGATGAAATTTTATAGGAAAAAAAACGAAAAAAAATTTGAAATTCCTGATTATTATTTTTTGCGGAAAATAAAAAAATTACAAAATCTGATGAAATTTTAAAAGGAAAAAAAACGAAAAAAAAATTGAAATTCCTGATTATTATTTTTTGCGGAGAATAAAAAAATTACAAAATCCGATGAAATTTTATAGGAAAAAAAACGAAAAAAAAATTGAAATTCCTGATTATTATTTTTTGTGGAGAATAAACAAATTACAAAATCTGATGAATTTTTATAGGAATAAAAACGAAAAAAAAATTGAAATTCCTGATTATTATTTTTTGCGGCGAATGAAAAAATTACAAAATCAGATGAAATTTTAAAAGGAAAAAAAACGAAAAAAAAAAATCAAATTAAAGATTATTATTTTTTGCGGATAATAAAAAAATTACAAAATCCGTTGAAGTTTTATAGGAAAAAAAAGGAAAAAAAAAATCAAATTCCTGATTATTATTTTTTTGCGAAGAATAACAAAATTACAAAATCCGATGAAATTTTATAGGAAAAAAAACGAATTTTTTTTTGAAATTCCTGATTATTATTTTTTGCGGAAAATAAAAAAAGTACAAAATCCGATGAAATTTTAAAAGGAAAAAAAAATTAAAAAACATTGAAATTCCAGATTATTATTTTTTGCGGAGAATAAAAAAATTACAAAATCCGATGAAATTTTATAGGAAAAAAAACGATTTTTTTTTTAAAATTCCTGATTATTATTTTTTGCGGAGAATAAAAAAATTACAAAATCCGATGAAATTTTATAGGAAAAAAAACGAAAAAAAATTTGAAATTCCTGATTACTATTTTTTGCGGAGAATAAAAAAATAAAAAAATCCGATGAAATTTTATAGGAAAAAAAACGAAAAAAAATTTGAAATTCCTGATTATTATTTTTTGCGGAAAATGAAAAAATTACAAAATCTGATGAAATTTTAAAAGGAAAAAAAACGAAAAAAAAATTCAAATTCCTGATTATTATTTTTTGCGGAGAATAAAAAAATTACAAAATCGGATGAAATTTTATAGGAAAAATTTTTTTAAAAAAATTGAAATTCCTGATTATTATTTTTTGCGGAGAATAAAAAAATTACAAAATCCGATGAAATTTTATAGGAAAAAAAAAATAAAAAAAAATTGAAATTCCTGATTATTATTTTTTGCGGAGAATAAAAAAATTACAATATCCGATGAAATTTTGCAGAAAAACAATTTGAAATTCCTGATTATTATTTTTGGTGGAGAATAAAAAAATTACAAAATCCGATGAAATTTTATAGGAATAAAAACGAATTTTTAAAAAAAATTCCTGATTATTATTTTTTGCGGAGAATAAAAAAATTACAAAATCCGATGAAATTTTAAAGGAAAAAAACGAAAAAAAAATGAAATTCCTGATTATTATTTTTTGCGGAGAATAAAAAAATTACAAAATCCGATGAAATTTTATAGGAAAAATTTTTTAAAAAAAATTGAAATTCCTGATTATTATTTTTTGCGGAGAATAAAAAAATTACAAAATCCGATGAAATTTTATAGGAAAAAAAAAAAAAAAAAAAATTGAAATTCCTGATTATTATTTTTTGCGGAGAATAAAAAAATTACAATATCCGATGAAATTTTGCAGAAAAACAATTTGAAATTCCTGATTATTATTTTTGGTGGAGAATAAAAAAATTACAAAATCCGATGAAATTTTATAGGAATAAAAACGAATTTTTAAAAAAAATTCCTGATTATTATTTTTTGCGGAGAATAAAAAAATTACAAAATCCGATGAAATTTTAAAGGATAAAAACGAAAAAAAAATGAAATTCCTGATTATTATTTTTTGCGGAGAATAAAAAAATTACAAAATCCGATGAAATTTTATAGGAAAAAAAACGAAATAAAATTTGAAATTCCTGATTATTATTTTTTGCGGAGACTAAAAAAATTACAAAATTGGATGAAATTTTATAGAAAAAAAAACGATTTTTTTTTTTAAATTCCTGATTATTATTTTTTGCGGAGAATAAAAAAATTACAAAATCCGATGAAATTTTATAGGAAAAAAAACGAAAAAAAAATTGAAATTCCTGATGACTATTTTTTGCGGAGAATAAAAAAATAAAAAAATCCGATGAAATTTTATAGGAAAAAAAACGAAAAAAAATTTGAAATTCCTGATTATTATTTTTTGCGGAAAATAAAAAAATTACAAAATCTGATGAAATTTTAAAAGGAAAAAAAACGAAAAAAAAATTCAAATTCCTGATTATTATTTTTTGCGGAGAATAAAAAAATTACAAAATCCGATGAAATTTTATAGGAAAATTTTTTTTAAAAAAATTGAAATTCCTGATTATTATTTTTTGCGGAGAATAAAAAAATTACAAAATCCGATGAAATTTTATAGGAAAAAAAAAAAAAAAAAAAAATTGAAATTCCTGATTATTATTTTTTGCGGAGAATAAAAAAATTACAATATCCGATGAAATTTTGCAGAAAAACAATTTGAAATTCCTGATTATTATTTTTGGTGGAGAATAAAAAAATTACAAAATCCGATGAAATTTTATAGGAATAAAAACGAATTTTTAAAAAAAATTCCTGATTATTATTTTTTCCGGAGAATAAAAAATTTACAAAATCCGATGAAATTTTAAAGGAAAAAAACGAAAAAAAAATGAAATTCCTGATTATTATTTTTTGCGGAGAATAAAAAAATTACAAAATCGGATGAAATTTTATAGGAAAATTTTTTTTAAAAAAATTGAAATTCCTGATTATTATTTTTTGCGGAGAATAAAAAAATTACAAAATCCGATGAAATTTTATAGGAAAAAAAAAAAAAAAAAAAAATTGAAATTCCTGATTATTATTTTTTGCGGAGAATAAAAAAATTACAAAAACCGATGAAATTTTGCAGAAAAACAATTTGAAATTCCTGATTATTATTTTTTGTGGAGAATAAAAAAATTACAAAATCCGATGAAATTTTATAGGAAAATTTTTAAAAAAAAAATTGAAATTCCTGATTATTATTTTTTGCGGAGAATAAAAAAATTACAAAATCCGATGAAATTTTAAAGGAAAAAAAACGAAAAAAAATTTGAAATTCCTGATTATTATTTTTTGCAGAGAATAAAAAAATTACAAAATCCGATGAAATTTTATATGAAAAAAAACGAAAAAAAAATTGAAATTCCTGATTATTATTTTTTGCGGAAAATAAAAAAATTACAAAATCTGATGAAATTTTAAAAGGAAAAAAAACGAAATTTTTTTTCAAATTCCTGATTATTATTTTTTGCGGAGAATAAAAAAATTACAAAATCCGATGAAATTTTATAGGAAATTTTTTTTTTTAAAAATTGAAATTCCTGATTATTATTTTTTGCGGAGAATAAAAAAATTACAAAATCCGATGAAATTTTATAGGAAAAAAAAAAAAAAAAATTGAAATTCCTGATTATTATTTTTTGCGGAGAATAAAAAAAATTACAATATCCGATGAAATTTTGCAGAAAAACAATTTGAAATTCCTGATTATTATTTTTTGTGGAGAATAAAAAAATTACAAAATCCGATGAAATTTTATAGGAAAAAAAACGAATTTTTTTAAAAAATTCCTGATTATTATTTTTTGCGGAGAATAAAAAAATTACAAAATCCGATGAAATTTTAAAGGAAAAAAACGAAAAAATTTTGAAATTCCTGATTATTATTTTTTGCAGAGAATAAAAAAATTACAAAATCCGATGTAATTTTATAGGAAAAAAAACGAAAAAAAATTTGAAATTCCTGATTATTATTTTTTGCGGAGAATAAAAAAATTACAAAATCCGATGAAATTTTATAGGAAAAAAAACGAAAAAAAATTTGAAATTCCTGATTATTATTTTTTGCGGAAAATAAAAAAATTACAAAATCTGATGAAATTTTAAAAGGAAAAAAAACGAAAAAATTTTTCAAATCCCTGATTATTATTTTTTGCGGAGAATAAAAAAATTACAAAATCCGATGAAATTTTATAGGAAAAAAAAATTTAAAAAAATTGAAATTCCTGATTATTATTTTTTGCGGAGAATAAAAAAATTACAAAATCCGATGAAATTTTATAGGAAAAAAAAAAAAAAAAATTGAAATTCCTGATTATTATTTTTTGCGGAGAATAAAAAAATTACAATATCCGATGAAATTTTGCAGAAAAACAATTTGAAATTCCTTATTATTATTTTTTGTGGAGAATAAAAAAATTACAAAATCCGATGAAATTTTATAGGAAAAAAAACGAATTTTTTTAAAAAATTCCTGATTATTATTTTTTGCGGAGAATAAAAAAATTACAAAATCCGATGAAATTTTAAAGGAAAAAAACGAAAAAATTTTGAAATTCCTGATTATTATTTTTTGCAGAGAATAAAAAAATTACAAAATCCGATGAAATTTTAAAGGAAAAAAAACGAAAAAAAAATTCAAATTCCTGATTATTATTTTTTGCGGAGAATAAATTTTTTTACAAAATCCGATGAAAATTTATAGGAAAAAAAACGAATTTTTTTTTGAAATTCCTGATTATTATTTTTTGCGGAGAATAAAAAAATTACAAAATCCGATGAAATTTTAAAGGAAAAAAAACGATTTTTTTTTTGAAATTCCTGATTATTATTTTTTGCGGAGAATAAAAAAATTACAAAATCCGATGAAATTTTAAAGGAAAAAAACGAAAAAAAAATGAAATTCCTGATTATTATTTTTTGCAGAGAATAAAAAAATTACAAAATCCGATGAAATTTTATAGAAAAAAAAAGAAATAAAATTTGAAATTCCTGATTATTATTTTTTGCGGAGAATAAAAAAATTACAAAATCCGATGAAATTTTATAGGAAAAAAAACGAAAAAAAATTTGAAATTCCTGATTATTATTTTTTGCGGAGACTAAAAAAATTACAAAATCGGATGAAATTTTGCAGAAAAAAAATTTGAAATTTATGATTATTTTTTGCGGAGAATAAAAAAATTACAAAATCCGATGAAGTTTTAAAGGAAAAAAAACGAAAAAAAATTTCAAATTCCTGATTATTATTTTTTCAGGAGAATAACAAAATTTAAAAAATCCGATGAAATTTTACAGGAAAAAAAACGAAAAAAAATTTGAAATTCCTGATTATTATTTTTTGCGGAGAATAAAAAAATTACAAAATCCGATGAAATTTTATAGGAAAAAAAACGAAAAAAAATTTGAAATTCCTGATTATTATTTTTTGCGGAGAATAAAAAAATTACAAAATCCGATGAAATTTTATAGGAAAAAAAAAAAAAAAAAAATTGAAATTCCTGATTATTATTTTTTGCGGAGAATAAAAAAATTACAAAATCCGATGAAATTTTATGGGAAATTTAAAAAAAAAAAAATTCAAATTCCTGATTATTATTTTTTGCGGATGTTAAAAAAATTACAAATCCGATGAAATTTTACAGAAAAAATTTTTGAAATTCCTGATTATTATTTTTTTCGGAGAATAAAAAAATTACAAAATCCAATGAAATTTTATAGGAAAAAAAAAAAAAAAATTTGAAATTCCTGATTATTATTTTTTGCGGAGAATAAACAAATTACAAAATCCGATGAAATTTTATAGGAAAAAAAACGAAAAAAAAATTGAAATTCCAGATTATTATTTTTTGCGGAAAATAAAAAAATTACAAAATCTGATGAAATTTTAAAAGGAAAAAAAACGAAAAAAAAATTGAAATTCCTGATTATTATTTTTTGCGGAGAATAAAAAAATTACAAAATCCGATGAAATTTTATAGGAAAAAAAACGAAAAAAAAATTGAAATTCCTGATTATTATCTTTTGTGGAGAATAAACAAATTACAAAATCTGATGAATTTTTATAGGAATAAAAACGAAAAAAAAATTGAAATTCCTGATTATTATTTTTTGCGGCGAATGAAAAAATTACAAAATCAGATGAAATTTTAAAAGGAAAAAAAACGAAAAAAAAAAATCAAATTAAAGATTATTATTTTTTGCGGATAATAAAAAAATTACAAAATCCGTTGAAGTTTTATAGGAAAAAAAAGGAAAAAAAAAATCAAATTCCTGATTATTATTTTTTTGCGAAGAATAACAAAATTACAAAATCCGATGAAATTTTATAGGAAAAAAAACGAATTTTTTTTTGAAATTCCTGATTATTATTTTTTGCGGAAAATAAAAAAAGTACAAAATCCGATGAAATTTTAAAAGGAAAAAAAAATTTAAAAAAATTGAAATTCCAGATTATTATTTTTTGCGGAGAATAAAAAAATTACAAAATCCGATGAAATTTTATAGAAAAAAAAACGATTTTTTTTTTTAAATTCCTGATTATTATTTTTTGCGGAGAATAAAAAAATTACAAAATCCGATGAAATTTTATAGAAAAAAAAACGATTTTTTTTTTTAAATTCCTGATTATTATTTTTTGCGGAGAATAAAAAAATTACAAAATCCGATGAAATTTTATAGGAAAAAAAACGAAAAAAAAATTGAAATTCCTGATGACTATTTTTTGCGGAGAATAAAAAAATAAAAAAATCCGATGAAATTTTATAGGAAAAAAAACGAAAAAAAATTTGAAATTCCTGATTATTATTTTTTGCGGAAAATAAAAAAATTACAAAATCTGATGAAATTTTAAAAGGAAAAAAAACGAAAAAAAAATTCAAATTCCTGATTATTATTTTTTGCGGAGAATAAAAAAATTACAAAATCGGATGAAATTTTATAGGAAATTTTTTTTAAAAAAAATTGAAATTCCTGATTATTATTTTTTGCGGAAAATAAAAAAATTACAAAATCCGATGAAATTTTATAGGAAAAAAAACGAAAACAAATTTGAAATTCCTGATTATTATTTTTTGCGGAAAATAAAAAAATTACAAAATCCGATGAAATTTTATAGGAAAAAAAAAAAAAAAAAAAATTGAAATTCCTGATTATTATTTTTTGCGGAGAATAAAAAAATTACAAAATCCGATGAAATTTTATGGGAAATTTAAAAAAAAAAAAATTCAAATTCCTGATTATTATTTTTTGCGGAGAATAAAAAAATTACAAATCCGATGAAATTTTACAGAAAAAAAATTTGAAATTCCTGATTATTATTTTTTTCGGAGAATAAAAAAATTACAAAATCCAATGAAATTTTATAGGAAAAAAAAAAAAAAAATTTGAAATTCCTGATTATTATTTTTTGCGGAGAATAAACAAATTACAAAATCTGATGAAATTTTATAGGAAAAAAAACGAAAAAAAAATTGAAATTCCTGATTATTATTTTTTGCGGAGAATAAACAAATTACAAAATCTGATGAAATTTTATAGGAAAAAAACCGAAAAAAAAATTGAAATTCCTGATTATTATTTTGTACAGAGAATAAAAAAATTACAAAATCCGATGAAATTTTACAGAAAAACAATTTGAAATTCCTGATTATTATTTTTTTCGGAGAATAAAAAAATTACAAAATCCAATGAAATTTTATAGGAAAAAAAAAAAAAAAAATTGAAATTCCTGATTATTATTTTTTGCGGAGAATAAAAAAATTACAAAATCCGATGAAATTTTATAGGAAAAAAAACGAAAAAAAAATTGAAATTCCTGATTATTATTTTTTGCGGAGAATAAACAAATTACAAAATCTGATGAAATTTTATAGGAAAAAAACCGAAAAAAAAATTGAAATTCCTGATTATTATTTTGTACAGAGAATAAAAAAAGTACAAAATCCGATGAAATTTTATAGGAAAAAAAAACGATTTTTTTTTTTAAATTCCTGATTATTTCTTGCGGAGAATAAAAAAATTACAAAATCGGATGAAATTTTAAAAGGAAAAAAAAACGAAAAAAAAAAATCAAATTCCAGATTATTATTTTTTGCGGAGAATAAAAAAATTACAAAATCCGATGAAATTTTACAGAAAAAAAACAAATTTTTTTTTGAAATTCCTGATTATTATTTTTTGCGGAGAATAAAAAAATTACAAAATCTTTTGAAATTTTATAGGAAAAAAAAAATAAAAAAATTCAAATTCCTGATTATTATTTTTTGCGGAGAATAAAAAAATTACAATATCCGATGAAATTTTGCAGAAAAACAATTTGAAATTCCTGATTATTATTTTTTGTGGAGAATAAAAAAATTACAAAATCCGATGAAATTTTATAGGAAAAAAAACGAATTTTTTTTTGAAATTCCTGATTATTATTTTTTGCGGAAAATAAAAAAATTACAAAATCCGATGAAATTTTAAAAGGAAAATTTTTTTTAAAAAAATTGAAATTCCATATTATTTTTTGCGGAGAATAAAAAAATTACAAAATCCGATGAAATTTTATAGAAAAAAAACCGATTTTTTTTTTTAAATTCCTGATTATTATTTTTTGCGGAGAATAAAAAAAATACAAAATCCGATGAAATTTTATAGGAAATTTTTTTTAAAAAAATTGAAATTCCTGATTATTATTTTTTGCGGAGAATAAAAAAATTACAAAATCCGATGAAATTTTAAAGGAAAAAAAACGAAAAAAAAATTCAAATTCCTGATTATTATTTTTTGCGGAGAATAAATTTTTTTACAAAATCCGATGAAAATTTATAGGAAAAAAAACGAATTTTTTTTTGAAATTCCTGATTATTATTTTTTGCGGAGAATAAAAAAATTACAAAATCCGATGAAATTTTAAAGGAAAAAAAACGATTTTTTTTTTGAAATTCCTGATTATTATTTTTTGCGGAGAATAAAAAAATTACAAAATCCAATGAAATTTTATAGGAAAAAAAAAAAAAAAATTTGAAATTCCTGATTATTATTTTTTGCGGAGAATAAACAAATTACAAAATCCGATGAAATTTTATAGGAAAAAAAACGAAAAAAAAATTTAAATTCCTGATTATTATTTTTTGCGGAGAATAAACAAATTACAAAATCTGATGAAATTTTATAGGAAAAAAACCGAAAAAAAAATTGAAATTCCTGATTATTATTTTGTACAGAGAATAAAAAAATTACAAAATCAGATGAAATTTTACAGAAAAACAATTTGAAATTCCTGATTATTATTTTTTTCGGAGAATAAAAAAATTACAAAATCCAATGAAATTTTAGAGGAAAAAAAAAAAAAAAATTTGAAATTCCTGATTATTATTTTTTGCGGAGAATAAAAAAATTACAAAATCCGATGAAATTTTATAGGAAAAAAAACGAAAAAAAAATTGAAATTCCTGATTATTATTTTTTGCGGAGAATAAACAAATTACAAAATCTGATGAAATTTTATAGGAAAAAAACCGAAAAAAAAATTGAAATTCCTGATTATTATTTTGTACAGAGAATAAAAAAAGTACAAAATCCGATGAAATTTTATAGGAAAAAAAACGATTTTTTTTTTGAAATTCCTGATTATTTCTTGCGGAGAATAAAAAAATTACAAAATCGGATGAAATTTTAAAAGGAAAAAAAAACGAAAAAAAAAATCAAATTCCAGATTATTATTTTTTGCGGAGAATAAAAAAATTACAAAATCCGATGAAATTTTACAGAAAAAAAACAAATTTTTTTTTGAAATTCCTGATTATTATTTTTTGCGGAGAATAAAAAAATTACAAAATCTTTTGAAATTTTATAGGAAAAAAAAAAAAAAAAAATTCAAATTCCTGATTATTATTTTTTGCGGAGAATAAAAAAATTACAAAATCCGATGAAATTTTGCAGAAAAACAATTTGAAATTCCTGATTATTATTTTTTGTGGAGAATAAAAAAATTACAAAATCCGATGAAATTTTATAGGAAAAAAAACGAATTTTTTTTTGAAATTCCTGATTATTATTTTTTGCGGAAAATAAAAAAATTACAAAATCCGATGAAATTTTATAGGAAATTTTTTTTTAAAAAAATTGAAATTCCTGATTATTATTTTTTGCGGAGAATAAAAAAATTACAAAATCCGATGAAATTTTAAAGGAAAAAAAACGAAAAAAAAATTGAAATTCCTGATTATTATTTTTTGCAGAGAATAAAAAAATTACAAAATCCGATGAAATTTTATAGGAAAAAAAACGAAAAAAAAATTGAAATTCCTGATTTTTATTTTTTGTGGAGAATAAAAAAATTACGAAATCCGATGAAATTTTATAGGAAAAAAAACGAAAAAAAAATTGAAATTCCTGATTATTATTTTTTGCGGAAAATAAAAAAATTACAAAATCTGATGAAATTTTAAAAGGAAAAAAAACGAAAAAAAATTTCAAATTCCTGATTATTATTTTTTGCGGAGAATAAAAAAATTACAAAATCCGATGAAATTTTATAGGAAAAAAATTTTTAAAAAAATTGAAATTCCTGATTATTATTTTTTGCGGAGAATAAAAAAATTACAAAATCCGATGAAATTTTATAGGAAAAAAAAAAAAGAAAATTGAAATTCCTGATTATTATTTTTTGCGGAGAATAAAAAAATTACAAAATCCGATGAAATTTTGCAGAAAAACAATTTGAAATTCCTGATTATTATTTTTTGTGGAGAATAAAAAAATTACAAAATCCGATGAAATTTTATAGGCAAAAAAACGAATTTTTTTTTTGAAATTCCTGATTATTATTTTTTGCGGAAAATAAAAAAATTACAAAATCCGATGAAATTTTAAAAGGAAAATTTTTTTAAAAAAAATTGAAATTCCATATTATTTTTTGCGGAGAATAAAAAAATTACAAAATCCGATGAAATTTTATAGAAAAAAAACCGATTTTTTTTTTTAAATTCCTGATTATTATTTTTTGCGGAGAATAAAAAAAATACAAAATCCGATGAAATTTTATAGGAAATTTTTTTTTTAAAAAATTGAAATTCCTGATTATTATTTTTTGCGGAGAATAAAAAAATTACAAAATCCGATGAAATTTTAAAGGAAAAAAAACGAAAAAAAAATTGAAATTCCTGATTATTATTTTTTGCAGAGAATAAAAAAATTACAAAATCCGATGAAATTTTATAGGAAAAAAAACGAAAAAAAAATTGAAATTCCTGATTTTTATTTTTTGTGGAGAATAAAAAAATTACAAAATCCGATGAAATTTTATAGGAAAAAAAACGAAAAAAAAATTGAAATTCCTGATTATTATTTTTTGCGGAAAATAAAAAAATTACAAAATCTGATGAAATTTTAAAAGGAAAAAAAACGAAAAAAAAATTCAAATTCCTGATTATTATTTTTTGCGGAGAATAAAAAAATTACAAAATCCGATGAAATTTTATAGGAAAAAAAAATTTAAAAAAATTGAAATTCCTGATTATTATTTTTTGCGGAGAATAAAAAAATTACAAAATCCGATGAAATTTTATAGGAAAAAAAAAAAAAAAAATTGAAATTCCTGATTATTATTTTTTGCGGAGAATAAAAAAATTACAATATCCGATGAAATTTTGCAGAAAAACAATTTGAAATTCCTGATTATTATTTTTTGTGGAGAATAAAAAAATTACAAAATCCGATGAAATTTTATAGGAAAAAAAACGAATTTTTTTTTAAAATTCCTGATTATTATTTTTTGCGGAGAATAAAAAAATTACAAAATCCGATGAAATTTTAAAGGAAAAAAAACGAAAAAATTTTGAAATTCCTGATTATTCTTTTTTGCAGAGAATAAAAAAATTACAAAATCCGATGAAATTTTAAAGGAAAAAAAACGAAAAAAAAATTCAAATTCCTGATTATTATTTTTTGCGGAGAATAAATTTTTTTACAAAATCCGATGAAAATTTATAGGAAAAAAAACGAATTTTTTTTTGAAATTCCTGATTATTATTTTTTGCGGAGAATAAAAAAAATACAAAATCCGATGAAATTTTAAAGGAAAAAAACGAAAAAAAAAATTGAAATTCCTGATTATTATTTTTTGCGGAGAATAAAAAAATTACAAAATCTGATGAAATTTTATAGGAAAAAAAACGAAAAAAAATTTGAAATTCCTGATTATTATTTTTTGCGGAGAATAAAAAAATTACAAAATCCGATGAAATTTTATAGGAAAAAAAAATTGAAATTCCTGATTATTATTTTTTGCGGAGAATAAACAAATTACAAAATCGGATGAAATTTTATAGGAAAAAAAACGAAAAAAAAAAATCAAATTCCTGATTATTATTTTGTACAGAGAATAAAAAAAGTACAAAATCCGATGAAATTTTATAGGAAAAAAAACGAATTTTTTTTTGAAATTCCTTATTATTTTTTGCGGAGAATAAAAAAATTACAAAATCGGATGAAATTTTAAAAGGAAAAAAAACGAAAAAAAAAATCAAATTCCAGATTACTATTTTTTGCGGAGAATAAAAAAATTACAAAATCCGATGAAATTTTACAGAAAAAAAAACGAATTTTTTTTTGAAATTCCTGATTATTATTTTTTGCGGAGACTAAAAAAATTACAAAATCCGATGAAATTTTAAAAGAAAAAAAACGAAAAAAAAATTCAAATTCCTGATTATTATTTTTTGCGGAGAATAAATTTTTTTACAAAATCCGATGAAAATTTATAGGAAAAAAAACGAAAAAAAATTTGAAATTCCTGATTATTATTTTTTGCGGAGAATAATTTTTTTTACAAAATCCGATGAAAATTTATAGGAAAAAAAACGAAAAAAAAATTGAAATTCCTGATTATTATTTTTTGCGGAGAATAAAAAAATTACAAAATCCGATGAAATTTTATAGGAAAGAAAACGAATTTTTTAAAAAAATTCCTGATTATTATTTTTTGCGGAGAATAAAAAAATTACAAAATTATTTTTTGCGGAGAATAAAAAAATTACAACATCCGATGAAATTTTATAGGAAAAAAAAATAAAAAAATTGAAATTCCTGATTATTATTTTTTGCGGAGAATAAAAAAATGACAAAATCCGATGAAATTTTACAGAAAAAAAAAAGAAAAAAAATTGAAATTCCTGATTATTATTTTGTACAGAGAATAAAAAAAGTACAAAATCCGATGAAATTTTATAGGAAAAAAAACGAATTTTTTGTAAAAATTCCTGATTATTATTTTTTGCGGAGAATAAAAAAATTACAAAATCCGATGAAATTTTACAGAAAAAAAAACGAAAAAAAATTGAAATTCCTGATTATTATTTTTTGCGGAGAAAGAAAAAATTACAAAATCCGATGAAATTTTATAGGAAAAAAAAATTTAAAAAAATTTGAAATTCCTGATTATTATTTTTTGCGGAGAATAAAAAAATTACAAAATCCGATGAAATTTTATAGGAAAAAAAAAATAATAAAAATTGAAATTCCTGATTATTATTTTTTGCGGAGACTAAAAAAATTACAAAATCCGATAAAATTTTACAGAAAAAAAAACGAATTTGTTTTTGAAATTCCTGATTATTATTTTTTGCGGAGACTAAAAAAATTACAAAATCCGATGAAATTTTAAAGGAAAAAAAACGAAAAAAAAAAATCAAATTCCTGATTATTATTTTTTGCAGAGAAAAAATTTTTTTACAAAATCCGATGAAAATTTATAGGAAAAAAAACGAAAAAAAATTTGAAATTCCTGATTATTATATTTTGCGGAGAATAAAAAAATTACAAAATCCGATGAAATTTTATAGGAAAAAAAAAATAAAAAAATTGAAATTCCTGATTATTATTTTTTGCGGAGAATAAAAAAATGACAAAATCCGATGAAATTTTACAGAAAAAAAAACGAAAAAAAATTGAAATTCCTGATTATTATTTTTTGCGGAGAATAAAAAAATTACAAAATCCGATGAAATTTTATAGGAAAAAAAAATTGAAATTCCTGATTATTATTTTTTGCGGAGAATAAACAAATTACAAAATCTGATGAAATTTTATAGGAAAAAAAACGAAAAAAAATTTGAAATTCCTGATTATTATTTTGTACAGAGAATAAAAAAATTACAAAATCCGATGAAATTTTATAGGAAAAAAAACGAATTTTTTTTTGAAATTCCTGATTATTTTTTGCGGAGAATAAAAAAATTACAAAATCTGATGAAATTTTAAAAGGAAAAAAAACGAAAAAAAAATTCAAATTCCTCATTATTATTTTTTGCGGAGAATAAAAAAATTACAAAATCCGATGAAATTTTCTAGGAAAAAAAAATTTAAAAAAATTGAAATTCCTGATTATTATTTTTTGCGGAGAATAAAAAAATTACAAAATCCGATGAAATTTTATAGGAAAAAAAAAAAAAAAAAAAATTGAAATTCCTGATTATTTTTTTTTGTGGAGAATAAAAAAATTACAAAATCCGATGAAATTTTATAGGAAAAAAAACGAATTTTTTTTTGAAATTCCTGATTATTATTTTTTGCAGAGAATAAACAAATTACAAAATCCGATGAAATTTTATAGGAAAAAAAAAAATTCAAATTCCTGATTATTATTTTTTGCGGAGAATAAATTTTTTTACAAAATCCGATGAAAATTTATAGGAAAAAAACGAAAAAAAAAAATTGAAATTCCTGATTATTATTTTGTACAGAGAATAAAAAAAGTACAAAATCCGATGAAATTTTATAGGAAAAAAAACGAATTTTTTTTTGAAATTCCTGATTATTATTTTTTGCGGAGAATAAAAAAATTACAAAATCCGATGAAATTTTATAGTAAAAAAAAATAAAAAAATTGAAATTCCTGATTATTATTTTTTGCGGAGAATAAAAAATTTACAAAATCCGATGAAATTTTACAGAAAAAAAAACGAAAAAAAATTGAAATTCCTGATTATTATTTTGTACAGAGAATAAAAAAAGTACAAAATCCGATGAAATTTTATAGGAAAAAAAACGAATTTTTTTTAAAAATTCCTGATTATTATTTTTTGCGGAGAATAAAAAAATTACAAAATCCGATGAAATTTTAAAGGAAAAAAACGAAAAAAAATTGAAATTCCTGATTATTATTTTTTGCGGAGAATAAAAAAATTACAAAATCCGATGAAATTTTACAGAAAAAAAAAAACGAAAAAAAATTGAAATTCCTGATTATTATTTTTTGCGGAGAATAAAAAAATTACAAAATCCGATGAAATTTTATAGGAAAAAAAACTAAAAAAAAATTTGAAATTCCTGATTATTATTTTTTGCGGAGAATAAAAAAATTACAAAATCCGATGAAATTTTATAGGAAAAAAAAAATAAAAAAAATTGAAATTCCTGATTATTATTTTTTGCGGAGAATAAAAAAATGACAAAATCCGATGAAATTTTACAGAAAAAAAAACGAAAAAAAATTGAAATTCCTGATTAATATTTTGTACAGAGAATAAAAAAAGTACAAAATCCGATGAAATTTTATAGGAAAAAAAACGAATTTTTTTTTGAAATTCCTGATTATTATTTTTTGCGGAGAATAAAAAAATTACAAAATCCGATGAAATTTTATAGGAAAAAAAAATAAAAAAATTGAAATTCCTGATTATTATTTTTTGCGGAGAATAAAAAATTTACAAAATCCGATGAAATTTTACAGAAAAAAAAACGAAAAAAAATTGAAATTCCTGATTATTATTTTGTACAGAGAATAAAAAAAGTACAAAATCCGATGAAATTTTATAGGAAAAAAAACGAATTTTTTTTAAAAATTCCTGATTATTATTTTTTGCGGAGAATAAAAAAATTACAAAATCCGATGAAATTTTAAAGGAAAAAAACGAAAAAAAATTGAAATTCCTGATTATTATTTTTTGCGGAGAATAAAAAAATTACAAAATCCGATGAAATTTTACAGAAAAAAAAAAACGAAAAAAAATTGAAATTCCTGATTATTATTTTTTGCGGAGAATAAAAAAATTACAAAATCCGATGAAATTTTATAGGAAAAAAAACTAAAAAAAAAATTGAAATTCCTGATTATTATTTTTTGCGGAGAATAAAAAAATTACAAAATCCGATGAAATTTTATAGGAAAAAAAAAATAAAAAAAATTGAAATTCCTGATTATTATTTTTTGCGGAGAATAAAAAAATGACAAAATCCGATGAAATTTTACAGAAAAAAAAACGAAAAAAAATTGAAATTCCTGATTAATATTTTGTACAGAGAATAAAAAAATGACAAAATCCGATGAAATTTTACAGAAAAAAAAACGAAAAAAAATTGAAATTCCTGATTAATATTTTGTACAGAGAATAAAAAAATTACAAAATCCGATGAAATTTTATATGAAAAAAAAAATAAAAAAAATTGAAATTCCTGATTATTATTTTTTGCGGAGAATAAAAAAATTACAAAATCCGATGAAATTTTACAGAAAAAAAAACGAAAAAAAATTGAAATTCCTGATTATTATTTTTTGCGGAGAATAAAAAAATTACAAAATCCGATGAAATTTTATAGGAAAAAACAATTTGAAATTCCTGATTATTATTTTTTGCGGAGAATAAACAAATTACAAAATCTGATGAAATTTTATAGGAAAAAAAACGAAAAAAAATTTGAAATTCCTGATTATTATTTTTTGCGGAGAATAAAAAAATTACAAAATCCGATGAAATTTTATAGGAAAAAAAAATTTGAAATTCCTGATTATTATTTTTTGCGGAGAATAAACAAATTACAAAATCTGATGAAATTTTATAGGAAAAAAAACGAAAAAAATTTTGAAATTCCTGATTATTATTTTTTGCGGAAAATAAAAAAATTACAAAATCGGATGAAATTTTAAAAGGAAAAAAAACGAAAAAAAAATTCAAATTCCAGATTATTATTTTTTGCGGAGAATAAAAAAATTACAAAATCCGATGAAATTTTACAGAAAAAAAAACGAATTTGTTTTTGAAATTCCTGATTATTATTTTTTGCGGAGAATAAAAAAATTACAAAATCCGATGAAATTTTAAAGGAAAAAAACGAAAAAAATTTGAAATTCCTGATTATTATTTTTTGCAGAGAATAAACAAATTACAAAATCCGATGAAATTTTATAGGAAAAAAAAAAATTCAAATTCCTGATTATTATTTTTTGCGGAGAATAAATTTTTTTACAAAATCCGATGAAAATTTATAGGAAAAAAACGAAAAAAAATTTGAAATTCCTGATTATTATTTTGTACAGAGAATAAAAAAAGTACAAAATCCGATGAAATTTTATAGGAAAAAAAACGAATTTTTTTTTGAAATTCCTGATTATTATTTTTTGCGGAGAATAAAAAAATTACAAAATCCGATGAAATTTTATAGGAAAAAAAAAATAAAAAAATTGAAATTCCTGATTATTATTTTTTGCGGAGAATAAAAAAATTACAAAATCCGATGAAATTTTACAGAAAAAAAAACGAAAAAAAATTTAAATTCCTGATTATTATTTTGTACAGAGAATAAAAAAAAGTACAAAATCCGATGAAATTTTATAGGAAAAAAAACGAATTTTTTTTAAAAATTCCTGATTATTATTTTTTGCGGAGAATAAAAAAATTACAAAATCCGATGAAATTTTAAAGGAAAAAAACGAAAAAAAATTGAAATTCCTGATTATTATTTTTTGCGGAGAATAAAAAAATTACAAAATCCGATGAAATTTTACAGAAAAAAAAAACGAAAAAAAATTGAAATTCCTGATTATTATTTTTTGCGGAGAATAAAAAAATTACAAAATCCGATGAAATTTTATAGGAAAAAAAAAATAAAAAAAATTGAAATTCCTGATTATTATTTTTTGCGGAGAATAAAAAAATGACAAAATCCGATGAAATTTTACAGAAAAAAAACGAAAAAAAATTGAAATTCCTGATTATTATTTTGTACAGAGAATAAAAAAAGTACAAAATCCGATGAAATTTTATAGGAAAAAAAACGATTTTTTTTTTTAAATTCCTGCTTTTTTTTTGCGGAGAATAAAAAAATTACAAAATCGGATGAAATTTTAAAAGGAAAAAAAACGAAAAAAAAAATCAAATTCCAGATTATTATTTTTTGCGGAGAATAAAAAAATTACAAAATCCAATGAAATTTTACAGAAAAAAAAACGAATTTGTTTTTGAAATTCCTGATTATTATTTTTTGCGGAGACTAAAAAAATTACAAAATCCGATGAAATTTTACAGAAAAAAAAACGAATTTGTTTTTGAAATTCCTGATTATTATTTTTTGCGGAGACTAAAAAAATTACAAAATCCGATGAAATTTTAAAGGAAAAAAAACGAAAAAAAAAAATCAAATTCCTGATTATTATTTTTTGCGGAGAATAAATTTTTTTACAAAATCCGATGAAAATTTATAGGAAAAAAAACGAAAAAAAATTTGAAATTCCTGATTATTATATTTTGCGGAGAATAAAAAAATTACAAAATCGGATGAAATTTTAAAAGGAAAAAAAACGAAAAAAAAAAAATCAAATTCCAGATTATTATATTTTGCGGAGAATAAAAAAATTACAAAATCCGATGAAATTTTATAGGAAAAAAAAAAAAAAAAAATTGAAATTCCTGATTATTATTTTTTGCGGAGAATAAAAAAATGACAAAATCCGATGAAATTTTACCGAAAAAAAAACGAAAAAAAATTGAAATTCCTGATTATTATTTTTTGTGGAGAATAAAAAAATTACAAAATCCGATGAAATTTTATAGGAAAAAAAACGAAAAAAAAAATTGAAATTCCTGATTATTATTTTGTACAGAGAATAAAAAAAGTACAAAATCCGATGAAATTTTATAGGAAAAAAAACGAATTTTTTTTTGAAATTCCTGATTATTTTTTGCGGAGAATAAAAAAATTACAAAATCGGATGAAATTTTAAAAGGAAAAAAAACGAAAAAAAAAAAATCAAATTCCAGATTATTATTTTTTGCGGAGAATAAAAAAATTACAAAATCCGATGAAATTTTAAAGGAAAAAAAACGAAAAAAAAAAATCAAATTCCTGATTATTATTTTTTGCGGAGAATAAATTTTTTTACAAATTCCGATGAAAATTTATAGGAAAAAAAACGAAAAAAAATTTGAAATTCCTGATTATTATATTTTGCGGAGAATAAAAAAATTACAAAATCCGATGAAATTTTATAGGAAAAAAAAATAAAAAAATTGAAATTCCTGATTATTATTTTTTGCGGAGAATAAAAAAATTACAAAATCCGATGAAATTTTACAGAAAAAAAAACGAAAAAAAATTGAAATTCCTGATTATTATTTGTTGCGGAGAATAAAAAAATTACAAAATCCGATGAAATTTTATAGGAAAAAAAAATTGAAATTCCTGATTATTATTTTTTGCGGAGAATAAACAAATTACAAAATCTGATGAAATTTTATAGGAAAAAAAACGAAAAAAAAATTGAAATTCCTGATTATTATTTTGTACAGAGAATAAAAAAAGTTCAAAATCCGATGAAATTTTATAGGAAAAAAAACGAATTTTTTTTTGAAATTCCTGATTATTTTTTGCGGAGAATAAAAAAATTACAAAATCGGATGAAATTTTAAAAGGAAAAAAAACGAAAAAAAAAAATCAAATTCCTGATTATTATATTTTGCGGAGAATAAAAAAATTACAAAATCCGATGAAATTTTATAGGAAAAAAAAAATAAAAAAATTGAAATTCCTGATTATTATTTTTTGCGGAGAATAAAAAAATGACAAAATCCGATGAAATTTTACCGAAAAAAAAACGAAAAAAAATTGAAATTCCTGATTATTATTTTTTGTGGAGAATAAAAAAATTACAAAATCCGATGAAATTTTACAGAAAAAAAAACGAATTTGTTTTTGAAATTCCTGATTATTATTTTTTGCGGAGAATAAAAAATTTACAAAATCCGATGAAATTTTAAAGGAAAAAAACGAAAAAAATTTGAAATTCCTGATTATTATTTTTTGCAGAGAATAAACAAATTACAAAATCCGATGAAATTTTATAGGAAAAAAAAAAATTCAAATTCCTGATTATTATTTTTTGCGGAGAATAATTTTTTTTACAAAATCCGATGAAAATGTATAGGAAAAAAACGAAAAAAAAATTGAAATTCCTGATTATTATTTTGTACAGAGAATAAAAAAAGTACAAAATCCGATGAAATTTTATAGGAAAAAAAACGAATTTTTTTTTGAAATTCCTGATTATTATTTTTTGCGGAGAATAAAAAAATTACAAAATCCGATGAAATTTTATAGGAAAAAAAAATAAAAAAATTGAAATTCCTGATTATTATTTTTTGCGGAGAATAAAAAAATTACAAAATCCGATGAAATTTTACAGAAAAAAAAACGAAAAAAAATTGAAATTCCTGATTATTATTTTGTACAGAGAATAAAAAAAAGTACAAAATCCGATGAAATTTTATAGGAAAAAAAACGAATTTTTTTTTGAAATTCCTGATTATTATTTTTTGCGGAGAATAAAAAAATTACAAAATCCGATGAAATTTTATAGGAAAAAAAACGAAAAAAAATTTCAAATTCCTGATTATTATTTTTTGCGGAGAATAAAAAAATTACAAAATCCGATGAAATTTTATAGGAAAAAAAAATTTAAAAAAATTGAAATTCCTGATTATTATTTTTTGCGGAGAATAAAAAAATTACAAAATCCGATGAAATTTTATAGGAAAAAAAAAAAAAAAAATTGAAATTCCTGATTATTATTTTTTGCGGAGAATAAAAAAATTACAAAATCCGATGAAATTTTGCAGAAAAACAATTTGAAATTCCTGATTATTATTTTTTGTGGAGAATAAAAAAATTACAAAATCCGATGAAATTTTATAGGAAAAAAAACGATTTTTTTTTTGAAATTCCTGATTATTATTTTTTGCGGAAAATAAAAAAATTACAAAATCCGATGAAATTTTAAAAGGAAAATTTTTTTAAAAAAAATTGAAATTCCATATTATTTTTTGCGGAGAATAAAAAAATTACAAAATCCGATGAAATTTTATAGAAAAAAAACCGATTTTTTTTTTTAAATTCCTGATTATTATTTTTTGCGGAGAATAAAAAAAATACAAAATCCGATGAAATTTTATAGGAAATTTTTTTTTAAAAAAATTGAAATTCCTGATTATTATTTTTTGCGGAGAATAAAAAAATTACAAAATCCGATGAAATTTTATAGGAAAAAAAACGAAAAAAAATTGAAATTCCTGATTATTATTTTTTGCAGAGAATAAAAAAATTACAAAATCCGATGAAATTTTATAGGAAAAAAAACGAAAAAAAAATTGAAATTCCTGATTTTTATTTTTTGTGGAGAATAAAAAAATTACAAAATCCGATGAAATTTTATAGGAAAAAAAACGAAAAAAAAATTGAAATTCCTGATTATTATTTTTTGCGGAAAATAAAAAAATTACAAAATCTGATGAAATTTTAAAAGGAAAAAAAACGAAAAAAAATTTCAAATTCCTGATTATTATTTTTTGCGGAGAATAAAAAAATTACAAAATCCGATGAAATTTTATAGGAAAAAAAAATTTAAAAAAATTGAAATTCCTGATTATTATTTTTTGCGGAGAATAAAAAAATTACAAAATCCGATGAAATTTTATAGGAAAAAAAAAAAAAAAAATTGAAATTCCTGATTATTATTTTTTGCGGAGAATAAAAAAATTACAATATCCGATGAAATTTTGCAGAAAAACAATTTGAAATTCCTGATTATTATTTTTTGTGGAGAATAAAAAAATTACAAAATCCGATGAAATTTTATAGGAAAAAAAACGAATTTTTTTTTAAAATTCCTGATTATTAATTTTTGCGGAGAATAAAAAAATTACAAAATCCGATGAAATTTTAAAGGAAAAAAACGAAAAAATTTTGAAATTCCTGATTATTCTTTTTTGCAGAGAATAAAAAAATTACAAAATCCGATGAAATTTTAAAGGAAAAAAAACGAAAAAAAAATTCAAATTCCTGATTATTATTTTTTGCGGAGAATAAATTTTTTTACAAAATCCGATGAAAATTTATAGGAAAAAAAACGAATTTTTTTTTGAAATTCCTGATTATTATTTTTTGCGGAGAATAAAAAAAATACAAAATCCGATGAAATTTTAAAGGAAAAAAACGAAAAAAAAAATTGAAATTCCTGATTATTATTTTTTGCGGAGAATAAAAAAATTACAAAATTCGATGAAATTTTATAGGAAAAAAAACGAAAAAAAATTTGAAATTCCTGATTATTATTTTTTGCGGAGAATAAAAAAATTACAAAATCCGATGAAATTTTATAGGAAAAAAAAATTGAAATTCCTGATTATTATTTTTTGCGGAGAATAAACAAATTACAAAATCTGATGAAATTTTATAGGAAAAAAAACGAAAAAAAAATTGAAATTCCTGATTATTATTTTGTACAGAGAATAAAAAAAGTACAAAATCCGATGAAATTTTATAGGAAAAAAAACGAATTTTTTTTTGAAATTCCTGATTATTTTTTGCGGAGAATAAAAAAATTACAAAATCGGATGAAATTTTAAAAGGAAAAAAAACGAAAAAAAAAATCAAATTCCAGATTATTATTTTTTGCGGAGAATAAAAAAATTACAAAATCCGATGAAATTTTACAGAAAAAAAAACGAATTTTTTTTTGAAATTCCTGATTATTATTTTTTGCGGAGACTAAAAAAATTACAAAATCCGATGAAATTTTAAAAGAAAAAAAACGAAAAAAAAATTCAAATTCCTGATTATTATTTTTTGCGGAGAATAAATTTTTTTACAAAATCCGATGAAAATTTATAGGAAAAAAAACGAAAAAAAATTTGAAATTCCTGATTATTATTTTTTGCGGAGAATAATTTTTTTTACAAAATCCGATGAAAATTTATAGGAAAAAAAACGAAAAAAAAATTGAAATTCCTGATTATTATTTTTTGCGGAGAATAAAAAAATTACAAAATCCGATGAAATTTTATAGGAAAGAAAACGAATTTTTTAAAAAAATTCCTGATTATTATTTTTTGCGGAGAATAAAAAAATTACAAAATTATTTTTTGCGGAGAATAAAAAAATTACAACATCCGATGAAATTTTATAGGAAAAAAAAATAAAAAAATTGAAATTCCTGATTATTATTTTTTGCGGAGAATAAAAAAATGACAAAATCCGATGAAATTTTACAGAAAAAAAAAAGAAAAAAAATTGAAATTCCTGATTATTATTTTGTACAGAGAATAAAAAAAGTACAAAATCCGATGAAATTTTATAGGAAAAAAAACGAATTTTTTGTAAAAATTCCTGATTATTATTTTTTGCGGAGAATAAAAAAATTACAAAATCCGATGAAATTTTACAGAAAAAAAAACGAAAAAAAATTGAAATTCCTGATTATTATTTTTTGCGGAGAAAGAAAAAATTACAAAATCCGATGAAATTTTATAGGAAAAAAAAATTTAAAAAAATTTGAAATTCCTGATTATTATTTTTTGCGGAGAATAAAAAAATTACAAAATCCGATGAAATTTTATAGGAAAAAAAAAATAATAAAAATTGAAATTCCTGATTATTATTTTTTGCGGAGACTAAAAAAATTACAAAATCCGATAAAATTTTACAGAAAAAAAAACGAATTTGTTTTTGAAATTCCTGATTATTATTTTTTGCGGAGACTAAAAAAATTACAAAATCCGATGAAATTTTAAAGGAAAAAAAACGAAAAAAAAAAATCAAATTCCTGATTATTATTTTTTGCAGAGAATAAATTTTTTTACAAAATCCGATGAAAATTTATAGGAAAAAAAACGAAAAAAAATTTGAAATTCCTGATTATTATATTTTGCGGAGAATAAAAAAATTACAAAATCCGATGAAATTTTATAGGAAAAAAAAAATAAAAAAATTGAAATTCCTGATTATTATTTTTTGCGGAGAATAAAAAAATTACAAAATCCGATGAAATTTTACAGAAAAAAAAACGAAAAAAAATTGAAATTCCTGATTATTATTTTTTGCGGAGAATAAAAAAATTACAAAATCCGATGAAATTTTATAGGAAAAAAAAATTGAAATTCCTGATTATTATTTTTTGCGGAGAATAAACAAATTACAAAATCTGATGAAATTTTATAGGAAAAAAAACGAAAAAAAATTTGAAATTCCTGATTATTATTTTGTACAGAGAATAAAAAAATTACAAAATCCGATGAAATTTTATAGGAAAAAAAACGAATTTTTTTTTGAAATTCCTGATTATTTTTTGCGGAGAATAAAAAAATTACAAAATCTGATGAAATTTTAAAAGGAAAAAAAACGAAAAAAAAATTCAAATTCCTCATTATTATTTTTTGCGGAGAATAAAAAAATTACAAAATCCGATGAAATTTTCTAGGAAAAAAAAATTTAAAAAAATTGAAATTCCTGATTATTATTTTTTGCGGAGAATAAAAAAATTACAAAATCCGATGAAATTTTATAGGAAAAAAAAAAAAAAAAAAAATTGAAATTCCTGATTATTATTTTTTGTGGAGAATAAAAAAATTACAAAATCCGATGAAATTTTATAGGAAAAAAAACGAATTTTTTTTTGAAATTCCTGATTATTATTTTTTGCAGAGAATAAACAAATTACAAAATCCGATGAAATTTTATAGGAAAAAAAAAAATTCAAATTCCTGATTATTATTTTTTGCGGAGAATAAATTTTTTTACAAAATCCGATGAAAATTTATAGGAAAAAAACGAAAAAAAAAAATTGAAATTCCTGATTATTATTTTGTACAGAGAATAAAAAAAGTACAAAATCCGATGAAATTTTATAGGAAAAAAAACGAATTTTTTTTTGAAATTCCTGATTATTATTTTTTGCGGAGAATAAAAAAATTACAAAATCCGATGAAATTTTATAGGAAAAAAAAATAAAAAAAATTGAAATTCCTGATTATTATTTTTTGCGGAGAATAAAAAAATTACAAAATCCGATGAAATTTTAAAGAAAAAAAAACGAAAAAAAATTGAAATTCCTGATTATTATTTTGTACAGAGAATAAAAAAAGTACAAAATCCGATGAAATTTTATAGGAAAAAAAACGAATTTTTTTTAAAAATTCCTGATTATTATTTTTTGCGGAGAATAAAAAAATTACAAAATCCGATGAAATTTTAAAGGAAAAAAACCAAAAAAAATTGAAATTCCTGATTATTATTTTTTGCGGAGAATAAAAAAATTACAAAATCCGATGAAATTTTACAGAAAAAAAAAAACGAAAAAAAATTGAAATTCCTGATTATTATTTTTTGCGGAGAATAAAAAAATTACAAAATCCGATGAAATTTTATAGGAAAAAAAACTAAAAAAAAATTTGAAATTCCTGATTATTATTTTTTGCGGAGAATAAAAAAATTACAAAATCCGATGAAATTTTGTAGGAAAAAAAAAATAAAAAAAATTGAAATTCCTGATTATTATTTTTTGCGGAGAATAAAAAAATGACAAAATCCGATGAAATTTTACAGAAAAAAAAACGAAAAAAAATTGAAATTCCTGATTAATATTTTGTACAGAGAATAAAAAAAGTACAAAATCCGATGAAATTTTATAGGAAAAAAAACGAATTTTTTTTTGAAATTCCTGATTATTATTTTTTGCGGAGAATAAAAAAATTACAAAATCCGATGAAATTTTATAGGAAAAAAAAATAAAAAAATTGAAATTCCTGATTATTATTTTTTGCGGAGAATAAAAAATTTACAAAATCCGATGAAATTTTACAGAAAAAAAAACGAAAAAAAATTGAAATTCCTGATTATTATTTTGTACAGAGAATAAAAAAAGTACAAAATCCGATGAAATTTTATAGGAAAAAAAACGAATTTTTTTTTAAAATTCCTGATTATTATTTTTTGCGGAGAATAAAAAAATTACAAAATCCGATGAAATTTTAAAGGAAAAAAACGAAAAAAAATTGAAATTCCTGATTATTATTTTTTGCGGAGAATAAAAAAATTACAAAATCCGATGAAATTTTATAGGAAAAAAAACTAAAAAAAAATTTGAAATTCCTGATTATTATTTTTTGCGGAGAATAAAAAAATTACAAAATCCGATGAAATTTTATAGGAAAAAAAAAATAAAAAAAATTGAAATTCCTGATTATTATTTTTTGCGGAGAATAAAAAAATGACAAAATCCGATGAAATTTTACAGAAAAAAAAACGAAAAAAAATTGAAATTCCTGATTAATATTTTGTACAGAGAATAAAAAAATGACAAAATCCGATGAAATTTTACAGAAAAAAAAACGAAAAAAAATTGAAATTCCTGATTAATATTTTGTACAGAGAATAAAAAAATTACAAAATCCGATGAAATTTTATAGGAAAAAAAAAATAAAAAAAATTGAAATTCCTGATTATTATTTTTTGCGGAGAATAAAAAAATTACAAAATCCGATGAAATTTTACAGAAAAAAAAACGAAAAAAAATTGAAATTCCTGATTATTATTTTTTGCGGAGAATAAAAAAATTACAAAATCCGATGAAATTTTATAGGAAAAAAAAATTTGAAATTCCTGATTATTATTTTTTGCGGAGAATAAACAAATTACAAAATCTGATGAAATTTTATAGGAAAAAAAACGAAAAAAAATTTGAAATTCCTGATTATTATTTTTTGCGGAGAATAAAAAAATTACAAAATCCGATGAAATTTTATAGGAAAAAAAAATTTGAAATTCCTGATTATTATTTTTTGCGGAGAATAAACAAATTACAAAATCTGATGAAATTTTATAGGAAAAAAAACGAAAAAAATTTTGAAATTCCTGATTATTATTTTTTGCGGATAATAAAAAAATTACAAAATCGGATGAAATTTTAAAAGGAAAAAAAACGAAAAAAAAATTCAAATTCCTGATTATTATTTTTTGCGGAGAATAAAAAAATTACAAAATCCGATGAAATTTTACAGAAAAAAAAACGAATTTGTTTTTGAAATTCCTGATTATTATTTTTTGCGGAGAATAAAATAATTACAAAATCCGATGAAATTTTAAAGGAAAAAAACGAAAAAAAATTGAAATTCCTGATTATTATTTTTTGCAGAGAATAAACAAATTACAAAATCCGATGAAATTTTATAGGAAAAAAAAAAATTCAAATTCCTGATTATTATTTTTTGCGGAGAATAAATTTTTTTACAAAATCCGATGAAAATTTATAGGAAAAAAAACGAAAAAAAAATGGAAATTCCTGATTATTATTTTGTACAGAGAATAAAAAAAGTACAAAATCCGATGAAATTTTATAGGAAAAAAAACGAATTTTTTTTTGAAATTCCTGATTATTATTTTTTGCGGAGAATAAAAAAATTACAAAATCCGATGAAATTTTATAGGAAAAAAAAATAAAAAAATTGAAATTCCTGATTATTATTTTTTGCGGAGAATAAAAAAATTACAAAATCCGATGAAATTTTACAGAAAAAAAAACGAAAAAAAATTTAAATTCCTGATTATTATTTTGTACAGAGAATAAAAAAAAGTACAAAATCCGATGAAATTTTATAGGAAAAAAAACGAATTTTTTTTAAAAATTCCTGATTATTATTTTTTGCGGAGAATAAAAAAATTACAAAATCCGATGAAATTTTAAAGGAAAAAAACGAAAAAAAATTGAAATTCCTGATTATTATTTTTTGCGGAGAATAAAAAATTACAAAATCCGATGAAATTTTACAGAAAAAAAAAACGAAAAAAAATTGAAATTCCTGATTATTATTTTTTGCGGAGAATAAAAAAATTACAAAATCCGATGAAATTTTATAGGAAAAAAAAAATAAAAAAAATTGAAATTCCTGATTATTATTTTTTGCGGAGAATAAAAAAATGACAAAATCCGATGAAATTTTACAGAAAAAAAACGAAAAAAAATTGAAATTCCTGATTATTATTTTGTACAGAGAATAAAAAAAGTACAAAATCCGATGAAATTTTATAGGAAAAAAAAACGATTTTTTTTTTTAAATTCCTGCTTTTTTTTTGCGGAGAATAAAAAAATTACAAAATCGGATGAAATTTTAAAAGGAAAAAAAACGAAAAAAAAAATCAAATTCCAGATTATTATTTTTTGCGGAGAATAAAAAAATTACAAAATCCAATGAAATTTTACAGAAAAAAAAAACGAATTTGTTTTTGAAATTCCTGATTATTATTTTTTGCGGAGACTAAAAAAATTACAAAATCCGATGAAATTTTACAGAAAAAAAAACGAATTTGTTTTTGAAATTCCTGATTATTATTTTTTGCGGAGACTAAAAAAATTACAAAATCCGATGAAATTTTAAAGGAAAAAAAACGAAAAAAAAAAATCAAATTCCTGATTATTATTTTTTGCGGAGAATAAATTTTTTTACAAAATCCGATGAAAATTTATAGGAAAAAAAACGAAAAAAAATTTGAAATTCCTGATTATTATATTTTGCGGAGAATAAAAAAATTACAAAATCGGATGAAATTTTAAAAGGAAAAAAAACGAAAAAAAAAAATCAAATTCCAGATTATTATATTTTGCG